>CM057458.1:891595714-892940357 GCA_016271365.2 Neoceratodus forsteri
ATGTGTCCCATACATGTATTTCGCACACCGACTGCTCCAATGTGCGCTACATGGACAGAAACACGTTTTGGGCAAGATGTGAAAAATGACAGCTGTACTGCTCATAAGGAGGTGTGGTAAAATGGCAATGTTGGAAATCTGGAGTGAAAATATTGAAAATTTGCAAACTTACAAGTGTGCGTAGGAACTGCGCAATGGATGCTCATAAAACAGTCATTTTTAGGAATTTTTTCACCAAATTTTCAACATAGCCATTTTAAGACCTCTGCTCATGAACAGTGTCACTGTGATTTTCCTAATGTGTCCCATACATTGATTTCACACACCGACTGCTCCATTGTGCGCTACATGGGTGGAAACACGTTTTGGGCAGGATGTGAAAAATGACAGCTGTACTACTCATAAGGAGGTGTGGTAAAATGGCAATGTTGAAAATCTGGAGTGAAAATATTGAAAATTCACAAACTTACGAATGTGTGTAGGAACTGCACAATGTGCACTCATAAAACAGTCATTTTTAGGAATTTTTTCACCAAATTTTCAACATAGGCTTTTGAGAGCCCACCTTATGAACACTGGCAGTGTCGTTTTGTTAATCTGTCGGAAACGTGATTTCGCGCAGTGACCGCGAAATCACCCTTCTGGCCCGATTAACGCCATGACAGTGCAAGAATTCACGAGGGGTCCCAAACCCCATGTTGGAAAATTTGGGGCCCAAAATGCCTGAGATATGCAACAAAGTTGAAAAAACCCTATTTATCCCATTATACAGCTTACCAGCATTTCCTCAGTTGCGGTTGGCTTTGAAGAGTGCAGACGTGTTCCCGGTCCACCGATGATCGTCGCGCCGAGCTCCGGAGGTAAGTATGGGGTGAGGGGGGTGTGGGGAGTCAGGGTGCATAGTTGGTATGTGCAGGTTGGGCCAAGGATCTGCAAGGGACCGTTTTTTTTATTTACAGGGTTTTTTTTTTTAATGAAGATGACATGGGACGTTTGCCACGCTGGGGTGGACTCCCAGCATGATAGCTGGAAAGGCTGTTTGGGGGGCTGGAGTTGACGGGGGATTGGGCACCCCTGTTGGCTATAACAAGATTTGCCATGCTGGGGTGGGCTCCCAGCATGGCACCTGGAAAGTTTTGGGGGGGTTGCAGCCGTGGAGCCTACAGGGGGTTTGGGCAGCCCCGTTGGCTGTAACATTTTTTGCCACGCTGGGGTGGGCTCCCAGCATGGCACCTGGACAGCTTTTGTGGGGGGGGGAGGTGTGGAGCCGATGGGGGAATGGACACCCCAGTTGACCATACAGTGAGTGTGTGGGGGCGCATCATCACGCAATATGCATGCTTGCATGTGTGTGTGTGTGTGTGGGGGTGGAGAGCTCTGCTCACTGAAGCGGAGCTCTCTCTTTCAATTGTATGCCACTGCATTTTCGACTGCTGTCATAGACAGCTGTAGCAGTCATTGGAGAACTGCGGCCGTGCCTGCAAACACACTGAATTGGAAGACAGGGTGCCACACCTCCAAAAACTCGGATGATGGCACTATGTTTCTTGCACATGCCTGCAAGCAACATAAAAATTGTGTGGCCAACAATCGTGTGGCGTGGGCACCAGACAATGGGTACAGTAAAAACAACAAGCTAATATATATACCAACTCCAAAACCACGGATGCTGTAGAGTCTGTGCAGTTTTTGACCTTGTCATTTTTTCTTAATGATTTTGACTGGATACCCTTAAAACTTACCTGTATGAACAGTCGTTCCCCATGCAGTGAGTTTTTAGATGAATAGTAGTCTAGGTATTTTAATGGTTGTGATGTATTATTTCTTATTATGTTTCTGTCTTTTATGGGATTATTTGTTTTATCATTTTACATTATGTACTGTACACTGAGCCCTCAGGAAAGGGCACTTAATAAATAAAATTACATTGCCTTGCCTCCAGGAACATGACCTAATGAATATCTGGCACCAGCCCCACCATGTTGTCTATACCTGTAACTCAATAATCCATTACTCTTACAGTTATTTAGACTTCTGGCTGGGATCAGCAGCATTTTCCATCAAAGGTAGTCACTTACATAGGCAGCATCAAATGATCTAACCACTCCCCAGCCTCGCTCTCCCTGCTATGGGAGCCCCCAGACCACAAACCCATTTCTTGGCATCTGGTCCCCTGGCCTTTGGCTGACCCTACATTTCAATCATGGGTGAATGAGACTATGGAAGAGTACTTTTGAATTGATGATGGTGGAGAAGTATCTCTGGCCTCATTATGGGAGGCATATAAAGCCTACATTCTGAGTTGCAACATGATGTTCACTGTTTGGCACCATGAAAAGTGGTACAAAGAGTATCATGACCTGTTCCAGCAACTGAGGCAAAAAAAGGCACTCCTCAAAACCCCTCCAGTCCTCATGGGAATTAAGCAGGCTGAATTGAGGTCTGAGCTCACCAGAGTGTGCATCTGCCTCAATGGGCTCTCAGCAGAAAGGTTGAACTGGCCATAACTAACTTACTTACCTGCTTATGCACTTATTTATTTAGTCTCCCCCTTCAATCCTTCTGTATATTCATTTGCTGAAAATTAGTAATTGGGAAGGGAACACTGATCCAAGACTCATTTCTGGGGATGTCCAGAGGGAGGGCAACTAGGAGACAAATAATGCACAGTAATATAGTACAGTAAGTGCATACAGAAATAGTGAACAGGGCGTATAGTGAATCATAAGTCTTAGGTAAACTGAATGAGGGTAAACAGGCAATAAGCATAAGTTATAGCATGATATACATTGATAAATATAGAAACATACAGACATAGACATTGATGGCAGATAAGGACTGCTTGGCACACACAGTCTGCCCATTTCCCTACCTACAGGGTAAGCTGCAGATCCTAGTTAACCAACAGCCTATTCTTCCTACCCCCCACAAGAATCACCTTATGTCTGTCCCATGCATTCTTGAATTGTCCCACAGTTTTAGACCCCACAACCTTCTCAGGAAAGCTGTTCCATGTGTCCACCACCCTCTCTGTGAAAAAATGCTTCCTTACATTGCCCCTGAGTCATCCCCCCTCTGTCTTCAAATGATGTCCTCTTGTTGTTGCGCATCTCTTTTTCTGAAAGATGCTACCCTCTTGGACTTTGTTGATTCCACTGAGGTACTTAAAAGTTTCTATCATGTCCCCCTCTCCCTCCTTTCCTCAAGGGTATACATATTAAGCTCCTTTAGTCTCTCCTTGTATGTCTTCTCTTTCAGACCCTACATCATTTTAGTTGCTCTCCTCTGGAATGCCTTCATCCTGTCTATGTCCTTGTGGAGAGGGGGTCTCCAGAACTGGATGCAGTACTCCAGATGGGGTCTCACCAACTGTCTGTACAGAGGGATAGCAACTTCCTGTTTTCTGCTGGTGATGCCTCTCCCCGTACATCCCAGTATCCCCCCAGCCCTCCCTACTGCCTTCTTACATTGCTTGCCAACCTTAAGGTCATCTGATATGATTACCCCCAGGTCCCTTTCCATTTTTGTTGTTACATACCTCCCCCACCACCACTGCGTAATCTTCCCCTGGATTTTTGTTTCAACAATGAGTACAGGTGGGGCTTCAGCATAAATACTTGGCTACAGTATAAATACTGGGAAGATGGGTAGGCTATCTGTTTCTCTCTCACTGTCTACACCAAAGATAGGCTGAAAGATATATAGCATCCTTATGAGAGAAATGTGGACAGCTATGCACAAATCTGAGGACATTAACAAGATCAGGAAGTTATTCTAGATCAGTATCAATGCCTTCTCTGCCTCACTGGGTACAGATTGAATCAATGCCTTCCTCTCCAGACTTTTCCCTCCCTTGGCTGCAAATGCAACAGGCAATAGAACTAAATTTCCCCTCATAGTACATCAGACAGAGAAAGTATTAATATAGTTTAATATTAATGAAGTCCCCCAGAGGGGAAGGACGCCCTCTGAGATTATTTTGTCCAGCTCCTCATGGAACACGTATGCTCGGTACTACATACAGATAATCTGGAAGCCTACAATTTCTTTATCCTCCCCCTATGATGAGATAACCGGTAATAACTGTGCTACCCAAAAAGGGTAAGGACCCCATGTTTCCTGTGCACTTCCACCCAATTTTCTTAATAAATGCAGATGTAAAGGTGTTAGCGAAGTCTCTGACGAATCACTTAGAATCCCTGCTGACTGTCTTAATTCATCCTTCTGGAATGGGGTTCATCAAAGTGAGGCTAAGCTCCAATCATTTCCATTCCCTGGCCCACCAATTCACACATGCAGACAGGAGCAATGCTCCCTCCACAGCAGTTGCTGCAGATTTTGAAAAAGTACTCAGTTCCATCTTCTGGAACAGATAACTTGGGCCCCTAATTTATCTCCTGGTGCTGAATCCTTTACACCTCCCCTATGGCCAAAATATTACCAAAAACTCTCCCTCCTCCCTTTTCCCACTCAAGAAGGTTACCCGGCAGGGATGGCTGCTCCCCCTCTGCTCTTCATCCTGGCCATGGAGCCCCTGGCCATTACCATCAGGGAGCTGACCAGTCTCCATGTTGAGCCCCAGAAGTACAAAACCCTTTTGTATGCAGGTTACTGGTATTTCTCCAAGGGGATGCACCTTGGGCTAAACCCCTTGTGCAAGATCTCCTTAATGATTGGTGTCTGGGCTCATGATGAACCCTGGCAAACCAAACATTCTCCCCCTGCATGCGCAGTGCCCAGTGGTCCCCTTTATGGCTCTAGGGACAAAAGGGGCACCCGAGGGCATGAAATATTTGGGAATCCAGATCTTGCTGGACATGTCTTACCAGCACTGTTGACAACTATCAGCATGGCTACACAAAGGGATGCTTTTGTGCCACCAAATTAATAACTTTTCATGATAAACTGAGTCACAGCTTAGATAAGGGAAAATTGGTAGATGTTATCTACTTGGATTATGCTACGGCCTTTGATAAAGTGCCCCATGTAGAATTAACTCATAAACTTTGCAAACTTGGTATCAATCCACTTCTGATCACATAGACACAGAATTGGCTAGGCACCAGAATACAGCAGGTAGAATTATACAGTTATCTGTCCTTGTCCTGTTGGGTCTCTGGCTGTATACCACAAGAATCAGTAGTGGGGCCAACACTTTTCAACATCTTTATAATGGATTTCAGTTGTGACCTACAGTCGTGGCATAACAAATCTGCCGATAATATGAAAATGTTCAGTATGGTGGTATCAGAGGGTGGCAAAAATAACTGACTGCAAAACAATATCAATACAATCGCTGTCTGGACGTCACACCAGAGCATGAAATGCAACATAAGCAAATGTAAAGGTATGCATCTGGGGAAAACAGTCATTTCAGATATTTTATAAAAGGCATCCAAATTGCTGAAACTGAAGGAAAGAAAGGTCTAGCAATTATTGTAATTAATAGTTTAAAACCATCAAAACACTGTAAACACACAGCTGCCAAAGACAATAGGATAACTGATTGTATTAACAAATTTTTTTACATCTAGATATAAGTCTGTATCATTTCCTCCACACAGCAATCTAGTCAGACCCCTACCTTGATTATTGGTCCCTGGTCTGGAACCCTTATCTTAATAAAGACAGACACATTCTTGAAAGGATTCATAAACATGCTACATAAATGATTTGTTAATTACGGGGTTTATCTTACAGTACAATGAATGACTCATCCAACCCGGTTTAATAACACTAGAGGACTGATAGAAAAGGGAGACCTTTTTCTTATGTATGATTTGATGAATTATTCAGCTTTAAGGAACAGCCTTGGCATTGGAATTAACGACAATATTCAGCCTAGTCTTAAACACAATATACAGATTAAAATGGTTGAGAAGTATAGTACAACAGTGAGACATGCTTTTATGCATTAGATGATTGCCATGTGGAATAATCTTCCTCAAGACATAATTAATAGCTCTAATAAGGAGATTTTTACATGTAAAGTTGTTAATTCTAGATGGCACAAATCTCAGATACTTCTTTACCTACTAGTATAGGCAGCCTTGATGGACCTTACTGTCTTATTCTGCCTTCAACCCTAGTATAAACCTAGAATGTTGAAATGAGCTGCTGTCAGTCTCACTCCCTTACTTGCCAGCCTTAAAATGGAATATGACAGATAACATAGACTTTGACGGCAGATAAGGACCACTTGGCCCACCCAGTCTGCCCATTTCCCTAGCTACTGGATAAGCTGCAGATTCTAGTTAACCAACAGCCTGTTTCCTGCAACCCCCCGCTATAATTGCTTTGTGTCTGTCCCACGCATGTTTGAATTACCCCACTGTTTTAGACCCAACAACCTCCTCAGGAAGGCTGTTCCATGTATTCACCACTAGATGTCTTGAACATGTGAACCAATCTTTAGTCAGAAAGATGACAGCTCTTATGAAGCTATCAGTTATTTCCCTGCCTGTCTCACCTCCCAAATATTTTAGCACAATCCTGGTTTGCAAAGATAGTTAACGCCTAAGAGACATCCTCTGGGAAGTTAAGCCCCCCAGATATATTACGGCTAAGCTAAGGATGCACTGGTGCAATGGGGGTGGAACCTTTCTTTATTTCATGGGTATCCTCTGACCTAATTGGCTGCCCAAACCTTAAACTGTTCCCCCACCCACACCCTGCTTTCCCCTCTGTGGACATGAATAGAGATGGTTTCTACAGGGAGTGTCCCACCAGAGGTATACTTACACCCAATGCACCCAGTTGGATGGTTCCTCTTCTCTAACACACCTAGCTCAATCATGGCATGGAAGTAAATAGGAAAATTGGTAAATGCCCCACTACCCTCACCCTCTGGTCCCCCTTTAAGAGTCCAAGTGCCAGCTTCATGCTGGCAATTGGACCCTTAAAATCCTCCTGAACAAACTACTGAACTACATAACATCCCTTATCCACAACGCCACAGTTCGTATTTCCTTAGGAAGTCTGATTTTATCTTCCTAGATGTGACCAGGACTTGCACCTCTTTTGGTAAACGTGCCGTTTTATATGCACTTCCAGTCATCTGGAACCAGCTGCAGTCCACACTGAAACTCTTTAACATTGCCTCTGTCAAGCTCTTTAAAAACTTTGCTGCGACTAAACTAAAAGACACCTGCAGCTGTTTCTAGTCACTTTTTGTCCTTCGACCTCTTCAATTAGCAACTCTCTTCCTGACTCCCTCTACTTCGCTACTCCTACTTACACTCTCCCTTTCCTTCCCTCCCCTACCCACACCTTATTCTTCAGTTCTATCATCCTTACCTTCTATATTACTCCACACCCTTCCTCTTTTTTCCTCCTCCTCCCCTCAAGATCGTCCCCCTCTTTTCTGCCACCTCATCCTTTCTAGTGTCTTATACTCTCTCCCTACCTTATGCTTTCTTTTGCTCCTGTCCTAATGACCTTGGGTGTCCCTTCCCTACTTATAATGATTTCTCCAGGCTATGCTTATAATTATTACCTTGTCATGTATTAATTGAGCACTATGTACCACATGTACCATATATTTTAATGTACAATGATTCCATATTTGTAATTTCCTTTGTATGTATACATGCCTCAGGACCTCCTTGTAAATGAGCTTGATCAATTTTTTCCTGCAATTAACCTGAACTAAACTTGAACTTGAACTTTGGAAAAATCCTCATATACAGATCAGGAGGGCTCTTCTCATAACCCATTTGGCAAGTAACAGGAATATGGATAGTGCAGTATTGCATGATCCCAGGCTCCTCTCTGATAGAGTCATTACAAAATCTCAGGGAGTGGTATGGGCTTTGGAAAGTACATTTTTGTAGCTACAGGCAACTCAGAGGTGCAGTGCGTACCAACTTCTGAGAAACTACTTTCATCAAGATGGGCCAGTACCCTATTCGCCACTGCCCTCCTTGCTAAGCTTGCCTTGGGAATAGTGTGGGGTACATCTATAAAAGTATAAAGGAGGTATTCCCAGACCAGTCCTAAAAGACCATGGTTTAATGGCAGACTCGCATGAATGCCAACATCTCAGAGGCACAGTTGTCTACTTTCTGGTGTCTGCCACATTTAGCATGTGTGGATGGCAGTGTCAAGCTAATACAAAATAAGATCTTCCATCTCCAGTACAAAACCCCTTCAGTCGGGATAGGCCAAATCCATCCTCATGAAACTGACCCACTTCGAACACATGCAGCTTGGTTTAGGAAAGCCTTGATTCAAACACTGCTGGTTTGGCTTGGATCTTCAGCTTTTTTTCTTTTCTCTTTTTTTTTTGCTTCCAGCCTCCTATACTGCATGTCTGTCATGTGACTGGCTTGGGAGGCTGTGGGAGAGGTGAGAGGCCACCTGAGCAGTGTGCACTCTTTCAGTGTACCCCAGTTTACACTTGTGCAATACTCTGGTATATATGAGACCACGATTCCATGAGAGAGAGAGGAGAGAGAGAGAGAGAGAGAGAGAGGGGAGAGAGAGAGAGAGAGGAGGGAGCTCACTAAGTGGAATGCACGGCAGCAGGAGGGGAAAATGGTGGGAGCTCACTAAGTGGAGTGCATGACAGCAGGAGAGTAAAATGGACTTGTGGCTACAATAAGATAGAGTTACTTGAACAACAATGAGGACTGAAAAATAAAGGAGAAATAAAAATAAAAGGAAAACAAGTAGCAGGGGTTGAGTGTATGTGAGGGGAGGGGAAAAGAGATCCTGTGGGCATTTGGGGGGTGTGGGGTCTCACAGTCTGTGCCATAAATGGAGGACAGAAAAAAACAACAACAATTTAAATGAAAAATAAAAATAAAGCAAATTAAAAACAGACAAGAGAGAGGTAGTGGGGAGGTGAATGATTTACTTTGGGCATCACTGCCTGTGCTCCTGAATTAAGTAGTGGACTGAAAAAAAACAGATATAAACCAAAAAGAACAAGCATTTGTCGATGCCGAAAGTTCACTGTTGGTATTGCTGTTGTACATGCCTCTCATATTTTTCTATGTATATTCCTCTGCCTTGCATTTTAAGGTATCACTCTCAACACAAGTTTTTTATGTTCTTCAGCACTGGTTCACTTCATTAGAAAAACAAGCATTTGTCAATGCCGAAAGTTTGCTGTTGGTATTGCTGTTGTACATGCCTCCCAAATTTTTCTGTGTATATTCCTCTGCCTTGCATTTTAAGGCATCTCTTTCAACACAAATGTGTTATTTATTTCCAGCACTGGTTCACTTCATTAGAAAAACAAGCATTTGTCAGTGCCGAAAGTTCACTGTTGGTATTGCTGTTGTACATGCCTCCCATATTTTTCTGCGTATACTCCTCTGCTTTGCATTTTAAGGTATCACTCTCAACACAAATTTCTTATATTCTTCCAGCACTGGTTCACTTAATTAGAAAAACAAGCATTTGTCAATGCTGAATGTTTGCTTGCTGGTATTGACATTGGTAGTGCAGGAGTTAGAGAGATGCATAATAGGAATGGCAGTGAAGTACTGAAGTAACGCTAACCCTCGCCCCCACCCTGCAGTGACTGACAGGCATTGGGGGTGTGCCTTTGTGTGGTCAGCCATAACACTTATGCTATTCCACCTCACCCTACCTTACAGACACTGACCAGTGTAACAGTGTGCCTTGAGGTCTTCAGCCATTACACTCACCCCATTCCATAAGGAAATAAGCTGAGATGGGTACAGTTTAGAAGAATGGGGTGAACATTGGCTGAACCAAATGGCCACAGCGATCTGTCTGGCGGCTGCAGGGTGGGGGGGTGGAATGGGTGAGTATTACGGTCGACGACCATAAGTCACACCCCCGACACCTGTCAGTCTGTACAGGGTGGGTTTTACAGTTGGAAATCCTAAAGCCCCAGGCATTTGTTGGTATTTTTGTTTCAGATTTTCAACGTGGGCTTTTTGGGACCCCACCTCATGAACAGTGGCAGTATTATTTTGTTACTCAGTCCCAAAAGGTGATTTCGTACAGGGAGTATGCCATTTGGTGCCACAGGTGCAAAAAACATTTTGGGCATGATGTGAAAAATGACAGCTGTACTGTTCATGAGGAGGTGTGAAGAAATGGCAATGTTTAAAATCTGGAGTAAAAATATGGAAAAGTGGTGAAAATCAAGTGTGCTTAGAAACTGTGCAATGCACACTCATAATGCAGTCATTTTTTGGAATGTTTTCACAAAATTTTCAACACGGCCTTTTTGGGACCTCCCCTCATGGACAGTGGCACTGGGATTTTGTTAATCTGTCCCAAAAGTTGATTTTGCACAGCGACCGTGCCATTCTGTGCCACAGGTGCAAAAACACATTTTGGGAAGGATGTGAAAAATGACAGCTGTACTGTTCGTAAGGGGGGTGTGAAAAAATGACAATGTTGGAAATTTGTAGTGAAAATAATAAAAATTGATGACATTATGAGCATGCGTAGAAACTGAACAATGGATGCTCATAATGCAATCATTTTGGGGAGTTTTTTCACCAAATTTGCAACAAGTACTTTTTGGGACCATACTTCATGAACAGTGGCACTGTCGTTTTGTGAATTGGTCCTGAAAGGTGATTCAACGCAGTGACCACGAAGTCACCATTCAGGACCAAGAAATGAAATGACAGTGACAGTGCTCATGAAGTGGGATCCCAAGAACCTCATGTTGAAAATTTGGGACCAAAACTCCAAAAAAGTGGCTGAGATATCAACCTAAGTTGAAACCCCCTGGTGATTGCCATTATAGGACGTACTGTGATTTTCTTCAGTTTGTGGTAGGCTTTTGAAGAGTGCAGATGTGTTCCCGGTCCACATAAGATCACTGCTTCTGACCTGCAGAGGTAAGTATGGGTGAGGGGGGTGCACAGAGGGAGGGTGCAGGTTGGAGGAGGGGGCCAACGGGAATGACGAGAGACTGTTTCCTTTTTTTTTCAGGTTTGAAAAAAAAAAGACCTCCTGGGACTGTTTCCTTTTTTACAGGTAAAATACTAGTAACACCAATTTTGGCACACTGGGGTGGGCTCCCAGTGTGCCAGAGTACTGGGGGGGGGATCAATGCTGACCTGGAGATTGGGCACCTCAAAGTCGGCTGAGAATATTGGGGGCGTGGGAAAGTGCAGCATATTCTATACTGGAAGTGGGCATCCTAGTGTTGGAAACATCTGAGCTAGTTTTTTGGCACACTGGGTTGGGCTCCCAGTGTGCCACATTAAAGGGGGAGGGGGGATACATGCTGACATGGGGATTGAGCACGCTGATGTCGGTAGGCAGGGGTTGGGGGATCCGTTAGCACAATTGCACTTAAAGTGAAGGAAAGTGCCTTTGGGCACTGTATACTCCCAGCCCATACAAAGCTTAGGCTGTTGTCTACTCTGCACAGGTGAAATAAAATGAGCAAAAGGAGTCAGCAGCAAGTGGAGGAGGCAGGGGAGGAAAGCATCTCCCACCACCTTCCAGGAAGGGATCAGTGGGGTGGCAAGGGGGGGGGAGACGTCAGCCAGGCTGATCAGGACACAAACAGTTGTTTACTGCCTAGCAACCTGCAGATGAAAGGAAAAATGCCGCCACATGATTGGTGCAGCTTTTTTCTTTTCGAGCGAAGACCACTTCAGGCAAAACAACATCACAATCAACCTGACTGATGATTGGTGTGATACTGTCAAACCCCTTGCACAGCACTCTGCATTGGACAGACTGTGTCACATCCCTCAAAGGTCACTCATCCCAAAAGGTTCTATGTGCATGAGTGAACTTAAAAAAGAAAAGACAAGGCAGACACAGTATGAGGGTGAAAGAAATGGGTCTGCCACAGCCTGTGCCACAGGAACAAGGAGGACTAAAAAAAAACTAAGAAACCAAACCAGTAAAAGACAAGAGAAAGAGATTGAGTGGCAGTGAAATGCAAAGAAGATCAGAGGCAGTGTGGGAATGGTGGGGTGTTGGGTCTTGACCTGTGCCAATGCTGCTAGAGCCTGGGCTAAAAAAACAGAGAAAGCAGAAAAAGGACTTGCATGTCATCACACAGTACATACAGAAAATAAAGTGAAATGGGAGACCGTGTGTCCTGCTGCTTAAAAAAATCGTCTTTGCCATCCTGTAAAGCAAAAGACCCTTGGCTAGCATGTTGTAAGCCTGCTGGGCTAGCTGGACACTTTTAGGGAAAAATAAACCCAGGTTAGCACTGCTTTAATGAACAGCTGGTTCCAAATGTGGTTAGCAATTAATTTGCTTATTTTGCTACATTTATTTTTGATTAGCAAAGAAGAAAAGAAAAGACCATGCTAAGGCTGCCACATGTATAAAAGAACGATCTTGGTTGTCTGATTCAAACACTTTATTATAGTAGGTAAAACTACTGGTAGCAAACCTCACCCACCATGCTGAATGTTTTCGAGCAATCTCATGGTTTTTCCCAAGGCACCTTGAGAAACAGCATGAGGTTAGCTCAAAAGCATTCGGCGTGGTGGGTGAGGCTGCTACTAGTAGTTTTATTATAATAAAGTGTTTGAATCAAACAACCAAGATTGTGGTTACTTTTACAAATGTGGTGGCCTTAGCACAGTCTTTTGTTTTCTTTTTGGTGAATTACTGTTATGCCCGTGGCTCGGCTTATCCATTTGGTGGTCACCTGTGCTTTGGGGATTTTTGATTGGCTCTAAATTTAAGCTGGCTAAATAAGGGTAGGAAGTAAAGATGTCCTGTAAGTCATGTTTCATTCCACACACTTGTATTTTACTTTTTGCTTTGCAGCTCTGTCAAAACAAAGCATTTTTAAACAGCAGGTTGCAGTATTAGAAAAACAGAACTTGATGGTAGATAGGAAGTGCTTGATCCACCCAGTTTGCTCATAGAAACCCTGAAGCCACCTATAGTTTGGGAGGGAAGTTGCTGGCAATCACAAGGGAAGAAAAATATTTGGGCATCATCATCACAGATGACCTGAAATCATCCAAGCAGACCACTAAAGCAGTAGGTAAGGCTAGAGGGATATTGGGGTGTATTACTAGGGGTATCACAAGTCATAAGAGGGAGGTAACAATCCTTCTTTACAAGACACTGGTTAGGCCCCATCTGGAGTACTGTATGCAGTACTGGAGGCCGCACCTGAACAAGGACATTAACAAAATGGAGGCAGTCCAGAGAAGGGCAACCAAAATGGTGCAGGGACTGCATCAGAAAGCAAGAGAACAGATTAACAGAGCTCAATATGTGTACCCTAGAGTAAAGGAGGGAGAGAAGTGATATGATTGAAACATTCAAACATCTTAAGGGCATTAACAAGGTGAACGAGTCTAACATGTTTCAATATAAGAAAAATAGCAGGACAAAAGGACACTGCATGAGATTAGAGGGAGGCTGATTAAGGGGTAATGTGAGGAAGTTCTTTTTCACAGAAAGTATGGTGGATGCATGGAACGGCCTACCTCAGGAAGTGTTGGATATGAATACAGTGCAGGGCTTCAAACAGGCATTGGATAGGCATAAGGGAGCGATACAGATGAGTATGAATAGGTAGGCTATTGATAGATTAAAGGCCTGTGGCACATTCATAAGGTAGACAAAATGGGCAGACTAGATGAGCCATGCAGTTCTTATCAGCTATCAACTTCTATGTTTCTATGTCTCTGTTTTCCATGCCTATACTGTCGCTGCAGACGCTACTTGCTCTCCAGCTCCCTTCCCCACTTATGAACAAGACACTCTTCTGCCTATCCCATGCATTCTTGAATCCCACCACCATTTTTGCCCTCACCACCTTTGCTGTAAGACTGTTCCAGGCATCCACCACTCATTCAGTGAAGAAATACTCTCACACAGTACATTCTGTACTGTCATGCGACTATATTTCTATTGAAAATGTATTTTTTCCACCACTTATCAATATAGGCCCTGTTCAGGGAAATCCAATCCTTATCTTTTACAAAACCAAATCCAAACTTGCCTTGGATTTGGCAAATCTAAAACCAAATCCAAATCCTGTTAGCCATGCCCATCCATACCCTTCAGTGCTGCATGCACTGCATTTACTTCTGGATGACTGCTATTGGAGATGAGGGTAGTTGGGAGAAAATCTTGCCCCTATACCCTGGCAATGCCCTGAAACACTCAGCTTTGGAAAAGGGATGCGTTAAGCATGCTCAGTTGTCTTACAGTGCTCATTACTCAACTGTCCCCTACTGAGGCTGTGGGCAGCCCTTCTCTGAGCATACCATATCAGGCAGCAATCTGAAATGGCTACCAGCAGCCTTGATGGAAGCCAAGAGACTTCTGTTGCTGAAATGGTGGTCCAAGCCAGTCTTGACCTTGCAGGAGTGGGCCATTGCTATGGGCAAACCTAATACCTTTAAGAGGCTTTCTCACCTCACCCAAGGAGATAAGGACAAGCACTGTATCACTGGCAATGGGGTCCTCTCCCATTTCCCTCTGTAGGCTGCCCACCAGCAGAGAGTGGGATGGATGTGGGGCCAAAATTTAGGATTAAACCACACTGAGCCTTGGCAGTAGACAACTCTGTTTGATAACCCTTTCAAAGTTCCATCCCCATTGGAGGCCCCCCCCCCCATGACAGAGGGAAGTTGGCATGTGCACTTAAACCCAGAGACCTCTAGGGAAAATAATATTTCCCACATCAGTCCCCCATGGGATGCTGAGTTGAAGTGCAGGTAGACCTGCACTAATGAGGATGTGCAATCAATCAATCAATCATTTTTTATTTGTTAAGCGCAATTACAAAAATATCAAAGTGCTGTACATTAAAAATATTAGGTGAAAACAGTAAACAAATTATAAATCTTTAACAATAGCTGTGTTAACAACTTTAAGCATTGGGGGGAATGCCTGACAAAAAAGGAAAGTCTTCAACTCTAATTTAAAACTCTTAGTGGTTTGGCACTCTCTTATCTGATTAGGTAGAGAGTTACACAGGGTTGGTGTCACATAGGCAAAAGACTGTGCTTCTGATTTCTTCAAACGAACTGTAGCAACCTCTAACAATCCCTCGTCGGTGGAGGGGGCAGTAAGGAACAAGATACTGCAAGTAGCCAGGTCTCTGTCTGTGTAGGGCCTTAAAGGTTAGTAATCCAACCTTGAAGGTGATCCGCCAATTCACAGACAGCCAGTGCAGATAGCGGAGCACAGGCATGACATGGCTAGATCTTGGTAAACCAGTCAACAGCCTGCAGCTGCATTCTGCACTAGCTGCAATCAGCAGATTTCAACCCCTGGTAGCCCTAGGTATAAGACATTGCAGTAATCAAGGTGTGAGGTTACAAAGGCTTGAACCAGAGTTGGCATATCATCAGGTGAAATCAGGTGCTTTATCTGGGCGATGTTCCTCAGATGGTAAAATGAGGTCTTGACAACAGCCGACACCTAATGTTTAGTGTTAGACCACTGTCAAGTACAGTGTCCAGACTGAGCACCTTATCTGAGGTAGGCAGCAGGGTAGTCCCGAGCTAAAGTCTGGTAAACTGGCAAGCTTGGGTTCCATGTCATAATGGTGATCGCGGACTAGAGATCGCCATTTGGGTGAGTGTACATCGCCGAAAATAAATTTTGGCTATGTACACTCACAGCAAACAGTAAAAGGCACATGACAGGTTTTACAGTTTTATGCAGGGGGGGCAGTGCCCTTCGCACCCCCCCATGGGGGGCTTTGCCACCCACAACCCCTACTAAAGGATTCTGAACTCCAAGTGGGTACATGCCGTGCAAAACTAAAAAAAATAAAATAAAATCCTAGTCCCAGCGCAAAAAATAAGCTCACCCAGAACTGAACCCAGCACCCTCCCAACCCCAGCCTGCCACCAACCCACCATGTCACATGGTCAGCTCGGCAGCCCACCACTGCACTACTCCCCACAAACCTTCCCTCCCCTTCCGCTCATCACACGGTGTGGTCCCCCCGCCATGTGTGAGTATACAACGTGACATTCTGTCACTATATTTACCTACCCCCCCATCTGGTCATTCTCTGCCAGGTAGCCCTATCCACAGGCGCAGTGATTGAGTTGCCCTTTTTAAAAGCACTCAATCGTGGTCGCCATAATCATAGGCTAGTCCTGCTTGTACCTCCACGCAACAGTGACCTGGCGCAGCCTAAAGCAGACACTGATCTCTGCCCCCTTATGGACCAAGATGTTTTCAATAACAAAGAAGGGTGTACTGGGCAATATATTAACCAAGAGGTGCTGCACCAGCAGTCGTTTCCTTACTGTGTTACTCCTTAGTCTTGATATAGAGCATATGTTTTAATGTATACTTCCATCCTTATTTGTGTACACTGACATTCTTGGTTTATGAACTGATATAATATGTATGTGCTTTTTCGCTTTTTTGGAGGTGATGGTGCTTTTCAATGTTGTGGATATCTGTTAGGTGTATTGTATGTTGAAAATGTTTAATAAAAATGATTAACAATAAGAACCCCCTAATGCCACATTTCTTGACTTTTGTGGGTTTCTAACTCAAATATATGCATTTGCACTTTAATAATTTTCCAACCAATCAATGGGTTTGCTCAAAATTTGGTATGCACTGTTCCGTGCAGTAGGTCTCTTGATATGGCACATTTTGTTCCAGTTGGATGTAAGGATTCTCAGATCCGAACAGTGCAAAAAGTCATAAAGTCACCACTTTTTGCAGTTTTTTCCCCTCTTCACCCTGCGTCCAGATGGTAAGGAATTTTGGTGTGATTTTTTTATGGTAGAATCAGCTTGGGTAACAGAACAGGCATGCTTAGTTTTGTGTAAAACTATTAATCTGTTTCAAAGTTCCTCCTGTACAAGAGTGGAAGTAGGGAGGAGGCAGGCAATTACAAATCTGTAAGCCTGACCTCAGTGGTGGGGTGCTGATGGAGTTCCTGCTTAAGGAGAAGGTAGTGAAGTTCCTGGAGTCAAGAAGTGCAAAAGACCCAAGGTAGCATGGATTCACTGAGGGATGGTCCTGTCAGACTAATCTTATTGATTTGTTTCACTGGGTGACCAGAGTGGTGGATCAGGGAGGGATGGTGGATGTGGCCTACCTAGATTTCAGCAAGACCTTCAACACCGTTCCACATAGAAGGTTGCTTAACAAATTAGGGAATCTAAAGTGCTAAAATGGGTTGGAAACTGGCTAAAAGGCAGGACCCAGTGGGTGGTAGTAAATGGCATAAAATCTGAAGAAGGGGAGATGATCAGTGGGGTGCCACAGGGATCGGTGCTGGGTCCAGTCCTATTCATTGTCTTCATAAGCGACATTGTAGAGGGACTGGAGAGGAATGTATGCCTGTTTGCAGATGACACCCTCTGCAACAGAGTTGACACACAGGAGGGACTAGATAAAATCAGAAACAACCTAAGACTATTTGAGGAATGGTCAAGGGTTTGGCAGTTGGGTTTCAATGCTAAGAAGTGCAAGATTATGCACCTGGGACACAGAAACCCAAGAGAGGAATACAGGATGGGGGGCAGGTTCTAGCCATCACAAGTCAGGAAAGAGACCAGGGGGTTATCATATCCAATGACCAGAAGTCATCCAAACAATGCAAAAAAGCAGTGGGGAAAGCAAACAGAATGCTGGGATGTATAGGAAGGGACATAATCAGTAGGAGGGGTGAAGTGGTGATGCCACTGTATAGATCACTGGTGAGGCTTCATGAGGAATACAGTATCCAATTCTGGAGACCGCATCTTAGGAAGGACATAGAATGGAAGCAGCCAAAAGAAGAGTAACAAAAATGATACATGTACTGCACCACAAGTTTTATGAGGAAAAACTCAAGGAACTTAACATCTATTCACTGGAAGAGAGAAGGGAGAGAGGGGATATGACAGAGACTTTCAAATACCTTAGAGGAATAAACAGAGTACAGGATGGGAGCATATTTCAAAGAAGAAAGTGCACAAGGACAAGGGGACATAACATGAGGCTGGAGGGAGGGAGGGTTAAGGGGAATGCTAGAAAGTATTCTTTTCACAGAGAGGATGATGGATCCATGGAACAGCCTACCAATGGAGGTGGTGGAAGCGAAAACAGTATGGTGATTCAAAAGTGCATGGGATAAGCATAAAGGCACCCTGCTGTGCAGCAGAGCAGGGAACAGCGGTCCAAATAAGGATAGGTATTACCAAACTAAGTAGGGAAATGGGCAGACTAGGTGGACCAGTTGGTCCTTATCTGCTGTCATATTCTAAGTTTCTATGTTTCTATTATGTTTTTAATTTCCCATTGTTTTATATGGGAAGAACACTTTTCAGGATACAGGGAGAAAAATCGAGGAAGAATTAGTTCACACAAAAAAAGGTTCACTCTCGCAAGACCAGTTACTTTTTCATGTGAATTAAATCCTTTTTCGTGAGAGAAAAATCCTTTTTCGCGAGCCGCCATCTTGTTTCAGTTTCTTCTTAATTTTTTTTTCAAAAGCAACAAAAATGACAATCTGGAAAGAGACCACAATAAATAACTGGCTCATCAGGACTCCGTTAAGTGTAATCTGCACTTCAAAGCTAGAAATATGCCCCTGAAATGTGTTTTTTTTAATATAATGGATCCTCTTTCATGACTGTGTGTTATGAAAAACAATACTTTATCGTATCATGAGTCACGAAAAAGGATCCTTTTTCATCATTGAGAATCCTTGCTTGTCTCTTCCACTGCCCTCCCCAGTACTTAATGTTTTTCCCTGGTGTCTAGTGGCCCCCCCACCCTCTGATGGCTGACCTTGTAATATTAATAATTTCCCTGGTGTCTAGTGGCACTGACCACCGTCTGATCACCATGCCCCAATGCAATTTCCTTGGTGTCTAGTGGCCCCCACCCTCCAATTGCTGTCCACAATGTTTTCCTATTGTCTAGTGGCACCCCCACCCTCTGATGCCCATCACTGATTTTCTGTGCTTCCGACACCAGGATGCCCACTCCTGGTGTAGAATGACTCCCACTCCTGCAGCTCCATTGTTTTCTTTATTTGCTGACACATGGTGCCCAATCCCCGTGTCAGCTTTTAGAGCCCCCCCAGCAGTGTGGGACACTGGGGAGACCACTCCCAGTGCCCTAAAATATATATGCCCTCCTAGTAGTGTTGGACACTGGGAAGCCCATCCCCACTGTCCTGAAATATTTTAATTAAACACTGTGAAAAAGAAAACTTCCAACATCTTTTTTATACCAAAAAAATTGTCCCTCATCATCCCCGCTATCCTCCTCCCTCATCCCAATCCTCCCACTGAGCACCCACCACCCCACACCCCCTTACCCTATACTTACTACTGGAGGTCCTGGGATGTCATCGTCTGTGGACTGGGACATGTCTGCACTCTTCAAAGCCAAACCACAAACTCAGAAATCAAGGTAAGTGCCATATAATGTATTTCAATGGTGTTTTGAACTTTGCCAGTTTTGGGATTTTTTTTGCACCCAATTTTTAGCATGGCCTTTTTGGGACCCCACCTCATGAACACTGCAACTTTCATTTCATTAATCTGGCCCAGACAATGATTTTGAGGTCGCTGGCAAAATCATCTTTTGGGCCTGATTAATGAAATAACAGTTACATATTTCATGAGGTGGGTGGGGTCCCAAAAAGGTCATGTTGAAAATTTGGTGAAAAAATTCTTAAAAATGCCAGAGTTATGCTGGTTCATCGAAATTTTTCTATACACGTGCCTAACTTTGGTAATTTTCAATATTTTGACTCCAAATTTTCAACATAGTCATTTTTTCACACCATCTCATGAACAGTATAGCTGTCATTTTTCAGATCCTGTCCAAAATGTGTTTTCGCACCTGTGGCATGGAATGGCCTTTTGGCATGGATTTGACATTTTTCACCTACAGGGTTTATAAGGTGGGGTCATAAGAAGAATATGTTGAAAATGTGGGGTCAGTATATGAAAAAATGCCAAAAATATGACTATGCATTGCAATTTCACTACACTTGCTCGTAACTTCAGAATTGTTACATATTTTTACCCCAGATTTTCACTTTATCTTTTTATTGAAATTCGAGTATATAAGAAAGCACACATCTTATACAATAGTAGACTATCCTCCATGTAAGGTATAAAATATCACTTAACAAAACACAGTATTTAGGGTAAACATATTGGAGAAGCCTTATATACATGTATTGATAATAAAACTCAAACCTAGACAGGATGTAAGTGGAGAGCAGAAGGGTTATAATAAATAGGGTATTATAGGATCAGAAATAGCAACCATGTATGAAATACATGCTAGGGCAGGCTATGGCAAGGCATTCAGTAAATTGCAAAAAGTGATAAATGTGGTAATATGAACAATGTTCAGTAATGGAGAGGTGAAGATAAGAGAACAGTGTGCAAGGAAAGAAAGAAGAGAGAAAAAAGCAAGGGACAAGGGAAGGAGAGAGGGAGAAAACAGGGAAGAAGGAAAAAAAGAGGAGAAATCTGTGCACAAAAGTTTAGAGAAAACCTAATCTGAGAGCAAAATAAGAAGGAGGGGTAAATATCCTTAAGAATTAGGGTCTAGAAGAACTAGGTTTATGTACCTGAAGTAATCCTGCCAACATCTGTCATATACAGTGAGTCGGTTATGAGTAACATGAGATAATCAGTCTAGAGAGGCATACTGAGAGAGGCTTTGAAGGACATCTGAAAGAGAAGGCACCAGAGTTGATTTCCATTTCATAAGAATCAGACATTTGACCAAAAGAGAAAGTATGTTTAGCCATCTAAAATGTGCTTGTGAGAGGAGAGAGCTATTGGAGATAAGGATGCCTAGAAGGAATAGCTTGGGGTCAAAAGGTAGTCTTTGTCCTGTTACTCTGGAGGCAAGTAAACAGACTTTATGCCAGAGCATATTAATGGGATCTCAAGACTACAAGATATGAAGTAGATCCCCATTGGCCAAGTTGCAGTGCCAGCAATTATTATTATTTAATAGGCCCATTCATTGAAGCACAGAGGGGGTTCTATACCAAAGATGTAGGATTTTAGTTTGTATTAAAGAACTACGGACATCTTTAAAGGTAGTATTTGCAATACGTCAACAATTAGTCCATTGTGCATCTGAAATATTGTAGTTAAGAAGAGTACTCCATTTATTTTTGGCCTATATAGACTGATCAAGTAGATTATCAATAATGTCTTTGTAAATCAAGCTATTTAATTTTACTGATAAATTAGTCCAGTGTGAGATGTATGGGTTTAGAAGAGTATGCCAATACACTAAACTAGAGAGAGAGTTATAAGCTGCCCGAATTTGTAAAAACTTCCAGAAGTCCTGTTTAGGAAGTTTCCATGTGACCTGCAAGTCTGAGAATGATCTAAGAGTGAGTGAATTCTGGTCCAAGATATCTCCGACAAAAAAAATGCCTTTGTTCCGCCATGTACGACAGAAAATTGGGTGATTTTCTAGAGTGAGCAGTGGATTGCCCCATAAGAGGGCATAAAACCAGGGTGTTGGATTGGATTTCAGGAATTTGCCGGTTAGTTTCTAATAAAGAACAGAGGATGTTATAGTCGGGTGAGATTTTAGTTTAGAGGAAATGGGATTAAAAATGAAGGAAGTGGGAACTCCTCCTGGGCACAATGCGGATTCCACTGCAACCCATAGTGGTGATTGAGGGGAGGGTTTCTGAAACCATTTAACGGTTTGGGCCATTTGGAAAACCCAGAGGTAGCCTTTGAACCAGGGGAGTTTAAATCCCCCTTTTTTCAATGTGATCGAAGTTTGTTGCTGTTAAATCTCGGTGGTTTCCCATTCCAGATAAAGTTACTTATTAATTTATCAATTTTAGCAAAAAAGGAGGACGGTAAGACTAAAGGAATATTGACAAGGAGGTAAAGAATCTTGGGAGAAATGGACATCTTAATGTCTGCTATTTTCCCCATGAAAGAGAGATTAAGAAGGTTCCCTCTGTCCAGAATTGTTTGAAGTTATCAAACAAGGGGTTAAAATTAATGTCCCATATCTTCCCTAAGTTACCAGTAATTTTGATTCCTAGATATGTTATACCCTGTGGTGACCAGCAGAATCCAAGAGGTATGTTCATAAAGACTTTACAGTGGTCATTAAGGGGCATAGTTTGTGATTTGCCATAATTCAAAGCAAGACCAGAAATTTTAGTAAAATTATTAAGCAAATCGACCTACGGGGTCCAGCCTCATTTAGGTTTTCGAGTAAGATTATTTACCCCACATTTTCAACATAGCCTTCTTGCTACTCCCCCTCGTGTATGTCATAGCTGACATTTTTCAAATCCTGGCCAAAATGTGTTGTCACACCTGTGGTGCAGAATGGCATTGCAGTTATGCAGCATTACCTTTTAGCTGGAATTCGAACATTTGCTCTACTGGGTACAGGAGGTGGGGTAATATGAAGGCTGTGCTCACAATGTGGTCACTGTTCTACAACAAATTGAAGTGCAGGGCCATATACATATATACATATATACATACATACACATCTACAGAGGGATGGAATTGCAGGGTCAGAAGTAAAAGAAGGATACTATTATTCTATCTCAAAAAGTAAGGAAATGAACTGCAAAAACTTTGTTAATGCCTCAGTTAGGATTAAAGTGACAAAAGTAGTGAAATGTGGCGTTAGTGTTTCCAACCCTGACAACTCACCCTGCACAGACCAAGAGGAGTCAGGGGGCAGCATTGGGGTTTTCAGCCCTAACTGCCACTCCCTACTTTTGCCATTTTAACCCTAACTAATGCATTAATGAAGTTTTTTGCAATTAATATATATGTGTGTGTGTGTATATATATATATAAATATATATATATAAAACCTGCAAAAAACTTTGCTAGTGCATCAGTTAGGGTTAAAGCAGCAAAACTAGGGAAACTTTCTGAGATAGTATAATTGTATCCTTATTTGCCTGTGGGAGTGAAGGTCCCTCCAGGCCCTGTGCTCCCATCCCTCTATAGATGCATATATATATATATGTTGCTGTGGAAGTGCAGGGCACAGACAGCACCGCATTTCCATTTGTACGACAACAGCAACCAAACTGTCAACATACTGTAACCTTCTTATTACCCCACCTAACATACCCGGTTCAGTAAATTTTGAAATGCCCACCAAAACATGATTGCACACCACCACAATGACATTCCACACCACAGGTACAAAAATACAGTTTTGCCATCATTTGAAAAATTACATCTGCCATGTTCATGAGGTGGTCTAAAAAATGGCTATGTTGAAAATTTGGTGTAAAAATATTTAAAATTACCAAAGTTATGGGACAGCATAGCAAACTTTCATTAGATAAGCATAACATTTCCATTTGACATATTTTTAGCCCAAATTTTCAACTCAGGCTTCTTATGAGCCCACACCATGAACAAGGGTGGTGAATATTTTAAAATCCTGCCGGAAAGGTGATTTTGTCAATTGCCTTTTGCACTCGATTTGTCTAATTTCACAATCATTGTTCATGAGGTGGGGTCCCAAAAATGTCATGTTGAAAATTTGGGCTCAAAATATGCAAAAATTGCAAAGTTATGCATTAAAGTTGAAAACCCCACTGAAATACTTTGAACCACATTTACCTTAGTTTCTCATATTGCAGTCAGCAGTTCCCGCAGCAAGATGTATCTTCGATCGGAGACTGGATATTCACCATGCTATCTGTTTAGGTGAGTGAGGGTGTGTGGGGCATGTGGGGTGAAGGGTGTTCAGTGGGAGGTTGGGATGGAGGGGTCAGAGCTACAAGGGATTGTTTTATTTTTTACAGGAAGAAAAAAGACATTGACAGATGGTTTCATTTATTTCAGATGGATGGGGATTGGGGGTGCCACTAGACACCAGGGACACTATAATAACTATGGGAATGGCTATCAGAGGGGTGGAGAGTGCTTCTAGACACCAGGGAAACAGTGGAAGACACAGGAAAGGCCATCAGAAGGGGGAGCCACTAGACACCAGGGAGATATGAGTAATATGAGTCAGCGATCAGAGGTATGGGGGTGTTATTAGTCACTAGGAAAACTGTGTCAACATATGGGGATGCTGACTGCATGGGTGGGGCATGTGCTACTAGACACCAGGGAAATATGAAAGAACACACCAGGATGGGGATGGGGAGGAACCACTAATCATCAGGGAAAGCTTAACTTTAGAAAATATGGGAACGGCCATCAGAGGGGGTGCCAATAAATACCAGGGGAAACCAGGAACAGTGATTGGATGGGTGGGGTGCCACTAGACACCAGGAAAACAGTGGCAACATATTTAGATGGTGATGGATTGCCCCATATGATCACTTAATACAGCTATTTTGAAGTGGTTACTGAGCATGCTCAGAACCAGAATTTTAAAAATGTAATAACTTGAGAACAGAACAATATTTTTTTTCACCAAACCAGCAAATTAAACATCTGATGGCCAAGTATTTTCTACCCTGAAAATTGCGGACCAAAATTGCAAACTATGTGGGTGCTAGGTGATGGCAAACAACAGCAGTTTGTTATAAATGATAAGAAAATGTTCATGTCACGTACAGTAATATAAAGCAAGCAAAACTGAGTCATGAAAAAGGATATAATAACAAATAAAAAACACCTCTGGGGCTCATTTTTACAACACTGAAGTGCAGAATGCACTTAATGAGGTCCCCGTGACCAACATACATTTGTTGGTCTCTATGTATAGTGGCATTTTTATACTCTTCTAATTTTATTGAAAAAACAAACAAACTAGATGGTGGCAAACAAAAATTGCCCTAACGATCACTTCATGCAACTATTTTGAAATGCTCACTGAGCATACTCAGAACCCTAAATTTTAAAATTAAATAACTTTGGAAAGGATCAATATTTTTTCACCAAAACAGCAAAGAATTCTGAGACAAGCCCTTTCTACCCTGAAAATTTAAAACTAAGATTCCAAATTGTCTGAGAGTTAGGTGATTGCAAAAAAACAGCAAAAAAAAGTGTTTTGTTATATTTTTTCATTATATGCATCTCAGAATCTGCACATTCAGACAGAATAACACTGGGCAAGTCAAGAAATCTTCCCCTCGAGAATGTGTATGCAAACTTTCGTGCAAATCCGTTGACTGGTTGCAATGATATTAAAGTGCAAAAACTGGGGTTTAACATGAAAGTGTCTACTCAACCCTAACTTTAGTAGTGCTACCAAGCCACTATAGTACTGTAAATCCAATAAATTTTGCTAAAAGTAATTTTAGCGCAAACACAAATCCAGCCATATATGCACAAATTGAATTTAGTGCTGTCACTCGTACCACATTCATGATAATGGGAAAAGTGCTAATTAGGGCAAATATATTTTAGCAATTAGTACTTCAGCAAAAATAGCAAAAATTATTTGATAGTGAAAATTTCAAGTTTTACAGTATATTATAGGGGATTCGGCCGTGCCACGATACTTAAGATTGAGTATCCTGTTCAGTGTTAAACCCCTAACTTTGCACATTAATAGCTTCGCCACTGTTTGATGGAATCAGTTAATATTTTGCATGTGTTGCCTAGTAGGCATGTTCTTGATCTGTGGAAAGTTTTGAGACAGCAGCTTGTGCGGTTTCTGAGATACGTATATGTCATTTTCTAATAATGTCTAACTTTTTTCCTATACTTAACATGGGTTTTTAATTTATTGTCATCTACTGCTTACATGGAATGGAATTTTGTCCCTAGATGTGCAGGGCAGATGTGGGATGTCTTAAGGTAATGCCTTTGAGGGGTCTGGTGGAAAAATGTTAACTAGTTCTATAGTTATAACAATTCAGAATTTTGTTTTTCCATCATGAGCATGCACAGTAGTGTTCTTGAGTTAAAGTTGTTCCACGAAATGAAAAATGTGATGTCAGGGACCCTTTTTGGGCTTCTCACCACTTACTTTTATCTACTTCATCATCAGCATGATATTTGGCTTGGTGCCACACAGAAGATTGCTGAAGAAGCTAGAGAATATGGGTGCAGCAAAGGACATAGTTAGATAAGGGGAAGTGGGTTGGAAGGGAGACAGCAGAGGGTAGTGGTAATCGGAGTCTGATCCAAAGAGATAGAGAGAGAGGCCACCATTAGAGTGCCACAGGGATCAGTACTGGGTACAGTCCTTTTCAGTATGTTCATCAGTGACATAGGAAAAAGAATGCTAGGCAAGCTGAGTCTCTTCACTGATGCCACAAAGCTCAGTAGTAGGGTAGACAGAAAGGAGGGGGGTAAGGATGATGCACAGGGATCTGAAAAGGCTGAAGAGGTGGTCCAGAGTATTGCAGCTGAAATTCAAAGCCAAAAAGTACAAGGTGATGCAAGGTGATGCACACAGGGAACAAGAACCAAAGAACAGAGTACTGGATGGGAGGGGCTAAGCTGTAACCACTTCCGAGGAAAGGGACCTAGAATTCATTGTAAGTGACTCCCTTAAACAACCTAACCAGTATAACAAGGCTTACAGTAAGGTAAACAGGATGCTGAGGTGTATTGGGAGGGGGTCTCTACAGCAGGAGGAAAGAAGTATTATTAAGGAAAGACAAGGACAGGCTGGAGATGGGGCAATGTGGGGTAACCAAATGATTCAGGGCCATCAGGGCAGATCCTATGACACTCAGCTTAGGGCACTGCACATGCACCGACTTGAGGCCAGACAAAGAGAGGGGTAATATGATAGAGACCTTCAAGTTTTGAAAGGAACGAACATGGTGAATTGTGTGGAATTGTTCAACAGGAGTAGCGAATCTAGAACACAAGGTAATGAGAAGAAGTTGGTGGTGGGGATTCAGGAGGGAAGAAAAAAAGGTTTATTTTACACTGAGAGATGCTGAGCCATGGAACAGTCTGCCAGTGAAGGTGATGGGTGCCAAAACCATTAATGAATTCATACACGGCTGGGACAGTGTTATGGGATTAGTAGTCACTCGGGGTAGTACTAAACAGGGAGAAAGTGAGTGGATATTGTAGACAAAGATCCCTTATTGACAAAAGGTCTTGTGGTATGATAAGATGTTACGGGCAGATTCTATGGACTATTGGTCTTTCTCTGCCATCATTGTCAATGTTTCTATGGATTTTGTAACACCCCCATACTTTTTCTGCACATACAACATCCTCAGGAAGCTTGTTCCATTTTTTTACCTCTCATTCTGTAAAGTAGTATTTCTTGATATTCTTTCTGAGCCTCCCTTCACCAGCTTCATGAAATTTCCCCTTGTACCTGGTTTTCCAGTCAGTGTGAAAATGTCCCTGTGGTCTATCCTGTTTATCCTGCAAAGGTACTGTACTCAAATGTCTCTATATAATAACTGGTGATCCCCTATAATGGCTGGGTATGCATTCCTGATAAAACACTACAGTAACCCGCTGAATTCCATAATAACTTGATAGCTGGTTATTATGGCGTTTTCCTCCTCGCACTCTCACTTCACTATATTTGTACTAGTAAAGCGTTTGCTCAGAGACATGCCCCCTCGCATAAATACAACTTAGTTTTTCTCTCTGTTGAATCCATGCACCAGTTATTATAAAAAATATTGCCTGTGCAAGATTTGTTTTATGAGGATTTTTCACACATCCGAGGTGTGTGAAAAATCCTCATAACACACACCTGCACAGGCATTATTCTCTATATCATGTCACCCCTTTTCCTTATATCCTTCAGCAGTCCCCCATCTGCTCCCAGTATGACTTTCCCAACTGTTACTTAATCATTTTGGTTGCCCATCTTTACAATATCTCCAGCCTCTCTCTATCCTTCCTCAAGTGTGGACTCCAAAACTGCACACTACTCTAAGTACAGTCGAACCAGGGATCTGTAAAAGGACAATATCTCCTTTCTTCTGCTACTTATCTCCCTCCCCATTCATCCCAGCATTGGGTTTGCCCTGCTTGTAGGCATTGTACACAGTACCAGTTCTTTCAAGGTCTCCATTATTAACATGGCCTGATCCCTTTCTTCTGTTCTCTCTATCACTACCCCACCAGTCCTGTATTCTGTACTCAAGTTCTTGACTCCTAATTGCAGTACCTTGTACTTTTCATCATTAGATTTCTGCTGCCACACCCATGACCACTTCTCCAGTCTTTCCAGATACACGCTTATGGACCTTCCCCCTTTTCACTGTCTATCTTACCACAGACCTTAGTGTCACCTGTACAAAGTAATTTCTTCCCTTGGACCACCTACGCTATATCACATATAAATATGTTCAAGAGGAATTCTCCCAGAACCAATCTGTGGGCAATTCACTTGTATGTTTAAAACGGATTTAAATTTATGAAATCTTCTGGGTCCCAATGGAAAAATCCTTACTTGAGCTGACTGAGTGCACAAAGGGCAGTTTAGCGCCATTCTTATTTCAAACATATTCTGCTCTTTCCCCTCGCTGCCTAAACAGCAGTATTCACTGAAATTGCAAAATCACTGTTTCAGCTGCAAACAAACCCTATACCTGCTAATGCTTGCTGTTGCCTTCCTTTAAAGCATTTTTTACATAAAGCTAAAAAAAAGCCATGGTGAGTAATCATTTTAACTAGAACCAGAATCTGCCTTTGGTTGCTACTGCTTAATCGCCCCTCCCAATATAAATTAAAGCCTCTTGTTTCTCCAACAGCAGCCTGCTGAAATCTCAGCTTTTCCCAACTCCACTGGAAAAAAAAATCCACAGTGTAATTCGGATTCAAACCCCCCGCCCCCCCCCACCTGAGGCTGTGTCATTTTCTCCATTTTAACTCCACTCCTCTGCTTCTTTCCCCAGTATTCAAGGGATCCCCACTGTGGGTGCAGGTCATGAGGGTATGACATCCTCCCTCGAGCAAAAGGACCCCCTGCAGCATTTCCCCAGGTAAACCATGAATTTCCCTACAGTACTGCTGCAACACAGACCTGAAGTTTAACTGAAATCCTAGGAGTAGGATCCCCACTGATGCTATGCGTCAGCTGCCCCACCACCACCACCCTTGGTCAACTTGGTACTTTATAGTGGGAACCAAGTGACTTACAAAACCAATCAGGCCACTTTACCATTTGTAGGCTGTCAGCACCTGTCACTAGCAGCTGCTATTTTTAAACCAATATCATCCCTTTCACAGCCTGGTGTATGAAAACATGTAATACCCACTTTTCACCACTTACTTTCTACTAGCCCTTTATTTCCTCACTCCTCTCAGCTACAATAAGCACATTGCCTTTCCCTGATATTTGCACTTGCAACTATAAGTCCTGCACTGTATTATCATCCAACATATTTGCTAAGCAACATTTCCTATCTTTTCTCTCTCTCTCTCTCTCACACACACAGAATGATGACATTGCTCACTCTCCTGTCCATAACTCTCCCCCTCAATGTACTCCCCCTACCCTTTCCTTGCTAAACCCCACACTACCCCTTCTGCCACAAATACACCACCCCTGCTGTCCCCCTGTAATTACTCCTCCTTCAGAAACCATCTCCTACCCACCCTACCTCCTACTTGCTACTTGTCAGCTGCTCCCAGCTGCAGCAGTTCCCTCCTTTCTTTATAGCCAAGAAATAATGTGTTTCGCCTGCTCTCATTACGTTAACAAGCTACCTCTATGTGCAAGCTCTACTCTGCGATATCATAAATTGACCCTCAAAAGTGCCCTATTTAGGATTGCCATTATCCTACTGCTACTTATGAGAAACATCCACCCCAATCCTGTCCCCACTACCCCCACCCCTTGCCTCTCAACGCAATTCAAAGGTCTAAGACTGGCCGCCATTAATATATGTAGCCTCCAAAAGAACCTCACATCACTTCAAGCATGGGTCTGTCTCCACAACCCTGATGTACTAGCTGTATCCGAGATGTGGCTATCTCTAAGCATCCCAGACTCAGCTGTTCATATACTGGGTTACACATTCTTCAGATCGGACAGACTGGATAGATGGGGTGGTGGGTGTGCGCTGTACCTGCGGGAACCCCTACAAGGTACAAAAATTGTTACATTGAACCCTATGACAGGTGTCCAGTCCCTTACCCTTAAGATAGCAGTTGGCAAGTCAGGTTAATCTCTCTACCTAATGTCAGTTTACACACCCCCTCACAACCAAAAGGAGGCTTTCTCCTCCATCCTCAACATCATCACCCAACTACCAAAAACTCAGAAATCATTGCCCTAGGAGACTTCAACACTAACTGGCTTGCTCCTCACACATCCTCCCTCAAGGATGCAGCCACAGCCCTAAATCTCTCACAAATGGTCCTAAGCCCTACCAGAATAGACCAACAGAGGGGCATTAGTTCTCTCATTGATCTCATTTTCACAAACCACCCCGAGCACTTGTAGGATATCCAGGTCCTCCCTGACTCACTTAGTGACCACTCCCCTGTTACCTGCCACTGGTCAAATAGCTGGAAGTCCCCCCCCAAGGATCTCCTTGTATCATCAACTAAAAAAGGGTCCCTGACACATCTCCATGACCACCTTCTCAACCTTGGTTGGTCCCCACTAGATCACCAGTCAACAGTGGATGCTGTCCTGTCCTTCTTCATTAGCTCCTTCCAAAGCCGCCTGTAATATCTTTGCCCCCTTTGTTAAGCAAATTGAAAAAACTAAATCCTTCCCTTGGGTAACTCAGTCCTTGCTCAACAAGATGAAGGCATGTGATAACCTATGGCACTGTGCCCTTGAGTCTGGTCACCTCTCAGATTGCCAACTGTACTGTGCCACCCAAAACGTATGCACCTGGGCTATCTGCAAGGTAAAGGCAGCCTTCTACCAGTCCAATTTTACTGCCACCTGGGGAGATGGGAAGAGGTTCTGGGCTAACATGAAGGAACTAAGTGGCAAGTCTTCCTCCCCACCCCCTTCTATGATTGTCATCAACGGTGTTTCCACCCAAGACCCTAGTAAGATAGCTAATGTCTTCAATGCATCTTTCTCTGACTTCAGCTCTATCCTCTCCCCTCCGATTTCTTTACTACATGCAATGGACAGATTCCGCTACTCCCCAGTGCTCTTCCTTTCTACTTTAAAATTATCTTCCCTAGTGTCACTCACCATATCTTGCCAAGTTCCTTCATAAGACAAAGCAGAGTGGTGACTCTCTTGATGCAAAACTGCTCTCATTAACCCTTGTTGCAGTCCTAACACCACTAAAAAATACTAAACATGTCCCTTTACCTGGGGCAGTTCCCTACCCTATGGAAAAGGGCGGTCATCACTCCATTTCATAAAAATGGTGACCGTACCTCCTGTAGTAATTATAGACCCATCTCTATACTCCCTCCCCTCACAAAAGCCCTGGAAAAAAAATAGCTGCAGATCAACTTACTGACTACTTGGACTCGCACCTTCTAGTGTGCCGGCAGCATCATGGGTTCAAGAAAGGGCATAACACCACTACTGCCCTGCTTGAGTTTACCTCCTTCATCCATGAAGCCCTTGACCAGGGAGCCCTGGCTGGATCTGTCTACATTGACCTTTCCAAGGCTTTTGATACTGTTAATCACAATATGCGAAAAACTCCCTCCTCTCCGTTGGTGTTTCCCAAAAGACTGCTGACTGGTTCTCCAACTATCTCCATGGCCGTACCCAGCATGTTAAAATAAATAGCACCCTTTCTGCCAGCCTTCCAGTATGATCTGGTGTCCCTCAAGGGTCCATCCTTGGCCCGCTCCTCTTCTCCCTATACCTAAACTCCCTCCCCTTGGCCTCCACTGAAAGCCTGCTCCTTTATGCAGAGGACACTGTGATCTTTAGCCGGCACCCTGACCCAACTCAGCTCCAACAGGCCTTGCAGGGCTCCTTCACTGAAATAGAATCATGGTTCACCTTCCATTAACGTGTCCTAAACTGCAAAAAAAAACAACGGTCATGCTATTCGCCCACCCTCAACACAAGCACAACACGATCAAACTATCTATACTAAATTCCAAGGGTGTCTTGCTGGAAGCAGTTACCAGTTTTAAAATATCTAGGGGTCACCCTGGGAGCATATAGCATTGACTTGCTCTGCTATAAACATTAGAATTGGACTCCTATATAAATATAGGCCCTATCTCCCTCCTGATGCCCTCTGTTTAGCCATCTCTAGCTCCATCCTTTCCCTGGTAGACTATAGCATAGTCACATATGGCGCCGCCTACGACACTGCCCTGTCCAGCATCAAGCGCTCCCTTAACAAAGCATGCCGGCTTGCCACTGGCTCCGATCACCTCACATATACCTGCAAACTCTACAAACGGTCATCATGGCTAAATTTTCAGGGGTGCCTACTTTATCAGACCTGCTTTTTGTCCAAAAAAATCCAACTAGGATTAGCCCTTCCAGGCTGTCTCTCGCTCCTACAAACGTGCTCGCCGATGTGGGCTACAAGACATTCTAACTCCACTACCTTTCGCATCCTGTTTGCCAGAACCATTGCCTATCAGAGGTCCTTTTACTACAGGGCGCTACTTTGGATGAACTCCCTCCCTGACACTGTCCTCTCCATTCCTAGGTTGGGGCCTTTTAAACCTGTGCTGCATACCTATATTATATCTAACTGCTACAGCAAATACATATAAATTCCCATACTTGTGTGACTTATAATTTATGCACCTGTGGTGTAGTTTTCTACTTATGTATTATCCTATATTTTACTCGGTATTACTCGTTTTTTTAAAGTGGAAGAAGGCACTAGGCCCATCGAGACCACTTTCCCCACAATTGTGGGGGGTAATTTTTAACTGCCCAACATTAGTTTATCTAATTGAACCTTAAACTTTTCCCAAGATGTTTCTTCGACTATACACTGTGGCAAGGAATTCCACAGAGCTGCAGTTCTCACTGTAAAAAAGTATTTCCTTTTATTAGTAATTGCCTTTTGTACTTTGATTTGTCTGTTGTTACATCTTAATCCATATACCTTATTCATATATGTTAATCCACTTAATTTCATCAAATGTTCATAATTCAAGATGTTAAAGAGCAACAAGTCCCCTCTGTCACGTCTTGCTTGTAAATCATACAGACCCAGGGTTTTCACCCTATCTTTGTATGGTAGGGATTTTATGTCTGGGATGAGTTTGGTCATTCTTCTCTGCAAACTCTCTATCATTTTCTTGTCCTTTTCTAAATATGGGGCCCAAAATGAAGATGCGAAATCAGTATGTGGTCTAATATAAGCTTTATACAATTTCGTTATACAGTCTTTATTATGTGTTATAAATGATTTTTTTATAGCATTGATAATGCGATTTCCTGTTTGAGTTACTTTAATACATTGGCTATTTGTCTCTGTTTTAATCTATGTACCTTTTATAACTCTGTATTGTCCTCATTTCAATGTATGATGCCAAGCCTTTCCAAATGAGTCCCTGACTCAAAGGGTTGTAATTCCTAAACTTGTATAAAAAAAAAAAACATATCTCTGAATGCTTTGTCACCTTCTTTAACCTTCTCCACAATCCTGAGCTCCACATCGCCTTTGACCTGTTTCACTGTTCCATTGAATACTCTTAATCTCTCTTGGTGTTCTCTCCATTCTTCTTTTGTCTGATTTGTTTTGTACTTGATGAAAGCCCTTCTTTTTTTCAGTGGTTCTACCACCCCTTTGGAAAACCACAGTAGCTTCCTCCCCTTCTTTTATTTATTTACTGAATTTTGTTGACCTGGTAGGACCACTAAGACTAGAAATCTCTTTTTCAGGGGTGACCAGGGAGAGGGGGATACAGATGGTAACCAACTGAAATTGAACCAGATTACGCTGCTGGTGGTATTTTTAGTGAAAGGGGAAATTTGGCCAGGACACTGGGGAAAGTCCCCTATTCTGACAGTAGGGGGTCATGCTGGTGTTGTTCTTTTCATTCTGACTCTGACAGAGCATGGAGCTGGTCATGCAGCAGGTTGGGGAGCAGGAGGCTCCTCCACTGATTTCTGCACCAGCTTCCATCATGATGTCTGCTTTAGATGGTGGTATTCCTGCTGACAGAACCGAAGGAGTGGAAATCGTAAACGCTACTGATTTATTGCCAACTTCCGAACTGGTTTCACAATCACCTGAGGTAGACAAGCTTCTTATGGCATTATCTGATAATGAATTACGATACCGTCAGACTACATCTGACCTTACAAAGGCTTTGGAGCTTGCTCAAACTACAGTATGTCTTCTATGGCACCTCCTTTACTTCAGGACCGCTTACATGCTACTGGCAGGAGTTGTCAGGCTACATCCCAAAATATGCCAACTACCATGACAACGGCTGCTACGATGCCGACCACTCCTGTATACGTGTGGTCTACTGATACTACTAAGATGACGGCTACAGTGTTTTCTTTTGCTGCAAAATCTTCTGCTGACTGTGTTTTTAAGAAGGCTATTGTTAAGCAGTCTTGGGTTGATCTTTCTACTGCTCCTACAGAACCTTGGTCCATTGATAGCTCACTTAAGTCGGCGGGTTGGGTGCTTTCTCCTATGATGGGACAAAGGACTTTGGGCTTTGCTCCTATTCATGTTCCTGGACTTTCTCAACCCACTGTGAGTACTGCATTTATTGCCCCTATCAGTCCTGTGCCTCTGGTAGTCCCGCACCCTGTTGCTCCTGCTTCTGTGCATCAGTCACCTTCCGGACCACTACTTGATTTTTCACTACCTTCTGACCTGCATTTGACTCAGCACCCTGTCTTACATCTTCCCCAGCCTGAACCTGTACAGTACCTACTTCTCCTTTGCTGACTCCTCTGCCTAGGCCTACTGCTTCTCATGCATCCCCTGACCTTCTTAATTTCCCTATTCCTGATGAGGACTTCCCTGATCACCCTGGGTCTGATCCAGGAGGGGTTAACTGTAGCCGACGTCAATCTAAAACTTATGCTTCTTTCTTTCAGAAGAAGGTTTTCCCTGCTAAATGACATAACGCTGTGTGCCTTCTCTATAAAGGGGGTCTGGATTTGTTTCCAGACAGGGCGTATGTGGGAAAGGTATTGTTGCTGGGCTCTTTGAAATTTCATGTTGCCAAATTTTATGCCCTTATTCATGTTTCGGGGGAGACTGTACTTGATGTCAGTTTCAAACTGCATTCTGGCCTTGAGAAATTCTGGGCTCGCTGTCAACAGGTCAGAAGTACTCTATTGTGGACTCCTTTTGAGGTTGTCCCTTTGACCAAACCCACTCAGAAATTTGTCACTGTACTATTTCGTAATGAGGGAGTTAGTGTCACAGATTTATTGTTCTGGATGAAGCAAAGCGTACTGTTCTGGGACACCCTGAAGCTATTTTTGACGCTGAGGGGGTTTGGACTGGGGGATGGAAGTTTCGGGTCTCCTTGACTCTTGTTGGTGGTGAAATTCAGCATTTGCTGAATTATTTTTTCATTGGTAGTGACAGAGGGGTTTTGTTTTACCCTGGACAACCTAAGACGTGTCATAGATGTGGTTGTCTGGGACATATTAGTGCTGCCTGTGATAAGATTAAGTGTCTGCTCTGTGGTTTACTGGGTCACAGTAGCGCTCAAAGTACCCAGACTGCCCATTGTAACTTATGCGGGGAGGAAGGTCATGTTTTTAGTGATTGTCCCCAAGCTGCTCATTGGAAGGAGGGGTCTAGTGACCTGGATGAACAGAGGTTATTGATAGCTACTGCACAATGGGATTTTACCTGAGTAGCTCATATTCCGGATCCTGAGGTGCCCCTTCCAGTACCACCTGCTTCTGCCCCCCTCCCTCTTGATGAGGAGGAGGAGGTGGTTGGTTCTGCTACTGCTCTTCGTGTGGATGAGCACCCTTCAGCCCTTATGCAGGTTGACCCTGTTTGTCCCACTCCTGAGCCTAATACTGTGTCCATGCCTCCTCCACTTCCCCCTTTGGTGATTCCAGAGATTGGGAGGAGGGTTTCTCGATGCTGACAGGCCTGGAAACCACCTGCTTCCAAGGTCCAAAAGGTCTCTGAGACCATTCTTTCCAATAAATTCAGCCCGTTGTAAGATTTTGAGAAAGGGCAGGGGTCTGACTCTGAAACTTCCTCTGCTGATCCTGGTCATTTGGCGATTGCTTCTGATTCTGTTGTTAGTGAAGTAGGGGATGATATGCAGGTAATTGGGAAAACATGACATAGGGCTGCCCCCAAGTGTAAGCCTGACATTCCTGGGAAACATGTTAAAAAGAAATAAGGATCTGCTTTTACTATTGTGATATCACAACTTACATTACTTACTCTTAATGTCAATAGAATTAAGAATGGACATAGGAGGGAGCTTGTGTTTACTCGTTTTTGGGATGTTGCTGCTGATGTTATTTTACTTCAGGATACCAGATTGCATACTGTTGCTGAGGTTACACAGGCCTCTAATGAATGGTTTTGTGGAGCTTCTTACTGGTCACTGGGTTTAGATCGTTGTGTAGGAGTTGGGATTTTATTTACTGTGCTGGTGCAGGTTTTGAAACTCTTAGACTTATTCCCTGGGTATGTTTTGTCACTGGACGTTATTATAGACTCTAGATATTACAGATTGATTAATATCTTCTCTCCACAATCTAAGGCTGAGCGAACTGATTTGTTTGCTGCTGTCCGCCCTTACTTGTTCTCTACATGTCTTGTGATTTTTGGTGGTGATTTTAATTGTGGGTTGTCACTTCAGGATAGGGGTAGTACTGCAAAAACGACTAAGGTGTTTTGCGATATGTCTTTTCTAACTTCTATGATTCATTTGGCCTCTTTGACTGATGCATGTACAGCTAAATTTGGTATGTGGATTCCTACTTTTCAGCATGGCAATCATGCCACTCATATTGATTTTGTTTTTGTTAGTAATTTTGTTTATTTACATTGGGTTTGGGTTACTTCTGTAGAGTACTCTGATCACAAGGAACTGGATGTGGTTTTAGGGTCTCCTCCTGCCCATTTTGGGCCTGGCCTTTGGTGTTTTAATACTCTCCTTTTGCAGAAAAACTCTTTCATCAAATTTTGTTTTTGGTTTGTGGTAAAAAAGACTTTGTTTGACCTTTTTGATAATGTTTTGTTGTGGTGGGATTGTTTGAAGTCTGATTTGGGTGCTTTATTGATTTCTTTGAGTAAATCAGTTCAGGATTTGTATAAAGTCCGATATCTCTCCCTTCATTCTCATCTTCATAGGGTAATGAGCTTGGCTCACACCACAGCTCATGATTATTCCTGCCAGATAACCAGTCTTCAGCATGAAATGAAAAGAATTTCATTCCAAACTGCTTGTTTCCTTAATGATGCAACAAGCTTTTGGGACACAGGGCAAGTTGGCCACGGTTTGTCCCTTTCTCAGTTGTGCTGATAGAGTTAAACGAAAGCATGACTGAGGTTTGGGACTCTAATCGAGTGATGCAGTTTACCCCACAGGGTGTTTTGCTTGCTGTTTCAGACTATTTGCGTGGCCAGCTTAGTACCTATTCTGTTGATGTGGGGCTGTTTTCGTCCTTGCAAGCTCAGATTTCTCTCCCTGATTTTCCCATTTCCCTTTCTAGAGAGCTTACCCAGGATTTACAGGTTGCAGAGGTTATTCAGGTTATCATGGCGCTCACTAAAGGGAGGTCTCTGGGGAAAGATGGTATCTCGGGTGAGGTTCATCAACTTTTTTTGTCCCAATTGACTGCTATGTATAATTATGTATTACGTTCTGGGGCTTTTCCTCTTGCTATGACTACTGGTGTTGTTACCTTTCTTTATAAAAAGGGGGAGCAGAAGGATTTGGATAATTGGAGGCCCATTTGTCCGCTGAATGTCGATTTTAAGATTTTGATGACAGTCTTGCATAATCGCCTGGTGCGTGTGGCTTCTTTTGTTATTTCACCAGCCCAAACTTGTAGTATTCTGGGGAGGACCATTACTGACCACTTGCTGCTTCTTCATGAGGTTTTTAAATCTGGGAGACTTTGTGCTTCTAGAGGTTTTCTACTTACTTTGGACCAATGTAAGGCCTTTGACTGGGTTAGTCATGCTTTTTTATGGCATGTTTTAGCAACATATGGTGTACTCCTGCAATTTATAGCTTGGATCCGCTCCACTTACTGGACTGCGGTTTTTCAGCCTTTGGTTAATGGTTATTTGGGCCCAATGCTTCCTGTTAATAGAGGGGTTCGACAGGGTTGTCCCCTTAGCCCTCTTTTGTATGTATTTTCTACTGATTTATTGCTTCAGGTTTTGAATGATGTCAGGTTTTTACTCCCTTGACTTTGCACTCTGTTCGTCTTCCTTTTAATGCTCTTGCTTATGCTGATGATTTGTGTGTTATTGTCTGTGGTGTTCAAGGTGTTGCATATGTTGTTGAATTTTGTTCTCTTTATGGGTCAGCCTCAGGTATTCAGCTTAATACTCATCAATGTTCTGGTGTGATGTTAGGTACTTCGGCTGACCCAGTCACTGTTACCCCACCCACCTTGGAGGACATTTCCCTTGTTAAGAGACCTGTTCATATTTTGGGGGTTACTTTTGGGGGAGATAGGCAGGATTTGCAAAATTGGGATATCTGTCTTCAGAGGGGTTTTACTCTTGGGGTCACTGGAATAAGGTTTCAGTGGGTAAGTTGAAACGTGTTTTTATGGTAAAAAACGTTTTGATTCCTATTTTTTTGCATGTTGCTTTGATTTTTCCACCTCCTAAGGAAAGGGAGGCTCTGATTTTAGGTTTGTTTTTTCATGCCATCTGGGGTAGTAGGTTGAATCCTATGAAACGGAATATCCTGTTAAGGAGGGTGGCTTGTGGATGGTTCATCCTAATTTATTTTTCTTTTCTCAATTTTTACATGTAAATCTGCAGCCTCTCTGCTTACAGCACCATTGTGGGTGGCTTCCTTTATTCCTGGGTAAGGTCTCTGGTTGGTACACAGGTTGGAAAGAGAATGTTCAGAAAAGTTTTAAATCAGTTCCTTTTGCCCCTTCATATTTCTGTGAGTTCTTTGTTAAACTCCATCAGTGGCATATTACTTATGAGGCTGTTATTTTGTCCAGCAAAACGCAACTGTATGAGCAGGTTCTAGCCACTCATTTCACTGAGGCTACAACCTTTCCTACTTGTCCAGTGGGACATGTGTCGACATTGCTTCACTTGCTTGCTGATAAATGAATTCCTGTAAAGTATCATGATGTTTTATGGCTTTGTTGCCATGCCAAAGTGAATGTTAAAGCTAATCAAAAACACAAGATGGTTGAGGAACAGAATTGTGCTCAACCTCAGTGTGATGCTGTCCTAGAGACTATCCCTCATTTTTTTTTGATTGCTCTCATATACAGGCCTTTTGGACTTATCTAGCTGTTCTTTGGCACATGCCTGTTCTCCAATTTGTTTCTTATGATGAATTGATCTATGTGTCTATGGCTCCTCTTGGAGGGCTTGGTATCATAGTACTTTAAATGTATTTTTTGCTACAGTTAAATGGACTGTCTGGAATGCTTGCTGCTTATTTACTTTGCAACAGAAAAATGTTTCTTATAGTTGTTCTTGCTGTTAATATTTTGAAGGCCTTGCATGCTGTTTATTATGAAGAAAAGCAATCTCAAGTTTCTTGTTATATGACCACTGTTTGGTGCAATTTAGTATGGATTACTGATTCTGAAGCTCCTATTACTTGAATGTTTTCTGTTATGCTTTGTATTTTTTCTACAGTTTTCATTGTTTGTTTTATGTGTTTGTGCTTTTCCTTTTGAGTTTCAATAAACACAAAATTACCTTACTGACCTGTAGGAGAGGCTATGGCCATGGCTGTGTCAGACTCTGTCTAGGCTATGATGGAGGAGGACATTGTTATGGCTGTGGAGTAGGCCTCTCTCCCTGCTGTGGAAGCAATGGAGGCAGATATCTTTTATGACGCAGCAGGTCTTGTTGAGAAAGAAGTGGACTGGACTGAGGGAGTGGTGATCCAGAACGAAAAGGATAAGTTATCAGCTCCAAAATCAGTTTCAGGAGGAAATATTCAGACTGTAGAATTTATTTCTGTTTTAATGGCACAGGAAGAAGAAAGATACAAAAAAAAAGAAAAAAGAACTGAGTATTGCACTTGATGCAGCTACAGTAGCTGCTGTGGACATTGAACGTCTAGGCATCCAACTGGCAGTGGCCGGGAGTTGTCGAGGAGCATTTCAGAATAAGCAGATGACTGCTGAGATGGACAAATCTGCTGCGATTCAGAAGACTGTTTTTCAAACAGGACCAGGAAAATGCAACAATATTTTCTTTTTCTGCAAAGTCTTAGCAAGATTGGGTAAGGAAAAAGTCTGTACCTGTTAAAATGTCATGGGCTGAATTAGGGGAAGTCTGTAATGAGCCCTGGTTGGTGGAGCACTCGCTGCAGGCTGCTGGTTGGGTCCACTCTCCAACCTCGGGGCAATGGACATCGGGCTTTGCTCCGATTAAAACACCGGGAGTAAATCTACATGCCCAATCGCATACAGATGGACCTTGTGTAGAATCTGTACTGCTGAAAACAGTGCAGAATGTGGGTGATGCAGTTGCGCATAATAACATTGACACTCTCTAACAATTCTGCAAGAACTTGAGTTAACACAGAATCCGATTTTGGATTTCAAATCACTGGGAGCAAAGCACTGCACTGAAATATCCCATGCAACTGGGCCTGAAGAGTCACCAAATAAAAATTCTGAAAATACAGAAACAAATAATTTGAACAGTGAGGAAAGTGACCAGTCGGAACAAACAAATAGTAAAATTGTCCCGCCAGGGGATAGATGGCAGTCACGACCTTATGCCTTCTTTTTTCAACAACCAGTATACCCAGCAAGGAGACATAATGCTGTAAGGGAGGTTTGGATCTATTTCCTGATAGGGTTTATGTGGGATGAGTGTTGTTAAAAGGCAGTTTAAAATGTAATGCAGCAGAATTACATGCATTAATTCACGTCTCAGGGGAGTCCTTTTCTGAGATAAGTGTTAAACTCAACAGTGGATTGGAGCAATTTTGGGCAAGGTACAATAGGGTTAAGAATTCTTCATTATGGTCCCCCTTTGAAGCAATTCCCCTTACTAAACCAGCACAAAAGACAGTTACGATTTTGTTCTGAAATGAGGGGGTCAGGGTTACTGACCTCCTTTTTTGGTTAAAACAAAGATGCTCTGTACTGGACCACCCAGAAGCAGTCTTTGACTGGGAAATCATATGGATGGGAGGGTGGAAGGTGCGAGTAATCCTAAAAATACAAAATGGAGAGTTACAGCATTTACCAAATTCTTTTTTTCTAGGAGGGGACAGAGACGTCTTATTCTACTACAGGCAGCCAAAAACATGTTATAAATGTGGCTCTCCTGGGCACATTAGCAATGCATGTGACAGGACAAAATGCACTCTGTGTGGTGGCATAGGACATACCAGCAACTAATGTAAAAATGAAACATAGAAACATAGAATTTGAGGCAGATAAGGACTGCTTGGCCCACCCAGTCTGCCCATTTCCCTACCTACTGGATAAGCTGCAGATCCTAGTTAACCAGCAGCCTACTTCTTCCTACCCCCACCCCTAGAATTGCCTTATGACTGTCCCATGCATGCTTGAATTCCACCACTGTTTTTGACTCCACAACCTCCTCCGAAGGCCATTCCATGCATCCACAACCCTCTCTGTGAAAAATACTTCCTTAAATTACCTCTGAGCTGCCCCCTATTCTTCAAATTGTGCCCTTGTTCTTGCACACCTCTTTTTGAAGATGCTACCCTCTGGACTTTGTTGATTCCCTTGAGATACTTGAAAGTTTCTATCATGTCCTCCCTCTCCCTCCTTTCCTCGAGGCTATACATAATAAGCTCCTTAAGTCTCTCTTCATATGTCTTCGGTGCAGACCCTGCACCATTTTAACCCTCCTCTGGACAGCTTCCATCCTGTCTATGTCTTTGTGGAGATTGAGTCTCCAGAACTGCACACAGTACTCCAGATGGGGTCTCACCAGCTGCTGCACAGAGGGATAATAACTTCCTGTTTTCTACTGGTGATGCCTCCCCATGCATCCCAGTATCCCCCAGCCCTCCTTGCTGCCCTCTCACATTGCTTGCCCACCTTAAGGTCATCTGATATGACTACCCCAGGTCCCTTTCCATTTTTGTTGTTGTTAGTATCTCACCCCCCATTGTGTACTCTTCCCCTGGGTTTTTGTTTCCCAGATGCATTACCTTGCACTTCTTAGCATTAAATCTAAGCTGCCATACATTTGACCATTCCTCTAACCTTGCCAAGTTCCTTCTCATCCTTTCCACCCTACCTTGTACATCAACTCTGTTGCAGATCTTTGTGTCATCTGCAAAGAGACATACTTTTCCTTCCAGTCCCTCTGCAATGTCGCTTATAAGGACATTGAAGAGGACCGGTCCTAATACTGAACCCTGTGGTACCCCACTAGTAACCCCCCTTTCTTCAGAGTGGACTCCATTTACTATTACTCTCTGTGTCCTATTCTCCAGACAATTCTTTACCCAGGATGTCATCTTGGGACCCACTCCCAGGTTGGCTAACTTGTATATTAATCTTTTATGTGGGACTGCATCAAATGCCTTGCTAAAGTCTAGGTAGGCCATGTCCACAGCCCTCCTGATCTACTACTTTGGTCACCCAGTCAAAGAAATCTATCAGATTTGTCTGGCATGACCTTCCGCTGTGAATCCATGCTGCCTTGGGTCCTGTGCCCCTCTGGCCTCTAGATACTCGGACAATTCTTTCCTTCAGAAGTGATTCCATAATTTTCCCTACCACTGAGGTTAAACTAACAGGTCTGTAGTTTCCTGCTTCTGCCTTGCTCCCACTTTTATGAAGGGGAATCACATCTGCCCCCCTCCAGTCCTCGGGTACCACCCTATCCTCCCATGATTTGTTAAAGAGGGTAGTCAGTGGTGTCACTAGTTCTACCCTTAGTTCTTTTAGAATTCTGGGATGAATCCCATCAGGCCCCATTGCTTTGTCCACCTTCAGTTTTGAGAGTTCTTTCAGAACCCTTTCTTCTGTAAATGGGCTGGTATCAACTTCTGTATCCAGAGTTCTTCTACTGTTTGTTTTAGGTACCTCCCCCTCTTCCTTTGTAAATACTGAGCAAAAATATTTGTTTAGTATCTCTGTCTTTTCACAGTCACCCTCTGCCCACCCTCCTCCCTTTATTAAGCCTCACTAACCTCCCTTAGTCTTCCTTCACCCCTGATGTACCTATAAAGGATTTACCCCCTTCTTAACTGAGTTGGCTATCTTTTCCTCGGTTTGGGCCTTTGCTGTTCTGACTGCCTTCCCAGCTTCCTTTTGCTTTACCTGATACAGTTCTCTGTCCTGCTCCTTCTGTGATTCCTTATACTTCCTGAATGCTTTCTTTTTCTCTTGAACCTTCACTGCCACTTCCTTTGAGAATCATAATGGTTTCTTACATCATTTCATTTTGTTTATTTGCTTCACACAAAGGCTTGTTACCTCTGTGATGGCAGTTTTTATTATTCCCCATTGTTCTTCCACCCCTCCTTCCTGCCCATTTGCTAGTGCATTCCTTAGGCACTCACCCATTTTGGCAAAGTCAGCCCTCCTAAAGTCCAGTACTTTTGCCTTTGTATGGCTTGACTGTATTGCTGTGTTTAATGTGAACCATACTGTTCGATGGTCGCTAGTTCCCAGATGGCTACCCACTTCTACATCTGTGATCCTCTCTTCATCTCCATTTTAGAGAACCAGGTCTAAGATTGCTCCCTCTCGAGTGTGCTCCAATACTAGTTGTCTAAGGCATGCCCCCTGTAGGACATCTAGAATAACCCCACTCTTCGAAGTGGGTGCTGCAACTGCACTCCAGTTAACATCTGGCATATTCAGATCACCCATCAGCAATATCTCCCCTTTTTCTGCCATTCTAAGTATACTTTCTATCATTTCCTTGTCCATTTCCTCCCCCTGAGAAGGGGGTCTGTATACAACCCCTGTGCAGATTGTGGTGCCATTGCCGGTCTCCAAATTTACCCACAGTGCTTCTCCTCCTCCCTGTTTTCCCTTTTGTTCTGTTGCTTTGATTCCTTCCCTTATGTAAAGAGCTACTCCTCCTCCTCTTTTACCCTCCCTGTCCCTCCTGTAGATAGTGTATACTGGTATGTTTACGTCCCAGTCATGGTGTGTAATCTATGTGAGGGGAAAGGGCATTCGTATGCTAACTGTGAACAAGTTGCTCATGATATGACAAGCTCTGGGGATTTTGTGGAACAAAGGCTTATGATAGCAATGGCACAGAGAAAGAATGCAAAACATATTGTAGAGGAACCTGTGAGTAACAGAGAAATTACTCTCTCAGAGAAAAAGATATCAGCAGATCCCTCCTTCTCTTCTCTGTTGGGACAAAAGGAAAATGAGGTTATAAAGCAACCAGAACCCTGTATCACTACTCAGTCTGAAGAAATGTTCATAGAAGTTGATAATGATACAGGATGTAATAATGATACAGGAAATAGCAGGATTGTTGAGGTTGTAACCCCCCCATATGTGGCCATTATGCCCCAACCCCCACCCCATCCTCTAATCAAGAGAAAAAACTGAGAAAAATGGTCACTAGGAAAAGGCAGAACAGGATGCAGCCTGCATCAAAGGTACCTAGAATTTCTACTTCAAATAGGTATCAACCATTGTTTGACAAAACTGAAGGTGGAGCATCAGACATTGAATCTGAAAGCACTTTAGGGGTCCTGTCAGACTCTGATTCTAGTGATTTAGGTGATAAAAAGGAAAATCCTACAAAGGGGCAGAATAATTCTGTAAAGAAAAAAATACGTATGGCAACAAAAAGTAAAAAAAAGCAAAACCACCATAGAGGGTTGTTTTAAACACATAAAATGCTATCAAAGTTAAAACGCCTATCTGTTAATGTCAACAGTATAAGAAATGGAGTTAAGAGGGGAGGAGTATTTTTACACCTAAAATCAAAGCAGATATAATTTTCTTACAAGACACTAGACTCCATTAGTGGTGGGCGAAGTGGGCGGATTCGCGGAGTGCTCCGCAATGCGAAGTGGAGTACTTTGCATTATAATGAGGAACCCGAAGTGCATTGAAAACAGCTACTTCACATTACTTCACCTCCACTGGTCACTTCTCTTTCAATTTTTAAGGTGAAGTACTTTGGTGGCAGTTCACTTTGCCTCACTTTGCCTTGTTTTTGAGCTCTGAAGGAGGATTTTGCAGTGATTCATGGGAGTTCAGGTCACATGAGGTTATAAAGCAACCAGAACCCTGTATCACTACTCAGTCTGAAGAAATGTTCATAGAAGCTGATAATGATACAGGATGTAATAATGATACAGGAAATAGCAGGATTGTTGAGGTTGTAACCCCCCCCATATGTGGCCATTATGCCCCCACCCCCACCCCATCCTCTAATCAAGAGAAAAAACTGAGAAAAATGGTCACTAGGAAAAGGCTTCGCATTGCGGAGCACTCCGCGAATCCGCCCACTTCGCCCACCACTAATGGAGTCTAGTGTCTTGTAAGAAAATTATATCTGCTTTGATTTTAGGTGTAAAAATACTCCTCCCCTCTTAACTCCATTTCTTATACTGTTGACATTAACAGATAGGCGTTTTAACTTTGATAGCATTTTATGTGTTTAAAACAACCCTCTATGGTGGTTTTGCTTTTTTTTACTTTTTGTTGCCATACGTATTTTTTTCTTTACAGAATTATTCTGCCCCTTTGTAGCTAGGCATGAGATCAGTGCAGTGCAGGATGAATTTGTGGAGTTGGGTAGGGGCCTCAGACAGGTAGCAAGCACGGTAACCTTCTCAGAGGTGCTGCCAGTCCATGGCAGGGGTGAGGCTAGGGTACTGCACACCATGCAGTTTAATGAATGGTTGCAAAACTGGTGCAGAGCACAGGGCTTTGGCTTCATTGGGGACTGGGGTCCACCTGGAAAGATGAAGGTCTATACTGGCATGATGGTCTGCATCTGTCCAGGAAGGGAAACACGCTCCTAGGTGACAGGTTTAAAGGCTTCCTTTGGCAAGCTTTTTAAACCAGCCAAGGGGAGGTGCTGATAGGAAACAGGAAAGTTAAGCCTTCCCCCGCAAAGCATGGCAGGTAGTAGGGTAAACACTGAGGTACAGAGCATGACAGAGGGCAGGACAGGAGTAAATGGAAAAATGGACAAGGGCAATAAGAGCAGGGATGGGGTAAAAAAGGATAAAGCCAACATTAAATGGAGGGCAATGAGTACCAATGCCCGTAGTCTGGGAAACAAGCTTCCAGAGCTAGTAGCCCTGATGGAAGTGGAACACTTGGATATTGTGGCAGTCACAGAAACATGGTACACGGAGAACCATGACTGGGATGTCAACATACCAGGGCACACAATCTACAGAAGGGACAGGGAGGGTAAAAGAGGAGGTGGAGTAGCTCTACATAAGGAAGGGATCAAAGTAACAGAACTAAAAGGTAAAGGGGAGGACAAGAGGAACTCTGGGTCACATTGAGACAGGGAATGGCACAATCCACACAGGGGTTGTATACAGACCCCATCTCAAGGGGAGGAAATGGACAAGAAAATGATAGAGGGCATTCTCAAAATGGCTGAAAAAGGGGAGATACTGTTGATGGGGGACCTGAATATGCCAGATGTTAACTGGGCAACATGGACTGCAGCCACATCCAAGAGCAGGGTCATTCTCGATGCCCTACAGGGAGCATGACAGCTAGTGGTGGAACCCACTCGGGAGGGAGCAATATTAGACCTGGTACTCTCAAATGGAGAGAGGATCACAAACTTAGAAGTCAGTAGATACCTGGGAACAAGTGACACTGCACAGTGTTCACTAATAAACACAACCATGGAGACAAGCCATACAAATACAAGGATACTGACTTTAGAAGGGCTGACTTTGGCAAAATGGATGAATACCTGAGGAATGCATTAGCAAATGGCCAGAAAGGAGGGGTGGAAGAACAATGGAGAAAAATCAAAACTGCCATCATGGAGGCAACAAGCCTTTGTGTGAAACAAATAAAGAAAACAAAGCAGAATAAAAAACCACTATGGCTCTCAAAAGAAGTGTCAGGGAAGGTTAAGGAGAAAAAGGCTGCATTCAAAAAGTATAAGGAATCACAGACAGAGCACGACAGGGAACTGTATCAATTAAAGCCGAAAGAAGTGGGGAAGGCAGTCAGAAAAGCAAAGGCCCAAACCGAGGAAAGGACAGCCAACTCAGTTAAGAAGGGGGATAAAACCTTTTATAGGTACATTAGGGAACATAGAAAGGTTATAGGAGGAGGATACGGAAGATTAATAAAGGAGAGGGAGGTGGGCAGAGGGTGACAGTGAAAAGGCAGAGATAATGAATGAATACTTTTGCTCAGTATTCACAAAAGAAGAAGAGGAGGAGTTACCCTAAACCAAACAGTAGAAGCACTTGGATAGTGGGGTTGATACCAGTCCATTTAAAGAAGAAAGAGTACTGAAAGAACTTAAAACTCAAGGTGGACAAAGCAATGGGGCCTGACGGATTCACCCTGAATCCTAAAAGAGCTAAGGAGGACCTAGTGACACCACTAACCACACTTTTTAACAAATCATGGGAAGATGGGGTGGTACCCGAGGACTGGAGGAGGCAGATGTGATTTCCTTCACAAAAGTGGAGCAAGGCAGAAGCAGGAAACTACAGACCTGTTAGTTTGACCTCAGTGGTGAGGAAAATGATGGAATCACTTCTGAAAGAAAGAATTGTTGAGTACCTAGAGGCCAGCAGGGCACTGGACCCAAAGCAGCATGGATTCACAGCAGGAAGGTCATGTCAGACAAATCTAATCGATTTCTTTGACTGGGTGACCAAAGTAATAGACCAGGGAGGGGCTGTGAATATGGCCTACCTAGACTTTAGCAAGGCATTTGACACAGTCTCGCACAAAAGATTAATAATCAAGTTAGCCAGCCTGGGAGTGGGCCCCAGGGTGGTAGCCTGGGTAGAAAACTGGCTGCACAACAGGACACAGAAGGTAACAGTGAATGGAACACATTCTGAAGAAAGGGGGGTTACTAGTGGAGTACCTCAGGGCTCAGTACTGGGTCCAGTCCTCTTTAACGTCTTTATAGGTGACATTGTAGAGGGTCTGGAAGGAAAGGTATGCCTCTTTGTGGATGACACAAAGATCTGTAACAGAGTTGATACACAAGGGGGGTAGAAAGGATGAGAAGGGACTTGGCAAGGTTGGAGGAATGGTCAGACATATGGCAACTTAGGTTTAATGAAAAGAAGTGCAAAGTAATGCACCAGGGAAATAAAAATCCAGGAGAAGAGTACACAATAGCAGGGGAGGTACTAACAACAACAATAATGGAAAGGGATCTGGGTGTAGTCATATCAGATGACCTAAAGGTGGGTATGCAATGTGAGAAGTCAGTAGGGAAAGCCAGGGGGATACTGGGATGCATAGGGAGGGGCATCACAAGTAGAAAAAGGGAAGTGGTTATCCCTCTATACAGACAGTTGGTGAGACCCCATCTGGAGTACTGCGTGCAGTTTTGGAGACCTCATCTACGCAAGGACATAGACAGGATGGAAGCAGTCCAGAGGAGGGCAACTAAAATGGTGCAGGGTCTACATCAGAAACCATATGAAGAGAGACTGAGAGAGCTTAATATGTATACCCTTGATGAAAGGAGGGATGGGGGACATGATAGAAACTTTTAAGCACCTCAAGGGAATCAACAAAGTCCAGGAGGGTAGCATCTTTCAGAAAAGAGATGTGTAAGAACAAGGGGCACAATTTAAAGTTAGAGGGGACGGCTCAGGGTAATGTGGAGAAATTCTTTTCACGGAGAGAGTGGTGGACGCATGGAACCGCCTCTGGAGAGGTGTGGGGTCTAAAACAGTGGAGGAATTCAAACTTGCATGGGACAGACATAAGGCAATTATAGTGGGGGGTTGCAGGAAATAGGCTGTTGGTTAACTAGAATCTGCAGCTTATCCAGTAGGTAGGGAAATGGGCAGACTGGGTGGGCCAAGTGGTCCTTATCTGCTGTCAAAGTCTATGTTTCTATGTTTCTATGGGCTCTATATTGATCTGCACAGCCTCAGTTTGAGATAGTATGAGTAGGAAGGAGTAGGAGACAGTGTGCTCTGATAGCTGTCTGTAGGAATCTTTTAAAAGCTGTTCAAAAAGCATTTTTGCTTTTTTTGGGGGGGATCCAACTGTAGTTCATCGATTGTAGGAAACCCTCCTGTGCTCACATCATCGAGCGTTTTTGTTTGTGTGTGGATTTTGAATGTAAATTTACAACATTGAGTGTGTGTGGTGAAAGACAGTGAAGTGTGCTGTGTGGGGGAGGGGCGTATCTGTGTGTAGGTAGATTTAAATTGGAGAACTAGTGATTTCTTTGTGTTTTGACAATATTGTTGTTATATAACTGACTGTTACTGTCCACATGGTAAAATTGTCAGTGATAGTACAAATTTTCTTGCTGCTTGTTGTGTGAATGTGGTGCAGCATTTCATAAGGTCAGGTGGTTTAAATTACAAATTTACATTACGTGGCACTGAGTACACTGAACTTTTGCATTTGCATCGCATTCCTCGTACAGCATTGTACACAAAGTGATTCTGTGTTGTGTGCAGTGTTGCGTGCATCAAATATAATGCACCTTTTAAAATTTGTGACACAGATCAGTAGGTGCAACTAAGCGCAGCAGTGTGAACTCTGCTATCCACTGCAGCTGCCTGATTTTGAACTGCGATCGTGCTCTCTGTTCTTAGTGTTGCTGCTTGTAGTGCTGTAAAAATCAGCACTGTCCATATTCAGTGCCCCCCTCCACGTTGAAAAGATATTTTTTACCAGACTGGATTGTTTTTGTGACCCCATCAGCACCACTGGTTACTGAAGTTGTTTTAATTCCGTGACAGTGTCACAACACAGTAGTCCCCTTATCTGTTGCTGAAGCCACAGTTATTTATTTTGCTTCACATCCAGCTAGCAATAGTAGCCAGTAGCGACCCTCCAGTCAGAACGTGAATGTATCAAAATCTGAATTTGGTAATAATATTGTGGTTAATCCCCCAAAATGCCTGCAAAGAGACGTGCAAGTAAAGCTGTTTCTGGCCATGGCAATGTTGGCAGTAAGAGGATCTGTGAGTGTGGTAATAGTACGCGGATGGAGAAGTGCATTGGTGATGTGAGGAAAGGTATTTCTCCTGCAATGTTTTTTATAGCCCAATCAGTAGCTTCACTGATAGTTGGAGGAGATGATGTTTTCCCAGCCGGTGGTGTTAGTGTTACTGGTGTTAGTGGTGGTGGAGGTAGTATTAGCATTGTTGCATCAAGTTCTAATTCTGACCAGTGTACCGTATCCAAACATATAGAGTGTGAAGCAGTGTAAGTGAGTGACAGCGTAGATGATGTCATACTTCCCAGTAACATCCCATTAACTGAACCTGAGGATTCTGATGATCATGTCAACGATAGCATACAATGTGATATTCCATCCACCATGGCACTTAATGTCACTCATTTTCCATGCAACAGTGATTCACAGTGTGGTGAAAAAATATTACGTGATGGTGGTGTAGATGCTGATGATGAATGTGATGATGCTGATGATGATGATGTTGCTGTTGTTGCAACATGCAGTCCACATGTTAGCATCCAAGCAGAAGATGTGGATGTGTGTGACAGTGATGTTGATTAATATGATGATGATTTAATTGACCCCAGTTGGGAACCGGAGAAAAAGAAATTAAAAGTGGCAGTGTCTGAAATTTCTGAATCTATCTGCAGGAATCCCTCCCCCCGCCCCCGTAAAAACTTGTGATGTACTTGTTTTAGTGGATGATGATGATGATGATGACGACCCAGTACTCAATATGATAGGTAGTCATGGTGGTCAGTTGTAGTCCAGGTGTGCAGTGCCAGAAACATCACGCGGCCCCCACTTCAGTGCTTAAATAACAGACTTAACTAAGCTACATCATCATGGACATGTTCAAAGTAGAGCATCACAGTCCCTTATTTGGGATTTTTTGTTCAAGATGCAAATGATGATTCAGTTGCAATCTGCCAGGTTTGCCATGTGTGTGAGTCGAGGTAAAAGGGGAGCTATCTTGGAACAGGAGGACAGCATACACATCTTAAGAATAGGCACTTGGCTCTGTGGACCCAACACAAGCTGGCAGCTAATACCAGACTTGGGCGTTCACCCATATCACCAGTGGCAACCATAGCCAGCATGTTATCCCCTTCCATGACTGTTAAGCCCAGTAGGGAATTAAATGTGTGCAGTAGTGCGGCAACAAGAGCAGAGGATTACTACAGGCATGATGATGATGAGGTAGAGGACCATAATGACTTTGAAATGTTGTCCAGTGCTGGTGAGAGTATCAGTTTTTGTGGTGGTGGTGGTGGTGAATGCAGTATGTCTAGTGCAAGTGGTACATCCACTCCGATTGGCAAATCCGGAAAAATAACATCATTTCTGAGTTTGTCATCATCACCTGTGCAACCGTCTTCATCAAATGTCCACACTCCACCCCCTGCCAATGCCATTCATCACAGAGCACAACCATTTGTGACCAACACACACCCTGTAAACGTTTAAGTCAGCCCATGTTACAGAGTGTTTTATGATAACCTGAAGTAGCCCTCAATCATACAGTGTCACGTGAACTTCATGCTGCTGTAGCGAAATGCTGGCAATCGATCTTTTGCCTTCTCTTTGGAAAATTTGGGTTCCGGCGGTTTGCTTCCATGCCTGTCCAAAATGGAAAGTCCCATCCAGGACATACTTTTCTACCCGTGCTGTTCCTGAGTTGTTCCGCACTGTCTCAGACTCAGTAAGTCATGCCCTTCAACATTCCTCCTCTCCATTCATCCATTTAAGTATGGATATGTGGACAAGTGGCAAAACAGTGGGGAGTTCATATCTGTGTTTAACTGCACACCGGGTGCAGGTGCCAGGGGTTGTTTGTGATGCTGGTAGTGTGAATAATTAGTGCAGGAAGGTGGATTGTTATGGTAGCAATCTTCCTGGAATTCGCCAGCATGCAACAATTGCTATGCGCAGTGTGACCTGTTCACACCTTGGTGAGAACATGTTGGACATGGTACTGACTGAAATTGACAGATGGCTAAACCCTCTGTCCCTGAGAGCTGGGTTCATAGCAAGTGACAATGGGTCAAATGTGTGAAATGCATCACGAATGGTGTTTTTTTTCGTGTTCCATGCATGGCCCACTGTTTAAATCTTGTGGTTCAGGAGTTTCTGCAGCACCCTGACATAAAGGAAATGCTGACCAGTGTACGACGTATCTGCTCTCACTTTTCAAGATCTGGAAAGGCCCGTGACCAACTGTGGCAGTTGCAGATACAAAACAACCTGCCTCAGCACCGCTTGAAGCTGGAAGTTGTCACCTGATGGAACGCCACGTTATACATGGCAGAGAGGTTGTATGAACAATACAAAGCCATCACAGAATATCTTGTTATGCACATTAGCCGTGACAGTTCTGGGGCCTCCATGTCTATGATGACAGAACAGTGGCACCTCATGGACTCTAATAACAATTTTGTGGCCTTTTGAACATGCCACACAGGCAGTGAGTGACGAGTCTGCCTCCATTAGCCAATCAATTCCACCGCAGCGGGTGCTGAGGCAGACATTGGTGAATGTACAGCATAGCCTTGATGTTGCCAGAGATGGTGGTAGCAGTATATTGCTGCAACACATGCTGACAGTATTCGACCAGAATCATCACTTTGTGAGCATTTAGCATAATGACAACTTTGCCATGGCAACAATTCTGGACCCACGATACAAACGTGGAATTGCATCCGTACTGGAGAGAGGGCCTGAACAGGTAAAAAATATCAGAGGTCAACTGGTTCGCTTGGTTCATGGGGCACAGAAGTCACATACCAAGGTTTGCAAACCTCAGCAGCATAATCCAGCTGAAGGTGTAGCTGGAGGACCAGCAAGCATATCATGAAAGGGTAAGGGGACTGTAGTTCCTGGTGGTCTGTCATCCAAAGTAGTAGGCGTCAACCCGCTTTGGGAGGCTTTGTCCCAAGTGGGTATTTGTGACATCAATGACTCCGGGGAACAGGCTGATGCATCAACAATCGGACTTAGTGTGGCACAGAGAATGGTTGAGTCATATTTGTCTGAAAACAGGCATCTAACAATAAGTGAAGAGCCTCTTTTGTACTGGAGGGGAAAGGTCAGTGAATGGCCAGAGCTGACTGCAGTGGCACTGAAGTACCTCACATGCCCACCCTCCAGTGTAAGTGTTGAGAGGGTATTCAGCTCAGCAGGTGCAATAGTCAGGGATCATCGGACAAACCTGTCTCCTGTAAATGTTAGTTTGCTAACATTCATTAAAATGAATGAGAGGCACATACCAGCACAGACTGCAACCTCGGTATTCGTACCCCGGCCTAGTCATGGTTTTCTTGCTGATGTGGAAATGGAGCATCCTGGTGGCACTAGCGGTGGCTGCCTGAAACGGCCCACTACTGATGTAGATGATGACACAATGGAGAAAGAATTTCCCAGTGGTCAGACTTCTGACATTGATGACTGTGAAGGCAGTTTTCTTTATGAGGATGAGGATGATGATGTGGTTAATGTTGGCAGGTTTTAACTGCAGTATTTAAAAGGTGTTGTGCCCCCCCCACCCCAGACCACCACCACTGGGACTGATGTTATCCAAGTCTGCTGCCACCATGAATCTGTCTGCCCACCCTCGACCACCACCACCGGACTGATCCAAAAGTTTGTCAACATGATCAGGCACACCTCTCCCGACCCGAGCTCGGCACACATGCAACACGCAGAAGTCGCTTTCATTCCATGACCATGACCATCATTAAGAACCGGACTCCAGAAGAATGCTGATGAAATCTCTGAAGAAATAAAAAATAACAAACCATTACAGACAAAACTGAAAATATGACCCCCCCCCCAAAAAAAGAAATACTTACCTTCATGTGCTTGAGAATTATCCAGTTCCATTTAAGTGCAAAAAATTCTCATTGAGCACTGGACGGTGCACAGCAACACTTCAGAGATGGAGTCACCTGTGTGTGATGCAGAACAATAGCATGAATACATGTCCATGTCAAGTTCAACCCCCACCTCATCATCACCTACAAAATACACAACCATATATCTATCTATCTATCTATCTATCTATCTATCTATCTATCTATCTATATCTCTACTCACCAAGGCTACTATTACTGTACATCCAAAGGGCACCTTTCAATCCAGTTGAGATGATCACTTTTCACTTCTCTGCACACAAGGAGGATGCATTCTGGACCTACAGAAAAAATCTGGGGACTCTGTGCCACTGTTGTACGCATGACTGAGTGTGCCATAAATTCTGGGGGACTTTGTATGTGCTGAAACACTCTCATTTCACTGTGTTACCACTTGTAAATTTTCTGGACACATGGAGGATGCATTCTGGGCCTGCAGAAAAAATCTGGGGACCCTGTCCCACTGTTGTGCGCAAGACTGAGTGTGCCATAAATTCTGGGGGACTTTGTAAGTGCTGAAACAGTCTCATTTCACCCAGATGCAGAAAAATGAGGCACCAAAACAGCGCACATACACAAAACACACAGACACTTAACAGAAAGAAGGGACCCCAGAATACAAAGTGTAACACATATTGAAGACAACAATAAAGGGCATAATTACATACAAAGGTCAGGGATGGTGGAGGAATACATTTTATGGCACAGCAAGGAAGGTGGGGGGGAAACATGGCATGAGGAAACAAAACTAATGTGGGATCCTATGGTGATTCAGCAGCAGTTCCAGCATGGACATAATTTGAAGCTGATGTCCCTCTATGTCATCCAGCAGCTGCTCCACAGCACTCATCCTCTCGCTGTTCTCCTCAACAGCACTCCGGAGAACTGCCAAGTCAGACAGTGTTACACGCACTTCTCTGGCGTCCACTCCTTCGACAGGCTGATCTGCTGGTGGTGGTAGTGGTGGGGGTGGGGGTGCTGGTGGAGCAACAGGTGCTGCTGTGGCCCTCCTCTTCTTAGGGATGCTGTGCCAGCTATGCACAGCGGCACCCTCTGCAACGGAACGGACAGCAGGTGCAGACATGGTCCGTTCTCTGGCAGCCTGCCACTCCAACTTGTGGTGATTAAGCATATGGGTGCGCTGGCCCCCAGCCCCCAGGTGACTCCCCCGGGGGCCATGGCACACCTCCACTGCACATAGGCAACACCTAACCACACTGCTGTCCCCCCCGACACAGTCAAAAAACTGCCAAACAATGGAGGTGCGGGGAGGACCAGGCACAGGCAGGGGAGGGCCAGATGAATAGGCTGCTCACACTGATCAACAGTTCTGATGGTGGGATCCACACCTGGACCTGGGGGAACAGGCACATCCTGCTGCAAAGGACCTTGTGCTGGACTTGGTAGTAGTGGTGGTGGTGGTGGTTGAACTGCTTCAGAGTCAGGAGGCGGTACTGGTCCTGCTTCCAGGGGTTGGACACTCAGAAGTTTAGAGTGGTCCAACACAAATGGGTGCCCATGCTCCCCACGCATGCGCACGGTACCACGACGTGTACTACTACTCTCTCCCAGAGCTGCCCCTGCCCCAGACATTCCCTCACCCTGCTCCATCTCACAACACAAGCACAACACACACAGTCACACACACACCGACAAACAACTAAGTAAGTAAGAAAAATAAAATTTATAGAAAGAACAAATTAAGTAAAAAACAGTACAGAAAAGACAAAAAAATGTAGCTTTTAAAAATGCTGTTGGTTTAAGTATTACATTTTAACTCTCTCTGCAATCAAAAAAACACTCCTTTCTCTAGTACACACACACTCCTCTCTCTCAGTCTGCTCAGGAGAAAGTGAAACTGTCTGTGTGACTCTCTTCCTTCCTGCCTGGCTAGACAGCATGTGACTTACAGTACTGTAAGCCATGTGATCTGTGGGGGGGGCTGCCAAGTCTGAAACACCAAGTGGATCACTTAGAATCATAATGAGGAACGCAAAGTCCATTAAAAACAATGAATTCGCAGACTTCCAGTGACGTCATGAAGAGTATGGCAGCTTAGAGCTCGTGGGTCCCCGAGCGATTCCCAATTATTCCTCACAAAGAATTGTTTCCAGTGCCATCCCTTCACAGCAGAGCAAACAGGGAAAACACAAAATGCCTAAGAAGAAGGGGGAAAATAAATTCTCGATCCTGGCCCACCTAAATGAAGAAAAATTGCAAGACGAAGGGTCGGAGAGGGAGGATTCACGGGCTTCCTCGCTCCAGAACAACGGAAGGGCTGAGCAGGCATCCCATATTATTTTGCAAAAACAAATGTCCCAGATGCTGGTGGAAATAAGGGATTTCCGCAAAGAAATGACGTCAACCGCCCTTCGGACGGATCTGGGGAAACTAGAACAGCACCAGGAAGATAGTGAGGCCCGCATGACCGAGACGGAGGGCAGGCTGACGGATGCAGAGCACGCTATAGCACAGCTTCACAGTGAAATCACTGCACTGAGGGTTTGGGATGAAGACGCGGAAAGCCGCAGCAGGAGGAACAATGTAAGGTTGTCTGGGATCCTGGAGGGGTCCGAAGGGGAGAACATGCTATCCTTTATTCAAAATCTCCTAAAAGAGCTGCTTCCCTTACCTGAAAACATATCACTAGAGCTGGAATGGGCACACTGCACCTTGGGGCCTAGGCCGCCGCTGGGCTCAGAACCATGTACCATCCTAATAAAGTTCTTGAGATTCCAGGAGAAAGAGGCCATCCTGCGATTAGCCTGGAAGAAAGGGAAAGTCCTATATGAATCACAATGACTCTTTTTTGATAACGATTATGCTCCCGAGATTATGGCATGAAGATGAGCCTACGCACCAGCGATGAGGATTTTGAAAGCAGCAGGAATCAGGTTCCACACCCCTTATCCTGCCAAGATGACGGTTATGTTCCCAGATGGAGCTCGAGCTTTTGATTCAGCAGAGGAGGTGGCAGCCAAACTCAGAAGGAGGAATATGGACACCTCACAAACTGTTCTGCGCCGTGAACCTTCAGTAGACTGTAAAATTGCCCAGAAATTATGGAACAGTGGACAGAAGGAAGCGAGGTGAAGGCAGGGTGCGGAAGCCATCCAGAGGATAGTTGGGGCTCTAAAGGCATCCCATTCAAACTCAGAGACACAACAGAGGCCAGTGATCGGAGCAGAAACCTGAAGAGGACAGCAAGTATCTTTAAACGCCCTACCATTAAGACTGAGGGATGTTGGCTTACTGAAAGCAGAGTAGCAGTAACTTAACATGATAATTTGGTCTCCGGAGGGGGGAAGAAAGAAAGAGGGGGCAGAAGGAGGGTGAAAGAATAGAAGCCCAGAGGGTCACCGGTCATTCGAAGATAGAAAGGGAGGGAGGACTGGTTGGAATACGATGGATGAGACAGGGGGTGGTATGGATAAGGAGGGTTTGGGGTAAGAGATATAGGGGAACGGTCTTGTACTTTCCTGAAAGGAGGGGGGTTGGGGGGTCAGTCGAGAAGGAGAGATGCAGCGGAAAATATGGGAGGTGAGGTTTTGACATCTTGAGTGCCACGGACAACCGCCTGGCTCCGGGCAGGGAGGAAGATACCCCTCCTAAGGCTTGAGCCATCATGAGTAGATGAGAGGGGATACGAGAGTTGGGTGGGAAGAGGAGAACGAGGTGGGTCGGGTGGGGGGCTGGCAAGGGGAGGAGGTCGTTTGCCAGAGACATGGGCCGTTACAAATAAACTGGAGGAGAGCGGGTGGCCCTGCTTGCCGTGTAAAGCGGGAGACGATGTACATCTAACATTTTTGATTTTAATGACTCACTAAAAAGGGGGAGGGAGGATACATAGAGTTGCAGGGGAGGAAGAGGGGAGGACTGAAGGGGATAGGGATGGGGTGAGGGGAGAGGTGAAAATGGGAGGTGAATCATAATAATTCTCCATTTGACGATGTACCTAATAGCCGAACAAACTTAGACTGTTCACTTAGGAAGGTCAGATAAACATGAAACTGAAGAGCTGGCTGGATGTTAGGGATGGGGGTCCAGGGGGACCCGGGAGGAGGGGGATGGGTAGGGAACCGATGGAGGGCCTTTTCTTTTTTGGGGGCGGGGGGTTGTGCCGGAATCCTCGCCAGGACACCTGCAGGGGTTCCTAAGAAGGCCAGTGATGGAAGGCCTGAACGGTATCCTATTGTATTGAAACGAAAGTATGAACATGGCCGAGGGGTAAGAATGGCCGAAAGATCTGACTGAGCTCACGAGGTCTAACAACTAAGGGTCTGCACCTATAGCTGGCCAGCGGAGTGGGTAATGGAATACTCCCGCCCTTCTAAGGAGCTGGGCTGTCGGGTGGGAAACTGCCAGGTTGGACCTGATAGTTGAGCATTGTCACTCCTGTCTCCCCCGGGGGGGGAATAAGAATTGACATGGAGGCGGATTGCCTCCATGAACTGGATGGGGTCCCCCTGCTGTGATACCGGCCCTTCCCCTGAGGGGGACCAAGAGGAGTAGACAGCAGCACCAGTTGCCCACACCTGGCCAGCATCTTACTGCGCACCGGTGACATAGAGCTGACCAATTGAAGAGAGATGCAGGGTCCAAATATACATTGGATCCCTGAGCTCGGCTGTGTGCCTTTGAACGTAGATGGAAGGAGAGGGGGCTTGATGGTTCCCCTCTTAGAAATGTGAGGGGCGGAGCAGATGGAGGCCCACTACAATTGAGGGGGGTAAGCACACACCAGAGCAGACCCATAGCCTCCTTGTTCATCCCTTGTCCCCCATCAGGCCCAAGCCATGATAGGCTATGATATCTGTGATGGGAAAATACATTCAGATTGTTACTTCTCCCTATAAATTGAAGCTGGGATTGCCGGGCACCACGGCTGCGGCCTATGACCGTCACCTACCCCTTGCACCCGTTCCCAAGTAGCACATAGTGCTAAAGCCCAGTGACTCTGGGCGATAGGTAAGGTCCTCTTACCACAAGATCAGGATTTCCTGACTTTTGGAAGTACCAGTTAGTAAATGATGAATATTGTATTGGTTAAGTGTGATGTTAAGTGTTTCACTATGTTTTATGGTTTTTATGTACTGTTGTGTGTGGAAAGTTGTGATGTTATAGTCACCAGATTCAAGCAAAAATGCTTGGTGAGGGCGTGCTCCAGGGGCAGCAGATCAGGAGCTATATTGAAGGGTGGGAGGGTTAAGAGGGAGAGGAAACTACAGCTAATGTAATGGATACAGCGAAGGTGAAACTACTCTCCCTAAATATTAATGGCCTGTCGTTGCCTATTAAGCAGTCCAGAACCCTAGCCTTTATCAGACGCTCCAAAGCGGACCTGACGTACCTGCAGGAGATGCATATGAATGCGACTGAGCACGAAAAGCTCGCCACATTGAGCAGGGGACAGGTTTTTTACTCCTCTGCCGGAATGGGGAGACGTAGAGGAGTAGCTATAATAATTTCCCTAAGTACCCCGTTTAAACATGAATACTCCTGGTCTGACCAGGAAGGCCGTATGATATTGGTACAGGGTACGATAAATGACAAATCGGTGACTCTGGTCAACGTGTATTTCCCCCCGGGAACTCAGGTGTCCCATCTCAAACCTCTATTACATAAAATTGTTCAAAAAACAAAAGGGATCCTTATGATGGCGGGTGACCTTAACCCTATTATTGACCCCAACCTAGATTCCACTAACGCTAGACCACCCAAACAGTCGACCACCCAAAAATTCTTCAAGAAATTTGCAAATGAAGCGGGGTGGTGTGATGCCTGGAGGAAGCTCCACCCCCACACGAGGAATTACACTTTATTACTCCGCAGTCCACCAGACCTACTCCCATATTAACCAGATCTATACACAGGTGGAAAATTTGGGGTTGATACACGACATACAAATAGGGGACATGTCGCTGTCAGACCATGCCCCCAGATCTCCACGTGGGACTTCGAGATGCAGCCCAAACGGACACTCTGGAGGCTTAATCCTTACTATCTGCGCAGTGAGAGGTTCCGTGAGTTCCTGATAGAGAAAGTAAAGGAAATAAAAGCTGACAATCCAATTGGGGACACTACACCTGCTATATACTGGGATACGATAAAAGCTGTATTGAGGGGGCACATAATAAAATATACCACTGAACGGAAAAGACAGCGCAAAGCGCAAAAGTGTAGATTGGAGGACAACCTTCACTTTGTACAGATGGCACACAAACAGGGGGACACAACAGTGCTTCCCCAGATGCGACAAACTAAGTTTGAGCTGGATAGGTTAATTCAGCAGCAAACTGAGATAGCCCTAACTTTCCTACACCAGAAATATTATGAGGTGGGACCAAGGGCTACCCGATTGCTGGCATACCAAATTAGGAAGCAAAAAAAAGCGGCCACAGTGCTATCAGTGTGCCACTCCACTGAAGGTCGTGTTCTTACTAAGATACATGAAATGGCGGAAGCCTTCACCACATACTACAGATCTTTATCCACCCCAGAAAGCACTACGCCCCTACAACACATAGTGGAATTTCTGCTATCAGTCACCCTGCCGCTACTGACGGAAGACCAGAACCAAGCCCTAACCTCCCCAATAACTGAGAGGGAACTGCAAATGACCATCGCGAAAGCCAAGGCACAGAAGTCACCAGGGCCAGACGGATATGGGCGGAGTTCTACAAAGCGGTAGGGGCTGAGATACGCCCTAACCTTCTTTATGTATTTAATGCAGTAATGGAGGGAGAACCCCCCCCCCCATCTTGGTCTTATGCCACGATATCAGTGATTACCAAGCCAGGTAAAAACCCACAATTATGCGCCTCCTATAGGCCCATATCGGTACTTAATCAAGACTACAAGCTATTTATGGCAAGTCTGGCCCATCGAATGGATAGGGTGCTCCCCCTGCTAATCCACAAAGACCAAACTAGCTTTATCAGGTCCCGCAATACCACAGATAATATCAGGCAAACCCTACATGTTTTGCACCAGATGCAGTCCGAAGGGATCCCATCTGTGCTGGTCAACCTAGACGCAGAAAAAGCATTTGACAGGGTGGCATGGCCATTTCTTTATGCAACTCTGCATAAGTTCGGCTCCCCCCCTCCTCCCTGATAACAGTCCTTCAAAATATCTATGCCTTCCCACAGGCAAGCATTAGGGTGAATGGACACCACTCATCCTATTTCCCCCTACATAGAGGGACTAGGTAAGGATGCCCCCTCTCTCCTCTTCTATTTGCGGCCTTCATTGAACCACTGGCCCAAAAGATTAGGGAGGCGCTGGGACTAGAAGGGGTAGAGTTGGGAGGTGGGAAGCACCGGATAGCCCTTTACGCGGACGATGTTCTGCTGTATCTGCAGAATCCCAAACAATCTCTCCCTATAGTCAAACAAATACTTGACTCCTTTGGACTGGTGTCAGGGTACATTCTGAACCTAATGAAAACCGAGATGCTCACCTTTCACTATTCCCCAATGCAAAACGCCCAGAGAGACATCCCGGGAAGATGGGACCTGGGGAAGCTAAGATACTTGGGAATTCATATTCCCAAAACCTCCCAGGAATTCTGTAAATACAACTATGCTCCCTTCATAGTACAACTTAAAGCAGATCTAACTTTTTGGGCGACTCTCCCCCTGGGGTTGGCACAGAGGATTGACCTAATTAGAATGGTTGTCCTACCTAGGGCGTTATACCTATTCCAAAATATACCCATTCACCTTCCTCTATCAACATTTAAAGAAATAAACTGCCACATTACCAACTTCATCTGGGCCAACAAAAAACCCTGAATACACCTAAAAATTCTCACCCTGCCCCAGGATGGGGGCGGTTTGGGTCTCCTCGACCTGAAACTCTATCATCAAGCAGTAACTATGACATATTTGATGTCTAGACAAACCAAAACAAATAGTCCACACTGGTTAGACATTGAACGAACCCTGTTAGATGATGACACTTACTTTAAAGCCCTGTATCAGCACAAGGAAGATGGGACCATACATAAACTTACAAACCCCTGGATGAGGGCCTCTATGAGAGACTGGCAAAGCATAAAACAAAATCACCAATTGACTCCTTTCCTACCGCTTATTAGCCCAATTTCAAGCCTGAGTAACTTTCCTCCAAATAATTTAGATATCGGCTTCAGGCAATGGGAAAGGAATGGGTTGAGATACCTGGGACAAATAATGACGCAGGGTACAATGTGGGCCTATGCGGAAATCCAAAGGAAATATAACCTACCAAACGGGAACTTCTATAGGTACCTGCAGCTCAGACACTATGTGAGCTCGCTGCCCCCCATGATCTGGGGTCAAGAACGGTGGCCATCTTTGCTGCAGAGCCAAATAGTCCTTAATAAAATATTAAAGCAAGATCATCTAATATCGCTGTATTACCAAGCCTTGAGAGAACAGAATCTTACATGCACGAATAACATTTGCCTGCAGTGGAGCCAAGAATCCAGCTACCCAATATCGACTGAGGAGTGGCAATGAGCTTAGAATTACTCAGCCAGAGTTACCAGTTCACATGTGTGGAGAGAGTACACATGGAAGTGCCTAATTCGGTACTTTAGGACCCCAGTCATCACCAAACATTTTAAGCCAGACCTTCAGGCAACCTGTTGGCGCCTCTGCAGTAGTGCTGTGGCAAACCATACTCACATAATGTGGGAGTGCCCACTTCTGAAATCTTACCTGACGCTCCTGCAAACCCAATTCCAGGAGATATTTGACCCCCACTTTCAACTGACAGTGGAGGTGTTTCTGTTCTCAGTACTGCCTCAAAACTTGCATGGACCAATCACTAGACACTTATTGCTTATTCTACTTGTGGCAGCAAAGAAATCCATCACAAAACAATGGCTGACACCTAATATACCCACAATACAAAAGTGGTGGGCCATCACCAGACAAATATACACTATGGAAAAAATAATGCACAGCCTAAATAATCAAGAAAAGAAATTTGCCACCAGATGGGCCCAGTGGCAGATATACTATATGTTAAAAGACTCTACCTTTGTGCCGTGAGGAAAGAAGATGAGACAAGCTGGAGGGGGGAGGGGGGAATTCTTCTCTCATCTCCCCTCCTGTTAGAATGGGTGAGGGATGAGAGACTGACGCCTTGAGGGGCCCCTGGTCTGCCGCTGGGGGGATGGACTCGAAATGGCTCTGAGGCTCAGGCAAAGTGGGACAGGACCCCAGACAAGAACTTGGGTCATGTAGAAAGGGGAGCCCAGAAACATAACAATGAGGAGTCACGGACCGCTCATCTCAAGAAGAACCTAAAGTTACTATAGATCTGTGAGACCTAATAACCTATCTGTTATACAGGAGGCTGGACTGGTCTATTCGAGATCAGCCAACCACTGAAACTATGCTTAACCTGGACTTTTAACCCTTAGACCATATTCCTGTTTTTAACTGGAGAGGAAATGCCCACACTGGAATGTTTAATGTATATCCATGTAAAGTTATCCTTGCTGATCTGGTTGACATGTATGTATATATGTTATAAAATACAAATAAAGAAGATACTTACAAAAAAAAAACAATGAATTTGCCTTAATTTGCATTCTCATTATGCCAACGCAAAGTGGCAATGACAAGGCAAAGTGAGCACTTTGCATTGCCCACTCCGCGTACCAGAGTGGCAACGTGAAGTGCCCACTTCATGAGCACTTCGCCAGCGCATTTTAAATTCGCTGCATCTCTAGACTCCATGTGACTACAGAAATTGGGAAAGCAGCTAGAGTGGTATTTAGGAATATCCCATTGGTCCTTGGGCTTGAAAGCTTGTATTGGAGTGAGGATTTTATTTACCATTTCAGTACAAATTATTAAAATTCTAGAGTTATTCCCAAGTAGGGTGTTGCTGTTGGATATGAAATATAAGGGGATCTGTAATAGACTTATAAATATCTATGCCCCACAGAAGAAACCTGATAGAGTAGTGGTTTTTAGCCAGATACGCCCATATTTATTTTTAGCTCAAATCATCATATGGGGAGGAGATTTTAACTGTAGGCTGTCAAAAAAAGATAGGGGTAGGGGAGCAGCCACACAAAAAATATTTAGTGATATGTCTTACTTGCAGAATACCATTTGTATGGCTTCATTGGTAGATGCCTATTATAAAAAAACAGCAAGGCCAGATCCAACCTTTCAGAAAGGAAATCTTGCTACAAGAATAGATTTTTGTTCCTTAATAAAACGTTATTAATACATGCAGTAAAAGTGGAAGCTGTAGAATACACAGACCATAAGGAGTTGTCTAGGCACAAATGCCCTGGCTAAGAAAGGGATCAGAGCAGTGCAAGAAACATTTGTGGAGATGGGGAGGGGCTTTAGACAAATAGCACACACAGTAACCTTCTCGGAGGTGCTGCCTGTCTATGGCATGGGTGAGGCTAGGGTGATCCACACCATGTGATTCAATCAGTGGTTGAAAAACTGGTGCAGAGCTCAGGGATTTGGCTTCATTGAGGACTGGGGGTCCACCTGGAGGGATGCAGGCCTATACTAGTGTGATTGTCTGCATCTGTCAAGGAGGGGAACCAGGATCCTAGGTGATAAGTTTAAATACTTCATTGGTAAGCATTTAAACTAGCCAAGGGGGAGGCACTGGAAAGGAGCAAGAAAATCCTAGCCCCATCAGAAAATCAGGGTACTAAGTGAGGTAGATACCAACATAGAGATGTCAATAGGGAGAAGTGCATGGGTAAATGGAGAAAGCGACAAACGCAATAAGGACAGGGATGGGCCAAAATGGGGTAAGGCCATCAAGAAATGGAAGGTAATGAGTACCAATGCCCATAGCCTGGACAACAAGCTCCCTGAACTGGTGGCCTTGATGGAAGAGGGATGCCTGGATATCGTAGCAGTCACAGAAACATGGTACACAGAAAACCATGACTGGGATGTTAACATACCAGGGTACACAACCTACAGGAGAGACAGGGAGGTCAGAAGGGGGGGCTCTCTATGTAAGGGAAAGGATAAAAGCAACTGAACAAAAGAGTAAACAGGGAGGAGAGGAGGCACTGTGAGTCACCTTAGAGACTGGAAATGGCACCACAATCCACACAGGGGTTGTATACAGACCCCCATGTCTGGGAGAGGGAATGGACAAGGATATAATAGAAGGCATACTTAGGATGGCAGAGAAAGGGGAGATACTGTTAATTGGGGACCTTAATATGCCAGAAGTTAACTGGAGCACCTTTTCTGCAGCCACATCCAAAAGCAGGGCCATTCTTGATGCCCTCCAGGTGGCATGCCTCAAACAGCTAGTTTTGAGTTTTGGAACCTACTCGTAAGGGAGCAATTTTAGCCATGATACTCTCAAATGGGGCAATGAGAGGATCTCAGATCTACAAGTGGGTAGCCATTTGGGAACCAGTGACCACCAAACAGTGTGGTTCACGATAAACTCAACTACAGAGTCAAGCCATACAAATGTGAGGGTTCTGAACTTCAGGAGGGCTGACTTTGGCGAGATGGGAGAGTGCCTTAGAAAAGCACTAGCAAACAGGCTAGAAGGAGGGGTGGAGCAACAATAGGGAAATATCAAAACTGCCATCACAGAGGCAACAAACCTTTGTGTGAAGCAAATAAACAAATCAAAATGAAAGAAAAAGCCACTATGGTTCTCAAAAGAAGTGGTGGCGAAGGTTAGGGAGAAAATTATATCATTTGGGAAGTATAAGGAATACAAAAGGAGCAGGACAGAGAACTGTAACAGTTAAGGCAGAAGGAAGCAGGGAGGGTAGTCAGATTAACATAGAGGATAATGGCTGGGGATCAGGTGATAACCACGTGATCGAGCCTGCGGGTTGCTAGGGCAACAAGGTAAACCCCGAGAGCGCAGCTCGAGAGGTTTATTGTAGCCCTAGCAACCACGAGAGGTGATTTCAGCGTGGTTGTCACCCGATCACCAGCCATCATCTTTTATAGTGTATGGTCAAAAAAACACTGTTTGCATTCTGTGTGTGAGAATTATGGAACTCTGGTGCATTCTTTTTTGTTTTGCCACTGTTTGGAAGTTCCGAAGTGTGGTTAACAACTTTTAAAATTCTAAACAGTGCATAACAAAGCTGTGTAACTGCTGATTATGGTGGTTAATAGGCACTTACCATACATTATAAATGAACAAACTGAGGAAAAGATAGCCAACTCGGTTAAGAAGGGGGATAAAACCTTTTATAGGTATATCAGGGAGTGTAGAAAGACAAAGGAAGGGACAATGAGGCTGAATAGAATGAATGGTGGGTGGGCAGAGAGTGACAGTGAAAAAGCAGGGATACTGAATGAATACTTCTGTTCAGTATTCACAAAAGAGGAAGTGGTGGAGGTGCCTAATCCAATTAACAGAAGCACTCTGGAGAGGGGGGTCGATTACAGTCCTTTCACAGAAGAAAGGGTTCTGAAAGAACTCCTAAAACTGAAGGTGGACAAAGCAATGGGGCCTGATGGAATTCACCCCAGAATTCTAAAGGAATTAAGCAGATAACTAGTGACACCACTGACTACCCTTTATAACAAATCATGGGAGGATGGTGTGATACCTGAGGACTAGAAGAAGGCTGATGTGATTCCCCTTCACAGAAGTGGGACTAAGACAGAGGCAGGAAACTACAGACCTGTCAGTTTGACCTTTGTGGCAGGGAAAGTGATGGAATCACTTCTGAAGGAAAGAAGTATTGAGTACCTAGAGGCCAGTGGGGCACAGAACCCAAGGCAGCATGGGCTCACAGTGGGAAGGTCATGTCAGATGAATCTAATTAATTTCTTTGACTGGGTGACTAAAGTAGTAGACCAGGGAGGAGCTGTGGACATGGCCTACCTAGACTTTAGCAAGGCATTTGACACAGTTCCACACAAAAGATTAGTAGTCAAATTAACCAGCCTGGGAGTGGGTCCCAGGGTGTTAGCCTGGGGAAAACATTGGCTGGACAACAGGACACAGATGGTAATTGTAAACGGAGTCCACTCTGAAGAAAGAGGGGTTACTAGTGAGGTATCGCAGGGTTCAGTACTGGGTCCAGTCCTTTTTAATGTCTTTATAAGTGGCATTGCAGAGGGACTGGAAGGAAAAGTATGCCTCTTTGCAGATGACACAAAGATCTGCAACAGGTTCGATACACAAGCAGGCATGGAAAGGATGAGAAGAGACTGGGCAAGGTTGAAGGAATGGTCAGAAGTATGGCAGCTTGGATTCAATGCAAAGAAGTGCAAAGTAATGCACCTGGGAAACAAAAACCCAGGGGAAGATTACACAATGTGGGGGGGGAGTAGTAACAATAACAAAAATGGAAAGGGACCTGGGGGTAATCATATCAGATGACCTTAAGGTTGGCAAGCAAATGAAAAAGCAGAGGGAGGGCTGGGGAGATTGGAAGTATAGGTGAGGCATCACCAGCAGAAAACAGGAAGTTGTTATCCCTCTGTATAGACAGTTGGTGAGACCCCATCTGGAGTACTGCATCCAGTTCTGGAGACCCCACCTCCTCAAGGACATAGACAGGATGGAGGCCGTTCAGAGGAGGAAAACTAAAATAGTGCAGGGTCTGTAAGACAAGTCATACGAGGAGAGACTAAAGGAGCTTAATATGTATACCCTTGAGGAAAGAAGGGAGAGGGGGGACATGATAGAAATGTTTAAGTACCTCAGTGGAATCAACAAAGTCCAAGAGGGTAGCATCTTTCAGAAAAAGAGATGTGCAAGAACAAGGGGGCACAATTTGAAGATAGAGGGGGGACAGCTCAGGGGCAATGTGAAGAAGTATTTTTTCACAGAGAGGGTGGTGGATGCATGGAACAGCCTTCTTGAGGAGGTTGTGGGGTCTAAAACTGTGGAAGGATTCAATAATGCATGGGACAGACATAAGGCAATTTTTGTGGGGGGTAGGAAGAAATAGGCTGTTGGTTAAATAGGATCTGCAGCTTATCCTCTAGGTAGGGAAATGGGCAGACTAGGTGGGCCAAGCGGTCCTTATCTGCCGTCAAAGTCTATGTTTCTATGTATGTTATAATAGGTCCATCCCATAATACACAAGGCCCTGAACTTTGGAGATTTAATTCATCTTTACTCAAAATTGAGGGCATTAAACAACAAATTTTATATTTAGTTATTTGTAAAAAATCTCTCTTTGACATATATGACAGCCCACTTCTTTGGTGGGAAAGTCTGAAACAAGATCTTCATAATTTACTTACTGTATTAAGTAAAGGGAGCAGGGATGCAGAAAAAGTACAATATCAAAAACATAGAAAGCAAATACAACATTTGATGAGTTTGGCACAGACAACTAAACATAATTATTCGGCACAAATAAATCACACACACCAAAAGATGAAGGAGTTTCATGAGAAACAAACTTTGGGCAGGATTCACAAAGAAGATGTGCTAAGCGCATCACAGATGTGCCAAGCACAGACAGAGCGATTCAGAGAGGCATGCGCAATGGGATCCACCAAGCACAGCCCCTCTGTGAATCTCTCAGAAACAGTACAGCTCAACTGGAGATGCATCAGTGCATCCCAGATGCCCTGAGCCACCCAGGGGAACAATGCAGAGCAAGTGGAGCAAGCCAGCAGGGTAATAGCAAGCAATCAGGAAGCTGGAACAATGAAACCCACAGACACAGGTGCTGAGATCAACAGGTTTATAGAAGCAAAAATGAAGATAAAAAACTGTACAACAGAAAAAGAGAACAACAACTAACACCAACAACAGCAATCACAGAAAGGGGCAAGGTGGGAATGGCAGGGATGGGAAGGAAGGCAGGAATGGGACAGTCACAAGGGGCTATGTACAATGGCTATTTACAAAGTCAGGCCCCTACAACAGGCAGGGGTACACTACTGTGGCTGTGCACCACCACGCCACACCCTGGCATGGCCACGGACTGGAAGGTGCCTCAGGACACCCTGCAGGGCAGCTAACAGTCTCTGTACAGTCTGTGCCAATGGACACAGAGATCCTTGTATGGCCTCACAGATCCTCTAGTACAGGTCCAGTGGAGCACAACCCCCGGCCACAGCATGGCAATTCTGGAGACCTACAGCAATGTCAGCGAAAACACACGCTGAGGACCTGAACGTGCGTAACACCCCCATACAGCACTAACCCAGAGCAACAGTAATACAGCAACAGCAGAATGCACTGCTCACCTCCCCCTGCATGGGCACCAGGCCTGTCACCCAAGATCTGCCTCCTCCACACCTCAACGACATGCATGACCCTCCTCCTGGCCTCTGGCCCTGCAAAACACAACAGACAGAGAGTGCCATGAGACAACACAGCAGTGCCAGAAACACACCACAACACCCATATGCACAGGCGATGTAGGGACAGCCAGATATTGCCACTGTGCCGGATGCACAGCCACAGTGCCCACCCACCAGATGCCAGCCAGTGTGCATGCAGCACACAGTGGTATGCCGCAGTGCCCTCCCCAGTGGCCTGCACACAAATACATCACTGCCTATTGCCCTCCCCCAATGACACACATGATATCAATCAATCAATCAATCAAGTCTTTATTTAACCAGGCGTTCATCGTTGAGCAGAAGCTCATTTGCAAGATGAACCTGGGTGGAGCATGAACAATTGTATATACAGGTCAACACAGGTATTTACGAGGCAATACAGATAATACTGTTTACAGAGAGGAAGAAAAAGAAGTTCATATGTACATAGAATTATACCGATATTGTACAGATTACAAGGTATTTACACAGCCACAGTGCCCACCCACCAGATGCCAGACAGTGTGCATGCACTGGGCAGGTGCAGCTACAGTCATGTGTGCAGGATGACTGTGACCCATGTGGGTGCCCCATGAAGGCAGCATCACACACACCCAGTACATGCCACAAAAGCAGTCAGATGAGCAACACCTACCTGGCAGTGGCAGTGCACCCATGCGTGCACAACGACGCAGCAGCCGCAGTCTCTCCGGGTCCTACCTCTGGAGGTCGCTAAACTGATGCATGTACTGTTCCCCAGTGCATGGCAACCCCATGTGCCACACAAGCTTCTGGGCAGTGGAGGCCCACACCTCAGCCTTGGGCATATGGAGGTCTTCCTGCCCAAACAGCTGCCCCTCCACAGACATGATCAGAGCCACCAGGTGTAGCAGCTCCACCTGGGACTAGTTCATGGCCCTAGGTGTCTGTCTCCCAGCTCTAGGCATACTTAAACTGCAATACACAGTTATATGGAGCAACGCAGTAATGCGCGGCATAGTATGCGATATGCGCCACGTGAGACACTGAGGCACGTGCAGTACACCCCACACTGTGCATAATGCATGATAGGCCCGAGGCAACACAGCTGTGCATGCGCAATGACTACTGCAAAGTCGTGGCAAGGTCAGGTCTGGGTTGTGCATGGTGATGCACATGCAGTCACCATGTTGTGCACAGCATGCGCTATGGATAGCTATCACGCACATCCCAGCACCCTGCAGCTGCACATTGGATAAACATCATAGCCACACATATTGGGTGGATGTGCCATTGAACATGGTGACTGCGCATTCGCTACATATGCATCATGTAGACTGCCCCAGTTCAGAAACATGTGCCCAATGCTACACACATGCACCAGAGATGCGCCATAACATGATAGACACAAATTAGAGATGCTCCTTGTAAACTGAGATAAGCTGGGGTCAGTTTTGCAATTCACAGACAATGCACTTAAAACAGCCTCATTCCACATGCATGGGCATTTCAGCTGATTAGCATCACATTACCAGAGGCCCATGCATCATTTGCATGCCCTGAGCCATAAATGCTCCCAATTCAGCAGGCCGAGGCTAGGAGATTGAGAGGAGACAAATCCTTGAAGGTGAGTACATACTGTTGCTATATTTACAAGGTCTACAGCACGTACTAGGGGGGATTTAACATGTGAATGCATACCTCTCAACGTCGTGTCCCCTAAATGTGGAACATTGCCTCCCAAAATGTGGGACAAGTGGTAAAAATGTGGAATACTTATTCAGATCTGTAACTAAGTAGCTCAGAACACTGTTAAAATTAGGGATGGGCAGATATCCAACCCAATAAAACAATCTGGTCGGATATCCATGATTTTTGGAAGTTCCGATCCGGGTGGATAGCAGCCCTTTAAGAGGTCAGATCCCTTTATTTACTTTAATTACATGAGCACCTGTTAATTATACACGTGATCACTTTTAAATTCCCTTATAAGTGGTGCTTAAAATGTTCGCCTTCATGTTCAGAAGGGCTGTTATGAAGTCAATATTATATCTAGGCAGCATGTACTATACAGCTCTGCATTAGAATATCAGGATTGAATGTGGGACAAGTCCTCACAATGTGGAACAGGGAAGTCTTGCAAAGTAAAATGAGGAACTGTTCCACGTAATGTGGGACAGTTGAGAGGTATGTGTGAATGGGTGTCACTGGCCATGTGTGGTGGATTCAGCGTTGAACTACCTATCTGTCTGAGGCACACAGCAGCACCTGTGTAGGCACATAGACAGTGTTGCCATGCCACACACTGCAGCCAGCTGCACCATGGTCTGTAGCCACCTGCCTGTGCCCCCCCCAGCCACACAGGCATACCAGGGGTGGTACCTGGGATGGATGGGGTACCAAGGTGGATACACTCACGCCACTGATGTGCTAGTCTATGTCCATGGCAGACTGCACTGTTTGCCCCACAGGGTGGCAGCTATGTTGCCCCAGCCATGGACTGCTGGCCATACACATCATGTGCACTGTCCTCAATGGATCATGTACCATGGGGCACCGCCCCCTGTGCCAGGACACCCACCCATAGACCACCACCCAGTACAGCAGCTGCTGGGAACCAGGTGGAGGTCAGCACACAGAGCCAGGTGGGTGCAGGAATATGTGTACCCACAGGCATGGCTAGCAGCTGTATGCTTCCCCCCACAGTAGCCAACATGTCAGAAGATGCAACTGCCGCCACCAGGTGGAGACCGAACTTTAATAAGGATGAGGAGAGGACACTGATTGAAGCATGTAACCTATGGCTGGATGTCCTCACTGGCAGGGGTGGCAGCCCGGACTGCGCAGGCAGAGGGATGGGAAGAGGTGGCCCAGCAGGTGAATGCCGTGGCCCCAATCAACTGCATGGTCCAAGAGGAGGGCCAAGGAGAAGGTGGCCAGCATCCAGGCATCCCTGCAGCGGACAGGGGGTGGCCAGAGTACGGAGGTACAGCTCAGCCCTAATGAGGCCCTCCTGGCTGCCAGCATATCCAGAACTGCTGTGCAGGGTATCCCTGATGGTGGGTTTCAGACTGGTGGTAGCCTGTTGCAGCATTGTGAGTAGCCGCGTGCACATGGTGTGCCTGGGCACACGTATGCCATGGCTGCCATGCCTGTCCCTATGTGCTGTGCACTGTCGCTGTGTACCCAGGCACTGCACCATGTGGATGGCTGCCTCTGGCCAGATGCAACATGCCTTGTGGTGCTGCAGCAACCATGCCACTTCACCGGTGGGGCACTTGTCTGCTGTGCAGCCATGTGGCATGTACCACCTATGCCATGCATTGTGCAATGTGGGACAGTGACGCAAGTACGTCTGCTGCTCATGGCCTATGTATCATTGGCATGTCATGGCCCAGCCATGGTCAGGCTTGCACAGCCTTGGTGCCATGTGGACAGCCATGTACTGCTGTGCAACACTGATGAGACATAAGTGTACCGTGCATTAACCATGTTCTCCCTTCTTCTTTACACAGCACCATCATGCCACTTGGGTGCAGCCATGGCCACCGCTGCATGTGATGCCCTTGCAGGCGATGATGCGGGTCCATCGTACAGAGCCGATGACACCACAGTGGATGACTCTGCTCCTGGACCATCCACCTCCTGTGGCACTATGGTCACGGCCCCAGCACAGGCGGGCCCTGTGGACACCCCGGGCACTGCTAACAGGACAGTCAGTGGGGGCATCACATGGCTGGGGTGCCTGTCCGGGTTGTCTGATGACTACCATGATGACACAGTGGACATTGCCGATGCCCTCCTCAGGCTCACCAGTGGCGTACAGGGTGGGGACCTTAGCACCACCAATGTCATCACTGTCACCACCTCCAGCATGGACATGGCAGATGGTGGTTCACACAGCACGTGGGTGCCTGTGCAGGTGGCCCCAGTTGCCAGTGACATTCCCACTATGCATGGTGCAGCTGCAGGCATGACACAGCTTCCCGCAGCTGTGGGTGCCATGCCCCCTGCACCAGTGCCATGTGCAGTGTTGCTGATGTCAGTGGCATCTGAGCAGGGTGTCGTGGTTCATGCACCAGCTCCATTGGCCCAGGAGCAAACCAGCCATGGGCAGTCAGTGGTAGTGCCCAGCCATGGTCTGCCCATGTCGCAGCCGGCCAGGGTGCAGTCACTGCCCATGGATGCACCGGGGCAGGCTGATACATCCCCTGCTCATTGGCAATGCCACCATGAAGCATCACCCACCGATGATATGGAGGCCTACCTCACCCTCCTGTGGGTGATGACTGTGAAGGGGCAGGAGGCCCTCCATGTGGAGTTCCGTAGCAACAGGACTGTGATGGTCCAAGAGCACAAGTCCATGGCTGCTTGGCGTACACAGATACTGGCAGAGGCACGCCTCATGCAAGTGGGCATGGGCATGACCGCAGCACTGGAGCAGATTTCAGCTGCTGTGGAGGTGGCGGCAGCTTCTGAGTCATGCCATGGATATCAGGCATCCAGTCGGACACCCAGGAGCATGTCCTGCACACCGCAGCAGTGGCACCAGGCGGATCCCCTGCTGCTGACACCATTGCCACTGGCCTCCACATACAGCGTCCATGGCTTGACTGTTGGCCATGGGTCAGCTACACCACTGAGTATCCTTTCATGGTCTCAGTGCAGCACCCCTGCTGGGTCACTGGCTACCCCCTGTGGCCAGTGGTTGCACACCCACCACCACTAGTCATGGCAGAGGCTGCCCCCATGTTCGTGGCAGCTGGGGTGCTGCCCTGTGATGCCCCTGTCTCCGGACCTGTGGTGGAGGGATGTGACACCCGTGTGTACGAGATGCCCTGCTGGTGGTGCCTGGGGCAGTGTGTGTGGCAGGCACCCACCCCACTGCAGCCCTGGCACAACCATGTGGTACCTGTACAGGTCCACCTGAGTGTCTGTGTGTGCCACTGTTGTGCCATGTGTCATGGGACTGATGAGTGTGTTCTAGTGTCTGCTGTGCCCATGCACAGGCTGCAGTTCACACTGACCCATGACATCCATGTAATGGCCTGGGTGGTGTATGGTTGCTGCATGCCTGGTGTGTGTGTGTGTTTGTCCATGCCTGTGTGTCTCTCACCATGTGTGTGCCTGTGTGCGCCACTGTGTAGTGTCCAGTGTCCACTGTGCCCATGACATTCCATATCCACTCCTTGGTGCATGCCCTTCAAACATACATACCTGCTTACTCACCTGCGAGTCCCAAAGTGTTCTTCCACCACATTTCTGTGGTGGTCTCTTGCCTGGGCCACCAGCCTTGGGTCCCTCCAGCCCTGCCCTGCATCACTGCCCTGGCCCTGTGATGGTGCTCCATCCACCCCATCCCCTCTCCTTCCCGAAACTGTCACCCTCACAGGCCTCATCAGGTATTCAACGGTCTAGGGCCATGTTGTGTAGCATACAACAGGCCAGGAATATGTCACAGGCCTTCTCAGGGCTATACTGTAGGGCACCAGCTAACCAACACAGGCACCGGAAGTGCATCTTCAGCATGCCGAAGACACTCTCAATGATGGCTTGTGTCACGTTGTGTACCTCATTGTAGCGCTCCTCTGCCTCTGTTCCAGGTTGTCAGTAGGGGGTGAGGAGCCAGGGCTTCAGCGGCTATGCGCTATCTCCTGTAGGGGAAGACGTGTGTCCATTAGTACATTGGGTACCACTTTGGCATGCACCCTGTTCTCAACCCTGGCCTCAGTGGTGTGTGCACCTGTCCTGCTCTACCACCAGTGCATCCCCTTTTCAGGCAGTCGTGCATCCCTACACCTGCTGCAACTGCATGCCCCCATGTGTTGTGTGGTGCACAGTGCTCTTGTGCCACCTTGTATCTGCCTGTGCACCATTGCACACCCCTGCTGTCCCAGGGCCCATGCGCCTGCATCGCACTGCATGGGTTGCCCACTGCCCACCCCCTGTGTCCTGGTCTTGATGCCTTCTTGTGCTGTTGGGGCCATGTCACACACACCTAACAGATGGCCACTTGGTATGTCCCCTGCCTTGAAACGCCTGCAGACTGCCAACTGGTGCCATATGAATGAATCATGTGCACTCCCAGGGTGTGTGGTGCAGACATTGGTGATGCATACCTGGCAGTTCACGGAATGGTAGCCCTTCCAGTTGATGTACATGATGGAGTCCTCACCAGGTGGTGCGCGGATTGCCACATAAGTGCAGTCAATGGCCCAATGACACCTGGCATGCGTGCCACCCTGTAGAGCCCCTGCATGGCTACTGTCCACTCTGCCTCCATGCTGGGGAAATGGATGTATCAGTGTGGTGAGGAACTGCATGAGGTGGGACGGAGAGACCTGTGATATGCCAGTGGTATCACCAGTTGGCGTCTGGAAGGTTCCTGTGGTGAGTAGGCACATGACTGTTTTCACCTTGGTCTCCACCGAGATGGCATGACCTCATGCTGTGGGTGCCTGCATCACATCATAGCACAGCTCACAGAGCTGCCTCAGCATGACCCTGTTCAGGATGTATCAGCCTACTGTCTCCACTTCTGTGATCTGCTCAAAGGACAGCCTGGCACAATACTACTGTGGGGCTGGCCACCTACGGTGCCTTCCACCACCCTGCCTCCTCTGCTTCCTCCTTATGAGTGCACCAGCGATGGCAACTGCTGCTGGGTCCATCCTGCTGCTGTGTTGGCTCTCTGGCTGGCTGTCTCTCTATGTCTCCCTCACTCTCCCTCTGTCTCCGGCAGTGTGCAGCTGCAGCAGTTCAGCCAACGACCAACAGGTGGATTGGACTTAAGTCTACTTCTTTTATACTTTTTCTTTCTATGGCACATCTTGCCTTTGCGCTGGAGTTACCCCATAGTTGCACCATGGTTTTGCACTGTGAATCATATTGCACTGTGTATGCATGGGTACACCCCCTGTATTTGCACCACATGTCATTATGATGTGCCTATGGCACATCTTGTTTGGTGCGGGGCATCTCAGTTGTGCTGGTGCATTCACGCTGTTTGTGCATCGTTCCATGGTGCATTTGGCATTGGCCAGCACATCTGAGATACGCTCAGTGCATCTCTTTTGTGAATCCTCCCCTTTGTCTATAACAGTGCAGCAGAGGTATGGAACACAAGGGAAGCTACATGTAATCTGTCCCTTTTTAAGCTGTACAGAAAGAGTTAGTCAAAAGCAGATGGAGGCTATACTTGATGGGGATAATAAATTGCATACTAATTATACAGATATTTTGAATGTGGTATCAATTTATATGAAGGACCTGTATAGTCAGCACCCAGAAAATATGGAAGCTTTCTCAAAATTATACAGTTTAACTTATATTGCTGAGTGCCCAGCTAAGGTCCTGATTTCTCTCACACGTGCTATAGAACCTATAGAAGTGGAGCAGGCCTTACTTGTGTTGCATGCTGGGAAAGCACTAGGGAAGGATGGCCTCAATGCAGAAATTTATAAGTTTATAGGCTCGGTGATTATTACTGAATTAGCTTCTGTATTTAGTTACATTTTGACCAATAAGGAAGTTCCGCTTGATAATGTCTACAGGTATAGTGCCATTTCCGTACAAAAAAGGAGATAAAAAAACATCTTGATAATTGGAGCTCTATAAGTCGGCTTAATGCAGATTTTAAAATCTTAGCTAAAATATTAAACACTAGGCTACTGTCAGCAACATCATGTGTAATAACAGGAGTACAATCTTGTGCTATTCCAGGGAGGTCAATTACAGACCAGTTACTTTTACTTAGGGAAGTAGTGGAAGCAGGGAATTTACAGGGTTTACAGGACTTTATTCTTTCATTACATCATAGGAGAGCCTTTGACTCTGTGAATCATAATTTTCTGTGGTATACATTATTGTTTTATGGTGTTCCAGCTACCTTTGTAACTTGGTTACAGGCCATGTATAAAATAGCAATAGTTACGCCACTAGTTAATGGGTGTTTGGGGACGATGGTGCCAATCCATAGAGGTGTGAGGCACGGTTGTCCACTAAGTCCTCTCCTTTATGTTTTTAGTATAGACCCACTATTACGTTTATTAAATGATGTTTGTTTTTTTACCCCATAGCTATGCCATTACAGAAACTTCCATATACAGCTCTCGCATATGCAGATGATTTATGGCTGTTAGTCAGAAATTCATGTGCTGCAGAGATGGTGATACAATTTTGCAGGTTATATGGTGAAGCCTCAGGGGTCTCACTAAATGCAAGAAAATGCAAGGGAAGAAGGTTGGGAAAATCATCTGATGCACAATTGCAGGTGGCAGGGATCCCTACCACTATGGAACCCCTACAAATATTAGGGGTAGAATATGAGGCAGTAAGGCAAGGTCTTCATAACTGGGATAATAAAATTCAGCTAGGAAAAGAAATGGTTGACAAATGGAACAAATGTACCACGAGTAAACTTAAAAGAGTGTATTTAGTAAAAACATATTTGCTTCCTCTGTTTTTGTTTATCAGCTCAGTAGTTCCACTGCCAAAGGAAAGGGAAAACACAGTGTTAAGCATATTTTTCCAAGCAATTTGGAGTAGTAGATGAAATCCAATTAAGAGAAATATACTTTATTTACTGGTAAAAAAAGGAGGATTGAATATGGTCAGTCCTATTTTGTTTCTACTATGTTATTTTTTATATATCAATTTTAGGCCATTATGTATGCAGCAAACTAAATGCTGGACGAATATATTATCATACTCTGTCTCAGCATGGTATTCAGGGTGGGTAAATGGTACACAAAAACATTTAAGTCAGCAATACATGCCCCACATCTCAGGGAGACTTTTGTGCGATTAAAGCAACAGTACAGATTTAATTAGTAAAACTAAAAAACAAATATATCAACAGGTTATAGGCTCCCACTTTCCTGAATCTGAAAGATTTTCATCTTATCCAAATGAATGTGTTTCAGCATTGCAGGCTTTGAATGCAGAAAAAAGGATACCTATGAAATATAAAGACATTCAGGCCCAGATATTCAGAAATGCGCCAAAGCCTGGCGCAGCTCAAATCCGATGCGCCATGGTGCAGCAGGAGCCATATTCAGAGGTTGCACAGGCTGAACTGCACCAGTGGAGCCCGGCTGAATATGGCAGAATTGCACCATGATGCAAACAGAGTTACACCATGGTGCAAACACAGTTGTGCCATTTTTCAAACACAGTTGTGCCATGGTGCAAAAAGAGATGTTCCAGCGCAATTGTGGGAGCAGAGCAGCAGAGCAACAGAGGAGGGTACAGCACGGAGCACAGACCCAGGGACAGAGCCATGGAATTACAGTGAAAGGTCACAGGAGGCCTCCACCAGCAAGACATCCACAGGCACCCTGACACCTGACCCCAGAACACAACAGTGGCAGAGAAAGCAGGCAACAGGAGGTGCCAATGGCTAATGGAGGGCCACCAAGGGAGCCCACCTGCAGGCCGCTGGCCGTGCCCCCCCAGACCATAGCAGGCCACACCCAGGACCATGCAGCCAAGCACACATACACCACACAGGCACACAGGAAGCCCACACAGTGGGCACTGAACATGCCTGGTGGCAGGTAGCATGGCAGACCACATGGGACAGGCTGCACAGTGCCAAGCAGGGGCCCCAACACAGCGTGCGGACAGTACCTGACCAATGACCAGGGCTGTGTGTCATCACCACACAAACATCACACACCCCTAACAGCTGGCCTATTGGCACCCCAAGGCATAGCCACCAACCCAGGGGATGGACACCACCACAGTGGGACATGCCACAGCACACAGCAGTGAACCACGGAAGCACAACACATGCCACTTCACATGCACACCACATGGACAGACACTGGGCCACTGCAGCATGGCTCCTCACGTCACCTGCAAAGCAGACACAGGCATAGGCAGGTAAGGCAGAAAATAAATATTTGTATGAAACTATATAGAATAACCAGAGGCTGGGAAAGGGTAGGTACTGTATAGTGAGGGAAGGGGACAGGGAACAGGGACTGTACAGTGGGAGGGGGGACTGTAGGTGGAGATTCATCAGAGGAAACAGGGGAAAACAGGGGTAAAACTAACGGCGGCCCCGTCCGGCCACCTGGCATGCAGACACTGCTTCAGGTCCACCACTAGCATCCTTCAGATCTGCACAACTACCTCCAGCATTGTGGAGGCGACAAGAAGAGTCTGGCACAGCAGTCTGGAGAGCATGGAGCGTGGCAGTCTTCGCCACTGGACACCTATAACAAGGGACAGGAGAGGTGATCAGTGTAATGTCCCAAGGAACCATGCTCACCCACAGTGTGCAATGGGCAGCGGGAACCCCCCCCCACACCCCTGGATGGTCCGTAACGGCCACCCGCAGGGAGGTGGGTCAACACCAGCCAGCAACTCGGTGCACCACGACATTTCGTAGAGTTGATTCCTGCTGCACAATGGCCACACAACTGTGCAGTGACTGTCACATGGCACAGTGCACCGGCAGCACCACAACAACAGTGGCAGCCAGCGGCATGCCCACCCCACCAACAGCCAGCAGACGTGTCCAATAGATGCACCACAGTGGCATGCACCACACACAGTGTGACACACACAGCTGCCACAGCACATGGCACAGGTGGCCATGCCCACACTCGCTCCCCTTGCCACCCCCCATGTACAGTGTGAAGGACCATGACAGTGCCTACCTGCCCTCTTCGGCCCTGCTTGTGCCGGTCCTGCTCCATCACATCCCGCTGTGGCCTGCTGCGCTGCTGCAGCCTGGGCCCTCTGATGGTTCTGAGGTCCTGGGAATGGAAAGTAGACAGGTGCGCATCAGCAACTGACCACAGCAGCTGAACCCCACCCCCACCCCTGTGCACAAGGTGTGCCCCTGTCCAACACATCCCTCATGGCTGCACAGCTGTATCGCAATGCAAGCGGAAGCTGGCAATGCCACCCCATGATGCACATGATGACAGTGTACCCCTCTGAAGGGCATGGCAGACAGCCAATTCAACACCACAGTACAGCACCAGGGCAGACATGCAACATGGAGTGACTTACCTGGCTGTGGCACAGCCCCTCACCTGGTGCATGCCTGTAGCCTCCTCAGGCACTCTGTGTCCTGCTACATAAGGTCCTCATAATGGTGGTGACATTGTTCTTCTGTCCTGGGTACCCCCATCCTGTGCTCCAGGCTGTGGGCTATGTCTTGCCACATGGCTTGCTGCAGGGGCACCTGACGAAAGAGCTGGGGGGTGTGGGGCTCCATGCAGGCCACTAAGTTGGCCAACTTGACCTGTGACCAGTTCTGGGCCCTCCTGCGTCTTGCTTGCACCATGGTCAGCTCAACGCATTCAGCAGTGAAAATGGCAGCAGGAGGTGCACGTGTCCATACCATGAGCCCGCCGTGTGATGCGCAGAAGTATGCAGAGTGCACACCCATTGTGCAGTGCCAGAGATGTGCAGAATGGGTATGACTACGTGGGGTCAGAGGTCTGACCCAGGGGTCAGGGGTCGACCGGCATTGCACACATGCTCGATAGGGCATGGCACCCCATGCGTGGCCATGTGCGTAGCTGGCCCATGCACAACATGTGCAATGCCACTGCATCGCACTGTCCATGCATGGTGCGTGATTGATGCCATGGTGCGCATGCACACTTCGGGCCTGCGCACTGCACATGCATGCACATTGTGCTGTTGTGATTTGCTCCAGTGCAATCCCATTGCACATGGTGCAATATCACAATATTCAGACACCACATGCAAATGAGTTCATCAGCCAATGCATGGCACAGTGAGTGCATTAGCATGTCATTACTGTTGCACCCAACCTCATTTGCATATGTTGCACCTTATAAGTGCCACGGAACAGCACAAGCCATGGACCGGTATTGCAACCTTGATAGGTAAGTTGTGCATGCCGCTGCAGCCCACTTGGAGCCAACAGCACTGCATGGTAGGATGGACTGGGGAGATGCTGCCACTGTCACATTGTGCTGTCCATATTCACAGGCAGCAACATGTCTGCACATGAGGAGGGTGAGGAGTTCCGTGCAGGCCCAACTTCACAAAGGTTGAGACTGATGCTCTGTTTAAGGCCTACCTGAACAGAGGACCTCTGTTGAGTGGTGCTACGGGCACACCACAGGCCAGGGCTGGTGCATGGGAAGAGGTGGCAACCTATGTGAACCAGCATGGTAGCCACCAGTGTTCAGAGCAGGAGTGCCGGAAGAAGGTGGGAATGGACAAGTGATGGATTAAGGAGAAGGTGGCTGCCATCCGGGCATCCTGTACCACCACCGGAGGAGGGCCTGCGGATGCACCCACACTAATGCTGCAGGAGGAGTTAGTGTCAGCCACCATACACCACACCACAGTGGAAGGTATGCCTGGAGTAGGATTCCAGATGGGTGGCAGCCCATCACTGCATGGTAAGTATGTCAGCCACGCACAGCCAGGTGGCACAGAGGGTGTGTACACGGGCATGCTGGTGTGCATGCAGCTGGCATGCATGTCATGTGCATGTGTGCACACCCACACACATGCCATGCTGCAGGACACATGCAGCGGCAGTGTATGGGGGGCACATGTGGGCATTGCATCACTGACATGCCTTTTTCTGTTGCAGCACCAGCATGCCTCGATGCAGATGATGGGGCGCTGGCAGCAGCGGCAACCGTGGATGCTGGTATGGCCCCGGAGAAAAAAACATCCACCTCCACTGGCATCTGGGGGCCCAACAGGCTGCAGCTCAGCACCACAGTGCAGGCGGATGTCCTGAACCTGGGGTCAGACGAGGCACTGGATGTGTTCCTGCTGGATGCCAGCCTTGGTGTCCTGTGCGCAGTGACACAGATCGGGGCAGGGTCCAACTCTGATGACGACATCACACTGCTCCTGGACAGCATGGGCAATGTTGTGAGCTAAACTCCCCTATTGGCATCTGACACAAGCACCACGCTCAGCATTCTGCCAGCGGCGGAACAGCTGCCCACCACCACTGCAGATGCAGCAGTGTGCGCTGCCCTGGCTGGGCCCTGCAGTGGTTATGGTGTGGCCGTGCAGGCACTGGGTGGAATACAGCATCCAGATGGGTGACAGCAACAGGTCATGGGTGCCACAGGGCAGCCAGACACAGGGTCCACTGCCAGTGCACCTGCTGTGCCCATTCCCCCTGTAGACCCCATTGTGCAGCGTCCACTAGAGAGGGGGACTGTGCAATGTGGCCAGTCACCACAAGAAGATCGGCGTCCCAACCGGGAGACCTAGGATGCTGACCAGCTGGCCAAGCACACCCATCTGCTGTGGGCGTCCATTCAGCAACAGGTGCATGCACTGCGTGAAGAGATGCACCAGTTAGCTGAGCAGCAGGAAAGGGGCACTGCACAGATCCTGTTGGGGATGCAGCACATGCAGGAAGCCATGACTGCATCCTTGGATCACATTGCCACTGCGATCAGAGATGGCTTTGCATTGCTGGCTGCCCAGGTCATGGCCATGCACAGGTGACCCCCCACAGTGAGCTGTCCATCCCATGAACCTGGCGTCAGGTGACCCCAACACAGTTTATGCTGGGCTCTGATGTAGGCATCCCAGGCATGCCAGGGGCTGGCCTGTTTGGGCACCTGCACACCCCTGTGCGGACATGGTCACAGTCCCACAGTTCAACCCCTGGGTGGCTGTTGCAACACCCCCATGACTGATACACAGTCTGTAGCTGCTGATCGTCCCCAGCACGGCTGCCCCCATGGCTGTGGTGGCCATAGTTCCGTGCAGTGGCCCTGATGTGCGGGCCACCCTGATCGCAGTCTGCAGTTGTTGCCCTGTGCACACATGGGTGGTGTGTGTGTGCCTACCACTGGTGTCATGCCTGTGTGTGTCATGCAGCATGCTGCCTGTGTGCATGTTTGCCCGGCCACTGGACCATGTGGCATGGGCATGATGAGGGCAGTCTAGCACCGGTTGTGCCTGTGGATCGGTGCAATGCATCTGATCCATGCCAAATACCAACACCTGGGTGTGTGGGTGCAGGTGGGTGTGTGGGTGTGTGTGTGTGTGTGGTGTGTGGGTGTGTGTGTGTGTCTGTGTGTGTTTCTGTGTGTGGTTGTGTGCCACTGACTCCCCTACCCCTTCCTCATGCTTCTGTATGTGCATGCCCATTGCCATGCATGCCCTTCCATGTGTGCTTTACCTGTTAGCGTGGCCCATACATGTGTACTGCACCACCTACCTGTGTGCACCATAGTGCTCCTGTGTGATGGTGTCCCAGTGGTGTCGCACCTGCTGGAGCAGCCAGGGGTCCCTCCACCCAGGGGGTGGCTGTCCACCACCCTCCAGCCCATTGCCTCCATTGTTCTCACTACTGTCACCCTCATCAGCCTTGACAACCATCCCACAATCAATGGACATGTTGTGCAGTATGCAGTAGGCCAGGAATAGGCCACAGGCTTTTGAGGGTCTATACTGTAGGGCACCACCTGACCTGTCTAGGCAACAGAACCAAGCTTTCAGCATGCCAAAGACACTCTCGATGATGTTGCACATGCTGGCTTATGCCTTGTTGCACTGTTCCTCTGCTGGTGATGATGGGTGCCGGTAGGGGGTGAGCAGCCAGGGCCTCAGTGGATACACACCGTCACCTGTGTGGAGATTGACATGGTTAGCCCTCTTCTATTCTCGCTGTGCTGTTGCCTGTTCCTGGCACCCACGCCACCATGCACACCCTGCCCACCCCATCCCCAGGTCTGCTCTACCCATTGCCCCTTGCCCATGCCATACTCACCCACTAGGTAGCCCATGGGGATGTCCCCACATTCAAACCTGTGGCACAGTACAGAGCTGTGCCAGATGAACGCGTCATGTGCATTCCCAGGGTGCTTGGCGCAGACATTGGTGATGTGCCACATGGCATCGCACACCACCTGGCAGTTGACACCCGAGCTCTCCTTCTGGTTGATGTGTGCCATGCCCACAGGACTAGGTGGCATGTGGATGGCCATGTAGGTGCAGTCAATGGCTCCAATCACACCAGTCATATGTGTCACCCTGTAGAAGTTTTGCATGGTTGCTGTACACTCCGCCTGTGTGCTGGGGAAATGGATGAATTCTGAAGCACTTGGCAGCAGAGCATTGAGGAACTGTGTGAGGAGGTGGGATGTGACCAACTGGGTGATGCCTGTAGTGTCCACTGTTAGTCTCTGGAAGGTGCCTGTGGCGAGCAGGTACATGGCAGCGGTCATCTTCGTCTCCATGGACATGACGTGGCTCCATCTGGTGGAAGCCTGCTTCTCCTCACTGCACAGCTCACAGAGCTGCCTCAGAATGGCCCTGTTCAGGTGGTACCAGCCCATGATCTCAGTGTCACTGTAGTTCTCAAATGTGATGCAGGCATGGTACCACCTGTGTTGGGCATACCACCGACGGGTCCTTCCTCGGCCAGGTCGCTGTTCCTCCTGCCCCCTCACACCCCTCCTTACTGCCTCCATCATGAAGGGTGCACTGTCCATGGCCCTTGCTGTCCACTGTTCCCCTGGACAGTTGGCTGCTGGCTGTGTGCCACCCTGGTGCACTGCTTGTGTGTGTGTCTCTCTCTCTCTCTCTCTCTGCCCCTCCCTCCCTCTCCAATGCCACCTCTGTCCCTCTCCCTCTGTGTGTGGGCTTTGGTCTGTCTGTCTATTTGTGTGTGTCTCTCTCTCTCTCTCTCTTTGTCACTCTCACTCACTCACTCTCACTCACACCCCTGGCACAAGTGCTGTCTGTGTGTTTGCACCCTGTATTTATAGGAACAAGTCTGCTCGGAGCAATGGATTCACAGTTGAATATGCCACTGTGCTGGATATTCATGGGGAACTTTCTCTGCTCATGCACCTGCATTCATTATAGTTGCGCATTGGCACAATGGATTTTGCTCTGCACACTGGCTCCCACTGAATATGGCTCCTTGGCGCAATACTGCACTTGCGCTGGTGCAACTCTGTTGCGCCATGCACAATTGCTCTGAATATCTGGGCCTATGTGGATATGTTGCTATGAAAAGTTAAATATAAAAGCAAATCAAAAAACATTAAATGATTGACAAAAGAAATTGTTCAAGACCACATTGTATAGCAGAGTTGGAAACTATGGCACATTTATTTTGTAAGTGTTCTTATATAAAGGGGTTTGGGTCTTATGTGACACTTCAGTGGGGATATGATATATTTTCTCAAGTTTCATATCAAAGCTTAACATATGGTGTAAATAGTGTATCTTGGAAAAAAATGGGAAAACAGTACTTTAAATGTAATATTTGCAATTATCAAATGGTATATTTGGAATGCTAGGTGTCTGTTCACATTACAACAGAAACAGATTTCCCATGTAGAACTTCTAAATGACATTACAAAGGCAATACAAGCTATTTTTTATGCAGAGAAAGTTAAATAAACTGGCCAGTATGTACTTAGTATGTGGAGAAAGTTGTCATGGGTAATTGACTCTAATGTACCTGTTACTTAAAATGTTTTTCCATTAAGAAGCAAGGAAAAATGTATGATCATTGTACATTTTTGTTATTTAATGCTATGTTTATTTGAAAGTTTATTTTGCTAATTTTCAATAAGACAAATTCCTCTACTCTTTTCAAGAAGTGACATGGGATCTTTAACATCCACCTGAACAGCCACCAAAACAGGTAGATGGGACCTCAATTTAATGTCTCAGCCGAAAGACAGCACCTCAGGAGTGCAGCACCCCCCCCACCCATGCTGCACTACAGTGTCAGTGTTGGAATTTAACCCAAGTGCCTTGTGTAGGGACAGAACCCACAGCCTTCTGAACTTCCAGCCTCAGAGGAGAGTGCACAATCTGCTAAGACACTGACGCTGGCCTGACACTGACTCCTTCTTGTTCTTTCTCACCATCTTTTTGAAGAGATCCTAGCTTCAAATACTCCTTTCGTTATCAAGTCCCATTTTCTGCCCACTCCTGCTGCTGCTTACAGACCCTGTATTTCCCCCCCCTAACTCGACCCACATCCTTCTGGAATCACCCTTTTGAAATCTAAGACTTTAACCCTGGAGTTCATCATAACTGCCTACAGTATGTCAACCCACACAGTCTTGTGATTGCTTGATACCAGTGGTTCCCCCAACCTGACCTTCCAACACTGCCCTTGTTTATCATGACCAGATCCAGTATGGCTCCATCAGGATCAGATCCAGTATGGCCCCATCAGAACCAGGTCCAGTATGGCTCCATCAGGACCAGATCCAGTATTGCCCTATCAGGACCAGATCCAGTATGGCCCCATCAGGACCGGATCCAGTATGGCCCTATCAGGACCAGATCCAGTACGGCCCCATCAGGACCGGATCCAGTATGGCCCTATCAGGACCAGATCCAGTATGGCCCCATTAGGATCAGATCCAGTATGGCCCCATCCATAGGAGGTTCCATAACCTTTAAAATTAGAAATACCTGCTGCCTTTCATTTACCAGGGTCTGGCTGCTTGTGTTCCCTGCTATTTGGATGTTCCAGTCCATGTCTGTTATGTTTAAGTCCTCCAATATCAGCACATCTCCCAGTTCTGCCACCCTCTTGATCTCCTCTCCCAGCTGTCTGTTGATTTCTTCCTTTTGTGCTGGGGACCTCAAAACTGCCATAACCCTAATCACCCTATCTCCTCCAACAATAACCTGTACCAAACAGTTTCAAAGTCATACCCCTACCTATCACCTACATTTCTGAGGCTTTGATATGGTACCTAAAGTGTAGTACCACCCAAGCGCCTTTCCCCTTTACCCTATCTATCCAGAACATCATGTAACCCAGTAACCTTGACGCCCACTCATGGTGCTGTGTTGCCCATGTTTCAGTTACAGCCACCGTATCCATTTGTGCCTCAGCCATCACTGACTGAAAGTCACATATTTCTATACGAGCATTGGAAGGAATGGGTACAGAGTCAGATCAAGTTTGACTTTCTTTCCTGCTACTGCAAATGTTAAAATGAATTATTTTTGCAGCTGCTTTTTTAACCTACTGCCAGTCAAACTGCCAATTTGGTGAAATGGTTTGCATGCCTTGGCACTGTCATAATAAAAGACACTAAGGGAAAATTTGTCAGTGCATTTAGAGGTATTTGCAGCATCTCTTACACACACACACACACACACACACACACACATAACTGTTGTATATACTAGAATAGAATGTTTACTGAATTTCTAAAAATAGTAAGACATTTCAGGGAGTGGGTTGCTGTTTGGTTTCACACTTTCTATTATAATTGCACTTGGCATCTCACACCCATTCTCACACCACGAATGAGATTATCTGATGGTGACCCTCCTGATGTTTCTTACTGCTTAAGAAGCACATATCGATTATTTACATTTTGACGCACAATGATGCATTGAATATGTATTAATGCACCATAACCTTGTCAAGCTGATTCCAAGCTATCATTTAGAAATGAAATTCAAAGCTGTCGCTGTTTCAGAGATAGACCTTGCTCCCACTGCTCAAGTGTGTCTATCTCTGGTACAGTTCTAACAGTTTCCACTAGATTATTCTGCTGAGTTGTGCTGTGTGCATTGCCCATTTCAGATCTTATTCTGATCTCAACACTTCCATTGCTTGATTGATGGTCATCAGTGGTGCGATGCTGCAGCACTGCTTCACACAATCAGTTTGTTGTGGGAACTTTGTTGTCTGATTTGGCTGTGCTTTTCTGGCACTGTGCACTTCTGATCTGAACATTGCTTCAGGACTTTTTTTTTCATTCTGGTGGATGTTCCCTTTAAGGACAGGTTCTGTAGTCCCCATGGTGTTCTTGAAGTTCCCCAGTACAGAATACAGTATACTGCATATGTACTATGTATCAATATGCTTTGGATCATAACATTAAACACATTTAAATGTTGCTTTAATTGAAAGTATACCAATGTATTTGGATGCATGGAAACATTTTTAATGTTCTGCAACTCTGCCATGGTGAGTGGATAATAAGCTTTTATTTAAAAACTAATGAGGTTACTAGCCTAACAGTTCCAAAATAAGCCATTTCTAAACATAGTCTTTTTTTTTTTACATCTGCAGTGGGCAGTGCCTGCAGATGTTTTGCATCAGAAAAGGACCTACATAATGTTTTCCAACCGTACAACATGACCAAGTGTTAAAATAGCTTCTTCCACAGAAAGCCCAATTACTATGCTGACTGTATGAAGTATAGTAGTTGAAGAGCCCTATTTTTCTTGGCACTTGATGTCTTGAGAGTTACCCTCCCTTGGAGAGTATGGTTAACCCGCCCCAACTCCACCCCCCACCAGTCACTGTATTTTTCTCAGCACTTGACGTCTTGAGAGGGCCCTTCCCCAAGAGAGAATGGTTAACCTGCACCAACTCCATCCATCCCCCACCACTCACTGTATTTTTCTCGGTGCTTGAAGTCTTGAGAGGTCCCCTCCCCAAGAGAGCATGGTTAACCCGCCCCAACTCCATCCCCCACCACTGATTGTATTTTGCTGACCCTCTAGCATTTCACCACAGACGTCCTTCTGAGAGGCTGAGTGGTGCTTTTCTGTGTGTCATAAAAGTTGTTAAAAATTAGTTTAACAGTAGGTCCAACAAACTAAACTTGGTTATGGTAAAGGTAGTTTAACATTGAGACTTCAGGAAATGTTTACAATCTATTTCCCAACTCATCACTGCTTTCTAAAATGATTTAGCAATCGGGTAGCCCATTTCTATATCTCCTGCCTTCAGTGACTATACCAGAAATTAGCCACTCATATGCTACAAATAAGTAAAACAAATAAAAATAAATTAAAATAGTTCACATCCTCAGGAGGTGGCTGAAGGGTGGAATAACACATCTGTGGGTGATGATCTCCCCAAATATTTCACTATGGGTCTATACCATTTCCCTCAGAAAGAGTTAAAACCAAGAAAAACCTGTTCCAATAGAAGCTGTGCCTTCCACACCTCCCTCCTTCCCAGTGTGTGCACAGTGGTATTTTATTTGCTAGGATGCAGCTTATTTGCAGCTCAAAGCACTCCCAATAAAATGGTTTCTTATCTTCAGTCAACTAAAACATAAACAGGAATACATGAATTATGTAATACTGGTGCATAAATACACCAATTCATTTCAAAAGCATGCAAATAGTAATTTAAAACATTAACAATATGAGTTGAGACTGTTAAATAGGATGCGGAGCAAATAATACAGGCATAGTGTATTGATGTACCATCTCCTTCGAAAAGCATACAGCTGATGTTTAAAACCTCTGACTAAACATGCTTAAACTGTAAAATAAATCCCAGCTGTTGATTCTAAATGCCATTAACCCACAAGCCACAATATATAGATTATACAAAAGTAAGTTATCCAATACAGATACAAAGAAGAGCATTCCATTCTGGCTGGGGGGTAAACAATGGCATTAACAGAGCAGTAAATCATTCTTAGCACCATGCAAAGTTACTGCTTAATACTTCCCAATGCCACTTAACCCCAAACAACTTTCACATCAAGCTGTGGGGAAAATAACAGGATTAATGGGGAAAAAGAACGTTTTTGGCACCAAGCAAAGTTAATACTTATTACTTCCAAATGCCACCTGGCCCTAAACAAAGTATATAATCCTGAAAATAAATAAATAACTTATCTGTATGAATACATTCATTTTACTGAAAGTAATTTCTATTACTGCTGTAAATAATAAACACAGCATACTGTAGCTTTCTGTGTGCTGCAGGAAGTTCGTGCCTCATTCTTCTGCAGAACAGCCCATTTGTTGATTCACTATAAGCACAAATAAATTTTGTGCTGTGTATGCATTTTTGCACCCCTCCATTTTGAAAACCTATTGTCATTAATTCAGAACTCTTATGAAAACAGTTTGAACTTTAAAATATTAAGTATAAAATAAAATACAACCAAACACAAATAGCAAAGGATATCTCATTGTGGTGCACGAGGTTCCTATCTCATACCTCTACAAAACAGCCAATCTGTTAACTGCGCTGTATGCATAAATAAATTCCATATTGTACATGCATTTCTACACCCTCTCATTTCAAAAACATACTATCAATAATTCAAAGCGCTTATAAAAAAAATGTAAACTATGAAATAAAATACAGCCAGTCCCAAATAACAGAGGATATCATATATTTTTACCTAATATTATAGGAGCCCAAATGATCACCAAAATAAGAACATCTGCATTCAAGTAACAATGGAAACAGATTACAACTATACTGTAATGTTTACTGTCATAACACACTTGCAAAATGTAGTACCATGAAAGAAAAGATGTACAAAGCAAGTCGTTAGATAAATTTAATTATGGGACTTGCAATCAGATACTGACAGATAAATGTCCATGCTTAGTAATTAAACCAGCATAAAACACATTAGTTATTCAAGTGCTTCAGTAAATGATCAAGTGCACATGAATGGTTAAATGCTTCCTTCTTTTTAAAGTACTGATTGGGAGGTTTTCACTTCAGGGCTAGCTGCTTTTGAAGCCATGTGTTAATGAGCTGTCAGGTTACACTACCCCTACTCCCCAAGTAACTGGCTGAGATGTGACTGTGGTGATTTGCATATGCAGCCCATGATGCTTTGCATTGTGTGGGCATGTGTGATTTTGTATTTCCATTACAATGTTTTATATCATGCATATCTTACAAAAAAAACCTGCAAAATACCGGGGCTGTTCCTGTTTTTTTTTTTTTTGTTACAGCCCTCATGCAGAGCTGGTCATGTATCTGTGGCTATGGGAGCTATCACTAATTACTGTGTGGTGGAGTGCTAACATAAAGTTTCTACTTCTTTTCTTTCTTTTTAACATAACACCACCATCTAATACATTACTCAGGTTTAAAGGTAAACATGGCTCTTTCCAGCAGTTTTGACAACATTTAGATTTAGATACGTTCTCACAGCATCACATCTGTTAGTTTCAGAGGAACAACAATCCATTATTAGCCATATATTTATTTTTTTTATTTATTGAAATGTTTCACCAGGAAGAGTACTGAGGAAGTTGTTCATTTCCAAATGTGTCCTTGGGAAATGGGGAAGGGAGGGTTACAGAGGATGGATTGTATGAGATGCAAAAGTGCTGTATGTTATGAAGACAGTAAAATAAAGGTATATATACAATATACATTTGTACATTTTTTATTGAATTCTTGGATTACACCCTTTGAGCTACAAGCTCATTTACAAAGGTTCCACAACAGGAAGAAATGTGATCGTACAATATGAAAACACACAGAGTTGCAATTAACATTCAACAAATGACAACAGTATAATGACTGACAAAGTACATGGTATAGGTTTGTGACATAGCATACAGGCTAAGTCATTGCTTCAGTAGTAACTGGAAAGAGAGAGAGGGGGCAGGAGGAAGCAAGGTAGTTCAAGAGAGTAGGAAGAGAGGGGGGATGGAAGCGTTAGCTTGCGGTAACCTTTGGCATGGGGTCAGCTTGTCAGTAGGGGTAAGGGAGTGGAAGGACAGAGGGTTTGGAAAATGGTAGGGGGGCTGTGGGTTCCAGGAGAATAGAGAGGGGGTGGGACTGGGGCTATGGGAAGGGGAAGGGGGTTGATGGAGTAGGGTAGGAGGGGGAAAGTAGCAGGTTGGGTGTTGCATAAGTACGTGGTATGTGGGATAGTCAGTATTTGTTACCAGTGGGGTTGATCAGGTGTGGCAGGTGCATAGCACTTGGCTGGACAGGTGGGATCTAAGTGCAGATTTGAACAAGCCGATTTTGCTAGTAGTGGCTAATTCTGGTGGAAGCGAGGTAAGCCATAGCGGGGCCCAGTATTCAAAGGATTGCTGACCTTGGGTGGTACAACGGTAGGGGATCTTGATGGAAATATTATTGGATGTCCTTGTAGTCCTTTTTGGTACTGCCTTGTGTATGAGGGAGCTGTGTTCCAGGGGCAGTAGGCCCAGTGTTGCTTTTTTGGCAAAGAGACAGGTTTGATAGCGGGCCCTGTCATTCAAATTTAGCCAACCGGTTTTCTGGTAGAGGTAGCAGGTATGGGTTAGACGTGGAGCTCCAAGTGCAAGTCTGCACACTTTGTTGATCATAGCGGCAAGCCGCCTGAGAGTGCTGTCAGAGGCTGCACTGTAGATGGCAAGGCCATAATCTATAGTTGAGAAGACTGAGCTGGTTATGGCAAGCTGGAGAGCTTTGTCAGTGAGGCAGCTATGGTGCTTATATAGCAGGCTGAGCTCCCTGTTAGCTGTAGTGGTGACATGATCAACATGTGTGGCAAATGATTGGGAGCTGCCTAGGGTGAGACCTAGGTATTTGAACTTGGGGACCATTTCAATGGTGATATTTTGTGATTTCAGGATGATCAGAGTTGCAGTCCTCTAGCAGCTATGCGCAGGGGCAACGAGCATGGACTTAGTCTTTTTGTGGTTGACTAGGAGATTAGCTTTGTTAAACCAGTCTTCCACATTGTAAAAGCCTTCTTGAAATTGCTGCTCCAGTGTGATAGGGTCAGAGTGACTGGAGTAGATTACCGCATCATAAGTGTAGAGAAGGATTTTCTGTTGACAGGCTAGTGGTAGGTTGTTTAGAAAGAGGCTAAAAAGGAGGGGGCCCAGGATGGATCCTTGGGGGACACCTATGGACACTTGTTGGGGGTCCAAGAGTATACTGCATATTTTTACCCACTGTATACATCCAGAGAGGTAGCTCCAGAATGAGCAAAGTGAGTCAGAGGACAGTCCACTTACCTCTAGTTGGGCCATGAGGAGGTCATGGTTGACCATGTCAAAGGCCTTGATGAGGTCAATAAAGGTTGCCTCCACCAAGTAACCATGGTCAAAGGCTTGTGAATGTAACCTGTGAACTTGAGAAGTGCTGTGGTAGTACATCCCACCTGCTCCGGGTCATCAGTTCAGGCCTCTTCCCTGATTCCATTAGTGACCGTCACCTAATCTACATGGTCCACAAAATCCACAGAATCAAATCCCCTCCCAAATTTATATTCCAATGTTCTTACAAATCCCTCAACCTCTCCCCACTCCTGGAGGATCTGTCTCTCTCTATCTGGGTCCCGAGCACAAGCTGCTCTAACATGGACTCGTCCCTCACGCACTTTCGCAACACCTTCCTCACCGCCTGGAACAAACACGCCCCCTTGCGCCGGGCTCGCGTACGTGGGTCTCACCTACCCTGGATATCCCCTGAGCTGACAGCTTGCCAACAAGCCTGGGACAAGGCCTAGTGACACTACAAATCAACACTCCTCCCAAGCAACTATATCACATATCGCATGCTCCGCAACAAGTGTACTAAGGCCATCCGCTTAGCTAAGACTGAATACTTTAACAACACCCTAAACACAAATCTTGGAAGGCCTTCCAAATTCTGGAAAGTCATCAACTCCCTTTTCTCCCCCCAAACAGTAAGCCCCCCACCTTTCCTCCCCGCCCTAGGGACTCTCCTTTACGACCCCCTGAAAGTAGCCTCCAATTTAATTCCTATTTCACTACTTGTGCCCAAGCCCTCCTCGATTCCCTACCGCCTGCATCCACACCCACCCCCGTCATCTATCCCCTACTGTGTGGTGGGCACCTCTTCCTTTAAACCTATTTCCCCCGCTGAAACCCTTGATGCCCTCCTCTCCCTCAATCCCTCCAAAGGCAAATCCCCGGATGGTCTCGATAACAAACTCCTCTTCTTATCTGCCCCACCATAGCTATTCCCCTCACGGCCCTACTAAATCTCTCTTTCACCACTGAGTCACTCCCCTCTGAATGGAAGCATGCCACTGTCCTACCCCTTCCAAAAGGTGGAGATCCCACCTCCACCATAAACTATCGTCCCATCTCCCTCCTCCTCACCCTTGCCAAACTCCAGGAACACCTAGTGCTATCCCAACTCTCCTACTTTCTCTCAGATACTAATTTCTTCAGCCCATTTCAGTCCAGCTTCAGAAAACACCACTCTACCACCTCCTCCCTACTAAGACTCACAGTCTCCATCCTCACTGGGATGGATAAAGGGCTAATCACCGCCACTATTTTCATTGACCTAGCAAAACGCCCGACCGCGTATCCATTCCCTCCTCTTTATCCTGCCTAACTGGGGCTGGGTTAGCAGTTTCTGCCACAAACTGGTTCAGTGCCTACCTACTAAATAGAACCCAATCCACAAAAATAGCTGACGACACCTCCCCCCTCCCTATCACTACCGGTGTTCCCCAAGGTTCAAGTTCTTGGTCCCATCTTCTTCTCCATCCTTTTAAATGACTTGCCTAACTCCTGTTCCACTACCTCAGTCCACATGTATACAGACGACACGGTCCTCTTCACATCCAGCCGGACTCACGAAGAACTCACCTTCAAACTTCAGACTGACTTCAATAAAATCCAACATTGGTTAAATACCAACCAACTCTCCCTAAATGGCAAGAAAACTGTTTCTATGTCTTTCGGTACTAGACAGCGCCTATCCAAACTCACCCAGCCTCTGATCTTCCATACCCTAAACAACACCATCCTCAATGAAGTGCCCTCCTTCAGGAATCTAGGGGTTTGGCTTAATCGCCACCTCTCCTTTTCCACACATGCGGATGTCATCATTTCAAAACTGCGCCCAAAACTTGGCACCCTCTATAGAAACTGCACGAGTCTCCCGCTACCTGTCAGATGTGAACTAGTCCAGAAAATGATTCTTCCTTCCTTCGACTACTGTGATGTCCTTTACAGCTCCACCTCTAAGACCACCCTAGCCAGACTCGACCCCCTCTATAATGCTTTCTGCCGCTTTGCTCTTGATGCCCCCCATTGCTCCCATCATTGCGAGCTCTACCGTTCACTGGCCCTGCCATCCCTGAGTAATCGGTGCCTGATTCATAGCGTCAAATTTGCATCCAACTTCTGGCTTGGCTCCCTCCTGCCCTACATCGCATCTTCCCTATCTTCCCCACCCACCCCCACCCGCCTCAGGTCCTAATGACACTAGGCTGCTAGTCATCCCTCACCGAAGGGCCACAGCTGGCCAATCGGCCTTCTCTTACCTCTTTCCTAAACTCTGGAATGGCCTACCTGCCCAGATCCTCCTTTGGTCATCAAAAAACTCCTCCATATCCTCTGTCCTCACTAACTTCCTTGCCCCAAATTGCAACTATCCCTGACCTCCCCCCAATACCTTCTCCTCCTCCTCCATTCCCCCATAGCGCCTGACCAGCTGCTCGGCATTAGCCAAATTGCCTGGCTTATACCATGCCCTACGCATTTATACTCTCACACTTTCACTCACTCTGTAACTCATTCTTTTCACTCCTACATCTCGCTTTCTTCCCTCGTTCCTATATAACCTACTCTCTTGAGCCTTACTCACAGCTACAAACTCCCCTTTCCCCCCCACTCCCACCTAACCTCCCCCTTAACACCTATGGTCCACTAGCCCACTCCTTCCCTCCCTCTATCTCCACTCTCCAACTCTGACTGTCAACATGATGCATCTCACTCAGCTCAAGCTCTGTTACTGGCACTTAAGTAATCATTTATTATGATCATAGTCTGCCTATGAAATGTATGCCTTGTCCTTGAAGATCATGTACTGTACTGTTCTCCGTGTACCAAAGTCCAAATGTATGTAACAAAGTCCACATGTAAACCCACCCAAAATATGTACTTTATCTGTATATTTCTACTTCTAATCTCAACTGTTGTATGCATATCTGCTTCCTCTGTAACCCTTCCCCCCAGGTTGCACCGTGAGATGAGCATCTTTTTGCTCAGTGTGCCTTTCCTGGTGAAACATTTTCAATAAATAAATAATAAAATAATTTAAGTTGGCTATCCATGTGCACTACATAGGCAGAGAAGTGAAGTGGGAGAGTTTTAAGATAATATAATATATTGTACATAATGACTTACAGTATATTGCCATATGAGTAACGTTTCTTTACAACTTTGTGACATAGCAAAAACATTTTTTTTTGCATAGCCCTAGCTTCAGTGCTTTTGCACTGAGGTTCTGCTCTTTTAAAATAGCTTCCTGCTTTGCCTCACCATTACCCAAACAGCTGTCAGCATTGCAGTTTGATGGCTGACTTTATGTTGTGGGTTGAAACAAAGATTATATCACCCTTATGAGTCCTAACAAACACGTAAGTACCTTGACAGTACATTTTGTAGCACCAGAGAGTAAATGTGCCTAGTTCTGGCTTCAGTGCATAGTATGTTCCCAAAACAATTAACTGAGTAGAATCACAGGGTTCCCCTTACATCAGTGGAGGTTTTGCTCTTTGTGGCTGAAGCTATATGTTGAGTTTTTATGAGATGCTACGTATAGCCTACTACTGTATGAGGAGTCTGTGCTGGCTGTGTATCCAGAATACTTTAGTTTCCTTCACTGAGGTTACAATACCTCTAGTACACATACAGTGGCGTGAAAAAGTATTTGCCCCCTTCCTGATTTTCTCTATTATTGCATATTTGTCACACTGGATGTTTTCAGGTCTTTAGAAAATGTAATATTAGATAAAGGAACCTGAGTGAACAAATAACACTTGTTTTTTTTAATTTCACTTGTTAATGAAAAAAAGTTAACCAACACCAACTGGCACTGTGTGAGAAAAAGTAGTGCCCCCTTACACTTAATAACTGGTTATACACATTTAGCTACTAATGACTGCAACCAAACACTTCCTATAATTCAATATCAGTCTTTCACATAGCTGTGGAGGAATTTTAACCCACTCTTCCTCGCAGAACTGCTTTAATTCAGTAACATTTGGTAGGTTTTGAGCATGAACTGCTCGTTTCAGATCCTGCCACAGCATCTCTATTAGGTTTCGAGTCTGGACTTGACTAGACCACTCCAAAACTTTAATTTTACTTCTTTTAGCCATTCTGATGTGGACTTGCTTTTGTGTTTGGATCATTGTCTTGCTGCATGACTAACTACGCTTCAGCTTCAGTGACGGAAGGATGACTGGACATTCTCCTTAAGAATTTTCTGGTACAGAGCAGAATTCATGGTTCCTTTAATTATGGCAAGTCATCCAGGTCCTTGAGCAGCAAAGCATCCCCATACCATCACACTACCACCACCATGTTTGACTGTTGGTATGGTGTTCTTACTGTGGAATGCTGTGTTTGCTTTACGTGAGACATTATGGGATCCATGTTGTCCAAAAGTTCCACTTTGGACTCATCTTCCATAGAACATTTTCCCAAAAGGCTTGTGGATCATCCAGGTGCTTCTTGGCAAATGAGAGACGAGCATTTATGTTCTTCTTGGTTGCTTGATGGTTTCCGCCTGCTACTCTCCACATGACCTCATTTTGCCCAGTCTTCTTTCTGATTGTGGAGTCATGAACACTGACCTTAGCTGGAGGCAAGAGTAGCCTGCAGTTCTTTGGATGTTGTTTTAGGATCCTTTGAGACTTCTTGGATGATTTTACACTGTGCCCTTGGAGTAATTTTGGCAGGCCGCCTCCTGGGAAGGTTCACTACTGTTCCAAGTGTTCTCCATTTGGGTGTAATGCTCTCACTGTGGTTCAATGGGTCCCAGAGCCTTAGAAATATCTTTGTAACCCTTTCCAGACTGATAGAGGGCAACAAATTTTTTCTGATCTTTTCAGGAACTTCCTTTGATCATGGCATAATGTGCTTGTTGAATCTTTGTGCTGCTAGCGTGACTCTGATGGTAAGGGCCAAAATAAGTGAGGTTTATATTGAGCAGGGCTGGCTGTAATCAAGCCTGGCTGTGTTCAATCAGCTGACTCTAATTATCCCTCTAATTGGGTTGATTTAACTAGGGGCAATTACTTTTCACACAGTGCCAGTTGGTGTTGGTTAACTTTTTCATTAAATAAATGAAATAAGTAAAAAAAAAGTGTTATTTGTTCACTCAGGTTCCCTTTATCTAATATTATATTTTGTCTAAAGACCTGAAAACATCCAGTGTGACAAATATGCAATAATAGAGAAAATCAGGAAGGGGGCAAATACTTTTTCACGCCACTGTATTATTTTAAGATTTCCCTCAGTCAATCCACTACTCCATATGAAAGTAGTGAACAAAAATGAATCAAAAGCATTTTTCCTTTGCTGAGATACAATATGTTGTTAATGAACATTAGTGATAAAAAAAGGAAAAAAAAAAACTATATATTGTAGGGTCTGTAGGTTACAAATGCCTGCATCTTATAGCTCATATTCTTTGAGTTACTCCAAAAGTTCAGAAGTGTTCTGATCTATTTTCTTTCTTTTTTTAAAGCTGATTCACCCACTCTTAACATAGTAGGTAACACATACAGAGAATAGTGCAGTCCCGTTCATTCTTCAGGGATACAAATATAGCTCCAATGATACTTTGTAACTTTTAAGAACGTTTCCCCAGACTCTAGCTACCTGAAACATATGTGGTACAGAAATCTCTAAAGACTTATCTAATTAGCTTTGAGCATTTTCATGAATCTCCTCAGCAAAAAGAAGTTGGCATAATATGGTATAATGAGCATCTGTGGAATACACCATTCAAGTTCAGTTTTAGGGACTACAGGCATTATCTTCTGCAAAGAATATCAATTTGTTTCTAACTACATAGTTCTTTTTTTTACCAAAAATTCACCCCCCCAACACACAAGTTCCAGTTTTTATTTATTTATTTTATTTATTTGAATCTAGGGTTACAAGTACTTTCGAGCCAAGGCTCTTTTACAAAGGTTCCACATCAGTTGCAGTACAATAACAAAAAAAAAAGTAACCAAGGCAGGATAACAGGTTAACAATCAGTTACTTGAATGTGAATGCATACATTTGGGTTAAACTAAAGCCAGAGGCATTGACGGGGTAAATAGTATTACAGGACATGGCAAGGACACAAATGGTAAGAGCAGCCAGAGGCATTATCACATCACAGAAAGAACAACAGGTGGTAGAGGGAGTGCAGGGGAAGGGGAAGAAAGGGTGGGGAAGGGGGTTATAGGAGATTAGGGATAGATAATAGAAGTGCTATGTAGAAAGAGCTGAGACAAGGATTGGGTAATGGAAAGAAGGTCTCATTACAGGAGATAATCGCAGGTGCTATAGGCAGAGAGGAGTAGGCGGAACCTGGATTTGAATGGGCCAAGCTTAGGTACGTAGGAGATGTCACTGCTGAGACCATTCAACCTGCTAGGGACCCTATGAGCAAAGGATCTTTGTCCTTGGGTAGTACGGCAGCAAGGGACCTGCAGCAGTTGAGATTCAGATCCCCTTGTGTGGTGAGGGTTACTACTGGGGCAAAGGAGAGTTTGGACTCTGGGGGGGTGCTTGGCCCATGGTTATTTTCTTTGCCATAATGCAGGTTTGGTACTTTACACAATTTGAGAGTTGTAACCAGCCAGTTTGTGCACAGAGGTCACACATATGAGTGAGACGGTGAGCTCCAGTGATGAGCTGAAAAGCTTTGTTGAGAGATGTGGATATGCATCTGAGGGCAGTTACAGTAGCAGAGCCATACATGATCAGGCCATAGTCAATTATGGAGATAACTGAGATCTGAACAGCAACCCTTACGGCTTCTGGAGTAAGATGTTGCCTGTGCCTGTAGAGTAGTCCAATGTGAGTATTTGCAGCATTAGAAATACTATCGATATGGGCACCATAGGATAGGTTACAGTCCAGAGAGATCCCAAGATATTTAAAAGATTGCACCTGTTTGACAGCAGCTCCAAGGCAGTTTGTGATGGTCAGGGGTGAAGCCTGCACATGTAGAAGCTGCTGAAAAGTATTGACTTGGTTTTCTTATAATTTAGGATCAATTTGTGCTTACTAAGCCAGTTCTCAATTGAGGAGAAGCCTAGCTGTAGATTGTTTTGTAGGGGTTGGGGATCCTTATGGGTGGTGTGAATTACGATGTCATCAGCATAGAGGATGATTTGTTCTGGGCAAGATTGTGGAAGGCTGTTCAGGAAGAGGCTGAATGGAAGGGGACCCAGTATGGATCCCTGGGGGACTCGTAAGTGGACAGGTCTAGTGTCAGAGAGGACATCTGCAATTTTAACTCTTTGAGATCGGTTTTCCAGATATCTTTTAAACCAGGCCGTGGAGTCAGGAGAGAGCCCAACATTCAGAAGCTGCTGAAGTAGTAGACAATGGTGGATTATGTAGAAAGCCTTACTTAAATCTATAAAGACCAACCCAGCTAGATGACCATTATCCAGAGAACTGTCGATGGCTCCGGTGAATTCCAGAAGTGCAGAAATGGTACTGTGCCCTTGTCTGAACCCATGTTGTTGAGCGCTCAAGATATTGTGTTTGTCCAGATAATCATTGACTTGGCCTGCTACTATGCATTTGATGGCCTTGGAGAGGGGAGGTAATATGGAGATTGATCGATAGTTCCCATGGAGGGCCATGTCTCCACTTTTGTGTTTATCTTAATTAAAAGGCAATATGAAGTTTAGAGAGTGTGTGCTGTACTTCATTAAGGCTAATGATACAGATTGTAAAGTATCACTGCATCCCAGTTGGGAAACTAAATCAATCTGATGTAGAAAACAATATGAAATAATTTTAAATTCAGAAAGTTGTTACTAGTACTTTTTTCATGTACAGTACCTTTCAGGAGAGACCTGAGGATAGTAGTTTAGCACGTAGATTTCATTTAATGCATTAGATGTATGCTCTTCATAGAATCATAGAAATCTGATGGCAAAAAAAGACAGCTTGGCCCATTGAGTCTGCCTTCTGTACTTCATTAAGGTTAATGCTCTTCTGCAATTATGTTATTAATTACCTACCACCCGCCTCGCCCTAAAGTGGAAATGTATTTCTTATTCATAGGAGCCCAATAGAGCCAAACTTGCCTACTGTCCCTTTGATCTCTGAACTATTACAGCAGCTCCACTGGCTTGAGTTGAGTTAGGCACAAGTTCCTTTTTTGTTTGGAAACCAAAACATTGGTGGCCATTTTCTACATTCTACTATCTCTTTATCTAATATGTTAGTATACAATCGCTGTACTGTATTCTCCTTGCTGTTCAGACTGCCCATCCCCAAACATCTTGTAATACTATGCTGTTGCACACTAGTTCCTTTGGGTCTAACTCCTATTATCCACTTGAAAATTAACCTGACAATTTATCAAGCAACACCATCTTGATCCCCCCCATCTCACCACCCAGCATTGTAGCCAATTTGCATCATAAATAACTAGGAGTGGAAGCCCCATGTTTGTTAGGATTGTGAATGAGTTTATTATCACTTTGATAGTTGCTATGAATTGGATGGGGGGGATGCAGGGAATCATGCTGATATTGACACAGAGAGAGACACAGAGACATACCACTACTACCCCAGCTGCTCGAGCCTCGCTGCTCACTCTACATTGCTCTCTGTTGGTCTCTTGCCCACTCTGTCACACTCTACTTGGTCGTTGAGGGGTAGGGGGTGTGGATCCCACTGACAGTCACAGAGAGAGAGAGAGAGAGAGAGAGAGAGATGTGCCACTACACTCACCTTGTGCCACTCCCCTGCCATTGTCAAATTGCTACTGTGCCCTGCGTATTGACTGCAGTACTTCTGTCACTCTGTCCCACTAATTAACCCCAAAGATGGAGGATATTGCCAGAGAAGCTCTGAGATAATTTTTTGCTCCCTGTAACAATTTGGCAGGACTTGTAACTGCAGAGGACAGATGTGAGGGGCAACCACAGGAGAAACCTGCAGAAATGACATTTTGTCTCTCACACGCTCCCTCTCTTGGAAGCAATATATCTCTCTTTATATAAATTAGGACCAGTAATGAGAACTGGAAGGCCAGGGTTTGTGCATTTAGGGAGTGTCTGAAAAACTAGAATAAGAAAGTTATGTGCGTTTGATTAGAATATTAATTTAAATGAGTTGGAGATGATCCCATCTTTTTTTTTTCTTATGTGCAATTTTGTAATTAAGTATTGGGAAGCAATATATCTCTCTATATAAATAAGAACCAGTAGCGAGAACTGGAAGGCCAGGGTTTATTCATTTAGGGAGAGTTTAAAAAACTAGGATAAGAAGGCTTTGTGCATTTGAATAGATCATTAATTTAAAAAATGTGTACTGGGATGTGGGTTGTATTTTTACATTCAGCAACTGAGATCAGTAATTGAAAAATGGTTACTGATGGCCAGTGCTTTAGCTAGGCATTCCATATGTTTGTCGGGGGGTGCTGAGAGTGAGGATCAGCTGGGTGGTATAAAGGAGTATTGGGAAGCCAAGGTCCCTACGTTTCAGAAACAGTAATGTAAAGGAGTTGGAAAGCCAGCGCTACAGAACTGATGGGGACAGTATGCATGCGAGTATTGGAAAACCTGAATTGGTTTCTTTACTTGGGAACAACACTGTAATTGAGTATTGGAAAGCAGTATATCTCTATATATACATAAGGACTAGCAAGAAGAACTGGAAGGCAAGAGTTTATGCATTTAGTTAGCATTTTAAAAACTAGAATAAGAAGGCTTTGTAGATTTGATTAGATCATTAAACTAGCTGGAGATGATCCAATCTTTTCTTTTCTTGTGTGAGATGGGTGTCTGCTGATGACCGTGAAACATGACTTCAACATAAATTGGTTGGCCAAGAAAACTGCCCCATATACTGATGATGCCACAGTGCTCAGCATCACTCAGGTTGTCACCTCACCCACCATGGTAAATGCCCATTCAGGGACATCCTCCCCCCTGGATCTGGTCTTCACAAACCACCCTCACAGAATAACCAACACCCAGGTACTCCCCAATGCTCTAAGCAATCATTCTCCTGTGCTCTGCTTTCGGTCCTGCAGGGCTCCCAAACCCACAGCCCCGAAAATTACCTTACAGCACAAACTTAGCCCTGGCAAATTCTCCCAACTCAAGGACTTCCTTAGAAACTGGGATTGGACACCCCTCATAAACACCCCAGACCCCAGTCATGCACTTGATCTATTTATCTCCACATTTAATAGAATCTGTGATAAATTCACCCTCCCCACAAAGAAAATGTCCAAAAGCAACCATGTCCCCTGGTTCTCTGATCACCTCCTGGGCCTAATCCAACAGCGTGACTCCCTTTGGCATATTGCTAATGAAACCAAACAGCCAGCTGACATGCAACGCTATAGGGAGTTTCGCAACAAATGCACATGGACCCTCCGCACAACCAAAGCGGATTACTATAAAGCGTCCTCAACATCCACCTGGGGTGATGGGTGTAAATCATGGAATAATATTAAGAACTCTGTGGTAAAACCCCAAACCACCCACCAGACCAATTAGAAATAAACGGTAACATCTCCCCGGATCCCCTTAGCATAGCCTCAGCCCTAAACTCTGCTTTCACAAATCTCAACCATTTCCCTCCCCAACTTCTTTGACCCACTGCCAGCCTGGGCCCACCCACCTCCCCTTGCTCCCCTCTTTTGCCTTCGTGTTCTCTCCCCGCGGATGCCAAACCCTACCTAGCCAAAGCCCTTAGCCACTCAATTAACTGCAGTGATTCCCTAGACCTGAAACTTCTTCGCCTTACTCTCCCTGAAGTCCTCTACCCTCTCACTCATGTTCTAAATCGCTTCCTTCGTCAAGGGAAATTTCCCTCTCATTGGAAGATGGCCAACATTACCCCTATCTTTAACAGTGGGGACCACACCTTCAACAACAGCTACCGTCCTATATCCATTCTCTTCCCCCCAAAGCCTTAGAGCATATCGTCACTGATCAAGTCACTGACCACCTCATAAAATTCAATCTTCTCTGTGACCAACAACATAGCTTCTGTAAGAGGCATAGTGCCATTACTGACCTCCTTGCTTTCACCTCACATGCCCACTCCACCTTGAATCATGGCCACCTCACAGGTGCTGTCTTAGTGGACCTCTCTAGAGCTTTTGTCGCTGTCGACCACGCCCTACTGCTAAACACTCTCGCCTCCAGTGGCTTCTCCAATGATACTTTAAACTGGTTCACCAGCTATCTGTTGGATAGAACACAACAGGTCAAGGTAGGCATTGTCCTGTCCCCTTGCCTCCCAGTCTGCTCTGGTGTTCCACAGGGGTTGATTCTTGGCCCCCAACTTTTCAGCCTATACCTAAACTCCCTCCCATCGACCATCTCTGGAAACCTGCTCCTCTATGCAGATGATGCCGTACTGTTCGCCTCCGACTCCAACCCATTTAAACTCCACCAAACACTCCAACATAGCTTCGATGAAGCAGAACATTGGTTCTTCACCAAGCGTCTAACTATCAACTACAAGAAAACAAAAGTCATGATTTTCTCGCACTCGCAGAACCCCCACAAGAACCTCTATACTCCATTTTTCACAGTTAGCCACACCCTCCCTCAAGCAAGTTAGCAACTTTAAATACCTCGGGATGACTCTAGACCCAGCCCTCAACTATAAACAGCACATTCTCCTCCTTGCCTCAGTTCTAAACTCAAGATTAGGTGTGCTTTATAGGTACAAACATTGCCTCACCCCAGAGCCCCTACGGCTCACCATCAATTCCTTTGTCTTCGCCCTCCTTGACTATGGTATTACCACATACAGTGCTGCCCCAAACTCCACACTAAACAGACTCCACCTTGCACTCAACAAAGCCTGTCATCCCATCCTCTGCTGTGATCACTTCACCCACACCTGTACGCTCTACAACTCCTCAAAATGGCTAAACCTAGATAGCAGAATCCGGTATCATACATGCCTTATGACAAAGAAGATATTCTTAGGTCTCTCCCTTCCCTCTCTCTCCTCTATTATTTGCCCAGCATCCCCAGCCAAATCCACACAAAACATGAACAAGCCGCTACTATGGGTACCCTGCCCTCATACCTCCCAACTTCAAAGGACTTTCAGCTACCAAGCTCCTAATTGGATTAACTCTCTCCCTATCCAAATAGCCAAAGAAACAAGGCTAGGTCCTTTTAAAGCTAGACTAAGGGTACTCCTCCAAGCAGTGGCATCACTACATTGATTTTGGGGAAGCTACAGCCCCTCATTCTAAGTTAAAGCCCCCCCCTATCATTTTCAGGAAATATAAATAAATAGCAGCCATATATGTTTTTTTTTTTGTATTGATTGTTTTGTTGTCCGTCTGACTTTGAATTCTTTTTGCAGCAACTTGGTACTCGCTACTAAAGTCTAAGAAAACAATGTCTGCTGACTCCCACTCCTGTCTGACTGACTCGAGAGACGGACAGAGTAGTGAGTCAAGCAACTAGCGAACGAGCGGAGCGAGCAACTTGCACAGTCGCAAGGAATTTCTTTTGCAGCAACCTGGGACTCGCTACTAAAGTCTAAGAAAACAATATCTGCTGACTCCCACTCCTGTCTGACTTACTCGAGAGATAGACAGAGTAGCGAGTCAAGTGACTAGCAAGCGAGCGGAGCGAGCGACTCACACAGTCGCAAGGCAGCAGCAGCGCAAGCTGACCGAGCCCAGCCCCCTAACTAAAAAAGTTTCTGATTCTGAAAAACTCGCAGGCGGGCAGACTAGAGAGAGAGAGAGAGAGAACAAGTTGGAATCAGATTCCTTGCACTGTCCGAAATGTCCTGCTCCTGTTTGTATCTTGCATGTGAGAAGTCATCATCAGACATTGACCCGCCGGCCCTTTTCACCTTTTCGAGTCACAGAGTTGCTCATCTCGGCAGCTGCTGCTGTGGAATTTTTTTACTGGCACTGGATGGCAGCTGGCAGCCACAGAGCAGGTACTAAAACAAAACTGTGTGTGGTCAGGTGTGGCTTTGGTTGGCTGGCGGGTTGGGGGGCATTCCGACTCCATTTCGATCTGATCATCTGTCTGGAATATTATGATATGCATAGTGTCTCATCTGATTGATTAACAACACAAGGCAGTGAATGAGTGAAATTTCAGATTTCACTCATTCACTGCCCTGTGCGTTTTTAATCAGGCACTATGCATATCATGATATCCCAGACAGATGATCAGATCGAAACAAAACATACTGTCTCTAATGAAAAATCAAATGTTCTTCTTGTCCTTGCAGAAAGTCAAGATAGAGAGAACAAGTTAGAATTGGATTCCTTGCACCGACCGAAATGTCCTGACTTTGCATCTTGCATGCAGACATCGACCCACCGGTCATTTTCGGGTCACAGAGCTGCTCATCTCGGTGTCCGCTGCTGTGGAATTTTTAGTGGCACTGGATGGCAGCTGGCAGATGCAGGGCAGGTATTAAACTGTCTGTGGTCACTGGTCAGGTGTGGCTTCACTTGGCTGGCTTGGGGGGGACAAGAACAATATTTTGTGTGGACTGGATTCTGGCTTCTCGAACATTTTTTTCACCACTGAAATGCAGCAAAATCCACCATTTGATGGTAAAATTTCAAAGTTTTCCAGGGGAGCATGCCCCAGACCCCTCTAGCTTTGTTAGGATTTTTACTAAGGGGCATTAGCCCCCCCCAACTTTGTACCCCTGGTGACACCCCTGCCTCCAAGACTCTAATGTATGTGATTGCCCCGACACAGTCCTGCAGTATGCTGTCCTATTAGCACCCATAACATTCTCTGTTTCTGGTGCAGATTCTCTCCTATCTCACTATGGACTATCAGCCGGTTACAGTCTTTTCTGCAATTATGTGGCTATGCTAAAATGTGACTCAATTACTATACTGACCTAGACCTCCTCCTGATCAACCCTTGACTGCCATGTAATGAAATGTAATGTAATTCTTCATTATGTATTATACTGTACTGTCATCTCTGTTAGCAATTGTTTGCTCTGTGCCTTAATGTATGATGTGAAACCTTTGTAAATGAGTCTTTGACTCAAAAGTCTTTCTGAATATTTCCCAATAAACAATAAAAACACAAGAACCTATACAGAACGACAGACACACAATCTTTACCCATCCTCTACATCCTGACTCTGCTCCTCACAATACACCTTGCCTTGTCCTTAGTCAGCCAACCAGAGTCTGCTATGGTCGCTTTCCACTGCCACCCAAGGCAGCCAGTACAGCACGTCACCTTCCTAAAAGGAACATTCAAGACTGCATTATAATTTTCAGCAACCAAAAATGTTTATTCCATACCTTTTTATGCTAAATAGTGGTCCAAACTTCTACTACAGTGCACTGTGAAATAATTAATTTATGAACAGAATTAGAAACATGTTTAAAAAAATAAGTTCAAATACATACCTTGCTCTGCCTATTGCCTGGTCAGCGTTTCACACCAATCTGAGATCTTCCCTTAAGATTATTTAGCATGCTTATATACGTTAATGATGTGGGAGCTTTATCCACCAATTAGGGGGATAACAGAGTAGGATATGGTAATGAGTATTAATAAATATTAAAGAATGTGGTTATTTGACGTAAAAAAATTCTACTGGTTTGACATTAGTCTAGCTGTGTTTTAATTCTGAAATTATTTTCTATTTTGTTGTTAGTTTTACTTTTGACATTTCAGGATCATGTCCAAATTATAGCTGTTTTCTGAGACCGAGGGGGCCATGCCTTTTGAGACATGGAGCCCCTAGCTCAGGTACAGCCCTCAGCCACATTTCCTCAGCTGGTGCTGGCTCTTATAGTGCTCGCTGTCATAAATGATATTACCAACAGATAAAAATAGGACAGTAAGAAGATCTGTCACCGATCAACATGTATGAATCCTTGTGACTGATCATTTAAGGGCTGATTTTTATTTTTTAATTTTTTTTAGAGTGGAGTGCTTCATACAGAGGCGACTGTGAGGCAACTCTACACTGTTGTTCATTCGGAAAAGTCTCCCTTTTCATTCACAGGAGATCTGCAGAGCTCCACCCACTGCAGCCCTAATAATATGAGAGGCATCTGTTCTCAGCCAATCACAGTGATGAACAGCCATCAGTTATTCTTCCACAAACTACATCAGAGATCCCCCAGAGTTGGTTATTCATCTAAACCCCTATCACAGTTGGTTAATCAGCCTGTAGCCATGCCCACAGTCAGTTAATCAGCCTGTAGTCATGCCCAGAGTCACTTAATCAGCCTATAGCCATGCCCACAGTCAGTTATGCAGCCTGTAGCCATGCCCACAGTCAATCAGCCTGAAGCCATGCCCACATTCACTTAATCAGCATGTAACCATGCCCACAGTCAGTTAATCAGCCTGTAGCCATGCCCACAGTCAGTTATTCAGCCTGTAGCCATGCCCACAGTTATTCAGCCTGTAGCCATGCCCACAGTCAGTTTATCAGCCTGTAACCATGCCCACAGTCAGTTATGCAGCCTGTAACCATGCCCACAGTCAGTTAATCAGCCTGTAGCCATGCCCCTGGTCAGTTATTCAGCCTGTAACCATGCCCAAAGCCAGTTATTCAGCCTGTAGCCATGCCCACAGTCAGTTATTCAACCTGTAGCCATGCCCACAGTCATTCAGCCTGTAGCCGTGCCCAAAGCCAGTTATTCAACCTGTAGCCATGCCCACAGTCAGTTATTCAGCCTGTAGCCATGCCCACAGTCAGTTATTCAGCCTGTAGCCATGCCCACAGTCAGTAATCAGCCTGTAGCCATGCCCACAGTCAGTTATTCAGCCTGTAGCCATGCCCAAAGCCAGTTATTCAGCCTGTAGCCATGCCCACAGTCAGTTATTCAACCTCTAGCCATGCCCACAGTCATTCAGCCTGTAGCCGTGCCCAAAGCCAGTTATTCAGCCTATAGCCAGGCCCACAGTCAGTTATTCAGCCTGTAGCCATGCCCACAGTCAGTTATTCAGCCTGTAGCCATGCCCACAGTCAGTAATCAGCCTGTAGCCATGCCCACAGTCAGTTATTCAGCCTGTAGCCATGCCCACAGTCAGTTATTCAGCCTGTAGCCATGCCCAAAGCCAGTTATTCAGCCTGTAGCCATGCCCACAGTCAGTTATTCAGCCTGTAGCCATGCCCACAGTCAGTTATTCAGCATGTAGCCATGCCCACAGTCAGTAATCAGCCTGTAGCCATGCTCACAGTCAGTTATTCAGCCTGTAGCCATGCCCACAGTCAGTTATTCAGCCTGTAGCCATGCCCACAGTCAATCAGCCTGTAGCCATGTCCACAGTCAGTTATTCAGCCTGTAGCCATGCCCACAGTCAATCAGCCTATAGCCATGCCCACAGACACTTAATCAGCCTGTAACCATGCCCACAGTCAGTTATTCAGCTTGTAGCCATGCCCACAGTCAGTTTGTAGCCATGCCCACAGTCAGTTATTTAGCTTGTAGCCATACCCACAGTCAATTATTTGGCCTGTAGCCATGCCCACATTCATTCTGCCTGTAGCCATGCCCACAGTCAGTTATTCAGCTTTTAGCCATGCCCACAGTCAGTTATTCAGCTTGTAGCTATGCCCATAGTCTGTAATGCAGACTGTAACCATGCCCACAGTCAGTTTTTCAGCCTGTAGCCATGCCCACAGTCAGTTTGTAGCCATGCCCACAGTCTGTTATTCAGCCTGTAACAATGCCCACAGTCAGTTATTCAGCCTGTAGCCATGCCCACAGTCAGTTTGTAGCCATGCCCACAGTCAGTTATTCAGCCTGTTGCCATATCCACGGTCAGTTATTCAGCCTGTAGCCGTGGCCACAATCAGTTATTCAGCCTGTAGCCATGCTCACAGTCAATCAGCCTGCAGCCATGCCCACAGTCAGTTAATCAGCCTGTAGCCATGCCCACAGTCATTCAGCCTGTAGCCATGCCCACAGTCAGTTATTCACACATAAGTACTCAAAGCAGAAATAAAACAACATGGCTTTACTAGGACCTTCCAGATCAGAACACAGAAATACAGTCATTTTCCAAATTAGTAGCCACTTTCACACAGGTTGTCACACTTTATGAAATAGAATAACTCTTCAAATTCCCTGTCACCTTCTGTGACAAGCACACTGCGCCGCCCCCCCCCTCCCTCAACTCGCCAGAATGAGGGTAGGCACCAACACAGTAAAAACATGCTTTTTCTTTAAAAAAATTGCATTTCTTTACATCACTTTCAGCATCAAGAACCCATAACCATGACTCCGTCCCCCTGCAGCTGTCAGTAACACCTTGCATCCAGCAGTGCGATATCTTACACTTACAGTAAAAAATGTTTAATTTCCTGGCTTCTGCCATCCCAACAGTGCATATCTATGACATCATCTTCTACATCACATGCCACCAACATTCAACAAACCTAACCCCCCCCCAGAATTTAACTTTACCTCCTGAAAACACTATTGCATTAAAACAAAGCACATAGAAAAGCATATTATCTGTGTGTCTCCTTCAGCTCCCTTTGTAATCACAATGCCTGCCTAATGCCAAGCAGACACCAAACACACATTCCTGCACTTGCCTCAGCACTGTCAGACTGCCTCACTCACTACAGGACCTCACTTTTTTTTTTCTCCCAACTCATATGATAGTAATAACATTAAGATGGTTGGAGTATACTCTCAATAACCATCTGGGGTGGGTTACTTTAAACACTTCAGCCTTGGCATTTATTGACCCACACCAGAAAGTTATTGTTTTTTTTTCTCCAACTAACTCAATTTTATCACTTAATTACCTTCAAAATAGATTACAAAACAATCACATTTAGCAGGACCCTTTATAGTTTGCCTCCTATTAGGCTTATTGTCTCTCAAGGATTAATTACTGAACCAATCTTATACTCCCTCTTTGTTAGTAGTCCTCCTCAGGGTGTTGTCCCACTGTAGTACTATTCTATATGAGGACGACCTAGTACATCTAACCAGCTGGTGCAATACAAATCTCATCAATACCAAGCTGAATGTTGATTTTCAGAGATTTCAGTACTGGCTTACAAAACATACTTTTGTACTCAGTACAAGGAAGACCCGGGCCATGTTATTTGGATACCCAGCTAAAATTAGATCTTGCCCTAAACTTCTAGCCACAGTTTGCACAGATGGCTCCCCTCACCAATGTACCATCTTCTAAATACTTAGGAACCACTCTGGATCCTCAATTGGATTTCTCCCTTCATATACATAATGCATGTAAGACTGTGGACTCAGTGTTTGGCATGGCCACAAAGTCAAGCATATCTTTACCCCAGTAGCTCATCTTGTCCTTGCCAGAGGGGTACTCCTCCCCAGTCTAAACTATGGCCTTATCTCTTTTACCTTTGCTGACAAGTACCTTATGACCAAATAGAATGTAACCTACAATTTTATATGTAGATTTGCCACATAAGCAGCCTGTGTCATGCATCACTGTGAGCAGTACAGTAAGCTAGGTTGGTTGTTCCCAGCAAATAGTCACCTATTGGCCTTAGGCTGATTCACTTGACAATATCATTAGATCTTTCACCACTGTCACTCTAGCTGGGTGGCTAAACTGCTCTAATCAAGCATGCCCCTTCAGGTCTAATAAAAAATCACCACTGGTTGTCCCCAAAGCTTGTGCCAACATGGGTGACTAGGCTTTCACCATATCGGCACCCAGACTCCAGATTTTGTTTTTCTGAGGATCCTTCTCCCTCTCCTAGATCAAAGGATTTCTCTGGGACTACCTAAAGTTTGACTCTGCCTGTAAGTGCACTTAACCATATTGCTGGGATTTTTATGCCTAACATTACTGTCCTGTATCTGATTTATTAATAACACAGAAACACAGAAACACTGACTTTGACGGCAGACAAGGATCGCTTGGCCCACCCAGTCTGCCCATTTCCCTACATATTGGGTAAGCTGCATATCCTAGTTAACAAACAGCCTATTATTTCTACTCCCCACCAGAATTGTCTTATGTCTATCCCATGCATTCTCGAATTCCCCCACTGTTTTTGACCCCACAACCTCCTCAGGAAGGCCGTTCCATGCATCCATCTGTGAAAAAATACTTCCTCACATTGCTCCTGAGCCGTCCCCCCTCTATCTTCAAATTGTGTCCCCTTGTTCTTGCACATCTCTTTTTCTGAAAGATGCTACCCTCTTGGACTTTGTTAATTCCCTTGAGGTACTTAAAAGTTTCTATCATGCCCCCCCCCCACCTTTTCTCAAGGGTATACATATTATGCTCCTTTAATCTCTCCTCATAAGGCTTCTGTGGCAGACCCTGCACCATTTTAGTTGCCCTCTTCTGGACTGCCTCCATCCTGTCTATGTACTTGCAGAAATGGGGTCTTCAGAACTGGATGCAGTACTCCAGATGGTGTCCACCAATTGTCTGTACAGAGGGATAACAACTTCCTGTTTTCTGCTATTGAAGCCTCTCCCTATACATCCCAGTACCACCCCCCCCCACCATCCCTACTGCCTTCTCACATTAATCATACAGTTTAACATTACTATTAGGTACATTTAACTAATGTACATTATCAATTGTATTCAAATGAAATCCTTTAATTAGACTATGCATACATACATACTCTGTAGCTAACTTGATTTTTGATTTATCTTCTATTATCACTTGCTTGGTGTTCACACAATCTTTAGTCCCAGTGTTTCCTATTAGAGATGTAGCGAAGTTTAAATCCACTTGTGAATTTGAGGCAAAGCCACCAAATTCATCCAGTGAAAAAATATTTCCCAAAGTTGCCTTATTACTGCCAACTTCGCCGTGTGACTTTGCCGTGTAACCTCGCCTTGCATTTGTCAAGGTGAGTTTACAAAAAAAGTCTTTGTCACATGTTTAAGTTTGTGCAGGTCACATGGTACATTCTAGTCATGCATGAAGTGACGTATGTCATTTCCTTTTCTCAGTAGTGGTTGTGTTAGCTGACTGAGAAGCAGCTAGCAGTGTCAGTAGTAGTTCAGTACCTTTGACTGTGAGAAGCTAAATAACTTTTCTTGCATTTTTTTCTTGCAGTTGTTAAAATCTTTTACTTTTAAAGACTATTATTATTTTCTTTATTGTATTCCACCTTGTGTTGGAATTTGTATTATTAATAGTTTTCTTTTTATTTTTTGACAGTATCTCACTCTCTTTTTTGTTTATTTATTCTGAAATGGAGGAGGGAAGGGGTGAAGTCAGCAGGGCAGGCAAGAAAGCAAGATCAGTTTGCTTGACAAGACAAGAATTTTGTTCCTCTGTGGCAGCCCCCATTGAATTGCTGCATCTGAGTAAGGGAGGAGGGATGCTCAGGAAGTGGCAGAAAAGCAGCAGCCTGATGTCTCACAGCAGAAGCAGCCTGTGGCCCTGTCCCCGCCTCCTTCAACCACCACCAGCAGCAACACCACCACCACCGCCACTGCCAGCCATGCACAGCACAAATCAGACGGATCCAGAACAAAAAAGCCATGAAGCAAGCTATTCAGACAGAGCAGTTCCACATAAAGAAGTTACTAATTTCCACAATAACGTAGTCAGGCAAAAAAGTGGAGCGCTCCAAAAACAGACTGAGACACTTAAATACAATGCAAAATTACTTACTAAAGTGCTCAAACAATTGCAGCCAAATGCTGTATTGTATAGAACTTCCTGGTACAGGTCCCTAGTGCTTCAACACTCATGACTCTACAGAGCACCCTACTGTACAGCATCGGAGGCTCCCCCTGCCACAGCTGACAAGGACCTCACCCATATGGGTCTTTTTCACCAGCCATGGTGATGATAACAGTATCATCACCTGCAATTTATGTGGGTGGCAGGTATGGTGTGGCAAAAAAGTGAGCCACTTGGGCACAGTATACTGTTGAAACAGTGACGTTTCGACAGGGAAAGCCATTACAGCAACAATTTCGATGGAATTTGAAATTGTCGCTGTACTGGTCTGCTGGCAAAATTTAATTGATTTAGCAAGTGTTTCTCCCCCTTCAAACAAACTCTAACTCAGAATTTGCTATCTTAAAATTTGGGGGTTGTGGGGGCAGAGCCTCATTCATGGGGGTGCGGGCAGCATACTCCCCCATAAAAAAAACAGTCAATGTCTGACAGGCAAAATTTCACCTGTCGACATTGTGGATGTCGCCATGCCGCATGTCGACAACTTTGTTGTCGATGTGGCTTGGTGGAATCCCTGGGGCACTGGTGAGCAAAGGATGCATCTGAATGTCCACCACTGTACCAAGTGGTATGCTAAGCTGTGGAAGGTAGCAGTGAGAGGTGGTGAGGAGGAGGAGGAGAATGCTGAGGGCAATGCTGCACAGCATGAGGGGGCAGGCCGTCATGGTGGGAGTTATTGTGTGTGGCCCTGGAGGACTACACTGGTCAGGGGGGACAGTCAGTTGGCAGTACCTACAGCTCTAGGACTTGGAGCCCTACTAAGAACTCAATGAAGTAAGGAGAGATGCCAGGAGAGATTTCCAGGCCATCTTGAAAAACCAAGAGAAGCTTATTATGCTTGTTGAGGGTCTTCATGGTGACTGCGCAGTAGTTCATAATTTCTGTATTAATTGTCTTTGTGTTTCTGTTTTCATACAGTATTGTCCCCCCCAAGAAAAACACAAAAAAAAAAACAAAAAGAAAAACTGAAAACAAAACAAAAAAAGAATCTTTGCTATCCTTTTCCTTGACTTTTCAAATGTCTTGTCCTTCTTTCTATGTAATATTCTGTTTGTCCCTTCCCCCAAAATTGTAGTAGTAGTGGTTTTCTTAATCTGCCTGAATTTGCTTCCTGTGCTATTCTGTCCATGTTGTGCCCCTGTTGTACTCTGCACTATGTATTTTCAAGTTTTCTAGTAGCCCCTCCCCCTGGCATCAAGTGCAATTACAAACATGATAAAAAATAAGATAAATCCTTCCTATCTTGTGTAAAGTTGGCAGACTGCTATATCATGCTGTCTGTGCCTGCCATACCATAGTTGGGAGTTTCCTGGATTCACATCCTGAGATGTCTGTACTGGACATCCATACAAAACAAAATATATTTCATGTTTGTTTCCTTGTATTGAAAATCTATGCTGATAGCTGTAAATGTGAGGTAATGCCCTATGGCCCATGAGTCCATCCTGTCCCAGTTCAAAATTTGCTGTGCAGCTAGCACGGGAAGTCGAGACTAATCACCTGATAAGCTCTCTTGAGTCTGCAAATGTCACTGTTGTCTGTACTGCTGCTGCAGTGCTCTGCCAGTGTCCAGAGAAGTCAACAAGAATGACATGAGAGACTTGGATGAGAACTGAGACATAATTCCTGTTTTTTCTGATCCCGGGCATTTCTGCTGCTGCATTCCACAACTCGCAACTTAAGTAGTGGCCCAAATAAAGAACTGCTTTCCCTCAGCCAGGTACTGCTGCTGTTGCAGTGCTCTACCAGTGTCCAGAGAAGTTGTCAAAAATGAGATGAGAGACTCAAATGAGAACTGAAACATAATTCCTGTTTCATTCCGACCTTGGGCATTTCTCCTGTTGCCAGCCACAACTCACAACTTAAGTACTGTGACCAGAATCATTGTTTTTCTGCTGGTGGTGGAAAAGCCTACAAAAGTTCACTTTTGCTGTGCTGCTGTTGCTATGTGCTGGTGATGGTTCTGCTGCTGCTGCTGCTTTTTCTGAGAACACTTGGAAGCAAAACTTGCTGCACATCTGCTGTTCGCTGCTGTTGTTGAGGTAACTCTGAGATGACGCCTGTTGCAGATGTATTCAGACACTCCCAATGATAAATAATCTTTTTTTTTGGGGGGGGGCAGTTCTTTGTGATTGATAGGGAACTGTTCAATCATTTTGTTTGTAAAGATCTCACTTGCAACTGTTGTCTTGTAAGGTTTCATCATGGAGATTTAGTGGTTCTTAATCGGTTGGAGGTGGTTGTTCACTATGGTACTTTCCTTTGGATTGCAGCGTAGCATGGAAAGATAAGTGCATTTTTGTGTGTAGTGAAGGTAAGTATTTGGGGGGGTGTTGTAACGTTACTTATGTGCCATTGATACAGAAATTGTAAATCTCTGTATCTGCTATGCTTCCTTGCAGGTATTTGTTGTGCCTCAGTGTTTCTGACGGTTGACTTGGTTGGCATGAATAAGTGACCCACAATGAGTTTCATCAAGATTGCTACATGGTATTGCATAGTAATTTTTAATTTTTATTTTTCTCGGATGGAGGTGGGGGTATTTTTATTTGCAAAGTACACCAGATGTAATAGTAAATGTTTTCTGTTGCTATTGTAATTGCAGGTACTTTGCAGAATGTGTCTGCTGTATACTGGACACTGAACAGAGAAGATGGAGATGGCTGTCTTGCCTGCAGGATCTCTTGATACACCATTTCATTCACATCACAGAAAGCACCCATGAAGACAAGAAAATATTTTTTTTTGAATGAATGTACTTAAATCTTTAACCATTGTGATAGTGGCTATACTGGGATGTATATCCATTCTTGAGTCTGGACTCCACATCATACTAATTACGTCATATATCACCTATTAAAAAATCAGAGAACAGAAAAGGAAAGAAAAAAGAAAAGGATAGATAGAAATGGAAAGAGAAGGAAAGAAAAAGAAAATGAAATCATAAGTATACTTACCATCACAGTACTGCTGCTGGTTGTGCAGTGATGTATGTTTTGGTGACCATGTGTATGGAGAACCAGCGAAACCTGCAGGGAGAAGAAATGACGTGAAAAAAATTTAATGCCACAATGAGTAACATGGATTGACGTTCTGTCTCTGGTAGGCTGATAGAAATGCTGCAGCAACCATGGCTACCCTTAAGGAGGATACAGTCCCTGCAGAACAGTGAAGGTGCCTTAACCATCACAGCTGACAAAGACAGGCCTTGCAGTCTGGTTCTGCATGAGGTCTTGCTTCCTTAATGCAGTGGCTTGCTGTAGGGTGCAGGACCACCACTTCCATGGGAGTGTAGTTGGAATGGTGGAGCATGCTGTAGGATAATTCTTGCGAGGGCCCAGCTGAAGCAAGCAAGAGAAGTACAGTGGAGGTAGAGGAGGCAGTTCTGTGACTCACATTTGGGGGAGCGGGCAGCCTGTGCCTTGGTGTTATTTTAAAGTCATTTTCCTGATGAATTACTATGGTGGTGGAAGCGGTTGCCCATACTGTTTTTGCCTGTGTAGGATTGAAGCAAACTGTAGCCCATGATGATAGGAGGAGAAGGAAGAGAAGGCTGTGGTGATAAAGTCACTGCTGCAGTGTGTTTTGCTGGCTGGAGCAGGCATTCATTGTAAGTGGTGTTGTTCTCAGTTGCTCAATTTGCTGCAATTAAAAAGCAGCACAAACTAATGCTTGAGGATGGATATCAGTGCAATGAATGCAAATAATATTATTTTTGTGAATTTCACAGCCAGCATTACATTAGAGAAGGATGGAGAAAAGGAGCAAAACATGGCATACAGTATTTTTTTATTCTTCAACGTCATCAATGAAGCAACCCTAACAGTCTTCAAGACTGGAACTGTCACCAGATGGGAATTACCTCTCCATTTATTACTGGTTTATCCACTTTGATGTTGCAAGACAATGTTGTACAGCCCAGTCTTCCGACAGCACTTTCCTCCTCATCGTCACTGTCATGCTGTGGTGTGACATGGGGCATGATTCTTCTCAGTAGAATAAGCACCTGATTCATTTTAATAAATGTCAGCATGCCAACATTTTTTTGGAGACAGATCGGTGTGCCTGTCTTGCACAATAGTACCCACTAAACTGAAAACCCGTTCAGCACTGACACTTGAGGGTAAACAGCTCAGATATTTAATAGCAACTGCAGTCAGTGGTGGCCAGATATTGACCTTGGTGCCCCAGTATAGCAGGGACTCATCTGCAATGGCAAGGTTCCTTGTATCAGCCAAATAGGCATCTACCATGCATTCCCCCTCCTCCTCGTCAATTTCCTCCATATCTGTGACTCCCACCTGACTTAGAGTGGCCAAAAAGGGATTCAGCATCTATTCTTTTAAGTGGCATGGCTTTTCTGCTCATTTACCCTGTGATGAGTACGTGGTAGCAACACCTGTTTTCTGTGCAGTACCCTCAAGTAGCTTTTACCGTGCCCGTAGTAATAACTGTGCTCCACTTACCCTTTGTGTCAGAAATTTGTTCAGTCTTTGCACCTGCTAATGCCCACCTTGAATTAAGTCTGTAAGCCCATGTTTATAATGTGGATCAAGCATTGTGGCAATTCCAAACTCCTGAGACTGCAGAATGTAGTTACTGTGGGTACTGGAGTTAAAGGTGGACAGTATGTGTTCCATCAAGGTACAACTTGCTCTGTTACCACCTGCCTCCAGCTATTGCTGCATGTTCAGCAGTGTCTGCCTCAGCACATGTACTGTAGCAGAGGGATGGACTCACTGATACAAGCAGTGTCCCCACTCACTGACTGTGTTGCATACTCAAAGGGCCTTAGAATTAAGATGAGCCCATCCATTTGGCACCACTGGTCACTTGTGGGACACATGAATGCCCCAGTGCTGTCACAGCTTGCATGAAGTAGCAGATACTCTGATATTACTTTGTACTGCTTTTATAAATGCTCAAGCATGTACAAGGTGGAGTTCCATTGGGTGACAACATCCAGTTTAAGATGGTGCTGAGGCAGCTGGTTCTGTACCTGCAAAACACAGAGATGGTCATAGGCCTTTGCTGAATGTGCAAAGTGGGCACAGATGCGTTGGGCATACAGTCAGTATTTCCTTACTATCAGGATGGGGGACAAAAGTCGGCACAACCAGGTTCAGACAGTGTGCCAAGCATGGCACCCTGACAAATCCCCCATCAGTGATGCATTTCGAACATTAGACCCATTGTCACTGGTGATAAATCCTGCTTTCAGTGCATGGGGGTGAAGCCACTCATCGATCTCAGTTAGGACCGCTTCCAGCATTTTTTCAGCCATGTGTGTCCTGGGGATACTCCTCATGGTCAATGGTGCTTGCTGGTGAACACCTGGCATGTTGCTACCACCACAGTTAGACTTAGAACAATACTTGCCTCACCACCACTCAATCGTTACCCCAGGTACCTGTGCCCAGTGTGCTGTAATGCACAAATATGAACTACCAGCTGTTTTTCCACTGGGCTACATGTCCATGCTGAGATGTACATATTTTGCTGAGGAATATGCTGTAGGGCATCATGTACCATTGTGGACACACTACCATACAGTTCCAGAATGGCAGGCTTGGCAAAGTACGTTCATAATGGGATCTGCCATTTTGGCAAGGCATGGGACATGAACCACTGAAATCCTACATTCTGTACAAATGAGAATGGCAACAAATCAAAAGCAAGCATTTCTGCAACTGCTGCATTCAGCTCCCGTACAGTAGCATGATTAGGTGGGAATTTTGATTGACACTTAAAAAGCGAATGCAGCATAGGCTGAAACTTTCTTGCTGTTGGTAATGGTGTGCCAAACAGCTTGCCTCATCATGGTAGCATTATCGGTGTACTCTTTGACTCTTGGGGATTGCCAATGTTAGTATGCAGTGCAGCATGACAGACATCTGTGCCTTTTTTGGTTTTCAGTACTTGGGTAGCTGTGCTTCTTGGACTCAGGGTGTTAGTGCTGCCTGTAACACTACTTGGCTCACTTCCAGGATCATCCTCATCCTGGACTACATAGATCTCTTCCTCAACATACCCCTTCCTCTCCCTTTTGTACTGCCCTGTCAATTTGGCTTACCTTGCCCAATGATGATGATGATGGACAGGGATCACCAGTGCTGGCTTACTGCTCATGTTGATGCCAGCTTAATGGGTGCATGTTTTTCAGGTGTGTGTTTCCTATCTGTGCTGAGATGGCTACCCTTCTTACCCCTACTGACTCTGGTTTGACAAAGTTGGCAAATTGCCACGTCTCATCAGCTGAGTCCAGTACATAAACATTACACACTAGGAATTTAGTTGGCCTTGTTTTTACATGGTGCCATGATGACTTGGATAACAAAGGAGAAGGGGTGGGCTTTGGTATTTTTTTGGGATGACTGGAGGATGGGAGAAATAGTACTGGGGGGGTTCTTTGTGGTTGAAGTAGTGCAGACAAAAGGAAAAGCATCAGATGCATCCGTCACACCCTGTGGCCTTTTCTTTTCCTGCTCCCATAAAGGATCCTACTATGACACATCATCGTCATCATCAGCAGCACAGGCACTGCTGTCCTCCTCATCCTCCACAGATCTGTCCTGTTTAATAGCTACTGGCTCTGTGACGTGCACCTCCACATCATGACAAGTCTTATCAAGTTTCTCTAAATGTCCCACCTCACCCACTGGCCACACTCTATCAGGCTCTCAGTCAGCAGCACCAAGAGCACCAATTCATAAGTGCACACCACAACCAACCACCTACATGCCCATGGTTGGTTGTCTGGTAGGTGCTGCTGCTTTCTGTGTCACTTGACACATTTGTCAACATGGCTGCCACAGACATGACAGAGAAAAGTTTAGAGGTCAGAAAGTCACCACTGCTTAATACTTCAGTGCTACTGCTACTGTCTGCCAAAGACTCATCAAAATACTGTGCCTCTGCTCCCACTGACACTTTTATGGTAGCTGCACCACTCTTAGGGACAACAAACTGTGAAATGTTCTTTGTTGGCTCTCCACAACTGCTACCTTTATTTAACATTTTCTTCCTAGTCATTCTTCTGTACTTTACAACAGTAACAAAACAATCAATTATGACTATTAATGCACAGTCAGTGCAGGGCTTTTTTTCAGAAGAGAACTGTGCCAACAGTGACAGAATCCTCAATTACTATTAATGAACAGTCAGCACAGGAATGTTTTCAGAAGAGAACTTTGCCAACAGTGACAGAACCCTCAGTTACTATTGTTAATGCACAGTCAATGCAGGGATTTTTTGAGAAGACTACTCTGACAGCTGTGACACAATAATCACTTACTATTCTTAAAGCACAGTCAGCACAGGGATTTTTTCAGAAAAGAACTGTGCCAACAGTGACAGAACCATCAATTACTATAGCTAATGTGCAGTCTGCACAGGTATTTTTTGAGAACATAACTCTGACAACAGTGACACAACAATTATTTATTTAGTTTTTGTTTACTGGGTAAGTGCACTAGACAAGAATGATTGTCTATCTTCAGGCAATACCCAGGAGAGTTATAAACAATGGAACATTGTACAGAGAGGAAATACAATGGACATATCACAATAGGAATTAAGCAAAATTTGAGCAACAAAGCAGTGTTTACAACTGGAACCAAGAGAGTTACAATGGCAGGAAGAACAGAGAAATACAATAATTAAGTGCGCTAGACAAGAATGCTAACTATTTTCAGGCAGACAACCAAGCAAAATGTCATGTGATGGTACATACAGGCGTACAGTATCCAAGCCACAAACTAATTTATGCATCAGTGTGTCCACAAGAAAGTCAATATAGTGGGTCAAATAACATTTTGATACAATATTGAGGAGACAGAACTCAGGCGGGTGAATACAATGCAGATATGAGAGTAAGTGCCATTAGAGGAGCAGGTACAGCTACTAGTTGGGAGGCACAGAAATGTCAGAGCAGGAGCAAATGTCAGAGTTCCTAAGGAAGTATCGAGGACCCTTTATAAAAGCTTGGTGGGATTTGAAGAGTTTGACATTAATCACTTACTATTGTTACTGTGCAATCAGCACAGGGATTTTTTAAGAAGAGAATTGTGCCAACAGTGACAGAACCCTCAATTACTATAGTTAAAGCGCAGCCAGCACAGGGATTTTTTGAGAAGACAACTGTGCCAACAGTGAAACAACAGTCAATTACTATTGTTAATGCACAGTCAGCACAGGGATTTTTTTAGAAAAGAACTGTACCAACAATGACAGAATACTCATTATTGTTAATGCGCTGTCAGCACAGGGATTTTTCGAGAAGTCAACTGTGCCAACAGTGACACAATAATCACTTACTATTGTTAATGTGCAGTCAGCACAAGGATTTTTTTAGAACACAACTGTGCCAACACTGACAAAACAATCACTTACTATTGTTAACACACAGTCAGCACAGTGATTTTTTTAGAAGAGAACTATGCAAATTGTTACAGAAGCCTCAATTACTATTGTTAAGACTCTGACAGCGCAGGAATTTTTTTGAGAAGATAACTACCAACAGTGACAAAATAATCACTTACTGTTGTAAATGCACAGTGAGTGCAGGGTGGGATTTTTTCAGAAGAGAACTGTGCCAACAGTGACAGAACCCTCAATTAATATTATTAATGTGCAGTCATCTAAAGGATTTTTTTTCAGATGAGAACTATGCTAACAGTGACAGAACTCTCAACTACTATTGTTTTTTTGCAGTTGATCTTTTTATTGAAGTATTTAAAAGATAAACAAACAAGTATATCCTATAACAATACTATATAAGGTTATATAAATGATAAACTAAGTAGCATAACTTCTAACAAAGGAGGAAAAAAAGACTATTCAATGGTAATAGAATAATTATGGGTTAACTACCTAAACTAGAACAGTTACAATATTATAATAAAAAAAGGCTTAGCACTACATAATATACAGTAAAAATAAAAGAAGTATAAGGTAAAAGAGGAGATATGAATAGTCATAGTTGTACATTACTACAATGTATATATCGTTAGAGTGCTACTAAAGCTTATATAGAAAACATTAAGAAAACAAGAGAAGAGGAAGATATAGCAAAGAGAAGAGAGTATCAGGTAAGTAGAGAAAAAGCGAGACCACAATCTGAGGGAATGGGGGATATCAATAAAAGGAGAGAGAGAGAGAGAGATATTATATAAAGTATTTCAATCCATACTTTAAGTGCCAGATTGGCTAATTGAATTCAAATATTTAAAATATTCCTGCCAACATTTATTATATATGTTGAGTCGGTCGAGAGAAATGTGTCATATCGATCCAGGAGGCATATTGAGATAAATGATTAAGAATATCAGGGAGAGTGGGATTATATTAGATCTCCAATTCATAAGTATACTACATTTAGCTAGAAGAAAAGTATGGTTAACCATCTGTTCAAGGATTGGGGAATATTATAGGATGAGGTCAAAAATACCAAGTATACAGTGTTTAGGATCTAATACAAAGGGTTGACCAGTCACTTTCATTGCAAATATATGAATCTAAAGCCAAAATTTTCATATGGAGGGACAATCCTATAAATATGAAGTAATCGCCATTAGGAATAGTTACATCGCCAGCAGTTGTCATTATCCGTTAATCTCATTTTATGCAATACAGTTGGGGTCCTATACCATAAATGAAGAATTTTAGTCTGAATGAGCGAGCTACATTTATCATTAAAAGATTTGTGGCAAGAAAGACAACACCTATGCCATTGCTCATTTGTAATGTTATAGTGTAATAAGTTGCTCCATTTATTTTTTGCACTAATGGACTGGTCCGGTAGTGATTTTCTAATAACTTTATAGATGGCACTATTCAATTTACATGTTGTTTTTATCCATTTGGAGATGTGCTGATCATGTGAGGACTGATTCGTAATAAGTGAGAAATAATAAGTGCATGTTGTGCAAAGCTGTAGATATTTCCAGAAATCCTAGCGGAGAAGATTCCATTGAGTGCATAGATCAGAATAGAGTTTTATTCCTAATGTATGGGGTTCAAGTATGTCTCTTAATAAAAGTATGTCTCTATTTTTCCAGGATCAACAGTAGATTGGATGGTTTTTGAGAGATATTTGGCTATTTCCCCAGATAGGAGCATAAACAAGAGGGGTAGGATTTGATTTGAGATATTTATGAATTATTTTCCAGTAGAACATGGATGATACTATAGTGGGGTGATATTTTAATTTGGAGGGGATGGGATTATAAAGAAAAGAAGTAGCAATGTTGTTAGCACAAAGAGAGGCTTCCATATTAACCTATAAAGGTGAATTGGCGCGATTGAATAAACCATTTGATAGTCTGGCTGCAACATAAAAGCCCAAAAGTAGGCCTGAAACCAAGGAAGGTCAAATCCACCTCTTGACCAATGTGATCTAAGTTTATTATGACTAAATCAGGGATTTTGCCATCCTAAATAAAATTACCTATTAATTTATTGATTTTAATGAGGAAGCAAGAGGGAAGTTTTAGAGGTATATTAGAAAAAAGATACAATATTTTTGGAGCTATTCTCATTTTAATGGCAGAAATTTTCCCATTAAAGGTAAGATTAAGCAATTTCCATCTGTCAAATATATTATTAATGTTAGTTAGTAAAGGAGAGAAATTAGCATCCCAAACGTTATCCAATGTTAGGCTGATCCGAATACCTAGATATGAGATACCTTGGGGAGCCCAGTGGAAGCCCAAAGATCATTCATATAGGATTTACAGAGGGTGTTTAATGGTAGGGTTTCAGATTTATTAGATTTAGAAGCTAGTCCCGAGACTAAAGGTAGAATTCGTTAAGAAGTTGAACTAAAGGTTGCCCTGAAGATTGGAGATTTTCTAGAGAATAAGAAAATCATCTGCATAAGATAGTGAAGTGTAGGAGAGCTACCGATAGGGATGCCTTTAATTATGTAGGATTGACAAGAGCTGCAGAGAGAGGTCCATGGCAAGTATAAACAAATATGGTGATAAGGGGCAGCCCTGTCTAGTGCCTCTTGCAAGATGAAAGGAGGGGGATATAGTTGTGTTAGTCAGAATTTGAGCAGAAGGGAGAGTGTACAATAATTTGATATAGGCACAGAAGTTATTAGTAAAACCAAAATGTGATAAAACTTGGTATAAATAGTTCCAATTAAGGGAATCATATGCTTTCTCAAAATCAATGGCTATAGCCACAGCTGGTGTTTTAAGAGTTTTTGCTTTGTAGATTAAATTAAACAAGGAACAAAGATGATCAGAACCAGTTCTATGTTTAATAAATCCGGCTTGAGAAGGATGGATTAGTTTTGAAATTAATGAATCTAAGCGGAGGGTTAATAATTTAGAAAAGATTTTCCCATCTGTATTGAGTAGTGATATCGGTCTGTAACTTGAGGGAAGAGAAGGATCTTTATCTTTTTTTGGTAAAACAGTAATAATAGCCTCGGTCATAGTGTGTGGTAGTTTACCATTGGAAAATGCTTCCAAATAGACCTTAAGCAGTAAAGAGCAAAGAGTACCAGATAGGGATTTGTAGAAATCAACAGGGAAACCATCACTCCCAGGGGATTTACCATTTTTTAAAGATGATAGCGCTGTTTGGATCTCTTGTAGGGTAAAGGGTTCATCCAGTATGGCCATATCTTGATGAGAGAGGTGAGGAAGATGCAGTTTATAGAGAAAATCATGTATTTGATTAGAAGAACTGGAATTTGGATGAGAATATAGTTGCTGGTAGAAAGAACGCATAATATGATTTATTGTAAGGTTGTCTGTATAAATTTGGCCTGATGGGTCTTTCAAACCAGTAATATATCTCTCCATCTGCTGAGTTTTAAGCTGATAAGAAAGCAACTTCCCACATCTGTCTCCTTGTTCCCAATAGCAATGTTTAAGCCTTAAAAGGGCAAGTTCAGCTTTCCTGGATATTAATTCATTTATTTTAATTCTTAATTGAGGATTTCGAGATGTAATGGTGAGTCGTTATTTTTTTTTTGTTTGTTTTATAGTACTGAGTTTCTTTTACTTTAAGGGAATTCTCTAAATTTGCTAGTTGTTGATTTCTTAGCTTTTTCTATGAGCTGCAAAACTAATAATTTTGCTCTAATTGTTGCTTTTAATGCTTCCTAAACTGCCTTGAGATACCTCAGAGGTATCATTAAATGGGAGAAATTTTGAATCTGGGCTGTAATCCAAGGAATAAATTCTGGGTCCCTCAGTAAAAGTGGATCTAAACGCCAAGAAGGAGATTTAGAGGGGTGGACCCTAAAGTAGATGTAAGCTAATAGAGAGTGGTCTGATATGGTAATTGGAAGGATGTCTGTATTAATAGTTTTTCTGTAATAAGAGGGATGAAAGCCAAAAATCTATACGGCTGTAAGATTTGTGTAATGGGGAATAAAATGTATAGTCATGTTGTCTAGGGTGGGAAAGTCTCCAGATGTCAGAAAGGCCCAGTTCTTTCATTAGCAATGTCAAGGCATTAATGCTTTGTGGATGAGCATCATATGATTTATTACTTCTATCTAGGTATGCTTCTAAGGTTAAATTAAATTCACCACCCATAAGAATAGTTGAGTTGTTGTTATTATTAATCATAATTTGTTGAGCCAAGTTATGAAAAAATTCAGGGGAATCAAAGTTAGTGGCATAAACATTAACTAACATAAATGTACCAGTAGTGGAAGATAATTGAATTATAATCCATCTGCCGCCGGAGTCCGTAATAATTTTCTTTGGGTCCAATTAAGAGACTTATGTAATAGAATACTACACTTTTTTTTAGAGGAGGCAGAGGATGAATATTTGATCAACCCAATCCTTTTTAACCTGTCAACATCCCCTAACATAAGTTTAGTTTCTTGTAAGAAAGCAATATGTGTTTTATGTCTTAAGGTAGGTAAGTATTTGCTTTCGCCATAAGGAGAATTGAGTCCCTTAATATCTCCATGAATGTAATATCAAATCACTCATAATGGTAAACAGTAAAATAGGAAGTTACAAATCGAAGGAGGACTCATAAAAAATTAAGTCAGAGGGTGTCAAAGGTTCTAAAGGCAGATGAGTGGGTTGTGCAAATGTGAGCAGGATTCTTAGAACATATGGATTCAGAATAATATGATAAATATGTCTATTGAGTCTCACTAAAGAGAGATAGAGGAATAGAATAGTAGAAAGAATATTCCTAGAAACAATGAAAACTTGTATATTACAGTAAGAACATTTGTGAAGTGTAGAGAGATAGGAGTCGGTACACATACCTGAGACTCTCTCGCCACACTACTAGGCATGTAAACACATAGAAAACACTTAAGAAAAGGTTACACGCATTATTCCTAAGTTATTAACTATGTGTAACAATATCTTATAAGTAATTATTATGACTAGCACTCAAATATTTAAGCTAGAACCTTGGGAAACCAATAAGCATCATACAAAACAATGCATAAAACATTTTTAAAGTAATAATTAAACCAGACATAATAATCATGTTGAACTATATCAAATTAGTTCAATAAAAAAGAATAATATGCAAAAATAACATCACATATCCCTGAATAGCATAATCAAAAGATAAAGGCTTATAAGGCATATAAACATCGATATGAACTTAATAAAGAATGGATGTGTGATATATGTGTGCTATTAGCTTAAAGTAGTAGGTGGGCTAAAAAAAAATATATAGACAACCACTATGTGAATATATATATATATATATATATATATATATATATATATATATATATATATATGTATATATATATATATATATATATATATATATATATATATATATATATACAGTGTGTGTGTATATATATATATATATATATATATATATATATATATATATATATATAGCACTTGCATAAAGTAAAAATAAGTCTTTAATTGTAGTAAACATACATGGCAATATGTTATATTTTATGTTTCACTTTTTTATTTTACTGATAAACTGATGACTAGTAGCATACCTATGGGCCTGGGAAAAAACCTGAAAGAGAAAAAAAAAAGGGAAATGGTATATATCCGGATAAACAGGTTTACACATTTAGATAATTTTAGCAAGAATATACTTATAAATTCAATTGAATGAAAGAAATAAGTTTCAAATGTGATTTATAGCCTTAATACTTCCAAACCAGCTGAGTGTGAAAGCTCTAATAGGTCAAGCTAGGCAACGCATTTGAATGAAAGAAAAAGTGAAAAAAAAAAAAAGGAGTAACCAAAAGTGGTACTAAAATGAAGGGCTACACATAAATGTTCACGCACAAAGTCAGAGATACATGGCAATCAATGAACCTTACAGTTCTGCACCCAGTATACAATGATAATTACACTGATCTTCAGTCTCCCCTAGTTTTCTTTTTTCAGGGGGTTTAAGGAATCAGTCACCAGATTTGCCTAGAAGGAAACAGGGGAATTAAATGTAGACCGCAGATTTGTGAGAGCATCAGTCAGTGGCTCCTAGACTTCTTCACGAAGTACTCTACGAAGGTGGTAGAGAAACATTTTGAAGTGGAGCACACCTGTTAGATAGCGCAAGCGGAGTGGAAGAACCGACCTGGTTACAAATTTCAAGTAATAAACGATAATGAGATGTTATTCCAGCATTGCTAAGGACTCGTATATAGAAAGCTAGAAAATTCCTTTCATATTCATAAGCGTAGAGGCTTGGGTAGGAGCGGTTGGATTAGATGTAAACTGTGCAGGTTTCTCTGAATACATGTCATTTACATAGGCGCTAGAGGGAAAAAACGCCGGTCCACCTAGGAGGGATTCGGGGCAATAATTAGATCTAATGCATCACTATTAACAGACGTGATGGGTGCATTTCAAGATGTGTTGGGAAATGCAGATGCACTTCAAGTAAGCAAAGAAAAAAAAAAAGCTCTAAATACAGCCCTTGAAATTTCGATGCAATTTACAGCCTTACTCAGGCCAAATCGGCTGGGAGTAATAGTGTTACATATTTTAATATGAGATTACGGAGGCTTAATATAGATACTAGCAAATACTATCAGGACTGCCTATCAGTCAGTGCTTGTGACGATTATTTATCTGAGAAGCGGTATTATGGATTCTGTTCTTTAGTTTCCCCTTTCTTTTCTTTTTGGGAGGTTCTGCTGATTTGGATGGGGAACTAGATACCAGCTCTGCCCATGAGGAGTCAGGTGAATTGATATTAGGCAAGGCATTCACATAGGTATCAGCAGGTGGATCTAAATCATCTTCTCAGCATTCTTCATGAGAAAAGAGTGAATCTTTGCATAGTGGAGTATATTTATTAGACAACACAAGAGGAGTGGAGAAGTCAACATGCTTTTCGGTTTGCAGGTCCGACGTAGAAGGAGTATCATTCGAGCAGCATAAATGTTTAGCATGCAGAGATTGAACAGACTTTTTTTCTTGTATGCGCATTGAAACTCTGGCAGGAGCTGAAGTTTTAATTGTGGTTTGTGCAGGCTTCTCTATGCTTTTTGGATTAGTTTCAAAGACGTTCACTGGAGATTGATGGACCTCTTGGAAGGAATTCGAATCAATATTTAGGTTGGCTGCAGCACAATCAATAGGTATAGTATGTGTAGTTTGAGGTATATTGAGGAACGTTGATAAAGCTTCAGGTGTGTGGAAATCTCTAAATGAATCATTCAGAAATAGACGTATTGTGGCTAGGTAGCATAAAGCAAATTTAATACCCTGCTGGTACAAAACAGTTTTGATAGGATTATAAAGTCTGCGTTTATTAGATAGTTCTTTTGAGAAATCTCTAAAAATTGATATTTTATGATCCTGCCAAATAAGCGTACCCACTTGCCTTGCTTTTTGGATGATTAATTCTGTTTGAGCATAATTCAGGAATCTGGCGATGATTGGCCTTGGTTTTTGAGTAGGAACAGGCCTTGGGCTTAGAGTACGATGAGATCTCTCAATAGTGAGGTCTTGGTTGGGAGGAAGTTTAAGCAACATTGGAAGTGCATGTTTCAGAAGTGCACTGGTATCCCCGAGCTCTGCACCTTCAGGAAATCCCAGAAATCTAAGATTATTATGTCTGTTTCTGTTTTCAATGTCATCAATTTTGTCCTGAAGATTTTTAATAATTCTATCCTGTTCCCTGATTGTAGCTTTCAGATCCAAAATAGAGCCTTCATTTTGAATTGTTTTAGATTCTGTTGCAGAGATTTTTTGGTCAAGCAATTGTACATTAGTAACATTTTGTTGTGAGGTTATTTTTAAGTCATTTAACTCATTGATTAATTGCTGAAACATTGATTCAATTCTGTTGAGAGAGCTGCTTTGCAAAGGTTGGTCTGCCATTATTGCAGACCAGAAATAGAGCAACTGTCTGATTGCAGATATAAAATACTATAACTGCAAGATAGCAAAAATACTATACCAGAGCTGAGTTATGATGCAGGTATAATAAAGACCCAGTATTTGGCAAAGAATGAATTTCTGGGTAGGAGTGGATGGATGATGATAGTTGGTAATCCCAGGAGAAGCAGAATTAAGCAGCCATCTTCAGCTCATCCAAGCCACGCCCCCTCAACTACTATTGTTAATTCACAGTCAACACAGAGATTTCTTCAGAAGAGAACTATGCCAACAGTGACAGAATTCTAAATTACTATTATTAATGTGCAGTCAGTACAGGGATTTTATCAGACGAGAACTGTGCAAACAGTGACAGAACCCTCAATTACTAGTATTAATGCACTGTCAGCACAGGGATTTTTTCCAAAGAGAACTGTTCCAACAGTAACAGAACACTCACTTGCTATTGTTAATGAGCCATCAGCCAAAGATTTTTTTCAGATGAGAACTATGCCAACAGTGACAGAACTCTCAACTACTATTGTTATTTTGCGGTCAGCACAGAGATTTCTTCAGAAGAGAACTATGCCAACAGTGACAGAATCCTAAATTATTATTATTAATGTGCAGTCAGTACAGGGATTTTTTCAGATGAGAACTGTGCAAACAGTGACAGAACCCTCAATTACTATTGTTAATGCACTATCAACACAGGGATTTCTTCCGAAGAGAGAACTGTTCCAACAGTGACAGAACACTCACTTGCTATTGTTAATGTGCCGTCAGTCCAATAATTTTTTCAGAAGAGAGCTGTGCCAACAGTAGCAGAACCATCAGTTACTACTGTTTATGTACAGTCAGCACAGGGATTTATTCAAAGACAACTGTGCCAACAGTGACACAACTATCACTGACTATTGTTAATGCGCTGTTGCTGTTAATGTTAATGTTACTTCACTTGGGAGAGATAGAGGAGAAGTTATTTGAGTCTGTAAAAAGACTTCCTGTTTGCTCATTGCAACACCAGAAAGGAATATATGTGTGATTCACATGGGAAAACTCAGAGGCATAATTGGCTGAACTCTCACAGCTCAGCTGATTAAGAGCTAAAGCATGGATTGCTGAGGCCTGGGTTTAAATCCCAGTGAGAGTCATACTTTTCCTTACATTTCTACAATTGAATTTCTAAATGTGCCTCACAGTGGCATATACTGCACTTGGGAAAGATAGAGGAGGATTTATTTGAGTCTGTAAAAAGACTTCCTGGTTGCTCATTGCAACAACTTAAAGAATGCTTGTGTGATTCACATGGGAAAACACAGGGGCCTTAATTAGCTGAACTCTCATAGCTCAGTTGATTAAGAACTAAAGCATGGATTGCTGAGGTCCTGGGTTAAATTCCAGTGAGAGTCACATTTTTCCTTTCATTTCTACAATTGGATTACTATTGTTAATGTTCAGTCAGCGTAGGGATGTTTTCAGCAGAGAACTGTGCCAACAGTGGCAGAAACCTCAATTACTATTGTTAATGTGAAGCAAGCACAGGGATTTTTTCAGAAGAGAACTGTGCCAACAGTGACAGAACTCTCAACTACCATTGTTAATTCACAGTCTGCACAGGGATTTCTTCAGCAGAGAACTGTGCCAACGGTGACAGAACCCTCAATTACTATTATTAATGTGCAGTCAGTACAGGGATGTTTTCAGATGAGAACTGTGCAAACAGTGACAGAACCCTTAATTACTATTATTAATGCGCTGTCAGCATAGGGATATTTTCTGAAGAGAACTGTTCCAACAGTGACAGAACATTCACTTGCTATTGTTCTTATGTCATCAGCCAAAGGAATTTTTCAGAAGACAACTGTGCCAACAGTAACAGAACCATCAGTTACTATTGTTAATGTGCAGTAGGTGTAGGGATTTATTCAGAAGACAACTGTGCCAACAGTGACACAATAATAACTTACTATTGTTAATGTGCTGTTAATGTTACTTCACTTGGGAGCGATAGAGGAGGAGTTATTTAAGTCTGTAAAAAGACTTTCTGTTTGCTCATTGCAACACTAGAAAGGAACGTATGTGTGATTCACATGGGAAAACTCAGAGGCCGTAGTTGACTGAACTCTCATAGCTCAGTTGGTTAAGAGCTAAAGCATGGATTGCTGAGGTACTGGGTTCATATCCCAGTGAGAGTCGCGCTTTTCCTTTCATTTCTACAATTAAATTTCTAAATTTGCCTCGCAGTGGCATATAATGCAGTTGGGAGAGATAGAGAAGGAATTATTTGATTCTGTAAAAAGACTTCCTGGTTGCTCATTGTAACACCAGAAAGGAATGTATGTGTGATTCACATGGGAAAGCTCAGGGGCCTTAACTGGCTAAACTATCATAGCTCAGTTGGTTAAGAGCTAAAACACAGATTGCTGAAGTCCTTGGTTCAAATCCCAGTGAGAGTCACACTTTTCCTTTTATTTCTACAATTGGATTTCTAAATTTGCCTCACAGTGTCATATACTGCATTGGGAGAGATAGGGGAAGAGTTAGTTGAGTCTAAAAAGACTTCCTAGTTGCTCTTTGCAACACCAGAAAGGAATGTGAGTATGATTCACATGGGAAAACTCAGGGGCCTTAATTGGCTGAACTATCATAGCTCAGTTGGTTAAGAGCTAAAGCACAGATTGCTGAGGTCCTGGGTTCAAATCCCAATGAAAGTCACACTTTTTCTTTCATTCCTACAATTGTATTGCTATTGTTAATGTACAGTCAGCGCAGGGATTTTTTCAGACGAGAACTGTGGCAACAGTGACAGAACCCTCAATTACTATAATTAATGCACAGTCAGCACATGGATTTTTCCAAAAGAGAACTGTGTCAACAGTGACAGAACCCTCAGTTACTATTGTTAAGGTGCAGTCAGTACAGGGATTTTTTCAGAAGACAACTGTGCCAACAGTGACACAACAATGACTTACTATTTTTTTTTTTTAGTTATTTAACCAGGTATAGCACACTAAGCTGGAAGCTTTTTAACAGGAGCGACCTGGGAGCATAAGGAGATTAAGTGACTTGCTCAGAGTCATACAGTATGCAAGTGGAAGCTGTGGGATTCAAACTCAGGTCTGGTCTGCTAGATGTCCCCAGATTTGCAGCTCAGAGCCTTAGACCATTGCACTACACTGCCTATTGTTAATGTACAGTCTGCACAGGGATTTTTTCATAAGAGAACTGTGCCAGCAGTGACAGAACCTTCACTTACCATTGTTAATGCGCAGTTAGCACATGGGTTTTTCAGAAGAGAACTGTGCCAACTGTGACAGAACCCTCAATTGCTGTTGTTAATAAGCAGTCAGGGCAGGAATTTTTTTCAGAACAGTACTGTGTCAACAGTGACAGAATAGTCAATTACTATTATTAATATGCAGTCAGCTAACGGATGTTTTCAGAAGAGAACTGTGCCAATAGTGACAGAACCCTCAATTACTAATGTTAAGGTGCAATCAGTGCTGGGATTTTTTTCAGAAGACAACTGTGCCAACAGTGACACAACAATCACTTATTTTTGTTAATGCACATTCAGTTTAGGGATTTTTTCAGAAGAGAACTGTGCCAACACTGATAGAACCCTCAATTACTATTTTTAATGTGGACAGTGCAGGGATTTTTTTTTTATAACAGAACTGTGCCAACAGTGAAAGAACCCTCAGTTACTATTGCTAATGCACAGTCAGCACAGGGTATTTTCTGATGATGACTGTGCCAACTGTGACACAATAATCACTTACTATTGTTAATGCGCAGTCAAGCAGGGATTATTTTAGAAGAGAACTGTACCAACAGTGGCATAACAATCACTTACTATTGTTAATGCACAGTCAGAACGGTGCAGGGATTTTTTTCAGGACAGAATTGTGCTAACAGTGACAGAACCCTCAATTACTATTGTTAATGCACATGCACGTTCAGTGCAGAATTTTTTGAGAAGACAATTGAGCCAACAGTGATACAACAATCACTATTGTTAATGCACAGTCAGCCTAGGAATTTTTTCAGAAGAGAACTGTGCCAACAGTGACAAAGCTCTCAATTACTATTGTTAATGCACATTCAGTGCAGGATTTTTTGAGAAGACAGCTGTGCCAACAGTAACACAACAATCACTTTACTATTTTTAATGCACAGTAATAGCAAGAATTTTTTTCAGAATCAAACTGTGCCAACCTTGACAGAACCCTCAATTACTATTGCTAATGCGCAGTCAGCACAAGAATTGTTTCAGAACAGAACTGTACCAACAGTGACAGAACCCTTAATTACTATTGTTAATATGCAGTCAGTGTAGAGATTTTGTCAGAAGACAACTGTGACAACATTGACACAAGAATGACTATTGGTAATGCGCAGTCAGCACAGGGATTTTTTTTTAGATGAGAACTGTGCCAACAGTGACAGACCCTCAATTACTATAGTTAATGCACAGTCAGCGCAGGGATTTTTTGAGAAGACAACTGTGCCAACAGTGACAGAACCCTTAATAACTATTGGTAATGCGGAGTCAGCACAGGGATTTTTTCAGAAGAGAGCTGTACCAACAGTGATACAGCAATTACTTACTTAGAAGAGAACTATGCCAACAGTGACAGATCCCTCAATTATTATTGTTAATGTGCAGTCAGTGCAGTTTTCAGAAGACAACTGTGACAACAATGACACAACAATCACTATTGTTAATGCACAGTCAGCACTGAGATTTCTTTTTTATGAGAACTGTGCTGACAGTGACAGAACCCTCAATTATGGGAGGGCTTTAAGCCCGTGGTCCGATGGGAGGAGCAACAAAGTCACTTTCCCATTGGGCTTAAAAGGCCACACATCCTGGGCTTCTCCAGGAATTCATTTTTAGTTGCAGCCAGAGGCACTGCTCTTCTGCCCTCTATCTGGCACCCTGCTTCATTTACATCACCTTGCTTTGGCTGCAGGGTTGTTTCATTTCTCAGTTTTCTCCCATTCTGTCACTTTCTTTCACCCCTAGCTCTTTGCCTTGGTGGCTTTCGCCGTTCTTATCTGGCACCTGCATTGCTCTCCACTCCCACTCCCTCATTTTCTCTCCTGTTCCTATCTTCTCATGCTGTTAACTCTGCAGCTGTCCTCTCTCCTTTACCTTTGCTCTCCCCGCCCACTCCCAGACCCATTCTTTCCCAGTTTGAGCTTTCCTTCTTTCCTCACCTGCTTGCTGCTTTTCCCTAGCAGCTCCTGGCCTCCGTTGCCCCCCCCGCTTCCAGCTTGCACACCCACCTCTTGTTGCCCCTCGCTCCCTGTCCTCGTCTGGCTCTGCTTGCCTAGCTTGACCCAGACTTCCTGCTCTTGCTTTTTAGCTTTACTCATTGCCGTTTCTCTCTGCTTTGCCCTGGGAAGTCCCATTCTGTGCTGGTGCTTCTGGAGTGTGTTTTCCCTCGCCACACTCGGTTCCAACCCACAACCACATGAGCTCTCATTCTGCTGGCCAGCGCTCAGGTGTGTCTTCACCCGCCAGCTCGCCTCCTCTCCTCAGTTCTCCTCATTTCAGCTTGCAGGACATCTTTGGCAGTAGTGATCCATTTCGGACTGCATCGCTGCCTCTGCTTTTTTCTCCCGTTTTAATGATCTTCATAGTTGCTTGCTAAAGCCATGGATTCTTGCAATGCTGTCTGTGGTACCTGCAGTTTGCTGCCAAACCACTCCACCATCTTAAACATCTTTTGGGACTCCTGCCTGCCATGACACTACTATTCATGCGACTGGTGTTTGTAACACACTAGCATACCAGATGCATTTATTTCTGCAGTACCTCATGATCATATGTCCTCTGTGTCTTATGTGCTATATTCCATATTCCTCATTTTCTTTCATTCTTGGGCTGGAGTGGTGGACTCCTTCCCATTAAGGCACCTTAGGACTTGAGGTGGTCTCCTGGAATTTTAGTACCTCCACCTTTACAATTCAATGTCCTTTCCAGGTTTCCTGTGCAATTTGGTGCATCATGTGTGTGTTTTACATGGTGTTTTTGCTTCATGGTCTGCTTCTCCTACTGTCCAGATGGTGGCTGATACGCCCTTCATGGATGACATGCCACTACTATTCCGCTTTTGATGGATATGCGGCTGTACTACCGCTTTTGATTACCAGTCCTTTTGCAGCATTGCAGACGTTGGTTTGTTGCAAATGCCATTCTCCATCGCTTCCCGCTTGCCCTCACTGCTGCTCTCCTGCAGTTCTCCTCCAGTGCCAGCTGTCCTGGCTTCACTCCAGTCTAGGCCTCCAATCGACATTCCTTTCGGCTGTCTCTGCCTTCTGGGCTTCCCTCTGTAATAGCTGTTTTGCTGCATTACAGACTCTTGGCTTGTTCAATCTGCCACTCTGAGTCCCTTTATTTGTTCCTCCCTCTTGTGGGTGCTCTCCCTCTTTACTTGTCCGGCACTTTCTTTTGGGGTTTTCCCTTATCCTGTATCTGCTCCTATCCTGCCATCACCTTTCTATTTGTATTCTCCTCCCCTTCCGAGCCTACTTACTCCAAATCGTACATCATTGATCCCTCCATCAGAGATCCTTCCACGACTTCATAGCCCTCTGAGATCCATGATAGCTCGCCTCGTCCTGCTCATCTAATTCAATTGCTCAATCAGTATGCCTCAGCTGACTCCATCTAGCCTACAATTGTTTCTTTTGGGCATACCTATCATTAATCATATGCCACCTCATCGACCCACGGCCCTCCTGCCACATGTATCAGGTTCATGATTGCAGTCTTTCTTCACCACTTATCTCGTACCAGCCATCAAGGATTCACTCCAATCATGGCTTCATTCTATCATCATAGACCCTTCCTCGATCTGTGTGCAGCTCAATCCATCCTCGTACCTCATCCATTCTTATTTTACCTTCCTCGGCCTAGCGCCTTTTCTCATCTCCACTCTTAGTACCACTCCTCCTCAACATATATCATCCACTTTTGCTCCTCAATTGCTCACCCTGAGTTGCCTTTGGTTCCAGACATGCCTTCTTGGCCTCGGAGTCTGCCTCCGTTCAAGGAGCCTACTTACTCATACTACCTTCGTACCAGTTTCTTTTCAAGTTCATTCCTGTCTCCTACTTTTCCAACTCCATACCGACCTTCCAGGATTCGCTCCACTCAAGGTCTGCAATCGATATTTCTTTTTGAGCATACCTATCATGACTCCTATGCCACCTTATCAATCCATGGCCATCCTGCCACATGTATTGGGTTCATAACTCTAGTCATCATTCACTCAACCTTACCTCAAGATTTATCTATTTACATTGCTTACTTGAGCATTCCTATCATTAAATCCTATGCTACCTCATTGACTACAACCTCGGGGTCTAATTATTCATGGTCTAATCATTCACATCGCATAATCATCCACCTTAGTGTCTGCTCACTCACATCTCTCAATCAAGCTAGTCTGCATTATCCTCAGTCTCCTCATGAGCACATCTGGAATCTCCTCGTGAGCATATCCGGATATCCCTTGCTCCTCTGACTTCTACATGGATCTGCTCCCTCCCATCGATTACTCGAGCATACCCTTCTTGGATCCCTGCTGCCTCATGTTCCTTCTTTAATCTGTGCTTCTTTGGAGTTTTTTCCTATCCCGTCATCATCCTTCCTTCTTATATCCCTCATTACTGAACCATTCTCTTTACCGACATAGGTCCTCAAATCAAATGTCATTAGCCTGGAGGGAAGGTGACCTAGGCCTTGGATCCCAAGAGGTTTCCTCCTCAAATGGGGTTTTTCCTCTACTTCATACCAATGGTCATAATATTAGTTAAAGTTAGTGATTTCTTCAGGTTAGTTAGTTAGGTTCCACTCTTGGATGGAGTCCCCAGCTTTCCCCTTTCTCCTTAGGAAGTCAGCCCTTATCTTCTCATACTTCATTCATCATCCTCGCCTCTTCAAAGTGCAACATCTTTGGGTATTCTTTTTGGGCTTCTTCCTTACCTGCCTTTAGCCTACGCATTCATTTCCATGGCACCTGTAGGAGGGGAACCCTCCTCTGGGGTTCCTTGCATCGTACCCCTACAGGGTGGTATATCCCATGGATAGAGAGGCAGAAAGCCACAAAGCAACTCAAGTTACACAAGCATCATCTAATATCATCTCATCCGGTTGCATAAGCACATCGAACTATAGTTAATGCACAGTCGGCGCAGGGATTTTTTGAGAAGACAACTGTGCCAACAGTGACAGAACCCTCAATAACTACAGTATTGATAATGCGCAGTCAGCACAGGGATTTTTTGAGAAGAGAACTGTGCCAACAGTGACACAACAATCACTTTCTATTATAAATGCACAGTCAGCGCAGGGATTTTTTTCAGAAGAGAACTGTGCCAACAGTGAAAAAACTCTCAATTACTATTGTTAATGTGCACTCAGTGCAGTGATTTTTTTCAGAAGAGAACTGTGCTAACAGTGACAGAAACTTCAATTATTATTATTATTAATGTGCAGTAAACGAAGGGAGTTTTCAGAAAAGATTTGTGACAACAGTGACAAAACCCTCAAATACTATTGTTAATGCACTGTCAGCACAGGATTGTTTTTTTCGGAAGGACAATGGTGCCAACACTGAAAATAAATAATTTTATATTGTTGTACGCACTCACTGCACACATTTTAATAAAGATACAAAAATTAAGGATTACAAAGTACATATAACAAAAACTAAATTTAATAGAAATAACGTACTTAACCAAGAAAAGATTCCAGTTCTTTCTGCACGGCCTTCTAAAGTGCTGCTACCTTCCCCCACACAAGTCACCCAACTACTACTTCTCTGTTTTAACAAAAACAACTACTTAAAGTAAAGAAATGATCAGAAAATCAACACAAAACAGTGTGGAAGCAATTTGAACACCACAACTGCTCAGTTCTATAATATTTTAGATTTTGTCTCACAGCTACAAGCAAAGGCTTTGCTCTCTGAGTCTCTCTCCATCACACTACACTGACAGACAAACCCAATCAGCTTCACATTGGCTGTTCAGCAACATGTGAGCTCTTATCCCATGATACATTGCAAACTTCTCCTCATAGGCTGTACTCTGCAAGAAAAGTGCACACTTTGTGAATCTGAGGCATTTACTGGAGTTCATACTGGATTTAGAGTGAAAGAAGACCATAAAGCCCACACTATGGCCCAGTGGTGCTGAGGGTTGAGGCACTGGACACCACACCTCGCGCCATGCCAGTGACCTGGGTTTGGGAATGAGCTTGGACTGCTGGGAGCTGTAAGGGGAGGGACAGAATTGAGCATCCGGAGAACTGGTCTCCTGTCCTGGGAGGGAGGAGGGGACTTGTTCTGGGGAGCTGGGTACTCCTATCATTGACTGGGAGCAAAAGCAACCTGAGACCAGGAAGTCCAAGGGGAATGGCTGCGGCAGCAACCCTGTAGGCATGCACAGGAGCACGCATGCCCGCGTGAGGATGCATTACATGTCCAAGCCAATGGGGTGGGACCTAAGTAGATATCTTCATCCCCAGGGATATGTGATGGCACCACCTCCTTCAGCCACACTCCACCTGCCAGACCCGCTCCTCTCCTGGGCCAAGCCCAGCCCAGCCTGAACTGAAAGATAGAGCACCCTGGGAGATTTGGGTGGCTCTACCTCGGGGGGCTCAATGCCAGTGGGATAGCCAGGCTGGTGCCAGGAGACAAAGGGGTTTCAGGTCCGCAGGTAGAGCTGCAAGGATCATTGGATGCCTGAGAGAGTTCTCCGGATGCCGGTGCAATAAACAGAGTTCAAAAACCAAAAAAAAAATCCACACTACCGATCCCCACATTAGTGGGACCACTTAGTCATATTCGTATCCAGCCATCTATCTAGTTTTAATTTAAAGCTGTCAACATTTCTACAATTTATGATATCTTCTGGTAGTAAATTCCAGATCCTTCCAGTCCTATTTAGGAACAAGAAATGGATACTATTTTTTCTCGCAGTATCTATTCTGATTTGCCTTTTATACATAGATATATAGATACATAGACATATGGCCCACCCAGTCTGCCCATTTGAGCTTGTAAGTTTACTTAATGTTTTATGTTCTCTGAGACTGGAGGGTTTGTCACAGAGATTTATGTTCATTCCCATACTTAGTTCCTGATCTCCCATCACTCAAAACAATATTAATAAATCTCCCTTTATTCATCTCTGTTCCAATGTGAACAATCATGTCTTCTTAAGTCTTTCTTCATAGGGAATTGAGCTCAGAGAACCTAGGTGCTTGGTGAATCTTCTCTGAACCTTCTCCATCCTGGCAATTTCTCCTAGCTTATAGGGATACCACAGCTGTGACCCATAGTCCAAATGTGGTCTGACGTAGGTTTTGTATAAAGGCAACAGACAAGTTATAGACTTGTTGATAAAACTCCTTCTAATATTTCTGATCATGTAGGTAGCTTTAGTAATAGCCTGATTCCGATGTTTCTTAAATTCAAGCTTAATATCAACTATTATACCAGAGTCCTTTTCATTTATCACCTCTGCAAGAATTTCTCCATTTAATATATACATCTGGGAAGAACTGTGTTTGCCAAGGTGCATACTAGCACATTTCTGGACACTAAATGGCATTTTATTTATTTTGCCCCAATCTTCTATCTCCTTAAAGTCACTAACCATATCCTGTTGCTGCTTCCAAGTACCTACTGGTCCTCCCAGCTTTATATCATCTGCAAGTTTCACAACAGTATTTTTAACTGTTTAGTGCAGATCACTGATGTATAAGATGAACAAAATAGGGCCCCACACTGACCCTTGAGGTACTCCACTAGTGACAGTTATAGGCTTGGAACATTCTCCCACCACTATGACCCTCTGATTTCTATCTTTCAGCCTGCTCTTGGTCCATTTTATTATTCTACTATCTATATCCAATGTTCCCATTTGTTTAATTAAGTCATAATGTGGGACCTTGTCAAAAACCTTATGAAAATCTAAGTAAATAATGTCATATGGCACATTATTATTAATTTCTTTCCTTACTTTTTCATAAAAGCTCAAATCGTTTGTGGTACACCCTCTTTGTTTTTTAAACCCATGCAGTACAATATTAGTGTCAGTGGCTCAATAGATAGCACCCTCACCTCTGAGGCTGGGAGATCAGAGGACTGTGGGTTTAGTTCCCATGTCTGGCACTTGGGTTAATATCCCAGTACTGACACCGTAGTGCAGCATGAGGGGGTGTTGCATTTTCTGAGGTGCTGTCTTTCAGATGAGATGTTAAACTGAGGTCTCATCTGCCTGGATTGGTGGTAGTTCAGGTGGATGCTAAAGATCCCATGGCACTTATCAAAAAAGAGTAGGGGAATATTTTATTAAAACTTGAAAGCAAAATATATACACAATAGTGTTACTGCACACAAAATCATAATGCAAAAACAAATAATAAACATAAATAAGTATTTCAACATACATTCAATGCAAACATCCCTAGCCTTTAAGTCCTAAAACTGTGTATTAAGTGCCGAACAGCCCCGCTAAAAGAGTAGGGGAATATTTTATTCAAACTTGAAAGCAAAATATACATACAATAGTGCAACTGCTCTCAAAATCATAATGTAAAAAACCAAATAAGAAACATGAATAAGTATTTTATCATACATTCCTTGCAGAAATCCCTATCCTATAAATCCAATTTGTTACGTACTGAACAACCCCCCCCCCTTGCTAAAAGGATAGGGGAATACTCTACTAGAAGCAGCAAAGCAAATATAAACAGGAATCTATTTAAACATGCAAAATCTTAAAGGAAATCAGGAGGCAAAATGAAGCTATCCACCAGAAAAAAAATGTTTCACATAAATATAACATAAAACTAGAATCCACCCCCCAACCCCCACTAAAAGAGAAGGGAAAAATTTTCCTTAATGCAAAAACATTTGTACAATAATGTGTACTGCACACACATCCTAGCACAAACCAAATATTAAACAGAAAGTAATATGCCATGATGATTGAAAGAAAAACCCTTCCCCTTCCCTATTCATGGAACTAAAGAAGTGAAGCCCTTTGCTCTAAACAGCCTAAGGTTCTCTCCAAGCATCATGAGAACAAAAAAAACTCACCCTGTGTCTAACCAAGACATATTCCTCCACCATAATTTGTACAATTCAGGAAGGGCCTTACCCTTTTCCATATCCTGCCACATCAGCACCTCTTTCTGCAGTAACAGAAATACGTGTTCCCCAGACAGTTGTTGCTGTCAGATGGACCTGCCACATCTAGCCAGCCACAGTTGATAACTAATGAAACTCATCAATAATCGAATTGTAGTATATCAAATTTAATCCATGCTCCTGGCAACACTCCGTCAATCCAAATCTGAGGTGGTTGATCTAGAAAAGGATTCAATGGACATTTCTTATGCAATACTTCCCAAAAGGATACTGCAAATGGACACTCTAAGAGATAATGTGAGAAAGTCTCTATCTTCTCTATACATTCTTTCGCTCTGGGACAGGTGCGCTCATTGAGTCCCTTATGTTTTAAATTACCCCAAACACCCAGTTTCCGGTGTGCACATATCCAGATAAAGTCCCTCATATAACTTGGTAGTCTTTTGCTGGACAAAAATAAATTTATCGAAGATTGCTGGGCAATGGATAAGTCTGAGTACCATGGAAAAGCATAATAAAAGGAGTTCATTATCCAACTGTACAATGATTTTTTTGAAAAGGTATGAAGATGTCTTCATAACTTTCCAAACTTTCAATTTACTTGCCACTCCAAAAAAATAACCTGGCAAATGAGCCACCTGGGTCTGACGTGGAAGGAGAGCAGATGGGTCCCAATCGAATAATAGGGGCCCAATTTCGTCCTCTACCCAGGGGATCCATATTTTCACAGCCTGTTTCAGCAGAGGCACAAGATTATAGGAAATAAAAGTAACATAAAAGAAAACCACCGGGTTCAGCATACTTAGGCCTCCCTCCTGCACGGGTAAATAAGTAATAACTCTCTTAACAGGGTTCAGCCTACTGCCCCATAGACATTGAAAGAACACATTAAACACTGCAGTTTCAAGGTTCAATGGGGGAGGAAAGACAACAGCTAAATGCAAACAATGGGACAACAAAAAGGTTTTAATCAAGTAAATATGTTTTGCCTTAGACATCTGCCATTTATTCCAGCAGTCTACTTTCTCTTTGGCTGACTTCAAAAGCAATTCCCAATTATATGTCTGAGGATCATCCCCACCAAAGTAAACACCCAAAAGTTTCCTATAAGTCGTATCCACAGGTATCCCCCAGATTATGGATACATCTGCAGCATCATACCCCAAGGGTAAAATACCACTTGTTTGATTATTTATTCTAGATCCTGAAATAGAAGAGAATTTTTGTAAAGGAGAAAAAGCAGCATTCACAGAAGATTTATGTGCCAAAAAAAATCTCTAAATCATCTGCAAATGCTAAGGCAACTACCTGCCTATCTTCGGACCCCAATGAAAGACTGGTTATTGCTTCCGATCCATGTAAAGCATGTAACAATGGATCTAATGATAGCACATATAATAAAGGACTGAGGGGGCAACCCTGCCTCACCCCTCTATGGACTGAAACTGCTGTACCCACCCAACCATTTATACTTGGTATAAGGCTAATTCCTTTATAGCAAGTCTGTAGCCACGATATAAACATAGATGGTAACCCAAAACACTTCAACGACTCCCATAAATAAGTATATTCTACGAGATCAAAAGATTGTGATTGGTCCAAGCAAACCAAATGCCCAAATAATTCTTGTGTTTTTGCCTTATGCAAAATTTCCCATATCAAAATAAGAGCGTCTTGGACCCTTCTCTTAGGGATACTGCTAAACTGAGATGGGTGCACAACCTGATCAATGATGCTTGTCATTCTATTGCTCAAAACCTTCATCAATATTTTATAATCAGTATTTAGGAGTGGGAGTGGCCTCCATTGTTTTAAATCTCCCTGACATCCCCCCTTAAAAATCAAAATCAAAAGTCCCTCCAACATACTCTTAGGGAGTTTTTGTTGGGATAAACAGTTGTTTAAGCTTTTTCCAAATTCTGGTCCTAGAACATCCCAAATGTATTTATATATTTCATGTGGGAGGCCATCAGAGCCCGGTGCAGTACCAGTTTTAAGTGACCAGATGACAGTTTTTAATTCAGCTTGTGTAATGGGGATGGTCAGAAGAGTTCCAACTTCCAGTGGAAGCTGGGGCAAACCAGTGCTGGCCAACCATGTCCTCATCTCCTCTACTGGTAAGTTCTGGCTAGAAAAAATGTGGGAGAAATGGGAGGTAATTTCCTCCAGGATACCTGAATTACCATATACTTGATCTCCGTAAGAATTATTAAGGTATTCCATATTTTGTCATTTCCGGAGGAGTTGCAGGGAATCAGAAGGTAAGGTATCTTTAACTTTACCACCAATACCATACTTTTGTTTATTTTCCAGAGATTTTAGGGCCTCAAGTTGTTTACTCATCAAAGTGGCTTTAAATGTTTAATCTTCTGCAAGTCTTTCGTCCCCAAATTGGGTCTAAAAGACATCCAGAAAGTAATGCTATCCCTCAAAAGGGAAATTTCATAATGCCAAAATCTTCCATTAATATGCCCCATATTACGGAAAAAATTTTTGATCTCCCGCTTCGTATCCTCCCACCAAACTGTACTATCTTTATATAAGAAAAAAACTGATTTTCGTGATTGGAGTACCGATAGAAAACTTTCGTTCACAGGGGGGATAGATAATAATGTAACATTTAATTTCCATGTCCCTGGTCCCCGCCTCTCCTCCGGAAGATCACTAAGGACAAGAGTTAGTATCCTATGGTCAGAAGTAGCTACATCCTGTAAATGGACTATTTGAATTTTTGACAAGATTGGCACAAAAAAATAGTCGATTATGGAGGCTCGAGGGCCACAAAAATATGTGCAATGCTCATTTAGAGGGAGAGAATCAAAGGCATCCTTAAACCCTATATCACAAAGAAGTTGGGCCAGGCACTGAGCATCAGAATAGATCTTTTTGTTTGAAGAAGGGGTAAATTGCTGGGGCAAATTAACATTGAAGTCCCCACCCAAGTTCACTAAATGGGTAGTCTGTAATAAGGGGTAAAGAGATCAAAAAAGTAGCACTCTATCATGTTTAGTTTGAGGGACATAGATATTTATAAGTCTTATCAACTTATTTTCCCATTTTATGTCAAGCAATAAAGCTCTACCTGGCTGTAACTCCAAGTGATGTACAACTTTTATTTTAGAGGAAAAAAAACAAATCCCCACCACTGAACATAAATCATCCCCCTGAGACCAAAAAAAATCTCCCCAAAACCATGCAGATGAGGCCGTGGCCCTTTCTGCCAAGGAATGTAACCGCACATCCTAAAAGAAAATACAATCCAGATTTTTATGTAAAAAAAGTGCATATGTACTGCGATGTTTTGTAAGGGATTGAATGCTATTAACATTCAAAGATGCCACGCGAAAGGAAAACAGAGCCATAGCTCACTTATGTTTGCTGCTTCACTTTATTTTACTGGAGGCTCTTGTCACCCTTCCACTCTTAGCTCCATGGTTCGAATGATTGGTGTGGTCCAAGCAGTTGACCTGGGTTTCAGCCAGTGTGTTTCCTTCAGCTGGGAGCTTTGCTGGATCTAGTTCCATAGGAACAGCTGCCAGGGCAATAAACTTGTTCTGGACCTCTAGAGGGGCCTTAGGACCATGTTTTTTTTTTTACTTAGATTTTAATTTGGCAGATTTCCCTTTTTACCCTGAACCATAGTAAAATTTTCATTTCCATTAACATTTTCCAGGGGGGGTCTATAATGAGGTTACTGGCAGTGGGAGTGGAAACAGCCTCTTGTGTATGGGGGTAGTGGCTGAAGACTGGGTCTCAGGGCCTTTCCCCTGGACTGGGGGGTGCACTGAAGATCGTGTCTCAGTGACAGGGACAACTGCCCCAAGAGACGAGGGCTGTAGGCTCTGCAAAAGGACTTGGCCTTGTTTTACAGCTAAATGAATGTAGTGGTCTTTAACCCCAAAATCAGCATCCTCTGTGTCCTGTGCTGCAGAAGGGCAGTCCTCAAAAGTATGGCCAAGATCGTCGCAAAGGTTACATTTCGGCTGTTGAAAGCAGTGGGCACTAGGGTGACCCAGTTTTCCACAATGAAAGCATTTTAAAATGTCACAAGAGGTATTGATATGCTTTAAGGAGCCACACTTAAAGCATACCCTAGGCTGACCCAGATAAAATAAAAAAAAACCTTATCCCTTCCAATAAAGAAACAGCTGTGCAGATGGATTAAATCATGGTCATTATGGTGTAGCTTGATGAGGAATTTCCACCCTCCATTCCAAAAACCCTCCATATCCATAATAGGCATAGGATTTCCTTCAACGTCACATCTCTTCTCCAACCAATGCATTATGTCCACAATATTAACCCCTTCATTCTGAAATAAGATAGTAATTACCCGAAAGGGCTGTTTAGTAAGGGGGGGAACAATAAAGTCTGACCATAGGGTGCTGGTCTTTAGGTTAATATACCTGCACCAAAATGTTTCCAGAAAAGCAGGAGTACGGAAACAAATGTCAAAAGTGAATTCCCCCTGCACATGTATTAGTGCATAAACTTCAGAGGGAGAAAACCCTATACTTCTTTTAAGCAGAGCTTTTCCCACTTAGAATCTATCTGGAGGGTTTTCGCTAGGGCCCACATACCGTAGGCGAATCACGTTTCTCCCCTTAGCAAATTCCACAGGCTTGTGGAAATGGCTGGCATATGTCATTTTTTCAGGCTGTCCAGTGTTTAAACCTGGGTTGGGACCAGAAATAACAGGGGCATCCAATAATAAATCAGGACTTTCAGCAGAATTACTTACTTGACCCTCAAAAGGAGCAGAAGTAATATCAGTAGGGAAATCACTAGTGTTTACTGCATTTTCAAGTATAGGTACAGGTTCTTCACTTATCTGAGCCGGAGAATGGCTGGCGCTTGTAGACAGGACAGGATTAGGCTTCCAGTGGCCGTCGGAGCGCGGAATCCATCCCGCTGCTAACAGGGCCTTGTCTGGAAATCAAGATCCCACATCCTCTACACTCCGGTCTCGCCTAGAAGGTGAATCGGCTACTTCACGGGATTCCACGGGCCTCTCATCTACCGAAATCATCTTTAAAAATCCATCTGAACCTGTGGCACCTGGAGAAGTATCAAACCTTTTCTATTTTCAATCCTCTGCTTGTCGTAGGCATTCTGTCTTCAGCTGCTCACTGACACGGAGCAGTTCTGCAGCCAAACACTGCTGCTTCTGCTCCAAACTCAACTGCTCACTCGTTTCTTGTGATGAGGAACTGCCATCACGGGTGATCTGCTGGCCACCCTCAAGGTGCATTCTAACCACCCCTTCAGTGGATCCCTCGACTTGTGCACTCATTGTACTCGATGAAAACTTTTGGGCTTCCTCAGCCCCTGCCATCCATTCACCACCAGGTCCTGCAAAGGAATGAAGCATCTCGCAGTTCAACGGGCCCCCTACTGACAGAGTAGGGGAATTTCTCCGGTGTTCTGGCCAAATATCTCCCATTCACTAAAAATGCCACCAACAGCTTAATCTGGTTCAGTTTCAGTTGCTTACCATCTTTATCCCCCCCCCCCAGTTGCCCCTGAAAAAGGGACTTCTAGTCCCCGTGGGCTTACCGGGTCAACAATATTCAATAAATAAATAAATAAATAAATTATCAACAAGGCCTATGAAAGACATATTTTCCTCAAGTTTACTTTTAAGGAAGCTTTCTGCCATTTTACAAATAACAGATGTTAAGCTTACCTGCCTATAATTTGATGGAGTTGATCTATTCCCTTTTTTAAATATGGGAACCACCAGAACTTGTTTCCAATCACATGGTATTTCACCTGTCGCAAATTAATTATTTAAAATGTTCACCAGTGGAGAAACAGCTGTGTCATCCACTTCTCTAATCTAGGAGTAAGCTGGTCGGGGCCCGAGGATTTATGCATTTTCAATTTGTGGATCAGTTCCCCAGTCTTGGATATGTTTATAGTAAGATCCAGTTAATGTCAAATATTTTTTGATATTGTACATTCTTTGTTGACTTTCTCTTCAAAAACTGAGCCAAAATAATCATTGAACACCTCCACCATATCCTTGGGGGTTGTAGTTTCCTCCCCGATTACCTTAAGTGGTCCAATTTGGTTGTTGTTTCCTCTTAAGTTGTTTACATAAGAGAAGAAACCCTTACCATTATCAGCGTGATGAGACAAGCTAAATTAAATTTTATTCCTTTGAATCTTATAGCATTCTTTACTAGTTTTAACACGTCTGTAACAGGCTACACTTTCTTGTGATTCCAGGGATTTCATTTGTTGATATGCCTTTTTTTTTCTTAATTAGTTTTATCACTTTACTTGTACACCAAGCAGGTCTTTTACCCTTCTTATTACAAACTGGTTTATTAGGCACATAGATATCTTCCAGCTGTCTTAGTTTGTTTTTAAATATTATCCACATTGTGTTAGTGTCCTTGCCTTCTAAATCTTTAACCCAATTCCAATCTTTTAGTTTTTGTTTTATTTTAAAAAAATCTGCTTTCTTATAATGTTTCACTGTAGTGGTACCCCTATTTTTAATTACTAAGTGTTTCCTAGTAACAAATTTGACTATACTATGATCGCTGTTGCTTGGTCCTTCTCTAACCTTAATTCTAGTGATACTTTCTGTTCAATTTGTAATGATTAAGTCTAGCACAGTCTCTCCATGTGTTGGCATATACACAAGTTGACTAAGCCCTGTCAAACATAACAAATCTAGAAACTGATTATTATTAATACAGGTTGCAGAATCTGGTCCCCATTGTATCTCAGGATGATTGAAATCACCCATGATCACAACATCCCCTTTTGTGACATGAAATCTATTTCATGTTCTATCTTCTCATCTATGTCTCTGTTATCATGAACCTGACACCTGTCCATAAAAGTGGGGATAAGACGAATCACTCAAATTATTGCCCTATCTCCATACTGCCCCCACTCTCTAAGGCACTCAAGCGCATAGTGGCTGATCAACTTACCGACCACTTGAATAAATACAATATACCTTGTCCACAACAACACTGTTTCCGGGAAAGGTCACAGCACCACTACAGCCCTTCTTGAGTTCACTGGAGTTTTGCACAAATCCCTTGACAACAGCCTTCTCACAGGGGCTGTTTTCATCGACCTCTCCAAGGCCTTCGATACAGTACACCATGGACTACTAATTGACCAACTACTGAATGCTGGGCTATCACAAGACTTTTCTCTCTGGCTTAAAAGATACTTAGAAAACTGATCGCAGAGAGTAAAAATTGCTAACGCTCTTACTGACACTCTGCCTGTTCGCTCGGGTGTCCCACAGGGATCCATACTGGGCCTCCTCCTTTTTAGCTTTTTCTTAAACTCCCTCTCTTACCACTGCTTTGAGCAGATCATACGATATGCTGATGATGCTGTTGTATTCTCCCCTCACAAAGATCCTGCAACTCTTCAACACAACCTTCAACTTGGTTTCAGTTCAGTAGAGACATGGTTTCTTAATCATAAACTGGTCCTCAATGACAAGAAAAACCAAATCTATGCTCTTCTGCAGCTCTCATAACCCACACAAGCTATACCACTTGGCTATCTCCACCACCCAGGGAAACACTCTAGATCAGGTGGGGTCCTTCAAATACTTAGGGATACAGCTTGACCCTAATCTCTCCTATGGACCTCAAGTAGATAATGTAGCTAGAGATGCTAATACACAGCTTGGTCTCCTGTACAAACACAGACAACACCTCACACCAGAAGCTTTGAAGGTTGCAGTCCTGAGCTCTGTGATCTCTGTAATAGACTATGGTCTCATCATTTATGGCTCAGCCACAACCACAAACCTTAGATGCCACTCAACTGCCTTGAATAAGGCATGTCGGCTCATCACTGGTGCTCACTGTCTCACCCACACATGTGACCTATACACCCAGACCGGCTGGCTCCAACTATCAAACCGCATAAAGTTTCTCACCTGCTCCATGGCAAAAAAAATCTACCTTGGCCTTGCACCTTCTGTGGTCTCAACTCTGTTGCAACACCGAACCAACAAATGGTGCCTTTGGAGATCCACGCTATAGCTACTGAAAGTCCCCCACTGTCACACTTCACAGGGACAACACTCTTTTGCTTATCAAGTGCCACTCTGGTTCAATGGCCTCAGTCCCACAATTTCCTCTGCCCTGACAATTTATATGTTTAAAACTAGGCTCCAGGACTATCTCACTACCAACAACTCCTGCGACTGCCCAACTTAACCTTGTTTCTCCACTTCCCTGCCTGCTCTAATGGTCCCCCCCCCCACTACTGGATTCTACTCACATCTTGGTATACCCAATGCTGCACTTTTCACCCTTTCCCCACCCTACCTACATTTCCCTTCCCTCCCTTCTTCCCTCTCCCTGCGACTCTGGCACTTCTTATCTCTTGTCTGTTTTCTCTGACAAATGCTGCTGTCTGCCTTGCTTACAATGTTACCCTTGAATTGTATTAATCTTAAATCTGTTTGCAATGTCCACATTGTTATAATGTCTGTCTTGATGTTCCCCATAATTTGTATTTCTCTGACGCGGAACCTTTGTAAAAGAGCCTTGGCTCAAAGGTATTTGTAATCCTAGACTTGATAAATAAATTATTTGGGGCTCCTATATCTATCAAAGTCTTGGATTCACGATTCATGAATCTGCTGCTGTTCTACAAAGTTTGACTTCATCCTGTGGATACATTTGTAGAACCATGGTAATCTGCAAATTATTATGTGGAGCAAATTTTATCAACTTCATACATCTCTATTTCCCATTTTGTTGTATTTTTGTGTGCTAAAACAATTTGTTAATGCCTCTCCTCACTACTGCAAACTGCTGGGTTGTATCTGAAAACAGGCATGTACTTGTCTAGTGTACATAAATGATAAATAAATAAATACATACATACATAAATTTACCCAGGTATTTTTTTGCCCAGAATGCACCTAGAAACTGGTCTTGACTCAGTGTGCCTTTCCTGGTCACCAGTTTATAAATTAAATAAATAAAACATTTCACTTTCTGTTTCTGAACTGTATACGGATCCAAAAAACATTTTCCAAAATCAACTGTAAATACTGAGAGATACAGGGTATTACTGTAGCATCCGCAGTGGAATAGTAAAACCTTCAGACCATTTGATGTTAAAACTGAACTATACTTCTTTATTTCTGCAGACTGGTGGAACTGATGTGTGCTAAATGTGTTATGAGTGCCAAAAATGACACACATTTGCACAAATCAATAAAAGTTTCAGTGGATAAGTGGGGAATATGCAATAGCCTGACTTAAAATATGCTATTTATCTTTGAATGTGAAAGGGAACGACCAGAACTCATTAGTGGCAGAGTCACAAGTGAGTTATGGAAGTGCTGACCCTTCACTAATGATAACTGCATATTTTAAGTCAGACCATAGCATATGAAAGGTAAACTGTACTAAATAGGAAAGGCATTTTTCCCAATAAATGCTGTTTAAAAAAAACCTGGTTCATGTTCTTTAGTAAAGCAATAAATCATGACAAGGGTGTGGGTTCTGTTGGGTTTGGTTATGCTGGGATTTACGCATGCCTGATGTGGTTTGGTCCCAAGGACACAGGTGTGGCTGCAGGAGTGGTTTATTGTGATCATACAATGTTTCCCTGCATTTTTTGTAAAAAAAAACAAAAGAAATGTATTTGTTGAATTTATTGCTGCACCCAAAAAATAGACCTGGGTTGCTGGGGCTTCATCCTGCGTTGCTAGGGCTCTGAGTTACAGCACGATTAGCATCTGCACCTGGTGTGAACCATGAACAGTGATGCTGGCAGTATCTTGACATACTTGGGGGGAGTAAACATAGTTTAATGCTGCAGTTTTTTTTAATTAATGGTAACAGAACAAAATTCCATGTGTTTAGCTCACAGACACTGCTGTAGAGAAAGAGAGAGAGAGAGAGAGAGAGAGAGAGAGAGAGAGAGAGAGAGAGAGAGTGAGCAGTAGCAGCAGTGGGAGCCAGTTGAGAATGTGCTGAGGAGAAATAATGGAAAAAACACAGCTGGGCCAGCAACAGTGCCTGAGAAAAAGGGAGTTGTGAAATACATGCAGGAGCACTGCAAGGGGATTTTGTTTGAGTCATGTCTCCTGGGAGATAGAAAGCAAGTGAGCCAGGCAGGCTGCACAGAGAAGAGGTACATCAATCATGGACTAAGGGCAGAAGTTGACAAAACAGCCAGGATAGCTGCCAGCAAACCCCAGGAGGGAGGAGCTGTCTGCCTGCTGGAAGAGTCCACTCTCCATGCCATGGGGTCCCCGTCCATCCCCATCTATGAGCAAACTGAAGGAGCCGCTTGCTCACCAAGTACCAGCAATGCACTGCAGACTCTCAGCTCTTACACTAGGGACCGCTGTCTGGTTGGAGAGCAAGGATTTTGCATTTCCTTTGGGAGGTTTTGTTGTTTTACATCTGTTTAACTTGAAATTCCTGCTTTACCATTTCAGCTTACCAGCGATTTAGCAGGGAAGTCAATATGGTGGTTTTTCCCTTTCATGTTTTTGGGGGGGGCTCAAATGGATTTCATATAGTGAGGCTTGGCAATGTGGCTGACTGGCATCTTTTGCATGGGTTATGCTGGGATTTACCACGGCAGAATGGTGCTAGTCAGCCAATCAGAGTCACATATTCTGGGGCCCCATTGTATAATGTTCTATCTGTACTTACCTATTAGTAGCTTCAATGGTGGTTTCTGATTTACACTCTGGTGTTTAGTGCCATTTTAGAATGGATGATATAGTATATGTCCCTCTCCAACCACAACATTCTATAATAGAACACAGATACAATGTTCCAACAATGGAAGAGCTGCACAAGGGACATAAACTACATCATACAGTTCTAAAATGGCACTTACTATCTCTGTGTAAATCAGAAATACCCCCTAGGATAACAAAACAGCCTGTAGAGATAAATTAGTAACAAAATTTGAGCTACTATTTAAAATCAACATCCACAAGAAAAAATACTTACAGGTTCAGTGCAGTTCTCCTTTAAGGCTGTGCAGGGGCTGAATATTATTTCCTGAATGCCACAAACAGCAGGGCTTCCGAATACAGGACTATTCATATTTGAAAAAGAGTATTCGCCATCAAAAAAAAGAAAGAAAAAAAGAAATAGCCCCCACCCTCCTAAACAGCCTAAAACCAAGAAAAATGTAAATGAAACCCCCAACCCTCTATTAAAATCCCAATCCCCCCTCACCCCCCCAAGCACCTAAAATTTGTTATACAGTAAATCCCTCAATAGGCAACCAGATCAACTGCCTCGTCCATGACTGGCTGGCATCTTACTTAATGTAAAGTGCTTGTTTGCATTTAACAAAAATATAATTTATGCCCCCCCCCCAATCCTGGCAAAGCACCCTACTCCCACTCACAAAAACAAGAAAAACTTCTTACAGGGCAAGGAGTCACTGTGAGGTTAAAAGTAAATCACTGAGTCTTAACTGAATATAATGAGCCAAAGTTTTAATCTCCCATTAGTGGAAAATGTGACTAACAATTCTCTAGTGCTTCAACTAAATACTTCTTTAACTTTATTACCGTATAGATGCATTTTACTGACCCGTATTTTAGTATCTTCTTCCCCCAACTGAATGACTTGACAACAACCATCCTCGGTATTGACATGCAGTGCCATCCTGCAATGTACTTGATTGTGACCATATCCATTGTATACTGTCTCCTCCAAGCCATTCATTTGCTCTATGACTCCTGTGCTTATATTTTGTCCATGGATCAAGCAGCTCAAACAAATTACTCCACTGCACCCTTGGTGAAACACCCCTTACCACCACCCTACCATTCTCTGACTCACCGCCTCTTATATCTCACCGTTTTGGAAGTATGGCACTGTTGTCTTCTGGGTGCTTACATTTTCTCACTTGGCCCCACTCATTGGTTGCTATCATGATGGGGCAGCCAGAACCGCCTGACCTTCTTATTCCTACTACTACTAGATAGTGACATAAAAAGTAACCCAGGACCACTTAGTCACTCGGTAAATCACACCAGCCCTCTCAGGGCAAATAGCCACATGTTAAAGATCTCACACATGAATGTGTGCAGTCCCCTTTCCAAGATTACTGAGCTGGAAGTCTGAACTGCCCTCTACAACCCTAATATACTTGGAAGAACTGAATTCTGGCTGAAGACCTCTATCCCTGACTCAGAATGTCTAATTAAGGGATATTACTTGTTCAGGCAGGACAGACAAGGTAAAATTAAAAAGTGCTAGGATGCTTTTGTATTTTAAGGAGCACCTAAAGGCTTCGGTTATCTTATGCAGTGACACTGATGACTCCCTTCCTGAATGGATAATAAATGAGCTGGCTCTAGGGTCTGCAAAGAAACTACAATATACGTAGTATGGGCATATAATCCTCCTAAGGGTGTTCTGATTGCACTTGCATAATTTACCCAGACTATTGGCTGCCTCTCTCCCATGAGAGACCTTATAATGATAGGAGACTTCAATCTAAACTAGCTGAATTGCCAACAGCTTGAGTATGTGGAGCAGTTAAAACAATTAAACCTCACCCAAATTATCACCTCCCCCATGCAGGTCAAGCCCGAGTCCTCCAATCACTCCTTCCTTAATTGCATTATAACAAACTGGGAGGACAGGATCCTTCAGGCTGCGGTGCTGTCCGACTCCATCAGTACCCACTCCCCCACTTTCTGTACATGGTCCTGCCAGTGCCCCGTCCCACTCCCAAGTTTCTGTCCCTCAGGGACTTCTTCAAATGTAACATGGGAAAATTGCACTCAGATATTAGGGTTGTAAACTGGTCCATCCTGCATGCCCAAACCAATGTGGACTCTGTCCTTGGGTTCCTCACAGCCACCTTGTCCTCTGTCCAGGACAAATACTTCCCCAACACCACCAAGTGACTCATGGGTGGGGACTCCAGGATGCTAACAAAAGAACTCCTCACAAAAATGAAAAAGAGGGATGCCATATGAATGGCCTATATATCGGCCCCATCCCCTGCCTCCTGAAAAAGCTGTCAGAGACACCAGAAACTCTGCAAACAGGACTCCAAGTCACTGAAGGCCTGCTTTCTCAAAAAAAAAATAGGAGACCCACAACCTGGGAAACCCTTCTGGGCCAAAATGAATTCCCATAATTAAACTAGGCACCAAGCAGAGCCAGATCAATCTGCTCACCAGTGCTGGTTTTATAACCGAGCCCACCCAAGTTACTGAGGCTCTGAACCTCAAATTCACTAACCTAATTGATTACCTGGAATAACTCGCACCTAAAAATGCCCCACCTGCCCCTGTTAAGAGGCAAATGGTGGGTGGAGGTGGATGGCATTCCTCCTTTCCATTTCAAGACCACTTCTCCACTAAGGTCTGGCATCTCCTCAGGAACCTCCCAGATTCTGGTAGTACCAGTATTGATGGTTTCTGCCCTCAGTTTCTGCAGCTGACAGCTGACCTCATGACAAACCCCTTGCCACCTTATTCAATCTGCCCCTTTCCTCCATCACCACCCCTTTATTTTGCAAGCAGGCCAGGGTTGGCCTCATTTTCAAATCAAGTGATGCCCTCTTAAGCAAAATCCTGGAAAAAATTGTCCTCCAACAAATATCTGACCACTTCTTAAAGTATGATTTGTTATCTTTTTACCAGCATGGCTACAGAAAGGGTCACAGCACAACCATTGCACTTGCCTCTTTTACTGACCATGTCCTGAGGGATTCCTACCAAGGCAAATTTAATGAATTCATCTTCACTGATCTATCTAAGGTCTTTGACTTAGTTGATTATGACATCCTCTTTGGTAAATTCCACTCCTATGGGTTCTTGACAAGACCTATGGCATGGTTCAGGAACTATCTCACCAAGAGATTTCAAAGCATCTGCAACGGGGGGGTCATCATCCAGCCCCCAAGAGGTGCACAGTGGTGACCCCAAGGGTCCATACTTGGACCTATCCTCTTCTCCCTTTTTGTCAACCACCTCCAGAGATAATATAGTCTGCCACAGATTAATGTATGTGGACAATCTTTTCCACTACAGGAGAATAAGAGTCCATCGAATTTATCCCTCTCCAGGGAATGTGGGGCTGTCCAGAAGTGGTTCGCATATAATAGATTACTTGTTAATGTCAAAGAAAATGAAGACAAGATTTTTTGGGTGTAAACCAAGGCTTGCCAAATGGACTGCAGGGGAAAAATCCCTGAACATTCTGATTCCAAATGGAGCCTTACTTGAACAAGATACAACTCTCAAATACCTGGGTGTCACCCATCACCCCTCCCTAATATTCGCAGTCCACAGTGGGCAAGTAGTCAAGTTGGTGTACCAGAAAGTGGGCATCTGCTACTACCTTAAGCACCTTCCAACCTCAGTGGTGTGTCTAGCCATTGCTTGAGTCACACTTCTGTTTCTCCTGGACTACTGCTCTCCTCTCTCCTCCCAGACCTCAAATCAGTGCCTCGCATTACTCAATGCCACCTTCAACAGCATCTATAGGTTTGTGGCACTTGCCCTGTACTACACCCACCACAGCTCCCTTTACATGATACTTGGCTGGATGTCTCTTTAGGCCCCACTTTGAGTTCCTCAGGGCTACCCTTATTGACAGATTCCTTTGTGAGGGGGTTGGCTCCCCTCTAACAAGACTCCTTAGTATCAAGCCTGGAACACGTGATCTGAGGTTCTCCTCCCAATGTCTCCTTTACCATCTCTGGATTGCTGCTGAGATGGGGCAGAGAGCTTTCTCCATTGCTGCCCATAGGCTCTGGAATAGCTTATCAGCCATGTTTCACTCACTAGGTACTTCCCATCTCTTCAAATTGCATTTCAAAAAATGCTCTTTTAACCCCCACAGTGTACAGGTGCCCTTCTTGACAAGGGATAGGGGGCAAGGCTTCCACTTGTATGAACTCTTGTATCACCTCCTCTTATGTGGTGAATCCAACATACTGATTATTTGTGGGAATCGTTGGACTATGTGTATTTACTCCAATTGGATGTATCACCTCCACTTGTATGCTTGGTTTAGTTGTACTGATTATTGTTTTGAATTTGTTGGACTGTATGTTTTTCCCTCTAACAACAAGAAGTGCCTGAGACTCTCCTACAACAAATAAATGAAGCTGTCACAGCTCCTTTGGTGCAGCTTGTAAACAATAATGAACAGATTACAGATAAATTAAGGGAAATGTTTTCAAACATTAAAAATGCTGTTAGCAGATGCAGCAATAAACATCAGGTCAAGGAAGGCAAAAGAGTCATTTCTGACTCAGATTGCTGAGTATCTAAGAAAGAACTAAATCAGGCTGTTACATTCTATAGACACAAACAAAATATGAATAAATACAGTGAGTTAAACTGCCTCAGGAACTGATATAAGAATCTACTCAAACAAAAGCAAAAGGAGTATCAACTGAAACAATGGGACAAGATGTTAGGAATTATAGAAAAAAATTATGCTCATTCCTATTGGTTGATGGTAGCTAGAGGAACCACCAATCTTAAATATAATATAGATTCCTATATCTCATTCGATACTTGGCTTACACATTACTCAAACATCTTTTATTGCTGTTGTTGTAAAAAGTCCATTCCTTATAAATTCAGGAAAAGGATAACCCTTTGGGTGATTAGACTCATTTTCAATGGGGTCCGATACAAGTAATACAATTTCAGGTTCAATCCCAATAGCAATAGACTGGTAAATAAGACTGCAATTAACATGTCCTATTTCAGTATGATAAAGGCATCTGAAGTTCATTTTGCAATTAGTTCATAAAAAAAAAGAGGAAAGCACCAGGACCAGACTTAATACCAGCTGAAATATACCTAATGTCTCCCCCAATGTGGGCAAAGATATTTACAAAATATTTTAATGAATGTAGTTCTACATTGGTTTTTCCATTTTCCTGGAAAGGTGTAATTATTATATCAATTTATAAGAAAGGGGATAAGAAAGACCCCAACATGTACAGACCCATATAGCTGCTTGATACCATGGGAAATTTTTTTACCAAAGTTATTTTGGCTAGATTAGCTGATCAAGTTAACAACTTGGGGGGGGGGTCTCTCTGAACAGCAAGTGGGATTGTGTGCAGGCTTTAGCAATACTGTTAACTGCTTCATTATTAGACAGCTATATGGAAAATATGTAAATCTGTGAAAACAAAAAACTATATGCAGTTTATGTCGACTTTAGTTCAGCTTTTGACATGATATCTTGCAGAACACTATGGAAACTAATGTTGGAATGGGTAATTTCCTTTGATTTGGTGGCTATAATCAGAGAGTTATATACAGATACCTGGGCCCAAATAAGGCTGGGAACTAGGGGTCAACATTCTGTCAATTTCGCTATGAATAAAGAGATAAGGCAGGGGTGTGTCCTTGTCCCCCCCTATTGTTTTGGATTTATATAAATAAACTATTATTACAGCTATAAGCCTCTTATACTGACTCATCAAAAATTCTGTCTAAAAAATGCTCTGTTTTGGCATATTCAGATGACTTAGTGCTATTTTCACTATCAAAATCAGGTCTATCTGCCAAATTAAATATATTATCTGAGAATACATCTGGCCAGTAATGGTAGCTGGAATAATCACGTGACTTCATTAAAAATAAAGCTTAAGCAGAGTGCAAGTTCTTTAGCATCATTTAATTGGAGATACAGGGTAACACTATAAAACCTCTTATTATAGCCACAAAAGTAAAGAATCATGCCCAAGCCCTATATGGTGCTGAAATATGGGATACTGAGAAATTTGAACCACTGGAACTTCCTCTCAATAAACTATTAAACATTTGTCTGGGTTTAAATGTCTTAGTTCCTGCTCCAGTAGTTAGGGCCAAACTGGGGCTCCCTAGATTAAAAGCCCTATTTTTGGCCAGAAAGATCAACTACTGAATCAAGCTACTGTAAATCAGTACAGATAGACTGACAAATCATTATGTTAAAGAGAAGTATTTATAGCACACCTCTGGGTATGAAATCTAACTAACTGAAAATGATTCAGGATATAATAAAAGAAACAAATCTGGATTTTTTGGAAAATCTTCATGATAAAAGCATAGTAATAAGCCTAAAGTATCAGAAGTATGTCACTTAAAGATTAATAAAATATTATATGACATATAACTTGCAAAGCATAACTTAATTAAAAATGATTCCATGGCTTAGACAGAATGATGGAGCACATAAATAGAGATCTTATTTGGATATTTTGACAGATTATGAAACATGAACTGTGTATACCAAGTACAGATTAGAGCTATTTCCCAGTTCAGTGCTTCATGCAAGATATAACAAATTAATCTCTATACAAGCTAGACTCAGCCCTTATATGAATCAAGTCATAGAAAACCTGTATCATGTTATATTCAAGTGCTCATTGTATGATAAATCCAGGCAAAAGTGGCTGACACCACTGTGGGTCAGTATACAGATGAAAGATCAAAACAAACTATTACAAATAGCTTTAACAACAAGTGATGAATACATTGTTAAGAAAATGGCTGGGTACCTAATAGAAGTATATAGAATAAGGGTCAAATACACTACAAAAATTTAAATTGAATGCACTGTTTTTGTGTTGAAACAACTTAAAAAATATTGTTTAATTAAATATGCTGCTACTATAAGACTTATTTTTAATCATAGTTTTGTACTGCTCATGTATAATGTACTTATATAGGCTTGAATGTAATTGTATCTGTATGTGTCTAAATGTATATGCATCTTATTTATTTCACTTTGTAAAGGTCAAAAGACCGAACAATAAACTTTCAAACTCACTCCGATTGTGAGTTATTAATTATGTACTGTGCGCTAAATCTCCTGTTTGTATGTGACATCTTGATTGCCCAGGTTGTTCCTGAAAATGGTTCCTTGGACCAGTGTACCTACCTCATTATCAAATAAATATGTAAAATAAATAAATATGTTTTGCCACTTTGGTTCCTACTTTTAATTTTTTGAGACAGAGCTTCATAATTACAGCACACCTCTTTTGCTTTTTACATATGATACTGCCCCCCCCCCCCATCCACCGCTCTTCCTTTCCTTTAAATGGTTGAACCTGATTCTTGACCTTCTAATTCACTTTTTGGACTAGAAGAGCTAACTAGTTACTAGTTTATACTTTATCTCATAGCTTTATACACATAGTGATATAGCCACCATTACTCATTTAGCTATGCAGGCTTTTTTCCATGAATGTGCTTTTACCTTAGGATACCCGTAGCCATTTGGCTCAGCCCTCCATATTTTTTAAGGCTGTGCTTTACTTTCTAGGACCAACTCCCAGGGTGGTTTTCTCATACAATGCTGCCTTCCACACTTTTTCTTTTCCCCCTTCCTCCCTCCTCCCCTTTCTACTTTTCTTTACATTAAATTATACTTAATACTTGCACTTTTATTCAATTTTACCCAAATATCATCATTTACATCATACTATTATCTTGATTGATCTTATTAAATATTTATTAAGAATTATGGTGCAGCTTACACAAATATTGACAACTTCTGCTTTAGACACTTTGACTCTTTAGCTCCCTTCTGATACCACTTTTATGTGAGCACTCCATATTTTCTTTCATTGCAATTAACTGCAGCACCACTTTCGTTGGGTAGTGTTTTTACCCTAGCATACTTGTTCCATAACACAACATCTATTTAGAAACATAGAAACTGATGGCAGATAAGGAACGCTAGGGCCATCTAGTCTGCCCATTTGCCCTGCCTCCTGTAAAAGTCGTGGATCCAACTTGATCTCTGGCTTTACCTCCTTGTCCCTATTGCTAGGGTTCCCCTATGCCTGTCCCATGCATGTTTGAATTCCCACACTGTGTTTGCCCCCACTACCTCCTCTGGGAGTCTATTCCATGTATCCACCACCCTTTCCGTGAAGAAATATTTCCTCAAGCTACCCCTTAGTCTACCCCCTTCCAACCTCATGTTGTGCCCCCTCATTCCTGGACATCTCCTTTTCTGAAAGGTCCTAGCCTCTGGTACCCTATTTATGCCTTCTATATATTTGTAGGTTTCTATCATATCTCCCCTGTCTGTCTTCTCCTCCGAGGTATATATCGAGGTCTCCCAGTCTCTCCTCATATGACTTTTGGTGCAGGCCATGCACCATCTTTGTTGCCCTTCTTTGAACTGCCTCCACCCTGTCTATGTCCTTATGGAGATGCCACCTCCAGAACTGAACACAATATTCCAAATGAGGTCTCACCAATGATCTGAACAGTGACATCACCGCTTCCTTTCTTCTGCTGGTGATATCTCTTCCTATGCACCCCAGTATCCAACTGGCTCTATCTACAGCCTCATCACATTGTTTGGCCACCTTTAGATCATCAGATATGATTATCCCCAAATCCCTTTCCTATTTGGTGACCATCGGTATCTCCCCCATCATGTAATCATACCCTGGGTTTTTGCACTCCAAATGCATCATTTTGCACATTCCTACATTGAATCTCAGATGCCACACTCTAGACCATCCTCCAGTTTACCTAGGTCCATCCTCATTTTTTCCATCCCAGGCGGTGTGTTCACCCTGTTGCAGAGCTTAGTGTCATCAACAAAGAGGCACACCTTCCCTTCCAGCCTCTTCACAATGTCACCTATGAAGACATTAGGCAAGGCAAGGCTAATTTATTTATAAGGCACCTAATCCCAGAGGATCTGGGTGCAGAACATAAATAAGGACATACAGCGATAAATTAAAACATAATAAACCAATTAAAAACCATAAAAAGATGAAAATTCAGCATGATAAAAGTTTCCAGAAGTCAATCTTCAATGGACTAGCCAAACCTAAAGATGGCAACAGCAGTCAAAGGCCAGACTGAAAAGGTGGGCCTTTAGCCTCCTCTTAAACACCTCCATCAAGGGGGCCTCCTGGACTGAAAATGGAAGCGAGTTCCACAGGGTCAGCCCAGAGACACGAAAAACTTGATCTCCCAAGGTCTAGAGCTGAACTCTGGGAACATCCAGGAGGCCCCTCGAGAAAGAGCAGAGGGAGCGAGCAGAGGATACCAGTGTCAGGAGCTCAGACAGGTAACCAGGACCCAGCTCATATAGGGTCTTAAAGGTGAGAAAGAGACCCTTCACCTGATTGGCAGCCAGTGCAGAGCATGCAGGATTGGAGTCACATGACTTGACCGTGGGAGGCCCGGCAGTGACTGGGTTGCAGCATTCTGCACTAGCTGCAGCCTGTGTAGGGTCCCTCCCATGAATCTGAAGTAAAGAGCATTGTAGTAGTTGCACCTAGAAGTCACAAAGGCATGCACTAGAGTCGGCAGGTCCTCAGGCAGAATGAGAGGCTTAATCCGGGCAATGTTCCGCAAGTGGTAAAAACCACTGCTGATAACAGCTGATACCTGATCTTCAGAGGTCAATCTGCAATCAAGGATCACGCCTAAATTTCACACCCTTGGAGAAGCTACCAATGTAGCAGACCCCAGAACAAGTCCAGAGTTAACCCCCAGTGGCAAGCCATCATGCCAGTGACCAGGCTTGTGCACCAGCACCTCAGTCTTAGCTGGGCTGAGTCTCAGCCAGCTGGAAGCCATCCAGTCATTGATTTTAGCCAGACATCAACTGCTCCTGATGTTCCGGGTGCAAAATTCAAATACAATTGGGTATCATCTGCATAGCAGTAAACTCCACACTGTATTGTTGAATGATCTCACCCAGGGGCAGCATGTATACTGCAAACAACATCAGTGACAAGATTGAGCCTGGAGGTACTCCACACAACAGAGGCATTGGGGAGTAGGAAAAATTCCCCATCACCACCCACTGCCCTCTGTCCAAGAGATAGGACTCAAACCATTTGATGACCATGCCAGCAAGTCCAGAAAACTCACAGAGCTAATCAAGAAACATGACGTGATCCACAGCGTCAAAAGCAGAGGAGCGACTGAGGAGCACAAGAATTGACCTGTCTCCTCTATCTCTAGCCCTGAGCAGATCATTATGCACTCTCACAAGAGCAGTTTCCATGCTATGCCTGGCCTGAAAACCCAACTAGAAAGGCTCATAGATATCCAAGGACACCAGGCAATCTTCAAGCTGATGTACCACCAGTTTCTCAACAACTTTGCTCAAAAATGTCAGGTTGGAGATCAGACGGTAATTCACCAGGATGTCTGGGTCAAGGGAAGATTTCTTTAGGAGGAGATTCACCAGTGTTTCTTTCAAAGCAACTGGGAATACCCCCTCTGCCATCGAGCACCTGGTAATCCTGGTGAACACCAGGCCAATGGCTTCAACACATCCCATTATGAAATGTGTCTGTTTCTCCCTGCAGCAATTTCCCTAGACAGAAATTTTGCTTCCTTATGGGAAATTGCCCCCTGATCCTCAGCATAGTGAGAATGCAAGGCCAGCCTTTTGGCCTCCAGACGGTCTTCTGCCAGCAATGCTCCAACCTCTGACCCCTGTTCTTCATCATCTTGAGATACCCATCAACCCAAGGGGATCTCAAGAGAAAGGATCTGGGTCATATACAGACTGGTGCAATGGCATCTAAAGCTTCAGCGACTACCATATTATAGGTGGACACTGCCTCTCCAGTGCCAATCACACTTGCTGTATCAACCTTAGAGAGGTCAGCTAATGCCAGTAGTCCCTCTGGGTCAAGACCCCTTAAGGGGCGATAGCTGACCATCTCCACAGAGGAGGGACTTTCAATGGGGGGGACCCCAAAGCTGAACTCCACGGTGTAGTGATCAGACCAAATGACCTGATCAGTCTTGAGGTTGTCAGTCTCAAGACCCAGCTGGAACACCAGATCAAGTGTGTGGCCATGTTGATTAAACAGGACTGGCCCCAGGACTGATCACTGTGGCACCCTTCTGGTCACCCTTCTTTCCTCAGAATGAGCTCCATTTACCATGGCCTTCTGTCTTCTATCACTCAACCAGTTCCTAACTCAGTTTACCACCTTGCGACCCACTCCCAGGCTGCCCAGCTTGTTCACCAGTCTTCTATGTGGAATGGAATAGAAGTCCTTACTGAAATATAGGTAGGCCACATCCACTGCTCCCCGATCCACTACCCTAGTCACCCAGTCAAAGAAATCAATTAGACTTTTCTAACATGACCTTCTCGCTGTCAATCCATGCTGTATCAGATCCTGTGCTCCACTGGATTCAAGGTGTTCCACAATCCTTTCTTTAAGTAGCGATTCCATAATTTTTCCCACTATTGAGGTGAGGCCAACTGGTCTATAGTTTCCATTGTCTATAATTTCAGTTGTTAATGCATTTTGTTTTAACACTAGGTTATTTTTTAATCAGGCGTGACAAAGTTTCTTCTTCATGTCTTTGTTCTCCACTGTTCCTCCAATTAAATCCACCTCTGGACTTCATTCAATGTAGCAATCTATTTGATAAAATGTCTAGCTTGAATTACATTTTTAAGCATTTTTTTCTAATAATTATTTGTTTTTTCTATGCTATTTATTTTTATAATTATCTTGAATATACAGTATTGACTGTACTAAGTTGTTCATTATCTGTATATCTGCCAATTGAGTGGCTATGTTTAAACATATTGATGTATGAACTTTTAATTAAGCTGTTTAAAGGAGATTACCTTACATACTGTTAGTCACCCCCCCCCCAAGAAGACTCATTTTGAGTTGAAGTGCCAAGAAATTGTTTGCCACATTTTTTCACTAATGGGAGATTAAAATGTTCAGCTCTCTATATTCTGTTATGACTCTGTGATTTATGTGTTACTCTACAGTGACTACCTGTCCTGTGTGCAGTTTTTTATGTTGGCTTGCCACAGGCAAAGCCAACATATAGGGAGAGTGCAGATTTGGGGGCGCGGCCGCTGTTGAGCGAATGCAGGGCACGCATCAGTAGGTGCATCCCTCATTCCCCAATCAGCCTGCATGGCACTGCCACACCATGCATACATAATGGTGCATTGCTTGAGATGCTCGCCGCCATTATGGAGAGCCGGCAACCCCCCCCCATGTTTGTGTGCCAACGGGGGAGCCCACTCCCCATCGGCATCCCCCTGCAAATGTGGAATGCTGAGGAGGTGATCAATCCCCCTGCCCGTGCCCCTCAGACAGACCGGACAGGGGAGCCCACTCCCCATCGCATCACCCCCAACTGATGAGATGCTGAGGGGGTGCCCAATCCCCCTCGGCTCATGCCTCTCACTTTGTTTGCCGGCCGGGTGCCCAACTCTGCGGCATTACCTCTGTTGTGTAGCCGGACAAGGGTGCCCAATCCCCCTGTCAGCTACTGACCCCAACCTGTTTAGGTGGCATGCTGGTAGCCCACCCCAGCATGCCAAACTGTCCCACGACGTTTTCTTTTTTTCCCAGAATACCAAAACCGTCCCTCGTAGTCTAGGTCTGCCTCCCCCCACCTCGCACCCACCTGACTGCACCCTGCCTCCCTCACCCCCCACCCATACTTACCTCCAGACTCTGCGCGACGATCTTCAGTGGACTGGGAACACATCTGCACTCTTCAAAGCTGACCGCTGAACTGAGGAAATGCTGGTAAGCTGTATAATGGAGTGAATAGGGTTTTTTCAACTTTGTTGCATATCTCAGGCATTTCTTGGAATTTTTGCACCAAATTTGCAACATGGGGTTTTTGGGGCCCCTCCTCATGAATTCTGTCACTGTCATGGCATTAATCGGCCTCGAAAGGTGATTTCGCAGTCACTGTGCAAAATCACCTTTCGGGGCCCATTAATGAAATGACAGTGACGGTGTTCATGAGGTGCCTTCTTATAAAGCCTAAGTTCCAAATTTGGAGGAAAAAATCCAACAAATGCCTGTTTTACAAGCGTGTGTTGTGCAGTTGCTACGCAGGCTCGTAACTTCACGCATTCACAATATTTTACTGCCGGATTTTCAGCATTGTCATTTTTGTACACCTCCTTGTGAACAGTACAGCTGTCATTTTCCACATCCTGCCCAAAATGTGTTTCCACACTTCTGGCGCACAATAGCGCAATCGCTGTGGAAATCAGTGTTTGGGCCAGGATTATGAAAATGACAGTGACACAGTTCATGAGCAGAGGACCTAAAATGCCTATGTTGAAAATTTGGTGATGATACTCCATAAAATAACTGTATTTAGGAGCTGCGTTGGCAGATTGCACGCACGCCGTATCGGCCATGCATTTCTGATGTTTTCAGTCTGGATTTTCACCATTGCCATTTTTCCACACCTCTTGATGAACAGTACAGCCGTCATTTGACATATCCTGCCCAAAATGTGTTTTACTTCGGCGCAGGAATAGCGTGGTCGCTGTGCAAAATCACTCTTGGGACACTGAGAAATAACAGTGACACTGTACATGAGCAGAGGTGCTAAAATGCCTATGTTGAAAAATTTGGTGCGCCGCCTTATTAAATGGCAGTGTTACAAGCTGCATTGCATATTTCCTTATGCACCCTAGTAGCTTCAAGAAATTTGGTATATTTACATGCCACATTTTCAACACTGGCATTTTTTTACACCTCCTTATGAGCTGTACAGCTGTCATTTCTCACATCCTGCCCGACATGTTTTCCTGCACTGCACTACCAAACACCCAAAGGGACACCCTAATGCTAGTCACTCTCTGCAGGGTAGGGGTGGGTTGGCATCAGTTCAATACTTCACTGCCATTCCTATGATGCATCTGTCTAACTCCTGCACTACCAATGTCAATGCCAGCAAGCCAACATTCGGCATTGACAAATGCTTGTCTTGTTTTTGTGTCTAAGGTTTTTTACTGCAACTGACATGTTGCCCTGCCTTACCTGACATTTTCACATGTGGCTCAGGCTTCAGATTCTTCTGAAGGACTGCATGTCCTGTGGCTGGGGTATACTACACAGATCCTTTTCACACACTTTTGAGCCTTCTATGAACTGTTCTGGTGAAGAGACAGCCATTACTACTTGGATATGATCTTGGTCATGTCAAACACTACAGTAAGCACCTACAGCACAGTCGGCTCGTTTTTATTTCTTTTTTCCTGCTTCTCCCTCACTACCTGCTACTTTACCCTAAAACAGTATTTTTTTTCCCCACGTGCTCTCCCTGGCCCTGACCTCTATTAAATACAGTTAAACTCCTTCTTCTTTCCCTTTTTTTTTTCCATTCTTTGTTAACCAGGTAAGGCCCACTAGGCACAAGTGCCTGTTTTCAGGGATGACCAGGGAGCACTGGAGACATTAAGTGACTTACTTACAGTCACACAGTATGCAAGTGGAGGTTGTGGGAATCAAACCTATGTCTGTCTGCTGAATGTATGAAGCTCATTCACAGCTTGTTACTCTAACCTCTAGACTATACTGCCAGCCCCTCTGACAGCTCTCCGTCTTAAAGGTGTAGTCATCATCACCCATACCGTGGCACTATCTGCGCCCTCTCCCAAATCTCTTGTTTATAGAACAGCATATCCTCTGCTTCTACACTGACCACCTCTTTAACCACCTCCACACAATGCAACCGCCTCCATTCCTGACCATTACTCCTGTGATAATTGGTGCTGCACTGTGTTATTGCCAAATTGCAGGCTTCTTATCTGTGACCTGCACTCTCTGGTTTCAGCATCTGCTCCCTTAATTTTGTTCCACTTCCTCACTAACTTGCCCCTAGCATTCCAGATCTCCTCAGCTGTTCCTCTTCCTAGGCTTACTTGATCTGCCTAATTCTACTGCCAATCTCTGGCAGGTTTACGGCTCTCCTTAGCCAAACCTCAGCTCGACCTTGAGTTCCTTCACCCTCTCAGCCCACTGCTCCTGCTGGCAACCCCTTCCAACTTCATAATCAGACACCCACTCCATATGTCGGGTTCTAACAATAATCAGCACTATATTCTTTGTCCTGGTGTTGGCACCATTGGCCACAGGCCCCGATGAGCAACAAATTGTCCCCTTACCACGCTCCCCCCATAACCCATATCTAGCTGCAAGTGTTTTGCTGAAAGCACTATCAGTAACTTCCTCATCTGGGTTCTGCCATGGGGCGCCAGTGCAGTTGGCCGAAACGGAAATATCAAACCACACCCCTAGCAATGTTTCTAATGTTCCTTACATGCTGTCACCTACCTCTCTCAAAACATTGAAGCCTTACCTTGCCAGACTTAAGTTCCACAGGGGTAAGTGCTCCATAACCAGCACTATTATCACAAGAAAAGCTATATTTTTACTGCTACTTCTGTCTGGCAATGTCCACCCAAATCCCGAACCATAAAAAATTTATGGGACAAGTGGAAGTAAGAGTAGCAGACTGAAAATTGTGACAATTAATATACTGTAGGTAGTATTCTAACCAGACTTGTGCAATTCCAGGTCTGGACAGCCTTGCATTGTCCTGACATCATCTGCATCACAGAGACTTGGTTAACTGCTAAGACGAAGGATAATGAAATTGCATCGTCTGGCTATCAAGCCTTTAGGAATGACAGTAAAGGCAAAAGGGGTGATGGCAGTCTTATTTATATCAAGGACACACTCCAAGATACTATACTTACATAGAAACATAGAAACATAGACTCTGACGGCAGAAAAGGACCACTTGGCTCACCCAGTCTGCCCATTTCCCTACCTACTGGATAAGCTGCAGATTCTAGTTAACCAACAGCCTACTTCCTGCAACCCCCAACTATAATTGCCATGTGTCTGTCCCATGCATGTTTGAATTCCCCCACTGTTTTAGACCCAACGACTCCTCAGGAAGGCTGTTCCATGTATCCACCACTCTCTCCATGAAAAAACATTTCCTCACATTACCCTGAGCTCGTCCCCTCTATCTTTAAATTGTGCCCCTTGTTCTACACATCTCTTTTCTGAAAGATGCTACCCTCCTGGACTTTGCTGATTCCCTTGAGGTACTTGAATGTTTCTATTATGTCCCCCTGTCCCTCCTTTCATCAAGAGTATACATATTAAGCTCTCTCAGTCTCTCTTCATATGGCTTCTGCTGCAGACCCTGCACCATTTTAGTTGCCCTCCTCTGGACTGCTTCCATCCTGTCTATGTCCTTGTGTAGATGAGGTCTCCAAAACTGCACTCAGTACTCCAGATGGGGTCTCATCAACTGTCTGTACAGAGGGATAACCACTTCCCTTTTTCTACTTGTGATGCCCCTTCCTATGCATCCCAGTATCCCCCTAGCTCTCCTTACCAACTTTTCACATTGCTTACCCACCTTTAGGTCATCTGATATGACTACCCCCAGCTCCCTTTCCATTTTTGTTGTTGTTAGTACCTCCCCTGCTGTTGTGTACTCTTCTCCTGGGTTTTTGTTTCCCAGGTGCATTACTTTGCATTTCTTTGTATTGAATCTAAGTTACCACATGTCTGACCATTCCTCCAACCTTGCCAAGTCCCTTCTCATCTTTTCTATCCCCCCTTTGTGTATCAACTCTGTTACAGACTTTGTGTCATCTGCAAAGAGGCATACCTTTCCCTCCAGACCCTCTGCAATGTCACCTATAAAGATGTTAAAGAGGACTGGACCCAGTACTGAGCCCTGAGATACTCCACTAGTAACCCCTTTTCTTCGGAATGTGTTCCATTCACTATTACCTTCTGTGTCCTGTTGTGCAGCCAGTTTGCTACCCAGGCTACCACTCTGGGACCCACTCCCAGGCTGGCTAACTTGATTATTAATCTTTTGTGCGGGACTGTGTCAAATGCCTTGCTAAAGTCTAGGTAGGTCATATCCACAGCCCCTCCCTGGTCTATTACTTTGGTCACCCAGTCGAAGAATTCAATTAGATTTGTCTGTCATGACCTTCCTGCTGTAAATCCATGCTGCTTTGGGTCCTGTGCCCTGCTGGCCTCTAGGTACTCAACAATTTTTTCTTTCAGAAGTGCTTCCATCATTTTCCCTACCACTGACGTCAAACTTACAGGTCTGTAGTTTCCCGCTTCTGTCTTGCTCCCACTTTTGTGAAGGGGAATCACATCTGCCCTCCTCCATTCCTCAGGTACTGCCCCATCCTGCCATGATCTGTTAAAAAGTGTGGTCAGTGGTGTCACTAGGTCCCCACTTAGTTCTTTTAGGATTCTGGGGTGAATCCCTTCAGGCCCCATTGCTTTGTCCACCTTGAGTTTTAGGAGTTCTTTCAGGACTCTTTCTTCTGTGAATGGACTGGTGTCAACCCCCCTACCCAAAGTGCTTCTATTGTCTGGTTTAGGTAACTCCTCCTCATCTCCTTTTGTGAATACTGAGCAAAAGTATTCATTCAGTATCTCTGCCTTTTCACGGTCTCTCTCTGCACACCTCCCCGCTCCTTTATTAATCTTCACTATCCCTCCCTTAACCTTTCTATGCTCCCTAATGTACCTATAAAATGTTTTATCCCCCTTCTTAACTGAGTTGGCTATTTTTTCTTCGGTTTGGGCCTTTGCTAGTCTGACTGCCTTCCCCACTTCTTTCTGCTTTAATTGATACAGTTCCCTGTCATGCTCCTTCTGTGATTCCTTATACTTTTTGAATGCAGCCTTTTTCTCCTTAACCTTCCCTGCCACCTCATTTGAAAACCATAGTGGTTTTTTACTCCGCTTTGTTTTCTTTATTTGTTTCACACAAAGGATTGTTGCCTCTATGATGGCAGTTTTGATTTTTCTCCATTATTCTTCCACCCCTCCTTTTTGGTAATTTGCTAGTGCATTTTTCAGGTATTCACTCATTTTGCCAAAGTTAGCTCTTCTAAAGTCCAGTATCCTTGTTTTTGTATGGCTTATCTCCATGGTTGTGCTCATTGTGAAACACACTGTGCAGTGGTCGCTTGTTCCCAGATGTCTACTGACTTCTAAAGTTGTGATCCTCTCTCCATTTGAGAGTATCAGGTCTAATATTACTCCCTCCCGAGTGGATTCCAACACAAGCTGTCTAAGGCCTGCCCCCTGCAGGGCATCGAGAATGACCCTGCTCTTGGATGTGGCTGCAGTTACTGTTATCCAGTTAACATCTGGCATATTCAGGTCACCCATCAACAGTATCTCCACTTTTTCAGCCATTTTGAGAATGTCCTCTATCATTTTCTTGTCCATTTCCTCCCCTTGAGACGGGGGTCTGTATACAACCCCTGTGCGGATTGTGATGCCATTCCCTGTCTCCAAGGTGAACCAGAGTGCCTCTTGTCCTCCCCCTTTACGTTTTAGTTCTGTAGCTTTGATCCCTTCCCTTATGTATAGAGCTACTCCACCTCCTCTTTTACCTTCCCTGTCCCTTCTGTAGATTGTGTACCCTGGTATGTTGACATCCCAGTCATGGGTCTCGGTGTACCATGTTTCCGTGACTGCCACAATATCCAACTGTTCATCTTCCATCAGGGCTACTAGCTTAGGAAGCTTGTTTCCCAGACTACAGGCATTGGTACTCATTGCCCTCCATTTAATGTTGGCTTTATCCTTTTTTACCCCATCCCTGCTCTTACTGTCCTTGTCTATTTTTCCATTTACCACTGTCCTGCCCTGTGTTGAGCTCTGTACCTCAGTGTTTACCTTACTACCTGCCATGTTTTATGGAGGGAGGCTTGACATTTCCTGCCTTTTATCAGCACTTCCCCCCCTTGGCTAGTTTAAAAGCTTGCCAAGAAAGCATTTAAACCTATCACCTAGGAGCTTGGTTCCCTTCGTGGACAGACGCAGACCATCATGCCAGAATAGACCTTTATCTCTCCATGTGGCCCCCCAGTCCCTAATGAAGCCAAAGCCCTGTGCTCTGCACCAGTTTTGCAACCATTCATTAAACTGCATGGTGTGCAGTACCCTAGCCTTACTCCTGCCATGGACTGGTAGCACCTCTGAGAAGGTTACCGTGCTTGCTGCCCATCTGAGGCCCCTCCCCAACTCCACAGATTCATTCTGCACTGCACTGATCCCATGCCTAGCTAGGTAATTTGTCCCAAGGTGGACTATGATATCTAGTTCCCTCTCCTGTGATGCTGCTTCTGCAATCCTGAGGATTCGCTTCCTGTCCCTCCAAGTCATGGCACCAGGCAGGCACCTTACTTCCTTCTCCTCTCCCTTTCCCAGGCTTATCCCCCTGACAATAGAGTCCCCTATCAGAAGCTGTTTCCTTCCCCTGTGGTGTCCCTTGCCACCCTTTTGTGTCTCTCCCTTGTGGATGTCCTCAGCTTTCTTCTGGGTCTCAACTGAGGGTGCCATCATAGAGGAACCTTGCTCTGCCAGAATGGCATATAATTTCTGTAGAGGTACAACTAGGGGGCTTTGCCTCTGGCCCACCACCCGCACCCTCCCAGAACCCACTGTGGTCCAACTGCTCTTCATACTTGGCAACCTCTGAGGAAGTGGTTGCGGCAGTGGTGCTCTTTGGAAGGGGGAGGTCTCCTTAGTCCTTGCTAGTTCAGCCTGGAGGTGGGCAACCTCCCCCCTCAGAGCTGACAGTTGCCTGCAAATAGGACAGCAACGCAGTTTCCAGAATGTCTCCCGGAAAACTGCTGCCCCACAGCCAGTGCATTGCACCACTCCCCACATGTCCCTCTCCCTTATAATATACTATATATATATATTTATTTTTTTTATTATTATTATTTGTGGTGTGTACCTACTCTTGTTGCACTGTGCTGGGTTATTAAGGATATTCCCTTAACTGGCAGAGCAGATGACCATGAACGTCTTGTAGTCAAACTCCTGCTTGGCCAGCGCAACAAATCTCTTGTTACAGCCTCAGTCTACCTCCCTCCCAGAAAGGCCAATGAAGAGCTTACCAAAGTCATGGATGCATTGTCTAATCTTAAAAAAGACAGTGAATTCATCATCACCGAGGACTTCAGTAAAAAAATGGCTCAGTAAAGAGTCAATCCCCTGAAGGACAGTGTGGCTAATTCCTACCTCACAGTTAGTAACAGAACCCACCAGAATGAATTATAAAATGGGGAACAATACACTCATTGATTGGCTCCTCTCTAGTTCCCCTCTAGGATTTCTGAGGTCACTGCGCAGCCCGATACCCTGAGTGATCACTCCCTGGTAACTTTTAAGTGGTCTAACAAATATAATAAACCTCCCCCATCATAGTTGAGAGCAGAGTTCTGAGGAAGAGACAGCTAGGGTCCTTCAAAACAGACATGGGGTCATAATGTCATGGACGCCACTGCACAGCAGCAAACAGTGTGAAAACACACTCGACTGTTTTCTGTTTGTTTTACAGGGGGCTTCAACTCCTTTGTCCCCCCCCCCAGGCTTATTATAATCAAGTCCAAGGGGGTGTGGACTTAGGGAAAAGGAAAAAAAAACAGTAAAAGATTCCTGAGTCGGGAATGAGACCTCATTCCCGAACCCCATTCACTGCAGGGTCGGGTGCTTTAGACACTCCAGCACGGTGTGGCTCGACCGAGCACCCAACTGGTAGTGTTCCTAAACACGTCGTCCTTTATGGTGAGCGTCAGGGGTAATGGTACTTTTTTTTTTTTATTTATTTTTTATTGAAGTTTTTTTTCCATTTTCCTTACTTATACGTCAGGAGAAATTTTACAAACTAGTTGTTTTTTTCTGTGATTCCTTCAGATTTGTTATTATACAATAAAGTAGTACTTGTATATCTTTCACATTGGTTACAAATTGAGACACCATCTGAACAACCCTTATCTTGTATATAATCGGAACAGTCCATGACCCCTTCCACTTCTCATATCCTTCCCTCTCCAAAACTTACTCCCTAAGGACAAAACTCTGGATCAACCCCTACCTGGTTGGCCGGCCATCTCCGTCATAGGGCAGCAAAACCTTCAATTTGATTGTTTAGTTTCGCTGTAATGTTTTCCATCTGATATATAGTATACACAATTTGTCTCCATTCTTGAATACCTGGGACAACTTTGGTCATCCATTTTCTTGTCAAAGATTTTTTCGCTGCCAACAGCAGAATGGGAAGCAGAGTCCTTGTCCAAGGGTGGGGGGGGGAGCGATCTGGTTAGACAGCCATGAGCACCATCTCATCCGTGAGCTCAATACATTCACCTAGGCCCTCACCAATTTCATTCTGTACGTTTAGCCAAAAAGGCATTAAACATGGACATAGCCACATTATATGTGTTAAATCAGCTAGTTCTGCTCCGCACTCCCTCCAACAAACCCCATATTCTCTTGGGAGATATTTTGTCGGGGTGTCCAGTGACCTGAAAAATCTTGATCTACATTTCCAAGAGTATTCCCTCCAAATGTGTGATCTAGTGATTTTGACCACTCTCAGAGATGAAAGGGACCATTCTTCCCGAGACACAGCTAGGTCCAGGTCCTTGTTCCAACTTTCTAAGATTGAGTTTGTTGATTCCTTGGATTGATCTCGCATCATTTTGTATAAGTTACCAATTAAATGGTTCCAATGTTGCCCCCAAGAGTGGTCAATGAGTAGCTTTAAGAGAGGGGGGAGGGGAGGCTTCAATTTGACCTGAATGATTCTATTTCGTAGCAGATGGCTTCTGATTTGGAAATATCTAAACTCATCAACATGTGAGAGATTATATTTAGATTTTAGTTCTTCAAATGATAAGATTCCGTTTGGGCCCAAAAACTGGAATACCTGCTCCAATCCCAGTGTGCGCCAGCAGGAGAAAGTTAAATCATTATGGGACAGAACAAAAGCTCAGCCTCTGAAATTAACTTACAATATTCATAGATTAGTTGAAATGGTGCTTTTTCACACATTTTAAGCCATATTTTTAAGACCTGTGAGGTGACGGCTGTGAAGTCTTTTAAAGGAGGAGTTCTCCCTGAGGATGAAAAAATTATTTTTTTAATGTCATACATGTCGTTCAAATGGAATTCCAGCCTCTTCCATTGGGAGTCGAACTGATCCGAGAGCCACAGTAAAAGAATTTTTAAAAAGGCGGCCTCAGCATATTTTATAAGGTCCAGCAGGTTAGTTCCACCTTGAGCTAGTGATAATTTTAATATAGAAAGGCTAATTCGTGGTTTCTGTTTGTTCCATATAAATTTTGATATCATGTTGTCCCACGACTTGAAAAAATTATGAGATGGGAAATATGGAATATTTTGGAATAGATACAGTAGGCATGGTAGAATGTTCATTCTAATGGTTTCTATTTGTTGAAATAATGATAATGGGAGATGGATCCATTTGTCCAGGTCTTTATTGATTTCTATAGAAATGGGCTCATAGTTTATTAATTCAATAGGGTTAAGATTGTGAGGGATGTGTATTTCCAAGTATTTTATTTTGGTTGAGTGCCATTTAATTGTAAGACTACATTTTAGAGTATTTGGGGGGATGTAGTTATATAAGAGGGCCTTTGTTTTTGTGACGTTTAATTTGAAGCCAGCTAACTCTTCAAATTGGGTCAGTATTTTCCATGTCTCTGTAATCGATTCAGTAGGAGACAAAAGGGATAGGAGTATGTTGTCTGCAAAGAGGCTAATCTTGTTTTCAGACTGCTGCTATGGTATACCCTCTATGTTTCTCGAATTTCTGATTACACTAGCTAATGGTTCAATATATATTACAAACAATAGAGGGGAGAGAGGACATCCTTGCCTTGTGCCCTGGCCTATTGAACTCGAGGGGGGAAAGTCTGCCATTTATTCTAATATAGGCTTTTGGCGAGGAATATATTTGGGTCAACCAATACAACAGTGAGTCCAGGAAACCAAATGTTTTTAGTGTGTCCCACAAGAAGGGCCAGTATACCTTGTCAAATGCTTTTTCTGCATCAAGGCTTAAGAAGACACATGGAATCCTTCGAGTTTGGATATATTCCATGAGTATCAATGTTTTTCTGATGTTGTCTGTTGTTGATCTATTTTTTATAAAGCCAGCTTGATCCGGATGTATTATCATGGGGAGGATTATTTCTAATCTTTTGGCTCAAATGGCCATGAAGATCTTGTAGTCTGAATTTAGGATTGAAATCGGCTGATAAGTTGAGGGATCTAGTTTATTTCCACTGGGTTTGGGAATGGCTGCGAAGGTAGCGTAGTCCCATGATGGGGGGGGGGTGCTTTTCCACTGGCCATTTCTCTGAACAGCTTTAAGAGTCTTGGTGTTAATTCTTTGTCAAAAATTTTATACCATTCATTGAGGTACCCATCAGGGCTGGGGCAACGACCCGAAGATTGCTTAATGACCACCATCTCTAGTCCTTCTATTGTTATAGGAACTTGTAATTTCTGGGCTTGTATTACTGTAATTTTTGGAAGTTGGTTTAGAGATAGAAATGCTTGTCTATCTTCTTGGGTAGAGGTGTTGTGTGTTGTATAAAGATGTTGGTAATAGTCAGCGAAGGTTTGTCTAATGTCTTCTTCTTTGGGGGTTATCCTACCTGTTTGGGGATGTTTAACTTTTAGTATTGTTACTGCTTTTTTCCTAGCTCTTAGTTTTTGCGCCAGTCAGCAAGTACCTCTAGATCCTCCCTCATAGTTTGTTTGTTTTAAGTAAATAAGGGACATTTGGATTTTTTCGTCCATGATTTTTTGGAGTGCTGATTTAGTTGCTCTGATTTTAACTTGTATTTCCCTGTCCCCTTCTCTATATAGCAGTTAGAGGGTTTGTAGGGTTTTGGTAAGTTCCTGGAATTTCCTTTCTCTTTCTTTTTTTTTCCTTGAGGTGTAAGCAATGATCTCACCTCTGATGGTGGCTTTCATTGCGCCCCATCATGTAGCTTCTGAAACGGCTGAAGATGCATTTTCTTCAAAAAATTGTGGGATTCTTTTTTTGATTTGGTCAGTAAATTCTTTATCCTTAAGGAGATAGGGGTTAAGTCTCCAAAGGGTTTGTTTTGTTTTTTTACTTAAATCAACCTTTAACAACAGAGGGTGGTGGTCCGATATTATTTTTGGACAAATTGTTATGTCTCTCACTGAGAAGAAGTGCTCACATGAGGTAAAAAAGTAATCTATTCTCAAATAGGAATTAAACCTTCCTGAATAATATATAAAACCAGGGTCTGAGGGAAAAAATTTCCTCCAGATATTGACTAGGCCAAGGTTTTCTAATTGTATTTTAAAGAACTTTACTGGGGAGGATTGGCAATAGACTTTTGGATTGGATGAGTCTAGGTTTGGAGTTATAGTCATATTAAAGTCTCCTGCCATTATTAAGTGCCCTTTATGTAAGTCTATTATTTTATTTAGAATTTGCCAAATTAGGGGCGACTTGGTTTACGGTGGTAAGTACATGATAGCTAGGGTAACTTCTTGGTTGTATAAGCAGCCTTGTATTATAATGTAATGCCCTAGTCTATCAGATTGTATGTTGTTTATTTTGAATTGGGTGGTTGAGGGGATCAGTATAGCTACTCCCCTTTTGCGTCCGCTTGAGTGAGATGAAGAGTAAATTACAAAATGGCCCCTCATTTTAGTTTGTGATGCTCAATATCTGAAAGATGGGATTCTTGTATAAATATAATGTCAGCCTTCTGTTTATTTAGATGTTGCATTACTCTCGATCTTTTGATGGGGTTATTAAGACCGTTTATGTTTATTGAATAGATTTTCACCGGTTGTGAAGCCATTTATGTTTGTTGTTCCTAACCTTGTTTATGACTGTGTTAAGTATGCGATTGGTTTCTTTTGTTTCTATTATAAATGTTGGTCTTTCAGACCCTCTTTTTTGTTTATCTTTCAGGTCAGCCCGAACCAAGTTCACCTGGATCACTCCCCCTTCCCCCGGCTGCGAGGGGAGGACTATCAATCCTGATCAGTTTTTCTTGTGGATGTTCTTTAGGTCTCACCAACATAATATTCTGAAGTTTCTGTAATAAAGCAAATATTTAAAATTTTGTGTAATGTCTCCTGCGTCTCATTCCATTTTCCAAACATGAACTAAAGTTAACTTTAGCATAAACTATAGCAAAACAACCAAGTATAAGCAAAAGACCTAACCAGTTTCCATTTAACATTCTTAAACATATTAACATAACATTACTTAGTAGTGCTTCCATTTTTGGGGTGGGGATAAATTCCACCCCTCCGTAATCTCAACAGGTTCCCAGGAGAATCAGCGTTGATCGAGTACTCTTTTGCAAAAGAATCCTCCAAGGGTATCGATCTACCCCCTTAAGGTTCACTAGAAAGAGTGGTGAGGGCTCCCTGAGTTCCCTGTGTAGTCGGGTCCCCTCTCCTTTCCAATATTGGGGAGGAGTGGGGACACCCAGAAACCGCTCCCTCATTCCCCTAGGCTCTCCCCCATAACCCTTCATTCCCAACCCAGCGCGTCCCTCTCCCCCTGGATGCCTCCCGCTTCCTTCCTCACAGGGAATTTTATTTTGGAGTGCCCAGGTGACAAAGATGTTGGGGCTCCAAGGAAGTTGGAGCCACCCCCCCTTAGTTCAGCCCCCAAAGAGGAAGGTGAGAAAATGGGGGGGAAGGGGGGAGAGGGGGGGTACTATCTTTCTCCCTTCACCTCTCCTATCCCCTCCCTCTCCTCCCCCTCTTGCCCTCCCTCTCATTATGGGTAGGGGAGGGGAGGACATCTGCTGTTCCACCCATTAACCCCTGCAGCCCAAAGTGTTAGCCCGGGTCTGGGGGAAGGGATCTATTTGACTATCACTCTGGTACAGCAGTCAAGTGATTCTAATCCTTTAATCTAAGGGGACCTCCCCTTGCGTCTTTCCCTCCCCTGTTAAAGGGGTACTTGAGATTTGTCCTAAGAGGGGGCTGTGGGGAGGTGTTATTATGATGATAAAAAAGGGGGGGAAGAGCCCCCCCTCCCATCCAGACATTCAAAGACTCCCACCAAGACACTGTGATCATCATAAGTGGGAGTAGAGACTAGGCAACTAAAGTTTTGTGTTGGTATTTTCCAATCCACAATTATTTGCATTGTCCCAGAGTCCCTTGTTCTTCTGTTTTTCACCTGGTGGGGTGGTCCTGAAAGGATGGCTTGATGAGAGGAGGGGAATCCTCAGGGAGTCCCTACCACATGTTGGCGTAAGGGACTCCTGAGGTCCAGGGAGAGAGGGAAAGAGTGAGGTGCCATCCCAGGGGGAAGCCCCTCGGTGGTCCCACTAGGTCAGGCCCAATAACCTCCCTCAGCAAGGCAGATAGCCTGCCATTTAGGAGGATTGCATTCCCCCAGTCCTGGCAAGGTAGAGAGAAATAGTTTTGTTAATTATCTCTTTGTTAGGATGCTGGACCAGCGGAACAGGACCCGAGAGCAAGCCCACCTCAGGAGCCCCCTGACCAACCCCCCCACATCCCCCCTCCCAACCTCAAAACAAAAAAACCCTAAAGGGACTCACCCACCGCCAGGACTTATTACTGGTCCGAAGTTATTGTGGGGTTTCTCAAGTATCGGATCTTCTGAAGCATCTCCTCCAAGCTCATGGTCAGTAGGTGTAGTTCATTTGACTGGGATTGTCCTTGAGATGAAAACCTGGAAGGGCCTGTTCGATTCAGTGTACGTTCCTTGAGCACCCCTTTTTTGAAGAGATCTTCTTTGGCTTCCGAAGCTGAAGAGTATGCAGTGGGGCCTTCTGGCTAGAACACTATAAGCTTGGCTGGGTAAAGGGTGTGAAATCTGATCTGCTGCGATCTTAAGATGGGAAACAGCGGAGCATAGGCCCTTCTCTGACTTTGGGTAAAGGGGGCGTAATCATTGTCTATGATGATACGGTGGTTTTCATACATAATTTTCCCTTTCTGCCAAGATTTCTTAAGAAGAAGTTCCTTGGTCTGGAAGCTTTGCATCCTTACCACAAACTATCTGGGTCTGGCATCTTTAGCCTGTGGTTTGGGTACCAGCACCCTGTGAGCACATTCAAAATCTAGGGGGTAATCAGGGCCCAGATCGAGAATGGATCTGAAGAATTGGTCTGCGAAGGCCAAGGGGTCGGGGCCCTCATCTCCCTCCGGCAGACCAAAAATTCAGAGATTCTTCCTTCGCCCTCTGTTCTCTGCATCTTCCTGTCTGAGAGAGCAGTGTAATTGGAATTCCACTAAGGAAAGAACTTTCGACTCGAGGGCGTTTATTTTTATAGTGTTTTGAGATATTTGCTGGTCTGCCTCATCAGCTCGAGACTGTAGAGATCTCAAATCAGACTTAACTTGGTTAAGAGAGTCCCTCATTTCTTCTCTGAATTCAGAGATGGCCCGAAGAATATTCTGTTCTGACAACGGGGTTGGAAGAGCAGGCAGGGCTGACTGGGGTTCATTTCCCCTTCTTTTCCCTCCTTTGGTGGCCATTGGGGTTGGGGGAGGATGAACCAGGCCAGGCAGGAAGGCTGCAGGTGGGTTTAAACTCTTTATCGAATCCACTGTATGCAGAGTAGCTTTTCCCTCTTCTGTAGTAGAGTCAGTGAGTGGGGAGAATCTGTTTTGCAAAATAAGTTCCATAGGGTGCAGCCGCCAAGCTGCCTGAAGTTATTTTTATCTTTTTATTCCCTTTCTTTTCCCTTCCTCTTCTATTTTCTTTAATCTCCCTCCCCAGCTCTCCCTCCTTCCCCTAGTCCTTTCTTCTTTTCTTCTCCTGCTCCTCCTCCTCTCCTTCCCCCTTGCCTCTTGTCCTTCAATTTACTGTGACTTTTTATTTTTATTTATTTTTAGAAGTTGTTTTAATTGCTCAGTACTTTTACTTTTTTTTTTTGATTAATTGAGTTGCTCCTTTAAGCTGCTGGAGGTTACCTATAAAAAGGCCAAGCTAATTGACACTGAAAGGTAGCTCCGATAATGTCTCTGCACCCAATAACCTTATGATATATGCTGGGCAATTACTTTCTGCGGGGTTAATACTCCGTATGTGAGTGAGGGGCTACCAGAGAGGCGCTGATTCACCAACGCGGAGGATTGAAATGCGACCGTGAGGTCCAAATTGGAGGGGAGACTCCTGATGCTTACTTAGCTTCCTGAATTAAAGAAGCATTCGAGGTGTCAAGAAAATGTCACTGCCACTTCCGAAGGTGTGAGAGGAGGGGAAGAACAAGTCGGGAGCCATGGTTGGAGCCTCCAAAGTAAGAGACGTGCAACTTGCAGTCGAGACTCGAAGGGACCAGCAGTTAGTGGCCTTGTTCCCAAGCGGTCCAAGCAAGCTGAGAAGGGGGGGCTCCACTTTCACTTACTAGCCGCTGGGGTCTGAGAGCAACACAGGATCCGGGTTTGCAGGGGTCTCACCTCGGTCCAGTCAACAGATCCTGTATGCAGTTTTGGATTTCTTTTGAGGTAGGAGGCCAATTAAATTATTTCGTTAGGGAAGCCTCCACACTTTGCTGCTCACCGTGCCATCACCGGAACCCAGGGTAGTGGCACTTTCGTATCGCTGTAATTCCCCTGACGCTCGAAAGGGGTACTCGCTAATCACAGCAAAGCCTTGCTGGATGTGGTTTTCGACATGCAGATATCACCCAGTACCTTCAAAACAGCACTCTCACAGATAGATTGGTCACCCATTGATGTACTGCATGATCTTGACCTAGCAGTAAAGTACATTATTTATTTATTTTTTCTTACTTTTTCTCTTTGTGGCCCCGGTCAGTTCCTACTCCTCTCCTCCTACTCCGGCTGCCATCCACCCACTCCGAACTCCTCTAAGGCCAGCACCTGGTACTCCCCCATGGCTTACCCCCCATGGTGAAGAGGTGAGGGAGGCCCCAACTCCCTCACCAGGCATGGATCTGGAGCAGGTAAGGTCCATGGCAATGGCAGGCAAAGGCAGATGGCCATCAAGCTGCATGACCTGGCTGCTACTATTTTCTGTTTTTCTTCCCTTGTGGGAGTGCAGCATGCAATGATGCCTGTGACGGGGGTCATGCTCACTCCCGTGCGTGCCCATGTCAAGCATCTACCATGCTCCCACCCCACGTTCTTGTGGCTCTGTGCCATCAAGCCCCAGCCTCTGCTAGGGGTCAGGCATGCACCAGCCTCAGGTCTCCCCCTCCCCAGAGATGGAGAGCAGTCTGTTGGATGCTCAATCCATCTCCTCCCTGCTGACCCATGGCAGCCCGTGCTCATTCCTGAACACAGGTCACCGACGTGGTGCAAGGTGTGGCGTCCAGTGCCTCAACCCTCAGCACCACCAGGCCGACTTGTAAAGCACTTTATTAACAGTTTCAACATGGTCTGCGATAAATTTGCCCCATTTAGAAAAAGGAAATCTCATGGCTGCCCTAACAAATGGATAACTGGTGATCTTCTAGCACTTATGAGGGAAAGGCATAACCTATGGTGTTGGACCAGGGCCACTGGAGACAAAAATGATTACCAGACATACAGGGACTCCAGGAACTGGTGTACTCAGCTCATAAGGCTCACAAAAGCACATTTTTATAGAGACCAGTTGAACAGGAGCTGTGGTGATGAGAGGAGGTTCTGGAAGAACATCAAGAATCTCCTCAGAAGGGATGACAAGAAACACCCTACGATTCTCAATATCAACAAGATGATCACCATGGATCCTCTCACTATAGTGGAATTGTTTAATACTTCCTTCACTGACCTGAGCTCTGTCCTCCCGCCTGACTATATGAAATCTATGGAAGCATACATTGATTGCAACTTCACTAAGAATGAGCATCCTAACTTTTATTTCAAGCATGTAACCCCCAAGAGGCCATGTCATATGTAAAAAAAGTCTTGGGTAAAACCAGGATGGGCAGCGATGGCATCAACATGAAACTGGTCACCCTTGCTCTTGATGAGAAAATTGTCCCCATTACCAAACTATTCAATAAATCACTAACTCTGGCCAAATTCCCTTCAGTTTAGAAACAAGCTCTAGAGATCCATGCTCACAAGAGTGGGGACAGGTCCTGCATTGCCAACTATAGGCCCATATCAATCCTATCCCCTCTGTTAAAAGCATTGGAGAGAATTGTGGAGGATCAAATCACTGACTACTTTTAGAAATATCAGTTGCATTGTCGTCAACAACACAGTTTCAGAAAGAACCAAAGCACCACCTGTAAAGCAGTTAATGGCAAACTAGGCATAGCCTATAAAACGAGATACATGCCATCCCTCTGCAAGGTTAGCAACTGCTTGGGGTATCCTGCTCCCTGCCCTTACTCATGGTGTTCCTACCTATGCTGCACACAAAACCATCCTTCATTTATGGGATGTAACTTATAACAACATCTATCAGTATGTATCTTCATCACCCCTGCTTAAGCACCATTGTAAGCTTTACAGTGATTTAAACTGGCTATCCCCCTCAGCTAGTATTCCCTTGGCTCTCTAATTGACTCAGTGATTAGGTCTCAAACTCCTACTGCCTTGGCCAAAATGCTTATACCTCAATCCTCCCCCATGAATTGTGCTCAGTGGAGTATTCCTTGCTCCAAATACCTAGGTGTAAAACATCTAAAGGTTCTTGTGCCTTTTCCCATGCTGCTCCTCAAATGTGGAACTCCTTTCCCTTAGCAATACATAATGCCTGCTCCCATGACAGCTTTAAAAAGCAACTGTGACATTTTCTATCTATATCAGACCCTTGCAAGTGCCATGACCCTCCCTAGATCACATATAGATCTGCTGCACCATATTTCACAGCATCCAGTGTTGTTCTCTTACTCCCAATCTATGTACCTGTTTCTGGTTATCCTGGTCCTTCCCTGGTCTGGTTGCTATACTACTTGTTTTTCCCCATAATCTCTTTGTTGCAACTCTGTCTCCTATTTCATGCCATGCCTACTGTAATCTGCACCAGCTGAAAGCTCCATTTTTGTCATACAAATGTTTCTCTTTGCTATACATATAACTGCAAGTTTTTGTATTTATGCATGTATCTACTGATAAGCCTTGAACATATCCTATAACTTTGCTTAGATGGTTTTCTGTCTTACTCTGATTGTTGTAACTATGCCTGGGTCATGCCTGAATATAGTCATTTTGTGGCTAGTGCACCCACCCAGTAAACAAAAACTAAATAAATAAATAAAATAGCACAGCCATATTCCTGGTGGAGTATACTGACTATGTTCACAAGGCCTTGGATGTTGGTAAATTGGTGGGGTCTGTCTTCAATGACTTAATGAAGGCCTTTGGCATGGTCAACCACCCCCTCCTCCTGGTACAACTACAGACTCTGGGGGTTGTCTCCAATGCTGTACATTGGTTTCAGGACCACCAGATGCACAGGACATTGAGAGTCAAAGTCAGCCAGGCTATTTCGGAGTCCAGAGAGGTATCTTTGGATGTTCCCCAGGGGTCAATCCTCGGACCTTTGCTTTTCAGTCTTTTTCTGAATGCACTACCCTAGGCCTGTAACAGCAAAATAATCCTGCACACTGATGATGTTGTCATTCTCAGCAGCAGCACTGACATCAAGACACTACAGAAAGAACTGCAATCTACTTTCTATCAGCTTGAGTACTTGTTCAGTGCACACAAGCTGTTAATTATAACAAACTAAAACCATGGTCCTCTCCAGCCCTCAACTCAAGAGGTGATATCCCACACTTGCCATCCACAACAGTATGTTGGCCCCCCTGGAGCAGATCCACTCCTTCAAGTACCTGGGGATCACCATTGATGACACCCTTTCATTTGTGCAACTATTGACATGGTAGTAAAGACTGTTAATACGAAACCTGGAGTTCTTTATCAGCACAGCAAAAACCTCACATCATCTGCTCTCTGTCTCTCCATCTCCAGTTCTATCCTGTCCACTATAGATTACTGAATGGTGGTTTACGGTGCAGTTATAGACACAGCGCTTAAATGGGTGGCCATTGCCCATAACAAGGCTTGTAGGCTTGCCCTTGCAGCTGACCATTATACACACACCTGCACACTATACAAACACACAAACTGGTTATCCTTGGGAACAGAATTAAGTTCCAAACCTGTCTCCTTGCTTAGAAAGCCCTTCTTGGCAAAACCTCCCCCTACCTTACAGGTATCTTCTCATTCACCAGTACTAATTACAACATCAGAGGAAGAGCACAGAGCACACTCTCTGTTCCTTTTGTAAGAACAGCACTTGGTGAGTGAGCATTCTCCAACAGGGCATCCCTTTGGTTCAGTGAGGTTTCAACGGCATTGTTCAATACAGGAAGTCTCCGGGCCTCTAAGTCTGACCTGAAACAGCACTTCCCCAGCAGGAGTGTGTGTGCTTATCTGTCGGGCACCTAATGCCTCCCCCTACTACTCCTCACACTCCCCACTGAGATAACCTGTATTACTCCATTACTTGATCCCTTCCCCTCACTCTTGCCCACCCAGATCCTAATCACCCCGTCCCTCCCTCTTATACTCCATGATTCTTCCCTGTATTCTAACTACTTTGTTTCCCCACTTGCTTTCCTCCCTATACCTTTGACCTCACTGATCACCTAGACAACCTTCTCTGGCACTCTTTATTTCCCCTACCCAAGGTTACATCCTACTTCCATTGTTTCCTTACCTCCTCACCCAGTTCCCTCCTCACTCAGACCTGCTACCTACTTCTTGGTAGTTGATTTCCTCAGTTCTATGCGATCATGTTCTGGATTCCCTGCCCTCCTTAATCTCTCTTTTCCCATGCCTTCCACCCCACCTTCTTTCCTATAATGACAAGACCTTCCATTTAATGAGGCTGCTCCTCAATTCCTACTGGTCTCCCCCTTGACAAATTTGCTTAACTGATACTTAGCTTCTATAAAGCTACTCTAAATTTATTGTTGTCCGCCAGCTAAAGCAGTCTGATGTAATTTTTTCTGTAATATTTTTGGTTGATTCAATGAATATATTTTACTGTAATTGGTGTTTCTTGCATATATTACTGGTTTTGTGTTCATGACATGGAACCTTTGTAAAAGAGCTCCTGCTCAAAGGTGGTTTCTGAATCATTAAATAAATAAAAAATAAATAAATAAAATAAAAACCACAGCCAATGATCTCATGCTTTGACTCGGAGGTAGCATCTGACAGATGCAGATTAAACACTGGACATACTGTGAATAATGGTGGCCTGGACGTCTTCCCAATTCAGGAACTCAAAGCATTGTTCAGTAAATTTAAAAAAACTGAAGATAAAAGAAATTAATATCTTCTACAATAAGGAACCTTTAAGAAAATATTGAAATAAAGATTGGGCACCCAGAGGGCTTAGGATAGAGAAAGTATCAATAGGAGGTTTTATATCGGAGACATACAAGAACAGGTGGGAAGAAGCACTTACAGTCTGTGCCACTACACTGGTAAAGATCCTAGTTGACTAAGCCAAGGAAAGATGTACTCTCAAATGGGGACGGAGAAAGAATCTCAGATTTAGAAGTGGGTAGCCATCTGGGAACAAGCGACCACCAAACAGTGTGGTTCACGATAAACACAGCCATACAATCAAGCCATACAAAAGCAAGAGTATTGGACTTTAGGAGGGCTGACTTTGGGAAAATGAGAGAGTGCCTCAGAAAGCACTAGCAAACAGGCAAGAAGGAGGGGTGGAGGAATAATGGGGAGTAATCAAAACAGCCATCACAGAGGCAACAAGCCTTTGTGTAAAGCAAATCAACAAAACACAACAAAAGAAAACACCGCTATGGTTCTCAAAAGAGGTGGCAGGGAAAGTTAAGGAGAAAAGGATAGCATTCAGGAAATATAAGGAAACACATAAGGAGCAGGACAGAGAACTTTATCAGTTAAAGCAGAAAGAGACTGGGAAGGCAGTCAGAATAGCAAAGGCCCAAATCGAGGAAAGGATAGCCAACTCTGTTAAGAAGGGGGATAAGACCTTTTATAGGTACATTAGGGAGTGAAGAAAGACAAAAGGAGGGATACTAAGGCTTAATAAAGGGGAAGGAATGTGTGTAGATGGTGACAGTGAAAAAGCAGGGATACCGAATGAATATTTCTGCTCAGTATTCACAAAGGAAGAGGAGGGGGAGGTACCTAAACCAAACAAGAGAGACACTCTGAAGATGGGGGTCGATGCCAGTCCATTTACAGAAGAAATGGTTCTGTAAAAATTAATAAAATTGAAGGTGGACAAAGCAATAGGGCCTGATGGGATTCATCCAAGAATTCTAAAAGAACTAAGGGTAGAATTAGTGACACCGCTGACTACTCTCTTTATCAAATCACGGGAGGATGGGGTGGTACCTGAGGACTGCAGGAGGGAGGATGTGATTCCTCTTCACAAAAGTGGGAGCAGGACAGAGGCAGGAAACTACAGACCAGTTAGTTTGACCTCAGTAGTAGGGAAAATGATGGAATCACTTCTGAAGGAAAGAATTGTTGAGTACCTAGAGGCCAGTGGGGCACAGGACCCAAGGCAGCATGGATTCACAATGGGAAGGTCATGTCAGATGAATCTAATAGATTTCTTTTACTGGGTGACCAAAGTAGTAGACCAGGGAGGGGCTGTGGACATGGCCTACCTAAATTTAGCAAGGCATTTGATATAGTCCCACACAAAAGATTAATACACAAGTTAGCCAGCTTTGGAGTGTGTCCCAAGGTGGTAGCCTGGATAAAAAATTGGCTAGACAACAGGACACAAAGGGTAGTAGTAAATGGAGTCCACAGTGAAGAAAGGAGGGTTACTAGCAGTGTACCGCAGGGTTCAGTACTGAGACTGGTCCTTTTTAATGTCTTTATAAATGACATTGAAGAGGAACTGGAAGGAAAAGTATGTCTCTTTGCAGACGACACAAAGATCTGCAACAGGGTTGATACACAAGATGGAGTGGAAAGTATGAAGAGGGACTTGGCAAGGTTGGAGGAATGGTCAAATGTATTGCATCTCAGATTCAATGCAAAGAAGTGCAAGGTAATGCACCTGGGAAACAAAAACCCAGGGGAAGAGTACACAATGGGGGGTGAGATACTGACAACAGTAAAAATGGAAAGGGACTTGGTGGTAATTATATCAGATGACCTTAGGGTGGGAAAGCAATGTGAGAAGGCAGTAAGGAAGGCTGGGGGGATATTGGGATGCATAGAAAGAGGCATCAATAGTAAAAAACAGGAAGCTGTTATCCCTCTGTACAGACAGTTGGTGAGACCCCATCTGGAGTACTGTGTGCAGTTCTGGAGACCCCATCTCCTTAAAGACATAGACAAACTGGAGGCTGTCCAGAGGAGGGCAACCAAAATGGTGCAGGGTCTGCACCAGAAGACATATGAAGAAAGACTAAAGGAGCTTAATATGTATAACCTTGAGGAAAGAAGGGAGAGAGGGGACATGACAGAAACTTTCAAGTACCTCAAGGGGAATCAACAAAGTCCAAGAGGGTGGCATCTTTCAGAAAAAGAGATGTGCAAGAACAAGGGGGCATAATTTGAAGATAGAGGGAGGATGTCTCAGAGGTAATGTGAGGAAGTATTTTTTCACAGAGAGGGTTGTGGATGCATGGAACAGCCTCCCTGAGGAGGTCATGGAGTCAAGAACAGTGGGGGGATTTTCAAGAATGCATGGGACAGACATAAGGCAGCCCTAGTGGGGGGTAGGAGGAAGTAAGCTGTTGGTTAACTAGGACCTGCAGCTTATCTGTTAGGTAGGAAAATGGGCAGACTAGGTGAGCCAAGCGGTCCTTATCTGCCGTCAAATTCTATGTTTCCATGCTTCTATGTAAACAGCTATCAGAAGAGGTAGAATCTCTCTAAAAAAAACTTTGTTAAGCTGACCCAGTGGCATGGAGGACTGAGGCATTGATTGCCTTACCTTCTGCCATGCCGGTAACCCCTGTCTGGGAACAAACACGGGTGGGATGGGAGAAGATCAAGCATCCCAGGGTCTGCTACCCTTTCCCAGGCAGGAGTGATCAGCTGACTTTACCCCTGACTGCCAGTGGGTGGAGGCCCACTGCTGGTGAAGGCATGAGCAACTTCAAGTGAGGGGCTGCAATCCTGCAGGGTGTGCATGTCTCCACATGCATGTTCTGACATGCTGTTGTGGCAGGGGAACCAGGGAGAAAATCACTAGGTTGGTGTGGGCTACATGAAGCCCTGCCCACCTACCTCTACTTTGTGCCAGCTGCTGATCACCCTGCCCAATCTGGATATGTGTCATTGAGTGGGGGGAATGATGGTCTTCCCCTTCCTGGCCCCACCATGGGGGGGGCTATCCATGGGGATCTCCAGCATGGTGGTCAGATGCAGCGGGTAGTGGTTGAGAGGAGGTGAAAACAGGGCTGAGAGCCAGCCCACACCACCTGCGGCGAAAAACCTATATAAAAAATTAACTTTTAACTTATAAAGACAAACCTGAATTTCCTGCCTATAAAAAATCATTGCAAAAAAAAATTAGCAAGCTACGAGTCAAAAGATGCTGAACGCAAAAGACGTAAATTTATCAGTGACACCATGGATTGCGAGTTCAAACAATAATCAGGCTTTACTTTACTACTTCTGGCCTTTCACGGAAACTATAAGCATTACCAAATCTAATCTGTGTTGATATTAATTCTGCTACCCCACTTACCTGCATCACCCTAACTCTGCAAATTTCTTTGCTCATTATACAGTACCTATCCCTTGCTGTGTCTTACTCACTTCACAAGCTATCTCCCTCCTCCCATCTATTATTTTTGGTTGCTCTGCCTGCTTTCATATACCTATGTCTTTTCTCTGATCAAATCCTTGCCCCTTCCTACCCTCCCCAGATGACCAACATGCTAGACCTAAACAATTTCAGTCTCTCAGACCCCCTTGTTACTCCAGTGCCCAACTTTAACCTGACCCCATTTCTGTCTCGTGGTCACATGTGCCTAATTACAAAATTTGTCACCAAGCACCATTACTGCTCACTATTTAGCTGCCCTATCCCTCCAGCTGATTGTGGCCTCTGGTGTCTCTGCCTTATTTCCCTTATAATATCAGATGACATTGAGGTAAATCTTGGTCCCGCTGCCCACCTAAATAGCTCTGATCTTCTCTGGTCTGGAACAAAGGGCCTCAAAATTGTCCACCTAAATATCTGGAGCTTGCTTTGTAGCCTATCTGAGCTTCATGCCTGGGTATCTCCATATACAGCGGCAGTTTGTTGGTGTGACCGCACCTAGGAGCAGCACTGCCAAGGTCAGTGAACAGTTATATTAAGCAAACAAAGGGGACCGGCACCTGCTGACGTTGTGCTGTGTACTGGTACACTAACCATGGCTCTCTTAACAGTCTCTCATAATTCTCTCATAAGTTCATTTATCTTCAAATCATGAGAGATAACAATGCTGCAAGTTCCATAAAGTGCTGTGCTTTATTGAAAGTATAAACAAAATGTACTAATGCACATAGCAGCATACACAAGAGAGTAAAACACTCCGCTCTTAAGTTCAAAAACTTCCGATGTGACATCACCCGATGCATTTCACACATGATGCGCTTTGTCAAAGGCTGCCATACACTGCTGACAGTCCCCCTTAAGTACACATTTTCTCTTAAAGTGACAGTAAAATGAGGTAGGCAAGTAATATGTTCTATAGTACTCAACCCAATATTAATAAATTGCACAGTGGATAAATACATTAAATACATATCACAACTATGCCATAATGCAAATGAAATACTATTGGGTTAATTTAATCCTCATATAATGTTATCTGTTCAGTAAATTAAAAACTTAAATGTATATGTAAATGCATTCCCACTTCATCCAATAGTCATAAATACTAGAGTTTAAAAATGTGGGACAGTGATGGCACATGTTTTATAGATGTATATAAAACCAACAGTCAACCCTTTTAGAGTTGCTAATGCAAATATGCAAAAAGAAACAAAAGAAAAGTAATATAAATCTAAAATGTGGGGTATTTTAGTTACATTACTTTTCTTTTGTTTCTTTTTACAGATCTGCACCAGTGACTCCAAAAGGGTCAATTGTTGGTTTTATATACATCTATAAAACTTGTGCAATCTCCGTCCCACATTTTTAAACTCCGATGACTATTGGATGAGGTGGGAATGCATTTGTATGTATATTTAAGTTTTTTATTGAGCAGATAACATTATATAGAGAATAATATATGGGGTGGTGTGTGTCTATAACGAGGGTGTGTGTAAAATTGAGTTTTACACAAGCTAGTCCATATTCTATTTTTCATAATTGCTGGTGTGTGCTTTTTCACCTCAGCAGTTATGCAAAATAAAATAAGCAAACCGGAAGGCAAACAGGTTGTGTTCAGGCAGCCATGGACCAGATGGGTTTCTGCGCAGTCAGCGATCTGTGGTCTGCAGGTTGCAGTACACCACTACTTCGAGGCATAAAGAAGTGGACTTTTTGTTTTAAAACATTAACTATTTGTCTGGGTTTTTTTTATTTATTTTCAAACTGACTGCTGAGCGGCGGTTGTGGTGAGCTGGTGCATGTCTAATGTACTCCTCTCTCACTCATTCTCCACAACTGGTACAAATGAATTTCTCTGTTCCAAGTGTTCATACAGTAATTGTTTCTACTTGACCTGTACTGTCCTGGATTGTGCCTGAAAATAGGCATATTTAATGTCTAGTGCACACACCCAGTTATCAAAGAAGAAATAAATAAACAAACAAAATCTGGCCATAGCCGATAGGGCTGCAGGGGAGAATGTGGGGCAAAAATATTGAAAATTTGTTTTTTAATACTTTTACACCAGATTTTTAACATAGGCTTGATAAGGCCCTGCCTCATGAAGATGGGCATAGAAAATGTTCAGCTCCTAGCCTAAAGGTGATTTTAAGCAGGGACTGCAAAATCAACTTTCAGGACGCAAAAATACATTTTGGTCAAGAGTTGAAAACTGACAGCTGTCAGAGTCATGTGGTGCTGTAAAAAATGGCTGTGTTGTAAATGTGGGGGTAAAAATATTAAAAATTACCAAAGTTACCAGCCTATATTTGCAAAATTCAGTGTAGGCTCATAACTTTATTGTTTTCAAATATTGTTACATCAAATTTTCAACAAACCTCCTTATTACCCCAACTCATGAACAAAGGCAGAGAAAATGTTCAACTCCTGCCCAAAAGGAGATTCCATGCAGGGGCCATGAAATCACCTTTTGTTATATAAAAAAAACATTTTGGCCAGGATTCAAAAAATGACAGCTGTCAGATTCATGAGTTGCTGTAAAAATTTGGCTATGTTGTAAATTTGTGGTAAAAATATTGAAACTTTCAAAAGTTAAAAGCCTGCATTCATAAAATTCAATGTAGGCTCATAACTTGGTTTTTTTCATATTTTTACATCAAATTTTCAACATAGCCTTCTTATGACCCCACCTCACGAGCAAGGGCAGAGAAAATTGTCAGCTCTTGCCTGAAAGGTGATTTTGTGCAGGGACCACAAAATCACTTTTTGGGACAGATTTGCCTAATGACAGTTCAGTTGTTCATGAGGTAGGGTCTGAAAGTAGGCATGTTGAAAATTTGGACCAAAAATATGCAAAAATGCCCAAGTTATGCCACTAAGTTCAAAACCCCATTAAAAAAGATTGAAACACATAGCTGTTTTTTCAGTTTGTGATCTGGCTTTGAAGAGTGAAGACATGTCTGCAGTCCAAAGAGAATTACGGTGCTTGACCCCCAGTGGGTAAGTAAAGGTTTGGAGGGGTGGTAGATGCTAAGTAGAAGGGTCGGGTGGGGGCAGTAACAGTGCAAAAGACATTGATGGATGTTTTTCTTTTTATAGGTTAAAAAACAAATCATTATCGCGACACTGGGGGATTTGGCACCCCCAGTGTCACTGTTATGTTTTTTGGGGGGGATGGTGGTAAGAAGAAGGGTCAAGTGGAGGGATAACAAAAATACATATTTTTTAAGAAGGGGCAATGGAAAACTTGAGAGAGACATTCACACACACACACACACGGCTTACAATGTCTGTCCACCGCAACCCAGGGCTCACTTGCACTGAATACCTCTCCCAATGCCCTGGCCACTCTGTTTGAGGAGGACTGAAAACTACTCCCCAATGCCCTGGTAACTCTGTGGGGGAGGGAGACAACATGGATTGCAGACTTGGAGAAAGTTGAACATTGAAGAGAGAGACACACACACACACACACAGAATGCTGCCAACATTCAGCAGAATCGGTCCTGATCTCGCCCTTATTGTGAGTGTGTGTGTGTGTGTGTGTGTGTGTGTCTGTCTCAGCACCAGAAAGAATGTTGTGTATTGTTATCATTTCTGTGCACTGCTCGCTCTGACCCTCCATCTGTCTCTCTCTTTTTCCTACTCACTGTCTCTGTGTGCCTCCGCAACACACACTCTTGCTGTCCCCCCAACTGCCCTGCTCACTGTACATTCTAACCAAGTGGAGCAGGTGCTGAAGGACAATTTCTGATTCATGCAGCCACAGTGCTCCCGCTCTCTCCCTCTGTCACATAATATCTGTTTACACATGGAGAGAAAGACACAGTGAGAGGAGAGTGCAGCAAGGCTGTAAACATAGAGAACAAGAACAAGCTGAAATGAAATGTGCCACTTGGTCACATAACCGCTGTGAGCTGCTGCTCTCACTCTCTCTCTCTCTCTCTGCCACAGCCACTCTGCTCCATCTGTCTGCACCTACTAGCTCTGTCCACTATGCTTTTACAGGAGAGTGTGGTAAGCTGAAATTAAATGTGCCCATCGCTTACAGGATGGCTGTCATCTGTCTTTGTCTCTGGCTCATGACTGTTCCTGCCACTTGCGATCTGTGTCCCTGTACTGATGTGTCTGGGGATGGTGGGGAGGGGGGCAAATGCGGGACAGGGAACAAACTCACTGCCTCATTTATGAGTGAACCCAGAGCAGAAATGGGAGAGGGAACAGATATAGTGACTCTGTCACTCCTGCAGTTCAGCAGTTAATGTGCTGCCTGTGTCCTGCATGCTCAATGGCTGCCATGCACATTCACTGTCCTTGACCAGCAAAAACTAGTGCAGTGTGAATGGAGTACTCTGCTCCACTGATGCGGAGATGACTGTGTTGACACTCCAACAGGCTGTTCATTTGCAAAGAATGCAAAGAATGCTGAATCCTTTTTTGAAAGCAAGAGGTCTGCAGGGCTGCACCCACTGCAGCCCTAATAACTAACTAATTAAATAAACAAATACGTTTTTAGTTGAGATTATCCACAGAGATTGGAGGGTTATGGCATGACCAGCTCCAGATCCAGGAATACCAGAGTATTTTGACCCAATACTCCAACATATGGTGACATAAGTATGTTTTAACTGTATTGTTTTCTTTTAATTTTTTACTTTTTGTCACTTTCCCTGCTATTGGTCTAAGAAATATTGTAGATAATGCAGCAATGATTTCACTGAGTCTTTCAAAATGTATCTGACTCTCTCCTGCTAACTACACAAATGCGGTTTGTGACATTACAATCTGCTGTCATGGTAAACACTATAATGTCATAAACAAAGGCACTTTAAGGTTAAAGGAAAACTACATCCTCATATCTTGTAAATTTTATTTGTTTCTTTTGCAACAGGCAACTCTTTTCCAGTAGCTGATGAGGATATATGTGTGTTTTTTAGCTTGTTTTCACTGTCCAGACTAGTCCCCTGTAACTAACCCGGGGGTTTCCATTTAATAGTTGTTGAAATCTCATTCTCCATGACAGCTGTAATAGCACATGAGAACATGATGTCACATTACCCATTTATACCATGTATCTCTATGCAGAAAGCACAAATATTCTAAAAAAACTTATGGAAACACACAAACTGAAAGCAATTGAAAGGAAAAAAAATGTTGTATTATAGCTCAGACAGTTTGCAAAGCTAACTGAAGGTAAATGTGGTATTTCACACCTTGCTGCAACTTGTATTGTTGAACTCTAATTAAGCAGACAGGCATACTGTGGAGTCTAAAGGGTGCTGACACATCATGTTCTCATGTGCTAACACAGCTTTCAGGGATAATGTGATTTCAACCACCAGGAAACAAAGGCCCCCAGGTTAGTTACAGGGACTAGTAAGAACGGTGAAAACATACTAAAGCAATCACATATATCCATAACAGATAACATAACAGTAAATGAGTTGTCTGTTGATGTGGAAACAAATAACATTTACAAGATATGAGGATGTAGTTTTATTTTAACAATTGAGAGCCAATTGTTTTCAAATGTTTTTCATACAGACATTTTAGATGGACTAACACGATTGCTGTAAATCTTGGAAAGGAACATTGAAAATTTAAAAAAAAAATAGATTCTCTAGTAAACTGTAACAGTTGAACAGCTTGCTGAAGTGCAGAATTGCTCTGTAAAGAATATCAATTATATATATATCCAAGGGCAAACTACAAAGACTATATGAGTGAGGAGGCACAGAACTTAAAGATTATCAGTACTATACTAGGAAGTAAATAGTGAAAATAGGCTAAATAAGAATTAAAAAGGCTGATAAATAGTACATATTACAAGGCATCTCCAAGTACCTTCAACCACCTGAAAAGTGCCATTATCCCACAACAAAGCACACCCTGGAGAGTCTAATTGCAATTTTAAAATGGATCCAATATTTTTATAGGGGGGAGGGATGCAAAAATGCCCACAAATAAAAAACTAAACATTTTTATGACTTTTTTTTTAGTGTTCATCCACCCCAGCAAAATAGTCCCAGCACATCACAACACTGACATGCCATCTTAGGTTCAAATACTATGTACTGCAAAATTCATTTATTTGTAATTACCTTTTAATCCCTCTATTTTGCCAACCCACCCCACCCACATTTACCTGTTTCCTCACCTTTCTTTCTTCTTCTTTACATTACTCAGTCCCTTTTCCCCACCTTGTTTCTTTTCTGTCTTTCCTATATTCAGAAGATGGAATGCTTACTATGGATGGAATACAATAATTCAAATCTCTGCTGAGTTCTACTGGCAGAATGCTCAGCCCCACAGTTACACAACAGAAGGCCTCAGATGGAAGCAGGGATTTTGTTTATCTGTAGCAAGTTTAACAGCAGAGATTTTCCTGTTAAACGAGGTAAGATAGGAGAGGATTTTTCATGGCCAACAAAGAAACTCAAGAAATTAAAATTGCAAGTACTGTGGTACTTAATTTTTTAATGTCTGTATGTGTGTGTAAGAAGAAAATGATGGGGGTAAATAATATGTAAGTATTATTTTTTAAATTTAAGGCAGTTTTATTTTTAGGGCCTTGTTGAAAGTTTGTTGTTAGTAAAGATGAGAGCCATGTTTGTGATGGCAATCAGGGATGTGTGATTAGTACTGATTTTAGTGTAAAGAAGCTGCTGGACCTTTATCAAATGCTGTTGTGCTGAGATAATGGCACTGGCAAAGGTGGTAGTTAGCCAATTAGGTTTCATGATTTTATAACGTGAAACATCTTGCTATAGGGAATTGCAAAGGTTACATTAAACCAACTCACTGCTACTATATGTGTGCCTCTTCCAAGAATTCCATTCGGTTGTGCCCCATTGGCTGTTTCATGTCCATGGGAATGATAGGTGTCCCCTAAAGCTGTGTGGAATATAAAATTCTGCCCACAGAATGCCCATGAAATTACCATTCCGATTCTGTGGAATTCTGCAGAATTGTCATGAAAATTCCACGGAATTTTGCAAAAGGTTAAATTTCAGTTATTTCACTATAATTTTAAAAGTATGCATCCAAATACTACCAGTGTTGACGAGATAAAGACACTGTTGATAAAGTTATAGACAAACATATACTGCACTGTATAAAAGAAGATTGACAACTTAAGTTTTAAACATTTATTTTTGTAAAATATTTTTGTGAAAAAACAACTAGTTTTTAACTTTCTTCTTATGTTTGTTTTATACTAGTTTTTTGCTTGTTTTATATGTTATTTTTGATTTATTCTATATTATTTCATATTTGTGAAATGCACGGGGCATGCATTGTGCTGATGTAACCATACACATGCAGAGTGCCTTCAGCCCCTGGAAGTGTGTTTAGATCTGTATAATGAACACCCAAAGTGACTCATTGTGCGTGCTTATAAAATGGGTGAACTGAGAAAATGTAAAAACCAAAAAATATGCCAACTTAATTTTATTAAAAACAGGTAATTATTTTTTAAAACTAACTAGTAAAAAGTAGTCCCTTCCCAGTTGTCAAGTATCTGTCTATCCATGCATTCAGTAGATGGAATGTTTATTTATCACAGAATGTAGGACTTCAAACTTCTGCAGAATTTTACTGGCTAAATGTTCACCTCTCCCCACACAATCACACACAGCAGGAAGCCTTGATAACATCAAGGATTCAATTGTATATGTGGCAGGCAAGCAGCAAGGATTTCTCTAGTAGGGAGGTAAGAATTGGAGTGGGGGGATATAATCAGAAAGGAATATCAAGAAAATGAAACTTTGAGTAATACTACATTTACTATTTTTATGTTGCTTGCACGCATGTGCAAGAAACATAGTGCCATCATCCGAGTTTTTGGATGTGTGGCACCCGTCTTTCAATTCAGTCAGTGTGTTTGCAGGCATGGCCTCAGTTCCCCAATCACTGCAGCAGCTGTCTATGACTGAAGTTGAAAATGCAGTGGTTGTAGAGTTGAAAGGGACGGCTCCGCTTCAGTGAGCAGAGCTTCCCCGCCCCACACACACACACACACACACACACATATGCATGCATACTGCATGCTGATGCGCCTTCCCCCTCCCCCATGCACACACTGTATGGCTGACGGGGGTGCCCAATCCCCCATTGGCTCCACACCCCTCCCAAAGCTTCCAGGTGCCACACAAGGAGCCCACCCTAGTGTGGCAAAATGTGTTATGGCTGACGGAAGCACCCTATCCCCCATCGGCTCCACGCCCACCCAGAGTATCCAGGTGCCATGCTGGGAGCCCACCCCAGCATGGCAAAATATGTTATGGCTGACAGGGGTGCCCAATCTCCCATTGGCTCCAGCCCCCCCCAAAACAGCCTTCCAGCTGCCACACTGGGAGCTCACCCCAGCATGGCAAATGTCCCTCATCGTCTTATTAAAAAAAAATAAACCTGCAAATATGAAAACTGTCCCTCGGCACTTCTCCCTGCCTCGCTCCCACAACCCGCACCCACCCACTGTGCATCCTGCCTCCCCACACCTCCCTCACCCCATACTTACCTCTGGACCACGGCGCGATGATCTTCGGTGGACCGGGAACACGTCTGCACTCTTCAAAGCTGACCGCGAACTGATGAAATGCCGGGGAAACTGTATAATGGGATAGATAGTTTTTTTTCAACTTTGCTGCATATCTCAGGCATTTTTTTGAATTTTGGCACCAAATTTTCAACATGGTGTTTTGGGGACCACCTCCTCATGAATTCTATCACTTTCATGGCATTAATCAGGCCTGAAGGGTAATTTCATGGTCACTGCATGAAATCACCTTTTGGGACTGATTAAGAAACAACAGTGTCAGTGTTCATAAGGTGGGCTCTCAAAAAGCCTATGTTGCAAATTTGGTGAAAAAATTCCTAAAAATGACTGTTTTACGAACGTTCATTGCGCAGTTCCTATGCATGCTATTGATTCACAAATTTTTAATATTTGCACTCTGTATTTTCAGCATTGCCATTTTACCACACTTTCTTATGAGCAGTACAGCTGTCATTTTTCACATCTTGCCCAAAATGTGTTTCCGTGCATGTAGCGCACAATGGCGCAGTCGGTGTGTGAAATCAATGTATGGGACACATTAAGAAAATCACAGTGACACTGTTCATGAGCAGAGGTCTTAAAATGGCTATGTTGAAAATTTGGTGAAAAAAATCCTAAAAATGACCATTTATGAGTGTGGGTTGCACAGTTCCTACACACGCCCATAAGTTCACAAATTTTTAATATTTTCACTCCAGATTTTCAACATTGCCATTTTACCACACCTCCTTATGAACAGTACAGCTGTCATTTTTCACGTCACCCAAAATGTGTTTCCACGCATGTAGCACAAAATGGCACAGTCGGTGTGTGAAATCAATGTTTGGGACAGATTAAGAAAATCACAGTCACACTGTTCATGAGCACAAGTGTTAAAATGGCCATGTTAAAAATTTGGTGAAAAAATATCCAAAAATGACTGTTTAATGAGCATTTGTTGTGCTGATCCTATGCACGCTCGTAAGTTCGCGAATTTTCAATATTTTCACTCCAGATTTTCAACATTAACATTTTACCACACCTCCTAATAAGCAGTATAGCTGTCATTTTTCACATCTTGCCCAAAACATGTTTCTGCCCATGTAGCGCACAATGGCGCATTCAGTGTGCTCAATCAATGTTTGGGACAGATTAAGAATATTACAGTGATACTGTTCATGAGCAGAGGTCTTAAAATGGCTAAGTTGAGAATTTGGTGAAAAAATTCCCTTCAGATGTTCTGCAATGTTACTAATGAAGACATTGAACAGGACTGGCCCCAGTATTGATCCCTGCAGCACCCCGCTGGTCACCCCCTCTCCCTAGACTGCACACCATTTACCACCACTCTCTGCCTCCTGTCTGTTAGCCAGTTTCTAACCCAGTTTACTACCCTTTCCCCCCATGCCCAGCCTACCCAGCTAGTTTATCAGCCTCTTATATGGGATGGTTTCAAAGGCTTTGCTGAAATCGAGGTAAGCATTGTCCACTGCCCCACCCTGATTCACTTCCTTTGTCACTCAGTCAAAGAAATCAACCAGATTTGTCTGACATGATGTCCCCACTGTGAATCCTTGTTGTCTATGGTCCTGGGCTCTGATGGCTTCTAGATGCCCCACACTATCCTTTCTTTAAGCAATGTCTCCATGATCTTCCCCACCACTGAGGTGAGGCTGAATGGCCTATTGTTCCCTGCCTACTCCCTGCTGCTGGACTTGAGTAGAGGGACCACATGTGCCCTCCTCCAATTCATTCATTTTGAATGACTCAGTGAACATAACTGCCAGAGGTACTGCTATCTATCTCCCTTTGCAGTTCTCTTAATATCCTTGGGCGTATGCCATCTGGTTCCATCGCTTTGTCCACCCTTCAATTTAGTGAACTTCTGCAGGACTTTTCTGCCTTTGAATGGACTATTGTCCACCTCTTCACCCCCTTGGCAACTGCTGTACTGCTGTGGCCCTTGCCCCCCCCACTCTTCTGTGAATACTGAATGGAAAGACACAGTGGATGTCTTGGGAAGAAGGCATGGAACTATCACTTCCAAATACCTAAACAGCACATACAAGCAAGCAACATTCGGCATTGACAAATGCTTGTTTTGTATGTGAGTGAGGAGGAGAATATAACAGAAAAGAATACTAAATACATTTTTGTGTCCATTTCCATTTTGGGGGACTTTTGTTTTAAGGGCCTAAATGACTGTTTTAGTGAGTAAAGGAGGCAGCCATGTTTTTGTGGCAAATGGGAATTTTTGAAAAAGGCACTGATATTTGTTAGTGTGCTATGTCCTAACAGATAGCACTTTTTTACCTGTGCATCAGACAGATCTAAGACATAGGTTCCCACCATGCAGGACGCAAAATGGTCCCTACCAATTTTATAAAATATTGTAGACCATCATTTGTGTACAGAAAGTGTTCCTGCAGGATTAACAAGATCCAGTTTAAGACTTAAAGAGATCAAAAGACAGCTAATGAATATTGACTTCTGTTTTCTGCTGAATGGACTTTTAATATGTTTTAATTTAAATGATAAAATCCTGCTTCCTGATTGGTGGAGAAGGTTCCAAAGCCATGTGGCTCAGGAATAAGAACAATATGGCTAAACATGTTTTATTGCTTGTTTTGGTACTGCTGGCCCATTTTGTAAGTGCAATAAGGCACATCAGGGTGTAGATATTTTTACTGAATCACACTTACTCGTGGTTGAACACACCTTGCCTTGTGGTTCAGGAACAGTAACTCACACCCTGCTGTGTCTTCTTGCTTACAGTACATAACCAACTGCAGTAATAAACAGCTACCAAAATGAATGCTCTATCAATAAAGATTTAATATACTGAATCTGACTAGAAGCTGAGATTCTTCTGTCTCTTTTTGGCCCTTTTAGCAGCACAGAACCTTACTGTACCATTGTCAGCCTAATGAGCAGCAAAGTGTCTGCAGGACACATGAGCATTTCTAATGTAAACAACGACAGACCACACATAAAACTGAAACTGCCAGTGAAGCTGACATTTTAACCACTTGGCATGCAAGAGTATAAAAATGATAATCTAACAGGAAATCCTACACAGATGTCATACTGATATCATTCTGAAGTGCACAGTGCCTTGAGAGTTCATTTAATTTACCACCTGCTCCTAAATAAACACAGTCAGACCTCACTTGGATTAATCAAAAATGCTAAACAAATCCCCTTAAATAATCTGCGTAGCGCTGGTGCAGTGTTTGACTGGATTTAAGTGATTATGTTTTATTCACTTGGTAGATTTATTTTTCATCTTTAGATGTGTTTTAGGTCTGAGGCCGATCACAGCTCCACTGAAAGGAAGTATAAGAAATAACAGGAAAAGAAATACAAAATAATGTTAGAGCAACACGCTTCCTCTGGTTAGAAAAATGTTTTGCTTTGCCTTACTGTGTTCAGAGCTATACATTGATAAAGGTTCCAAGCTACGGCTTTTGTTACATTTTGTACTTATACCATTTTCATTCAAGGCAGGCATTACAGCTTAGACGTTAGAGCATCATACGGTGACCCAGTAAACCTGGGTTTGAATCCTGCAATCACCACATGCATTCTGTGATAACTTAAGCAAACCACTTAACCTCCCTGTGCTCCTGGATCGCTCCTGGAAATGGACATCAGCTCAGTGTATTTTTTCTGACCAAAAATTCTAAATAAATTAAGTCATTCAATTTTAGATTGCTATTTTCTGCTTGTTACAAAGTAACAGATTAAAGGGACACTGTCAACCCCCGTAGTCCTCAAATTTTCCTAGTTTAAAAAAAACGATTTTTCGATTGTTCACATTCTGCAGAGACTGTTGCAGCAGCTGGTAGTTTGATTAGGATCCCCTTTTTCTTTTAAAAAGTGAAACTGACTGCCCATCATATTGGTGTTACCACACCAAAACATGTGTGTTTATATTTCTTGACCAGCTCCCACTACATCTTTCCTGGACTCAGGAATACCCTCAACACAGTCTAGACACTCATGATGCAGTGAGGGTACAGACGAGTATTATAAATGAGTGGTTGCACTGTTTGAGGGTGTTTCTAATGTTCAGAAAGTGTGCACTAAGAGGAGTTTAATGATCTGAAGCAAAACAAAGCAGGGCATAGCTATACATTACCTTGCATGTTGGTTCTAATACGCAAGGAGACAGATAAAACAACCAGCAATCTCAATCATTTTTAGGGAAAGTACACAATCATAAAATGTAGGGTGTAACCTAAAATTAATATGACACAAAAAGGTTGACAATGTCCCTTTAATTTAAGGTTGAAAAGGACTATAGGTCCATAATGTCCTTATCCTTTCCTCATAAGCAGGTATTAACAAATATGTTGTGTAAATGCATATTGATTTACAGAGATACCCTGCCCTCTCCACCAGCCCTGGTATACAGTAATCCCCTTAATAATGTGAACTTTGTCCTAGTTTTTACCTTGCAGATTTGTATTGCATTCATGCCCACTGTCAGTGCTGGTAGACTGTTCCATAGGTTCTACACACAGGAACATAGAAACATAGAATTCAACAGCAGATAATGACTGCTTGGCCCAGCCAGTAAGCCCATTTTTCCCTACATACATAATTACCACATTACACCCTCTGAGAGAAATCCGTCCTAATGTTACTCTAGTATTTATCACCTCTAAATTTCAGAGTGTATCGCCACAAACTGCTGGAACCCACCAAATACAACATCTTTCTCTGTTTGATGTTGTGGATACTCAAGGGCATGAGAAGACTAAAATAATTTCTCTTCGCAGCCTCCATTTCTCCAGGTTGAATGCGATAAAGCAACAGTGCAAAGAAAAAAGTTTTTCTGAAAAGCTAGTTTCAGCAAATCAGTGTCTGTGGCTCAGCAGGTTGCATACTTGCCTATGAGGCTGGAAGATCAGAAAGTTGTAGGTTCTATCCCCACACCAGGAACTTGGGATAATATCCTAATACATACACTGTAATGTAGCATGAGCAAGGATGCTGCACTCTTGAGGTGCCGTCCTTCAGATGAGAAATTAAACCATGGTCAAGTCTACACATTCTGGTGCTTGGTTGGGTGGATGTTAACAATTTCATGGCACTTCTTGAAAAGAGTAGAGAATTTCCCAGATGTCCTGCTCAAATTTCCCCATTCATTAAAAATACCACCAACATCTCAACCTGTTTCAGTATGTTAACTGATTTTCATCTGTATCTCTCACTCCCTCAGGACAAGGATGAGAATAGGCAGAAGTGCACAGCCCTCATCTCCCACTCAGCAAAATGTAAACTAAAATAAAAACTACAATTAATAAAGATGTTGATATACCTCTTGTATCTGCTTTTCTAGGTTCCTCCTGTGCTCCATAGCATGAGTTTGCTTTATTTTCTCAAGCCTAACCCTTGCCAGATCTTTAATGTTATTTCTAAGCCTAACCTGGTGACAATCTTTTTTTCCTTGGGAAAAACCTAAATTAAAACATAAATAAAATTGCTCAGTTTGAGTGGAACTAGAAACTGTTACCACCAAATAAAACAGAATTGTGCCCGAGAGTGTGATGACTGTTCAGATACATTGGTGACCCAGATACAGTCAATAAGTAGCACATTTAAGGCTGTAAATGCCCATTTGCACCCTCTAACATCTTGATCTAAGATTGCCTTTGCACATTTGTTGTGGGTGGGGGAGCGCCTCTCCTCTGTAATAAATTAATCTATTTGTGTCTTGAGCTAGTAGGTGGTGATGCACCAAGGAGACCACTCTTTGCCAGTTTTGTGCCAGCACCCCTAAAGACTGAGGATGGACCCCTTGTTGTTTAACATCACTTTTCATCTGACTAAAGTGAACTAATATGCAGCAGAAGCTGCTACCTGACCTTAGGTGACATGAACAACATTTGTACCACCTCCAGGCTACAAAGCATTCAGTAGGCTCTAACATGGTGAATATAAAATTAAATGTGGCATAATTTAAATGAATGCAGAAACAAAAATGAGCAGTGCAGATCCACAGCAGGAATCTAATCACAGTGCATAATGAAGGACAGTAGTTTTTCACCATAGGCTGTAACACTGATGGAAGTAGAGCTACTCCTCAAAGGGCTTCATCTTCATTAATGTAGCAAAACCATGCTAGTAGCGGTATCAGCATCAGTAACCAGTGACCAATAACATTGATGATGTCACTTTTTGGAGCATCTCTAACTGCTGCACAATAGGGAGATGGTGATTGTGGAGAGAGTAGGACCAAAAGCTACACGAATCGCACGCCTCTATAAATGTAAGAGTAACGTAACGCTACTCGGGCAAGTGAAGTAATGGTGATGAGTGGCAACTGACCCAGCTATTGGAGGTCTGTGCCCCCTCCCCCACAACCCCTCTTCTCCATCACATCACACAACTACCATCAATAGGGCAATAAAAAAACTAATTTGAAAAAGTGAAAAAGAAAACAAACTAGTAGACATAATCCATTTATTTTATCTTTCATCAGGGGCTGTGCCCCACCCCTCTAATTATCCATTGATTAATGATTGCGCATTGTCAGTTATGCATTAAGCGCAGCACCACGACTGGTTCGACACACTCCACAATCACCAGAGAGACTACCTACAAAACAGGCTTTAAACAGCAACTCTAAACTATAACAAAAAGATTATCACTAGATTTAAACCAATTGGGCGGGATTTTTAAAGGTTGATGCAGGGCTTGCATCAAGCCCTGTATTAACTCCAATGTTTGGCACAACTGCACCAAACTCCTTTGATGCAGCTGCACCCAATTTTAGTACATTGGGCGCAGTTGTGACACTTTCCACAATTTATGCAGCTTGCACATTTGGCACACCTCATTGATAATTGTGATTAGTGCAGAAGGAATGCTGCACGCCCCTTACACCGTGTGTTTGGTGCACCAAGGACTTGCAGCATCTGCAGGGCTTTTTACAATTGGGCCCATTATGTTAACTTTACTGTTTTTTATTTGTTTTTTTTTGTTTTTTTTTTACTTTTGCCGGTTGCTGATTTACTAAATATTGTAGATAATGTAGAGTTTATTTCACTGAATCTTTCAAAACGTATCTGACTTTCCTCAGAATTGTTGTTTGTGACATCACAGTCTGTTGTCATGGTGAGCATTATAATATCATAAAATCACTGTGATGTTAACAGGAGTGAGGCTAATCCTTTTTATACAGACTTTTTAGATAGACTACCAAGATGTGCCATAAACCTTAGAAAGAAACAATGAAATTAAAAAAGGTATTCTCTACTAAAAGGTAATGCATGAAACATCATATTTATGAAAGTACTTGCTGAAGTGCATAGTTGCTCTTTAAAGATCAGGGAGACATAATCTCCACCTCACCCAACAAACAAATTGTGGTCAGAGCCAACACGGCTGCTATGCTGCATTAAAGGAGCACGGTTCACTGTTGTCTGACTGAAACTGTATGCACCATGAACTTGAAATAAAGATTTGAGCATATTTCTATGCCATAAGCAGAGTATTCTTTGAGAACCACTGTTTTGCTTCTAAACTATTATTACACTTGTCCCTGGTGTTCAGTACTCCCACCTTTCCAAATACCATGGCAGTCATTATTATACTTTTCCTTGATGACCAGTGCCCCTCCCAAGTACCCACCTGAACACCTTGAAAATCATTATTACAGTTTTACCTGGTGTCTATGGAAGATGGGGATTTATGATGTCAGCATGAGAATATGGAGTTGTTGAGGTGCTGAACTCATGGACGGCATCCAAATGTTATTTACCATTTATTTACTCAGGACAGCTGAAATGAGTTGCAAAATTGCATTCTCAGTGGAATATTGCTTCTACATGCAGTGTGAAGTGCAATAGCTCCTGATAAAGAACTGTGGAATAATTAGCAACTTTTTTGGTTTAGCATGAATTTGTTGACCACAAATAACTTTACAACCACAATGCAAAAATCAATTATTGCAAAATTCAAACTTCTGTTAATGATTTTGGTCACATTAACACAGTTCTTTGGCAGCAGTTTTCAAATTCTTGAATTAGCATCCTGTTTGGTAAGCTGGCCATTTAAACAAAAAGAGAAAGGCAACACTTGGGATAGGCTGACAGTGTTGGCATAAAACAAAAATGTAAAAGGCAATATTGGACATGGACTTCTGGCACCAAGAGTAAAATAGTGAGAGCAGACACCATATGACATGGCTGCACCTCTACAGCATAGATAATAAGGAGGGGATGTCTCACCTAGATCCTGGGGAGCTTGGGATGGAGTTCTCAAGGTTACATCCAGAAGTACCTGGAAAACAGGAACAGCGATGGATTATAAAGTGTCTGTAGCACTTCAGGAACAAAATAAGACAGACAGGAAAGGTTAAACATAAAACAATACTTACAGTATCTGATACACTGGGGATCAATGTCCTGTCAGAACGGGGATGGCATCTTGTCAGACCTTTAGAAATAAAGAGAAAATGGGTTAATATGAGCAAAAAATATTAGCAAGATCGGGGCAAGATAAGATTTCATTGGGATTAGCATCTGAATGCAGAACAGGTTACGCTGGACTGTCCCTTAAGTGATACAAGAAGGTGACTGCACCCTGCCACACATTGTACCAAAAGGGAGGGATTGGTTCAGTGGAGAGGGGGGGACTTGTAGTAACTAGAGGAAGGCAAACAGCACATGCATGTCTTAGACAAGGTTCCAGTGAAACACAGGTTAGGTGAGGAGAATAAGACTAAAGTGATTCCCTGGTATTATGGAGCACTCCCCCACTGTCCTAATGAAGCAATCTCAGGCATCATGCAGGTCTCCTTTCAAATTCCAATGCAGGAGTCCATGTTGTCAAACCTGCCTTTGACCTCTGCCTGCCAGGTCATTTGATGCATGTATGGAATCACCATGGAGCAAAAGGCGGACCTGCCCTAGGGGGCAATGACTGGGGGTAACCTGCAGGTGAGTCATGGGTGGGACCATGGGTTGGGAGGTTTAAGGCTTGGTGGGAACGGGTTAAGGGTCGACCAATAGGGCTTCAGCTGACTGTAACTGAAGGAAAGAGAGTCTTAAAAAAAATTAAAACATTTATAAAATACTAAGATTTGGGGGAATTAGAAAAGTACCACCAAGTAAAACTGGAAGATGCCTAGAATCTTTTATGGTGAAAAATAGGTAGCATCAAATGTCTTGCCCAGTTTTGTTGCACAGCTGCTTTAAGTGACACCAGTTTAGTGGAAGCACCATAAGATAAGCAATAGCTCTACATAGGAAGCTTCACTATAGGCTTTGGCTAAAGTGATGTCACTTAAGGTTTCGGAATTCATTAAACATAGAAACATAGAAACATAGACTTTGACGGCAGATAAGAACCGCTAGGCCCATCTAGTCTGCCCACTTCCCTACCTACAGGATAGGCCGCAGATCCTAGTTAACCAACAGCCTATTCCTTCCTACCCCCCACAAGAATTGCCTTATGTCTGTCCCATGCATTCTTGAATTCTCCCACAGTTTTAGACCCCACAACCTCCTCAGGAAGGCTGTTCCATGCATCCACTACCCTCTCTGTGAAATAATACTTCCTCACATTGCACCTGAACCGCCCTCCTTCTATCTTTAAATTGTGTCCCCTTGTTCTTGCAAGTCTCTTTTTCTGCAAGATGCTACCCTCTTGGACTTTGTTGATTCCACTGAGGTACTTAAAAGTTTCTATCATGTCCCCCCTCTCCCTTCTTTCCTCAAAGGTATACATATTAAGCTCCTTTAGTCTCTCCTCATACGGCTTCTCTTGCAGACCCTGCACCATTTTAGTTGCCTTCCTCTGGACTACCTATATTCTGTCTATGTTCTTACGGAGATGGGGTCTCCAGAACTGGACACAGTACTCCAGATTGGGTCTCACCAACTGTCTGTACAGAGGGATAACAACTTCCTGTTTTCTGCTGCTGATGTCTCTCCCTATACATCCCAGTATACCCCCAGCCCTCCCTACTGCCTTCTCACATTGCTTGCTAACCTTAAGATCATCTGATATGATTACCCCCAGGTCCCTTTCCTTTTTTGTTGTTGTTACTACCTCTCACCCATTGTGTATTCTTCCCCTGGGTTCTTGTTTCCCAGGTGCATTATTTTGCACTTCTTTGCGTTGAATCCTAGCTGCCATACTTCTGACCATTCCTCCAACCTTGCCAAGTCCCTTTCATCCTTTCCATGCCTCCTTGTGTATCAACCTGTTGCAGATCTTTGTGTCATCTGCAAAAAGGCATACTTTTCCTTCCAGTTCCTCTGCAATGTCACTGATGAAGACATTAAAAAGGACTGGACCCAATACTGAACCCTGCAGTACCCCACTAGTAACCCCTCTTTCTTCAGAGTGGACTCCATTTACAATTACCTTCTGTGTCCTGTTGTACAGCCAATGTTTTACCCAGGCTAGTTAATCTGACTATTAATCTTTTGTGTGGGACTGTAATTAAAATATTAATGTTGGATAAATAGACAGCATTAACAAGGTATCCTAAATAATAAAAAAAATACTATTTTAAAACAAACGTATGATACAACAGTACAATAGGTTTGTTAAATAGATGCCACTCATGCGTACATTTCTAATTATATAAAAAATGCAAAAAAAAAAAAGATTATGTTCCCTTTAATGAATTGAGATACTGCTCATTCACAATGAACTGTGGTAGCATTGCCACTCACAGCACCAGCAACTGAGGTTCAAGAAGGCAAGGCAAGGCAAAATTTATTTAAAAGACGTCCAATCCCGGAGGATCTGGGCACCGTACAAATTTTTTAAAACAGCCATATATAAATAACAAATATACAATTTGCACACAATAAAAATACAGAATCAAAATCAGAAACATTACCATAAATATCAATTCAAACCTCAAATGCTTTAAAAAAAAAAGGAAGAACAAGTCTGGGTCACTGGGAGCCAGCCGGGGAAAAGAAATTAAGTACCCTCACAGGATGCTCTCCAGTGAGGGTGTGTTCCCATCATCTGTCACAGTACTGCCACCAGTGGGACTGCAGGTGACTGTTTGGTTGGAGGGCTGACTGTGAGTGTGACTTCTTCAGATGTCAGACATCATCGTATGGTGCACAACTGAACATCACTTGAAGTCACTGCATGTTGGAGCCCTGAGGGGGAGGGCTGAGAAAGAAAAAATGTCCCCAGTCCCCATTTGTGAAAGACCCTGGTGCATCCAGGGCTATGCTCCACCAGATGAATGTGAGAAACCTGGCAGGCCACAGTGTGCTTGACAGTAAATTCCCCACCGTGATGCTGACTGGGGGGGGGGGTAATCTGATGGCAACATGAAGGAGGCTGTGTGCAAACTAGGTAGGAAACGCACACAGTGTGCACCATGGAAAATATGGAATGAGTCGGGGATTGAAGAATGGAATGGGGTATAAACACAGAATAAAAAAAAATACATTTTAAACAAACTCTGATATTATAAATGGAATACATTTCTTTTAGTGAATATCTTCTGATCCTGGATGCCAGGAAGTGGAATATTTCTCTTCTATATGTGGTTTTGTCCCTGAGCATCCGTATGTTAGGGCACACCACTTTTTGACCATGACAAGCCCTCCCCATCCCCACTAACCTTACTACAGCTGGCCCTCCACTGCTTCTGTCCTGCAGCTGATGGACTCCCTATCCCCCTCCTCAATCTGGCCATCATGTGGTCAAGCAGTGGGTTACATAGTGTGTGCCCAAGTGTGCTGGCTAGCCATCATTCGTGCAACAGACAATATTTCCTCTAGATTATCTTGATTCTACCCGCCACCTCAATACCAGGAAAACACTTGTGTGGTCTTGCTCAATATAGTGCCTGTCAGCGCACATGCATCCCTCCCTTCTCATGGGAGCAGGCTCCTATGCCTACCAGGAGTTGTCACTGCATTAGCAAAGCCCGGCATAGATCACACTGCACTCAGCTTCAATCACCTGTCCTGACCACCTGCTCCTGGTTCCGCTGATCCTCTCCCAAACCTAGGTGACCACTATGACAGCACACTGTACTTCCACTGGGCCACCAGATGGATCTCACTAGGAAGCAGATTCACTGACAGTAACTTCACTGATAAAGTTAAGATACTCGGGGGGGGGGGGTGCTTGTTCTCTACAGTTGATTGAAAGCAATAATGCTCAAACAACTGGCATTTCATGAGGATTAATATCTGATTGGGAAGGGCTGTTGATGACCTGAGGTGCAGCTGAGGGCCTATAATCCCAGCAAGAGCATTAAGCCTACAGAAATGTCCAGCTGTAAGGGCCTTATTGTGTTTATTAGTAATTCTGCATTAGTAAGGGGAAAATACATTTTTATTTTTGAAATGAAAGTTAATTTACAAATGTGCACACAACTCTGAGCTGTATCGGTCATTTCCAATGAGTAACACCTAGTACATCAGGCAATCAGAGTGTGTGTTGGCCTCATGAGTAACTGACTAGACTTGAAACCTGAATTAAATCCACCACGAAAGATTATTAGCTAAAAAAAAATGTATCCTGTTCAGCAGATCAGCAGAAACATTTCCCAGATGAATCCCCAGAATAAGTGTTACAAGGCCACAAAATGTCAGGGTGTAAGGCGATGGCCATTGTAACAGATATGCCAGTACATCTTATTTAAACACTTCTGTAAGTGAACATCATCTCAGTTTTTTTTACTTTCTTTCAAAAGGCTAGCATGAACTGAGGTCATAAGTGTGGATGTTCTACTGAAATTTACTATGTTAACTCTGAATTTAGAAAATGGGCTTTTTATTTGCTGGGCTCTGATTGGCTGGTACCCCTGCCAAGGGGGTACATTAACTTTCAATATATGCCCAGCAAATAAATGTTCCAACACAAGTGGCCCTTCACCCATTCAAGTATCTTTGTGGTCACCCTGCTTGCTCATTGGTTGACAGCACGCATTCAATTTGAAAATACCAGCATTTTTTTCTCTCGCTGAGCAAGATACTGCCCTACCAAGACTCCATAACTCATTACCAGCTACAGCAAGAAACCACACATCAGTCTCTGCTTGGCTCACTTATCACTGCAGAAAATAACTACGTTCTCTGTCCTGTTGTTCTGTAGGACACTCGAAAATGCTCCTGCCCTCCCTTAGTATGCAACAGTAGCAGCTTCCTTAGTAACGGATTGCTGACTGCCATGTCGCTGCAACTTACTGTACAGTTGGCGCTCATGATTACCTGACCACTGTGAAAGCCGTTGCATACAAATGTCTAACCATCTCCCTGTCATCAGTTTCCCCTGCTCATCATGCCACTATATACAAAAAGACATCTGCAGCTGTCATTGATGCTCCCGATTTGTGACTGCCTTTTCCGACCAGCGATCACAATGCTGTCAACTCCGCACTTAAATTCTTCTTGTCGGGTTCAAATGTGCACACGGTGTGGAAGGCAGAGTACACTGAGCATGACTTTCTGTTGCCTTTTTTCCCCCACAAGGTAAACGATGCTCCACATAATTACTTTCTGTCTTGCCCGACTCGATAATTTCTAGTACTGCTGATCATTAGCAGGAGGGGCTAGGGACTGTTTGATTAATGTTGTGGGCAAGGGGACAGAGGTTTGAGTCTCAGCAGTGTGGTTTAAAAGATTTAAAGCAGTCTGAACTTGGTTCCTATTTTAGCCTCCAATGTTTGTTTGCTTCGGAATTCTCAGCTGTGGCAACATGTTTCTCTTTTGATTTTTTTTTTTTGTATCAGATCATTTCACTTTCTGTCCGGGGGTGGGGGTGCAAAGGGTTTGAGTTGGTGACAGTGCTTTCACAAACGCATACAAAAAAAAAATAGAGGGACTACTTTACATGAAAATGTAGATTTATTCTTTTTTAAAACATTTGTTATACTTTTTAAACTTTTATTTAATTTAAACTGCAGTGTAACTTACAGCCCATTTTCTAATCACAATAATACCCTCAGGGTGGTGATAAGGAAATACCAGACCTTCCATGGCCTATAAGGCCCTCCGCCTGTGTCGTTGGGCCTCATCATGTCCCTGGCTGGTCCGGTATTTCCCAATACTGCCCACCCTGTCGGGTATTATGGCTTACTTGTAATCCTAGAACAATGATAGCGGGGCTCTGCACAGCTAATATTTTGATGATAAACAGTACTAAAAATGTAATAAATATGTTAACTGTCAGATGCTTCTAAAAATGTAAAAGTTCTTTTAGATTTGGTGCCTGCAACAAGTAACTGACAACCAACATTTTTCAGATGGAAGTCAAGGTTTAGACATCAAAGGGACATCTCGAGTTTCGCTGTCAAGATCCTTGATGTAGTGACCACTCAGTGTAAGAATAGCACTGTTGTGTATGGGCTACCATACACTATCCTATATGTTTAGAGCAAATCTCAGTATTGTAGAATTCAGTGGCTGCTACTTCAGATGTCCTATTAGAACTAGAAACACTATGCCAAGAAATCTGTTTGTAAGCAACATTTACATTACGGCTAAAATAATGACACTGAGAAATGTTTTTTTTTTTGTTGTTAAATAAATATCAAGAACTCATCAGCCCAGAACGGCCACTAAACAGTGAAAAACAAACCCAGAGTCCCACATAATTAATAGGCAATCACAGCAACAAGCCAGCAAATCCTAGTCACAAGACAACCCCAGGAAAGGACAGACACAAACTGCCAAATTACAGTATATAAATAAAATAACAACATTTACATGAGAAGTGATCCCAGATGGTGCTCCTGCAATGGGAGCAGACTGTCTCCCACACCAATGATGCAAGCATCTCCCGCAACCCAGACTTTCTCCCAATCCCAGGTTGCTGGCATCACTAGCAGTAACCCTACTACTGCACAGACAAGCTGGCCCCAGAAAAGGAATATGGTTGCACATACCTGTGGCACTTCTCGGACACACTGTGTACAAAACTTCTGTACAAGTTATGAACAGGCACAGCAACCACTGGGCATGCTCTGAATCATCACAATGACAGCACTCAAGAGAAATTGATGCCATCTATTGGAGTTTCCATATGAGACAATGTGGACGGGCTTCATGGGGTCTGGCCGTTACTGGCCTGTTTGATTAAAATGCTGCTGTAGCTGTTACTGTGAGTGCTGGGGAGTGCTGTTTCTTTGGAGTGCTCTGTGTGTGTGTTGATTTGGATTCTCTGGTATCTTAGACCTTGCAGTAGCTACCCAGGACTCAGCACAGTGCACCTCTGTGGTGCTGTGTGTCTTTAAGCATACAGGTTGTTAGGTACAACATCAGTGCTTTACTTTATTTTTCTGGTACCTATTTGCATATTGTCACTTTAAAAATTACACTATTTAATACAACCTGACAGACAAAACATTGGGCATGTGATCCTTCTTAGTCTGTGTTCTGCAGATTAATCTGGATTAATCTGTTAAAGTAAAATTGTAAGATTCCCACCTGCATTTCACTGTGAGAACAAGCTTGTTTTAAATATATTCGGCATACCTTTTTTCTGTATTGATGTATATAACATGTTGATGTTAGATGGAGAAACTAACATTTATATGCTCTGAAATCCCGGAAGTACAATGTACAGTATGTGCTACTGCAGGCTTCTATGAGGCAGAACACCTTGGACATTGTCGTGAGACTTTGCGTCTGACGTCTCACCAGGGAGCTCTGTCAGCAACGTGGCCGAAGTAAACTCTGACAGCATGCAGTGCGGTACAATTTCTGAGGATAGTTCTTTCTCCAGTGACTCTGGAACTGAGTACAGTGATGTGGAGCATCATCTCTCAGTTCTTGATCCATACCGTGATGATCCGTGTGAATCTGATGTGTCCTCCAGTTGTGATTCAGGAAGTAACTCCAATGGTGATTCAGAAGTGGATCCAGAGGCATATGGGGGAGATGGACGGCTGCAGCACAACTGGTACAGTGTCATTGATTATTACTGTGCTTTGATTCCTCACCACAAATCCTGATTTAAAACTACAGCTTTCAATACAAGCAGTGTTTACATGCTTGAAATGCACATGTTTGCCTATTAGTGGCATACTTTTTTTTTTTTTTGGCTCAACATGTAATTTCACACAGTAACTGTGATGATGGTAAATGCATTTCTGGGAAGCTGTTGTGTAATTCAAATGTGCACAGGGAGCATCCAGTGAGAACTGTGGTCACTACAGTGATTGTCTCGTGCCAGTTGTCCATGTACTGCTGTTGGCATGCTATACCTAGACCCCCCCCACACCCCATCCATGACGAGTGTGCTACTGTCTCACAAGCAATGCATTTGTATTGTGATGCCAGTGTGTCCCCTAGAATTATAATAAACATACAGCTCCACAACTGTAGTATAGCATGGTCTGCAAATACCATGGTTGCTGTACTATGAATTACACTACATCTTCAGTCTGTCAAGTAATAACAGGTATCCAAACTACCTATATGCACTCTGTGATGTAATACACAGGTGTGGAGCTCCCCCAATACCTCCCAGTCAGTATGCAGTGTGTTATTATTACCATCCAACCAGTCATGTTTTCTGCCAGCATTAGCAGTACATGTGTCATACAGGGCACAGGACTTCTGTTCACACCAGTGACCACAAGTATGTGTCCAGTTATTGTTTGTTTACTGTTGAGCCCCTTCCGACATGTTGCCAGTGACAGTACAGACTGTTGACAGGTATTTAATACTGCTTTTGTCACTCAAGGTTTGACTGCCTCATGTTTACAGAGGTTGCAAGTGAATAGGAATTATGTAACCTTTTGTGGCACACTGGTAAACCGGATTTGTATTTGTAGGTATGGAATTGTCTTGGTGAGATGTGCTTACCATGAGGAACATGAATGTGTGGCAAACGTTTATTGTCTATTTGGTGCTTTCTGATTATCTACTTGATAAAGTGTGCTGTATTGCTATCTGTGTTATGTACATACTGTAGATGGTGGGTATTGGTTCTTACTGAGTCTGACTTATGCTGTCGTTATCACTTTTTTTATTTTGTACTGCTTTTTGTGGTTTCTATAGCTGTACGCTGCAGAAGCTGTCAGTCATTCCAACATCTGACTTATGTTATGCTCAATAACAGTTGTGTCACAACCATAATGGTGCTGTGACACGTTATTCAACATTGTAATTCCAATGTTGGCTAGCACCTGACACAGTATGTCGTGTGTGGTGCATGTCTACATCACCGAGAGTAGTGTTCCTCAATGTGGTCTGCTGTGTGGTGGGTCATAGGAACCGAAACCCATCAGGGATACTATATATCACCACTGTGTGATGCAGATCGTTAGTGCTGGGTATTTTAACAGCATCAATTATCTGATATAATTGTCTTTACACTATATTACTAGTAGTCTGAGGAGCAATGTCATCCCCTTTTTTTGGTGGTGCCTCTGAGTGCACCCCAGCTTTATTCTCCTTCACCAGCTGTCACCCCATACTGCAGCTATCCCAAGATAACTCGATGTATTGTTTATGTTTGTGTGCATCCTCCCTTTCAGAAACAATATATCTTTACAGGTGTTTCTTTTGCCCTGTGTGCTGCTGGTGTTGTTCCCAGTTCTTCTGTGTGTCTGTGGTGATGAGTTTCCCGGAACTCTTATTCAGTTGTTTGGGCACTTTTTTTCCATGATCATCAAGTTGTCGCACTTGTGTGGGTCACTTTATTTTTGCATGGGCGTGTGGTAAGCATGTCGATGCATCATGTCCTCCAACCACACATTTACTCTGCCTAGTGCTTCTCAACCAGACCATGCACACCCCCTGGGAGGGAATCATTGAGTGAATGCTTGCAGATCCACTCTCTAAAGGTCTCTGCCCCTGGTACCTGTGCTGTGTTTGAACCTCGATTAACAGTGTGTTGAGTTAACCAGTTCACTGAATGCCATCTTGCAGGCCACAGTTACTGTTTCACTAAACAAATTTCCTGCAGAATGATATTGTGTTACATGCAGTAACATATTTTTGTCAAATTGTGAACAGTTTGTATATCACCTGTTTTGTGGGTGGCTATAGGTTTACATGAATATGTGCTGCCCCAGCACTGTATCCTCGTGACACTCAAACTTCATCATTACTTTTGCCTGTTGCGATGAGTCATTGGAATATGCCTTATTATCACATCTGTGCTGCCAAGGGTGACCTACCTTCAATTGATGTTGTTGTGATTGTAATGTTTTTGATTTATGTTACTGTTTCACTTTGTTTGACTGTGTGTTTGTCCTTATGTCTACTACTGTCTATATGCTTTCATGTTGTCTCGTGACATTCTAGTTCTTAGTACTAACCTTTGTATATTTTTCCAATGTCGAAACAGAAGGGCCTTGCTGTGCTGACATTGCTTTTCACTAACACTTCCTGGAAAAAATTTAGTGCTGAGTAGTTTCGGGTCATTTTGAAGATCATCTGTCACTGTCCTTCATACAATGTGCGCCGAGTTGAACTAGTAAAGAACTATATATATATATATATATATATATATATATATGTGGTAAGTATCTTACTTTTGTCTGCAATTGTTATGTCACCTAGCTGTCCCAGTGGTGTTGACGGTTAAGGCATCTGTTCCTTACCTCCTGCCACACTGGAGACCTGTGTTTGCACTGTAGGTGGGCTGCTGTGGCTCACTTGTGCAGGAAGAGGATTGAGTGTCTGCAGAACACCTTTCCTCTCCTTGGGAGGGGTGTGGACAGAGTCTGCAGCTTGCTTCACTCCTAGCGTTGGTTGTGGGCTTGTGTAACAGACCCACAGATGTAGGTGGCACATGCAGGGCAGATGACTGGAGTGCTTCACTCGGAATAGTGCATGGCTTGTCCAGTGGCATCTGGGGATGGGAAGAAAATGAGGATAAAGTAATGTCAGGTGTGATGATGTCTGGCCCCTCACAGGTGCCACACCAGGAAAGCTGCCACCTTTCTACAGGCCCTCAGGTGAATCCTGTGGATGCCAGGGTGATGTGGCTGAGTGGACCAGGAGAAGGTGGCTGGTTGGGAGTAGTGAACAGAAATTTTGAAAAAAAATGTAATGCTACATGTGGTTTACATGTCCCACACTGTCTGAGTATCATGTCTCTTAACAATTTGCATTTCTTCTTAACAGGTGCACATGTGGAAACTGTCATGTCATGCAGGAGAAGCCAGAATGTCTGTGCTGTGTGGAGATTGATAGAATGAGCTATTGAAGAGAAGATGCGGAGGTGCAATATATCACACTTCATCCTGGATTCGAAAATGTGGTGCTAAACCCATATGTACTCCAAACTGCATTCTATAGTTATCACCAGTTACAATGGTGGCAATGCCTCACCAGGAATATCTGAGTACATACATACAGTGTCAAAGGTAGTGAAAAAGGAACAGGTTAATGCATTAATGCACAATATGTATTAGTTTTCACACAGGAAGAGGAAGGTGAGGGTCCACTGCTACAAAGCAGGATGTGAAGATAGGTGTTCAATACTGCATTGAAGTTGTAGACACCTACAAGTACTTTGCAGAGTAAAGGTGAATATGGTTATGGTATGTGAACAAAAACACACTTGAAGATTTAATGACTTTAGGGTGGCTTCTGGCAACAACTGTAGCAGAACAATTCTGCTGGTATGCATTAACCTTAGAAGTGCCGGATTACTGTAGGTGGGCTGTTGTGGTAGCATTCCACACAAAAAAGGGGGATCATATAGCTATTGGGAACTATGCCCCCAAATGGCTGATTGCAATGCAGTGTATACTTTAGTAATAACAGTGACTCGAAATTATGGTGTAGCTTCTTCAGGCTACTATGCAGCACAGTTAAAGGAAGCAAGTATGCATTGCTGGACATACTAAAATGCCAGAAGAATAGTCTTTATGGTCTTTTGTGTATGCTCAATAGTCAGCACCCATACTGGGTGCACATTTTGCTTTCCCCCCCACCCCCTTGGGTTTCTACATCCCCTTTCCAGGGTATTTCCCCGGTACTGAACTCCCCCAGCTTCACCCTCCCCCATACCTGTCCCAGCCCCTCTTGAATCCCTCCACAGTATGAGCTTCCACCAGTCCCTTGTGCAGCGCATACCATGGTTCCACCACCCTCTCAGTGAAGTAACACCTACTCCTCTCCCCGAGTCTCCCCCCCAGCTTCCACACGTGTCCTCTGGTTGCCACCTCTTTTTGTTTTGCTTGCACACATGTGCAAGAAACATTGCATCAGCTTCCTGCAAAAGTGAGTTATGGAGGTGTGTCAGTGTTGTGCCAAATGGCAGCAGTCCATTTTAGGGCTGGTCTCTGCCACAGCCAATAGAGGAGCATGCTGTCGATCACAGCAGTTAATGAGCATGCCACAATGCGTAAAGAAATTCGGTCATGTCACCATGCAATCAACTGTTTTGGTGCATTACAAGCTACCAAAACAGCTGATTACGTGGTGTCCCCATGGCTATGGCTTCTCTATCGGCCTCTCACAGTCCCCACGAAGCCGATGAAAAGCCGCTGTCCACCGTTCAATGTGCCTTCCTGGTGAAACATTTCAGTAAATAAAAAAAATAGCCGACAGAGTGCCCAATCCCCCTATCAGCATGACCCCCTCCCCAGTTCATTTGCTAATGGGGTAGCCCAATCCCCGTCAGCATAATGCGCCTCCACCCATTTGTTGTTTACCAAGGGGGGATGCCCAATCCCCCCTTGGCTCATGTGTCCCCCCAGTACACTGTGTGGCTGATGGGGGTGCCTAATCCCCTGTTGACTCCACTGCCCCCCACAAACAAACTTCCATCTGCCACACTGGGAGCCCACCCCAGTATGGCAAAATTCTCTTTGGCCAACGGGGGTGCCCAACCACCCATTGGCCCCATTGCCCCCCCACACAAACTTCCATGTACCATGCTGGGAGTCCACCCCAGTGTAGCAAAAGTCTACTTTGCCCACGGGGATGCCCACTTCCCTGTAGGCTATACTGCCCCCTTCCAAACAGGGTTTCTGTTGCCACGCCTGGGAGCCCACCCCAGCATGGCAAAGTCCTCATTGCCTTAAAAAATAAACATAGAAGAAAAAAATGGTACCTCATCGATTCTCTTGCCCCTCCCCAACCCATGCCCACCCTCTGTGTACTCCACCTCCCACCCTATGCCTCAACTCCATACTTACCTCCGGGGCCTGGCATGATAATCTTCTGTGGATCTGGAACACGTCTGCACTCTTCAAAGCCAACTGTGAACTGAAGAAATGCCGATAAGCTGCATAATGGCATAAGTAGGGTATTTTTCAACTTTGGTGCATATCTCGGACATTTTGGGGAATTTTTTCACCAAATTTTCAACATGGGGTTCTTGGGATCCCACCCCATGAACTCAGTCACTGTCATTTTATTATTCAGCCCTGAAAGGTGATTTCATGGTCACTGCGTGGAACTGATTAATGAAGCAACAGTGTCACAGTTCATGAGGTAGGGCCCCAAAACCCTATGTTGAAAATTTGGTGAAAAAATTCCCAAAACTGACTGTTTTAAGAGCATGCATTGTGCAGTTCCTATGCACACTCATAACTTTGAGCATTTTTAATATTTTCACTCCAGATTTTCAACATTGCCATTTTACCACACCTCCTTGAGAACAGTACAGCTGTCATTTTTTTACATCTTGCCCAAAATGTATTTTCGCACATGTAGCGCACAGTGGCACGGTTAGTGTACGAAATCAATGTTCAGGACAGATTAAGAAAATCACAGTGACACCATTATGAGCAGAGGTCATAAACTGGCTATGTTGAACATTTGGACAAACGTTCATAAAATGATCAGTTAAGAAGGCATTGCAGTTTCTATGCACCGTAACTTCATTTAATTCATCATATTTTCAGTCCAGAATTTCAACATTGGCTTTTTTCCCACACCTTATGAACAGTACAGCTGTCATTTTTCACACCCTGGACTAAATTTGTTTTGCACTTCCATCACAGAATAGCGCAGTCACTGTGGGAAATCAATGTTCGGGACAGATTAAAAAAATCACAGTGACACTGTTCATGAGTGGAGGTTCCAAAATACCTGTGTTGAAAATCTGCTGTAAAATATCCCCAAACTAATTACAGTACAGATGTGCATTGTGCAGTTTCTACCCACACTCACTACTTAACCAGTTTTTTAATATTTTCACTCCAGATTTTCAACATTGCCATTTTTTACACTTCTTCTTGAAGAGTACAGGTGTTCCACATCCTGTTCGAATAAGCTGCACCCGCGGGTGCAAGTGGCACAGTCGCTGTGCAAAATCACCTTGGCTAACAAACTGATAGTGTCACTGTTCACGCGTGGTGGTCACAAAAAGCCCATGTTGAAAACTTTGAGTAAAAATACCAAGAAATGCCCAGGGTGATAGGGTTTTTTCGACTATAACGCCATACCCTGTAGGGACTGACAGGTGTCAGGGGTGTGACTTAGGATTGTCCACAGTAATGTTCATGCCATTCCACCCCCACCCTGCAGCCAGTGGCAGGCATCGAGGTGTGCCTTGGACCCTTTGGCCCCAGAGTTCACCCTATTCTCTTATACTGCACTGATTTCAGCGTATTTCCTTATGGAATGAGGTGAGTGTAAAGCCTGAATACTCCAAAGCACACCTTGACACTTGTAAGTGTCTGCAAGGTAGGGTGAGGTGAAATGCCATGACTGTAATGGGCAATGACTCAAAGACACACCCTAATGCCTGTCTATCTCTGCAGGGTGGGGGTGGAGTTGGCATCAGTTCAATACTTCACTGCCATTCCTATACTGCAACTGTCTAGCTTCTGCACTTCCACTGCTAATAACAGCATGCAAAACTTGGCATTGACAAATGCTGGTTTTATGTGGAACAGCTCATCTGAGCCTCTCTTATTAATCCCCTTTATGTACTTAAAGACCTCTATCATGTTTCCCCTGTCCCTCCTCTCCTCCACAGTGTACATGTTGAGCTCCTCAAGACTCTTCCTGTAGGTCCTTTCCCCCATGTCCTTCAACATCTTAGTTGCCCTCTTCTGGTCCCTCTGCAGGAGTGCAATGTCCCTTTTTAGGTGCGTCCTCCAGAACTGCACATAGTACTGCATGTGTGGCATAACCATGCTGTTATACAGAAGGAGGATGACTTACCTCTGTCTGGATATAATCCCACCTAGCTATGCATCACAGCATCCTATTAGCCTTGGCCACCGCCCTCCTACAAATCTCAGAGTTGTTCATTTTAACATCCACCACACACTCAGGTCCTTCTCACCCTTCGAGACTTGTAGTGTGTCTCCTCCCAATGTATACACTTGACCGGGATTTCTGCCTCCCAGGTGCAAAAACCTGTATTTCTCCGCAATTGAACTTCAGTCCCCACTTAATGGACCACCTCTCCAGAGACTCCAGGTCCTCCTGCAGAGCCACTATCCCCTCCTTCCCATCCACCACCACTCCCTCTTTCGAGCCATCCACAGTGAGACTCATTTCACTCCTGATAACCTTCCTTATGTTAGAGACATAAGCATTAAACAGCAGTGGCTCCAGGACCGAGCCCTGGGGGACCACACTAATGACCTTACTTGAGGATGAGACTATCCCTCCAACCACCACACTCTGAGTACGCTCTGAAAGCCAATTTCCTATCCACCTGATCATCTGCCTTCCCTCCCTCATTTCCCCAGCTTAGCCAACAGACCACTCTGGGGTACAGAATCAAAGGGCTTGCAGAAGTCCAGAAAGAGGACGTCCACTGGCCTACCCTGGTCCAGAACACTCATAACCCAATTGTAGAACTACACAAGGTTTGTTTGACATGATCTTACAGGGATGAAGCCATGCTGTCTATCTTCTAGGTAACCCATTTGCTCTAGTTTCCCCCAAGCCTTTCCTTGATAATACCCTCCATCATGTTGTCCACCACGGATGTCAGGCTAAGGGGACGGTAGTTCCCCATCTCCTTTCTTGAGCCACCTGGCATTGATCAGGATCACCCTCTACCCCTTTCCCCTTTTTCCATCTCCAACCCTCATGGCCCTGTGGGGCCTTCTGTCCTCCCCCCTTGTACCCTGCCCATTATCCTTGCACCATTTCCCTCCATCCCCTTAGAGGTGTGGCAACCAAGTAATTTTTTTGGCCATCCTGGAACAGTCCCTTCTTCCATCCTTCCCCCCCCTTCAAAAGTTCAAACCCCACCTTTCATGGATGAATCCAGCTAGTTTCAGCTTTACAATTTCCCTCCCTTCCAAACTGAGGTGCAGCATGTCCCTAGCATACAACCCCTTATCCTCCCACATTGCACCCCAGTCCCCCAAAAGCCCATACCCCCTAGCCTCACTCCACTCCCTGAGCCACTGGTTTAACACTCTAATTGTTTGCGAGTTCTCCACACTATCCCTCAGCACTGGCAGGATTTCCGTGAGGGAGACTGAGCATCCTATGGAATGGCAAACCCTGGCTGGCTGCTGAAACCTTGCCTGTATCTCTAATTCATTATTTCCCTCAATGTCATTTATGCCCAGGTGCACCAGGATGTCTGTGGAACCTTGACACTGATTTGCCACTGAGTATACCAGTAATTTGACCTTGTGCACCATCAGGCCGCGGTTATATTTGGTCATAACTGGACAGGTTTTACCTTCCCCCTGCCCCTCTCACTGTATACCCCTGGTCATGGAATCCCCTAACAGGAGCACTTTTACCTCCCCCTTACCTCTGTGTTCACCCCAAGTTACCCATCTTTTCAAGCCCGTCCTTGTCCTTTTTCCGGGGCCTCACCCTCCAGCCAGATCCTTGCACACCCCACAATCTGGGTGTCATATGCAGCCCTCTCCCTCTTGCCCCTGTCCTCCCCCTGTAATCTGGTGGTGGACAAAGCCCTCTCCTTTTTGTCCATGGACACCCCTTCCAACCCAATACCCCTACATGAGTATCCTTTCTTGCATCCCTATCCCCATTGACCCTGCCCTTTACTGGCCTCTGTGCCTCATCTGCTGAACTAGCCTGTCTTCTACTCCCTCCCATCTGGTCCACGTTTGGCTCCTCCCTGTCTGCCAATGCCCCCTGGCCCAAACCCTCAGCACCCCCAATTGCTGCAGCCACACCTTTTTTACCTTATCCTCCTCAATGCCCTGCCACCCCCTCCCCATCCCCTCAGCCTGTCTGGATCCCCCCCCATAAGCCCCTCTGTGTGCTACTACTCCATGCCCCCCCTGCACTTCCTGATTTCCTGGCCCCTCCTCTTGCCTCCTTCTCTATTGTCCTCCTTATCTGCTCCTGCCCTGGCTGCATCCACCACCAATGCTCCCCTCTTCTTGTACCACATGTACTGGGTCACACTGGTTGCTAAGCCTAATACTAGTCCCCAAAATTCTCCCACCTGCCCCCCCCCATCTCAGTCCCCTCCAGACAACTCCAGACATCTGCCTGCTAATTTGGAAGTTTTTGCCTTTTGGGACACCTCTAACAGAGACCCCATGTTCCCCCTGGGTGCCCACTTTTGCTCCTCTCCCTATGCCAGAGACCTTAGTACCTGGTGTAGCTATGTAGGTAACTCCCTGTCCCCTACTTCTCCCACCCCCTCCATATCTCCCTCCTATTTCCTCCACCTGTCTCCTAACCCCTTCAACCTCTTCTCTAAGCTGTGCTAGCCGGTATCACACTGGGCATCCCCAGAACTTCCAAGCCCAGTCAAGTACCATGGCCTACCCACACCCTGGCACCCTACCAAAGATTCTCGCTCTTGTTATATGCGGTCCCATCCCCATCATATCAACTGTTTATGACAGAAAGCCCCCAATCCAATGCAAAAACCTCGGCCTCAGTTATATCTGGGTTCCACTGGAAATGTTACAGAAACAAACCACCACCCACCAAGCAAGAACATAGATAAAACTGGGTTCTCCAAAATCCAGAGCTATAAGGTGTTAGACATAGACACCCCCTTGCCCAGCATGCAATGTGCCAGTCACAACTGTAGTTTTCCAATGTCCAAGCTACAATCTCAAACCCCAAGTCCAACCCTCTCCTATGCCCTGATTCCTCCCATGCCGACTATTTCATTGAGGTCAGGGTTGGGGATGTGGTGGGGTGCTAGGAAACAATTACAGGTCCTTCGTGATCTTGTTCTAGTCAAGATGGCTAGGCTTGCCCTCTTTTATAGCCCAGCCACGAGTTCAAATTTTGGATCCCTGAATGCTGAGTGGGCCTCATCACTCACTCTCTCTGTTGCAGTCTCTCCTCAGACTCTGGCTCCTGCAGCTCCCCCACCGATGCAGCCACTAGCTTTTCCTCCTTGCTGCTGATGCTACCAGCAGTCCCACAGCTCAACGCCGCCAATACGGCCTCCACTTACTGACTCCTGCAGCTGCTTTCACCACCCGTGTGGTCTCCGGCAATTACAGCTCCTCCGTGCTCTTTTGAAGTGGGATAAATGTGAATAATGTGCTTGCCTTGTTCAGTTGGAAGGTTGATTTGGGGGAGGAGTGCATTTGCAGTAAGTAGATGTAATACAAGGAATTCCAGAGTTTCACATGGTGGGTACAGAATGGGATGTGTAGTGCTGTACTGGGAAGTAAGGTTGATAACTTGATTGGAGATATATTGACAAATATACAACAGAGTGCACTGGTAAACTTGACAGTGTTATAGTCCCAACCATATACCTATCCCAGCGTCTCTTGAACCCATCCACAGCTGTAACAGCCACATACTCAACAGGCAGTGCAGTCCAGGGTTCTACCACCCTCTCAGTGAAATAGCATCTTCATGTTCCCCCCTTAGTCTCCCACTGACCAGCCTAGTTACATTAGGAAGAGCATACTGTGTATCTGTGTGGCATCAGAGTGGTGTCAACAGAGTACCACCATCTGTGTTCTCACCCTTCATACAGTTTACAAGTGACAGTAAAGCACAATATGTAAATGAGCTATTGCTGTGCCTGACAAACAGGAACAATGTGCTTTTCTGTTTTCTATACAGAAAATATTGATACATCACATAATGACAACTTGTGTGGTGGGTGTGGGATTACTTGGGCAAGGATGTCCATGTAACCCTACCTGCCTGTGCAGTGCAGAAGATATGGGACTGTTACCCCAATGAGCCTGGTGTTGCATACACACATTTCAAACCAGAAAGAATCATGCCACCTTGAATCATCATTGTAATTATGTATCATGGTGCCCTTTCATGTATGCTGTTATTTTACTGAGTAAGGCACCAGTAATGTGTAACCATTCCAGAGTACATAGTTAAACTCATTTTTGTAACAGTTAGTTCACTTTACACAATGATATTGTTGAAATTAAGTTGACTTCACGTGAGCTAAAAACGAAGCCAATGGTTAGTCTGTACTTCACACATGCATGTGTTTATTATAGTAATGCCCCAGGACATGCATGGATCAGTTTTTCAAGAATAATTTATCTCATGTGCAGGTGCACATTAAGAAGCAAACAATGCCAACATATTTCAACCCTTGCTATTTTAAAGGAAGTCAGAAGTCAATAACAATTAAACCTATTTCGTGGTGGCATGGCGCAGAGGCACAATGTCCAGCCACCAGTCATACTTTCACAGTAATTAATTATGGAGTTAATTCAATAGTAAATAAGCTCCTTCCCCATAAGTATGTCACTGTCTGTAATTATACTCTTTTTGGGACAGCATTAGGCAGCGAAGCACAAATGTGTTGTGCCTGTAATGGGACATTTTTAGTATCACACCACAAGGTGATTACTTCATGTTTCACTGTGCAGACATGGGCATATGGACAGCAACCTTGAATGCAGCTTGATTACAATGGTGATGAACTACACAGAAGCAATACAGGGGATCCTGGAAGTGGAGGGCAGAGGGATGGGTGTGGGGAAGGTAAATGGATGGAAGCTGGTCGCCATGAATGGTCTGAGACTGGGGGATGAAATCAGCGACTTACAGGCTTGCATGGTGGAGAGGGTGGTGGAAATGGCAGCCATCACAGAAACATGGGCCACCCAATAGCATGCCTGGGACATGGTCATGTTACAAAACAGAATATTCCGCATGGATTCAGGAAAACAAGAAGTGGGACAATGGCATCATACACAGTGGGGGGCCGAAGTGCATCAGGGCAGAGGGAGAAATACAGTCCTTATGGGTGTTAATTCAGGATTATAGAAATACAGTCCTATTCCTCTCTGGATGGGAGTGGTGTGCACGCGACCCTCACAGATAGAGGAGGTGGACAGGGAACTTGCAAGGCAGATGATACGGCATTGAGAAAGGGAAGTATTCTGGTTGCTGGCAACTTTAACCTGCTGGGAATAGATTGGTGAACCAAAGCTCCAGCAATAAAAGAGAACAGGTATTGCTGGATGCCTTTCAGGAAAGCTTCCTGACATAGGTGGTCAGGGAACCAACCCAGGTGTGGGACACAGTCGACCTAGTGCTCACAAATGTGGAGTTTTTGTGGGATATCAAGGTGGGAGAATCACTTGCTGTGAGTGCCCAAGACTCAGTATGGTTCAGGCTGATTATGAGCAATGAGGGGGTGTCATCTAACTCGCAGGTGCTGGATTTCCAGTGAAGAAGATTTTGCAAAGATGGGGAGGCAGTGAATTGGTACCTGGCAAGGATCCAGCATAGTATGCATATGGAACAGAGATGGGAGCTCATGAGGAAGGGTGTGTCAAAGGCTACCAATTCCCACAAGAGGCAGCAATGCACAAATGAGGTCTGGGAGTTGCCAGATCCATGCTTTACAAAAATGATGTTTTTCTGTGAACACATGTGAACCATTCACATCAGATCAATGTCTTCCACCTGATCCGAGGTTAAAAAGTAACTTGGGTTTTGCGTGTAGCCATTGATCACATTAATGATAGAAATAAGAATATCACACATGAAGATGGAATGGTGATGTGATTTTCTATTATGTCTGACTTACACAGTTTATCACATTGTGTCATGGTTCTTATATGACCATGACTTGACACGTGTGAATTCTTCACATAAGCAGAGCTGAATGATGAATCTTTCATGATGGGACAAACAGCAGAGGTACAATTCATTACCTTCCGACCAGTATCCAACCCACCTTGTGCCCTATACCATTACAGATGTTCCACCATGCAACATTTCTTTACTACATGCTTCTGTAATGTACACAGGCAGATGCAGCATCCATCACATAAACAGTACTGTTGGATAAACCTATCACAGTCATCCAGGGATACGGGCTAGCATGTTTTTCAAGCTTTAAATATTTAGCAAATCCCAGTTGGAACTGCATATGGTTGCTGAATGAAATGGGTGTAAAATGAGCAGAGCATATGGTAGGTGACAGGACATGCTGCCAATCCCACTCCCTGTCCAGTTACACAAAAGTAACCCATTTCTTAAAATGCTGGGGTGACTTGTCTCTCTTGGGAAAATCAAATAATGACACCTGACCTGAAGGCTTGTTACTACAGCCTGCCACAACACAATAATTCACTATTTCTTGGTGCAAATACTGTTTGGATAAGACTAAAGAATGTTGCAGTGACTATCGCTAAGATGACACAGTCCTGAAGCTCTAATACGGGCTCACAGTGTATGGCAGAGTACCGTTGTGAGTGAATAAAAAGCTAAAATTGTACTCAGCAATATGCCTTCTAAATAAAAAGTACATCAAGCAGACTTTATGGCATCAAAAATATATGTACTATGATTACAACACTGCAGCACTATGCAATAGTTTACCTGTAAACACTGGAATGTGAACTTGAAGAAAAAAAGTAATTGCATTACATGTATTAATGCATGAAAGGCACAGAACAGCAAAAATTATATAGCCAATCTTTATACCAATAGCAAAACTGACAATTACTATTCAGGACCACTGCATGACAAAGGAGTGTATGTCTGATAGAAAACTACACTGACTCACTACACAGCAAGAAGAATGGCAGATGATAGTACCACGTTTCACAGTGCAGGATAATACACAGTAATATGCAATAAAACTGTGTACAGGTAATGTGTCTGCACCACGATGACAGGGACTGCACAAGGGAAGCAAGGCAGACTAAGGGGAACACAGGTTACCACACAAAAGCAAAAATAAAAAAATAAATAACTCTAAGCAAGTGTTTCCCTTTGCTGCAATATATATCTATGAATTCTGCCAGATAGGTAAACTTAACACAGCAATGTCACAGCACAGATCAGGATATACATGAGACTGTGGGAAAGCCAACTAAGCAACACCTTGGCACTGAGACCCAGATATTCAAACTGCACCCAAAAAGTGCGCAATAGCAGGAGCAAGCACAAGTCTATTGCGCCCATGCGCAAGAGACACGATATTCAAAAAAGGAGGAGGCCAAATTGTGCCTACAGCCAATGACTGAATATCGCACCACCTGCATCATAGCACAACTAGGGAGGGGAAGCTGAGCAGATCTGATGTGCCATAGCGCAACAAGGGATGTTCAGCAGAGCAGTCCAGAGGTGCCATAGCGCAACCAGGGAGCCCCCCAGCTGCAGAGCAATGTAACTGCACAATCAAGGAGGTAGGGGCCCACCACCCATGTCATAGATGGGCACAGGAACACACAGCAGAACAGACATTGTCCCCCCACACCCCAAGCACAGCACAACCAGGGGAGGGCTGGAATAACCACTGGTCCATGGAGACAAGCAACCAACCCACAGCCTGGCCGTGGTGCCACATCACACCTACCGGCAAGCTGTGACTGGCACACAAGGAGGCAGACCACCCTGTGCCACACCATCCCCCCCAGTGCACAGCACACCCTGCACCATGATGCCCAGACACCCGCCATGAGCAGTGACCACCACTGCAGGAAACCCCATGCATGCCACCACCCCCACTGTGTCAATGCAACCCTGTGCACCACAGAACCATGCAAGCCAGCCCCGCCACAAGCACCCATCAGCAGGTTGCAGCACACGGCAATGCAACAATGGCAGACACAGTGCCACCATGCACAGTCCCCCGAGGTACTGCTGAGAGACGACCATGCGTTGGCACAAGAGGTACCCCATATGGGATGGTCATGTCCTTCACACCACCACCAGTGGTACAGCGCTCTGCACAGTATTCTAGAGACACACCCCAGCCCACCACTGGCCACAACAGCCAGCACAGACACCCACAGTGGTGCGTGGAAGCACGCACCACACCAGATGCAACACAGGGTCTGGACAGACACCCATGCATACCCAAGGGCACAACAACACAGGGACGCAGGTGGGCAACCAAGCCCTCATTAGGGCCAATGTAAGCCATGTACACACAAGCTGCAGTCTACCATGGCACTGGAGTGCCAGCCATACTATGCATGCACCGTGGACCCATACACCACCAGTAGTCACCCGGAGCACAAGCCACAGACAGTGGGGCACATCCCCTGCAACACACACAAGCCACAGCATGGAGGTGGGACAATGACCGTGTCGCCCACAGTGCAACCTGAGCCAGGCATGCACCACACCAGTGACATGGGCAACCCAGAAAAGTGACAGATACAGTGTCCGCCCTGAAGGGAATGCCACCACTGACATGCCAGTGGACCGTGCAGATCACAGACAGGCATGTGTGTTGACTGCACAGGCCATGGACGGGCCAATGGGTGCACCATGGACACAGAGCACACTCCATGGACCACTACACACAGTCATCCAGTGCACAGGGAACAACACACACAACACAGATACTGACTGATATCTACCCCCACACCATAGTCACCTCCACACGGACACACACACATACCCATGACTGCACCACCCCTGATGCCATGCACACAACTGCAGCTGAGCACCTATAGCCCACTGCAAATCAGAGACCACCACGGTATTCATATAAAATTCAAATATATTGTAAAAATATAAAACTTAACTATGTACAATAATAAAAACTATTTACAAGCTTGGGGTGGGGACACAAACAAGGTGGGGGTGGGTAGGGGGAAGGGGTGGACAAATGGGATGGGATAGGAGGGGTGTGAGGGTGGGTCCAGGGGGGTAGGGGAAGTCAGGGACCAAGGGACTGTTAAAGAGACTGCCGTTCCTGGCTCTGGGTCCACCTGGCTCTGTATCGCCACAGCACCCCCGAATCATCCAGCCTCCTTAGTATCTCCACTGTCTCGTGGACCAGATTCAGGAGCTCCCTCATGGTGTCCCGAATTTCCCTTAGATGTCTCACACCTAGGACAAGGGAACACAGTCAACAGGTGTGTATGCACAACCCCATACAGCCCACCCACTGTGCATGGCATACGGCCATGGGACAAACCACTGTGATGGTGTGTGACCACCTGCAGTGATCATGTCCACAGGACCTGCCCACCCAGATGCATACAGCCATGTGGAACACTGCACACACCCACCGGCCAAGTCACGCACAGCACCACCATGACCGTTTAGTGACATGGCTATGTGGTGCAAAGGCAGTGGCACAGCCATGCACCTGGTGCACGCATGGACCACCAGTGAAGCACACCCAGACATGCATTGCCACTGGACAGTGTTGACTGTAACAAGTGGCATGCATGACAGTGATGTCAATGAATGGTGGCCATGCCCCGCTGCCCACCTTGTCACTCAGCATGCAATACTAATCATAGAGGTGTGGCACTCACCCTCATCAGGCCGGTCAGGTGGGTGTTGCTGGTTCTCGGCCCACCTGGCTGCGGTTTCCCCAACCCTCCGCTGCTCTGCCCGCACCCTGCATAGTTCATCTGGGCCTGTGGGGACAAAAAGGAGAGAAGAACATCAGTACATTCCCAAAGCAAAGTCCTCCTGCCCCAAGGTGTGTGCCCTCCCACCCAGCCAGACCCACCCACCCCACACCCTGTGAACACTGCCATGGCCAACCCCATACAGTCCCTCCCCTATGTGCTGGACACATACAACACTGTGACCCATATGGATGATAAAAGTGTGTTGACGGAACCCCTACCTGGACAGGGCACCATGCCCCTCCTGGCATGTGACTGCAGTCGGGCCAGTAGCTCCGGCTCACTCCTGCGCAGGCCACCATAGCGGTGCCTGCACTGCTCAGCCAAACGCCCCTGGCCTGTTGCCTCATCCAGGGCAGTGGCCACCTCCTGCCACACCTGGGTCCTTGCCCTATCCAGGGGGGAGCCACCCCAAAGAGAGGACACTGGTGTGGCTCGACTATGGTCACCAGATTGGCCAGCTCAATGGCACTCCATGGAGCAGCTCGTCTACGTGCCATTCCAAAAGCTATAGTAAGCAATATGGCACTCTGCAGCACGGCTCCCCATGTGCAGATGCTGCACGGTACAGCACTGCCATTCCCTATCATGCTGTTAACAAACAGTACGATAGAGGTGCACCTATGCCTGACGCATGGCACCAAGGGGGCAAAGGTCGGGCACAGGGTCAAGGGTCTCTGGTGCAAGGCCACGCAGAGCGTCATAGGATGACAATGCATGTAGCGTGATTGGCTGCCTGTGTGCCAGCACCACAGTGGACTATCGGGCAGTTGGGCCACTGCGTCTATGAAGGCCCAGTGCCACAACGCCATGTAGTGACCATCGCTATAGCGCCACTGGCACAATGGTGGCCGTGCCCTGCATTGCCTACCATGCACAGCACATCATCAGCATGGCAGATGCCTGCATCAGCAACCAGGGCATGCGCAGTGAGGTGTACTACGCATGCCACAGAACTGCACCATTGGCTCAGCAGGTTCAACACAATTGCGCAAAGCACAACAGCGCAATATTCAGCAGTCATATGCAAATCATCCGATCAGCCATTCAATGGCGCAGCACTGCAATTTGCATCTAATTAAAGTTGCTCCTCGCCTCATTTGCATGGATTGCGCTATAAAGGTGCGACAATGTGCTGCAGTGGCCATAGTCGGTTACTGCAGTTTATTGGTGAGTTGCATGCTGTTTTGGAGTGTGGACTGTGGATTCAGGGACATGCATGGGACTGCACAGTCACAGGTAACAACTGCCATTGTTACAGGCTACATAATTACCGAGCATATTCTTGGAGAGGAGGACAACAGTGATGATAGGAGGAGGAGGCCGAATTTTACTAAGGCCAAAACTGAGGCTCTTTTTGAGGCCTACCTGGATCAGGAGCCGCTGCTCAGTGGACGGCGGGGCACCCCTAAGGCTCATGCTGCTGCATAGGAGGAGGTGGCATGTGTCGTGAACCTGCATGGCAGCCACCAGCGCTCTGTGCAGGAGTGTAAGAAGAAGATGGGCACAGACGGGAGGAGGGTAAAGGAGAAGGTGGCTGCCATCAGGGCAGCACGTGCTGCAACTGGTGGGGGACAGCCAGAGGTGGTACAGCTCACCCCAGCGGAGGACAGGCTTGCTGGAAGCATGCACCGAAGTGCCATTGAGGGTGTTCCGGGTGGTGGCTTCCAGATGGGTGGTGGCCCATCACTGCATGGTAAGTCATGGTCTGTCTGGGGGGGCAGGGTAGGTCACACGCAGTAACATGACTTTGCTTTCCCTTACAGATCCTGAGCACCTGCATGGGTCAGTGGTGGTGGGCCTGTCCACTGCGGACAGTTGGATGGAGTCAGAGGTGGGACCATCCACCTCCACAGGTATCTGTGGATCAGTACGACAGTGGGGCCACCTGGCTGTCCACACTGATGTTGTTGAGACAGCCCTGCCTGTGTCCCAGCATGCAGGCATCCACGGATGCCAGCACACTGTGGCTGTGGCCGGGGCAGAGTCCGGCACCAGCGATGATGACACAACCATCTTGGGCAGTGACACGTGTGTGCCACAGGATGTACACACAGCAGGGCAATTTGCACCCATGGCTGTGGGTGGTGCCGCCGTGGAGGCCTGCATGTCAGCACAGTCCCAGGCTGTGCCTGTCAGCACGAGTGGGACAGCACTGGTGTCTGTTCAGGACAGTGGGACTGTTGCAGCCACTGTGGCAGCACCACTGAGCCCTGGGGTGTGACAGCCAGAGGGGCAGCATCAGCAGTTGCCCACTGAGCTTGGGGGTACAGGGTTCAGCGGCGGCATCTGTTCACTGCCTATGGGCATGCCCAGACCTGGTCCTGGTTCGCAGCACCCACCCTCAAGGGGTGCTGAACTTCAGGCCCTTCCACATCCTGAGGGACAGGATGCCGAGGAGGCTGATGACCTCTTGGACGAGCACACCTGCCTACTGTGAGCATCGGTCCAGCAGCAGATGCGGCTTGCGACGTCTGTGGATGCACTGCGTGTGTCTCTGGAGTGGGCAGAGGAGCGTCGCAGCAGGGAAGCCGAAATGATCATGGCACAGATGGACTGTTTGTGGGAGGATGTGACCACTGCCATTGACAGGCATGCACAGGTGTTAATTGCTGTCATGGCCACAATGGGCACACACTCAGGTACCCATGCATCGCGGACACCATGCAGTGCACTATCCACCCCCCATTCCTGGATCCTGTCGATGCCGGGTTCAGCTGTGGGCATCCTGAGCAATCCTGGTGCAGGCATGTTCAGTGTGCTGCAGACCCCTGCGTGGGCATGGTCACATTCATGCAGTGGAACCCCTGGGGGACCATCGGTGTCACCCCAAGAGGCCAGTGATCAGCCTGCCAGTGCTGGCGAGTCTCGGCGGGGCTGCCTATGCATCCATGGTGGCCATGGCACTGTGTCATGGGACTGACCTGTCTCCCAGCGTGGCAACTGTCTGGTGCTGCCCTGTGTACATTGTGTGTGTCAGTGGGCAGTGCACGGGTGGGTACCCAGTCCTGCATGTGGACACACAGTCCACCTGCACACCCTCCCGGCTGCTGTCCGCAGTTGCTTGTGCATGATGATGCCTGCATTGCGCTGTATACCAAAGTACAATGGTGCTCAGCATCTGACACACGCACGTGGACAGGCAGTGGGCGTGGTGGCCTGTTGACATGTGTGTTGCTAGGGTGTGCATTCTGGGTCAGTGTGCCTGCTGCCCTCTGTGCATGTTTGTTGCTTTGTGTGTGTGCGTGTGTGTGTGTGTGTGTCCTTCGGCGTGGCATGTTATTCCTCACCCATCCCTGGCTGTGTGTGTGCCTCTGTGCCCTGCCACTTCTCTTGATGGCATGCACCCCCAGAGTGGGTTCCTGCTTGTTTGTGGGTTGTGCCTTGGCCACTGGTGGTTGCGCATGGCCCCATGACTTACCTGAGTTAGCTGAAGTGCTCCTCCGTGAAGGTGTCCCAGTGCAGATGTGCCAGCCAGAGCAGTCGGGGATCCCATTGGCCAAGGGGGGCTGCCCATCACCATTGTCACTGGCATCCCCATCGTCCCCATCGCTGTCCCCCCCTTCGACCTGTACGGCTATCCCACATTCGTAGGCCATGTTGTGCAGGATGCAACAGGCCAGGAATATCCCACAGGCCTTTGAGGGGCTGTACTGTAGGGCACCGCCAGGGGTGTCCAGGCAATGGAAATGTGCCTTCAGCATCCCGAACACCCGCTCGATGACATTGCATGTGGTGGTGTGTGCCTCATTGTAGCATTGCTGCAAGGGGGTCATGGGCCGCCGGTAGGGTGTGAGCAGCCAGGGACGGAGTGGATATCCACTGTCACCTGTGTGTAGAGGGTGGAAGTTAGTTTGATGATCAGCATCGCCCTGCCCCAGGCCATGCAGGCCACTACCCATGCCACCTCTGGCCATGCCCCCCCCCAGGCCCTATATTTGCCCATGTGGTTTGCATACTCACCCACTAGGTGGCCAGTGGGGATGTCCCCACTCTCGAATCTGTGGCACAGTGCCGACTGGTGCCAGATGAAAGAATCGTGTGCTCCCCCAGGGTGCATGGCACAGACATTGATGATGCGCCCCCTGGCTTCACACACCACCTGGCAGTTGATGCTGGCATAGCCCTTTTCATTTATGTATGTGGCCCCCTCAGGGACATATGGTGTGCATATGGCCACATGGGTGCAGTCTATTGCCCCTAGTACACCAGGCATACGTGCTACCCTGTGGAACTCCTGTATGTTTGCTGTGCGCTCCACCGCTGTGCTGGGGAAATGGATGTACATGTGGCAGCAGTGCACTGAGGAATTGGGTGAGGTGGCGTGACGTGGCCAACTGGTTTATGCCTGTGGTGTCCCCAGTTGGTCTCTGGAAGGTACCTGTGGTGAGCAAGCACATGCAGGCTGTTACCTTGGTCTCCACTGACAGGGCATGGCTCCATCGTGTGGGTGCCTGCATCACATTACTGCACAGCTCACAGAGCCACCTCAGAATTGCCCTGTTCAGGCAGTACTGGCCCACAATCTCAGTATCTGTGTACAGCTCAAAGCTGGTGTGGGCTTGGTAATGCCTGCTGGGGGCATACTGCCGATGGGCTTTTCCACGGCCATGCCCCCCTGCCGCCTGCCTTCTCACCCCCCTCATTACGGCCTCCATGTGGAAGGTGGCACTGGCCATGTACCTGGCTTATGCTCACCCCCCCAGCTGTTACTGTATTCCCCCCGCTGTCCTGGCTGCTACCTCCCTGCACCGGGTACACCTGCCTGTGCTGGATTCTGTGCTGTGTGGCTCCCCACACCTTCCCTGTGCCTGGCTGTTCACTGTGGCATTTCCCTAGCCTGCCCTGTTTGTGTCACCTGCCCTGTCTCTCTGCCTCTGCCTCATGTGGCTTCCCTGTAGCGTTCTTGCGCCTCTTCCTTGCTCCTTTTTATTTTGGCTCATTTCCACTATGGTGCAACTTCTGCTTGCTCCACTGTTGCACATTGCACAAGTCTTTGAATATCACACTGCGCCATTTACGCATGGTTCCTCCCCCTTCAGTTGCGCATGCCTTCATTATCATTGCACTGTTGCTCAGCATGATTTTGGGGGAGCAACTGCCTCCTGCTGAATATTGCAGAATGGCACAATTTCGGACTTGCGCAGGCGCAATCCTATTGCACATGGCTCGACTCTTTTGAATATCTGGGCCTAACTGCCTAATATGAGCTGTTGGAAATAACATGAAAAAACAAAGGGTTTGAGCACAGTCTGTCCCCAAACCAGCAGTTCACATCATATGCCCCCCAAAATAATTATTTTAATCTCCTTCACCACACAATCACACAGCATAGATACACACTTCAAATGTGGGCACCAATGAATAAATTTTTCAGCCATTTGCAGCGATACCTGGCATGACATGTCATGGAGCGGTCGCAATGCATTCTGGGAATAGCCACCAAATGTAAACACAGAAGATACTGTAAAAATAAAGGCATACTAAACAAAGTCATAACTCAGCACAGGAACATCCGATTTAAATATTTTTTTTTTATTTTGAACCGGAAAGCCTCTTGTATTGATTGATGTACAGCAATAATGGTAAGTGATACCGTACAACTTTTTTTTTAAGTTTCACTTAAATACATGATGCTTCTTTAGCTGCTATGAGTGCACTGATTGTGCATTTTATTAGTTTGCTAGGTCTATCAGTGCTTTACATTATATCCCCGAAGCCACCATTTTCTGTAAGTCACCTTTATTCAAGCACAAATTAATATATGGACAAAACAGTCTCATAGTCAATTTGTTTGGGTCTAACAGGACCCATCAACTGATAAAAACAAACAAACTAAAAACATTGTTTGTACATCAGGTCATTAAATTAATCTGAGAAAGTATAACAAACTGTCATGGGAAAACACACTGTTAGGTGTCTGTCTTTGTCCGTCAATTCCTACTCCTGGAGCAGGGGTCCAGATTACCATAAATGTTTACAAACAAGGGTCATGATCTGGAGTTTAATGGTTCAGGGGTGGCCCAACCCATTACACAACAGTAGCCCCTTAAACATTCAGGTGGTCACTTTGACTACCAATCAAAACTAAACCAATGAAAACAAAACTTCCAGGTACCCAATTTTATGTGTGTGCATTTTCAAATAGCTGCACTGATCACTGACAGATGTCAGCTGGTAAAAGAGAATTCAAATGAGTTTGGCGACCGTTGTCTTGGTCATGTCATGTGAAGCCCAGGCCACCATATTTATTTTATGTGAGTCAGGCCAGTAGTATGTTAGTAGTATGCGGTTGTGGACTGTGGAGTTTTTGAAATGTGTGAAGCCCCCCTCCACCTTGCAATGCTAATGGTGTTTTTTAGAGAAGAGCTGATTGTCAGGAAACAGCAGAGGCTATTGGCAAGCACCTACCAATATGGTGACAGCAAGCCACTTGACTATCTTGAGTTGTAACCCCTCCTATCTGTCAAACAGAGAAGAGGCAAGTCTTTTTACCACACCTATACTATGGCAACTTTTAACTTATAAACAATGGGTTCCTGCAATGCCTGCTCCCAAAACTTGACAAGCAAGCTCTGGTCAGAGCCAACACAGCTACTACAGAGCATTGAGCCCAAGTCAAACAGTGCTTGGAGCATCTGCCATGGCTGATGCTGTACTTGCACTATACTTGGGCATGTGAAGTAACTGATTATTGCACCTGCATTAGAAAGAGCCTGCTGTGCCCAAGATGGCTGCTGTGACAACAGTGCACATGCATGATTTCTGCCGATACTCACACATGTGCAATGAGCTCTTGGTGATCATCTTAGTGATGGTAGGCTCTTGCAGAACTTGCAATGATGAGTCTCCAAAAAGGGTGTGCCTGCTGAAAGAAGGGACTAGTGCAGCTGCACGAAGGGAGGGACAGTGGAAAAACAATGATACAGCACTGACCACAGCACTGTGGGAGGCCACTGTACTGGTAACTGGTCATGTGCTTCCACAGTCCATTTTCCCTTCTCCTAGTAAAAGATCTACAGGGCTGTGCCCATGCAGCTGTAATAATGTGTCAGTAGATGTGAATAACCTAATTTATATGCCTCTGGTCATGATGTTCAGAAATAAGCAAAGCAGTCTGGTGTTGTAGTGTCTCAGAGTCATTGGACCCTGCACTCCCACAGCAAAATCCATTCAGATCCTGCATTATAACAACAAAATAAGGATACAATTGTACTAGCTCAAAAAGTAAGGAAAGAAATTGCAAAAATCTTCATTATTGCACCAGTTAGGGTCAAAGTGACAACAGTTGGGAAATGTGGCATTAGGGTTTACAACTCTAACAGCCCCCCCTCCAGGTAGCACATCAGATGTGGATTGTGTTTTGGAGTACTAAGTCTAACACTTATTTATTTATTTTATTTTTTTATTTGCTTTTGGTAACCGGGTGAGTACACTAAGCATAAGGATGCCTATTTTCAGGCACAACCCGGGAGGATACAGTACAAGTTGAATACAATTAACAACAATGTGACACAGCACAAAACATAAGTGAATACAAAGTGAAGGAGTCAAAAATACAATCAACTTAGTGAATCAGTGAAGTACATAGTTGGAACAGGTCAAAATATAAACAATACACTGGGATATTCAGAGCAAACGAGTGCAAGAAATACAGGGATGTAAAGTACTGCATTCTGTAAGTGCTGTTGTGAGGACTATGCACCTAGAAAGAGTAGAGAGCAGGAAGGGGAGAGAGAGGGGGAGAGGGTACAAATGAAGGGAGGATGAGAGCAGGAGGAGGAAGGGTAGAAAGTGGAGTGTAGTATAGCAAGGATAAGAGCTGGGGGAGATAAAGAACTTAAGGTGGCTGGAAGCAAGCGCAGGGATTTGATGCTTGTAAATATTCACGGTGGAGGTCCTTGAGACCAGCATGGGTAGGTGCTTAGCATACGGCTTGAGGCATAGAATTCCAATACTTGGGGGCAGTGTAAGAGAAAGCTTGTGCACCCATAGCAGTTTTACATTGAGGGATATAGAGAGGAGCTTGGCCATTCGATTGGAGCCCATACGAGGGGGTTTGAGAGTGTAACAAGGAGGCGAGGGATTGGGGGAGGCCTGTTGTTGTAGTACCATCGATGAGAAAGCCATATGACCGGAGTCGGTGAACTTACCCCATTCCATCGGTAAATAAGGTCAGATGTGCACAGTGTAGTAGAACGGGGTGAGCATTAGACTTTTCAATTTAAATCTCAGTCTTTCTCCCTAACCCAAAACCAAACAAAACATTGCCTTCTTGTTATAAGAAGCCTTTGCCTGGCAATTTAACCTCTGCATCCTGTTCTTGTAAGTTTCATTGCCTGTGTTTCACAAAATGCAACATGGCTTTTTTCCACTGAATTTCCTTTGACCAGCCTGAAATGTACAGTAGTCTTCTTAACAGGTGCAACCAATTAAGACATCTTGTCCCAGAACTAGTTTTCTGTTAATAATTCTACAAACAAGCTTGTGGAGGTCAAAATACAGCTCAGTGTTAACCCCTTGTATTACAGATTGACATTTTTAAAACAAAACCTAAATAGCTTTCTGCTTTCATTTCAACAGTATAATTATATACATTTGCAAGACAAGAGATCCCAGTTTCACAAATATAGAAACAAGTGAAAGGTGACTGCCCCTCCCTCCCTGGGCAGTGCTTTCCTTTATTGGGGAGCTGTGGTCATGTTATGTGTCTGCATAAATAGATTACAAGAACCCACTTTCCCATTTGCAGGTTATAATCTCCTACCACTAGGAGTCACTAATGATCCCCCATTTCCTAGCCCTTCACCACTATACTGTAGTCAGCTAAGCCTAGTTTATAGCTCTACCCCCTAGTGAAAAACTCTGAAATTTGCTATATCTCCTCTACTCCTTTCACTACTGGACACAGAATCCAAACCCATGACCCTCTGTACCAAAGGTTGGTGTCTCTAACCACTGTGGTATCCTGGCAGTCCTGATATTCTTACAACTGTATTCACCCTTAACTAGCAGAACATAAAAAACACAAAATCTTGACTACCTGCACCCTCCCCACTTTAGGTCTCGAACTACCAACCACCCCAGTCAAAATTTCAACCACTGAATCTGTAGCACTCGCTCCTCACCCTACTCTCAAAAACCCCACCACCACCCACAGATAGGAGTTGGTCTTGAACTGCCAACCACCCCAGCTAAAATTCCAACCACTCAACCACTGAATCTGTAGCACTCGCTCCTCATCCTACTCTCAATAACCCACCCACCACCTACAGATAGGAGCTGGTATCCAGGTAGGCTGCTCAGACCATGCCCTGAAGGGGAAAATTATAGAATCATGAGTTCCCAATACATTTTGCTCCACTTCGTTGTTTTACTAGTGCTGCCACTCCATACAGGGGTTTTGAATACCCAGCATGCTGCTACCAGCAAAGTTACCATGTCTCACTATGATGTCGCTCCAAGAGTAAATCTATGCTGGTACTCAAAGATTCCTGCTGTAAGTCTTACATGCATGGCCAGACACCCCAGCTTGCTCATATCACCTACTCTCTCCCTCCCTGTGTCACCAAGCTGATCTTAGTCACCGGGAAAAGCACAATAGGCAGAGCTAACAAATGTAGACAATTGCAGAACCTAAAACACCTCAAGAATCAAGCAATAAGACAGACTCACATTGTTACCACTGCTCTTATATGTTAACATTCACCCTAACACTAAGAATAAGACTGCAATTATTGCAGATCTTGTGGGAACAACTGATCTGGCTTGCATCACTGAGACCTAGCTGGATGAAAATGCTGGCCCCATATTAGATGCTGCAATTCCAGCCGGGTACTCAGTGATACACCACTCGAGATTGGGTCACGGTGGGGGGGGGGAGCAGTCTGTTACAAGACTGAGTTGGGCTTCACGAGTGTACCAGATGAGGAGGCTGAATCATTTGAGTGTACTGTGGTGGCAGGTGTAGGTTGTAGGATAGCGCTCATCTACCGTCCACCCAGGGACGAAAAGCAATTTCTACAGGAAGTAGCAGATTTCATGGTCGATATAGCATTGGAGTCACCCAGCCTGATGGTTCTGAGTGACTTCAGCACCTGGGTCGATGACGAACTCTCACAATTTGGACAGCACTTCCTCTAGCTGATGACATCACTGTGTCTTGCACAGTTTGTTACCTCTGCTACCCATAAACATGGTCACTGTCTTGATTTGGTCTTCCTCCTGGGGATTGAGGCCTCCAACTTGGGGGTGGAACCTGTTGGTTGGTCCGATCACTACACCGTGAGGTTCAACTTTTGTGCCCCCCATAGAAGCCCTGCCCCTGTGCAGATGGTCAGTTACTGCCCTTTACAGGAAGTGAGCCCTTAAGGCCTAGCGGCAGCTATTGACCTCTCTGAGTTTCCTGTGGCCAGCTCGAGTCCAGAGACTTTGGTTTTGGCCTATAATAAGGTCATTTCTGTAGCCCTGGACTTGATTGCTCCTGTCCGTGTTCGTCCTGTCCCTCTTTGCCCTCAGGTCCCTTGGTTTGATGGGTCTTTGAGAGAGTTGCAGTGACTAGGACATAGGTTAGAGTGGCCTTGGAGGAAATCAGCCCTGGAGGTGGACCACCTTAGATTGGTTGAGCATTATCAGACCTGCCAATCAGCGATCTCCCGTAAGAAGGCAGAATTCCTGTCCAGGGAGATTGCTGCCACTCAGAACCTACCAACTCAGCTCTTCCGAACTGTAGATAGGTTGTGAAACCCAACCTGTCTGCAACTCCAAAGACCTTTTTTGCAAGTGGAGTGCGATGAATTTGCCAGTTTTTTTGCGAATAAGGTGACCGACATCAGGTTGGAGATCCTCATGACTCGCTCTGTGGGGGATGCTGTTGATCGGTGCTTGGTCACCTCACCTCGGGCTTCCTGGAGTACCTTTGTCCTGCAGGAGTTCGTGGATGTCATGCGAATTGTCCAGGGTATGCACCCTAGTTTAGATCTGGGCCCAATTTCCCTGAGTAGTGGTTGTTGTGATATTATTGGCCCGATTGTGGCACAGATAGTCTGGTGCTCCCTTGAATCAGATTAATTTCTAAGCTTCCTGAAGGAGACAGTGGTAACACCCCTCCTAAAGAAAGCTCCTTTGGACCCGGACTCTCTGGCCAACTACAGACCAATCTCAAACTTCCCCTTTATAGGGAAGGTGATTGAGAAAGTAGTGGTGGTGCAGCTGGAGAACCACTTGACCATCCATAACATCTAAAAACCTCTTCAGTCCAGTTTTCAAAAGAGGCACAGTACTGAGACGGCCCTGGTTTGGGTGCTCAATGATCTGATGGCAAGAGATCGGAGAAGCCATTCTATCTTGGTGCTCCTTGATCTCTCTTCAGCTTTTGACACTGAGGACCATGGGGTGCTGCTTGGGTGCCTGAGGTCCATCTGTGGCCTGACATGTACAGTCCTCAGGTGGTTTGCATCTTTCCTTACTGGCAGAAGTCAGAGAGTGGTGTCTGGGATTTTTTTCTCTGACCCATTCTCTCTGCCATGTGGGGTGCCTCAGGGTTCAGTGCTGTCCCCATGTTGTTTGCAGTGTATATTCTGCCCCTAGGAAACATTGTAAGACAGTATGGACTGAGGTTTCACTGCTATGCTGATGATACCCAGCTCTAACTGTCTTTTGCACCTGACCAGGTTAGTGCTGTCTCAGTATTTAACAACTGCCTTGCTGAAACCCAGGATTGGATGAATTCGAGCTGGTTAAAGTTGAACGTGGGAAAAACTGAGGTGAAGGAAGTGGATCTGGGTCATCGGATAGAGGGGTTGAGGGCTGGTCAGCCCTCAGGACTTTCTCTTGGGGGCTCCCAGATACTTTTCTCTGAACGGGTGCGAGACGTGGGGGCAATGCTTGACGACGGGCTGACTTTACTGTCTCAGGTGTCGTCGGTCATCAAGTCTTCCTTTTATCACCTTAGGAACATCTCCAGGATCACGCACCATGTTCCATCTGGGGACTTACCTACATTGGTCCATGCCTTTGTGACCTTGCACCTTGATTATTGCAACTCCCTGTACTTAGGGCTACCTGGGGTTGATATCCACTACCTGCAGCTCATGCTTGATTGTTGATGGGGCTTCTCGAGCCTCCCATATTACTCCTGTGCTGCACAATCTGCACTGGCTGATGTTTCATTGGCAGATCACCTTTAAAATTGGTTTACTGACTTATAAAGCCCTACATGGACTTGGCCCTGACTACCTGAAAGAGCTTCCTGTTCCCTATCACCCTGCGCAATAGCTCTGTTCGGCTGACGAGGAGTTGCTGGAGATTTCAAGGGTGTCATTGAAATCTTTGGGAGCCCATGCATTTATGTACATGGCCCCTTCCCTCTGGAATTCTCAACCCCATCAGCTACAGGAGTGCACAACTGTGGGAGTTTTCAAACAGGCGTTGAAAACCTTTTTATGGCTTCAGGCCTTTAGTGGCATCGAATAAGTACAACCCCTTAGACTGTTATTATTATTATTACCATGTCTGCCAATTTTACTATAGTTGCTTTATCTTTTTGTAAAGTGCCTTAGTAGTTAGAAAGGTGCTTACTTGAAATAAAGCTATTTTCATTATTATTATTAACCCTTGTACCACACGAAAAGCTCCTGAGTCCATGAAGAAGTGAGGTGTACTAACAATTGCCTCCATCAATATCTGAAGTCTTACAGGTACATCTAAATTTGACTCACTACAGGTCCGGGTCACCCAGCACAGACCAGATGTGTTGTCTGGTTGAAACCTGGCTCATGCCAAAGATTCCTGATATGGCAATCCAATTAGAAGGCTACACATCCTTATGGCTAGATAGGTCCAGTAAGCGAGAAAGGGTTGTGTTATCTACATTAAGGACACCGTCCAGGGGCATGCCCTCCCTCACCTAAACACTGATAGCAATGTCCAGGTATTAGCAGTAAAATTACTGTTTGGGACACATGGCAAAAGATTAATAGTAGTCTCAGTATGCATCCCCCCTAAAGAGCAGGCTAGTGGGTTTAAGGTGGTTTCTGACTACCTCAATGAACTTCACCTCAACTCCGAGGTCTTAATGGTAGGTTAGGGGACTTTAATATTAACTGGTTATCCCCTGAGGTGGCCCTCTACAAAGACACAATCTCCTCCTTTAACCTGGCACAGTTGGTGGATTTCCCCACCAGAACTAACTATCAAACTGGGACCGGTACATTTCTAGACTGGCTGATAACCTGTGGCCCAGATAGAATAACAAACACTGTCATCCTTCCCAATTTCATCAGTGGCCACTCCCCACTCCTATGTACCTGGTTAACTAAAGTACCTAGAGCCCTGGAAAAAACAATCACAACACAGGTGCTAAAAAAAGGGCAACTGCATTCATTAAAAGCTCACCTTGTTAACAAGACTGGACAGCCATAGACTTAGCGAATGTTGCAGACAAAGCTCTTGACCATTTCATAACTACCTTTAATGCAGCATGTGACATTTACGCTCCTTATACAAAACATAAAGTCAAGGGTTCGAGCAAATCCTGGATGACACCTCCCCTCATCGAATAAATGAAATTAAGAGTAACCTCTAACATAAAGCGAGAACTACTGGATCGCAGACTGACATACAAAATTACAAAACAACCTGAAATAAATGCACCTGGGCAATTTGCTCTGCACAAAGTCAGCATTTCAAAAATGAATTGTCCTGCTCCTGGGGCAAAAGTTGTAAGTTCTGGGACAACATCAAGACCCTAGCTGGGAAACCAAACAAAACTTTGCCTTCAGTGCTCAATATTGAGGGGTCAGTCACCCAGGACACAAAAACCATCGCTGACACTTTTAATAAGGTCTTCACAAACCTTAGCAGTGTGCTTCCTCCAGATATCTTTGAATCCTCAGATGACAATAAAATCAACTCCAGTGCAAGCCCACCCCAAGGCCCAGTCCCTCCTTTCTACCTTAAGATTATCTCAGAAATGAAGCAAAAAAGTACCTGCAACAAGTACTAGGAAAATCCAGAACCAGTGAGGACACACTAAACCTCAAACATGTTGCTCTCACCCTTGAGGAGTTACTCTTGTCATTAACACATATCCTAAATCTAGCTCTAAGAACCACAAAATTCCCCCATCTCTGGAAAGCTGGGGTGGTCACACCTGTCTTTAAAAGTGGGGATAGGACCAGCTATACACAATACCACTCCATTTCCATACCACCCCCTTTCTAAGGCACTTGAATGCATCATTTATGATCAACTAGTGGACTGCTTAAACAAATACCAATTACAACAGCATGGATTCAGAAAATTATATAGCACAACCACTGCACTGGCCAAGTTCACTGGCTACTGGCTACATCCAAGATGCTTTTGACAAGGAGCGTTTGGTTGGGGCAACCTACATCGACCTCACCAAGGCCTTCAACATGGTCAGTCATGTACTTTTACTAGACCAGTTAACCTGCACAGGGCTCTTCATTGACTCTGTGGAGTGGTTCTGGAGCTATCTTGCTGACAGAGTCCAACAGGTCAAAATTCATGATGTCCTCTCTGATCATAGGAATGTCTGCAAAGGGGTCCCCCAAGGATCAATCCTGGGCTCCCTGCTCTTTAGTTTATTCTAAAACCACCTCCCACTCACCTGTCAAGACAGAGTTCTTTTGTATGCAGATGATGCGGTGCTCTTCTCAAGTAGCACTGACACCAGAAACCTTGAAAGGCAAATGCAGCAAAACTTTACTGATGTAGAATCCTGGTTCCTTAATTCTAAGCTACTACTAAATGATAAGAAAACCAAAACAATGTTATTCACCTTCTCCTACAATAGACACAGGTCTCACCATTTTAAAATGCAAAATGGTCATAACCAGGGCCACTGGAAAATTGCGCCTGCAATTTTTTTTCAGAATCTGCAATTTTCACCATTCTCCGCAAAAACTGACATGTTCGGCAATTTCTTGCAATTTTTGAGTTTTTATATTGAACTGTGTAAAAAGTATTAACATTTTGAATAAAATACTCTCAATATAGTGACAATTTTGCATGCAGATTTGGGTTTTGCTGAAACCATGCTGTGCAAAGCAGAGCAAGGGTTTTATGTGACACTGATTTCTTTTGAATCTTTGTCTTGTTTGGTTTCAAAACCCACTGGCCTAGCATAAGTACTCTTAAACACGTAACATTTGTTTTGTGTTGAAGCAGTTTATCAGAAAACTTTTTGTTGCCACACAGACTGAAGCAAAAGATGGGAGAAAAGGTGCAAATTATCCCATTCACTTAAATGAGGTGATAACTATGAAGCATTTTTATGTTGCTTGCATGCATGTGCAAGAAACATAGTGCCATCATCGGAGATTTCAGAGGTGTGTCACCTCCTCCTCCAATTCAGTCAGTGAGCTGGCAGGCACAGCCCCTGTAAGCCAATGCATTTTGGAGCTGTCTATGACACGCTCCAAAATGCAGTGGCATACAGTTGAAAGGGGAGCTACGCTCCAGTGAGCAGAGAGAAGAAGCGTTAGCTCCCCGACACTGCGGAAGTACGCGTGACTTCCAAGACGCACTGTGTAGCCGACGGGTGCCTCAATCCCGCCGGCTGAGCTGCGCCTCCCCCAGTTAGAGGTGCCACGCTGGGAGCCCACCCCAGCGGGCAATCGTCCATAGGGCCGACGGGGTGCCTAATCCCCGCCGGCTGAACGCCTCAACATCCTTGTGCATGCTGGGAGCTCACCCAGCGTGGCAAACGGTCCCATCGACTTTTTCATTTTTAACCTGAAAACAAAAAACGGTCCCGCTGGAGCGCCCACCGACTCCCCACAACCCGCACCCACCCACTGCACACCCAGCCTCCCCACGACTCTGGCGCCGACGATCTTCGGTGGACCGGAAACACGCCTGCACTCTTCAAAGCTGACCGCGAACTGAGGAAATGCCGGTAAGCTGTATAATGGCCTAGATAGGGGTTTTCAACTTGTTGCATATCTCAGGTATTTTGATTTTACATCAATTAACATGGTTTAACTTCTTCGAGATGTCATTGTCATGGCGTATTAGGCTCGAAGGGTGATTTGCAGTGACCGCGCAGTGACTGCAAAATCACCCTTTGGGCCTGAATACCACCATGACAGTGACATTATTCATGAGAAGGATCCCAAAACCCCATGTTGAAAATTTGGTGCAAAAATTCCAAAAAATGACTGTTTTATGAGCGTACGTTGTACAGTTCCTACGCGGGCTCGTAAGTTCGCGAAATTTCAATATTTTCACTCCAGATTTTCAACATTGCCATTTTACCACACCTTCTTATGAGTAGTACAGCTGTCATTTTTCACATCTCACCCAAAATGTGTTTCCGCCCATGTAGCGCACAATGGCGCAGTCGGTGTGCGAAATCAATGTATGGGACACATTAACAAAATCACAGTGACACTGTTCATGAGCAGAGGTGTTAAAATGGCTATGTTGAAAATCTGGTGAAAAATTCCTAAAATGACTGTTTTATGGAGGCATTGCGCAGTTCCTACGCAGGCTCGTAAGTTCTGCAATTTTCAATATTTTCACTCAGATTTTCACATTGCCATTTTACCACACCTCCTTATGAGCAGTACAGCTGTCATTTTCCACATCCTGCCCAAAACGTGTTTCCGCCCATGTAGCGCACAATGGCGCAGTCGGTGTGCAAACTCAATGTATGGGACACATTAACAAAATCACAGTGACACTGTTCATGAGCAGAGGTGTTAAAATGGCTATGTTGAAAATCTGGTGAAAAAATTCTTAAAAATGACTGTTTTATGAGCGTGCATTGCGCAGTTCCTACGCACGCTCGTAAGTTCGCAAATTTTCAATATTTGCACTCCAATGACTGTGGCAGGGCAAGTTATTCCTTGTGAGCACACTTTAATTCAGACTAGTTTTGATTCAAACAGCTGAGGATTTTTGGATGACCCTGTCGATTTTAAACTTGAATAAGCTAGTTGGTAACAGTGATCTCACTCTTAGCAACTACCCCGTAGATGTTCACATGCAAAGACTACAATGAAAACCTAACTAAAGTCTAAAAACAAGCTTATAAAACACAAAACGTATCTGAATATTTATCTTTAACTAAACAAAATAATTGCAGCCAGAGTAAAACAAAAGTAAATGTCAGGGTACCCTGACTACTGCATGATGCAGTAAAAATATATTGGTATTTTTTTTTACATTTTTTGATAACCACGTAAGGCCCACTAGGCACAAGTGCCTGTTTTCAGGTACAACCCAGGAGCACTGAGGATGTTAAGTGATTTGCTCAGAATCATATGGTATGCAAGTGGAGGTTGTGAGAATCAAACCCAGGTCTGCTAGATGTTGTCAGCTCATTCACAGTTTGTTACTTTTACCTCTAGATTACACTGCCAGCCCCAATAACCCCCAGATTTAGTGTTTAAATATGTGATTTTAAAAATAGTGTACAGTACCTACAGTACAAATGATGACCATTAAACACAACAACATTTTACTAAAACTCAACTATTTACTACTCTGTCTGCTTATTTTTTCTTGTACCAAAGTGGGTGACTAGCTGGCAGAGCACTGTCAGCAGCTGTTGATTAGGCTTCATTATTCTACAGCCATAAACAACAACAAAAATATTTATTCTGGCTTTATGTAATATTTATTTTCTGCAGCTCACTTTATATAACCTATTTAGCACTGTATGAGGCAGATGCTTTTAAATTTTGGAAGATAGGCAACACTTATAATAGCTTATCAGTTTAGTATTCTTGTTAGGAACATAAACTTTTCTTTATGTTTTAAACATATTCAGGTGTTAGTGTATTCATTTAGCAATTTATACTGACTAATATATGCTGCAGAAAACATTAAAAGATTTATTGTGAAGCACTCAGAGTCTATAGTAGAACCCCCGCAATTTCCCGTAATTTTTGCAAAATGCTCCGCAGTTTTGAGTAACCTTTTCCGCAATTTTCCAGTGGCCCTGGTCATAACACAGTCCTAGAAATGGTCTGAAGTTTCAAATACCTGGGGGTCACACCTGCCAGCTCCCCCACCTTCTCACTCAACACCAATCAAGTCGCTAAGGCTGTCAATTCCAAAACTGGCCAACTCTATAGACACAAGCACTGTCTGGCTAACAATGCACTAAGACTTGCAGTAACCAGCTCAGTCTTATCAGTAATAGATTATGAGACAGTAGCGTATGGTGCAGCAATGGACTCCGCACTAAAAAGGGTCAAAACAGCCCTAAATAAAGCCTGTAGGCTTGTCTCGGGGGCACATCATCTCACTAACACCTGCAACCAGTATACACTCAAGCTAGGTGGCTCAGTCTGCATAGCAGGCTTCAATACCAGGTGTGCCTGCTTGCCAAAAAGTCTACCTTGGGACTAACACCCTCAGGTGTCCGCAGCCTTCTGTGCCCAAACACTAACACTAGACAAACAAGAGGGTCTAATTACAATCTGTTTAAAGTCCCCTTCTGCTGCACCTCCCAAGGTCAGCAGTCCTTCAGGTACCAAGCACCCAATTGGCTCAACTCTCTCCAAGGTGATGAAATGGCTGAAACAAAGCTTGATACCTTCAAAACAAAACTACGCTCCCACCTTATAGCACTCAGTGGTTGTGACTGCAATTCCTAAATAGTTTCAGTGTGCCACTGGAAATTTGTACAGCCCATGCACTTGCACCCTAACCCACACAACAGGACCTCCTCTTCCTCCCTCCCTCCCTGCTTCCCACATCTTAACAACCCTGTCCCTCCTCCATCACCTCACCTCTATTCCACTTCATAGGACAAAGCCTGTGCAGTGGATATTCCTCACATTTATGTCTTTTATGTCTTTGCTTGTCCCTCTGTTTTAATACTGCTTACTACAGTTACCAAAGATTTGTAGGTTATATTTGTAAACAATTGTATGACATCAACATTTTTTGTATCCTAATGAAGTGGAACCTACGTAAATGAGCATCTATTTCAAAGGTATTGTAAGCCAAGAAATAATAAATAAATAAATAAAGGACGGAAGGAAGGGAGAAAACAGGGGGAAATTGCAGGACCATCAGAGAGCTCAATTCCTAAGTGCAAAGGAAAATTTGATTGCACAATCCGACAGACAAGAGATAGACAAGTGACAGATTGGGAGAGGACAGAACAGAGCTTTGCTTTTAACTTACTCTGCTTAACAAATGGGACTGGGTCTTACAACACCCAGTCACACGGGGTTCTGAAGGAACTCAGGGAGGTTCTAGCTGCCTCACTGACTAACTTGTTCAACAGCTCACTGGAAATAGGTAAGATTACAGAGGACTGGAGAAGAATTGACATGGTTTCGCTATGTAAGAGTGGCAATAGGGAGGAGGCTTGCAACTATTGTCTGATCAGTTTTAAATCAGTGGTGGGAAAATTAATGGAAAAAACAACACACAGAATAAAGCTGCACTCTGGTACTGGTACAAATGCTGAGGTAAATGGCAAAAAGGAGCAAACGGAAGACAGGTGTTGGCAGAAAACAGAAAATGTATTACTCCAGCAAGATCTGAGACAGCGGCATAGAAACCCTGTAAAAGGAAAGACTTGTCAAGTATCTTGAATCCAGTGGGTTGCAAGACCACAGGCAGCATGGACTCATGGGGAGGGTCATACCAACCTACTCTGATAGATTTCTTTGACTGGGTCACCTTGAAAACAGATCAGGGGAAGGCAGTGCATGTGACCTATCTGTACTTCAGCAAGGCCTTCAATACTGTGCCACACAGGACACTAATAAAGAAACTGAGCTGTCTAGGGGTGGGATTCAAAGTGATGAATTGTGTTAGAAACTGGTTAATGAATAGGAAACAGAGGGCGTTGGTCATCAGCACTAACTTGAATGATGGAGGGGTGACCAGCAGGGAGCCACAAGGCTCAGTACAGGGACTAGTCTTCTTTAATGTCTTCATAAGTGACATTACAGAGAAAATGGAAGAGATGGTATGACTTTCTGTGAATAACACCAAAATTTGAGTAGGGTAGACACTCAGGAAGGGATGGAGAAAATGAGCAGTGAATTGGGGGAATTTGAGTAGTGTTCTAAAGCATGGTAGTTGGAGTTAAATGCCAACATATGCAAGATCATGCATCTAGGACATAGAAACTCAGGCACGGAGTATAAGAAGGAAGCAGTACTGATAGTCACTAAACAGGATAGGGATCTTAAGGTTATCATATCTGATGACCACAGGGTGACAGAACTGTGCAACAAAGCAGTGGGTAGGGCTAGTGGGATGTTGGGGTGCTTAAAGAGCCACTGACACCACAAGAACAACTTTGGAAAACATAATATCTAGACAAAAAGTAGCTTATATTTCTAATTAGTTCTGTATTTCATATGCCCATCATTTATTACTAGGGTCATATGCATGAAAACAGAATGGCTGTTTCCTGAGGGTTCATCAGCTCCTTATGCCTTTTCCCAACCTGATGTCATAATACTCTGGTTGTGATATCACAGTTATTCCCATGACAACAGACTGTAATATCACAACAGAGCATTATAATTTCAAGTAGGAAATAAGCTATAGTGGCAGATGAACTCCAAGGGATAAAGATCTGGTTTTCATGAGAATTTCTTCAGTAATAAACAATGGAGAGGAGAAATCTATTGAAGATACATGAATACAAGCAGAATTGTGTCTAACTGTTATGTTTTCCAGTTTTCTTAAAGGCATCAGCTGCTCTTTAAGGAAGGGTATATCCAGCAGGAGGAGGGAGGTGATATTGCCATTGTATCACTCATTGCTTTGTCCAGTTTTGGAGGCCACACCTCAGAAAACACATAGGTAGGGTTGAGGCAGTGCAGAGGAGGGCAGCTAAAATTGTGGTGGTGCTGTACAAGAAGCGGTATGAGGAAAGACTCAGGGAACTCAGCATGTACACTTTGGAAGACAGGAGAGCTAGAGATGACATGATACAGAACCAGGACCACGGGGCATGCAAAGAAGCTGCAGTGGGGTAGCGGCCTGGAAGAGAGTGCCAGCAGAAAAGGTGGAGGCAAAAATAGTGGAGGCTTCAGGCATTCATGGTAAAGACATGGGGGGGTATTAGAAAACTAGCCGAGAGGAGGAAGGATTGACAGAAACCAGTTAGGGTGTGTGGAGACAGATTAGGCAGGGAATACCTGGGCAGGCTGGGTGAGCCAAACAGTCTTTTTCTGTCAAAGAAATGTTTCTATGTTTCAAGGCACTGAGGTTCAGATTTATGGAACCTGTTCTGGTGAGCTCAGCAGTAATTTGTTGCCAGCCAGATTCTAGTGTACCTTGCAGGTATACTGCCACTGTGCTTTCTGGTGGGCCCTAGGAAGTGGGATCATAGAGGTAGTTTGAAAAAGTACCTGTATGGGATTATGAAATCCCATTTAAGATAACTGAGTATGAAGAAACTAGAGAGACAGAGATGCCTGGGAGAGGATAGCAGTTGCTCTACAGTGGCAGTGGTCAGGTTGGCTCCATGTTTGTGCACCTCACAAAGGCCTTTGGCCTTGTGGAACACAGAGTTCTCCTCTGGACCCTTACCAGTCTCAACTTCTCCTCTGAGGTGGTTAACTGGTTCTCCAATTAACTCAAACAGAGATTTCACAGGACTGTGATCGAATCTGTTCACTCATCCCTCTACCCTATCAAATATGGAGTTCCCCAAGGCTCCATTCTGGGACCTCTTCTTTTCTCCCTAGTGGTCAACTCACTCCCTGAGATCTGCAAGCATACTGAGTTAATACTCTATGCTGATGACACTGTGCTTGTCTGCAAAGACAAGGACCCCGATTCGGTTTTTTTCAAACTTCAACAAGACTTCCACAGGCTTCACTCCTGGTTCTCAACCAGAGGTCTAGTCCAGAACTCGAAAAAAAAACAAATCCATGGTTTTCTCTGGTTTCAGAAAACCATCACCCTTTGATTTCCCTCTCCTTGACAATGATGGCATCCCCATTGAGCGAGTCTCAGAGTTCTAATGCCTTGGCTTGCTCCCTGACTTCTATCTCACCTATGAATTTCACATCAATCAGCTAATTAAGAAAGCACACCAAAGACTCAGCATGTTATATCGAGTTCAACCTTCCCTCATCCTTGAATCAAGGACTTTACTTGCCACTAGTTTCCTTCTCCACTCCTTGTCAATGGAGCTCTGATACACTACCCCTCTCTCTTCCCGAAAAACCTCAGTAGGCTGTGTTGCACCTACCACAATGTCATTCAGTTTGCCACAGGCCTTCCCAGACTAACCCACCATTGTGACCTCTACAAAGCAGCCAACTGGCCTCCCCTTGAGGACAGGCTCGACAGCAAAATTCTTACCTTTTTCTACAAACTCGTTCTGGGACTTCTTCCAACCAGCATTATCTCCCTCTTCCCCATATCTGCCCCCACACACGCCACCAGATGGTCCACCTCCTTCTCCGTCCCTTTCCGCCACACTACTCAAGGCCAAAACACTCCTTCATACAAAGGCTAAACTTTCCAACACTCTTCCCCCATCCCTCATCCAATGCCCCTCAATCACCTCTTTTAAGTACAACCTAAATGTTTACTTTCCCAGCACATTTACATGGAAATGCACCAGGCTATGACCAGCCCTTCAATAGTTTATCCAACTTAGTTGAACCTACTCATATGATATAGATATGATGCTATGCCTGCCTGTCCTTTTATCCTATTACTGTTCAGTTTTTGTATTTTGAACCAAATGAATGCACTTTGTTCTGTGTAATGCTCATTTCTTGCAACTGCACTTTTCTTTGTACACTGTAACCTTTGTTTGTTTGTCTTTAACTGGATGCTTGTAAACATGGGCAATTTATCTCACACTCCTTTCCAGTATATAAAATAAACTGAAACTGAAGTTGGACCTTGGTAATGTGGCAATGGGATCAGAATTGCCATTTGTTCCTCTGTAGAAGATTAATTAAACAGGGTTTATGCGACCCCAGCATGAATTACTATATACCTTATGAACTTTGATCCATCCTTTCTGAGAAAAGAGATTCAAGTGTCTTGACCCTGTAGCCCATGTCATTTGTTGTCCATCAGAGTAAGGTCTTCCTCTGTACCTTTATTCAAAGGGAGAAGTTATGATAATCTGGTATGCTACAGTTTGGCAAGGGGCTTTCAGCAAGCAAAACAACAAATAACCCAAACATGGGAGCAACCTGGGCCATGCCAACCCCCATCAACAGCACACTGCAACGTTGGTCACTGAACTACCAGATGAAGTGGGAATTGCATGCAAAAATATGAAAGATGGCAATTGTTTTCTCAAGAAAACTGAAACAATGACTAGTACTGTGTGTGAAAAATGTTAGTTTGACCCTGTCCCTAAGGTGATGTTTTTGTATTTTGAAAACAAAAAAAAATTTGAAAAGGAAGTTTTAAACAAAATAAATGCTGACATCTGCACATAAGCAGAGTCCAAAAAAAACAAAAATAGGTTTTAAGCCACTAAAACCAATAATATGTGCCATCTCCCTAAACCAGTCAGAGTTCACACCTCTCGAAAGCTGCACTCACAGATCATGTTGAAACTAGGAAGTACAGATGTGCTTGTTTACTTGCTTATGCATGCACAGAAAACATCTTATTCTGGGCTATAGTGGGCTCGACAGTGACAACCCAGTGATCAACAAAGCTGATCATAACACTGGTCCCATCTTGCTGGGTGGAACCTTCATTGAATTGAAAGGAAAGAGTCACTTCAATCCAGAGTGACTCTATCCTCTCATCTACATGATGCCTTCCAGCAAGCCAGCTGAGTGGCATCACAGTCAGACTGCTGTTTCCCTCCTTTCTCCATTTAGTTTGAGCAGGATTGAGGGATTCTAGCTGGTAAGTTTATAACTGTGTGTTTGTAATTGAATTTGAGGTCTTCTCTTAACTGTCATTCCAGTGTGCTTCTCCATTTAGTTTGGACAGGATCAAGGGATTCTAGCTGATAAGTTTGTGACTGTGTGTTTGTAATTGGCTATGTCTGAACCTTAAGTGAAGACATCATATTACAGGGATTAGTATAATTTGAATTCAAGGTATTTTCTTAACTGCTATTTCAGTGTGCTTCTCCATTTAGTTTGGGCAGGATTGAGAGATTCTAGCTTGTATGTTTGTGACTATGTGTTTGTAATTGAATTTGAGGTATTTTCTTAACTGCCATTTCAGTGTGCTTCTCCATTTATTTTGGGCAGGATTGAAGGTTTATAGCTGATATCTTTGTGACTGTGTGTTTGTAATCAGCTGTGTCTGAACCACAGTGAGTGGAGTGAGGAGCCACTGCCAGAAGACTCCTTGGCTGATTGTTTTCGACACAGCCTGTGGTGTAGTCCTACCCTCCCACCCCACAACCCACCTACCACAAGGCTCAGTCTACATTTATAGGGTGGGTCCCATAGGGCCTTGCAGCATCCTGCATTCATACAGGAAGTAGCAAAGAGAGAAGGCATAACAAAAAAACAAAAGAAAAAAATAATTGGGAGATAACAAATAGCTGTCTTAAGCAGGCAGTAGATTAAGGAGGGAACAGACATGATGGGAGTGATGCAGTGCAGTGACTGTGGAGCAGCTGTCTTCAGGGAGATGTTCTGGAGACTGTGATGCTACCCTATCTGCAGGTACCTCTCTGGTCTGAGGGAGGAGGTTGCCTGTCTCACAGCAGAGTTGGCCAAACTGAAGGTGGCATCCACCTCCACCCAGAGACCACCAGGTCCACAATCTGTACCTCAAAGGATGCCCAGGAAGAGGAGTGATTGGACTACAGTTGGCTCAGGGAGGTTGAGGGAGGGGGTCAAAAGCACATCTCCCAACCAGTCCAGATTAGTAACTCCTACACTGTTTTGGAGGAATGGGATAGCCCCACTCAGGAACCTGAGGCTAGGACCAGGGAGGATAGAAGGGTCCTTCTGGATGGAGCCCCATGGAAGGGAGGCAGGGGACACCAGAGGAGGGGGAAGCTTCTTCTAGTGGGCACTATTGTCCAGGGAATGGAGTTAGGGACATCTAGCAGGGGAGAGAGAGGGAGGTCAGGTGCATCCCAGGAAGCACTGCATGGAGGGATGGGAAGCTGATCCATAGGACTGCTAGGGCAATAGCTAGGAGGGAGCAGCTGGATGTCATTGTCCACCTGGGGACCAATGACCTGGCCATGAGAAGGGTGGAGTTAGCCAGAGTCCAGGAGGATTTCAGGAAGCTGGGGGTTAACCTGAAACAGACAGCATGCTCCCTCTCATTCTCGGACTTGCTACCTGTCCAGGGCACAAGGGCAAGCTAGGGCACTCCACATCCATACCTTCAACTCCTGGTTGAAGGATTGGTGTGGAAGGGAGGGTTTTGGCTTCGTAGGGGACTGGGGATGACCTTGTCAGATGCAAGCCTACATAAAGAGGATAGCCTACATCTGTCCGAGAAGGGGACCTAGGTCCATAGTGAGAAGTTTAAATGCTTCAGCTGTGAGCATTTAAACTGGCTGAGGGGGAGAGCCAGGAGGATCAGGAGGCTTAGGAACCCTCCATGGGAACATGCAGGAACTTAAGTTGACTACAGGAACAGCTAATGCAGGCAGGGAGGGCAGGGAATGTATAACAAGTTATACGGGGGGAGCACATAGGAAGGGAAACAAGGGTGGTGAGGAGACACTGGAGAGGGTGAACAAGAGCAGAGGGAGGGCTGACTGTAAAACATGGAAGGTCATGCTAATGAATGCCTGTAGACTAGTAAATAAGGTTCCAGACCTGGAGGCCTTGTTGGCAGATGCAGGCCTTGACATAGCAGCAGTAACAGAGACGTGGTACTCTGCTAATCATGGCTGGGAAGTCAGTGTACCAGGCTATACACTGTTCAGGAGGGACAGGGAGGGTAAAAAGGATGAGGGAGTGGCCCTGTGCATTAGAGATGGTATAAAGGCTGCAGATGTTCAGAGAAGACAGTGGGAAGCCAAGCTAATGTGGGCCACCCTGGAACCAGGGAATGGAACAGCAATATGCACAGGGGTGATCTACAGATCTCCAACACACAGGGAGGAAGTAGACAGGGAACTAGTGGAGAACATACATGACAGGGCAGCTAAAAGCAAAATCCTGCTACTGGGGGATTTCAATATGCCAGACGTGGATTGGGCCACCCAGATGGCTGCTTCAGCCAGAAGCACAGCCATCCTAGAATCCCTGCAGCAGACTGGACTTAGGCAGCTGGTATATGAGCTGACCAGGGACAAGTCACTTCTGGACCTGGTATGGACCAATGGGAACAGAGTCAAAGAAATACAGATGGAACAGCAGTTGGGGTCCAGTGACCACCATATGGTGCAGTTCAGCATGGAGACATGGACTCCAATAACCCACACAAGGGCAAGAATATTAGATTTCAGGAGGGTGAATTTCACTGAAATGGGTAAATGTATACAAGCAGTCTTGGGGAAGGGAGGGGTAATAGAAGGAGCGGAGGAAAAATGGGAAAAACTGAAAGTAGCTATAGTGGAGATAACAAACCAATGCATTAGGATAATGGCCAAAGGGAAAAGAAGAAGGAAACCACTATGGTTCTCTAAAGAGGTGGGGGATAAAGTCAGGGCTAAAAGGCTGAGTTTCAGAAAATATAAGGGGAGCCAAAGGGAGGAGGACAGGGAGGCGTACCTTGAATGTCTAAGGGAAGCAGGGAAGGCTGTTACGGGGGTTAAGGCACAGACAGAAAAGGACTTAGCACAGTCTGTAAACAAAGAGGATAAGGCATTTTATAGGTACATCGGTGAAAGAAGAAAAATTGGGGGGATTGTGAGGCTCAAAGGGGAGAAGGGAGAGTGTAAGGAGGGGAATCAGGACAAGGAAGAAATACTGAACAAATATGTCTGCTTAGTATTCACTAAGGAGGGGGAAGGTCAAGGACTACAGTTGGGTCAGTGGCAATGGGGGGGGGAGTAGATACCAATCCATTCACAGTGGAGAGAGTTCTGGAAGAACTCACAAAGCTGAAGGTGGATAAGGCCATGGGGCCAGACGGCATCCACCCGAGGATATTAAGGGAACTATGGTGGGAACTAACAGCACCTCTGGCACCCTGTTCACAGAGTCACTCAACACGGGTGTGGTTCCAGAGGACTGAAGGAGGGCACATGTAGTCCCAGTGCACAAAGCGGCAGTAGGGAGGAGACAGGGAACTACAGGCCAGTCAGCCTCCACTCAGTGGTGGGGAAGATCATGGAGACACCACTGAAAGAAAGGATAGTGGCACATCTGGAATCCAGCAGTGCTCAGGATCTGAGGCAACATTGATTCACAGCAGGAAGGTCATGTCAAATTAATCTAATAGATTTATTTGATTGGGTGACTAGGGAAGTAAATCAGGGAGGGGCGGTAGACATCGCCTACATAGATTTCAGCAAAGCCTTCAACACCATCCCAGAGAGAAGGATGATTAACAAGATGAGTAGTCTGGGCATGGATGAAAAGGTGGTCAACTGGGTTAAGAGCTGGTTGACAGACAGGAGACAGAGGGTGGTGGTAAATGGGGTACAATCTGGGAAGGGGGGTGACCAGTGGGGTATCACAGGGATCAGTTCTATGACCAATCCTGATCAATGTCATCACTAGTGACATTGCAGAGGGGCTGGAAGGAAAGGTCTGCCTATTTGCAGACGACACCAAGATCTGCAAGAGGGAAATACTCCAGAAGGGGTGCAGAAAATGAAGAGGAACCTGGAGAAGCTTGAAAGATGGTCAGAGATGTGGCAACTGAGATTTAATACATACAAGTGCAAAATAATGCACCTGGGTAGAGGGAACCTTGGGAAGAGCTACAGGTTGAGGGAGGGGGAGTTGACTGTCACCAAAGAGGAAAGGGACCTAGAGGCTATCATCTCTGATGACCTTAAGGTATCAAAGCAGTGCACAAAGGCAGCAGGAAGGGCCAGTGGCATGCTGGGTGCATAGACAAGGGTATCACTCGAAGGAGGCAGGAGGTGGTGATGCCATTGTATAAATCATTGGTAAGGCCTCATCTGGAGTACTGCGTACAGTTTTGGAGGCCACACCTGCAGAAGGACAAAGATAAGGTGGAGACTATCCAGAGAAGGGTAACAAAGATGGTGCAGGGCTTGCACCACAAAACATATGAAGAGAGACTAAGGGACCTCAATATGTACTTACTGGAGAAGAGAGTGAGGGACATGATTGAAACTTTCAAGTACCTCAAGGACATACACAAGGTGAGGGGCCTTTTCCAATATAGAAAAAGTACTAGAGCAAGGGGTCACAATATGAAATTGGAAGGGGTAGATTAAGAAGTAATGTGAGGAAGTTTTCTACACAAAAAGGTTAGTCAACTCTTGGAATAGTCTACCACATGAGGTAGTGGAGGCAGCACAGTGGAGGGGTTTAAGCATGCCTGGAACAGGCACAAGGGAATCTTGAGAGGGAAGGGAGTGATGAAAATCCATTGATCACATACGGTCAGTAGCCACACACAATGTATAGGGCCTAAGGGCAGGGTCTAGCGATCCTTATCTGCCAACACTTTCTATGTTTCTATGTAAAAACAATCCTACCCTCTAACAACCGCTTATCCGATCTCCCTGTCACTTTTCATGCTATTGTCAATCATCCCACCCTCTGCCAAGTATCCATCTTACTTCCCCATCATTTTCCATGCCCTGTGCATCTTCATAATAATCCCACCCTCTGCCAAGTATCCCTCTCACCTTCCCATTTGTTTCCTATGCATGTGCCCCTTTTAAAAGATCCACACCCTGCCAGGTATCCCTCCCACCTTCCCATCAGTTCCCATGCTTCATAAACAAGAATCTGACTCTGAGGTGTCCAATCTCCAGTATCAGTACTTGAAATAAAGAAAGCCGTCTCTCAGTGTCTTTTTTAATTTTTTTACATCCTGTTAAAATGAAATGGTCTATCAAGATCTGTTCCCCCCACCACCCCCACTGCTGTTATCCTCCCACCACCTGACTCCTCCACTCAGCACCCACCACCCCCACACTCCCTACCCCTTACTTTCTATCAGGGGCAAACACTGTACTCCTCTCTGTGCCGGAGACACATATTCACTCTTCCACTCCAGAGCGGGAACTGAGGAAATCAGGTAAGCACGGTCAATGTATTTCAAGGCATTTTGAACATGTACTCATGACATAATAATTTTTTATTATTTTCCACCAGATTTGAAAAATGACCTTTTTGGGACTCCACCTGATGAACAAAGTAGATGAAGGTTTTCAAATTCAGCTCTATTGTGATTTTGCAATCTCGCCACAAAATCACCTCATGGGCAAGATTTGAAAAATGTCAGGTACTAGAATTATGAAGTGGGATCATAAGAAGACTGTGTTGAAAGCTTGAGATAAAAATATTAAAAACCAAAAAAAATATGAAAGTAGGTTGACATTTTTCAACACTCGCTCATAACTTTGGTCATTTTAAATATTTTGAACCCAGACTTTCAACATAGCCATTTTTCACACCACCTCATGAATGTGACAGGTGTCTTTTTTCAAATTCTGGCCAAAATGAGCTCTTCACACTTGTGGTATGAAATAATGTTTCAGACAGTATTTTATAAATGACACCTGTAATGTTCAGAAGGAGGGGTCATAAAATACTATGTTGAACATGTGTGGTCACAATGTCACAAAACAATAAAGTTATGAAGAAATATTGCATTTTTTCAATGTTTAGTCATAATGGCTGTGATTCACAAATGCCTACACACTGCACAAAGGCAACGCGTGGGCATTCCCATGACCAAATGCTGCATGGCTGTGCCCTGCACACCCTCTGCAGCATTCACTAAGGGGCACGATAGTGCCCTATGCAATGGATCCCCTGCCGGCCGTGGTGTGCCACGCCAAGAGTGGGATGAGGGTATGCCAGGGGAGTGCCCCGTGCAGTGTCCATTCACTACAGCACTGAAGCACTCTGAGCTGCAGCTTCTATGCAAGGGGGAGGACACATGCATAGCCATTGTGAGCCCCATCCTGGTACCGCCACAAGCTGCAGAAAACAATGCTGGCCCCTTCTTCATGCCACCCCAGCCCCATAAAATAGAGGGGGACAGAGCGGTCACCCAGACACACGTCTTGTGTCCCTGCAGGATGCAGTACGCAGAGCAGAAAAACCTATGCACTGCACAGAGCCGGGGATCCACTAGCAGACTGGGTCTGGGCATCCTATTGGCTGCCAGCCCATGTCTGCAGATCTGCCCCCATGCACTAGAGCCCCTGAGGGGAGTATACATGAAAGGAAGGCGGGCAGTGACTGGTGATTGTAAATGTTGGCCACCGCACACCCGTCTGCAGGTGTGGAGCTACATGAGTGGGTTATGTGTGTTTCACGCAGATATTCTGCCCGTTCATGAATCGCAGCCAAAATTGTGATGTGTACAGATTTTGGCCCACAGTTTGCAGCATAGCCCTCTTGTTACCCCACCTCATGAACATTACAGATGTCATTTTTCAAATCTCCTCTGAGTCATGTTTTTGCCTTTGCTTTGTGAAGTCACCATTCAAGTGGGATTTAGAAGTTTCCACCTACTATGATCATAAGGAGAGGCCATAAAGACAGAATTCAAAATTTGGGGCCAAAATATGAAAAAACAACATAATTATGAAGAAAATTGAATTGTTTTCAATATTTTCTCCTAACTTTGTGATGTTTACAGGTTATGGCCACAAATGTGTGCATACTGTAGAGCATTTGTTACACCACCTGATGAGCATGACAGGTGTCATTTTACAAATTCTCTTTGAAATCTGTTTTTGCAAGCCCTCTGTGAAATCACCTTTTGGATAGGATTTAAAAAATCCACCTCTCTTGATCATAATAAGGGTTCCTAAGAGGCTATGATGAAAATCTGGGGTCAAAATGTGAAAAACAACTAAGTCAGGAAGGATGGGTGTCAGTTGCCATACTCAGTGTACTTTGCAGAGTACAGCAAAATCTGGAAAATCCAAGGGAAACATGAGCCTCAAACCAGGGCAACAAACACAGACAGAGCCTGATGTACCTGAAACTATTTTTCCCCTCCTTGGATGCTTTAGTGTGAGTCAGTGAATGATCTTTGGAAGATGTATGGGTGCTAAACTTAAAGGTCATGATTGTATAAGTGACCCGATCAAGTACATATGCATGAGTGCTGGTGTGAAAGGACTTCTGTAAGGCTGGCTACCTTGATATGGTAGAGAAGCTTATCACAGTGTATCCTAAACACTGTACCTAAAAGCCAGCCAACTTTTAGGATCATTGGCTTTCTACATATTGTTGACTGAAATGAGGGTGGACAATGTCTGCGTGGCATGGCAGCATATGTTTTAGTTTATGTTTATGGGCAAGGGGTAGCAGTTCCATCAACTCCCAAGTACAAGTTTAATATTCCTGGCTACACCCCTCTCATGAGGAAAAACCAAATTGCTCCAGGGTTGGCTAATAACTTTATATTTGCAGATTCTGGCCCCTAATATTTAGCATATCCATTGTGTAACAACACCTCATTAACATGACAGGTGTCATAATTCAAATTCCCCCTGAAACATGTTCTCAGTTGCACCGCAAAATCCCCTTAGAAATGGGATTTAAAAAACTCCACCCATCTTGATCATAATGTCAAGTCATAAAAACACTATGTTGGAAATTTGGGGTCAAAACGTGAGAGCCCAGTGAAAATTAAATATTGCCTCTCAGCTGACCTATCCTGTGTAAACACAATCTAAAAATGTGTAAAAGCAGAACACCACAATTAATAAGATATTGTATCTCATTTTGTTTATGCTGAGTAAATATATCATAAAAAAAGGGTAAAAGCAGGACCCCAGTACAGCAGAGACCCCACTGAACTGTGCGTCTATGTTGCTACATCCTTGTATCCTGGGAAAAATGCAATGTAAAAGCTGGACACCCGGTGAAAATGTAACATGCCTTTCAGCTGGGCTATCCTGCAGGGGTAAATACATTATAAAAATGGGTAGAAGCAGGGCCCTATTGAAAATAAGATATGGCATATTGACTGTGCTATCCTTAACATAGAAACATAGAATTTAATGACAGATAAGGACCATTTGGCCCACCTAGTTTGGCCATTTACCTACCTAATGAATAAGCTGCAGATGCTAGTTACTCAACAGTCTACTTCCTCCTACCCCCCCACTAGAATTGCCTTATGTCTGTCCCATGAATTCTTTTTTTTTCAAATCAAAGTTTATTGGTTTTAGACTACAGAGAACAGAACCAGTATACACCATCTGCACCATACAATGAATCAAAGACAGTACAATCCTATATACATTGGAACTGCCCCCTCCCTATCCCGGCCCTAAACCCCAACCCCCTAATAAACCCTTCCCTCCCATTTCAGCACAGTCTACTCCATCCTTATAGTCTGCAGACTCTGCTCCTAACATCATAACCTTATATATTAGATAGTAAACAGTGTGTGAAGAGGTTCCCATATCATTTTATATTTAGCCATTCTATTATTGAGACTAGCCACTATCTTTTCCGTTCTGAGGTTGGCAAGTAACTCTTTCAACCATTCGGAATATGAGATATCCACACTGTCTTTCCAATGGAGGAGAATAACCTTCTTAACAGACAGGGATATCAAAGCTATATGATATCGCCTGATGGTCAGTGGAATCATGGTGTAATCACCTAGAAGGCACACCTCAGGGTTAAAAATATTCTATAGTCCTAACAAGGGGTCTGTCTTTTGCTGGATACCCTCCCAAAGCGTAGAGGCCTTGGGACAGGTCCAAAATATATGATACAGCGATCCCTCTGCTTGGTGGCAACGAGAACAGGTGGGCGACATAATAAGTCCATATTTATATAATTTTTGTGGGGTGTAATATATATTATGTAGTATATGAAATTGAGTGACCCACAGCTTATCCTGAGTAATATATTTATGACAGTTATGCCATAACATTGTCCATTCTATTTCTTTCTGGGGAAAAAATGAATCCCAGTACTTCTCAGGGACAAAACAAGTCAGGTATACACAATTATATATTATCTTATAGATATTAGATACCGAATAAGCAGAGTTGGACATAAGGGCCAGTTCTTCCAAAAAAGCTTTAGTTCCTTTTGGAGGAGGTGTCATCCCAAATACCTCCACTAATAAATGCCTTAACTGAAATACTGTAAATGTACCCTTAGTAGGAATATTGGAAAGTTTTTAAAATGTCAATAGCTAGGGACCATAAGTTCTCCGCTGTGACTGAATTGCAGAGCCATGTATCCTGCAACTGGAAGCCATTTGAGTGTGATCGGCTTGTTATCTATTTTTAAATTTGGGTTCCCCCTAATGGGTTGTAGTAAGTCAAGAGATTGTGGCTGTATTTCATGAAGGCACATATCTGAGTATGTACCTTGACAGAAATTGCAATAGCGGTTGATTTTAAACTTGAAGGAATGGCACTGGGATTAATATGAAACAAGGCAGCTGGAATTAAGCCATTTACCTGGATCAGAGACAGTTCAGTTTTAAGCCAGACAGGAACAAATACAGAAGGATTCACTTCTTCTGCGTGCCCGAACCATTTTATATATTTAACAATGTGACTCACCCAATAATAAAACATTAAGTAAGGGAGACGCAGACCTCCTTTATCCTTAGGAGCCGTTAACTTGTGAAATGCAATCCTAGGTTGCCTATTGGCCCAAATGAATTTAGTGATCAGGCTATTAATTTTATGAAACCAGGCCATTGGTAACCAGATGTTGAGTAAATACAGGGTGTAAAAAATCCTCGGAAAAACATTCATTTTGATTAAGTTGACCTGGCCCCATAATGAAATAGATAATTTGGACCATCTGTCTAAATCTTCCCCATGGTATTTACTAACACATCGAAATTTAATTTTTGAAGTGAGGCCGGATTTCTGGTGATTTGATTCCCTAGGTATCTTAAAGAGTTCGATGTCCAGGCCAAGCCCAACTCCGTAATAGAGGATTTAAGAACCTTATAATTAAGTGGAAAGTGCAAAGTTTTATGAATATTTAGTTTGTAATTAGCTAAATGGGAGTATTCCTCAATTATAGATAACATGGGGGGATGGGTGTATTTGGATACGATAACTGTAACAAGAGATCATCAGCATAAGCCGAAACTTTGACATTATGCCCCTGAATACTAATACCCTGAATCTTCAGGGAAAGATTTAAATGGCATATAAGGGGCTCGAGGTATAAATGAAAAAGCAAAGGGGATAGTGGACAGCCTTGTCTGGTTCCCGAATGCAACGTAAAAAGTTTAGATACCACACCATTAGCCATCACTCGAGCTGAAGGAGTACTATAGAGGGCCCTAATCCAATTTATAAAATGTAAAGGAAACTTGTAAGCCTTAAGAGCAGAAAATAAAAAATTCCAATTGACCCTGTCGAATGCCTTCTCGGCATCCAGAGAGACCAAAACAGCTGGAAAAGTAGCATCTCTGGTCACCAAAAGGACATGCAACAGGATTCGAAGGTGATCAATCGAGGACCGGTCCCTCATGAACCCAACCTGTTCAGGTCCAATAAGGTCAGGCAAAACTAATGCAAGATGTTCAGCTAGTATTTTAGATAATATCTTGATGTCCTGATTCATCAGGGAAATTGGGCGATAACTAGCGGTTAATTCTGGGTTCTTATCCGGTTTCAAAATAAGAATTATTAAGGCCTCCCACAATGTATGGTCAGTAGGTGCTCCCGACAAAACATATTGGAAGAGTGGGAGTAATAAAGAAATTAACTGTATTTGAAATACTTTATAAAAATTAGCTGAAAAACCATCAGGACCAGGTGATTTGTCAGAAGGTAGACTACTAATAACACCAAGGATTTCTTTAAAGGAAATCAGGGATATAAGTAGGTTCTGTTGAGAATCAGAGAGCGAAGATAAACCAGAAACCTCTAAGTACACACTTAAATCTTGGTCTGATGCTGAATTCATCTTTGAACTATACAACTGTGTGTAGTACTCTTTCAACTCAGTAACTATCGCCGTAGGAGATGTTTTAAGGGAACCATCAGTGTGGGAGTTTCCCATTAATTCTTGAATTCCCTCACTGTTCTTAACTCCACAAAGTTCTCAGGAAGGCTGTTCAATGCATCTACAACCCTCCTTGTGAAAAAATACTTTTTCACATTACCTCTGAGCCCTTCCCCCTCCATCTTCAAATTGTGCCCCCTTATTCTTGCACGTCTCTTTTTCTGAAAGATGCTACCCTCTTGGACTTTGCTGATTCCCTTGAGGTACTTGAAAGTTTCTATCATGTCCCGCCCTCCCTCCTTTCCTTGAGGCTATACATATTAAGCTCCTTTAGTTTTTCTTCATATATCTTCTGGTGCAGACCCTGCACCATTTTGGTTACCCTCCTCTGGACTGCCTCCACCCTGTCTATGTCTTTGCAGAGATGGGGTCTCAAGAACTACACACAGTACTCCAGATGTAGTCTCACCAACTGTCTGTACAGAGGGATAATAACTTCATGTTTTCTACTGGTGATGCCTCTCCCAATGCATCCCAGTATCCCCCAGCCCTCCTTACTGTCTTCTCACATTACTTGCCCACCTTTAGGTCATCTGCTATAACTACCCCCAATCCCTTTACATTTGTGTTGTTGTCAGTATCTCTCCACCCATTGTGTACTCTTCCCCTGGGTTTTTGTTTCCCAGGTGCATTACTTTGCACTTCTTTGTGTTGAATCTAAGCTGCCATACATTTGACCATTCATCTAACCTTGCCAAGTCCCTTCTCATCCTTTCCACCCTACCTTGCGTGTCAACCCTGCTGCAGATCTTTGTGTCCTGTGCAAAGAGACATACTTTTCCTTCCAGTCCCTCTGCAATGTCACTTATAAAGACATTAAAAAGGATCTGACCCAGTACTGAATCCTGCAGCACCCCACTAGTAACCCCGCTTCCTTCACTGTGGACTCCGTTTACTATTACCATGTGTATCCTGTTGTCCAGCCAGTGTTTTACCCAGGCTACCATCTTGGGATCCACTCCCAGGCTGACTGATTTGTTTATTAATCTTTTGTGCAGGACTGTGTGCTAAAGTCTAGGCAGGCCATGTCCACAGCCCCTCCCTGGTCTACTACTTTGGTCTCCCAGTCAAAGAAATCAATTAGATTTGTCTGACATGACCTTCCTGCTGTGACTCCATACTGTCTTGGGTCCTGTGCCCCACTGGACTCTAAGTACTCAACAGTTCTTTCCTTCAGAAGTGATTTTATAATTTTCCCTACCACAGAGGTCAAACTGACAGGTCTGTAGTTTCCTGCCTCTGTCTTGCTCCCACTTTTGGGAAGGGGAATCACATCCTCTCTCCTCCAGTCCTCAAGTTCCATACCATCATCCCATGATTTGTTAAAAAAGGGTAGTCAGTGATGTTACTAGTTCTCCACTTAGTTCTTTTAGAATTCTGTGGTGAATCCCATCAAGCCCCATTCCTTTATCCACCTTCAGTTTTAGGAGATCTTTCAGAACCCTTTCTTCTGTGAAAGGATTGCTATCAACCCCCGCCCCCCCATCCAGAGTGCTTCTATTGACTGGATTAGGTACCTCCCCCTCCTCTTCCTTTGTGAATACTGAGCAGAAGTATTTGTTCAGTATCCCAGCATTTTCACTGACCCTCTCTGCCCAACCACCCTCCTCTTTATTCAGCCTCCATATTCCTGCCTTAGTCTTTCTTCACTCCCTAATGTACCTATGAAAGGTTTTATCCCCCTTCTTAACCGAGTTGGCTATCTTTTCCCTGGTTTGGGCCTTTGCTATTCTGACTGTCTTCCCTGCTTTCTTCTGCTTTAACTGGTACAGTTCTGTCTTGCTCCTTCTGTGTTTCCTTATACTTCCTGAATGCTATTTTTTCTCCCTAACTTTTTCTGCCGCTTCTTTTGAGAACCATAGTGTTTTTTTTTTCATTTTGATTTGTTTATTTGCGTCACACAATGGCTGGTTACCTCTGTTATGGCAGTTCTGATGTCTCCCCATTGTTGCTCCACCCCATCATCTTGCCTGTTTCCTAGTGCTTTTCTGAGGCACTCTGTCCTGTTTTTGACAAAATCAGCCCTCCTGAAGTCCAGAACTTTCACTTCTGTATGGTTTGATTCTATAGCTAAGTTTATCGTTAACCACACTATTTGGTGGTCACTTGTTCCCAGATGGCTACCCACTTCTAGATCTGAGATCCTCTCTCTATCCCCATTTGAGAGTACCAGATCCAAGATTGCTCCCTCCCGAGTAGGTTCCAACACTAGCTGTCTGAGGCATGCCCCCTGTAGGGCATCGAGAATGGCCCTGCTCTTGGATGTGGCTATAGCAAAGGTACTCCAGTTAATTCATTCACACCACAAGAGCTCTTTGAGACTTCCACCACTTGTGCCCTGTATACTCTTAGCACTGCATCCTGGGCCTTTCTAAGTAAAATCAAGCCATAATCAGCATGCCGCAAACAAATGTGACTACCTCTTGAACTGTAAGTGCTACACACAAAGTATAAGAGGCAAAGTTTTCAGCAGAACATTATCTTTATAATGGTGCTATGCAATCAGTTGTAATCAATTTAGTTTTTATTTTATACTAGATGAAATGCCAAACAACTGATTTTTTTCTGATTTTTTTCAAGGTGCTTAGGTGATGCATGAGAAACAAATGTCAGCCATGCACACCATACCTTAAACAAATGCAAATAAGTCCTAAAATATATGTGGCAGACAAAAAGTATCAGTGGCAAAGTTGTTCAGCACAAAATAGCCTTTCTAATGGTGCTATGCAATAAAATAGTAATCCATTTAGTTTTTATTTTATAGTGGCTGAAATACCAAACAACTGCTTTTTTTTCAGATTTATTCAAGGTGCTTAGGTGAGGCTTGAGAGACAAATGTTAGCCATGCACACCATACCTTAAACAAATATGAATAACTCCTAAAGTATACATGATAGACACAAAGTATCTGCAGCAAAATTGTTCGGAGCAAAATTACCTTTCTAACAGTGCTATGCATTCAATTCTAAGAAATTTGGTTTGTTTAATAGTTAGGTAAAGACTGCCGACTTCCTCAGACGTTTCTAGGCCGGAGTGAAAGTCAGTTGAGTACGTCTACAGGCGTTATTGTCCTGAGTGGCTATGCTTTCAGATGCCACTTACAGACATCTCTCGGCCTGAATGAGTTAACATCTGGCATATCCAGGTCCCTCATCACCAATATCTCCCCTTTCTCTGCCATCCTAAGGATGCCTTCTATCATTTCCTTGTCCATTTCCTCCCCCTGACATGGGGGTCTGTATACAACCCCTGTGCGGATTGTCGTGCCATTTCAAGTCTCCAGGGTGACCCAGAGTGCCTCCTCTTCTCCCTGTTTACCCTTTAGTTCCATTGCTTTGATCCCTTCTCTTACATAGAGAGCTACTCCTCCTCCTATTCTACCCTCCCTGTCCCTCCTATAGATTGTGTACCCTGGTATGTTGACATCACAGTCATGGCTGTCTGTGTACCATGTTTCTGTGACTGCCATGCTATCCAGGCATCCCTCTTCCATCAAGGCCACCAGTTCAGGGAGCTTGTTACCTAGACTATGGGCATTGGTACTAATTACCCTCCATTTTTTGATGGCCTTATTCCCTTTTGCCCCATCCCTGTCCTTACTGCCTTTGTCTTTTTCTCCATTTACCCCTGCCCTTCTCCCTACTGACTGCTCTATCCTGGTGTTTACCTCACTAACTACCCTAATTTGGGGGGGGTGGCTGGGATTTCCCTTATCTTTTTCAGTGCCTCCCCCCTTGGCTAGTTTAAATGCTTGCCAATGAAACATTTAAACCTGTCACCTAGGATCCTGGTTTCCCTCCTGAACAGATACAGACCACCGCATCAGTATCGGCCTGTATCCCTCCAGGTGGAGCCTAGGTCCCCAATGAAGCTGAAACCCTGAGCTCTGCACCCATTTTTCAATCACTGATTGAATCCCATGGTGTGGAGTACCCTAGCTTCACCCATACCATAGACAAGGCAGCACATCCTAGGAGGTTACCATGCATGCTACTTGTCTAAGGCCCCTCTTCAACTCCACAAACTCCTCCTGCACTGCTCCAATCCCTTTTCCAGCCAGGTCATTTGTCCCTAAGTGGACAATGACATCCAGCTCCCTCCCCCATGCAGCTGCTCCCAGGATCCTGAGGATTTGCTCCCTGTCCTTCCAAGCCATGGCACCCTGCAGGCACCTTACCGCCCTCTCCCCTCCTAATAATGGAGTCTCCCACCAAGAGTTGTTTTCTTCACCTATGGGGTCCCATGCCACCATCCTGTGGGTCTCCTTTGTGGAAGTTCTCAGCATCCTCCTTGGTCTCCACTGTGGATGCCTTCATAGAGGAACCACACTCTGCCAGAATGACATATGAATTGCGGAGAGGCACAAATGGAGGGATGCACTTCTGTTCCACCACCCTCACCCTGACCCTCCCTGAGCCCACTATGGTCCAACCACTCCTCTTTCTTGGCAACCTCTGAGGCAGCAGTGGTGGCCCTGGTGGTCCCTGGGTGGGAAAGGAGGTCCCCGGAATCCTGGCCAAGTCAACCTGGAGATTAGCAACCTCCTCCCTCAGCCCAGAGAAGTGACTGCAGATGAGACAACACCACATCCTCCAGAACATCTCCTGGAAAACTACTGCTCCACAGCCACTGCACTGCACCACTCCCATCATGTCTTTATTTGTAGTCCCTTAACTGTTGTTATGTATACTTACGCTTTCCTCTCGTTGTTATATATATATATATATATATACACACACACACACACACACACATACTGTATATACACATATACATATACACATACATATACATATACACTCCCTACTTTCCTACAGCCTCTTTGCCCTTAAAGCTCCTGATCATATTTCCTACTTTCCTACATCCTCCATGCCCTTAAAGCTACTGATCTTCCTGTTCTGGGACAGTAAGTTTCTATATTCCTCAGTAGTCTTCTTACTTGCTCAGAGTCAGACATCCAGCAGCTAGGGGGTGATGAAGAGCTACTCTTTTCCTTCTAGGATGGTGATTTTTTGTGCCTCTGTGATCACTTCCTTCCTGCTCCTAAATAGGAAGTTCCTTTTGGTAGTCAAATCATTTCCCTATAAAAGTAGAAACGGCTAAGGGTGAGGGGTGTACAGCAATATAGTCCTAATAGAGAAGTATTGTTCTGATAGCACCTCCTTCCTCTTGCTGTTAAATACAGTGTGAAAATTGGGAAAAGCAGGATCCCACTAAAACAAGATACCATCTGAGCTGTGCTATCCAGTACAAAATGTGTCAAAGCAGGACCCTATTGAAAATGAGATATTGCACCTCATCTGGGTCATCCTGGGTAAATATGTTGCAGAGTTGTGTAAAAACAGGACCCAAAAGCAGAACCCCATTGAAAAGAAGATGTTGCATCTAGGATGATCAGTCCTAGAAAAATACACCAAAAACAAGATACCACATCTCACTTCTACTATCCTGGATAAATGCAGAATAGAACTGTGCAAAATCAGGGCCCCAATGCAAATTATGTCTCACCTGACCTATCTTGGGTAAATATATAATAAAAACAAGCATTTGTCAATGCCGAATGTTTGCTTGCTGGCATTGGCAGTGGTAGTGTAGAAGTTACAGAGCTGCGTAATAGGAATGGCAGTGAAGTATTGAACTGAAGCCAACCCTACCACCACCCTGCAGAGAGTGACAGGCATTGGGGTGTGCGTTTGGGTTGTCAGGCATAACAGCACGCCATTTCACCACACCCCACCCTGCAGACACTGACAAGTGTCACGGTGTTCCTTGGGGTATTTGGCCCTTATGCGCACCCCATTTCATTAGGAAATATGGTGAGATGGGTGCGATATAGGAGAATGGGGTGAACTTTGGTGCCAAAGAGTCCAAGGCATACCTCGATGCCTCTCACTGGCTGCAGAGTGTGGAATAGTATGAGCATTACAGGCAAGAATCACAAATCACAACCCTGATGCCTGTCATTCTCTACAGGGTTGGGCATTATGGTTGGAAACCCTAATACCTCAGGCATTCGTTGGTATTTTCACTCCAAATTTTCAACATGTTTTTTTTGTGACCCCACCTCATGAACAGGGGGAATACCAGTTTGTTAGCCGAAAGTTGCTTATGCACAGCGACTATGGCATTTAGCACCACAGGTGCAAAAACATTCCGAACAGGATGTAAAAAGTGACAGCTGTACTGTCTTATGGGGAGGTGTAAAATGGCAATGTTACAAATCTGCAGTAAAAATATTTAAAAAAATGGTGAAGTCACGAGCGTACATAGAAACTGTGCAACGCACACCCGTAATATAATTAGGTTGGGGATTTTTTACAGCAGATTGTCAACTCAGGCATTTTGGTGCCTCCAATCATGAACAGTGTCACTGTGATTTTCTTTATCTGTGCCAAACAATGATTTCCCACAGCGACCACGCATCTCTGCACTGAAAGTGTGAAAACACACTTCAGCTATGTTGTGAAAAATGGCAGCTGTACTGTTCGTAAGGAAGTGTGGAAAAATGCCACTGGTGAAAATCTTGACTGAAAATATTACAAAGTCATGAAGTTACGAGCGTGCGTGGAAACTGCGCAATGCTCACTCATAACACAGTCATTTTATGGACTTTTGTCACCAAATTTTCAACATAGCCATTTTAAGACCTCTGCTCATGAACAGTGTAACTGTGATTTTCTTAATCTGTCCTAAACATTGCTTTCGCACACCAACAGCACCATTGATCGCTACATGTGGAAAACACATTTTGGGTGACATATGAAAAATGGCAGCTGTAGTCTTCATAAGGAAGTGTAATAAAATGGCAATGTTGAAAATCTGGAGTGAAAATGTTAAATTCGCAAACTTACAAGCATGCATAGGAACTGCGCAATGCACGCTCATAAAACAGTCATTTTTAGGAATTTTTTCACCAAACTTTCAACATAGCCATTTTAAGACCTCTGCTCATGAACAGTGTCACTGTGATTTTCTTAATGTGTCCCATACATTGATTTTGCACATCAACTGCACCATTGTGTGCTACATGGGCGGAAACACATTTTGGGCAAGATGTGAAAAATGACAGCTGTACTGCTCATAAGGAGGTGTGGTAAAATGGCAATGTTGAAAATCTGGAGTGAAAATATTGAAAATTCGCGAACTTACGAGCGTGTGTAGGAACTGTGCAATGCACACTTGTAAAACAGTCATTTTTAGGAATTTTTTCACCAGATTTTCAACATAGCCATTTTAAGACCTCTGCTCTTGAACAGTGTCACTGTGACTTTCTTAATTTGTCCCGTACATTGATTTCGCACACAGACTGCACCATTGTGTGCTACATGGGCGGAAACATGTTTTGGGTGAGATGTGAAAAATGACAGCTGTACTATTCATAAGTAGGTGTGGTAAAATGGCAATGTTGAAAATCTGGAGAGAAAATATTGAAAATTTGCGAACTTATGAGCATGTGTAGGAACTGTACAATGCACACTCATAAAACAGTCATTTTTTGGAATTTATATACCAAATTTTCAACATAGCCATTTTAAGACCTTTGCTCATGAACAGCATCACTGTAATTTTCTTAATTTGTCCCATACATTGATTTCGCACACCAACTGCACCATTCTGCGCTACACGGGTGGAAACACGTTTTGGGTGAGATGTGAAAAATGACAGCTGTACTGCTCATAAGAAGGTGTGGTAAAATGGCAATGTTGAAAATCTGGAGTGAAAATATTGAAAATTCACAAACTTACAAGCCTGCGTAGGAACTGCACAACGCACGCTCGTAAAACAGTCATTTTTTGGAATTTTTGCACTAAATTTTCAACATGGGTTTTTTGGGACCCCTTTTCATGAATGATGTCACTGTCATGGCGTGTATTCAGGCCTGAAGGGTGATTTCACATAGTGACGTGCAGTGACCACAAAATCACCCTTGGGCCTGAATAACGCCATGATAGTGACATCATTCATGAAAGAAGTCCCAACTTCATGTTGAAATTTTGGTACAAAATTCAAAAAATGTCTGAGATATGCAATAAAGTTGAAAAACCCTATCTAGCTCATTATACAGCTTACCAGCATTTCTCAGTTAGCAGTCGGCTTTGAAGAGTGCAGACTTGTTCCCTAGTCCACGAAGATCGTTGCGCGAGCTCCGGAGAGTAAGTATGGGGTGAGGGGGTGTGGGGGAGGCAGGGTGCGCAGGGTGGGTGGGTGTGGGTTGTGGGAGGGGCTGGGAGAAGTGCCATGGAACCATTTTTATTTTTCAGGTAAAAAAAAAGATGTGGGACGTTTGCCACGCTGGGGTGGGCTCCCAGTGTGGCACAAGGACAGCTGGGGGGCCGTGGGCTGGCGGAGTTGGGCACCGTCAGCCATGTGATCACTTGCCGCGCTGGGGTGGGCTCCCAGCGTGGCACCAGTACTGGGGGGCAGTGGAGCCGACAGGATTGGACACCCCGTCGGCTATTCTATGACTTGCCACACTGGGGTGGGCACCCAGCGTGGCATGTGAAGGCTTTGGGGGGAGGCGCACAAGCCGACGAGGGATTGGGCACCCCGTCGGCTATACGCTTGTGCGGGAGGGCAGCATGCAGTATGCATGCTTGTGTTCAGGTGTAGAGGGAGCTGCGACGACAGGTGATATCTTATCACTGCTCACTGAAGCGTAGCTCCCCCTTTCAACTGTATGCCACTGCATTTTGGAGCTTGTCATAGACAGCTCCAGCATGCATTGGCTTACAGGGGCTGCGCCTGCCAACACACTGACTGAATTGGAGGAGGAGGTGACACACCCCCGAAATCTCGGATGATGGCACTGTGTTTCTTGCACATGCGTGCAAGCAAACATAATGATTAGAAGCAGGACTTAGTACAACAGCATGCAAGCAAAAATTCGGCATTAACTCATGCTTGTTATCTACAGACATATATTTAATTCTTGGTTTTGTGACAGTGAACAAAAAAGAGGGAAGAGATATGACAAATGGTAACACACCTCTGGTGGTCAGTACTGCCCCCCCATTTTGTTTCCATCACTGGAAGCCCACACCAGAGTCAGACAATGGCCAATTAAAAACAAGCATTTATCAATGCTGAATGTTGACTTGCTGGCATTGGCATTGGTAGTGCAGGAGTTAGAAATGCAAAATAGAAATGGCAGTGAAGTACTGAAGTAATGCCAACACCCCCTCCCCAACAGAGACAGAAAGGTGTTGGTAGTGTGGCTTTGGGTCGGACATAATGCTGACACCATTCCACCTCACCCCACCCTGTAGAGAGCGATAGGTGTCGGGGTGTACATAGGGGTATTCGGCCTTTATGCTCATCCCATTTCATAAGGAAATAAGCTGAGATGGGTGCAATATAGGAGAAGGGGTAAATGATAGAGTGACAGAACCCAATGCACACCTCAGTGCCTGTCAGTGGCTGTAGGGTGGAGGGGTGTGGGCGTAGAATTCTGTGAACATTATGGCCAACGAACCCAAGTTATGTCCCCAACGTTTGTCAGTCTCTACAGGGTGGGAGTATGGTTAGAAACCTTAACATCCTGGGTGTTTGTTGGTATTTTCACTCCAAATTTTCAACAGTGGCTTTTTGGGAACCCACTTAATGAACAGTGGTGCTTATCATTTTGTTACTCAATCCTGAAAGGTTATTTCACACAGCAACTGCACCATTAGGAGCCACAGGTGTGGAAACACATTTCAGGCAGGAAGTGAAAAATGACAGTTGTACTGTTCATGAGGAGATGTAAAAATAATGGCAATTTTGAAAATCTGGAGAGAAAATATGAAAAATTTGCAAACATACGAGCGTCCGTAGATACCGAGCAATGCACACCCATAATGTGGTCATTTTTGGGATTTGTTTTACCAAATTTTCAACATGGGCATTTTTGGACCTTTCCTCATGAACAGTGGCACTGAGATTTTGTTACTCTGTCCCAAAGTTGATTTTGCACAGCGACTGCGCCAGTTGTGCACTACTGGTGCGAAAACACATTTGGGGCAAGATGTAAAAAATGACATCTGTACTTTTCATAAGGAGGTGTGCAAAAATGACAATACTGAAAATCTGGAGTAAAAATGTTAAAAATATCAAAGTTACGAGCATGTGTGGAAACTGCACAATGCACAGTAGTGATATGTAGTAGTAGTCATAGAAATGTTTTGCAGTACTGCGGTATACCTAGGTATACTGAGGCAGAATGAAGCAAGATCACATTACAGTCATGCAAATTACCTCAGTGGCACCTCGGTGGTACCTCGAGGTAGGAAAGTTGGACAACTACCACTGTAGTCGTTTTGGGGAATTTTTTTCACCAAATTTTCAACATAGTCATTTTGGGACCTCCACTCATGAAAAGTTTCACTGTGATTTTCTTAATCTGATCTGAATGTTGATTTCTCACAGCAATTGCGTCATTGTGTGCCACATGTACAATAACACATTTCAGGCAGGATGTGAAAAATGACAGCTATACTGTTCATAAGGAGGTGTGAAAAAATGGCAATGTTGAAAATCTGGAGTGAAAATATTAAAAATTCTTGAAGTTACAAGCACACATAGAAACTGTGCAATGCACACTCCTAACAAAGTGATTTTTATGTTTGCTTGCACGCATGTGCAAGAAATATAGTGCCTTCATCAGAGATTTCGGAGGTGTGTCACTTCCTCCTCCAATTCAGGCACTGTGCTGGGAAGCGCGGCCCCTGTAAGCCAATGCATTTTGGAGCTGTCTATGACACACTCCAAAATGCAGTGGCATACAGTTGAAAGGGGAGCTACGCTTGGTGAGCAGCCATAAGAAGCTGCTCACGCACAGCTCCCCAGCCACAGCGCAGCACGCCATACGCAGCGTGGTAGCCGAATGGGGTGCCAACTCGCTGGGCTGAACTGTCTGTCTCCCTCCCTCCCAATAGTTGCTGCCACGCTGGAGCCCACCCCAAGCATGGCAATCCATCATGTTGCCGACGGGTGCCCAATCCCTTTTGGCTAAATGTGCCCCCTCCCAAAGTCCTTGTGCCAGCTGGGAGCCCACCCCAGCGTGGCACTGCTCTTTTTTATTTTTTTTGCCGGACGGGGTGCCCAATCCGCCGGCTGAACGCCTCAAAGTCTCTTGCCACGCTGGGAGCTCACCCCAGCATGGCAAGCGGTCCCACGTGTTTTTTTTTTTTCTTTAACCTGTAAAACAAAACGGTCCTGTGGCGCATCTCCGAACCCCTCCACAACCTGCACCCACCACTGTACCCAGCCTCCCCACACCCCCAAACCCCATACCCCTCCGGACTCTGGCGCGACGATCTTGATGGACCGGGGACACGTCTGCACTCTTCAAAGCCGACCGTCGAACTGAGGAAATGCCGGTAAGCTGTATAATGGGCTAGATAGGAGGGGTTCAACTTTATTGCATATCACGGGCATTTTTGGGAATTTTTGCACCAAATTTTCAACATGGGGTTTTTTGGACCCCTTCTCATGAATTATTCACTGTCATGGCGTTATTTGGGCTCGAAGGGTGATTTCGCGCAGTGACTGTGCAGTGACTGTGAAATCACCCTTCAGGACTGAATACTGCCATGACAGTGACATCATTCATGAGAAGGGGTCCCAAAACCCCCATGTTGAAAATTTGGTGCCAAAATTCCAAAAAATGACTGTTTAACGAGCGTGCATTGCGCAGTTCCTACGCAGGCTCGTAAGTTCGCGAAATTTCAATATTTTCACTCCAGATTTTCAATATTGCCATTTCACCACACCATCTTATGAGCAGTATAGCTGTCATTTTTCACATCTCACCCAAAATGTGTTTCCACCCTTGTAGCGCAGAATGGCGCAGTCGGTGTGCGAAATCATTGTACGGGACAAATTAAGAAAATCACAGTGACACTGTTCATGAGCAGAGGTCTTGAAATGGCTATGTTGAAAATTTGGTGAAAAAATTCCTAAAAATGACTGTTTTATGAGTGTGCGTTGCGCAGTTCCTACGCACGCTCATAGGTTTGTGAATTTTCAATATTTCCGCTACAGATTTTCAACATTGCCATTTTACCACACCTTCTTATGAGGAGCACAGCTGTCATTTTTCGCATCTCACCCAAAACGTGTTTCCGCCCATGTAGCGCACAATGGTGCAGTCGTTGTGCGAACTCAGTGTATGGGACATATTAAGAAAATCACAGTGCCACTGTTCATGAGCAGAGATCTTAAAATGGCAATGTTGAAAATTTGGTTACAGAATTCCTAAAAATGACTGTTTTATGGGCAGTGGTTTCAACTTCCCACGCGACGTCAGAGGGTTTGCGAATTTTCAATATTTCACCCAGATTTCCAACATTGCCATTTTTCCACACCTCTCATGAACAGTACAGCTGTCATTTTTCACATCCTGCCCTGCCCAAAACGTTTTTCCGCCCATGTAGTGCACAATGGCGCAGTCGGTGTGCAAACTCAATGTATGGGACACATTAACAAAACCACAGTGACACTGTTCATGAGCAGAGGTCTTAAAATGGCTATGTTGAAAACTTGGTGAAAAAATGCCTAAAAATGACTTTTACGAGCGTGCGTTGCACAGTTCCTATGCATGCTCGTTAGTTTGCAAATTTAATATTTTCACTCTAGATTTTCAACATGTCCATTTTATTAAACTTCCTTATGAACAGTACAGCTGCAATTTTTCATATGTCACCCAAAATGTGTTATCACACATGTAGCGCACAATGGTGCTGTTGGTGTGCGAAAGCAATGTTTAGGACAGATTAAGAAAATCACAGTTACACTGTTCATGAGCAGAGGTCTTAAAATGGCTATGTTGAAAATTTGGTGACAAAAGTCCATAAAATGACTGTGTTACGAGTGAGCATTGTGCAGTTTCCACACATCCTCGTTAATTCATGACTTTGTAATATTTCCAGTCCAGATTTTCACTAGTGCCATTTTTCAACACTTCCTTATGAACAGTACAGCTGCCATTTTTCACAACATGGCCGAAGTGTGTTTTCACACTTTCAGTGCAGAGATGCGTGGTCGCTGTGGGAAATCATTGTTCGGCACAGATAAAGAAAATCACAGTGACACTGTTCATGATCGAGGCACCAAAATGCCTGAGTTGACAATCTGCTATAAAATATCCCCAACCTACTTATATAACGGTGTGCGCTTGCACAGTTTCTATGTACTCGTGACTTCACCATTTTTTGAATATTTTTACTACACATTTGCAACATAGCCATTTTATACCTCCCATGAAAGAGTACAGCTGCCATTTTTTACAGCCTGTTCGGAATATTTTTGCACCTGTGGTGCTAAATCCCGTGGTCACTGTGCATAAGCAGCTTTCGGCTACCACACTGATATTCCCCCTGTTCATGAGGTGGGGTCACAAAACAAACATGTTGAAGATTTGGAGTTAAAATACCAATGAATGCCTGAGGTATTAGACTTTTCAACTAAATCGCCCAACCCTATAGAGAATGACAGGAATCAAGGGTGTGACTTGGGATTCTTGCCTGTGATGCTCATACCATTCCACCCTGCAGTCACTGAGGAGGCATCAGGTATGCCTTGGACTCTTCGGCCCCAAACTTCACCCCATTCTCCTATATCGCACCCATCTCACCGTATTTTCTAATGAAATGGGGTGCGCATAAGGGCCAAAGACCCCAAGGAACACGTCACACTTGTCAGTCTCTGCAGAGTGGGATGTGGTGAAATGGCATGGCCGTTATGCCTGATGACCCAAATGCACACCCCAATGCCTGTCACTCTCTGCAGGGTGGTGGTGGGGTTGGCTTCAGTTCAATACTTCACTGCCATTCCTATTACGCAGCTCTGTAACTTCTACACTACCACTGCCAATGCCAGTAAGCAAACATTCGGCATTGACAAATGCTTGTTTCACCAGATTTGCAACATAAGCTTTTTGGGAGCCCACCTCATGAACAGTGGCACTGTCATTTCATTATTCAGTCCCAAAAGGTGATTCCACGCAGTGACCATGAAATCACCTTTCTGGACTGAATAACAAAATGACAGTGACTGATTTCATGAGGTGGGGTCCAAAGAACCCCATGTTGGAAATTTGGAGCCAAAAGTCAAAAAAATGGCAGAGATAGCCACCTAAGTTGAAACCCCCTCAGTTATGTCATTATACAGCTTACTGGCATTTCTTCAGTTTGGGGTCAGCTTTGAAGAATGAAGCATGTTCCTGCTCCACTGAAGATTGCCACTCCGACCTCCAGAGGTAAGTACAGGGTGGGGGTGGGGTGCACAGATGGTGAATGTGGGTTGGGGAAGGGGGTGATGTGGACAGCGAGGGACCGTTTTCTTGTTTTGCAGGGGAAAAAAACCTTTAGGAGAAGGTTTTTGTTTATACAGGTGACACTAAGACATTTGGGCACACTGGGGTGGGCCCCCAGAGTGCAACCTATTTTTTTGGGGGGGGACTGGAGCCGATGAGGATTGGGCACCCCATCGGCAAATAAAGCATGTCTGTGTTGGGGGGGCAGGGGCCTAATGCCAAGGAGGATTGGGCACCCTGTCGGCAGACAAATAAGACTGGGAGGGCATTATGCCACCAGGGATTGGGCACCCCCCATTGGCAAACAAATTGAACTGGTGAGGGGACATGCTGATAGGGGGACTGGGCACCCCAGAAATCAGTTTTCAAGGGATTGTGAAAGGCAGACAGCAAGAGCTGCACCCATGTTTATTGAAATGTTTCACCAGGAATGGCACGTAATGGAGGCGTGTCAGATCTGCCGCTGCAATGACGAGCCTGTCTGTCATTGCAACAGCGGATTTCTTTCAAGTTGGTGTCACCCTCTGAAACTGCTGTCATCGGCAGCATGCTGACTGGCTGATGGCTGAGGGACACATCAGCTAAAGCATCCCCTGGATTCACCACAACACTGACACACCTTTGAAACTGCTAGTACAGTGCTACCACCACAAAATGTTGCTTGCGCATATGTGCAAGCCAACATAAAAAAAAATAACAACCAGTCACCGGAGCTCATCCCCTAGTAGCACATCAGTGCCCCAATCCTCAAAGCTCCCTTCTACAACTGAGATGGCCAGTGGGAGAGCATCCATAGTGACTACTCCTGATCCACTCCCCACAGAGATATTGGTGCTACTACCCGAAGCGCACCCAAATGTTGGACAATCATCCATTTAAGAAAAAAAATGGGCCCACTGGGTTCTCAACACAGTGACACACTATTGCCCCAACCTGAAGTCCCCCAACATAAGAGATGGCCTCTGGGAGGCCATTCCTGGTGAATGCTACCGGTCTTCCCCCCAAGACAGAAATATCAACACTGAGAGTCCACTCACATGTCAGCCAATCACCCTTTTTTGATTCCATGTCATAGCGGCAATCGCAGAATAGCAATCGCCATTACAGCGAGTATGCATCACCCCCCAAAGAAAGGCAATGTACACTCATAGTGACAAGAAACAGAGCAAAAATGGAAAATGTTCTGTGAGGGGCTGTGCCCCCCAACAAAAGATTACTAACTCTGGGGGGGGGGGTGCATGTCAGAGAGGGGGTGAAACTGTGACAAATAAAAAAAAGTGTACAGAGAACAAAAAAACAAAAAACAAAATATTGTATCCCTCCCCAGCCCTAAACCTTGCACCCTTCCCACTGTAGCCAGCCACCTTCACCACTCTACCAAGGCACCTGCTCGGTAGCCTTATGCTGCACTACCACTTATATAATCCCGCTTCCTGTGAGACGTGAAATAGTCCTGAAAATGATTCTACCTTCCTTCGACTACTGCGATGTTGTCTACAGCTCTGCCCCCAAGTCCACCTTATCCAGACTGGACCCCCTCTTCAGTGCTTTCTGCTGCTTTGCCCTTGATGCCCCCCCATACCTATCACCGTGAGCTCTTCCATTCGCTGGCCTTCCATCCCTGAGCAACCGGCGCCTACTTCACAGTGCTAAATTTGTTTTTAATTTCTGGCTCGGTTCCCTTCTGCCCTACCTCGTCTCCTCCCTATCTTCCCAACCAACCCCCGCTCATGCCCTCAGGTCTACTGACTCCAAGCTATTAGTAATCCCTCACCAAAGGATCTCTGCAAGCCAATCGGCTTTCTCTTACCTCCTCCCTAAGCTCTGGAATGACCTGCCAGCCCAAATCCGCCATTCCTCCTCCAAACACTCTCTATCCTCTGCCCTCACTAATTTCTATGCACTCAATTGTAACATATCCCTGACCTCCCCCCCTTGCCTGATTCTCTCCCCCCCCCGATCCCCTTCTCACCTCATGCACCCTGACTAGTGGCTTGGTCTTCACCCAAATGATTAGCTTATAAATTGCCCTAAACAACTCATGCACTAACCCACTCATGACACTTCTGCTATCCCCCTTCTTATTCCCCGTCAACGTCTTCCCTATGTCAACCCTCTCATCTTTCCCTGTGTATACTACCCAGACCTGTCACTTCTCCCTGGCCCCAAGCTCAGGCTTCCAGTTCTCTCAGCCAACTTGGTGCATTATACTTCAAATTAATCTCTAGATAGTAGGCACTTATGTAAGTACGAATAATTCTAGATGTGTAATCAAGTATGTTATGCCACCCTCCTTGTGGCACATGTATGTAGTGTCTCCTCATGTAACACGTTTGTAAAGCCACACTTAACTATGTAACAATTGTTCAAATTGCTTGATTCCAAGTTCAACCTATTGATTGTTTTATGTATACCCTCCTCCCTTGTACCCTCCCAGGTCGCACCGTGAGATGAGCATCTTGTTGCTCAGTGTGCCTCTCCTGGTGAAACATTTTCAATAACAATAAATAATAAACATACCCTCCTTCCTCTTCCTGTCTCCCTCCCATTCTTCCTGTTGCCCTGTTCTTCCCCGTCACTACACTTGCAGGGTACCCACATAATAGGCACTGAAAGTGAGTCTCTCATATTTGAGCTGCTCACTTTCAGTCACTGTTATGATGGTATACCCCCTTTTTTATGCTTCTACCCAATACCAACCCCCTTCCAAATGTTAGAGGTGGACACCAGGAACCCGTCTCCTATGGCCTCCAGCATTCCTCCTTCAAGATGGTGACTGGCTTTAACTCTGCACTTACCTCCTCAGCTGGCTATTATCTGAATAAATGACAGTCACTATTTATACACACCCACAGCACATATTGCATACTGTACATATTGGTTTATGATTATTATTGGGATTAGATGGATGGCAAACATTCTGAGGGAGAGTAAAACAGAAAGGGAAAATACAATGAGACAATAAAATGTGGAAATGAGGTAGAAGCTTCACAGAATAAAACTTGTTGAGGCTCTGTACCAGAAATTAGTGTAGTGCTAGCTCCTGGTTGAGACTGGACTAAAAGCGTGCCCCAAAGTTAGAAATCCAAGCAGTTCTCTTTTCCACAACAAATTATTAAAACTGCCCCCTTAGAGGCTGAGCTTACTTATTCTAGCCAATAATTTGAACCGGTTCATGTCAGGACAGTTGAGGGCCCTATAGTGTGCTGCAGATGCATATTTTAAATTGCCATCATTAATCACATGTACTTATTTACCAGCTTGTATCCTTAACATTAGGATAGCTTACTGACATAAATGGCTACACAGTTACACGGGGCTAAATTGATGATCTTCTGTAAGTCACAAATAATCAAACTGGTATTTTGCCCACCCATAGGTAGTTATCCATGTGGGAGATGCACAGGGTTGGACTGGCCCACCTGGATACCTGGAAATTTCAAGGTAGACCCCCTCTGTTGGGTTCCTGGCCACCTTCTAAGCTCTGAGAATCTTTGGTTTTATCTTCTATTTTTTAATTAAATAGGCCCTGTAAGTAAATTCATAATGCAAACACAGAGCTGGTGTATCATATTGAAGTGGAATACTTATATGAGTGTGACACCCTGGGCCCTCCTTATTGATTTTCCAGGTGGGCCCTTGGGCCGACTTTCCAGGTGGGCCCTCTGTAGCCCAGTCCAACCCTGGAGATGCAAGACATGTGTGGTTATGGAGAGTCCACAAAATGACTGCCATGCTCTGGTCCAGGAGTAGGTGCTTACACAGAGGAGTGGTTAACCCCTTTTAACGATACACCCACAAGAACATGAAGCATATCCTTAAAGTCAATTAATTCAAGCTGCACACTAGTATTTCTTTATATTTAGCTTGCACAACTGCAGCAAGCTCTTTTATTGTGTTCTCACCATCAGTGCAAACAGATGCAGGCTGTTTAACAGTTTGCTAAATGTGCAATACAGCTTTGAAAACAAAAAAAGACAACTTTAAAATGCAAAGTGCTAGAACATGTTTACTAGCCTCTCATCACTGCACCAGTGCTTTGACTTCCATGAATCTTCATCAGAGAGTTGGCTCATGAAGGATAAGGTGCAGTATCAATGACCTCTATTCTTAAAGGTACAGTACCTAATTTCAAGAGATAGACCATTTGATTAGCAATATCTCTTCTGGAATGGGTGCAATTTGTGAAGAGTATATACAGTGACAAATTTACAAATTACTATTCCCACCCAGAAGATTGAATTTCATGAGGATTACAAATTCTAAAAATTACATCAAATTATTTTTCTTTCATTAATTAATTTGTATTCATACAATTGCTGGGATTTATGGACCTCTAGGTAAAATAGAAAATTCAGAAGGTTAGTATAGAAGGGACAGTGCCTTGATACGATCTCCTATATGTTTCAGAATTAGTCACATCTTAGAGGTTCTACAAAGTGGTAGCCATCCATTCATCTTAAGCTGTGTAGATAGAAAATGTGAGCCTGCTTCCATTATAGTCCATCTCATCTCTCTCGAGTTTCTTAGGTTTCCTTTGGTCTACTTCTTTTTCGTGTTTTATTGTTTTATTTTTCAAAGCTTCATCCAATGGCTCAAACTCTGGAAGATGTTTAAATGTTGTTAGTTTTTGCCTCAGTTCTGTAATATCTTGGGCTACATCAGCACATTTAGTTATCCTCCTTAATGAGGGTTTTCATGAGCCTCTTAGAAAATTCAGCCAATTAGTCTTCCCATTCTTCGGTGTACCTAAAATTAACTGCCCAACTGAAGGCACTTGTGAAGCAGAGGTCTTTTGGGGCTCTTTGGTGCTCCAGATAATTCTCCAGTGTTAGGACATCATAAGACAAATAAAGTTTGTCAGGTAATAGGTTTTCTAAGCAGAAGAACAACAGCTTTAGGTTCATATCCTTTCCTGTTACCCCACATCAATATTACTAAATAGGTTTTTAGCTCTGTTTCTGAATATTTGCTCCTCATTTGATTCAGTTTTGTAGGGACTCCAGACTCTACCTCACACTATTTTCTAGCTACACAACTTAAGATGGATGGAAGGCAACCACTAAACAGATCCCCTGAGAAGTGACTAATTTCAAAATGTATGGGAGATCACATTAAGGCACTGTGTCTTAAGTGCAAACCCTCTGAACTTTCTATCTTTTCTTGAGGTCTATAAATGCCAACAATTGAATGAAGGCAAGCTAGTTTATAAAAGGGTAATGATATTTATTCAGTTAGTTTTTGTTGACCGGGTAAGTGCACTAGACAAATCCTGCCTATTTTCAGGCACAACCTGGGGGATAGGGATACAGATAATGCCAACTGACCTTGAACAAGCTTAAGCTGTTGGTGGTATTGTTAGTGAATGAGGGGAAATTTGGACAGGACACTGGGGAAATTCCCCTACTCTTTTTGATAAGTGCCATGGGATCTTTAACATCCACCTGAACTGCCACCAATCCAGGCAGATGGGACCTCTGTTTAAAGTCTCATCTGAAAGACGGCACCTCAGAAGTGCAGCACCCCCTCTCATGCTGCACTACAGTGGCAGTACTGGGATATTAACCCAAGTGCTAGATGTGGGAACTGAACCCACAGCCCTCTGATCTCCTGGCCTCAGAGGCAAGTGTGCTACCTACTGAGCTGCTGATATGCTTATAGTTGTGGACTTTGTAAAATGCATCATTTGTAATCCTCATGAAATTGCCTTTTAACTTCTGGGTAGGAAAAAGTTTCTGTAATTTTGTCACTGTATACACTTGTCACAAATTGCACACTGGAGAATAATCTGAACACAAAGGAGCCTTACAAGACTTCCACATCACAAACCTACCTCCTGTTGGGCTGGATAATTTTAGAAACAATAAAGAATGGGAGGGCTCATTGGCTGAATTTTCTAGCAGGCTTATGAAAATCATCAGTAAAGAGGATAATAAGTATGCTAAAGTAACTTAAGAAATGAAGGAATTGTGGCAAAAATTAGCAACATTTAAACTTCTGCCAAAGTTTGAGCAATTGGGCAAAGCTTTAAATGCTAACACAATCAAACATGAAAAATAACTAGTCCAAAGGAAACTAAATGCATTAGAGAGAGACAGACAGGCAGATGGCAGGCTGTATGTGTGGGGCCGACAGCTGAGGTAATTAAGTAGAGGAAGGTCAAGCATAAGAGGGAGGTCATCAGCCAGAGGAAACAATAGGAAGAGGCAAGAAACAGAAACAGAGACGTCAGAAGAGGCCAGGGTCCAGAAGAAGGAAGAAGTCCCTGAGGCATTACTTTTTTAGAGTGAAAGCCCTGTGAGTACAAAACCACAACAAAGAAACAGAGAGGCAAAGATTAATCAAATGCAAAAGATGCAAAAGGCAATGAACAAGGAGAGGTAACAGGGGAGGATGCTGGAGAAATAATGACGAGAAGGACGCAACTCTAGAAGAAATTTTCAAACAAATAATGAACATCTTGGACTGCAAACTGACACCAGCTGAAGAAACAGTACTTGAAAGAGGCTTAACCTTTATATCTTCACAAAAACCAGACCTCTTCAAAATGAGGGTAGACAGTTTTAGACTTATTAGATAGCTACATTTGGCATTCTTTTTGTTTGGCAATAGTAAAACACCAAGTAAACCAGTTATAGGAGTGGATCAAATGGAGAGGACTCCAGAAATGGAGAACACAAGCGACACAAGTACTATAGATGGTTCTTATGATGGTGATCTATCTGTATTAGTCAATATGTTAGACAACAGTGATGAAAACAGTGATAAAAAACAGATACTGCAGTAGCTGTGTGAAATGCTAAATTAATGCTAAATGGGGTAATGTTAGAAAATGTTGAAATGTTGGAAGTAAATGTAAATGTAAATGAGAACCAAGAAGGGTACGTACTAGAAGGGAGGGATTACAGGATTTGGGAGTGAGTGTAACTATTAGTAACTAGGGGCAACGTTCCAAAATAATGGCTACATTTCATCCCAAATTGACATTTGATCTCACAGTTCTCTGCCCAGATATTAAGGTTTACTAAACAGCGGTATTGAAACAGATTGATGAGCTTTTTCAAAGAAATTAATGGACAACAACACAGAACTTAACTCTGATAGAGAGACAGGCGTTGGATAGCCTGCACAGCAATGGCAACACTGAAATAAAGCAGGAAGATAAGGGAGGGGATGTTTATTTATTTTAAGTAAGGTGACTGGGATAAGCACACTGAGCCAGGGTTCATTTCAAACTTTGGCCAAGGGAGGGGATACAACATGAAATGAAACAGCAATAACAAAGTGACAGCAATAGGTGGCCCTCCTCAGTTCCCCACCAGAGACCATCCACCGAGGACTCGCTCCCGAGGGACTAAGGGAGAGCCAGAGAGACTGACCAAAAGGGGGTGTAGGACAGAAGGTACACCACCTTGGAAAAGGAGAGAACAGGAACACAGAAACAAGGGGGAAGGAAGAAGAGATGACATGACCTGCTGCAAAAGATTCTCTCAAAGATTTACTGTTACAGTAAGTTCTTATGCAACTGTTCTATATTCTTCGAGGATATCTCTTGTAGCAGGTCACACCCAAGGAATGAGTCCCAAACAACATGGAAGAGGAGACCAGACTGGGTGGTTGGAAAACAGGGACCTAAGAAAGTAGGCCCTATAAACCAGCTAGGCCAAAATTTGTCTGCCTTCTAGAGACGATGTTCAGACTGTAGTGCCTAGTGAAAGTGTGGACAGTATTCCAGGTGGCAGCAGCACAGATCTCAGCTGCAGAAACCCTCCTGAAACAAGCAACAGAAGTGGCCATGCTTCTGGTGGAGTGGCCCTTGACAGCCACAGGAAGTTCCTTACCGTATTTCCTGTAACAAAAAAAATAATACAGTTAGCCAACCATTTGGAGAAACATGGTTTAGAAACTGGTATACCTTCTTTCCTAGGGTGAATGAAATGAACAACTGTGAGGACTTCCTGCAGTCCCTCATGTGGTGAACATAATATCTAAGAATTCTATGTACATCCAAAGTATGGCGCAATGCTTCCCCTGGATCTGCATGCTCCGGGTAATAGACAGGCAGATGTATGGCTTGGTTCAGGGTAAACTCAGACACCACCTTTGGCAAGAACTGAGGGTTAGTACACAAAGACACCCTGTCTTTGTGAAAAATCAAATATGGCTGCTCACACATGAGTGCATGTAGTTCAGAAATCCTCTGAGAAGAAGTAATAGCAACTAAAAATAACACTTTCCACAACAGAAAGTATAGCTCAGAAGTCACAGCTGGCTCAAAAAGAGCCAAAGTAAGTTTTTCTAAAACAAAGTTCAAGTCCTACATGGGGACAGGGTTATAGATGGGAAGCTTCAAGTGCAGGATGCCTCTCAGAAACGTACATGCCGTATCCAACTGGGCCACCGTATGAGCCTCAACAGGCACATGGAAGGCTGATATGGTGGACAAGTGCACCTTCATGGAAGAGTATTTTAGTCCAGTGTCAGACAAAGACAGTAGGTACTCTAGAATCTGATACTGTGGGCAGGGGAAGGGGTCCAAGTGATAGGAAGCCACCTACAAAATGAAGTGCTTCCATTTCATGGAAGAAGTCACCCTGGTGAAGGGCTAATTGGCAGCCACCTGGATGTCAGCCACTTTAGGTGAGACTCCAAAGCTGGTGATGGCTACATCCCCTGGAGCTATGCATGCAGGTGAAGAGATCAGAGGTTAGTTGAAGAAGGGTCCCCATTCCTTTGACAGTAAGCCTAGGCACAGATGAAGGGGCACTAGAGGCTCCACTGCTAACTGTTGCAGCAGTGGAAACCAAATCTGCTGAGGCCAAAAGGAAGCCACCAGAATCAGGGGGGTTCCCTCCATCTGGAGCTTGATTAGCACTCTCTGAATCAGAGGAAAGGGAGGGAAGGTGTGAAGGAACCTCCCTTTCTAAGAGACGGACAATGTGTTTTGCCAGAAAACAGAAGACTCCAGGCCCTGGATTGAGTGAGCAGAAAAGCGATAGTTTTGTATTGAGTGGGGATGCAAAAAGGTACAGCTCTGGGAAACCTCACCTGTCAAACAGGTCTTGTTCACCATGGGCTGCCTCAATTAGACTGCTAGCAAAAATGTGCCCATGTGGTCCTGGTGCCTGAGCTATAGTTCCTAAGGTATGATTCCTGCAAGGGATATCCTTGAAGAAGATCATACAGTGATACAAGAACTTCTGAGAGGGGTGTGTTTGTATCAGAACAAAAGGTTTGCAAGTGTAACCCTTGTATTTATGACACAATTTAATAAATTTAGTTGGGTGGCTCCTGGTGTCTGACCAAACAGAAACATATGGTTAAAGTTCCAGGGCCCCCCCCTCCATTTTCCTGCATCAAAGCCGGCATTTTTTTTTTCAAATTAACTCTAATATTCTTACTTTTCATACTTTTCAAAGGAGCTCTTGGTTCTCATCATCCAGCTGAACCATGATTAAGCCTGACCACTTCTGCAAAGTGACCACCTCCATCGGTCAGGTAAAAATCATCACATTTTAACTTGCCTTATCAGAACTGAGGTCTGCTTGCTTCCTTTATATTTTTGAAGAGACCACTCTCTAGGCTTCATTACTTATAGTGTGCTCTGGTCAATGAAAGGCTCACAGGTGTCTAATAGGGAGCTTAACAATTAGAAGGCCACAATTCTCCTACATTCAAATCAGTACAAAAGGTTTGCAAGCTCAACCCCTGTATTTACAATACAAATTAATAAATAAAAAGGGGCATGTTTATCCCATGTTGCAATAAAATCGGGCAGGGCAGAGGTTAAAGCATCTGAGGGATATTGTAAACTAATGAAAAACTCTCTCTAGGCCAACATTCTGAACTAGTACATGGATTCAACCTGGCTGGAACTAAATGTACTGTATGGTCACTGAACATGTTAAGGTGTACCCAAGAGCAGTGGACAGGGTACAAAGGTTTCTTCAACGTGAAGCATGTTGAATCTATAAACTGAGAACAAAAAACATTTGGCCATAAATTGAACTGGACTTCAAGCCCTTTTTGTGACATAACACAGGTGGCAGACTAACAGTGCTAGAAGACTGCAAAGCATCTAGTTTCTGATAAACTGTCAAATTCAAAACTTTTAAAAGTTAATGAATGTTAAAAGAATGTTTAATTGATTACTGCATATACTATGCTTTACTGATGCTTAACTTACATTGCTTGTCTAATAACCTCTTTTTTATATTCTTTTGTGTGGACTCTGGACACTCTCCTCTACCTCACTTTATTTTCTATCTACACAGTGTAACATGGGTGGTTATCACATTGCCGATCCCCTGAGAAGTGATTAATTTTGAAAGGACTAATTTTGAAACGTATGGGAGACTGCATTAAGCCACAAACTCTTTGAATTTTCTATCTTTTCTGGAGGTCCATAAATGGCAACAATTACATAAACACAAATTAGTTAATGAAATGGTGATAATATGTTCATATCTGTCGAATTTGTGATCCTTATGAATTTCCGTCTGTTACCTTCTGGGTGGGAATTATTTTTTCTAAATTTGTCACTACATGCACTTTTCACAAATTGCACCTTTTCCTGAAAAGTTGTGACCACTGAAATTACATCTTTTTAAATTAGGTACAATACTTTTAAAAATAAAGGCCATTAATATTGAACCTTATCCTCCATTAGCCAGCCTCCTAAGGAAGACTCATGGAAGTCAAAGCATTGGGGCAGTGGTGAGAACTCTGCAAAGAAGTTTTAGCACATTTGTTGTCTTTTTAGTTTTCAAAGCTGCATTGCACATTTAGTAAACTTAAACAGCCTGCATCTGTTTGTACTGCTAGTGAGAGTGCACTAAAAGGACCTGCAATAAGAGTGAAGCCAGAAATAAATAAATAAATACTAGTGTGATACCTGAATTCATTGAAATCTGAGGGCATGCTTCACATTCTTGTGGATGTGTGGTTTTGGTGAGGACTAAGGAATCCTAATCCTAAAAATGAACAAAATGATGTGGAATGAATCTTAGATTTTGGATTCATCTTGAACACCCTCAGCATTCTGCAATCCATCACCCCAGCTGGCAGATCGTTCCACATACCTCCCCTCTCTGCGTAGTTTCTTTTCAACTCATTCTTAATCTGCCCTCCAATTAAATGCTTCCAGCGCCTCCAAGGTATTCCGTTTTACTCGTGGTGGGGGTTGGGGGATGGTAACTGAAATGAAAATAAAGAAACAGAAAGGATTTTTTTCATGTGTTCATCATAGGTTGTGTTTCTGTTAATAATTTGGTAGGCATATAATTGGCTAAGGTATAATCAAAATGAAAATGACAAGACAGAAATTATTTTGTCATGTGTACACCCAAGGCTACATTTCTTGTTATAATTTGATGGTCATACAACCAACTATTTATTAATATTGTTATTTTATTTTTACAGAACTGTCCATGATTTCACAGGAGCCTTTCATTTTAATGGAACTGTTTTCCCACTTGTAACTGCATTACACATTTCTGCTGTGTTATATGTTTTTATGTACAGAAATGTGCATGACATTTGGAATCTACTATTGGGCATTTGTTGTATGGCTCTTATTTAGCCTATATATCATGAATAACTTAAAGCACTATCACTTTAAGACCTGTTTACATATATATGGCTTGCTCCTGTAGATACAGTAGTACTCATCTTTGACATACCACTCCTGTTTGTGCAAAGCATTGGACATTGTCAGTGAGTTCAGCTGTTGCTGTGTTTTAACTACTGATGGAATAAATTTGTGTTTCACCCTGCAAATAGCATAAGAGCTTTTTCTTTGGTGTGGCATGGTGCCAGACTCCTATGAGTACTGCTATTGTTTTTCACTTAGTGCATCACCTTACTCTGAGCAGCCATTGTTTTTCAGGGAAGTTAAAGATCCTATAGCACTTAATGAAGAAGAAAAGAGATAACAATTTGATGTTTTCATACAGTATTAGCCACTGTGTTAGCAATTAAATCACAAACTGTAGTGAGAAAGAAATAATGTGACCTACTGGGAATTGAACCCAGGCCCCCAGAATACGATATAGAATTCAGGGAACCTGGGTTTGATTCCCAGTAGGTCACATTATTTCTTTCTTACTACAATTTGTGAAAAAGAAAAGCAAATTTTTCTTGGTGTCCTGGCCAACTGTCCCCTGTCAATAAAAACAGGGCAGTATACCTCCCCACCCTTCCCAAAATGTATCTGGAAATGAGCTATCACATCTAGAGTGCCATTTCTGGTCAAAATAATGAATATGTAAAACTATTTTCATTTTGATATTACTGTATCTTTCCCCAGCGTAAATCATTTTAGTAAACATTGGTAAACAAGATAATAAAATAAAACTGTACTGTATCTTACAGCCAACAGGTACATTCTTTCTGTGTATACTTTGTTAAGAAAACAGGGGCCCATACTCTAAATTATAAAGCTTATAAAAGGTCATATCATGATCTGGCAGATACACAGATGGCTTGATAGTGAAAGGGAAATTCCAAATTACCATATAGTGGGCACTGTGATTTCTATGCCATTCTAAAGATATCTATAGCACGCATCTTGGTATCAACTGTTGTCATTTTGAGAATGTCAAGAACTTAATGCTCCTCTGTTACTAATTACAGTTATGGAAAATGTATGTAAGAGATATGCCATTGTCTGGGTTTTTTAATAGGAACCTAACCATTGATACGTAGTTTTAGGATTATCCAAATATCCAGTATTACAAAGCAGGCATATTCTAACTTTTTTCAGATTCCCTATAGTACAGTAATCAAGCATCCAGCCACTGACACCACAAGTGTTACATTGCAGAATCCAAATAAGCATACTTTCAGTAAATCTCATACCAAAAACTAGATTTTTACATTATTTCATTTTAAAGTTATTAGCCATTTTGTAACTTTGGTTGCACTACCTGTGCAATAAAAGAAGGTGTCAGTAAAGAGCTGCTGATGATGTCATGTAGGGACCTCAAAGTCTAGTAATTCCTGTCAGCAAGTTTATAGGACCCATTTCTCCAAAGTTGTAAAGATCATGTGCAGTGGCTTTCACAAGTAAAACAGGCAGCACCAGCCAGAAAACATTGCTATAAAACTATATATACATATATATATATATATATATATATATATATATATATATATATATATATATATTTATTTATTTATTTATTTATTTATTTAGTTTGATGACCAGGTAGGTGCACTAGACAAAAGACCTGCCTATTTTCAGGCATGACCTGGGAGAGCACAGCTTACAATAATACAGCAAAGACAACAATGAGTACAGCTTGCAATAATACAGCAAAGACAACGGTGAGTAACATAAGGCAAAGGGAACTGTCAGAACAAAAATCATGAAACAGCATTAACATCAGCATAATTAACATCATTGGGATAACAGAAAGAGTAATACAAGTTAGAGCAGACATACAATCTTGCATAGTTTCCAGGTGCCAACTCCTATGTCCTAAGTAGTGGAGACAAGAGACACGTAGTCAACACACACAATAGCATACAGAAATGGGCAGGAGAGAAGCTGGAGAGCAAGCAGCAAGCCACAGATATGTTAAGCGCAGTCACAGTCACCTGAAGCATTAAGGCGGGAAAAAAGTGCATGCTTAAAAGTGTGGTGAGATGTGGAGGTCTTCACATGAAGGGGAGTGAATTTCAGGACCTAGGGGCAAAATAAGAAAAAGCTTGCTCTCCCATTTTAGTGGAGCATGGCTGAACTAAAAGCAAGGAGGAGGAGGAGGAGGACCTGAGGGCACGAGTGTGAGAGACAGGGGTAAGCATATCACCCAGAGCTTCATGGTGAGGTGTTCTGTTTAATGAGTCTACAAAACAGCCTAGTGCATAAGAACAAAGGGCATTAGGAGACAGCCAATTTAAGGCAGTGTAAAGTCGGCAATGATGTGTAAGATGAAGAACCGATAAGGTGAATCTGCAGATGTTATTATAAGTAATATCCCACTTACGAAGAACCCCCATGCTGGCATATATATGTTTCAGGTTTTGTAACAAAGTTGATAAAATTATATTATTTAATGCTGTTTTTGTGTGGCTATTTCTCCAGGGTTGCTGGATGCCAAGTCAGCATGCCTCCAGGCTGCTGTAGCCATTTGGAGTGCTACTCTAATGTGCCTGTTAGAAAATTGTATTTGCTGTTAGTATTATAATGTTGATACAGTAACTTCATTGCTGTTTTGTCATTGTCTGCTTTACAATATGTTTTAATAGCAGCCTTATATACGTTAATTCCTACTATGGGTGGAAGTGTGAGCTCTGGTAAAATGATCATTTAGAGCAGAACATGGATGAGTCTGCCCACCCCATTGGCATTTAAATTTTTAAATTGCCATTCTTAGAAGTTGCCTCAATTGACTGATAAGTGTGAATGAGCTCAGTCTTTCACCACATCAAAAACTCATTCAGTCTGCAAACCTCTCAGCAGTGTGCTATGACCCAGCATTCAGCAACCCAGGAAAAAGGACCTCAATAAAAAGGCACCCAGACAAAATATTGTCAGTTACTTGGTTACTTAGTTTAGTGGACAAAAGAAGGCTGTTGTCTATCGAGATTGTCCTCCACATGTGTGGAACATTAACACAGTGTTAGTTAAATAACCATTTATCAAGTTTATTTTTGAAGATTGTAATATTTGGAGAATATATTATATCTTGTGGCAGTGTATTCTATAACCTAGGTGCTCTAATAGTGAAGAAATGTTGCCTTTTGTTATTTTTTGCTCTTTTGACTTCCAGTTGCTTAGTGTGTAACCTGGCCACAATTTTTCTTGTGGAGTAAGTTATACCACACTGTTGCATCAGAACAGGTGATTGAAGATTTTAAATAACTGTAGGAGATCACCTTTAGTTCTTTTTTGTTTTAGTGAGTATAAACCTGTTTTCTGGAGTCTAGTATCATAATCTAAATGAGTAATGTGAGGAACAAGTTTGGTTGCCCTACATTGAATCTGTTCTATTAATATCAGAGATTAGGTGTGGACTCCAAAATGGTGAGCCGTAGCCAATGTATGGCCTGACATGTGATCTATACAAGGTCATAATACATTGTTCAGTTCTGGAGATAAAGGTGTGATTTATCCTACAGAGAAGAACATTTGTTTGGTTGGTTATTTTATTACAGTGAGATGAGCAGGATAACTTATCATTGACCAGTATTCCTAGGTCTTTTTCTGTGTTTGATTCCCTTGTTACAAAGCCTGAAACAGAAAGTTTTTAAGGCAATGTTTACTAACTCGAGCTGCCTGTTTTACTCATGAAAACCATTGCACATGATCTATACAACTTTAGAGAAAGAGGTCCTATAAGCTTGCTGACAGGAAATACTAGACTGTAAGGTCCCTAGATGACATCAGCAGCAGCTTTTCACTGAAACAGGCTTTTTTTGAACAGGTAGTAAAATCATGGTTGCAAAATGGCTAATAACTTTAAAATGAAGTGACATAGAAATCTACATTTTGGTATGTGGTTTACTGGGGATATGCTTACTCTGATTCTGCAACGTAGCATTTTTGGCCCGATGGTGTCAGCAGCTCTTTAATACAAAATGCAAAACTTTATGTAGCTGAACTTCCATTCCAAAAATGACAATTTTCCTTTCCTTTACCTTGCTGAGGTAAACCTACCTGATTGTTTCTATCTGATCAGATGTGTATCTACTGAAGGCCAACTTTTTGGCTCTCACTGCTACCCCAACCCCCTTAGAAAACAATATAGGACTATTTTTCCACTTCCAATTCCCTACCTCCCTGAGGCATCCCTTGACTATGTCAAGGATCCATTGTTTGATAAGTTTCCACTTGCTTTCCATCTCTGCTAATAGGCAAGACCCTTCTAACCTTTTCATTAGCTCCTCCTCCACCTTCCTGAAGTCCGCCCCCTTAAAATCCAGGATCAGTGTCTAGGACTTCTGCCTTTGTGATTCCAGGAATTTCCAAACCACACTTTACTGTGGTTGCTATCCCTGTACATAATACTTTACTGTTAATACCCGCAGTGCTATCCTGGTCAATCAGGGTTATGTCCAGCATTGCCCCATCTTCAGTCTGCTTCTCCGCCTACTGATTCATGAAAGAGTTCTAGACAGTATCCACCGTCATCTGGTTAATAGTGTGTCAAGCCTCAAGAATGCTCCAGTCCATCTCTAGCATGAAGAATTCACCTAACAGTGCAACATCCTCTCCAGCTGCTGCCTTTCTGCTATTCTTGATGACTGCCCTATCCACTTCATCAGATTGATTAAGAGGCTTGTAGATTACCTTCGTATGGTCAGATCCATTGGTGGTACTTTCACTGATAAGTAATACTTCTGCTCATTTGCTGAATCAAGGAAAAGTGGGTGTTTAAAATTATCAGCAAGATGTACTGTATAAATAAGAAATAAAAAGGAATAGGAGTACTTATTTTCCAAAAGCACAGATGACCATGGGTACAGTTTTTATTTTAAGTGCCAGCACTGGGGGATGGCCCTTCTAACAACCATCAACTGAGCTCATGTCCCTCCTGAATATTACTTAGCCCAGTACCTGAGGTCCAAGTCATTGTTAGGTGTTGCCCATGTTTTGTTATTGCCATTTTGTCTGGGTTGCCTTCTGATGCCATAGCTTAGAGATCAGTCATTTTCTTGCCAAAGCTTCTGACATTTAAGCAAATCCCCTCCAGGGCCCTTGTCTTCTGCTATGACCACAACTACTGGCTAGACCTGTTTTATCTGTTTTCTGAGCTGCATTTCTTTTTGTACCTTACTCCAAATCCCATGTGGTTCTCACTCTCCATCTCGTTCCCCTTCTTTGTTCACCATCTATGTTATTGCTTGCTCCCTGACTGCTCCACTAACCAGGGAAGTGCTAAGTAGGTCCCCAGAACTGAGTCTACCCCATTGATAACCCTAGCACCAGGCACTTCCCTCATTAGTTTAACTGTTTTGAGATTTAAGCTTCAAAGTTCTGGCCCAGTGCACTTTTAGAATAAAAGACACAATGATTAAATAGGACCTCATCCCAACAAAAGATGCTCCAAGCTCCTAGGAAGAGAAACACTTTTTCAGCACACTACTCTTTCAACCAAATGTTGAATTAGAAGATGTTCTGTTTCCTTGCCTCTTCCCTACTGTATATTGTGAGGACCTATACAAATGTCACATTTGCCAACAACTTCAGTATAGAATCACGTGCCCCAAAAATATCCTGTATTGCTTATAATTGTTTCTGCCAAGATCATTCATCCCAAGGTGGAAAATTACATCTGACCTTTCTCCACTTCCTTAACCCTGACCCTGGCCTGAAACACCCCACCACATAGTGAGGTCTTCAGAAACAGACCCCTCTAGAAACTTGATACGGTATAGCATGAAGGCTATGGTCTAAGAGGGCCAGGGCTGTCATCCTATTGTCAAGCAAGGCTATATTTTTATTGTTCTCTCCTACATGATACCAACATCAGGGCTGTGAGGCATGCACGCACAACTATGTGGCAATGCAAAACCAGTTGGTGTCCTCTTTCCCTGATTTAATATCTCCAGCATCACCACCACCTCTTATCACCTTGGTGTTGAAACTTAGTATTTATTAGTATGTTTTGAAAAGCATACCTAGTACACCATATAACATAACTGATACTTTTATGGTACGATATAAAATGGGCAAAACATTTCTATGAATATGATTGACTGATCACTTATTTCAGTTGCATCCTAATCACACCATATAACTGTTCTAGTACTGGAACAGCTCTCTGACATAAAAAAAAAAAAAACACTCCCCCAACACACACAGACAAACTGTCTATTTCTGTAGTTCCCTAGGTTTATTTTTTTTATAAATGTAGTCTGACCTGTGCTGCTTGCTGTGGTAAAGCCAACCACAATGAAGTCAGAGAAGCACATGCCGTAGGTTTCAAATCCCACTACAGTCTCATGCCTCCATTACTGACCCAGCAAGCGTTGCATCAGCTTAGAAATAAAAAAAAAAACAGACACGCTCCTCCGCTGTTACTTGTATCAAAGATTTGTAAAATAATAAAAAAAATTCCATTAAGAGTGACCATCCTACAGTTATAACTGTGATCTAGGGAGCGCTGTGTCAAAAGTGTTGAGTGTGGCAACTGCATTAGGACATGCTTGCTGTCACTGAAACTGTACAGTCATCTTCAGACAAATGGCTGCAGTGATATTTGTAGCTACCAAAGACCACAGAAAACAAAATGACTGCAGTAGGGGGTTTAAATAGTAGTAAAAGCACATGAGGAATACATAGGGGCCCTCTGTTGCTGACCAAACACTTCAGAAAGTACTCTAATAGAGGGACTATTTTTTACAATTCCACCTATTAAAACCTCCTTTTTTATGTTTTTGATTTTTATTTTGTTATTTTCTTCATAAGAAGTTACATGGGGGCCCATTTTATAAGCACAATAAGACACTCTGAGGTGTGGGTTATGGCCTGATAACAACACTTCCAGTTGCTAAAGGCACTCGACGCAAGCAGCTCATGCCTCATAATGCACCTGGGGTGTGCTCTTATCAAGCCATAACCCACACCTCATTATGTCATATTGCTTGCATATTATACAGTACAGCAGTGATCATCAGTTAAGCCTTAATGCAATACATTATATGTATTGCTTGTACCCTCACAATGTCTAATAGTTTAATTGTCTTACAACTGATATATCCTGTATGGGTGTCACTTCTGAAACATCTTGTTGTGGAAGCATTTGCTAAAAGACAATTCTTTAACAACAACAAATTGATATAAAAAGAACCAATAACTAATAGTAGTGTTCTTTGCCTGTTAGTGCATATTCTATTATTGTACCACTATATGAAATAGCATACAGTAATGATTTCCCCTGTCTAAATGTACCCACTGTATGTGTTGTTCATCTCATGGGGCAAATAAATTGTGAGCAACCTTCCTTTGGTCCATGTTTCCTATTTTGTGTTAAGATATCTTCATTTGAATATACCAATTCCTATCTTGGAGCAACCATTGATTTGCTTGTGGGCTGTTCCAGCAGGGAGAAAGTTATTGCACATTAAAGAATCTGTTCTAGAGTTGCTTCACCTTTCTTGTTTTCTCTAAAGTTGAATTAATAAAGACACCTGGTGTGGTACTTGTCTTTTCTTAAGCACAATAAAACTGTAATATCCTCCATACTATGGATTACGTGTATTACTTTATGCCAGTGTTCTGGATATGTGAGCAGAGGCACCAGCCATCTCTGTGTGATGGTATTTTCTGCTGCTGCTGTAAGAATTGAAAACAGGTATCTTTTATCCATGTTCTTTGCACATCCAGGGTGATATAGGCCTAGTATAAGATCAGCAGCCATAGGTGGTATTGGTATTGTCAAGATCTCTTGTATTTGTTGTGCTACCATGACTCAGAATGGATATAGTATGAGGCAACTCCAAAATATGAATCTGGGTGCCTCTGTCCCTACAATTCCTACAACAGAGGCTTTTCTTAGTTATTCAGAAGTGGCAGGAGATCTCAGGTGTTTTAAAACATCATGCAACCACCTTCCACCTGAACTCCTACCACATTCCTGAGGTAGTAGTGCAGTGTATATTTTCACAAATTGTGTCCTACTGCTTTGGGTCAAGATGGGCATCTAACTCCCTTTCCCATTTATATTGACTCCATAGGACACTTTTTTCCTCTTTACTATATCTCAGAGATTTATACATGCAAGAAATCAACTTTTTGTATCTTCTTCCCTGTGCTTTAATACTGTTTCTATAAAGTGCATTACTTATGTCATTGAGGCACAGGTCAGGAAGCATAGGAAAACCAGGAGTAGTTGTAAAATTCACAATGAGCACTTTATTTTTTATTAATAACAGTAAAATAAAATAAAAATTGTTCAGGATAACTATTTACAAAGGCAGTACAAACAGAATAAACAAAGTCATTCTTTTGAGTGGTTTCTTCTCAATTTCAAATATCAGTCTCTCTAGCAAAAATATTGTTGCTTTTTTTATAACAAGTCTTGGCCAGGCAATTCACTCTGCATCCTCTGCTTGTTAACAGACATCCTGTTTCTCATAAAATGTTCTTGTCAGTTTCTTTGCAGGTGTAGCAAAAGAACATAGTGACCCAGACCTGAGCTCTTGTTGACAACTCTGCAAAAATTTTGCAAACCAGCATCCGAGTTTAACCCCCTAAATTCCAATTAGCTTTTTGCAATCATTTCAACAATATAACTAAATACAGTTTCAAACAAAGGGATCCCAGTTTCACATACAGATTCACATATATTTTATAACCACAGATATGCAAGGGAGAAGAACAGACAAACAACAAGTGAAGGCAGAGAGATAGCGAGAGGTGGAGAATCGCGAGACCATCAGAGTGATCAGTTCCAAGGTCTCACAAGAAAATTTGGTTGTGCAACCAGACAGACAAGATACAGAAAAGAACAGGATAGAACAGATCCTTGCATTTAACTCTTTCTGCATAACAAATGGGACAGGGCTTTATTTAATCTTGTCACACTCAGACATGGGGGAACAAGTACACCCTCTTCTCTGGACACTTTTGAACAAAGTCTCTAAATTGTAGATATCAAAACAGATTATGATTTGAAGCCTAAACTCAGATTGTATTTGTCCAAACTTTTTAATGCTGTTGTTAGTCTTGAGCATCGGGGTAAAAAGCATAGTCCTTTCTGGTTCACCCATGTTGTGGTGACATGAATCTGGTCACTGTAAATTAGGGTGCCAGAAACATGTCACCCACAACTACCTCACCCATACATTCTGCCATAACCCACATAGGGTGACAAAGGAGAGCAGGAGGGAACAGTTGGTTTTTGCAAGGGCTTCACCCCCCAGCCTCTAAATATAACCTCCTCAGGTCTGGGCATGAGTGGACTGGAGGAGAACAGTTTCAGCAGTGAAAATGGTTGTGAGTGCAGGGTGCTGTGAAATCCAGCATGCCTCTGTCACTCATGTCCTTTTCCCATTGCTATAATTATGGCACCCACATAATGGTATTTGGTCCTTTCCCACCCCATCTGATGAATGCTCCATATAGTTTAGCAGGGGGAACATTTTTTACTGACAAAAATGGTAGCATATGCCATACTGATCCAGTTGTGTCCCCATTGTGTTCTAGTTATGAGTCAAATTTGTAGAGTATGCTTACTGCTCCTATTTGAGATTTCTGAGAGGTCCTCCCTAGTCATAGCAGAGAACAGCAAGAGGAAGGAGCTGCTGTTATAACTATACTTCTCTACTGGGACTATATTGCCCTCCATTCCTCCCCTCCACCCCCCCACCCTTATCCAGTTCTACATTTATAGGCATAGGATTTGACTGACAACAGGAACTTCCTGTTTGGGAGCAGGAAGTGAGTGATCACAGATCCACAAAATACTCACCATTCTAGAAGGAAAAGAGTAGCTCTTCATTCCCCCCTAGCTGCTGGAGGTCTGACTCTGAGCAAGAAAGGAGACTACTGAGAAATAAAGGAACTTCTTGTCTCAGAACAGGAAGATCAGGAGCTTAAAGGGCACAGAGGCAGTAAGTAAGCAGAGAGAAAAAAAATAAACAGAGGAAAGAGTAAGTGTTCAAAACAACAGTTAAGGGGCCAGAAATAAGACATGATGGGAGTGGTACAGTGCAGTGGCTGTGAAGCAGCAGTCTTCCTAGAGACGTTCTGGAGGATGTGGTGTTGTCCCATATGGAGGCACCTCTCTGGGCTAAGGTAGGAGGTTGGTCATCTCCAGGCTGAGTTGGCCAGGATCTGGGGGACCTCTTCTCCCACCCAGGGACCAAGGCCACTGCTATTGTCTCAGAGGTTGCCAAGAAAGAGGAGTGGTTGGACCACAGTGGGCTCAGGGGGGAGAGGGTGGTGGAACAGAGGTGCATCCTTCCAGTTGTTCCTCTCTACAATTCATATGCAGTTCTGGCAAAGTGTGGTTCCTCTATGGAGGCACCCACAGTGGAGACCAAGGAGGATGCTAGAAATCTCCACACAGGAGACCCACAGGAGGGTGGCATGGGACTCAACAGGGGAAGGAAACAACTCCTGGTGGGGGAGTGCATTGTTAGGGGGGTAGAACTGGAGAAGGAAGGGGAGAGGGAGGTAAGACGCCTGCCTGGCACCATGGCTTGAAGGGACAAGGAGCGAATCCTCAGGATCATGGGAGCAGCTACATGGGGGAGGGAGCTGGTTGCCATTGTCCACCTAGGAACAAATGACCTGGCTGTGAAAGGGATCAGAGCAGTGCAGGAAGAGTTTGTGGAGTTGGGGAGGGGCCTTAGACAAGTAGCATGCATGGTAACCTTCTCAGAGGTGCTGCCTGTCTATGGCATGGATGAGGCTAGGGTGTTCCACACCATGGGATTCAATCAGTGGTTGAAAAACTAGTGCAGAGCTCAGGGTTTTGGCTTCATTGGGGACTGGGATCCACCTGGAGTGATGCAGGCCTATACTGGTGCGATGGTCTGCATCTCTCCAGGAGGGGAACCAGAATCCTAGGCAATAGGTTGAAATGCTTCATTGGCAAACATTTAAACTAGCCAAGGGGGGAGGCACTGGAAAGGAGCAGGGAAATCCTAGCCCCACAAAAAACATCAGGGTAGTAAGTGAGGTAAACACCAAGATAGAGATGTCGATAGGGAGAAGGGCAGGGGTAAATGGAGAAAATGACAAAGGCAATAAGGACAGGGATGGTGAAAAAAGGGGTAAGGCCATCAAGAAATAGAGGGTAATGAGTATCAAAGCCCGTAGTCTGGGCAACAAGCTCCCTGAACTGGTGGCCTTGATGGAAGAGGGATGACTGGATATTGTGGCAGTCACAGAAATATGGTACACAGAGTACCATGACTGGGATGTTAACATACCAGGGCACACAACCTACAAGAGAGACAGGGAGGGTAGAAGAGGGGGAGGAGTAGCTCTCTATGTAAGGGAAGGGATAAAAGCAATGGAACAAAAGAGTAAACAGGGAGGAAAGAGGCACTGTGGGTTACCTTAGAGACTGGAAATGGCACCACAAACTGCACAGGGGTTGTATATAGACCACCATGTCAGGGGGAGGGAATGGACAAGGATGTAATAGAAGGCATCCTTAGGATGGCAGTGAAAGGGGAGATACTGTTGATGGGAGACCTGAATATGCCAGATGTTAATTGGAGCACCTTTGCTGCAGCCACATTCAAGAGCCCTACATGGGGCATGCCTCAGACAGCTAATGTTGGAACCCACTCAGGAGGGAGCAATCTTAGACCTCATAATCTCAAATGGGAACAGTGAGAGGATCTCAGATCTAGATGTGGGTAACCATCTGGGAACAAGTGACCACCAAACAGTGTAGTTCATGATAAACTCAGCTGCAGAGTCAAGCCATACAAAAGTGAAGGTAGTGGACTTCAGGAGGGCTGACTTTGGCAAGATGGGAGAGTGTCTTAGAAAAGTGCTAGTAAACAAACAAGAAGGAGGGGTGGAGCAACAATGGGGAAACATAAAAACTGCCATCACAGAGGCAACAAGCCTTTGTGTGAAGCAAATAAATCAAAACAAAAGAAAAGGCCACTATGGTTCTCAAAAGAGGTGGTGGGGAAGGTTAGGAAGAAAAAGTTAGCATTTAGGAAGTATAAGGAAACACAGAAGGAGCAGGACAGAGAAATGTACCAGTTAAGGCAGAAGGAAGCAAGGAAGGCAGTCAGAATAGCAAAGGCCCAAACTGAGGAAAAGATAGCCAACTTGGTTAAGAAAGGGGATTAAACCTTTTATAGGTACATTAGGGAGCGTAGAAAGACAAAGGGAGGGATAATGAGGCTGAACAGAATGGACAGTGGGTGGGCAGAAAGGTAGAGTGAAAAAGCAGGGATACTGAATAAATACTTCTGCTCAGTATTCACAAAAGAGGAGGAGGGGGAGGTACCTAATCCAATTAACAGAAGCACTCTGGATGGGAAGGGGGGGTCAATCCCAGTCCTTTCACAGAAAAAGGGTTCTGAAAGAACTCCTAAAACTGAAGGTGGACAAAGCAATGGGGCCTGACAGGATTCAACACAGAATTCTAAAAGAATTAAGGGGAGAACTAGTGACACCACTGACTACCCTTTTTAACAAATCCTGGGAGGATGGAGTGGTAGCTGAGGACTGGAGGAGGGTGGATGTGATTCCCTTTCACAAAAGTGGGAGTAAGACAGAGGCTGAAAACTACAGACCTGTCAGTTTGACCTCTGTGGTAGGAAAAGTGATGGAATCACTTCTGAAGGAAAGAATTGTTGAGTACCTAGATGCCAGTGGGGCACAGGACCCAAGGTAGCAAGGTAGCATGGGTTCACAGTGGGAAGGTCATGTCAGACGAATCTAATTGATTTCTTTGACTGGGTGACCAAAGTAGTAGACCAGGGAGGAGCTGTAGACATGGCCTACCTAGACCTTAGCAAGGCATTTGACACAGTCCCACACAAAAGATTAATAAAAAAGTAGCCAGCCTGGGAGTGGGTTCCAGTGTGGTAGCCTGGGTAAAACATTGGCTGGACAACAGGACACAGAAGGTAATAGTAAATGGAGTTCACTGAAGAAAGGGGGATTACTAGTGGGGTACCGCAGGGTTCAGTACTGGTCCAGTCCTTTTTAATATCTTTATAAGTGACATTGCATAGGGACTGGAAGGAAAGTATGCCTCTTTGCAGATGACACAAAGATCTGCAACAGGGTTCATACAGAAGGAGCCGTGGAAAGGATAAGAAGGGACTTGGCAAGGTTGAAGGAATGGTCAGAAATTTGGCAGCTTGGATTCAATGCAAATAAGTGCAAAATAATGCACCCGGGCAACAGAAACTCAGGGGAAGGGTACACAATGGGGGGACGTAGTAACAACAACAACAATGAAAAGGGACCTGGGGGTAATCATATCAGATGACCTTAAGGTTAGAAAGAAATGTAAGAAGGCAGTAAGGAGGGCTGGGGGATACTGGGATGTATAGGGAGATGCATCACCAGCAGAAAACAGGAAGTTGTTATCCCTCTGTACAGACAGTTGGTGAGACCCCATCTAGAGTACTGCATCCAGTTCTGGAGATCCCATCTCAGCAAGGACATAGACAGGATGGAGGCAGTCCAGAGGAGGGCAACTAAAATGGTGCAGGGTCTGCTAGAGAAGCCATACAAGGAGAGACTAAGGAGCTTAATACAGTATGTACACCCTTGAGGAAAGGAGGGAGAGGGGGGACATGATAGAAACTTTTAAGTACCTCAGTGGACTCAACAAAGTCCAAGAGGGTAGCATCTTTCAGAAAAAGAAATGTGCAGGAACAAGAGGACACAATTTGAAGATGGTGGTGGGGGGGGACAGCTCAGGGGCAATGTGAGGAAATATTTTTTCACAGAGATGGTGGTGGATGCATGGCACAGCCTTCCCGAGGAGGTTGTGGGGTCTAAAACTGTTTGAGAATTCAAGAATGCATGAGACAGACATAAGGCAATTCTTGTGGGGGCTAGGAAGAAATAGGCTGTTGGTTAACTAGAATCTGCAGCTTGCCCAGTAGGTAGGAAAATGGGCAGATTAGGTGGGCCAATCTGTCCTTATCTGCCATGAAAGTCTATGTTTCTATGGTAGAACATTAAGTGGCACAGAGGTATGGGATGTATGTTGATCTTGGGCTTCTTCTGATCTCATGATGGAAACATCAGCCACATGATGCCTGTGTATGAGGGATGCTGTGATGTTTTGAACTTGCCATGAAAAATTTCAATTGGATATGAAACCCCTGAGGTATTTGGAATAGCAAATAAATCACTTTTTTAAGTAATGTTACCGAACTTGATGGAACACTTAAAAAGACTGCACAGATATAAAAGTGGACTTTGAAATTTGAATTCCGAGAGGAGTATTGGTTTCTATACCCATTTGTTAGCTGAGCTATGTTAGATTTTTTTCTCAGTTTGTCAAAATAATCACAGTATGTCCAGTTTAGACCCTTGAAACCCATGTTGGTGGGCTCTTTCTGCAAGTTCGGTATAGTTTAAGTATTAAAAAATGTCCCTATTATCCTTCCAGGACAGTTTCCTACCTTGGGCCATGCTTGGGTTTGGCCTCATTTCAGCATTGTGTATTATCCCACTTATTGCAGCAGGGGGAATAATTAAGTTTGTTGATAATGAAGCTGTCCTTGGAACCTGGGAGGCAGAGACTGGATTATTCAATAGATTGATAGTGGATTTAGAAGCCTTTAAAAATCTAGATAACTGGTTCACATTCAGTACAGGTTGGTAGTGGTCATAAGCCATTACCATCTGATGGCTGTTAAGTGGTGTTTGGGGAATGAACACTGGAAGTATCAGGCCTGTTCTTAGTAGGCAGGTGTCCCCATCACAAAACCATCAAAACAACTGGCTCTAATTGGTATCTTTGTTGGCTGCCTTACATGAAAGGCTAATGACTGAATCTGCATGAAGTCTGAAACACTTTTCACCTACTGTATGTGGTTGATCCCCCATAACAGAGTTGAGGTTCATCTGTAGGTCAGTGTAGGAAATGTTATACTATAACCATCCATAATATACCTGTCAAGTGGACAAACCAAGGGCTTCTGTCTCCAGTGCTATGAGTTTGACAGCTTCAATGTGACATGCACAACAAAAACAATTTAAAAGGCAATCCTGTTGCGGAAGAACTCTTTAATGGCATGTTACAGTACACTATCATGTGATAAAACACTTCTGAGTAGAGATGTTGGGAATTTTTAATTTGTAGTTTAATTGCACATGACATGGGGTGTACCAGGCTTCATACAGTTTCCACGGGATTCATTTGGTTTTCCAAAATGCATTGGTCCGGTGCTCTGTATCCTGACCCCGAGTGCCCAAAACACGGTTGTCTGACATCGAGATTTTACCCCCAGCGGAGTGAGAATCCTTAAGTGCAGGGGTGTGTGGGGGGTGGAGCCCACCTCATGGGGAATGCGGGGGGTGAAGCCCCCGAATCACTTGCTGGGGGTAAAATCCTGATGTCGAGCAGCTATGTTTTGGGTGCCTGGGGTCAGGATGTAGAGCATCGGGCAAATGCATTTCGACAAATCATAGTATATCCATTTCCACAAAGTGCTCACTTTGTGCTCTTGTACAACTTGTCAACTTTGTTGATTTCATTTTTGTATATAAAGATTTTATTAAGTTTTCTATTAGAACCATACAGGTACATAAACCATGCATGACAAACCTCAGTAATAACTGGTTCATAAATACATACATAACATAACAAAGGTATGCAGGAGCATTCTAATGCAAATATTAGCCATTACTACCACATCATTGCACTATGGGTTCTTATGTACAGGGAACTGCCTCTCAAATATATGTCTGCATCTTTAGGTAAATACTAGTACAGTTTGACACTTCTGATACTATCAGCTAGGTCATGCACTGTTATACTCTCTACATTCTCAGAGAACATTTGACCCATTAACTAGCAACATGTTCCATTTATGTTACTTGTATATTAATATTATTTCTTAGGTAGTAATTACCAGACACTGCTGCTGTATAGCCTTCTCTCTTTAATGTAAAAGCATGCTTCCTGCAGTCTGATACACCTTTTCCATTCCTGATGCTAACTATCTGAGTCCTGTGCGAGAACAGTACAGGACCCCTGTCTTAAGTTATTCTGATACTACCTGCTACGTATCCTAGCTGACTGTCTTTTGAATCTGAAGCAGTTCTGTTATTCTGCTTTCCCAATTGCTTCCAGCACTTAGTTTGCCCTTTGGATATCCTTTTTATGTTTGCTTGCGCGCATGTCCAAGAAACACAGTGCCATCATACGAGTTTTCCAGAGGTGTGTCAGCCTCTTCCAATTCAGTCAGTGTGTTTGCAGGCGCGGTTGCAGAGTGCCAATCACTGCTCCGGCTGTCTATGACAGCTGAAAATGCAGTGGCATACAGATGAAAGGGAGAGCTCCACTTCAGTGAGCGAGCTCTCCCCCACACCTGCAGCGCACGCGCTGCGTGCTCGCGCGCCTCCCCTCCCAAACTGTATGGCGATGGGAGTGCCCAATCCCCGTCAGTGCCATGCCCCAAAGCATCCAGGTGCCATGCTGAGGAGCCCACCCAGCGTGGCAAAATGTTATGGCGGCAAGTGCATTTCCCCCATCGGCTGCCCCAAAAGCATCCAGGTGCCACGCTGGGAGCCTACCCCAGCATGGCAAAATGATATTATGGCCGGCGGTGGGCCCAATCTCCCATCGGCTCCGGTCCCCCGACTACAGGGTGCCCGCTGGGAGCCCACCCCAGTGTGAAAACAGATTCCATGGCTGGTGGGGTGCCCAATCCCATCGGCTCCACGGACTCCCCCCCCCGAGTACAGAGTGCCATGCTGGGAGCCCACCCCAGTGTGACAACAGATTCCATGGCTGACGGGGGTGCCCAATCCCCCATTGGCTCCATGCCCCCCCAGCTGTCCTTCTGCCACGCTGGGAGCCCAACCCAGCGTGGCAAACGTCCCGCGTTGTCTTTTCAAAAAAAAAAACCTATAAAGAAAAAAACGGTCTCTCGCAGTCTCCCTGCCCCCTCACAACCCGCACCCACCCACTGCGCGCCCTGCCTCCCCACACCCCACCTCACCCCATACTTACCTCCGGAGTCCAGCGCGATGATCTTCGGTGGACCGCGAACATGTCTGCACTCTTCAAAGCCGACCGCGAACTGAGGAAAGGTTTTTTCAACTTTGTTGCATATCTCAGGCATTTTTTGGAATTTTTGTACCAAATTTTCAACATGGGGTTTTTGGGACCCCTCCTCATGAATTCTTTCACTGTCATGGCGTTACTCAGGCCTGAAGGGTGATTTCGCAGCCACTGTTCAAAATCACCTTTCCAGAATGATTAACAAAACGACACTGCCACTGTTCATAAGGTGGCCTCTCAAAAAGCCTATTTTGAAAAACGGGTGGAAAAATTCCTAAAAATTACTGTTTTACAAGCGTGCATTGCACAGTTCCTACGCATGCTCATAAGTTCATGAATTTTTTATATTTTCACTCCAGATTTTCAACATTGCCATTTTACCACACCTTCTTATGAGAAGTACAGCTGTCATTTTTCACATCTCACCCAAAATGTGTTTCCGCCCATGTAGCGCATAATGGCGCAGTCAGTGTGCGAAATCAATGTACTGGACACATTAAGAAAATCACAGTGACACTGTTCATGAGCAGAGGTCTTAAAATGGCTACATTGAAAATTTGGTGAAAAATTCCTAAAAATGACTGTTTTATGACCGTGCATTGCGCAGTTCCTACGCACACTCGTAAGTTTGCGAAATTTCAATATTTTCACTCCAGATTTTCAACATTGCCATTTTACCACACCTCCTTATGAGCAGTACAGCTGTCATTTTTCACATCTCACCCAAAACGTGTTTCCGCCCACGTAGTGCACAATGGTTCAGTCTGTGTGTGTGAAATCAATGTACGGGACACATTAAGAAAATCACAGTGACATTGTTCATGAGCAGAGGTCTTAAATGGCTATTTTGAAAATCTGGTGAAAAATTCCTAAAATGACTGTTTTCTGACGTGTGTTGCAAGTTCTATCCTATGTAGGATTCACTAAATTTTCAATATTTTCACTCCAGATTTTCAACATTGCCATTTTACCACACCTCCTTATGAGTAGTACAGTTGTCATTTTTCACATCTGCCTGGTGTTTCTGCCCATATAGCGTACAATGGCGCAGTTGGTGTCTTGGAAATCAATGTATGGGACACATTAAGAAAATCACAGTGACACTGGTCATGAACAGAGGTGTTAAAATGGCTATGTTGAAAATTTGGTGAATAAATTCCCAAAAATGACTGTTTCAGGAGCACACGTTGCGCAGTTCCTATGTACGCTGGCAAGTTTGCGAATTTGTAATATTTGCACACCAGATTTTAAACAGTGCCATTTTACTGCACTTCCTGATGAGCAGTGCAGCTACCATTTTTCACATCTTACCCAAAATGTGTTTCCACACATGTAGCGCACAATGGTACAGTCGGTGTGCAAAAATAATGTTTGGAACAGATTAAGAAAATCACAGTGACACTAGTCATGAGCAGAGGTCTTAAAATGGCTATGTTGAAAATTTGGTGACAAAACTCCATAAAATGACTGTGTTATGAGTGAGCATTGCACAGTTTCCACGCACCCTCGTAGGTTCATGAATTTGTAATATTTTCAGCCCAGATTTTCACCAGTGGCATTTTTCCACACCTCCTTATGAACAGTACAGCTGTCATTTTCCACAACATAGCTGATATGTGTTTTCACACTTTCAGTGCAGAGATGTGCGGTTGCTGTGGGAAATCATTGTTCGGGACAGATAAAGAAAATCATAGACACTGTTCATTATCGGAGGTCCCAAAATGCCTGTGTTAACAATCTGTTGTAAAAAAATCCCCAAACTAGTTACATTACGGGTGTGTGTTGCACAGTTTCTATGCTCGCTCGTGACTTCACCAGGTTTTTTAAGATTTTCACAGCAGATTTGCAACATTGCCATTTTTTACACCTCCCCATGAACAGTACCGCTGTCATTTTTCACATCCTGTTCAGAATGTGTTTTGCACCTGTGGTGCCAAATGCATAGTCGTGTGCAAAAGCAGTTTTCGCTAACAAACTGATATTGTCACTGTTCATGAGGTGGGGGTCACAAAAAAATGTTGAAAATTTGGAATGAAAATACCAGCGAATGCCTGAGGCATTAGGGTTTCCGACCATAATGCCCCACCCTGTAAGTATGACAGGCATCAGGGTGTGACCTGGGATTCTTGCCTGTCATGCTCATACATTCACCCACCCACACCCTGCAGCCAGTGAGAGGCATCAGGTGTGCCTCGGACTCTTCGGCCCCAAACTTCACTCCATTCTCCTATACACACCCATCTCACCATATTTCCTGATGGAATGGGGTGCGCATAAGACCAAAGACCCCAAGGCACACGTGACATTGTCAGTGAACTGGGGTAGGGTGTGGTGAAATGGCGTGGTCGTTATGCCTGACGACCCAAAGGCAGACGCCAATGCCTGCCACTCTCTGCAGGGTGGTGGCGGGGTTGGCTTCAGTTCAATACTTCACTCCCATTCCTATTATGCAGCTCAGTAACTTCTACACTACCAATGCCAGTGCCAGCAAGCAAACATTCGGCATTGACAAATGCTTGTTTATGTCACTCTTCCCTCCCTCAATTGCTGCTTGTTCTGCATTCTGCTATCCCCTCTGTCTCAAGATCAACCATATATTTGATCCACAGGCTTTGTATGTCTTTAAATCTAGACCCCTGACCTCTTTCAGTTGTGCAAAGGACTTCAGGGTATTTTGTAAGGAATCTACTATGTCGCCCAAGGTTAGGATGCCATACGATTGTCATTCCTTCCAGACCAATTTCTGTCCCTCTGTACCTATGTTTGGGTTATTCCACAGGGGTCCCAGTTTGCCTAACGTGTAGGATGTCCACCTCTTACAATATGTTTCATCAGTACTTTCTACACCTTTCTGGAGAACTTAACCGTGGGGCTATTATCCAATCTATCCAGGGAGAGGTCCTGTAGTAGTAGACTGATTGGGAGCAGCCCAAGTAAGGTCTGCTCCGCATCTGGCCATAACGGACAGTTACTGAGGCTGGCATTATCCAGCATAGTACCCAATTGGATCCTTGAGCCATGTGGTATGCCCATATCCAGGGGAGATTCCACCTTCCTTTACTCGGGGCTGCCCTCAGAATGTTTTTTGCTAAACCTTGGTTTCTTACTCTCCCATATGAAAGAAGTTATGAGGTTATCTATCCTTTTCCAGATTGAAGGTAGGATCAGGATTGGAAGATTATTAAGGCAGTAGAGTAATTTGGGTAAAGACATCATTTTAAAAGCAGCAATTGTACCTGGATGAGAATGGGACAGCTTTTTCCACCTATTTGTGTCTTGAAAGAGTTCAGTTATCAGTGGGGTGAGGTTGGAATCTGAATGTTATTATCATACCTAGGTATTTAATTCCCTGTGGGGCCCATTTCATAAGCCTTCCTCCCACCTATGCCATATCTGGGGTATAGCTCTGGATGGGGAGGACCTTCATCTTATCCCAGGTTACTCTAAGTCCCGAGATGTTACCAAATTCCAGAAGAATATCTAGTACCCTTGGAAGGGATTCTGATACTCCAGAAAGGGTGATGAGTAAATCATCTGCATATAATAAAGTCTTGGACACCATATCTCTAACTTTATCCACTGGACATTCTCTGACTGTTGTATGAGGGCTGCTAAAGGGCTCCATGGCTATGAGAAAGATGAGTCGGGACAAGGGGCAACCCTGCCTTGTCCCTCGATGTAATGTGAAAGGGGAGGATAATAACCCATTTGCAAGGACCATAGCTTCTTAGAAAGGCATATAGTATTTTGACTAGATATACAAAGCTAGGGCTTACTCCCATCTTCCCAGTCACCTCAAACCATTCTACTGAGTCAAATGCCTTTTCTGCATCTATAGGAATCAAGGCACAGAACTCTGGGGTCTGCTTGGCCTTAGCCAGTACATTGATAAGAAATCTCAAATTATCAGCTCCCTGCCTACCTTTCATGAATCCAGCCTGGGATTTCTGGATGATGGCTGGTAGGGCCTGCTCCAGTCTGGATGCCATCATCTTTGCCAGTACCTTTACATCGGCATTCAGGAGGATATCAGATGGTAGTTGGTACAGAATGCTTTAGGCTTGGGTATTACCATGATTACTGCCTGCCACATCATTGGGTTAAGTGCCCGCTTTTGCATTGCCCCTTGGAATAGGGAGTGTAATGGGGAGGACAATGAGTCAGAGAATGCCTGATAGAAATCTGTTGGTAGACTATATGATCCTGGGACCTTGCCTTTGGCCAAAGCTTTGATGGCCACACCTACCTCCTGTACAATCAAAGGACAATCTAAATATGCAAACACTTCTGTCGAGACTTGGGGAAGATGGACAGTTCTCAGAAACTGATTCAATGCTTCTGCGTTGGGGGCCCCTTGGGATGTGTACAGCTTTTGATAGAATTTCGTAGACGTGGAATTGATATGGGAGGGGTCTGAGGAGAGGTTGCCATCCGGCATTTGAATATAGGGGATTAGAGATTCTCACTGTTTTTCTTCAGCCGGTATGCTAGAAGTTTGCTGGTTTTCTCCCCTTGTTCCCAGTATTGCTGATGTAAGTGAAACAATGCCCTCTCTGCTTTTTGGGTCCTAAGGAGTTAAGTTTATACTTAAGTAAGGCCAGATTTCGAAATTCTATCTCTATCTTTTTAGTCTGAGAAAATAATTTTTTTCTTGGCCTCCCTCAATTCTGATGTTAGTTGATCTATTTCCTGCCTCTGTTTACAGTTTTATACAACACGTAACTTATAATACAACCTCTGATAAATGCTTTGAAAGCATCCCGTACCACCCCTTCTGCTACTTCTGGGGAAGCATTGGTTTAAAAGGAAAAAACATATTTCCTTCAACAACCAGGCAACAAAATCTGGCTTCTGTAGTGAGAGAGGATTAAGTCTCCATCTTGGAGTCTTAGTGGGGTTTCCACCAATACCAGGACGAGTGTTACCGGTGAATGATTTGACGGGGAGATAGGTTGGATCTTTGCATCCATTACTTCATGGATACACTTAGAGCTCACCAGGAAGTAGTCCAGGTAGCTGCATGCCAGGTACTAGGTGGACCAAAAGGAGTAATCCCTGTCAGTGGGGTGTTTCAGCCTCCACATGTCTGTCAAGTCATATTTCTGGCATGTTAACCTTAGGGCCCTTCTGGCCATTTTATGTGATGGTTTTCTGAAGTGTACATAGGTACCATCTAGAATGGGATCCTGCACTACGTTAAAGTCCCCTCCCATTATCACCATTGTGTTCGGTGATCCTGTAGCTTGCAACATTTGAGCCAAGGACATAAAGAAATTGCCATCATCCACATTTGGGCCATAAATATTAAGGATAATTATAGATCTCGCCTGGATTTTACCAAATAAGGCTATCCACCCCCCTCTTTATCTATAACATAGAAACATAGACTTTGATGGCAGATAAGGGCCGCTTGGCCCACCCAGTCTGCCCATTTCCCTTCCTATTGGATAAGCTGCAGATTCTAGTTAACCAACAGCCTACTTCCTGCAACCCCCCACTACAATTGCCTTATGTCTGTCCCATGCATGTTTGAATTCCCTCACTGTTTTAGACCCAACAACCTCCCCAGGAAGGCGGTTCCATGCATCCACCATTCTCTCCATGAAAAAAAATTCCTCACATTACCCCTGAGCCATCCCCCCTCTATCTTTAAATTGTGCCCCCTTGTTCTTACACATCTCTTTTTCTGAAAGATGCTACCCTCCTGGACTTTGTTGATTCCCTTGAGGTACTTAAAGTTTCTATCATGTCCCTCCTGTCCCTCCTTTCATCAAGGGTATACATATTAAGCTCTCAGTCTCTCTTCATATGGTTTCTGATGCAGACCCTGCACCATTTTAGTTGCCTCCTCTGACTGCTTCCATCCTGTCTATGTCCTTGCATAGATGGGGTCTCCAAAACTGCACACAGTATTCCAGATGGGGTCTCACCAACTGTCTGTACAGAGAGATAACCACTTCCCTTTTTCTACTTGTGGTGCCCCATCCTATGCATCCCAGTATCCCCCTGGCTCTCCTTACTGACTTCTCACATTGCTTACCCACCTTTAGGTCATCCGGTATGACTACCCCCAAGTCCCTTTCCATTTTTGTTGTTGTTAGTACCTCCCCTGCTATTCTGTACTCTTCTCCTGGGTTTTTGTTTCCCAGGTGCATTACTTTGCACTTCTTTGCACTGAATCTAAGTTGCCATATGTCTGACCATTCCTCCAACCTTGCCAAGTCCCTTCTCATCCTTTCTACCCCCCCTTGTGTATCAACTCTGTTACAGATCTTTGTGTCATCTGCAAAGAGGCATACCTTTCCCTCCAGACCCTCTGCAATGTCACCTATAAAGATGTTAAAGAGGACTGGACCCAGTACTGAGCCCTGAAGTACTCCACTAGTAACCCCCCTTTTCTTCGAAATGTATTCCAATCTCTCTGTTTGTAAAGTAATCCATTTTCTAATCAGAATATAGACCCCTCTCTTCTTTGCTGTGTGTACTCTAGAAAACTCCTGTCCCACCCATCGCTAACTTCCTCACCTCTGTGTTGGGTCTCCTGCAGCACAGCTATGTTTTATTTAATGGAATTTAGATAAGAAAGAATCTTCTTCCTTTTAATGGGGTGATGTATCCCTTGTACATTCCATGAGACTAACTTTAACTCTGCCTTCTGAGAGCCACCTGTACCTGCCTGTCCACATGCACATTCCAAGAAAAAGAGTAGATCTTACCAGTTTGGGTTAGTCCTCTGACCAGCTCCAACTTAGCAGCGCCATGCAGTGCCTCCCTCGAGAACGTTCCGCCATAGTGTCAGTGCTAGGAAGCAAAAAAAAAAAAGTTGAATATACTAGTATTCTATAAAATAGATTGCAATGCATTAATTGATCAAAACCAGTTCAGCATCTAGTGAGCAACATAGGTCCACTGTAGCCCCTCTTCAGTGCCATCCTGGTGAGGGCTACTGCCCATGGCTTGCCAACTGTTACAAGGCCAAGGGGCCTGGGTTCCCATGAGCTAACCTATGGGGTCCTTTCCCAAAAGATAAAAATAAAATGGCAGTGCCTCCACCCAGAGTATAGATTAGTGGGTCTGCTTAACTGCAGTACAACCCCCTGGGATGTTGTACCAACCCTCTTTCCCAACAGTTACCCCAACATGGACATACTACAATTCAAGCCTCCCCACATTCCGTTACAACATTTATCTTTTCCATTTCAGTTAATAACCTGCTCACAAAAATTAGGCTCTGGATCCATTTTCTGCTGCAGAACAGTAACTCGATGGTTTATTTATGGGGGGGGGATGGGGTAAGTGGAATAGAGTTCAAGTAAGCATTTTCCTTTTCATTTTGAAGATTTGCATTTCCCAAAATCACATTTCCCTCTTGATTCAATCCCCAGCATTTTGGTCAATGTAGTCACCAAATCAGTCTAAGTAGCTAACTGCTGCAGGTGTGTTCAAACCCCGACCAAGAGGTCCCAGTCCATTGAGCCCCAAAGTTCAGTACCTAGGTACCCATATTTAAAATTGCAGGCCTGAGGTGCAGATCGTAGTTGGCGTTGGCACACTTATTTGAATTAAAATTTAAATTTTTGCATTCCTTTATTTTGGTTAAAGCTAAACCTTTATCTTTCACCTCTAGTTCTTAGCTCTACCTCCTACCCTAGTGGGCAAACATATTTACAGTCCCCAGGTGCAGGGCAATTCCTGCAATTTACTCATGGTTCTGCAGAATCAGCCCATGGACGGCACAGTTTACTGAAGTCCTGGGGATGGATAGCAACACAGGCAGAACTGGGCACAAAACTTGAACGGGGGCACAGAGGCTGCAACTTGCTCTCTCTTTCTCTTGCTAGCAGATCTTGCAGCTTGTCCCCTTCAGCCCATTACAGGCCCCGTTCCAGGGCATGTGTTTTAAGTCTACCAACTACAGAAGACCCAGACCGAGGAGTGGCCCCACAACTCAGCTCTCTCCAATCAGAGTACCCTAGCACTCGTGTACATGACCCGTGATCTCCTGCAGTGCAGACCCACTTGATGGGGGTTAGTGAGTTCTCCACCTGGCCCTGGGTGTCAGCAGAAACCTTCAGCACATTCTCTTCTCCTTCTCTTTCTTTCTTTCTCTTTCCTGCCACGGTGTGTAGCCACAGCAATCCATTTCTCTCTTTTCCCTGACGTATCTCAGGAGAAGACAACAGGCACCCAGCCCAGAAAAGCACCTGTCCATCCTTCTGCTTTCACAGTCTCTCAACTTTAACACAGCCACATTTCGCTCTGGCTCACACACATCACCTGCACTCTCAAAGTCCCTTTTACTCACCATGCAGTTACATAGTAATTCTCCATCTGAAGAGACTCACTCTTACTTTTTCTTCTCACAGCACATTTACATTCTCTGTTCCTCATCTTTCCTCAGCATTGCCACCTTTTCCCAGGCTTAGACGCAAGCTTTATCCTTTTACCCAGCTCAGGACAATACTGTTGTTCTTTTTCCAGGTTCAGAATGCAATCTTTGTCATTTTGCAGGATCAAAACACAACCTTTGTCCTTTTCTCAGGTTCAGGGCACAACCTCTTCTCTCTTCTTATTTACCTCACTGCTGCGGTGCAAATTCAGAGCAACACAGAACATTCAGCACCCTGCAGCTTCCCTTTTCTCTCTGCCAAGCTGCTTTTTTAAACATCTTTTCTCTCTCAAGCTTCTCCTTTTCTGATGGGGCAGGCACTCCCAGCCCTGGGGGACAAATTGCTGGCAGCCCCCTGGCAGGCCATCTTGCAGCACCATTCTATCCAGAGGCTAGAGCCCCCCTCCCTCCCTCTGGAGGAGCTCCCCTCGAACTGACTCAAATTCCAACTGTCCTTGCTTCATTGGGAGCCCCTTCCTCGCTCCCCATTGGCTGGAGCCACTGTTCTTAGGCAAAAATTAATATGCATGAGACTCCCTCGATGCCTCATTAATTCAGAAAAAGGCACCTAAACATTCCCGGTATTTTCCACCAACACTCTGTTCTAACAGTCCCAGAGTCTCTGGCAAGAATCCTGGCTCAGTGGTTGGCTGACTGATATCACATGGCTGCCCAACATGGTGGCCGATGTAAACTGTATCCACAATTTACATAGAGTCCAAGATTTCAAGTGTCCCTGCAGCCAGACCTTGAACTTTTATTTAAATATTTCCCCACACAGCTGTAGTCACCCCTGTGCCCTGCAAAGCAACTGCACTGTTTAACATTTAGCCTTAACCCTTTCCTAATCACTGCTGCCATTCTACACAGCCCCTGGGCAACTCACACATAGCCCCAATACAGTTCAACTGTGTCTCTTTCTGTTACAGTCTGTGGAATCCTTCTTATTTATTTCCTACCCCACAGACTTTTACACATTTTGTTTAATATTTTATTTTGTCTCCCTGCCTGTCACTAGTGCTACTCCCTGTCCCACAGTGCTAGACAGGCTCCTTACTTGAAAGGTATGCCTCCTTATAAATATTAATGAGGTGGCTCCCAAATGCTACAGCATGATTGGCTCTTTTTAAATCTGTTCCTCCCACTTCCCTGCCATCTCTCTGGTCTTGCCTATGTCTCCGGTCCCTCTCTCATTGCCCAACAAGACTGGGACCCACGGAGAGGCACACTGAAAGGTCACATAAATAGCCATACAAAAATGCACTTATGCACATGTGTGGAGCTCGATGGCACCACAGTGCCCTTTTCCAAACTGGCTGCTCAGCGAACCAGCTCCTCTGGTCCCACTCTTTCTGAAAACCAACGCAGGGGCTGGCAGGAGAGACACAAAACACAGGGGGCAATTAAGGAAATGGGACCAGGAGAAAAAAAGAATGGGGGTGGAAGCAAAACCCCAGGGAAAATGAGCCTTCTTCAGGGGCTCAAAGGTAAGCCCCTGACGGGGGGAGGGGGTTACACACATTGGACAGCATCAAGTGATAACATATTTTGAACAATTGCAACTAGAAATAGCAACACAACAAGCATTTTCCAATATGAACACAACTCTTTTACTAATGGGAAGTTGCTTCTTGTAGAAGGGCCAGGAAAACTTCAGCAAAACTTCTGCCTTCCACCCACTATTGTACTATGAACTCCTAGCTTGGTGGCTGCATACCCTCTACTGTCTGCCACCTACTCAGTGAAGAGTTGAGAACTCTGTAATCATTAATGTGGGTCTCTTCAGCCTAATGGTGCTATCCATGGCTTGGACCCTACATTAGGCTGGTGCATTGGCGAACCTGAGGTCCAGAGCAAAGACTGTGGTCCAGCTCATAAGGATATTTTAGGTGGTGCCCTCCATATGTCAGTGTCAGTGGCTCAGCAGGTAGCACACTCACCTCTGAGGCCAGGAGATCAGAAGGCTGTGGGTTCTATCCCCACACCAGACACATGGGTAAATATCCCAATACTGACACTGGGTGGGGTGCTGCACTCCTGAGGTGCCGTCTTTCGGATGAGACATTAAACCTAGATCCCATCTGCCTGTTCTGGTGGTAGTTCAGGTGGATGCTAAAGATCTCATGGCACTTCTCGAAAAGAGTATGGGGATATTCCTCGGTGTCCTGGCCAAATTTCCCCCATTCACTAAAAATACCACCAACAGCTTCATCTGGTTCAAGGTCAGTCGGCATTCATCTGTATCCCCCTCCACTGGGTCATGCTTGAAAATAGGCAGAATTTGTTTAGTGCACTTACCCAGTCAACAAAAAATAAATAAATATCACACTTTTGCTTCTCCCTTTCAGAATCTGTATACGCGAACCTGGTAGGAGTGTTATGGAGTAGGTAGGGATCTCACCATAGCAGTGACAGTTCCCATACACCCCTAATTCTCACCCTTTCAAAGTGTAGCTATGTGGGGAGGAGGGTACAGCAGCTATCAATAACCAGTGGAGGACAGGGATCATACAAATTCATTTATCTTTCATACCCCTGCTCAGTCTCCCTCTGAGTCAGCAGTCAGAGGTATTCTGTAATGTTTCCCTCTACTTTGCAATTACAGTATATACAGCTCTTTTCCCAGATTTGTTTTATCTCCTTAAAGTCAGTGTTCCCTGATGATTGCTATAGGTCTGCCATTTCATCCCGGTGGGAGTTTGCCACCATGTGTAGCTGTCTGTTGTTACATGGTGCCCTTCACTGTATGACTGGCACTCTCTCAGGCTCTGTTCATTTTAATCTCATGCTAGAATCTGCTCCAAACAGACCAGTAGGTTCACCACCTTTCATACTATCAGTCCTCAGGTTCAGTTCTCGGTGTGTCTGCTAAAATACATGTAACAAGTATGTTTTAATCCCATGGTTATACAAAGCTCATGGATCAGGTGGCTGTCTTAATCAGTGGCTCTCTAGTGCTCATAACTTTGATAAGTTTTCATGTGATATCTGTTTATTTTCTTGAAAACTGCACATTGCCCCCGTTTTTCCCCATGGTACAAAGTGTGCAATTCAAGGACTTTTTTCCTGTGACTTGTGCACTTCACAAACAGAAAAACTGGGAAAGTGAGGAAAATTCACAAAAGCTAAGAGAAGTGAACAGATTCTTCCACCCTTTCTTCTGAGGGTTCTGTGGCCATAAATATATATATATATATATATATATATATATATATATATATATATATTTGATATTAAATAATTTTCTATGGAAAGTTATTATTAAATAGATCATCAGGCTGCTTATGTAGGAATGCCTAGGGAACACAGGGAATGATTGATTTGGAATGATGGTGGGAAGCAAATCAGTGAAAGGAAGGCACTAAGGAAGTCTGGAAGATAGGCACAGTATAATGTAGAATGCTTGTACAATATGATTGTAATTTTGACTTATGTTCTCTTTGTCTACCACAGTTACAGGGACTACTACCCTTTCAGTGTGCCGTAATGACATTGCAACTCTAATGAGATGATTCTATCACAAGAGGTGTTGCAAGGACAAGATCAAGGGTACCTTAGGGAAGAAGGACGAACTTTAAGGAAAGAGAAGGAGAAAATGGGATGGATAGTGGTAGCAATGAAATAAGTGTCCAAAGGACTCCTGGGCATGTGTAGTAGAAGTGCTGCTCAGTGTGTGAGTGCTGCAAGTGTCACCCGCTGCCCACAAAACCATGTGCTAAAGCCTTTTAGTTAAATGGATGATTGTGCTCCTTAGCAAGGAATGTTTAGGGAATTCAGGGCAGGATTAGTAGGATTTGGTAAGATTGGCATGACAGTGAAAAGCAAACACTTGCGATGAAGGCACTGAGGAAGTTTGAAAGGTAGATAGTACAGCATGTAGAATGTTGTGCAACATGACTGCAACATTAGCTTATGCTGTTTCTGCCCATACTACTTGGATTACCATGCTTTCAGGGTGCTGAATAGACACAGGAACCCTCTTGAGGGGAGCTCTACCCCTAAAGGAGTTGCAGGAATTAAGCCTCCTTAGAGCCAAGAACAAACAAATGAACAGATCAGCACTTACTTCTTACTTCTGACCATCGACATGGAAGAGAGGAAACCCCTGGAGCACCAGTGCCTTAGCTGCCATTCCTCTTGGCTTGGGCTATGTTAACTGTAATAGTAGTAACTTTATCTGTTAAGCACCCATTCCCAGGGGCACTGAGCATTTTACAGACATAGACCAGGTACAAGAAACAATTATCACACAAGTTGTAAAACATACATTATAAATAACTAAATAACTTAAAAATGAAAATAAAAGTTGCAGTAATGATTGAAATTAATAAAAGTGACAATGTGAAATTGGCACAGTGGCATGGAGAGCTGAGGCACTGGTGCCTCACCTGCTGTCACACCTGCAACCTGGGTCCAGGAATGGATCAGGCTCGCTCAGAGCTTGGTTGGCAGAGGGGAGAAGGATTAAGCATCCCCAGGATGCTCTCCTCCTTCAGGGAGGGAGGTCTGCTGGCTTTGCTGTGATACTGCCACCTGGGTGACTACAGGTGATAGTTCAAGCAGTGCCACTAGGGGAGAGAGGGCATCTTGTAACTGGGTAACATGCGCTTGCATACATCCACTAGGTCATTTCCTGCCAGGTGCCCAATGGGAGGGGAGAAAAAAACTGCAAAGAAAAACCCAAAGCCGAGCTGGATAACGCCATACTCCCCCACAGGCCCTGCACCATCTTCTGAGCTTCCCACTGCCACATCCATTAACTAGCCTCTACCAGGACTTTTGGACTCCCAGGAGGCCCCACAACATTGGGTGGGTGGGGGTCCATGGGCACTGTAATGGCAGTGGAATGGTAAGCTCTAAAGACGACAGGTGACAGGGCTGGGTGTGTGGCAAGGCAGATGGGGCTGGTAGAAAACATAATAAAACTGCACTTAAAGCCTTATTTCATAATAAGCTGGAAAACTTTTATCGTGCAAATGAGGAACAGGGTCAATGGCTGGGGCCATTGCCAGTGTTCCTTGTTTGCACAATAAAAGTTTTTTAGCACATTATAAAATAAGGCTTTGAGTGCAGTTTTATTATTTTTTCTACTAAAGATCTGTTTGTTTTAAATGATGCACCATGGTTCTTTAGTTGCTCTTTGTGTTTTTACTGCAGATGGGGCTGGCTGAGGAAGAGGGGGGAGAAGTGGCAACCCTAAATGGAGCTGGCTACACTGAGCCGAAAGCCTTTTTGAAGAGGCACAGTAGGTCTTCCGGCCCCTCTTAAACAGCTACTGACTAAATGTTTAATCCTTATGAAATGGAAATCTATTCTTATCCCCTCTTTTTCCGATGTTCTTCAAAGCCTCTCTCAGTATGCCTCTTTAGACCATGTATCTCATGTTATTCATGACTGACTCATTGTATATGATTAGGGACTCTCTGGTACATTTGTGCACAGATATCTCTCCTCTCTTTCATCTCTATTCTCTTTTTTCCTTGCTTTTTCACTAGCTCTCATTGTATATCTTTCTTTATTTCTAGCCTGTTGCTAGCCTTGCTTGTAGAGCAGAAAGCAGCTAACTAAAAGAAGATACATGTTCTTATTAATTTAACACTTATATCTTAGCAGGAGTCAGTGTCTACTGAGATTAAGCAAACATATACTTTATTAGAAGTAGAAGGGGTCTTATTTAGGGTTTAAAAAAGAAAGAAAGAAAGAAAGTCAGTGTGTGTTCTGTGCTGGGAAGGGTTCTGTATCAGTTTACTTGGCTAAACCAGTAGGAGGAGAGAGAGTTTAATTGGGGGTGTGACTTAGTCACTATAAAAGCAGGTGACTCAAATTACAACTTCCTGTTGCTAGCCTTTTTTCTTACTAATTGCCCTCCATCCCACCCCTCCACCCAACCTCCCTAAGCCAGTTCTGCTTTTGTAGCCACTGAATTTGACTGTCAACCAGAACTTCCTGTTTGGCAGTAGGAAGGGAAGGATCATAGAGAAACATTGGTTTTGTAAACCCTAAAGGAAAAAAATAGCTCCCCCCCCCCAGCTGCTGGTGGTCTGACACTGAGCAAGGATGAAGGAGGCTATTGAAGAATATAGGAAGTTACTGTCCCAGAACAGGAAGGGTGAGAGTTGTAAGGAGAGGAGAGAGTAAGCGTATAGAGAAACAGGAGATGGGACACAAAATAAGACATGATAGGAGTGGTGCAGTGCAATGGCTGTGGGGCGGCAGTGTTCAGGGAGACATTCTGGAGGTTGCGATGCCCTATTTGCAGGCACCTCTGGTCTGAGGAAGGAGGTTGCCCATCTCCAGGCTGACCTGGCTAGGATTCGTGAAACCTCCTCCCCCACCCAGAGACCACCAGGGCCAATGCCACTACCTCAGGGGTTGCCAAGAAAGAGAAGAGGCTGGACCAGGGTCGGCTCAGAGAGGGAGAGGGTAGTTGAACAGAGTTGCATCCCTCTAGCTGTACTTCTCCACAATTCATTCACTCTTGTGGTGAACAGTGGTTCCTCTATGGAGGCACCTGCAGTGGAGACCAAGGAGGATGCTGGGAACCTTCACAAAGGAGACCCACAGGAGGGTGGCATGAGACCCCACAGGGAAACAAAACAACTCCTGGTGGGGGACTCAATCATTAGGGGGTAGAAATGGGGGAGGAAGGGGAGAGGGAGGTAAGGTGCCTGCCTGGCGCCACAGCTTGGAGGGACAGGAAGTGAATCCTCAGGATTGTGGGAGCAGCTGCACAAGGGAGGGAGCTGGATGTCATTGTCCACCTAGGGACAAATGACCTGGCTAGGAATGGGATCAGAGCAGTGCAATAAGAGTTTGTAGAGTTGGGGAGGGGCCTTAGACAAGTAGCGCATACAGTAACCTTCTCGGAGGTGCTGCCTGTCTATGGCAAGGGTGATGCTAGGGTACTCGTCACCAGGGAATTCAATGAATGGTTGACAAACTGGTGTGGAGCTCAGGGTTTTGGCTTCATTGGAGACTGGGGAGCCACCTGGAGGGATGCAGACCTATACTGGTACGATGGTCTGCATCTGTCCAGCAGGGAACCAGGATCCTAGTTGAGAGGTTCAAATGCTTCATTGGCAAGCATTTAAACTAGCCAAGGGGGGAGGCACTGAAAAGGAGCAGGGAAATAACAGCCTCCCCCCATAAACAACAGTAATTAGTGAGGTAAACACCAAGGTAGAGGAGTCATTAGATAGTAGGACAGAAGTAAATGTAAAAAAAGGCAAAGGCAGTAAGGACAGGAATAGGGCTAAAAGGGGTAAGGCCATCAAAAAGTGGAGGGTGATGAGTACCAATGCCCATAGTTTGTGTAACAAGCTCCCTGAACTAGTGGCTTGATGGAAGAGGGTTGCCTGGATACTGTGGCAGTCACAGAAACATGGTACACAGAGAACCATGACTGGGATGTCAACATACCAGGATACACAATCTACAGGAGGGACAGGGAGGGCAAAAGAGGAGGAGGAGGAGTAGCTCTTTATGTAAAGGAAGGGATCAAAGCAACAGATCTAAAGAGTAAACGGGGAGCAGATGAGACACTCTGGGTCACCCTGGAGACAGGAAATGGCACCACAATCCACATGGGGGTTGTATACAGACCCCCATCTCAGGAGGAGGGAATGGACAAGGAAATGATAGAAGGCTTCCTTAGAATGGCAGAAAAAGGGGAGATATTGTTGATGGGGGACCTGAATATGCCAGATGTTAACTGGAGCACCTTTGCTGCAGGCACATCCAAGAACAGGTTCATTCTTGATGCCCTACAGGAGGCATGCCTCAGACAGCTAGTATTGGAACCCACTCAGAAGGGTGCAATCTTAGACCTGGTAATCTCAAATGGGGACAGAGAAAGACTCTCAGATTTAGAAGTGGGTAACCATCTGGGAACAAGCGACCACCAAACAGTGTGGTTCACCATAAACACAGCCATACTATCAAGCCATACAAAAGCAAGAGTATTGGACTTTAGGAGGACTGACTTTGGGAAAATGAGAGAGTGCCTCAGAAAAGCACTAGCAAACAGGCAAGAAGGAGGGGTGGAGGAATAGTGGAGAGTAATCAAAACAACCATCACAGAGGCAACAAGCCTTTGTGTAAAGCAAATCAACAAAACACAACAAAGGAAAAAACCACTATGATTCTCAAAAGAGGTGGCAGGGAAGGTTAAGGAGAAAAGGATAGCATTCAGGAAATATAAGGAAACACAGAAGGAGAAGGACAGAGAACTTTACCAGTTAAAGCAGAAAGAGGCTGGGAAGGCAGTCAGAATAGCAAAGGCCCAAACTGAGGAAAGGATAGCCAACTCTGTTAAGAAGGGGGATAACACCCTTTATAGGTACATTAGGGAGCGAAGAAAGACCAAAGAAGGGATACTGAGGCTTAATAAAGGGGAGGGAATGTGGGTAGAGGGTGACAATGAAAAAGCAGGGATACTGAACGAATATTTCTGCTCAGTATTCACAAAGGAAGAGGAGGGGAGGTACCTAAACCAAACAAGAGAAACACTCTGAAGACGAGGGTCGATACCAGTCCATTTACAGAAGAAAGGGTTCTGAAAGAACTAATAAAATTGAAGGTGGACAAAGCAATGGGGCCTGATGGGATTCACCCAAGAATTCTAAAAGAACTAAGGGTAGAACTAATGACACCGCTGACTACTCTCTTTAACAAATCATGGGAGGATGGGGTGGTACTTGAGGACTGGAGGAGGTGGATGGATTCCTCTACAAAAGTGGGAGCAGGACAGAGGCAGGAAACTACAGACCAGTTAGTTTGACCTCAGTGGTAGGTAAAATGATGGAATCACTTCTGAAGGAAAGAATTGTTGAGTACCTAGAGGCCAGTGGGGCACAGGACCCAAGGCAGCATGGATTCACGATGGGAAGATCATGTCAGACGAATCTAATAGATTTCTTTGACTGGGTGACCAAAGTAGTAGACCAGGGAGGGACTGTGGCCATGGCTTACCTAGATTTTAGCAAGGCATTTGATACAGTCCCACACAAAAGATTAAAACACAAGTTAGCCAGCCTTGGAGTGGGTCCCAAGGTGGTAGCCTGGATAAAAAAATGGCTAGACAACAGGACGCATATGGTAGTAGTAAATGGAGTCCACAGTGAAGAAAGGAGGGTTACTAGCGTGGGTACCACAGGGTTCAGTACTGGGACCAGTCCTTTCTAATGTCTTTATAAGTAACATTGCAGAGGAACTGGAAGGAAAAGTATGTCTCTTTGCAGATGACACAAAGATCTGCAACAGGGTTGATACACCAGATGGAGTGGAAAGGATGAAGGGACTTGGCAAGGTTGGAGGAATGGTCAAATGTATGGCAGCTCGGATTCATCGCAAAGAAATGCAAGGTAATGCACCTGGGAAACAAAAACCCACGGCAAGAGTACACAATGGGGGGAGAGATACTGACAACAGTAAAAATGGAAAGGGACCTGGGGGTAATTATATCAGATGACCTAAAGGTTGGCAAGCAATGTGAGAAAGCAGTAAGGAAGGCTGGGGGGATACTGGGATGCATAGGGAGAGGCATCGATAGTAGAAAACAGAAAGTTGTTATCCCTCTATACAGACAGTTGGTGAGACCCCATCTGGAGTACTGTGTGCAGTTCTGGAGACCCCATCTCTGCAAAGACATAGACAGAGTGGAGGCTGTCCAGAGGAGGGCACCAAAATGGTGCAGGGTCTGCACCAGAAGACATACGAAGAAAGACTAAAGGAGCTTAATATGTATACCCTTGAGGAAAGGAGGAGAGAGGAGACATGATAGAAACTTTCAAGTACCTCAAGGGAATCAACAAAGTCCAAGAGGGTGGCATCTTTCAGAAAAAGAGATGTGCAAGAACAAGGGGGCACAATTTGAAGATAGAGGGGGGATGGCTCAGAGGTAATGTGAGGAAGTATTTTTTCACAGGGAGGGTTGTGGATGCATGGAACTGCCTCCCTGAGGAGGTCATGAAGTCAAAAACAGTGGGGGAATTCAAGAATGCATGGGACAGACATAAGGCAGTCCTAGATGGGGGTAGGAGGAAGTAAGCTGTTGGTTAATTAGGATCTGCAGCTTATCTGTTAGGTAGGAAAATGAGCAGACTAGGTGGGCCAAGCAGTCCTTATCTGCTGTCAAATTCTATGTTTCTATGTCACTCCTCCTCCTCTTCTGTGCAAATTGTTTTTTATATCCCCATAGGTATCACTTTTGGTAACTTATTGAATGCATTACCTTAGCTTGTTTCAGCATTTATCCTGTATTTGGTTACCCTACCCCTTTTTTTGAATCCACAATGCTTTAATGGCTGTAACCCCTTTATTCACCTTCTATAATATAGCTAATGTTAAATTTGATCACGTTAATGTGTTCATAAGGTCTTTCATTGTATTTATGTTGCATAATGTACTTTTTTCTAAGTTATTCTCTTTATATTGCATATGGAGGACATTCTCTCACTGTTTATGTATTTTCTTATGCATTCAATTTCAATAAAAAGATAAACTGAAAAAAAGAGCTACTGACAGAAAACTTTAAAAAACGTAGCAATTAGGTACAATTCTGCTTGCATTACATTTATATTTTATATATCTACTTCCCATAATTTATTACTAAATAAATGCATACAAATATATGATTGCTGTTCCTTACAGTTCATTTTGAGTTAATCTGTCTCTGTATCTGACTCCTTTCTTCAAGTCATAATCCTCTGTTGTGACATCACAATGTGTTGCCATGGGAGCAACTGTGAGGTCACAAGGAGTGCTCTATGACTTCAGGTAGGGAGAAAGCAGCAGGAGTAGATGAACTATTCAGAAGCAAAGATCTTGTTTTCATGCAAATTACTTCAGTACTAAATAAATAAATACTAAATAATGGGGAGGAGAAATACAGAACTAATGAAAAATACAAGCTGGACTGTGCCTAAGTATTATGTTTTGTTCTCCAGAATGTGTCACCAGCTCATTAATGGACTCCACTGAGGTGACCTCCCTCAAGGAACTTGGAAGCATGTGTTCCACAAGGTTGGGCCAGCTACCTTAAGGTGCAATCTCCAGACAACATCAGCCTTACCCTGGCAACAGCTAGGAGGCCCACCTCAAGAAGCAGAGGGGGCAAGAGATGTGGTATGGAGTCTGGAGGCCTCTCAGGTAGTCAGGAACCAGTCTGCATAGGGCTTTGGATCTTGAAGGTGATATGCCACTTCACCAGCAGTCAGTGCAGATCACACAGGACTGGGGTCATATGACAGGACATCAGAAGGCCTGTCAGTAACCTTGCCACTGCATACTGCACTAGCTAATGATGGCTTGTCCACCACTGAACTTTGGAATCTCATTCTGGGGAGAAGTTTGAATGGGAAAAGCTCCTGTTCTGTCCCTTGAATGGGATAATGCCATGAGGTGTCATCGAGTCAATCCACCTAGCCACAGGGGCTCCACAATCAAAAAGGGCCTCACCCTCGAGGCAAGTGTTTAAGGAGAGTATTTTCTACAGGACGTCTTTTGACTGTCCTCAGGTCCACGAGAAAGCCTAACCTATGACTGATGATGATGACAGGGGAAGCTAAAGAAAGGGGGATATGGGGTGAGATCAGGAGAATCATAGTCAGATACCGGGAGGATTGTGTCAAGCAGTTTTGACAAGTTGATCTGCATACTGAAAGGACCCCCATGGTGAGGGTCCTACCCTCAAGGTCAAAATGGGAACAGAAACAGCACACACACCAGACTTGGAAAAATAACAAATGATTAATTGGTGCACCTAGGGATGTGAGCAAAAACAGCCCCTATGTATCAACACTTAAAGTGGCTTCTTCAGGGGTGTGTGGCTGACTTACAACATGTCCCCTAGGAATGTGATCAAAACAGCCCCATGTAAGCTGTACGTCAGCCACATCCCCCTGGGAAAGCCACATTGGGTGACTAAACATAGAGGCTGTTTTTGATCATGTTCCTAGATACACCAACAAGTCATATGTTATTTTTCTAATCTGGTGTGTGCATTGTTACTGTTTCCATTTTGAGCTCAATATTCTACAGGGGCAACATTGGGAGACTGGTGTGCTGTCCCCACTTTATGCACCACGGTCCAACCCTTAAGGTGCAGCAGTCAACATATAAATCCCTGAGAGGTGACACAGAGTTGATCTGCATGACTGAAAGGGCCCCCACACATTGAGGGTGCCACCCTCAAGGGGCAGGTAGTCATAATTACAGCAAAGAGATGTGCCACTGAGTGGATCTGCCTGGCTAAATTGGCCACCAAGGTGACAGTCCTACCCTCAACTAAAGAGGAGGCATGATGGGAATGCTGAAAGGTGTTCTTGAGTCAATCTGCATGGCTAAATGACTCCTACTTGATGAGGGCCCCACCCTCAAAATGCAGATTTCATAGAGGCGTGACAAACTCATTGACCACTTGGATGATGAGACTAGCAAGGCCCACAGAGATGAGAGTAAAAGCCCATGGTGGGAGCATGGGTAGATGATGGCAGCAGGAAGGCTGGGCTGGGTGTTTTCCTGGGGAGTACAGTAGCAGGATGATGAAAAGGGTGGAGACAGGAAAGTAGAATACTGAGGGAGACAAATGTACAGGTAGGTAATATGGTGGGTATGATAAGGAGGGTGAATTCTCAGATAGGTCACATGATAGGGAGGGCATAAGCCAGAATGAGTTGGATATTATAATGTTAAAAACCTTGAGAGAGGGGTTGGGCAAACACCTGGCAGACTGGAGGACATACTGTGGTGACGAGGGATAAGCAGCATGCTGATGATTAGTCCAAGAAGGCAGAAACAGCAAAAGAGGCAGAGCAAAGATGTACAGTGGTGGATAAGAGAACACAAGAAAAGGTCACCACTGCTGAAGGGAAGCAGAGACTGGGGAGGACAGTAGCAAGCAGATGTCATAAGCCACCTTGGGGAGAAGTCATAGAAACAGAGAACATTTTCATCAGAAAGACACCAGTGGTTCATTGAGCCTGCCCATGTTATACCACCTTAACCCACAACCTAGTGTTGTGGTGGGTTGTCACCTTTCTCCTTCACATTTTCTACCATCTCCACCTTGGTATTCCCCCTATGGGCTATGATTCCACTTTCTCTGTTCCAGTTGTGTTTAAATCCATTTAGTGTACCTGCCACCACTAATTTTGCTGCTCATTTGTTCCATAGTTTCACCACCCTCTCAGTGAAGTAGAATTCCTCACGTCCCTCATGAATTTACTCCTATCAATCTGCAATTGTGCCCTCTTGTGACTGTGTCCCTTTTTTTAACAAACATGCCTTCCCATTGACTCTGTTTATAAACCCTAATAAACGTATATGTTTCTGTCATAGCTCCCCTCTTATGTCTGCTCTCCAGAGACTATATATCCAAGGACAGAAGCTGTTCTTCATAGAATCTGTTTTGTTGTCCCTGGTTGGCCTTGTCAGTGACCCTCTTTTGTACTGATTCCAGCCTGCCCATATCTTTTCTCAGAATGCCTTGTTGCATTGGCTGGTTATTGAGTGAGTCACTCATAATGACCCCAAGTCCAATCTCCTCTGTTGTAGTGGCCAATCTAACCCCTCCCATCCAATATTCTGTGCATGAGTTCTTTTTCCCTTCGTGCATCCCCTTGCACTTCTTGGTGTTAATTCTCAGCTATCAGATCTTCAACATCTCTCCTGCTTCTCTAGGTTTTTCTGAAGTTTCCTTACCCTTTCTATGCTGTCTACGCTGATGCATAACTTTGTGTCATCAGCAAAGAGACACACCTTGCCTTGGATATCCTTCCCTATGCCACTATTAAACATATTGAATAGGGTAGGTCCTAGGATTGATCCCTACAGCACCCCACTTGTGTCACACCTGTCCCCAGATTTGGCCATGTGCACTACTACCCTCCGTTGCCTTCCTCCTTGCCAGTTCCCTAGCCACCTAGCTGAATCCTTCTCTACTCCTAAGTCCTCCACTTTTCTCAGCAACCACCTATGTGGTACTGAATTGGGGACTGCTGAAGTCAAAGTACAGCAAGTTTACTGCCTGCCCACTATCTATTGCCCTAGTGACCCAGCCATAAAACAGTATCAGGATGGCTTAGTATAATCTCCTGGACACAAACCGATCCTGCTTGTCATCTTGAGTTGGGTAGGCAGCTGCCAGAAAAACTGAAAGCAGCGGGTGGCAGTGGGTGGGTGGGTAGAAGAAGAAGAGCAGCAGACAAGCTGTGGTGGGCAGTGTACTGATCATAGCAAGAACAAGGAGGCACAGCAAGGAAAACCAGGAGCAGAAGGAATGCCAGACAGCACGTAAAGAGGAAGGCATATAGGGAAGGACACAGAAAAGGGAGCGGTGTACCAAACACAAGCAGAACTGGCAGCAGGAAGACAGTACAAGCTCAGAGGCTAGAACCTAATAGCGCAGGGATAAAGGCATGGGAACCTAGAGTGTGCACCAAAGGCATAAAGGAGAAGGTGTGCATACAACAATTCCAGCTCCACTCACCGGAGGTGCGGTTCTTAAATGACAGTAAGTCCCAGCAAAAGACTGCACTCTCCACTGTTACAAAAAGGCTTTAATGAATAAAAGTGCGGCCAAAAATTGTATATCAAGGCTAAATATTGCAAGAATAACCAGTACCCCCAACTGGTTTCATGCCTAGCACATCATCAGGGTGTGCAGTCCATGACCATTTAAATAGTGTTACCCCTTAAAGAGACAGTCCAATCCAACATATGGAACAAATAGTAATAATGCTACTTGTATTATTAATACAATAAATACATATAGTGCAATTTTATAAAGTGACAAGTGCTGTTTATTAATAATCCATATCACCTAACATAATAAGTATGTCTAACTATGCACAAACAGTAACAATAACAATACCATTAAAGAATATATTTTGTTTTACCACTAGCTGGAGGGTCAAATTATAGTTCACATTTTAACTTAAAGTGCTATTCTGTTCTCAGGTGAGGCAGCCCTAGGCCATTCCTCCTATATACCTATAAAAAAACACAGAAAAAAAGGATCTGTTATTCCATATATAGGCAAAAAGACCTACAATTGATCTAATTCATGCACTAATACTGACTGCATAATTTCTTAGGCTGTGGGTACAATATATAACACAAACTATCTACATCTGATACAGGGAAGGTGGTCTATTTTGTCATTAAGTCCAGGCCTCACAAGGCCACCAAAGGTAACAATTCAAAAGGATTCTCTTTTCTGATAGTTAACCATTTAAGTCTCCACTTCTTGGTCCCAGTGAGACATTGTCTATACCACAAACTCTAAAGACATTTTCGGAATTGTCATTCATATTCATCTTGCAGTGGTTCGACAGGGCACTCCTCTTGTCCTGATTTTCTACAGATCTAATGAGTTCCACCACCCGTTGTTTTAAGCATTCTTGTGGTCTTAACAATATAAAAAGCACCACAGTTGCAGGTGACCAGATAAACTACATTCTCCATAACACAGTTAATGAAACTCCTAATATTGTATTCCTTCTGTTACAAGTTTAAAAAATGTTAGATTTGATCATATTTTCACAAAATTTACAAATACCATATTGAAACATGTAAACAACATTCTCTTCATTCAGATCAGTCTGCCCTTCTTACCTCTTCCCTTTCCACCAGAGCTTCCATCCCCCTCGTTTCATCCTGCATTTCTGTCTGTCCACGATGTTCCCTATCCTTGATGGGTGATCCTCAGGGTCCTTGGTTCCACTTGTAATGTTTCCTCGAACTGAACTTGTTTCTGTGTATGGTGGCTGTCCAGATGGTACTGTCCCTTCTCTAAAAAAGGATCATCAGCCTCTACTTCTGAGTCACTATTTGATGTATACAGAGGTGAATTTCTCCTGCTATGTAGTATGGATCTGGGTTGTTCTTCAGAGCCCCCCACCCTCCATTTCTATTACTTTGGTTGCCACTGCACCACTGTAACATTTGATCTATCTTATTATTCTTATTTCTGTTCCATGTAAAAACTCTATCCAGAAGATAATCTTGGCGAAATTCACCTGTGTATACATCAAATAGTGAATCCCTCTACCTTCATGCCACCATTCTGTGATACAGTGAGAATTTTTGAGAGGGTGTATGAAAATCAGTTCAGGTTACTTTTTGAGTGAGATGAGAAACCAACATATGTTAACATGAGTAGTAAAGAAGTAGAAGCCTTGAAATGCCTAGAGAGTAACCATGAACTATCAATCAAACCTATGGGCAAGGGGGGCTTGATTGTTGTCATGTCCACAGCCAAGTATATTCTAGAGATCAAAGGGCAACTTGGGTGTAGTGAGTTCTACCGTCCTTTGACTGGTGACCCTACTGGGAAATTTAAAAGGGAGACAGATATTTTCCTATATGAAGCTGCATGTGGGGGATTTATTACACAGGAGGAGTTGGCCTATTTAACAGTTAAACATCTGGTAAAGGCTTGCAATTACATTTTGCCAAAAATACATAAGGATTTGTACAATCCACCTGGATATCCTAGCATTTCTGGAATAGGGTCTTTAATTGAACCCCTATCCAGATAAATGGATGCTCATATTAAGCAGTATGTGCCAGCATTGCAATCCTATGTCCGGGATACTATGCAGATCCTGGAAATATGGGATGATATGCAACTTGAACAATCTTGGCTTCTTGTATCAATGGATGTGTCCACATTATATACTAAAATTCTCCACAGTGGGGGCCTGGAAATCCTTGGTTATTGGTTTGATCTGGATCCACACATGGACTGTGCACAGAAACTTTTCCTGCTGGAGTGCGCAGAACATGTACTAACAAAAAATAGTTTTTTTATTCCAGGAACGCTGGTATTTGCAATGCAAGGGGATGTCAATGGGGGCAACTTTTTTTTCCCAATTATGCCAATCTCTATCTGGGCCATTGGGAAATAACAGCAGTCTATGACAGCCAGAGCAATCCATGTTATAAAATGATTGATTGCTGGCGTCACTTTATAGATGATATATTTATGGTGTGGCGTGGCACACAGGATGAGATGAGTGACTTTGTCAAATATCTAAAGACTAGCAATGAGCATTTAAGATTTACAGTACAGTGTGATCCTGTGTCAGTGCCATTCCTGGACCTTAGAATTGTTAAAAAGGAAGACAGAACATTATAAACAAGTTTGTACAGGAAGGACACGGACAGGAACTCTCTGTTACTGGCATCCAGTTGCCACCCACACCATATGGTGGTAAACATCCCAAAGGCCCAATTATTGTGTGTCCATAGGAACTGCAGTGATGTTTCTGATTTTGAAAAGTGTGGCATGGAAATGTGTATGAGATTTATGCAGAGAGGTTATGGCAGGAGCACTGTGGAGAAAGCTTTCCAGGATGCAAGCCAGACAGATAGATCCAGCTTACTGAGACCAAGGGCACGTAGTATAGAGAGGAATGAGAATAGAATGAATGTTGTCACTACCTATACTAGACATTCAGCAGAGATACATAAGATATTGGTACAGAAATGGAATATTCTAGAATCTGATCCAGTGCTAAGTGAGGTTACATAACAGATACCAAAGATGGTTTACAAATGAGGGAGGAATATGAGAGACAGAGTGGTACACAGTTACTGTATATGCCAGCAGAAGAAGAAACCAAGGGAGGCAAGGGTATACCACTACCAATTGGCATGTTTCAATATGGTAATTGTAAATATTGCAAAAATATGATCAAATGTAAACATTTTTCAACTTGTGAACATACAAAGAAGCCAGCAGAAGAAGGCCATTTTATCTATCAAGTCTGCTCGTATTTCAGGGTCTACAGCGTGAGCTAATGTCCCTGCCCTCCCTCCCCACTCCTCCCATCCTCTCTACCCATGATCCTTACCTTCCCCCATGCCTATCCCAGCCTTTCTTAAAGCTGCCCACTGTCTTCAATGAGATGACCTCTTCCAGCAATGCATTTCAAGTGTCCACCACCCTCTCTTTGAAGAAGTGCTTCCTGACCTCCCTCCTAAACCTCCCACCCTCCAGCTTGAGACTGTGTCTCCTTGTATTATGGTTGCAGCTCAGCTTAAAGAGACTTTCCTTATCAACCTTATTTATCCATTTCAAGTACTTGAAGGTTCCAATCATGTCCCCCCTCTCTCTCCTGTCTTCCAGTGAGTACATGTTTAGTGCCCTCAACCTCTCCTCGTATGCCTTGTCCTGCTGACTGGCTATCATCTTTGTAGCCCTCCTCTGGACCTTCTCCAGCAGGTTAATGTCCTTTTTATTTTATTTATTTATTTCATGTGCAGATTAACACCTTTGAGCCACATGCTCTTTTACAAACGTTCCATGTCAGGTATAACAAACAGACAAACAATTTTCAAGGTTACATTTCATAAGGGGAAGAGACAAGAATACAGTGGTAGATTGATGGACATTGCTGCAGCTAATATCTGATGACAGAATACTGACAGGCTGCACATGTAGGCAAGTAGTCTGCATTTCCTAAATTATCCATTTACAAGTAATGCATTTGGTAAGAGGTTGAACATATATTGTTAAGTCTTAAAAGAAGGCCTCAGGTAGTCGGACCTGCAGTTAGAGAGAGTGGCCTGAGGGGGGCTTTGTCATATTTCAGAAAATGGGTGAGGGGCAGACCAGGAGAGTGGGGCATCCACCAAGGGGCTTTGTCCAGGAGGTGCTGGAGCGTAGGAGAAGTGTGGGGGTGGGATGAGGGGTATATCATGGTCGTCTGCGACTAGTTGTTGCAGTCACACTGGTTGTCTTCTACCAAAACGGTTAACATGTCTCTTTTAAAGGGGCCTATTTTAGTGTGTTCCAGTGTGGGGGGGGGGCACCAGTACTGAACTCCATACTCTAGATGCTGCCTTACCAGTGACCTGTACAAGGGCAGTATAACCTCCTCTCTCCTTCTACTTATCCCCCTAGCTATGTATCCCAGCATCTTGCTTACCTTTGCTACTGCTTTCTTGCACTGCAAGGAGTGTTCAGCTCACTAGTGATCATCACTTCCAAGTCCTTCTCCTCCTCTGATGCAGATTCCAAGACACCACCCAGGTAGTATTCTCTCCTGGGATTTTTGGCTCCAATATGTATAACTTTGCATTTCTTGGCATTGAAACCAAGCAGCCAGATCCTGGACCAGCTCCCCAGCTTTTCCAGATCTTCCTGTAGGTCCTGTATCCCTGCAGCTGTGTCCATTCTCCCACAGAGTTTGGTGTCATCTGTGAATAGGCACATTATGCCCTTAATGCCATCCCCAATGTCATTGATGAAGACAGTCAGAAGGAATACACCATTAAGAGTTTCATTAACTGTGTTATAGAGAATGTAGTGTATCTGGACCCCTGCAACTGTGGAACTTTTTATATTGGGAAGACCACTAGGATGCTTAAACAGTGGGTGGGGGAGCCTAAGAAATTGTGCTGTCACTATTTGTGTATAAATTAGATCAATTGTATCTCTTTTTGCCTATATATGGCATAACAGTTCCTTTTTTTCTGTGTTTTTTTACAGGTATATAGGAGGAATGGCCTAGGGCTGCCCACATGAGAACTGAATAGCACTTTAAGTTAAAATGTGAACTGCAATTTGACCCTCCAGCTATTGGTAAAACAAAATATATTCTTTAATGATATTGTTTATTGTTACTGTATGTGCATAGTCAGACGTACTTATTATGTTAGGTGATGTGGATTATTGGTAAACAGCACTTGTCACTTTATGAAATTGCACTATATGTATTTATTGTATTTTATAGTACAAGTAGCATTATTACTATTTGTTCTATATGTTGGGTTGGACTGTCTCTTTAAGGGACTATTTAAATGGTCATGGACTGCACTATGGTAACACCTCTGATGACGTGCTAGGCATGAAACCGGTCAGAGATACAGGTTATTCTTGCATTATTTAGCCTGGATGTACATTTTTGGCAACATTTTTATTCATTAAAGCCTTTTTGAAACAGTAGAGAGTGTGGTCTTTTGCTGGGACATAAAGGAGAAGGACCCAAGAACTGTAGGAGCAGTAGCATGCTGTGGAAAGAGAGAGAGGTGTCACCATCAGGAAAAGAGCACCAGAAACATGAAGAAAACATTATGCTAGCAGCAACCTTAGGAACAGAAGTTGGGAGAGGGTGGGGAGGAGAAACGGCAGCCTTGTGGCTGCTACAATGAAACAAGCATCAGAAAGATGCTTGAGCATCTACAGTTTAAGTACCACTTGGTGGAGGGGGAGGGGCATGGTGATATCACTTGCTGCCCCACCAAAACACTGGCTAAATCCCTTTAACTCACTTCAGTTGTCTGAGTGTTCTCAATGTCTCTAGATGCTAAAAAAAGTAATGGATATATTGATTTGATAGTGATATTTGTAACCCATCCCTCCGGATTGTGTCTAGGGGCCTGGTAGAATGTATCACTGGAGGGGGCGGCACAAGCCACAGAAACACGAATCCAGAATAATTGAATGGAGAAACAGGGCCTACCTCACCAATGACCCACCCAACAGGCAACGATTTTGAAGCTGCATTTCCCAGGAACAGCGCCACAGCCAGGACAGCCACTGCAGGTACAAGTCTAGGGGGCTAGTAGGGAAAACTGGTTAGACATTGCAGCACAAATAAAAAACACCAGAGAAACCAGACTATAACAGAATAAAATGATTAATTTATTTAAAAGAAATACAGCTCCATGGGGCTAGGAGGAGGACTGGAAGCTGACACACAGGCATAAGGCATTTACATTCAGTAGCACAAGGCTATGATACAAACTTGGACCTAAGCAGGCCTCATCAGTGGGCTCCACCTAAATCTGGGCTGAGGAGCACCAACAGCTTAAGCAGAAACACCGGCCTACTCCTTCACTAGCCTGGGCTTCCAGAACAAGTCCACCTTGAGCTGCTCCATCGCTCAGCCATTCACTCCCCACAGACTCAGACTCATTACAGGCTGTACACTCCTTTACTGCTCCCCCAGCTTAATCAGGTGGAGGTGTCCACTGTGATCCCAGACCTAGCCAAAACACGGGAAAGGTCTCACCGATCCAAATCTTGCTGCCAACAGGCCACCAATGAGGGAACAGAGTGCCACACAGGAAAGGCCCCCTGGTGCTGCCAGCACCAGAAAGTCACTCCCCCGGTGCTGCCACCATTGGGGCCCCCACTGTCCCTCCACCAAAACACAGACTGGGTCCCAGGCCCACCATGGTGCCATGGGCCCAAACACAAAATGGTTCCTCTGGGCCATGGCTTTCCTCCTACCTTGGGGTCCCAATCCAATGGCTGCAAATCCCTGACACCTTCCACCAAACCCTGAGCAATCACTCCATGCTGCTCAAAAATCATGATGATCTCCTAGGTTGGGGTTTGAACCCCTGGTCCACTGCCAGACTTCCCCACCCACCTCCTCCTCAAACTTTCACATGCCACCCCATAAATACCCACAGGGGCCAACAGACCATGCCTGGGGCAGGGATGGCCCCCTCCAATATTGTCCCCAAAAGGAGAACAGGGAGGAGGGAGAGAACAGTTACAAAAGTAATCCCCAAACTAAAGGAGGCTTACATATTGTAGAAGAAAAACAAATACTGTGTCATTAATTGGCCCCATGATATCACAATGTTCAATGACTATCAAGAGGAAAAGTCCTGTTCTACATCTCTGAAAAATGTGTGGACATTAGCATCTTACTTGCAAAGATCACTTTTAAAACCACAATTAATGTCATAAGAATAATTTACTCAAAGACTTGCCACTTTATTCTTGCTAAGTTTTGAATGTAGGGAGGCCTGGAATGTATACAGTTTAGGGGAGGCTGATAGTGATACAGCTTTAAGAACTATATACAAATGCAAGTTGTCATCTCACCCTCTTAAGTTTCTTTCATATTTTTTTCTTTACTGCGTTATTCTTGATGGAGATTTCAATTGCTGTTGTTCTACCAGTTTTAAAGATGAGTATTCCTGGACTGCATGATCAATTTGATTCTGCTGCTGGGCAGCAGCAAAAATGAGAATAATCTAGTGCAAAAAGCCTTATTTTGTAACCATGGTAACAGTTTCACCACAAGAAAGCACAAATGTATACCATACACACAGCAAACTATAAATGTTTAATCTTTTCAGAGGTCTCCGTTTAGACTATTGTCAAAGTTAATTTCATTATTACTCACCCATTTTATGTATTCACTCATTTAGTGGGTACACGTCTGCACGCAATGTAACTTACTGCCCTGATTTTGACCTCTTTGCCAATAACCCCTAACACCAATGTTATTTCATATACAGGATGTTTTTTTTTTTCCTGGTATGAGCAGTGAAAGCAGAAACTCCTACACACTTCATAAATGGCAAGCCATGGAATTAACAAAATTTCCTCACAAGCTATAAAGGTTAACTGTCAGTCATTCTGTGTTATAGTAGAAAATGTGAATTACCCTATAAGAAACCACTTTGTACATTCTTTTTATTGCATTTTCAAATTGATTGGTGCAGATAAAATGCAAGTATTGGGAAAGACATGCATTTTGCAAATGTGCTATAAAGTATTAGTTTCCACCTTCATACAGATGTACCCCCGCACCATAAGGAGTGCTTTCCTTGGCTTTCTGCCTGGAGATAGTTACATGCTAGATTCTTTGTCACTACATGTCACACTTTCTCTATCCTGGCTTATCAAACTGTAAGCGAGGAAAGGACACAAGTTGAAAGCAGCATATCTTTTCACCACTGTACACACTTGACTCTTACAGCCAGAGCTGCACACCAAGATATGGAACCAGGCCTCTCTCCCCTTGTAAATTTTATATTCTACTAAATCTCCCCTCTGCCCCCCCCCAGTTCCAGTTCAAGCTTATTTCTCTTGTCTGTGGCAGCCTCTCACCCCTCTGCCAAATTCCACTCTGTCTCTCCACTGCACACATCCGTGATTTACTCTCCAGTGTCACCTTTTTTATGTTTGCTTGCACCCATCGCCTGTGCTGCGCTACCCCCCCAAAGTCTTCCACATGCCACCCGTGCCCACCCCAGCATGGCAGGTTATCGATAGCTGACGGGGTGCCCAACTCTCCATCGGCTCCACCGTCCTTCCCCAAGAGTACAGCTACGCTGGAGCCCACCCCAGCGTGGCAACTGATGCTATGGCTGACGGGTGCCCAATCCCCGCCGGCTCCACGCCCCCAACCAGCCATCCTTGTGCCATACTGAGCGCACTACAGCGGGCAAACGTCCCCTGGCCGTTATTTTGCAAAAAACTGAAAATTAAAAACTGTCCCTCCTGCTTCTCCCTGCCCCTCCCACAACCAGCACCCACCCATGCGCACCCTGCCTTCCCACACCCCCTCACCCCATACTTACCTCCGGACCTCAACACGGCGATCTTCAGTGGATGTGAACACGCCTGCACTCTTCAAAGCCGACCGTGAACTGAGGAAATGCTGGTAAGCTGTATAATGGGATAGATAGGGTTTTTCAACTTTGTTGCACATCTCAGGCATTTTTGGAATTTTGCAAATTTTCAACATGGGGTTTTGGGACCTTCTCATGAATGATGTAACTGTCATGGTTATTTGGGCCCGAAGGAGTGATTTGCAATCATTCGCCAAAATCACCTTTTGGGCCCTGATGTAAAGCGACACTGCCAGCATTTATAAGGTGGGCTCTCAAGAAGCCTATTTTGAAAATTTGGTGGAAAAATTCCAAAAATTACTGTTTTACGAGCGTGAGTTGCGCAGTTCCTACACAGGCTCGTAAGTACGCGAATTTTCAATATTTTCACTCCAGATTTTCAACATTGCCATTTTACCACACCTTCTTATGAGTAGTACAGCTGTCATTTTTCACATCTCTCCCAAAACGTGTTTCTGCCCATGTAGCACACAATGGCGCAGTTGGTATGCGAAATCAATGTACGGAACAAAATAAGAAACTCACAGTGACACTGTTCATGAGCAGAGGTCTTAAAATGGCTATGTTGCAAATTTGGTGAAAAAATTCCTAAAAATGACTGTTTTACGAGCGTGCGTTGGGCAGTTCCTCATGCACTCTCGTAAGTTTCCTAATTTTCAATATTTTCTCCAGATTTTCAACATTGCCATTTTATAAAACTTTCTTATGAACAGTACAGCTGCCATTTTTCACATGTCGCCCAAAATGTGTTATCGCACATGTAGCGCACAATGGTGCAGTCAGTGTGTGAAAGCAATGTTTGGGACAGATTAAGAAAATCACAGTTACACTTTTCATTAGCAGAGGTCTTAAAATGGCTATGTTGAAAATTTGGTGACAAAAGTCCATAAAATGATTGTGTTATGAGTGAGCATTGCGCAGTTTCCACGCACCCTCGTAAGTTCATGACTTTGTAATATTTTCAGTCCAGATTTTCACCAGTGGCATTTTCCACACTTCCTTATGAACAGTACAGCTGTCATTTTTCACAACATGGCCGAAATGTGTTTTCACACTTTCAGCACAGAGATGCGTGGTCACTGTGGGAAATCATTGTTCAGGACAGATAAAGTAAATCACAGTGACACTGTTCATGATCGGAGGTCCAAAATGCCTCTGTTGACAATCTGCTGTAAAAAATCCCCAAACTAATTACATTACGGGTGTGCATTGCACAGTTTCTATGTAGGCTTGTGACTTCGCCAGTTTTTTTAATATTTTTACTACAGATTTGCAACTTTTTGCAATTGCCTTTTTACACCTCCCTATGAACAGTACAGCTGTCATTTTTTACATCCTGTTCGGAATGTGTTTGCACCTGTGGTGCTAAATGCCGTAGTCGCTGTGCATAAGCAGCTTTCGGCTAACAAACTGATATTGCCACTGTTCATGAGGAGGGGTCACAAAAAAAGCATGTTGAAAATTTGGAGTGAAAATACCAACGAATGCCTGAGGTATTACGGTTTCCAACCATAATGCCCAACCCGTGAGAATGACAGGCATCAGGGATGTGACTTGGGATTCTTGCCTGCAATGCTCATACCATTCCACACCCCTGCAGCCAGTGACAGGCATCGGTATGCCTTGGACTCTTTGGCCCCAAAGTTCACCCCATTCTCCTATACCGCACCCATCTCACCATATTTCCCTGATGGAATGGGGTGCGCATAACGCCAAAGACCCCTAAGGCACACCGTGACTACTTGTCAGTGTCTGCAGGGTGGAGTGTGAAATGTCATGGCCGTTATGCCTGACGACCCAAAGGCACACCCCAATGCCTGTCACTCTCTGCAGGGTGGTGGTGGGGTTGGCTTCAGTTCAGTACTTCACTGCCATTCCTATTATGTAGCTTTGTAACTTTCACACTACCACTGCCAATGCCAGCAAGCAAACATTCTGCATTGACAAATGCTTGTTATTACTGTGACTCACAATCTGTTGCTCTGTTCCTTCCCTCATATCTTTCAGCCCCTGATCCAGGAAACATCTGAGCGGATGGGGCTACCTGGTCCAGCTGTCCACACCACCACTGCTCACTGCCAAGGAACCCTCCTCTTGCTGGTAAGCTCCCAGGCCAAACCAGGAAGTGCTGAAAGGCTCCCATTGGCCTCTGTCTGTTGCTTTCATCTCCTGTTGGACTGTTGTGCTCCGTGCAGCCACTGATTGGCCCTGCAATCTTGAGTGATTCAAACTGTTCTGCTGGGCTCTGCGCCCATGGACTTCAGTGGGTTTCAGAAGAAAATTTTCACCCATCCACCCCACCTCCTACCTTAATTAAATAAGCCTTAGCTCTGCCCCCTTCTGCCGAGGGAACTGCCCTTTCGTTTCCTATTGGATACTCTACCTGTACCTCCTCTCTTTACTGCCCACTCCCTCTCCTCTCTGCTCCTCCTCCACCTCTACTATCAACTCAGTCCCCTCACAGCCCCTGCCGCCTTTCTGTGCCTGACACCCTCCTTATATCTCCTACTGCCAGTCACTCTGTCACTCCTTGACTGGCCAACCCCCCCTTTGGCATTCCGTGGCTCCCATGCACCCCTTCACTCCTGAACTCTATTCTAGAGCTGCTACCTCCTGTCTCCCTGTCTTGTTAGACTCTTTAATGCCCTCCCTCTACCTCTCTGCTACATCCTCCTCTTTTGCTACTTTCTTTGTCTCCTCACTGCCCCACCCTCTGCCCGTTCTCCCTCAGCCACCTGCTTACCTAGTTCTCCCTGCCCCCAAGCCTTCACCTCATTGCCTACCTCCTGCCACTTTCACTAGCTGCCTCCCACCTACACAACACCCGGTGTCCGCTCTTCCTCCCCATTCACATTGAATCATGTATGACACCGGTACTCTGTACCCCTTTCTCCTCACCTTATTTGCCCTCTTCCCACTCCTACATCCTCCCTGCTCATGCTTCCCCACTGTCCCAAACACCTACCAACTCACGCTCTCTCACTCCCTCCACGGTACCCTCCCTCTCGATCTCATGTACCCGCCTGGGGCATCTCCAATCACTACAAAATGTCCCTCTCCCCCAAATGGCCGTTGGGTACTCCCCCTGTCCCCGCTACTACTGCCACACTTTACCCACGGCTCCACCCGTTTACTTGCCCTGGTGAATCTCGGAGTTCTCTGGCCCAAAGAAATAGGTGCCAGTCATGGGTATCTCACACCAGTACTCTAAAACATATACTTCTTCTTCTGCTATTGTCGGGAAACATTCATCCCAGTCCCGGACTAGCCCCTACAATTAGAACAACTCAGACCAATCAACCAGGATCCCTCTCAATAATCTCATTTAGCATATGCAGTCTTCTTCACAAAATTGATGCCCTTCAGACTTTTGCCTGCCAGCATAACCCAGACATACTAGTAGTCATAGAAACCTGGCTCTCACCTTCAGTGCTCAACCATGCAATCACCCTCCCTGGGTATAATGTCTAGTGGCTTGATCGAACATCAAAAAGAGGTGGGGGCTACGCCCTGTACCTTAAGGACGCAATCCGGGGGCACCTCATCAACTTATCCCCCAAAATCACCACTGCACAGATTCTTCCTGTCAAGATCCTTCTCGATGCACACACTAAAGCCATCACAGTTGTCACAGTCTACATTCCACTGAGAGAGCAAGGTAATGGGTTTAACACAGTCCTGGAGTTTACCAAATCTCTCTCACCTGACTCAGAAACCATCCTCCTGGGTGACTTTAATATTAACTGGCCTGCTGCAGAGGCAGGGGCATACAGGGACTTGATAGTGGCAGCAAACCTTCCTCAGATGGTAAGCTCCCCAACCAGGACAAACTATAAAATAGGTACCAGCACCTTTTTGGATTGGATCCTAACAAGCCATCCCAACAGGATCTCAAACACCACTGTCCTCTCTGACACACTTAGTGACCACTCCCCCATCACCTGCTCCTGGTCCAATAAATTCATCAAGCCCCCACCAAAACCATTACTAGCCAAGTTCTACCTAGAGGCAAGCTACCTCATCTGAAAACCTTCCTTCGTCAACAGGATTGGTCCCCAATTCTCACTGCAACCAATATGAACACCGCACTGGAACACTTCATCAGGATCTTCAACCAAGCATGCAACATATTTGTGCCCCTCAAGAAGCACAAGGCAAAAGCCCTATGCAACCCCTGGCTCACCGGAGACCTACTTACAAAACTAAAAACTCGAGACCACCTTTGGGAGATTGCCAGAAACTTGGGAGACAAGTTGATATTATTAACTATAAACATGTGCGAAATGACTGCACCAAATATATCCGGGATATGAAGACTACCTATTTCCTTTCTGCTCTCACTAACTCATGGGGCAATGGTAGGAACTTCTGGAATAACATTAAAGAAGTCACCGGGAAGCAATCTAAATCACCCCCATCAGTACTCAGCATAAATGGTGAAACTACACTTGACCAGAAACTCATTGCTGATACATCAATGACACCTTCATGGACCTCAGTGCTGTACTCCCCCAGGGTTTTTCGATTAGGTGGTTCCGCTTGCCCCCCAGCCACCTCCAGCCAGCCTCCCTACTACTTTAAAGCAGTAAAAATGCATCAAGTCCGCAGCTACGTTAACAAAGCCATTTGCAACTCCAGAGCCAGCAGTGACTCCCTCGACCTCAAACTGCTTTCACTCACACTTGAAGAAGTACTCCGACCACTGACTAGGATTTTCAGCTTCTCCCTCAGCTAGTTCCCTGACTTATGGAAATCTGCCATGGTAACCCAAATTCATAAAAGTGGTGACAAAACAGTTACTGAGAAATACTGTCCAATTTCCATCCTACCTCCACTCTCCAGGGCCCTAGAATGGATTGTGTCAGACCAGCTCACCGACTTCCTAGACAATTATAACATCCTGTGTAAGGAGCAACATGGCTTTAGAAAAGGTTCTAGCACCTCCACGGCGCTACTTGAATTCACTGGTGCAATCCATCACTCACTCAATAACAGTCATCTTACTGGGTCCACCTTCATCGACTTAACTAAAGCCTTTGATACTATCAACCACAATCTCCTACTTGCCCAGCTTCAATTAGCAGGGCTCTCACCTAACTCGGTGAACTGATTCAAAAGCTACTTAGACAACCGCACCCAAACAGTGAGAATTGCTGGCACACCCTCAGACCAAAGACCAGTCCGGTCCGGTGCCCCACAGGGCTCAATTGTGGGCCCCCTCCTTTTCAGCCTTTTTCTGAATTCACTGCCAGAATTCTGCCCTGAACAGATCCTACTCTACATGGATGATGCTGTCATCCTGGCATCCCACCATGATCCAGTCCATCTACAAGGTAACCTCCAAAATGCCTTCTCTGCAGTCGAAAACTGGTTCACAAAACACAGACTTATCCTTAACCAGAAAAAAACAAAGACCATGATCTTCTGCAGCTCCCAAAACAAATACAAACAATAACAGCTCTCCATTAAAAACAAGCAAGGAATCACCCTTGAACAAGTTCATACCTTCAAATACCTCGGCCTCACCGTCAACTGTAATCTCTCCTCTGTCCCACACATCAATAATGTGGCAAAAGTAGCTAATACCAGGATGGGCCTACTATTCCGACATAGGAAACATCTAACCCCAGAAGCTCTGTCCGTAGCTGTCCAGAGCTCCATTGTCAGCATCATTGACTACGGTCTCATTATCTATGGATCTGCCACAACCTCATCTCTCAGGCGTGTTTCGACTTCCCTCAATTAAGCCTGCCAACTCGTTACTGGTTCCCACTGTCTCACCCACACCTGCGACCTCTACTCCAAAACAGGCTGGCTGCAACTGGCTGCAACTGAACAACCGTATCAAATACCAAACCTGCATCACTGCTAAGAGAATCATGAAGGGAAAGACACCACCAGGAGCCAGCACCCTCCTCAAACACAAAATCACCAACCACAACACCTGGAGCTCTGAACCCCAAATCCTTAAAATCCCCCACTGCCGCATGTCCCAAGGCCAAAGGTCATTTGCATACAGGGTTCTGGGTTGGCTGAATTAGCTCTCTAGTGACTCCTCATCCACAGCAATGCTTGTAGCATTCAGAAAAAAAGCTCCACCACTCCATAACTGGCACCTCCACCTGTGCTTGCACCCCATAACATCTTTATTCCCTACGTTGCTTCTGACCTTATAGGTGTCAGTTTCTGCCCTCTCTTCTTGCACTTACCTGTCAATTGCAACTTCTAATGCACTTGCCCAGTGTCTGTCCTGACAAGGCCCCTCGGCTGCCTCACCCTGACCCTCTATGCCTATGCCTTCCCCTACCCTCAGCCCTCTCCCCTTCTTGCCCTCTTCCTCCTATTGTTTCTTTAGTTACTCATTGCTCAGTCGAAAACCATGTACCTGTAGCTGTTTTATGTTTTAGTGTCTGTTACCCTGTAACCAGCATGACGTGGAACCTTTGTAAAAGAGTCTTGGCTCAAAGGTACTTTGTAATCCAAGATACAAATAAATAAATAAATAAAAATGGGACTATGTGAAAAAAATGCCTTCCTAACAGGAAGCACAATGCAGGGAGCCATGAAGAAGACACACGCCAACAGAGCAGAGTGCTCTGAGATGCTACTGTAGCCGATGCTCCCTTACTCCAGCCCAACTATAATGTCCAAGAAAGTAAGGATGAGCTGATGCTGACATTGAGTTTGGAGACCTGAAAAAACTGGCACTTTTGATTCCAGTAAGGGAGTCCAAAGTGTCCTGGCTTCCCTTTAGCTCTTTGGCACATTGACAGCATGGCGTGTCTTTATGCAGGGATCACACACTGAAGTTGAGCAGATATACGAACGTTTGTGTACATCACATGACCTGAAGTAGCCAATCAGTAATGTAGATGACCATGCTCTCCTCCTGCCACACTTGTCTCAGTGCCATTTTCATCTCTCTAAGCAGGGAGTATGCGTGTGCTGTGAATGGCACAACTCTGTAGGTTTTTTCTTAAACTGTCGTTTTTGATCAAAAAACTGTTTCAAATTATCAAGCAATTTTTCCTTATAATTATAGTTAGCTAGTTAACAGCAGTTAATTGAAAAGCTAGCACATGGTTCAATGGAGCAGTGAGTGACACCAAGCCCCCCTACAAGCGATACTTAAAATGGGCACATTCAAGCATCCCTCAGATGTTCAAAATCCTAGCTGTTGCTGCTCAGCTGGTGTTCTCCCTCTTGTCTTGACCTGCCCATACTTCTTTCAACCTCTGCTGCCACTGCATCCTGGGCTTCACCTTCTCCCCTTATGCTGCTCCCTGTTGCACTGTGTTCTTTTTTTGTTTGATTGTTTTAGTTTTGTTTTTTTGCCATTGCTCCTCTTGCAATTTGCTGCAGTTTTTCCGGTTTACTTCCCTCTGTTCCTGCTCCCGTTTTCTGTTTTGTTCTTTCCCATTCCCTTTGTCTCTGTCTGCTATCTGGCCTTTCATCTCTCTGTCCCCCATGGGCCCCTTTGGCATTTTCCTGTCAGTTTATTTCCTGTTCTGCTTTCTCCTCTCGTATACTAGATGCCTCTTTCCCCTGCTGACCTACCAACTGTTTGTCCTGGGTTCTCATGTGATGTTCAACCTGCCATGGACAACCACCTTTGTGCCCTGAGTTGCTGTTGCTGCCTGAACAGTCTTCTACTTTTTGGTGTTTGTGAGTGCTACATCCCCCTGCTACATTGCTAGGGATTTACCTTTGGACATTCGCCGCGTAGCTATCCAGCTATTTATTAACTCTTTTCACTGTGCTGTCTCAGGGTTTCTCCTTTTCCATCATATTTTGCCTCATTGTTTTATCCTTTCATGATAGGTTTTCATCGTCTTATCGATCAGGAGGCCAAGGTGCTCCTGCTCCCTCAAAAAAGTTCACTCCTGGAGGGTGGAGCCCTTGTCAAATGGGATCCTTTTGGCTTTGCAAAATAATTCAATGACAGCTCTTGGAGTCCACCATTCCAACCCACCATCTTGTTTTTTTTTTTTTTACTGACTATGCTTTTTGCCCCTGGTCGCTCTCCCATCTTCCCCACTCCCGCACCTGTCTCACTCCCCAATTACCGCCATCTGTCACTGATACTCCCTGGCTTACCCCCCAGGGTGGAGCGACAATATCATGACCTGCTCATCTGCAACGGGTAAGGTGTCGGTGAGCCAACATTGCCTCCCTGTCTCCCCCCCCCCAGGGTGGGGTTTGGGGCCAGTAGTGATGCCTGTGGAACTGGACTTAATCAGCGGCAGAGTGGCAAGGAACTATGGAGACCAAGTGCTGAGGTGGCATCATCTAAAATAACCATAGAGGTTTTTCTTCATTTTTCTGGGAGGTGGGGATGTGCAATGATGTCCGGCGTCTGCCCCACCTCCTGGAACAGACTGATGCCAGTTGCTGTGGTACTTCCAGCCTCCACCAGGGGTCCGTCATGCACCAAGTATACTCCCCACCCTTCACACAGAGAAGGAAAGCAGTCCACAGGATTCTTCATCCTTCTCCCCCTGGCTGGCCTTCTGATGACCCAGGTCCATTCCTGAACCCGGGTCACCAGCGTCACAAGCAGAAATCCAACCTCTGCACCAATGTCCAGCTTCTAACTCAGCATCTTAAGAATAGGATTCTCAACATGAGCTCCTTTAGCTGTGGAGATCAACTTGCAGCTCCTCCTTGTGTTGTTTTATGGTTTCCTGTATCCTGAGGATGGGTTCCCCTTCATAAGTGTCTTTTCAGTCATGATAATTGACTCAGTGACACCTCTTGAACCACTCTTCCCTACACTGCCTAAAAGTCACATGGGCAGGGATATATGAAACTATCTCTAATTACGATGCAAACTTCATTAGCGATCGCAAATCTGTACCATTTCCCTAAACTATGGTACATTGGAACAACTGTAAACTGACAGCAATCACAGAATATTTACCAGTGCAGCAGGCAATAGTGCCTATCACAAATGCAACCATAAAAGCAAAAGCGATTAACTCCATACCCCCCCCACCCCGGATTGCAAACAGAATACACAGAACCAAGTGACAATATTAAAGGGACACTGACAACCACTTTAGACCTCAAACTGATCTTAGTTTAAAAAACATACATACATACAGTGCATATATAGTTTCCAGCAGATTAGGCCTAACAGTCTATCTTGTCTGCCTGACTCAGCCCACTGGTAGTGTATAGTAGCTATTCTACCCCCCATTCCCCCCTCCCTCCCCTTCCCCTCCCTGTATACCTCTGTTATTCACCAACCCCCCCACCCTGTACTTTGACTCTGTGCCTGTCTCAACCCTTCTTGAAACCTCCTGCAGTTACCATTTTTACCAGGTCATCCTGCAGTGCATTTCAGGATGCACCACCCTCTTCATGAAATAATGCCCCCTCACCTCTCTTCTGTACTGCCCCCAGTCAGCTTTAGACTATGGTCTCTCATAGTCCCCACCTCCCTTAACTTGAACAGACCCTTCTTGTTCCCTCTTTTGAACCCCATCAGGTATTTGAAGGTATCTAACATATCCCCCCTATGCCTTTTGTCCTCCAGAGAGTACACATTTAGCTCCCTAAGTCTGTCCTCAAATGTGAAACCACCCAGACCCCTAATCATCCTCATCACCCTTCTCTGGACTCTTTCCAGCAGTGTGATGTCCTTTTATAGGTGGGATGACAGGACTGCACACAGTACTCCAGATGCAGCCTCACCTGCGAGGTGTACAAGGGAACTTGGATGTTATCCCACGGTCTATAAACCCAAGCATTTTGTTTGCCTTAGCCACTGCTTTTCTGCACTGCTCCAAGAAGTTCTCTTTAGCATAAGTCACTCATCACCCCCAGATTCTTCTCTATTGTCCCAACAATCAGCTATACCCCCCTCTGAGTGATAGTTATACCCAGGGTTCCTAATACCTAGGTGCAGAACTCTACATTTGCATGCATTAAACCCTAACTGCCCCACATGGACCCAGTTTTCCAGCTTCCCCAGGTCATTCTGTAGTGCCCTCCTACACTTCTCACTGTCTACCACAGCCCCCAATTTAGAATAATTTGCGAACAAACTCATTTTACTACCAACCCCCTCCCCGATGTTGGCAGTAAATACATTAAACAGGACAGGGCCCAAAACAGAACCTTGTGGAACCCCACTAATGACCCCTCTGTGTGTCAAGACTGCACCCCTTACCACCACCCTCTGCTGTCTATTCCCAAGCCAATTAGCTACCCACCTTACCAGTTTATCTCCCATCCCCAGTTCCCTTAATTTCCAAATTAGCCTTTCATGCAGGACTGAATCAATAGCCTTGCTGAACTCCAGGTACAGGACATCAATCAGCTTTCCTCCATCCTCCTAGCATATTTTATAATTGCACGCATTCTTTAGGAAGTGCTGATGTGGCTGGTCATTTAATTCTGATTCCTTTTTTCTTTTTAAAAGGGAAAAGCAGACTGCCTATCATAGTGGTGTTACCACACCAAAATGTGTTTGCTTATATTCTTTGATCAAATCCCACGGCACATTTCCTGGACTTGTGAACACCCCCAACACAGTCTAGCCACTCAAGATGCAGTGGGAGCAGAGGATACTTCCATCACGAGTGGCTGCACTGCTTGGAGTGTTCCTAATGTTCAAGAAGTTAGTAATGAGAGGATATCAAGAATCTGAAACAAAACAAGGTTGGGTATAACTACACAATTGCCATGCATTTCAGTTCTCCTAAGAAAGGACACAAATTAAACTACCAGCAACTCCAATGAATTTTAGAGAAGGTAAGTAATCAAAAAATGTAGGTTTTCGACTTGAAATAGAATAATGCAAAAAGGGTTGACAGTGTCACTTTAATGGCATACCACAGGCACTACCAAAAAACCCACAACTATGCCCCAGAAATGCACAAAGAACAATAAAGCACAACAGATGAGTATGTGGAAAAAAATTGGGTGTAATTCAAATATAAGAAACAAAACAGAAACAGGCAAATGGCCATAAATAAACTAATGTGGCACACAGCCAGTAAATACAAGAAATGTGGCAAATTGCCATGAAACAAAAACAAATGTGGCAAATGGTCAAAATAAAACTAATGGGGCACAGCTATTAAAAAAATGTGGCTAACCGATGTTTAAAGGAAACACTGGCAAATGCCTTTACAAAAGAAAAGTGTGGCAGACCACTTTATAAAAACAAATGTCAAACCACCATTAAAGAAAGAATACAGTGGCAAAAAACCTTATAAAAAAAATGGCAAACTGCAATTAACAAATGAAAGATTTGGCAACCTACCATAAATATGGGAACCCCGCCATTGTCCCAAAGGCTAAGTCCAAACAAAAGCATGTCTAGTAACTGGCATCTGACTCCCACTGTTCAAGCTGCTGCTGATGTACCTGGGGCATAGCAGACACCCTTAGCCTGGTGGCAATATCTCTGAGAAGGCCCATTGTCTCCCCTAGCAGGGCATGTATCCCCTGGGCATGATGTAGTGTCCGCAGCACCATCGGCCTAGCTAGCATGTCCCCATCCCCATCCAGTGGCCCTATTGTGGTTGATCACCTGGAATGACAAAGGAAATCTAACCAACATATGTGCCACACATGGCATGGGGACAGACCTGTGGCAGGTGATCTACAGTATACAACCAACATGTATGCATCATACATGGCCCTCTGTGGGACAGCACAAAATTGATACACCTGACAACCTACCTATGCAGTGCATGGTGGCACATACGAATATGGCCAATGCCAGACATGCACATCCCAAGTTCTGGTAATGTCTGTGTGTAGACTAAGGACATTGCCACCCACAAGGCTGGTAGTATGTCTATGGCACTGTGGGCAGTGCTGCGTGTTACACCATGGTCTTCTGCCCCATCTAGGGTTCACAAAGGTGGACTGCACATGTCTAGAGGTCACATGACACAGTGTCAAAAGTGTATGTGACAATAGTATGCTGTGTTACATAGGTGACACTGGTGAGGCATGGGGTGGATGGCAAGTAACTAGCAGTGGTACAGTGACATGCACCTATCAGAATGTGACAACCATAGTGTAGTGTGAACCATAATGTTCAGGCAAGTGGACATGTAAAAGGGCTACAGCTGGAGTGTATTGCAGAGTGGTGCCACACTGGGATGTCCCACTGTAGAATAACATACACAAGGCACACACTGGGTATGAGCGAGCATGCCACTAGACATGGCACAGGCAAACAGACACTGCAGATTGACAATGTGCAATGCTGCACAGTGGCACTAGGCATATATAGCCCAGGAATCCAGATGCATGCCACACTCATGAGGAATGTACAGTACTCAGCAGTCATATGGTGCACATGGGGCTGGATGGTACAATAGGCAAACAAATGAATCCATACCTGTGCAAACCATGCTGTGTGGCTGGGTTGATGTGTCCCCCCCCAGGACCTGTTCCCAGATGCCCCATATCCTCCTGCATGCTAGTGGTTGTTGTTCCTCTCCTGTGGGTTGTGGTGCTGAGCACAGGAGTCGTGCCTGTTTGTGGCCCTCCCCTTCAAGTGAGTCTAGTTGTGAGCACTGGGACATGGACATGTTCATCACTCTTTGTCCTCATCCTATTCCCTGGGACATCACACCCCTGTTTTCAGAGCTGTGGAGACGTAGAACATAGGAAGCAGTATTTAAGTCAATGATAGAGTTCTGAGGGGCACAAGAGTTATGTGTCATGCACATCAATGTGGCATGAACAGCATGTAGCACAGCACTGTGCAGCCATGCACAAGCACAAGGCCATAAACAGTTTGTGGTTTGTCAATATGGGCAATAGGGTGCATACAGTGGTGTGGATATGATCATGTTGCATTTATGCCTGGTGACCAACATGGCCTCCCCATTCTTGGAGGCCGTGCCAATGGACATCAAGCACTCTGCACACACAATATTACAAGTGAACTGCATACTGCAGTATTAGTAAAGCACACACAGTCCCAGGTGTGGCACAAACAACCTGTAGCTGTAGTGGACCATGGATGCAGGTGTAAGGACACCCTAGATGTGTCTAGTGGTAAGTCTAATGGTACCTGAGCTTTATCCATGGAGAGGACACTACATAACACTGTACCATAATATGTAGAACCCCTTACTGGATCTAAGGTAAAAAACCTATGCTCCCTCTACCTAGGTTATGACCAGTTGCCCTGCAAGGCAGGGTGGGTAGCAAACCACAGCTATCATGCCACTAAACACCTGTCCAACAATGGGGGATTGTCTAATCAATTGGTAGGCTATACTGCAGCCAAAATGAGTGCTTCTGAAAACAGAATGTTCATATTGGTTGGGATCAGAAATCTGTGCAAATGTCCAACATGTTGCATTTACCTTGTCCAATGGGACAAAGATTTGCAGCGCCCTTTGGGCACAGGTCCAATAGTCAGAATAAGCTTGCTAAAAGGGGGGGGGGGCACATGACTACTGGTAGATAGTCCTGCAATAATGCTATTCACAGAACTATGCTAACACACCAGCTATGAAGCATATTTACACGCTGCAAATAATGCACACATCACGCTATCAAATACAATCACTGCAGTCAACACAGTATTGCTGCCTTACACTTGCTATTAGTGGTAAAGGCCCAAAATGGGCGTGGCCACTCTCAGACTGCTTTTGCCATATAGCTCAAAGACAGTGTAACAGATGGTATTGACTTACCTGGCCAAATTCCTCTGGTAGCATGCTGTGCCCTCAACCACTTCAGGCACTCCCTCTTATGCCAGGTCATGTGTTCAAACGGTGCCAGTACTGACTTGGGATGCAGTCCAGGTCCTGAATCCTGGAGACCCTCCTGGCAACAGTCCCCATATCTGAGCCTTCACAGCCCTGGGAACATCCTTTGCTGTTGGCCAAAACAATGAGGTCTCTTTATTGAGGACCTTTCACACCAACACTGTCACCTCCTGAGGGGTAAAGTGCCTGTCACTCACCTGCTCCTCCTCTGTAACTCTGCTGCATCTTGAAGCCATAGAGTTAGCCTTCTGCATTACTGCTTTCATGTTTGTTCACATGCCATTTGTAGATACTTCTTCTGCACATGATGTGACATGCATCCACAAACAGCTGTAAGACACCACCGCTACATGCATGGCACCCCACACATGCACACTTGGATTTGGCTGTTCCATGTTATTTGTGCATCCTAGTCGATGCATGCAATCACAAGGGTGTATGCATGTTTGCAGAAGATGCCCCATGTCATCCTTATCAGTGGCATTCATGTCATCAAGGTCTGTTGTTGCCCACAGCAAGTGTTTGCAAAAGTGGTTGTCACAAGCACACAGTTAGCAGTTGCTAATATATTAGCGACAGTTGCAAAGAGCCATATATTGGAAGGTAACATGCGAGTAGGCATACTCTAACATGCAAGGAGCAAACTCTAATTTGCATGTCATTACATGCTTATTAATGGCTCATAATAAAGGGCCCCCCACCCCCACCCCGGGTCACAATCTACACTAAGCAGATTGCAGTCTGGAACAGCAGCAGCAGCACTTTGATAGACAACTATCTACTGGAAAAAAAGGTAAGTTGCAATGACAAAACTGACACTGTTAAACCTCTCTCATAGGTGCTGTGCACATACAGTACTTCTATTCATTTGTGTTATGATTACATGTTGCAGAATGTCATCATCCAAACAACGCAGTGATGGATATTAGCTCCACTGATATATGTTCAGCCCCAGGGAACAGCAGGTACGTGGCTATTGCAGCCCATACGGTAGTGTACAGCATTACTGATTGCTTGTTGTAGCTGCAAGTATTTGTTTACCGGGACAGGGCTCAGTTCACTGTTGCTCATTTACAAGGGGGATTCAGGGTTGGCCAACAGTGCACTATACAGACTGCAGCATCTTTCTTCCATGCTATTTTTTAATTCTGTGGTAACCAGATAAGGTCCACTAGGTAAATTGTTTTCAGAGGAAACAAGGGAGCATTGGGCAGGTTAAGTGACCTACTCAGGGTCATACAGTATGCAAGCGGAGGTTCTGTCAAGCAAACCCTGGTATGCTGGATATAGCACTTTCATTATCCACAGCTCTGTAATTTAACCCCTAGTCTATAGTGCCAGCCCAAGTTATACAGATGATTCATACACAAACCATACTCATAGTCCTGAGAACATACAGAGCTCTCTGCCAATAGTGCATGTAAAACAGACTATAGATTGCATATGCCACCAGGGATAGGTGTATGCATGGTGGGGAGTGTGAGGCACCCACCATGGTGTGTGGCAGTGCATGGAGGTGTGCTGCTTCCAACACAGCCCTCAGCCCCCCTTCCTGTGTGCCAAGCCACCAGCAGGGTGATGCACATGCACCCCATGGCATGTGCGCAGGTGCCAGCAACCTCCCCATTCTTTCATATGCACTGCATCTGTCTAAACAATGTGTGAGTATATCATAATCAGTAGCTGGCATGCAGATTAGTGTGCTACATCCATCTACACCTGGTTGGACATGCCAGCTGCTACCCGGTGTGTGTTGATAGACCCATGGTGGTGCATCCCTACACCACGCAAGGTCAGTGGGGGGGTACAGCCCTGTGCATGTGGCTGAGTTTGGCAAGCACCTGTCCAGTCCATGGACAATGCCCCAGAACTGCACCTGGTAGCTGCACAGGATTACTGGAGAGACACATCCATTCAGATAGTGCTGTGGTGATGAGGCCATTCAAGGTGAGGGGCACATACTGCACTGTAGTGCAGCTTGGGGGGGAGCAGCACTTTTGAGGTGCCGTCTTTCAGATGAGACGTTAAACCGAGGTCCCATCTGCCTGGATTGGTGGTAGTTCAGGTGGATGTTAAAGATCCCATGGCACTTATTGAAAAGAGTAGGGGAATTTTTTATTAAAAACTTCAAACAAAATATACAAAATTGTATTGCATCATACAAAATCATAATGAAAGAAATCAAAAACAGAAATAAGTATTGCAGCATGCATGAACTACAAACATAAATAATCCATATTTGTACATAACCCCATCCCTACTAAAAGAGTAGGGGAATTTTTTATTTAGAAATCATACAAAATGACCTGACAATTTGTAAGAACAACAAATATCCAGTTCATATGCAAAATATTTAGAAGAACTGTCACATCCTTAATAAACTACAAAAAAATAGCCATACCCTATCTCTCAAGATTCTTCCTTTCACATCTATTTCATGCTATTGGCACAGCACTATCAATAATCCATAACAAGTTTCTCCAACAGCCTTGTAGTCTCCTACTATCGATATATTTTGCCTCCATAAAATAAATGTCTTCTAAATCTTTGAGAATTCTTTTATACAGTTCATCATAGGTAAAATCTATGTGTTGTAAAGTAAATAAATATCTAGAGTTCCAAATATACCATTTAACCACTACAAAAATAATTCTTAATGTACCCTTATCCCATCTCCCCCAAGAATGTGGATACTCTCCATATATTAAAGAGCTGTAAGAAACCTGTTGAAAAAACACCTAATTTGTTTGTTGATATAAAAAATCCCCAAACTTGAAAATATATGAGCAAGTAAAAAACAAATGTGTCCTTGTTTCTAATAAATTAATACACTTAGGTCTAGAACAACTTCTTTCTTCTAATTTTTCATGTTTTTGGTTATCTTTCACGTTTAACCTTTCATGACATGTTAACCAATGTATATCCTTAAATTTTACAGGGATCCTTTTTTTCTGTAACAAACTCCAAAATTATTTTCTTATTTTGTAAAGGACATTTAGGAAAGGTGCCTCTCTCTCTCTCTCTCTCTTTCTAAAATGTGTTTCACATATATACTTATATAGCTGCTTCTTTGTTGTAATAAGATCATTTCCCTCTTAAGCCCCCATATTCTAAGTTTTATAAAAACTTCTCTTAAATATTGTGGTGCCCAAGTCTGGTTTTTAATCTGTTTTAACTGGTCCTTTTCCCAATCTAAAAAACATGGCAAGATTGTTTGTTTAAGGATATTGCCCCAACACTTATCCGTCTGCATCAGTAAGGGTTTTAAATTTGCATTCAAAAACTGACAAAAAAAGAAAATTATAGGATTAATCATATTTTGTCCCCCTTGGTTTATTGGTAGATAAAGAATATTATGTTTAATTGGATTTAGTCTGCTTCCCCAAAAAGATTGAAAGAAAAGGCTATAAAGTCGTGCTTCTCTTGATTTAGGTAAAGGAAATACTATGCTAATAAATAAGAGTATAGGTATAAGATAAGTTTTAATGGGATACACTCTTTTCTGAAAACTCATCTTCCTTTGGTTCCAGGTGTGCACCAGCCATGCCCCAATTTGTATTTTAGCATCCCAATAATCAATATCCATTTGTGTTCTTCCAAAATCTATCCCTAAAATTTTCACACTGCCTGACGTAACAGAAATTCCAGCTATACTTTCCTGTACACCTTCCCAGTTACCCAAATGCTTCCCTGTACTTTTATGAAGATTTAAACAGGTACCTGAGTAAGTGCCATATTTAGTACATATATCTACCGCATTTTCAGCAGAGCTAACATCTCCTACCAGTATTACCACATCATCTGCATAGGCTATGGCTTTTTATGGCACAACTGCACTTGACAAATGTAGAGACCTAATTTCTACTTCCGTAATAAGTAACCTTAAGAGGGGGTCAATACTATAAACATACAACAGGGGACTTATTGGACATCCCTGTCTAACCCCTTTTTGAATATGTGTATATGGACCAATAAAACCATTTACACAAGGCCTAACCATGCAGTTCTATATAGTGCTTGCAACCAGTTTACAAAGGTGATTGGTATACCATAACATAATAAGGTTTGCCATAAAAAACTATGATTGACATTGTCAAAGGCCTGTTTTTGATCTAATGATAATACATAGCCTTTTAATATTGACAAAATGTGACTATCAAATACTTTTTGCAACAAAATCAACTGGTCTGTAATATTAATGCTCAGCACTGTACATGATTGAAAGGGCGTTACCGTTAGTACACATTTAGCAACTGCCATCAACCTTTTGTTTAACATTTTTGTTAACATTTTAAAGTCATTATTTTGGAGACTGATGGGCCTCCAATTAGACAACTCTTTTTTATCCCCTTTTTTATGCAGAAAAATAAGAACCCCAGAGGCTATGTCTAAAGGTATCATGCCTCTTTGTAAGATGGCATTATAAACCATAGTGAGTTCATTCAGAATTTCCTGTCCTAAAATGTTATAAAGTTCTGTGGTTAACCCGTCCTGTCCAGGAGATTTTCCTTTTGCTAGTGATTTAATGGTTTCCAATACTTCCAGTGCAGAAAAGGGTTTAATTAAATCATCTACCAGACCTTGAGAAATCATAGGGATTTCTAAATTCTGAAATAGGGGTTCAAAATCAAAACATTCATGTTCAGACTTTTTAAACAAAGCTTTTGAATAATGGAACACAACATTCAAAATATTAGAACTAGAAGTTTGAACCTTCCCCTGTGTGTCATAAAGTGCCTCCATTACTTTCTTTTGAATCTGCTCTTGGTTTCTAATGAGAGGGCATATGTTCTCTAAAGTGCCTTGTATACCATATTGTTGTTGTTGTTTAAGGCCTTCTGTTCATTTTTCATGATACACTACCATTTTTTGTTTTATATGTGCTATTAGATCAGTGAAATTATGTTTTGTTGTTTGTGAAAGCATATACAGGTGTTTCCTATCTTTTAAATATGTCACATAATCTCCACATTTTATTTGTTTGCTATTGGACATAAGAAGGGTCCTAATCTCAGTTTTTGCTTCCAGCCACCAATTAACTGGGTCCTCATACAATTCAAACAAAGATTTTTTACAGATAAGAAAATATGTGATATTTTGTAAACATAAAGCTTCCAATAAAATTTTAGAGTTAAGCTTCCAATATCCTGGACAAATTACTACCTCTGGGGAACCACAATCAATATATAAAAGTTTATGGTCTGAGTATTCCACCAAATCTACTGATTATTTTTGAATATGTATTGACTTAGTTATAAAGAAAAAATCAAATTTTGTAGATAAATTCCCTTTAAAAAATGTTTTATCCCTTTTTCCCTTGTGTTCTAGCAAAGCAACTTTTAAACTGGCAGTATGAATTGCCTTGTTTAAAGCTGTCATGTCTCCAAATATTTTCTCTGTTTTCGTATTCAATCCTCTATCTAGTTTACTTAGCCCACAATTGAAATCTCCCCAAAAAATCATGTTCTGAGCTGTATGTAGGTAAAAGCTAATTTGTTTAAATATAGCTGTACAGTCAACCTTTAATTGTGAGGCATAGATATTTATAATACGAAAGGACACATTCTCAACCCCTAAAATCAAATAATAATACCCTGCCAAGTAATAAGTCTAAAAGTTTAACTATGGTAGGTTGTAACCAGTGAAAAAGAATACCTACCCCTGAACATTTTTCTGTACCTATAGACCAAAAAGAAATTCATGTGAACCATTCTTTAGTTACTTTTGTAATTTTTATTGAAATTCAATAAACTTTATTATTTATTTTCTACATCCTTAAAAGGTACAACAAGGAATTGCACAGGTATACAATTACAATGGTAATACAGACAGGAGCCTTGAGGTTACATTGGCCAAATATATTTCTAATGAACCCCCCACCCTACCCTCTCCCCTTCTCCTAACCCTTCCCGTCCTACTCTCTTTACATGTCATGTATCTTTATGACCATGAATACATCTGTGACAGTCATTAATCTAGACAGAGTGGTTTTACTCTGAGACTGGTATCTAAACCAAAGCAGACCCAGAGAGATTATTATTTCTGTAGGGAATACAGCATATAGATTTTACTCCACTTTTTGTCCAAGGATGCTGTGATATGTCTAAGAGATGTAATCAATTTTTCAGTTTTCAGATTGAGTAGAAGTGCATTCAGCCATTCAGAACAGGAAATAATAGTAGAATCCTTCCAGTGCTTTAGCACCAATTGTTTGACTGTGTGGGAGATTATAGTCATGCTGTATCTTCTTTCCTTTTCCCTAATCTATGAAAAATCTCCTAGTATGCAAATTTTGGGTTTAAATAGGTCTGCAGTACCTAATAAGGGGTCTGCTTTTGCTTGAATCTCATTCCATAATGGTCTAATTATGGGACAGTCCCACAAAACAGGGACTAGGGAACCTTCATGCAGGCCGCATCTATTACAGTTCACATTTGGAGCCTTCCCCATTTTAAATAGTTTCAGTGGAATATAGTACATATCCTGTAGGATATAAAATTACATAAAATGAAGCTTATCATTAGAAATATATCTATAAACCCCTTGCAAATTTTTTTTCCCAACTAACTTCACTATTAGGGAATTGGTTAACCCAGTATGTAGAGGGAACTGGGTCTGCTGAGCAAATGCTGGAGTATAAGTTTGAAGTTATCTGGGAGACTGCATGGGATTGCCATGTTAGATTGTAGAGTGAGGTCATGAGTTCTGATGAATCCGTGTGCCATGGTCCCATGCCCATTCTAGTAATCAGTAAGTGTCTAATTTGGTATCCTTTAAAAATTAACCTCTTAGGAAAATTCAGGATTGATAGAAGATCTGGTGTGGCCTTTACTGCTCCACTGTCTAATAAATTGGCAATTTTTGTTTTATCCAGAATAGGGTTCTCATACGGTTTCAAGCAATGCCCATTTAGTTTGAAATTAGGATTAAAATATAAAGGCTGTGAAATATCCTTGCAGTTATCATATTTAAGACTTCTGCAAAGTTGTTCATGTACTCTCATGGACGTTATAATTGTGTCATTTTTAATAGTAGTAGCACAATGCTTTATTTTAGTGTATAGCAAGCTTAATGGGGACATCCCACCCTGTTTTATTAAATTACGTTCTAATTGCAGCCATGATGGTATAAAGGTAGAGTCTGGCTGATCAGGATTAGGGGGTATCCAGTGCATATATTTAGCTAGGTGACTAGCTAGGTAATTATGGTAAATATTGGGAAGCCTGAGCCCTTGATTCATTTTTGTGACTCCCAGCTTTACATACAATTTTCTTGGGGGTTTGTGTGCCAAATAAATTGGGATATAATACCATGCAGCTTGTGGAACCAGTATAATGGGAGATGGGTATTCAACATATTCAAAGGATAGAACATCCATGGAAAAGCATTCATTTTGATTACACAGATCCTTCCCTGTAAGGAAAGATATAGAGGCGCCCATCTTCCCAAATCCTGTTTCAAGGTTTCAACCAGACAGTCAAGGTTGAGTTTTTTCATTTGAGCCTTGTCTCGGGACAAGGTTAATCCTAAATACTTAAGTTGGGGGGACCAAGTTAATTCAAGTCCCTCTAACTGTGATTGATAAGTGTGTTTATTTAAGGGCATGACCACTGACTTATCAATATTTATTTTATAGTTTGACAGGACACAATAGGAGTTGATTATATTCAGGATTGCTGGAATTGAGATACTCGGATTAGAGATATGCATCAGGATGTCAACTGCATATGCAGATAGTTGGAAATTAATGGGTCCCACTGGGATGCCAGTTATATTTGGAGAGTTTCGGAGAAGGTAAAGAAATGGTTCAAGATATAGATTGAACAACATCGGAGAAAGTGGACATCCCAGCCTAGTTCCAGAACACAACAGGAAAGATTTTGAGAATACTCCATTGTAGTAGATTTTGGCAGTAGGGTTGGTGCACATTACTTTGATACATTGTACAAATTTCTTTGGGATTCTGAATTTGAGCATTACTTTGAATAGAAAATCCCAACTGACTTTATCAAATGCCTTTTCTGCATCAAGGGAGACCAAGGCCATAGGATCCTGTGCCTCCTTGGACACAGAAAGAACATGAGAGAGTTTGCGAAGGTGATCAGTCAAGGAATGACCTGTCACAAAACTGACTTGCTCTGGGTAAAGCAGGGAGGTCCACACCTCCACCAAACATGTGGCCAAAATTTTGGCAAACAGCTTGATATCATAATTCATCAATGAAATGGGCCGATAGTTACACACTTTATTTTTAGGTTTATTTGGTTTAGGGAGAACAATTATAAGAGCTTCTAGTAGGGATGAATCAGAAACTCCTACCACACATAAATAATTAAACATTTGTAAAAGAATGGGAGACAGCTGCTCCTTAAAGATTTTGTAAAATGCAGGAGGAAACCCATCTGGACCTGGGGTTTTGTCTTCTGGCAAAGCATGACTTGCTTTGACTAATTTAGCTTGGGACATTTGGGGTATGAGATTATCCCTCTGCAGAGCACTAAGAGATGGAAGAGGAATAGAGGCTAAGTAATCCTGGATAACTGAGGTCTGAGGTGGGTTCATGGGGGGGAATACAACGATATATAGAATTTTTCAAATTCCCGAACTATATCTTTAGGATTTGTAATAATAGAATCATCTTCAAGTGAATTCAAAACTGTAATTAGCCTCGATTCCTCTTGTTTTTTAAGTCTTAGGGCTAATAGGTGACTAGTCTTTTCTCCTTGTTCCACATATCGGGTTCGAGTTTTAAACAAGGCATATTGATCTTGTTCTCTTAGAGTTGCTTGATACTGGTTCCTAATTTGTATCAGCTTATTAAGGATAGACTCATCTGAATTGGATGCTAAAGCCTCTTCCAGAGTCTTAATTTGCTCCAGTAATAAGGAAGAGAGGGTCTCCCTTTTCTTTTTCCAAATTGTGGCCAGTCGAATACACTCTCCCCTGATAACACATTTAAAGGCACACTAAGAAAATGTTCAATGGCTTCTTTAAGGGATTGAACAATCCATGTATCCTGGAGCAAGTGTACATTTAGCTTCCAGCTACTTTCTTTGCATAAAGCAGATGGAAGGGTCCCTTCCTGCCAGACTGGAGCATGATCCGATATGGTTCAAGTAATAATTCCACTGCCTCTTAGCCCAGACAACACTGGATTATTAACCAAAAAAGAATCTGTCCGTGATAGTGATCTATGGGCAGAAGAATAAAAAGCAAATTGTTTTGTTTGGGGATTCAATAATCTCCACAGATTAACAAACCCATATTTAGCTATTAATTCACGCAGAGCCTTCTGCGCTGGAGAGAGTGCCATTCCCAGATGACAGGGAGTTTTGTCAAGCTCTGGTGAACAGACTAGGTTCCAATCTCCAGCCAGAATGAGAGGGAGTTTCAGATATATGTTTAAATGAAGTACTAGTTCTGAGAAAAATTCAGAAGAGTCAATATTGGGCCCGTATATTGACCCCAGTACTACTTCAGCATGATTGAGCAGCACTTTAGCAAAAATAAACCTACCCCGTGGATTCGAATGAAAACTGCATTTGGAAGGAAACATGCTTGAAAATTAGAATCACCACCCCTTTTCATGCTGTAATATTCCCCGCCACATACACTTGCCCAATTTGCCTCCTACAGAATAGATTTCCTTCACTCTCCAGCAAATGGGTTTCCTGAAGGAAAGTTGTCACTGTGTAAGGATTCCAGGTGCTTAAAGATTTGACATCGCTTTATCCTGCACCTGGCCTCTTTCACATTCCAGGTCACAAATCTCATAACCATGATTATCCTTTGTTTAGGGGATTAGGACATGATTAACAAAGACTAGGAGATGATTATTAGTTCTGTAACCTTGAACAAGTATTGCTTTCCCAAATGTATATAGCTGTATTCCCCTCAAGCCAAAATGAGCTGCTATTAGAATATGAGAGTAGACTCCCCTTCCCCTAAGTCTCTCCTCCCCATAAACACTCCTATGCTAAAAGACCTACTATACCCCCTCCTCCCACACCATTACCTTCCAAAATCCCAGTAAAAGAGAATGAAAACTAACTTGATAAAGAAAAAAAAACAAAAGAAAGGAGGAAAGAAACTACCCAAAACCCCAGTCCTTCCGACTGACCTCCCAATAAATGTCTGATTACCGTAGGCACTGTTAAGTCACATGCCTCTTGGCTGCTCCCCAACCGCCCCCCCCCCAGATTGGTCCTAACAATAACTCTGGTTAAAAATTAACCTATATAACTATGCACGTGGGGTGCAGGTGTTCCCCATACCTAGTAACATCCAACTGAACTAATGTTCAACACTTAAACTAAGTATAATTGTAGAAATAACCCTGTAAAATTTGTAACATGAGAAAAGCAAACATAATGCTATATGCACATCAAAAGCACATAACTGGATGGGCTCAGATACCCATTTTACAGCCTACTGTAATTATACAGACAATGCCGAGTGAGAAAGAAGTCCTCAGACCATTTTCTGCAACCTTTACATTGCAGGCTTACTTGCTACTCCTTCCTCTTCAACCAGGTTACAAAATCACTTATAGAGGTCAGGGAGCAGTTTTTTAAGGGAATCGCTAGCTTCACTGAGGGAGTTGTAGGAATGCCACTTAGATTCGTGACTGACTTGGAGGGTAGCTGGATACCTCATTCTGAAACGTATCCCTGCTGCAATTAGCTTAGTTACCAAAGTGTGCAATTCTGTCCTCTTCTGCCTTACAGTGCGAGGGAGATCTTGAGTAATCCTAATAGAGGCATTTTCCCATTGTATACTTTTGGTCTCTTTTATCTTCTCCAGAATTACTTGCTTATCTAAGTAATTCAACAGGCAAAATATCAACGGGTGCGGTGGAGAGCCGGGTGGGGGAGTGGGCCTGAGGGAGCGATGGGCCCTCTCAATAATATAAGGGGGCCATTTGGTGATGGGCCAGCAATTTTGTTACACAATTTCTGCACAAATAAAATGGAGTTAGCCCCTTCTTTCCCTTCTAGAAGTCCTAATACAACCAAATTATTCCTGTACGAGTGACCTTCCAGATCCTCGAGCTTATCTTCGTCTTTGCGCAGACGTTGTTTTAGGCTGATCAGGTCTGGATCCACTCAAGCCCTCCAGTCATCTAGAGATGAAATCCTTGCTTCATTATCCCCTGTACAAATAGTCATCTGTTGGAGTGATGATTTTAGGGATTGTAGGTCTACAACCACTGTGTTCAGTGACTCCTTTATAGGAGCAAGCCCCTCGAAAAATGTTGCCTCAGTTAGAAGAGTTTGCGGCACAGATAGGCATGCTTCTGTTTCCCCTCTAGCTCTGCTTTTCTTGGCCGGTATATTTTTTGCTGGGGATGCAGGTGGAGTGTGCTTCGGCCTTGAATTTTTTATTTCCGTATCCATACAGATAGATGGTATGCGGCAAAATGTGGATTCTTGGTCCCACCAAGTATTCTGCACAAATTTAAGCTTTTAGCAGTAGATTCTGGCATGTTTGAGAGGGGGGAGTTAGCGGAGCTACCGAGACCGCACCTACACAGTGGTCATCTCAACTGAAAGTCTACTTTTGTAATTTTGTAATAGTATGTAATCTTATATCTTGGATAAGAAAAACCCCAGGGGGTACTTTTGTAAAAGATGAAAAACTGCCCCTCTTTTGCAATTATTTTTTATGCTATTAACATTTGATGTTAGAACTTTAAGTGTTGATGCTAGACACATTGTAGGCGTGTAAGTTCAAGCTACCTTCTCCGTTTTTTCTTAACTTTCCTTCTTTGATTTTTTTTCCTCAGGTTCCATTTGTCCCTTCTCAGATTGCTGTCCCTCTAACAAAGTCTCTTGTGTATTAGATTCTCAGGAGGATCCCACTGATTCACTATCTGAGGCCTCACCATCAAATAAAGCCTGATGTCTAGTAGAAATTTCAAGTGAAGCAGTTTTAGGGACTTTGGGTATTGGCTGAGACCAAGCTGGACATCTTCTGGTAGACATCCTTTTTTCTCTACTATCATCTTCCTTTGGGGAAGGGGGGGCATAGAAGCCGTGGAACTTAAATCTTCCCCAGGACATGCTTCTACCTCTATTACTCTAGATTCTCTGTCTTCCATTTCCACAGTAGGAGTTGAAACATCACCCCTTACTTCTAAGTCAGAGTCTAAGATCTTGTCTCCAAAAAGTCCTCCGCTAGGCCTTGTTATTTTATCTTTTTGGTCTAAAGACTCTAAGGGTTTTTCAACTATCCTTTGCTTGTTGTATTCTCTTTGAGCTGTAGTGATCAGAAGTCTTTTTTCCACACTATCAGATGAAGAGTGTTTCCCGTGCACAACTTCAGGACAAGCTACATACGAGTGACCCTCATTCCCACACAAATTACATTTTACTTTACTCTTGCACTGACCACTAGTATGCCCTACCTCATGACAAACTGTACATGTAATCCTATCACATGTACTACTTATGTGACCCACTTGATCACATTTATAACATGTCTTTGGTTGTCCAGAATAAAAAAGGACCCCTCTGTCCCTCCTTAAGAAAAAACAATTAGGCAAATGTTGAACCCCTTCTTCTTCTGTTCTCAAAATTACATGGATTCTCCACCCTCCTGTCCAAATTACTTCTGTATCAAATATAGCTTCAGGGTTATCTGTCACAGTACATCTCTGCTTTAACCAAAAAAGTAAATCAGCAACACTAACCCCCTCGTTCCTGAATAAAACAGTGATGGTTTCATGTGATGGCCTAGATAAAGGGATGACTTCAAAAGGGGCCCATAGAGGTGAATTTTTGACCTGATGATACCGGGCCCAAAATTTGTCTAATCCACTCACCAACTTAAAACTAACATCAAATACATTTTCTCCAGACACATGTATAAGAGCATACAATTCTGTAACAGGGAAATGCAAACTTTCTTTTAACAACGTTTTGCCTACATAGACCCTATCCAGAAAAATTTCTAAACCTCCTTTATATATTAGTCCAACTGAATTGTGCCTTTTGGCTGGGTAAACAGTATTGGAAGAAAAAGGAAGCATAAGATTTTTTATTTTGTTCTGAAGAAGGGCGTGAGAAACCCTCCTCCTCTAAAGGTACAGGCCTATTCCTATTTTCAGGTGGTATGCACTTAGGAATATCTGAAATATCAGAAAAGTCACTTATAGGGTCTTCTAAATTTTCCTGCGCAGCTTCTCCTCCTCCTATGTTTTGCACTGTCACTAAAACTGGATGCTGCATCAGGTCTAATTCTGCAGGTAAAGCTAAAGGTGAAACCAAGTTCTCCCTTTCAGTCATTAACAATCCTGCTGATGTTTGAATAGTGTCAACAGTAATACTTTGGGAGCAACCCTTTTTACTCTCTGGAGTAGAAGAAACAGTCAGAGGCATTGAAACCCCTACTGTCTTAATCAGAGCAAAGCCAGAGATCCATTTGTTCGTGTCCGGTGAGCAAACCCACCTTGCCGCTCTCAAAGATTCTTCTGCAGACCATGAACTGTCATCTGCAGGCAGCACATCTGCCCATCATAATTTACTAGGCATACCTTTTAGTTTCACCCGGTCTTTAGACTGTATCCCCTTTGACGCTGAAAAAGTAAATGTGGTAGCTGCAGTTTGGTCACAATCCTTTCCCCAGAATACAGTGTCCAACTCACTCTTTGCCTCGGTGTGGTTGGGTTCCATGACAACCGTCAATAGCTGCTGACTGTGGTATGCAGACTATGTCTCCACTCTGATCCTTGTCCGGTGGATAGAAGCGTTTTAACAACTCTTGCCTCCTTTGCTGAAACAACATTTCTTCCTGCAGTAAAAGATGCTGCAAGGTAGATTCTGTTGCTCCATCTTTCTCACCGATGTTCATCTCGTCAGTATTTTTACAAGGCAGATCCCCAGATTTTCTCGTCTCCATTTGTGCCGATTCTGCTACTCCAGGTAAAGACATACTTGTTGTTGCATCAAAAAACTCTTCAATCTTCATAAGCTCCTTAGCCGAGGAAGAGACCAACTCCTTGATCTGCTTCACACCCTTCTCCTCACTTGTCAGCCCAGAGACTGACTTATCCATCATGAAACGGCCAGAGGTTCCCCCTACTGCAGAGTAGAGGAATTTCTCCGGTGTCCTGGTCAAATTTCCCTCATTCACTAAAAATACCATCAACAGCTTAATCTGGTTCAAGGTCAGTTGGCATTCATCTGTGTCCCCCTCCCACCGGGTTGTGCCTGAAAATAGGCAGGGATTTGTCTAGTGCACATACCCGGTCAACAAAAGTTAAATAAATAAATGCTCATACATTTCTTTTCCAAACAGGTAACAACAAGGTAATACATGGTCCAAATGGCATTGTCCTTCAGGGGTGTTCCCTTCTTACACAGGGCAGCAGCAGGAAGAGAGGTGATGGTGGCCATCAATGCCGAGCATGGTGGGCAGTGCTCAGTGGAGAAGGTGAAGAAGTGCCTTTACAGCATGCACAACCAGACCAAGGAAAAGCTGACAGAGACATGGCAGGCACTGTGAGCCACTGGTGGTGGCCCACCAACACAGTCCACTACCACACCAATAGAGGAACTTGTAGTTGACACCCTGGGATGCCATCAGATGGGGGGTGTGGAAGGTGGAATCGATATCATGGCCGCCTGCACCTACCAGGGTGAGTGCATGTATATGATTGTAGCTTCTAAAGAGCAGCTAAGGGCTACAAAACGGTGTCAACCAAAAAAACAAAAATCAGGTACTCATCAGGTACTCATATAAGGTAGCTCACAGAACAGACTTCAGATGTACACATGAGCTGTGTATCACTTAAAAAAACTTTTATTTGTAAAAACAGCAACACATACAAATCTCCCCTTCTTTCAGATCAGCAAGAGGGGGGAGATGTGAATACAAGTTTTTTAACTGAATCACGACTTCTGTGTTTATCTGAAGTCTGTTCTGTGAGCTGCCTTATGTGAGTGCATGTTCATGACTGTGTTTTATCTACAGTATGATAAAGACTGGGGGGGGGGAATAGTAAGGTTTATGAGGAATGGGGAGGAATGTGTGGAGGGGGACCAGGAGAATGCAGACATTGTGAATTAATACTTTTGTTCAGTGTTCACAGAGAAATGGGAAGGCAAGGGACCACTGATAAGTGCCAGAAGTATCGAAGGAAGGGAGATGGACACTAGTCCATTTACAGAGCAGAAAGTCCTGAAGGAACTCATAAATCTGAAAGTGGACAAGGGGGCCAGACAGGGTGCATCCAAAGATATTGAAGGAGGTCAGAGAGGTGTTGGCTGCACCTCTGACAGCCCTGTTCAACCACTCACTGGAGACGGGAGTGGTTCCAGAGGACTGGAAGAGGGCAGATGGTAGCAGGGAGGTAAACAGAGTTCACTCCGAGGAAGGGAGGGTGACCATCAGGGTACCACAAGGATAAGTACTGGGACCGGTCCTCATTAATGTCTTTATTAGTGACATTGCAGAGGGGCTAGCAGGGAAGGTAGGCCTTTTTGCAGATTACACTATAATTTACAATACGAAAGACACTCCAGGGGTGGTGAAAAAAGTGATTAGAGATCTAAGAATGCTAGAGGAGTGGTCAAGGGTGTCACAGCTAAATTTCAATGTGAAGAAGTGAAAAATTATGCAGTTGGGGTGCAGAAACCCAAGGTCAGAATACAAAATGGTGGTGAAGTAATACCGACCAGCAAACAGGAAAGAAACCTGGGGTAATCAAATCTGATTACCTAAAGGTGGCCTGACAATGTGACAGTGCAGTGGGGAGAGCTAGTGGAATGTTAGGATGCATAGGGAAGGGTATCACCAGCAGAAAGACAGAGGTGGTGTTACCGCTGTATAGACCACTTGTGATACCACACCTAGAGTACTGTATCCAGTTCAGGAAACCACATCTTTGGAAGGATATAGACAGAGTGGAGGTGGTCCAGAAGACAGCAACTAAAATGGTGCAGGGCCTGTATCAAATACCTATGAGGACAGAATAAAGGACCTCAATACACCCTGGAGGAAAGGAGGGAGAGGGGATAGGATAGAGACTTTCAAGTACCTCATGGATATAAATAAGGTTCTGGAGGGAAGCATTTTTCAGAAAAAAAGATACTCAAGAACAAGGGGACATGCTATGAAGCTGGAGAGGGCTAGACTCAGGGGAGATGTGAGGAATTACTTCTTCACAGAAAAAGTGATGGGTGCCTGGAACAGCCTCCCAGCAGAGGTGGTGGGGGCAAAAATAGTAACAGGATTCCAGAATACATGGAAAAGGCATAAGGGAAAGTTAACGATAATGAAAGTGGGAAGGAAGGGAAACTGGGCAGACTAGGTGGGCCAAGTGGTCCTTATCTGCCTTCAAATTCTATTCTTCTATATATGTAGTTGTTACGTGTGTAGAAGTACAGCTTTTATTATTACTGTAAGTGCAATGCTTTGAGCCCCTGTGATAGAACACAATATAGTTACTGTATGCAACCACCGCAATGTGGCATGGGTTCAGGGTTGCACAGGGGTGGCAAGGGCACTCGGGTGCACATGGGTGTTTCAGGTGTTGGCTCTTTCCCCTCACATCAGGGAATGAATACTGCTTAGGGTGTGCATGTGGCTCTTCATGTCACGGGTGCCTGGGGTGGGTGAGTGCCCAGACTACTGATCGAACCAGGAACGCTGGTGTGTAACACAGCTGTGCTGTTGCCTGTTTGTGACACATGGCCCTGAGTTCCCTTACTTCCAGATTCATTATTGATGATGAAGACAATGATAGCAGCAAGCTGGATGACTCCATGTGTGAGAGTGATGTTCAGCTGAATAAACAGAATATCATTGGGGGAACCAGGAAGAGAAATGAGAGGCAGAAAAGGAGGATGAGCACACAGTGCTCCTCTTCCTGATCACAGAGACATGGAAACAGGGTTGGTGGATCCCCCCTATGAAGTGCTTGAGGAATAGGATGAGTGCAGGTATCAGGTTGCTGTACCTGTCAGGTCCCTCCTGTGCAGTAAGGGAAGGAGACACATAGCCCAGGATTGACTCATAGTTTCCTTCATGCAGCAACTGCAGAGCATTCCATCAATAGCCCTCACTTCCACCATCTGTATCCCTACATAAAGGCACCACATACAAAGACATGTACAGGTGTTCTCTGGCAGCCCCTGAGTCTGTGGTACGGGAACTGTGGGCACTGATGGCCAAGTTGCACAAGTAGGGTAACAGGCAGTTGTAGACTGAGGTGTACTACATTGTTTCATTGCAGATCATCCTCTCCACCATGTGCCATGGTGCTGGCCTGCAGCTGTACATTGCTGTGGCACAGGAATATCACAGATCTTCTGGCCCACAGTATTGTGGCTTCAGAATAACAGGCTTCCCCCAGAGAAGCTCCACTGAGTGAAGTGCCAGTGCACCAGGTCTGCAGTGTTGCATTGTTAGTTGTTTTTCCACCAGCAGTTAGTGGCTGTCATATTTATTGGATAACAAAATGAAATGTGCCTGACAGCCGTACTTTGGCACTCCAGTCTATTGATTTCCTAATCCAGGAAATAACTGACTGTGGGAGGGCAGATCATTCTGGTGTGTCTTGCTCGAGGTAAAGGGTCAGCAAGTCCCTGGCCTGCACCCTGGCTTGTACCAGTGGGGGTGGACCTACACCAGCCCTTTGTTCATGATAAACCTTCACCTGGTTTCACGACCTTGACATTAGGTATACCCCAACATTGGAAGGCATCATCGGTCACCATACTCGTGCTTGTTCACATGTCCAAAACAACAATCCTATTTTGCAAACAATGGGAGGGTGTGGATCTCTGCAATCAGCACTGATGAATACTGTAGCATGGAAGGACCTCCCTCTGTTTGCTTGACCACCTCTGAAAACTTACCAAAAAAGAAGAGTCTGCAAAAACAAAAGCTAAGCAAGGACATCAGCTTTGGAGCGGCAACAGACGAAGGTAAAATCAAGTCACTTTTCATTACTTTGGAATGCCAACACTTTTTAGAGTCAAACATAACATACAACATCATTAGACTTCAGAATGATATAGAACAAGGCCTAGCCCCGGGAGAACTTAGAGTCATTTTCTATCACATGGAGTGCATATTTATTTATTTCTCTATTCTTTTTGTATGCGTTCCACATATATGCACGCCACACTTTTGGATTGAAAATGTAATTGTCTGTGCAGCACCAGGTTGTGCATTAGAGAAAGAGTAATGTCCTCTGGGATGGTCCAGTTTCCAGCTGCCTTGGTGGTGCAGCTGGTAGCACAACTAGAATGGTATTCTGGGCAGCCTGGGTTCAAGTCCCTTGGAATACACCCCTTGTAGCTCTTCTCCTCATCCCCACCTGTCCCCACATCCCCCCCCCATTCTCTGACCTAACATTGCTCCATCTCCTTTCCCCCATGGACCAACTCTGCTGCAAACATCATGCCTAGTCAACCATTCCAGTTGGCCCTCCTTTTGTACTACATCTCTCTATCCCATACAATCACACTCTCTTCTCTCAAAACAACCCCTGGGGTCCCACTCTCTACTGCTCAACATCTCTTCATTACCCCTCTATTAAATCCTCCACCACTCCTTCCCTTTTCTTCCTCCTGTCCCCTCCTCTACTTATCCTGCCCATTCCTGTGCAGTCTCTCATTCCACCACCAACAACCCCCCCACTGCCTCTGCCCCTTGACTCATAATATCCTCGGTGGCACTTGTCATACCTCTCCTCCTGTTTAAGAAGAAGTGGGCTGTTGGGCAGCTAGGATCAGTTTACTTACCCAGCAGGTCATAATTTAGGCAGACTGTGAGGGATAAGCAGTCCGATCTACAATACGGTATAAGTCAGATTCTATAAATTGCCATGTTCAGACCTTAATTATTCTGATTTTTGTTTGTACTCGCTATTGTATAATTGTCATGTGTTGGCATGCATTGTTCAATGTTCTTGTACTTTTGTCTGTATACTGGATATGGAACCTTTGTAAATGAGCTTTTAGCTCAAAGGTATTAATCTGAGACTTTAATAAATAAAAAATAAAATCCTTCTTTCTTTATTCTGTTTGTATGTGTTCCATAAATACGTACAGCACAGTCTTGTGATAGAAAATGTAGTTGTCTGAACAGCACCAGGCTGTGCATTAGAAAAAGAGTAATGTGGTCCAAGAGGGCCTAGTTTCCAGCTGCCTTTTTGACACAGCTGGTCGTGCAACCAGAATAGTATTCTGAGCATCTTGGGTTCAAGTCCCAGCTGAGGCACTTGCTACTTTTACTCTTCTGTTTCTACGTGTTTCATAAATATGCACACCAGACTTTTTTAATTGAAAATGCAATTGTCTGTGCAGCACCAGGTTGTGCATTAGAGAAGGAATAATGTGTTCTGGGATGGCCCAGTTTCCAGTTGCCTTGGTGATGCAGCTGGTAGCAAAACCAGAATGGTATTCTGGGCAGCATGGGTTCAACTCCCAGATGAGGCACTTACTTCTTTCTCTCTTCTGTTTGTATGTGTTCCACAAATATACACACTGCACTCTTATGATTGAAAATGTAATTGTGCAGCACTAGGTTGTGCACTAGAGAAAGAGTAATGTGTTCTGGGATGGTCCAGTTTCCAGTTGCCTTGGTAATGTAGCTGGTAGTATAACCAGAATGGTATTCTGGGCAGCCAGGGTTCAAGTCCCAGCTGAGGAACTCATTTCTTTCTCTCTCTCTTCTGTTTGTATGAGGACTTAGAGCCACAATTGTGCCATTGCAGGGTTTAGAGGACTTTGAGAATAAAGAAGCCTGGGAGAAAACATGAGCAGATGGTACCAACAATGTCATCCTCCTTCTAATTAAAGAATACATGTGTAAACATGAAAACATGGCTAAAGAAATTGTGGAAACCAAAAAATTATTACAAAAATCCATTTCTCATTCAAGGTTCACAAAATATGATAAAGATCTTCAGGTAAAGCTTCAGAAGCACAAGGCTGAACTAATAAAAAGGAAAAAAAATCTAAAAAAGACTATGAAAAGTGTTGTATATTCAGTGGGGCCAAAAACAGGAGCGGCCACTTTGTCTCCTAGGGCCATTGAAAATCTTAGACTCATAGAAATAGACCAACTCATTAAAACCAATCTGAAAATGCAGCCCCAGAAACAGCTGAAGGTGTGGTTAGCTCCACTTCAGAGGAAAGCAACTCTGAAGAAACCACTACCCTGCTACTTCGAAGGGACATCTTTTTTACCCAAAGTCACATTGATTAAGGCAAAACAAAATAACCAAACCACTAAAAAGAAAATTCACAGATGAAAGGGGGGAGAAAAGCAACAACACAAATGCTAACACAATGAAAAAGACATGGAGTGGTAAATCGTATTTGTAAACCTCACCCTTACATCCTCACGGAGCCACAAAAGAGTGTGTTGCAAAAAGGTTTTTCATTTGTTCCAAACACTTTACTACATAAGATTAGAATAAATATAGACTTACAGCACTTTTTCTGAATTATTCATTCAAGGGACTTTTATTCCAAAACTCCAAATTAAAACAACAGCACGTATGTTTTGTCACTTCCTGTTTGGACATTGGATGAAAGTACCTTGGAACAACAGGCTAAGCCAGTGTCAAATGTTGGCACAGCCATCTTAGATTTCTCCACTGACTTTGAGCCCACAGAACCACATGCTGTGGACTGGACTTTATGGGGCTGGCACAATTACTTTGTGCTGGACTCATTGCTAAATGAAGCTAATACAAATGTTTCGGGTAACAGTGACACTACTATTCATGACAGAAACAGAAGTAATTTTGTACAGACATGAAATGCACTGTTCAGTCCAAAATCTGATTTATGTCCAGTTTTATCAATCCAGTCATAACAGTGTAAAAGAACAGTCATGAAAGAGGTAAACAGGATTTTGAAGTAAGAACAGAGGAGTAATTTTAAAAAGTTAAACCTAACTGAACAGTGTTCACTAAGGGAACTCTAGGATTTACCTGATGTAGTGTTTAAGGCAGCAGACAAGTGGGTAATATTGTGATGTTGACAAGGCATTTCTATAGTGCCAAAGTGTTAGATCTATTAAACAATATTGAGAACTCCCACACATTACCATCTGACCCATTGCCCATATTCATATGTGAAATGCTTAGTCTTTTAAAAAGAGCAGGCTCTAGGGGTGAAATAAATGACAAGGAAATTGAACACCAACCATTTATAGTTTGCCAAAAATCCACAAAGACTCTAACAATCTGCCTGAGAATTCTATTATCTCGGGGACTGGGTCCCTGACAGACAACCTCTGCAAGTTCCTTGATGTTTTTTTTTTACAGAGGTGTGTGGTCTCTCTAGGATCCCACCTCTGTGATACCATGCATGTCCTTGAGAAATGTGTTGATTTCATATGGAAGCCTGACTAACCTCTGACTGGGTATCAATGTGAAATTATTGTATACATCAATCCAATGGTATTTCAGCATTGCAGTGAGCCAATACTTTTTGAATCAGGACTGCCTCAAGTACATTATGCCCACCAATCTGATTTTGAAGGAACTGGAGATTGTGCTGAAGCACAATTATTTTGACTTTGATGGGGACTATTATCTGCAATGTTGTGGAGCTGCAGTGGGGAGCAGCAATAGCCCCAGCATTTGCAAATCTTTTCTTAGGTCTATGGGAAATGAACATCATGCACAATGCAACCTGTAACCCCTACTATACCAACATAATCAAATGGCATTGTTTTTGCATCGACAACTTTATTGTCGACATGCAGCACAGTGACATCCCCAATGTCGACAGGTGAAATTTTGCCTGTCAGGCATTGTTGTTGTTTTTTTTTGTGGGGGGCTTTGCCCCACACACCCCACACCCTCCCCCTTTTCTACATATCTAACTCCAAGTCAGAGTTGACTAGGAAGGGGGGATTACAGTGAAACTGCAAAATTTGGCATTTCGGGTCCATTGCAGCGACAATTTCTAATTCTGTCGAAATTGCCCTGTAATGGATTTCACTGTTACAATTTTGTGGTTTCCATGGTTTACAGTTTTATTGATGATGTCATTTGTCTGTAGTAGGGCTGTGTTACAGAAACAGAAAGTTTCACTGCATGGCTTAATACAAATGACATCAGACTCTGCTTTACATGTAACACTAATCCCAAAAACAGATACTGGTGGATGAATACAGTAAAGGTATCACAAGATGATATAGGTAACCTAATTCCACAAATAGTCTCCAACTCACCAGCAGTTGCTATCCTAAACCCTTAAAGGATTCAATACCCTAAAGGCAGTTTCTATGCCTTAGGCAGAATTATTCAAACAATACTGATTTTGAGCAACAGTCAGAAGAATTAAGAGAAAGATTTATATCCCAAGGGTATAGCAGTAAAGCTGTGAACACAGCATACTTGCAAGCAAAATCTCGAAATAGACACACATTGCTACAGCCTGAAAAACTTAATGTTGAATCAAATTCCCCAGTGTGCTTTGTAACAGAGTTTAACTCATTGGGCCCGATTCGCAAAGCTCAGAATTAGATGCAAGGTGCCTGCATCACACAGCAGTGGCACATGGGGCACCTTTCATTAAAAAATGCAGATTTTTAGGATTCTCAAAGGCCCCCTGCACCAGATCAGGATACAGTGTGCCACCCATGCCCTGCACCAAGTCGGCACCAAGCTGCTGGGTGCACCAGATTAGGATACAGTGTGCCACACATGCCCTGCACCAGATCAGGATACAGTGTGCCACACATGCCCTGCACCAGATCAGGATACAGTGTACCACACATGCCCTGCACCAGGTCAGCAGCAAGCTGCTGGGTGCACCAGATCAGGGTACAGTGTGCCACACATGCCCTGCACCAGATTAGCACCAAGCTGCATGGTGCGCCAGGCACTAGGGAGCTTGCAGCAGACACAAGCTGCCATATCCCCTAAATTGGGATTCCCTAAACCCTCCCAGAGACGCACTTCTAAGTACCATTAGACCAGCTTAATGGCACTTAGATGTGGGGTTTATAGAACTTACTCTACCCCAGGAGCCCTCCCTGGGTGGTAGGGAACATGTGCCATGGTCCCTTTTCTATGACCCCCATCCTTTGTACCATGAAATAAAACAGTAGTCTGGTGGCTAGCAGTCCCCCACTCCCAATCCCCAATGTCACCTGTATGCGTAAATAATGGAACTCCCTGATGTCCAGTGGTCCCCCTTCCCTATCCCCATACACAGTAAGAGATACATCCCCTCCCTGGTATCTAGCAGTCCCCCCCTCCCTCTCAACGATCCCTGGTACAATGTAAACTATAAAGCATTCTCTAGTGGCTAGTGGCCCCCTTCCCCATCCCCAATCCCATGTATATGAAACTTGCAACACTGCCCTGGTGTCTGTAAGCCTCCATCCCCAAACACCACATCCAACAATACCCAAAATTCCCTGGTGTCTATGGGAACCCCCCACCTCTCCACCCTGGCACGTAGTCCCCCTCCCCACTCCCCCCACAGCCCTCCACTCTCCACCGTGGCTGGCCGCCAAGTGAGCTGTCAAGGAGCCCATACTGTAACAGCTGATTGTGCAGTGCATGCTCCTTTACAGCTCAGTCAGTGGCCAACTGTGGTGGAAAGCAGAAGGATGTGCTGGTCACCGGCTCTGGGATGGGATGAAGGAAGCGGGCTGCTTGGGCACTACCTGCTGGGGTGGGGGGGTCCTCTAGATGCCAGAGACTGTTGGGTATTGTTGCATGGGGTGGTCAAGGATGAGGGAGAATACTGGACAGCATGGCAGTGTTGCAAGTTTTGTATACATAGGATTGGGGATGGGGAGCAGGGTACTACTAGCCACCAGAAAATACATTATATTTTACAGTGTACCACAGATCATTGATTGGGAGGGGGATCACTAGACACCAGGGAGAGGATGTATATGTTTCTGTGTACAGGGATGGGGGTAACCACTGGGCACCAGGAAGTTCTGTTATTTAAGCATATAGTGGACATCAGGGATCATGGGAGAGGGATTGCTAGCAACCAGGGAACTTTTTTATTTTATGCAACAAAGGATCAGAGTTGGAAGGGAGCAGCAGTGTCACCTGAGTGCCCTGCAGCCTGCAGCAAACCTCTTAGGTGTGCCATCTCTGTGGTGCACTGCCATGTTTGCTGCGAGCTGCAGGACTTTGGTGATGAGAACCTACCTGACAGAGAATCAGGTAAGGGTCCCTGGTGCACCGGCAATTGATGCAAGCTGCCACTGGCACAGCTTGTACCTCCCTTTGAAAATCAGACCCATTGGCAGCTATGATTAGCACTGTTGTTTTATTTATTTATTTAAAAGTTAGTAACCAGTAAAGGCACACTGAGCCGGGGCTAATTTCCAGGTGTGACCCGTGGAAGGGGGCGAGAGGAGTATATACAAATATTTACATTCCAAAAAGAAATGGTTACAGAGCACAAATAATTCATGTTACAGCATAGCATGGTACAAGAGAACAATGTGTTTTACATTGCATGAGCAGAAATATAGAGCTAGTGAACATACAGATAAGGGGAAGCAGCAGGGTTAGGATTTATACAACTAGGAATAGCTTGTGTAGCTTGGGTATAGCTTCTCGAACCCAGTTGTAACCCAGTGCTGGCCAATTCTATTACAAGACTCAGTACTTTCTGAAAGTCTGGGGGATGAACCAAGAATCTCTATTAGTGAGGCACAAACTTCAAGGACAAACTGGTACGAAGCCAATTTATCTCACAACAAATTGAGGCACATACATGGATTCCTATAAAACCACTAGGAATATTCAGATGTGGTAACTGTTAATTTGTAATCACTGCAACCAGGGTACCAGTTTTTCTTGACCAGTCTATGACAGAACAGTTCAAATGTGGCAGTTTATCTCCAGTAGCGCACATTCATGTCATGTATGCCCTTTGGTTTAGCTACGCCAAAGTCTATGTTGTCTGCACAGTATGTTCTCTGAAACAAGGACATGTCAGGGATATTAGGAGGGTCAATCACGAGAGTCCAGAGATAGAACACTTTCTGCTATAACATGACAATAAATGTTCTGACCTTAGTTTTATGGGAATTGAGAAAGTAAGAGTAGGGAAACGTAGAGGCTACAGACTCAATAGGCTTTTGCAAAGGGAAAGTTATTAGATTTTTCCCCCTGAACAGACCCCAACCAGGATGTTTGACTCTTAATTTGGGACCTTGAGCTTTTTCTTTAACTTCTCTCATATCATAACCAAATGTGTAATCCCTGTGTGTTAGGGAATACAGTGGTAGCCATGATACGGTCAGGTATTTCCAGATAATTTGTGAAATATCTAAAGAGATTCTCTCTGGTGGCACATAGTGGTACTGCAGGCAGGCAGGGAATTTCCAGATAATGTATATCACAGGCATTTCAAGAAATATCTGACCATGTCTATGGCGACCACTGTATTTGAGTTACAGAGATCAATCAATTTATAGGCAACTTGTTCCTTACAGTCCCCAAATAGACCTCCAGCCTCCATCAGCTTATACAGATATACTGTAGATAGCTATACAAAAAAAAGAAAAATCCAGAACTTGTTCTAATAAGTGGTTATCGTTTTTGTTTAGCACTAATAACGTTACATGGCATTAATGATGCTGAGTTAAATAATTATTGGTTACAAGGTTTTTCAGTATTTCTTGATTCTCTCTCTTTTCAGATGCAATAGGAGGTTTGGTGAGGGCAGGACTTCCTGCTCTAATCCACCTTTTCAAAGAAAGCAACAGAATTGGAGGCAGCTTCTGACTCTGAGTACTACTTTGCTTCTGTCTTCTATTACTGGCCAGCTGTTTCTTCTTTTTTCTAAATGTGAACATTATTCTGAAGTCCAGTCACTAAAAAGTTGTTTGCATAGTGTTTTGTTTTGTTTTTACTTGTGCTTTAACACTTACAGGGCCAACCCTGGTTATTGCATTGTGCAATTTATGCTAATAACTTGAATTTGGCTCAGCAGATATAGTTCATTTCTTTAGTTAGATCATCATTTTTTATAATTATGTAATGAAATGTTTGTAATTCTTGCACTTTAATGGTGCTGTTTTTTTAGTCCCACCAGAGTCACTGACACTATCCATAACATTGGCACTGTGACGACTACATGTTGATTGACTTCCAACCAATACCATGTTGTAGTGAATTCACAGTGGTGTCAGTACTTAAGTGACATCAGTCACTCCATCTCTTCAGTTACTTACCCCTGGCAAAGTCACCTCTGATGAAGCTCTACTGGGCGAAGCACCAGGTCACCTGGTCTGCAGTGTTGGAATGTTTTTTTTTTCCATCAGCTGTCAGTGGTTGTCATGTTAATTTGATAATAAAAAATTGAAACCTGCTTGACAACAGTACTTTGGCAATCCTGTCTGCTGATGCCCTAAGCCAGGCAATAACTGATCATGGAAGTGCAGACCAATCTGGTGTGTCTTGCTTACAGGCGGCATCCCTGGCCCACTTGGTGGAGGTAGCTGTGATGATGTTACAGGGGTAAACTCAGAAGCAGGCAGCAGAGGGTCAGGATAGAGAGGAATACCATGCAGGGTGAAATAGCAGAGTCAGTGGCTCAGTAAGTAGCATGCTCACCTCTGAAGCTGGAAGATCAGATGGTCATGGGTTCTAGCCCCACACCAGGTACTTGGGATAATACCCATAACTGAAACTGTAGTGCAATATGAGGTGAGTGCTGAACAACTGAGATGCCATCCTTCAGATGAGACATTAAGCAAGCAATAACACACTCCAACATGTAGGTTATTGCCTGATAAGAGCATGCCCAGGGGTGTACTAAGGCATGAGGCGCTTGCACCAAGTGCCTTATGCTCCTGGGCGTGCTCTTATCAGTCAATAACTCACACCTCAGAGTGTGTTATTGCCCTTATAAAATGGGCTTTCTGGTAAAGTAATCAATTTAAAAAAATGCAGATAGGAAATGTATATAAAAAAAAGGACCAAAAAAAATGAGATTTGTTGAAAAAGAGAAAAAGTAGTCCTTTGTCATTGTGTTTTAATGGAGCAGTTTGATTAAGTTAGTAGGAACCTTGTGTCTGTGTTTCTCAGTCAGGTACAGATATAAACAGTTAATTTTATTATTTTTTATTTTTTTGGTTTATATGTTATTTACATTTTGCTTAATTTAAATACTCTCTTTTAGTTGAAGCGTCAGCAGGACAGCGTGTCCCTGTGGACAAGTATCGGCAGGGAGCGTGTTTCTATGGAGTTTTAGTTAGAGTAAGCAAGGGTGTGTGATAGTGTCTCCTCTTCATTTGCAAGGCAGTCAGCTTTTTTCTGTAGAGTTTTATTTTTTGGGGGGCTTCTCTTGAGGACATCTGCCTCTGGTCAGAGCGAGCGTGTCCCTTAGCTGCTGCCGTACAGAAGCATTTTCTGCTTTGAGGTTTTCAAACTGCAATGGTCGTGGTGAGAAAATAAATGAGTTTTCTTTTGGGGATTATTGAAATGCACTCCAGTGTGTCTTGTATTTGTTTATTTTTGAGCCTGAGATTTAGGACACAGAAAACGGGAGGGTGGCGTGATAAGATGGGGTCCAGAGATTTGAGGAGAAAGGTGGAAAGAGAAATCCAAATGAGAGGAGCCGAGCAAAATGTTAGTGAAAGTGAGTAAAATAAAATCACAGTATGCTACCTCAAAGCGTTTATTCTAAAGAGGCTGTGTGATTTTTTTAACAGGTTCAGTTGTTGTTTTCAGTCCATTTTACTGATGGTTGAAAAGTGTGCTTGTATGATGAGACCACTATAGTTCTATGCTAGTGCTTTACTGAGCTGTGCCAGTCAATGGTTTTGTTTTCGATTGGTACAGCTCAGTAATTTGGTGTTGTTATGTGCCCTGGAGGTAGAGGGTAGTCCCAGCTGGCTACAATATCTTCTGAGAAGGACATAGCTCAGAAGATGTTGTAGCCAATCAGGTTAGGGAATTTTTAGAGCCCATTTCATAAACCAAAGTACCTTCTGCTCATCTCTGGTCACTGTCCATGTGGAAGTAAAAGATCCCATGGCACTTACTGAAAAAGAGTAAATATATTTTATTAGGAATGAAATTATACAGTTAGAGAACATACATAAAATTAAACTAAATCAAAAAGTGACATAAATCCAGTTAGAGCCACAGCAGTCACATTAGGAAAAATGGTGAGTAATACAAAGAAGATGAACATAAAAAGAAAATGGAACAATATATGTACACAGCAGTTATGCATACAAATAACTGAAAGAAGGAAAATGGATTGACAAACAAAAAAATTGAAATCGTAAGAAATCACTATATACAGTGTATTCAAAAAAAGAAAATCAAAAGAAAATTTCATCTGTCTGATACATCTTTATCCATTCATAATTTTTTCCCAAACTCCTGGAATACATGAGAAGGTTGGCCACTACAATAACTAGTATATATTTTAATTAAAACTGAGGTCACCAAGGACAGAACTGCCAAGTCACCTATGTATTTTTGCTATACTATCCAGGTGCATCTGGCCTGCCACAAATAGTACTTACAAGCCTCCCAAATTATTCTAAGTGTACTATGATGCACAAGTAAAAGATGTGGGAGATACAACCCCACTGCTACAGTTTCATAGAACATGTTGACCTTTTTAAGTACAGGCCATGCAATGGACAATTCTATGCAGAAATCTTTTGATGCTGGACAGTCTAAAAGCAAATGCTTTTGGGTCTCAAGTTCATGACAACATGGGGGATCGGGGCACATCCTGTCTTTGATGGATTTATATTTAAGGGTGTTCTTGACCCCCATATTCCCATAACAGGCAAATTAAGTTTGATCCTACATTTTCTTAGGTAGCCTTTTCTCAGTTAGCTGTAGGAAAACCTGTTTCCCTCCTAGGAGGACAGAGAGGTAATTGAATCATGGGGGCAAATTTCTCCTGAATGACACATTGATATAGTTGTTTTCTAGTTTTAGTGGCAATTTTGATTGGGGTGATGTGCCACATTCTAATTTTGTTAAAGCTGGATAAAATGAAATTTGGTATACAGTGTGGGGATGAAGCAGAAGGTAAGCTAAATTATCCTGCATCCCATTTATCTTTAACTGGGAAAAAATAAATGAATACTATGTTTCTCCTTGATTTTATTTTCTGGGAGATTAATGGTTTTAAACTGACATAAACAAATATGCAGTGCTGGAAAACCAGGGGGTTTCACATTCCGATCCACCTTCACCCCCCCATCATAATCTTGACAAGTGACTTCCCTTTTTTTTCTTTTTTTTATGCTGTCTGTTTCTTCCCCTTGGCTTCTTGGATGGCTGTACATCCTGACCAACCTCCCAGCCTGCACTTCTGACATCAGGCCACCTCATCTATTCCCCCATGGCTTGCCCCTCCATGGCAGGGTGGTGAGGAGCCTCTTCCCCCTTAAGCTTAACTTACCGTGTATGGATCCAGATAAGGAGGTGCCATTCAGGGTCAGGCTGCAGAGGCCAGAAGCTCACGCTGCCTGACCAGGAGCCATTTTCCACTCTTCTGCCCTGGAGATGTGGTGTGCAATGACACTGGTGGGGCATGCACTCCCTCCAGGCATCTGCCCCATCCCAGCCCCCTTTCTGCAGTATTGACATGCTGCCCCCCAGCCTCCGCTAGGGGCCAGTCAAGAACTGACCACTGTCAACCCCCCCTCCCTGGAGAAGGAGAGCAGTCCCTCACACACTCGATCCTTCTCCTCAGCTGCCAACCCCCGGTGGCCCGTGCTCTTTTCTGAAAATGGGTCTCTGATGTGGTGCGAGGTAAGGCGTCCACCGCCTCAGCTCTCGGCACCACTTGGTCAAGTGACTTCCCTTTTTAAGGGAGCTAATTGATTCCCCCATAGACCTGAAAAAATACTGTATAGATGTGCCTCCAAATTTGTGGTCAGTTGAAACACATTTGCTAAGAGTTAAAATAACATAAGTATTAGTATCTGGATCAAAAATATTCATTTTCTTCTAGAGACACTTTTAATCTTCCATAAGTCAACCATTTGGGTGGCTAAAGTGAGACTAATCTCCCAGTTATGTCCTGCATCATTATGGATACCAAAAACTAATCCTATGATTTTTTATGAGGCCTAAAGCAATTGGAAATATTGCAAATATTTACTTGTGTCAGGTTATGCTGTACCAATTTGTACTCCATGGCTTTTGTCATAATTTATCTTTTTGCCTGACACAGCCTCTTAACTTGACAAGATCTTCATCACAACTGCTGTATTTCAGATCTACTATCTTGCAAAAGCATACAGGTATCATTGTCATATGCAAGTGTTTGGGGGAAATTTTGTCCTAACAACTGAATGTCTTTATTCTGTTGATTCTGATTCACTTTTCACAAGATAGGGTCTAAAGAAAAAATACAGAGCAGACAATGGGCTACCCTCTCTGACCTCCATGAGTATTCTTGTTGCCTTGCCCAACCGTCTATAGTATGTAAGGTACAACACTAGACTGTTTATGCAAGATACTGATCCACCTAACAAATGGAGAAGGAATCCTATAATGTCTAAGTGTGTCAAAGAGTAGGATTGGAAACATTATGATATGTCTTCTCCTGATCAAGTGCAAGTAGCCATCCAGAAGCTTTATCATGCCTACCTACCTCAATAAGTCTTACAGGTAAATGAGACTGTCAAACATGGTTCTGGATGGTACTGCACAGGACGGCGATGGTGATACAAGTAAATCAGCTACATTCCCCAATCAATTAGATAAAATTGTGGCAAGAATTTTAATGTTAATATTCAATAGACATATAGGGCACCCATCAGCAAGTTTACTAAGTTCTCCTTTTTTAAACAGAAAAATTCATATAGCTTGGGACATGGATGGTGGCAAACTGCCCACACTAAGAGGTTCAGAAAATAATGCCAACAACACAGGGGAGAGTTGTTCATAAATTTTATGAAATTCAGAGGGAAAGCCATCTGAAACCCTGGCGGTGCATTAAATACCCTAAAAAAACACACCAGCCCAGGACCTGATGGGATTACTTCCAGATTTTTACTAGAAACAAAAAATACTATCATCCAACCATTAAAAATAATTTACAATAAATCTTTACAAGAATCAGCAGTACCAAAAGACTGGCATACCGCAATAGTCACACCCATTTTTAAAAAAAGGTTCCTACTCAAAAACTGAAAATTATCGATCTATCAGCCTTACATCTATACCATGTAAACTAATGGAAAAAATCATCAAATACAAACTTGAAAATGAAATGTCAACTCTAAATATCAACGATATATATCAACATGGCTTCAAACAAGGTTTTTCATGTGTTACTAACCTAATCTCATTTTACGAATACATTAGCTACCACCTGGATGGCAACATACCTATGGACATTATTTTATTGGACTACAGCAAGGCGTTTGATAAAGTTTCCCATTCATTATTAATTAACAAACTCAGTAACATAGGGTTTTCACCCATACTGATTTCATGGATTAATCAATGGTTGGATAAGAGAACTCAGAGTGTTAGGGTAAACAATGCTATGTCCGGGGAAAGAGAGGTGACCAGTGGAGTCCCCCAGGGCTCGGTGCTTGGGCCAGTCTTATTCAATCTGTTTATCAGTGACATGCACATATCCTCCAACAACAAAATGGTCAGATTCGCAGATGATACAAAACTTGGGGGAAAAGCCATAAAACAAAATACAAAACCTGGACTACAAGCTGATTTATCACTGGTAGAACAGTGGGCATGTATAAATGAGATGTACTTCAACATTACTAAATGTGCAGTATTACATTTAGGAAAAAATAACCCACTACACACATATTATTTAAACAACACTGCTATTAGAACTTCATCAGCAGAAAAAGACTTGGGAATACTGGTCAACAACAAACTATCTTCAACTTCCCATTGTACTAAAATAGCAAACCAAGCAAACGCCATTCTCCGTAGAATAAGTAAAACATTTGTGTCCAGATTGTAACAATGTCTTCTACCCCTTTACAGATCCCATGTCAGGTCACTCTTAGATTATGGCTCCACTTTCTGGAGTCCTTACTTGAACTCGGACATAAATAGGATCGAAAACATTCAGCATAAAGCCACAAAGCTCATACCGCACTTATCAAAACTGAACTACACCACCAGATTAGCAAGAACAGGTCTACACACATTATCTCAAAGAAGACTCAGAGGGGACTTGCTACTACTATTCAAAATATTAGGCAGCCAGGAACAGATGCAAATCTGTGGTATTAAATTCTCTACTAGAAAAACGGTGGCTAGATTACATAATAGACAATTAGAAATTATGAGAGCAAAGACCAACAAATGAATAAACTACTTCACCATAAGGACACCAAGAATTTGGAACAGGTTGCCACAGGAATTGGTTGACTCACCAAACATCTTAACATTTAAAAACAAATTAGACAAATGGCTGACCGAGCAGGGACCCAATGAATGATCTATGTATATGGAGGACAATCGTGATGGGCAACCCACCTTCTTTTGTCCAACAATACCAAAGTACCAAAGTGATATTATTTACTTTCTGAAGAGCCTGTGGAACTTCAGGAGTAGTGATGGGAGCTATTAACGCCTTCTCTGTATGGTCTGGGATTGGAGGGACAACTACATCAGAAAATTAGTTGTTATCAGGCTTACAGTTGTGTTCAGTGCTGAAGGTTAACTGTACATCTTCCTGTAATATTTGAATGCTCTCTTGTGGAGTGGTCTAAATAGTGTTAATGTGGGGAGATGAGAGGCCAGTAATGATTTTTTTTCCATCTGTCAGAACAGCCTTTGAACTTATCAAATTCTGGCTTTTTGCCCTGCATGCCAAATTGCATTCCTTTTCTCAGAGAGGTGGCCTATCATATTGAAATTAAAACATCTCTTTTTGTATAGTCTTTTTTTCAATTGTTAAATTATTTTTCTCTAAGTGCAGTTGCAAAATTAAATGATGCAATTTTCTTCTGAGGATAAAATACCACAGATATTTTGTCTGGTGGGAGTGCACGACTTGCTTTTGAAAGAAAGTTCTTAAATCTTGGTTTGATATTTCCACCACTCTGCAAGAATATCATTCACATAGGCTGTTGATAATCTAAAAACACAAATGCAGGTATGGAGAGGCACTGCAAGATAGAAAGACAGGCTGGAACTAGGAGCTCAGTGCAGTAAAACATTTATTGCCAAAGAAATAACACAAGAAAGACCGAATCCATACCCCCACCCAACATTTTGGCTTACTCCGAGCCTTCATCGGGGGTGGTGTCTAAGCCATAATGACTGTCTTTATAAGTGCAACCCTTAAAGATGCAGCAACCATTTATGATAGAGGCATAATAATGTGTGTGTTTCAGTTGTTATATCAGCTTCAGTGGAGATTGACTGCAGTGTGTGACCCAGAATCAAGTTCTACCTTGGAGGTGTCTATTGATAATCCAGCAGTCAGAAGAGCCTTCCACATTTTACAAATGTTATCATTAGACAATATCTGAGTGTTATCCTCCACACAGGGGTAGCTTCTTCCTGGAAATGTTTCCAGGGTAACAGGTACATGATATTCCTAGATTTTGCAAAGTTCTCATGACAACTGTACAAGCCCAATGAATGGTGATACTTTTACAAAATGAGAAATCTTTTCTTGCAGTTGAGGTTTCTCCAAAGTATATTTTGCCACCTTTCTCATGTATGACCCCAAAGCCATCCTGCAACTGGGCAGTGTGTATCATGTCATTAAAGAAATTTGTATCACTGTATAGTTTAGTGATCTGGCCTCTTCTATTCTGCAATAACAAACCACAATTAAAATCCTTGCCATACGCCAGGAGCCTATTAGTATGCCAGAGAGGTTGGATGGTGCAGAATAAATCCACCCTTCCAGAGATGGCTTGTGGGGAGCATATGTTGATTAGCTTATATTTATTGCTCAAATATTCTAAATCAGTCATTAAAACTTGACCAAGTTCAAGTTCCTCAACTTTGTGGACAGAAAAAGCAAACCCTTTCAGTAATATAGCCACCTCATCACAGACATCAGTGCCTTGGGACCAATATGAAACCCCTGATGACCCGAGCTGGTTTGCCTGCACAGCCTCATATTGGTTTTGACCAATGTATCCTATATGAGTATAATATTATTTGGTAGAGTGGAGAGGATAGATAAAGTGGTCAGACACTTTTTATAGTTCATAATGTTGCTTACATTCATGGCTTATTATTAGTCCTCAGCACATAAGGTGGTTGGTTTAAATTTGTCTTGGTAGTGACCAATGTCTACCTTTAGGTCTCATGGCTTGGACTGTTCTGACTGAGAATCAGATGAATAATCCAGTATTGAGGAAACTATAGAGCAGGCATCACAATCACCATTCTTTTCCTTGGTATCCCCCATAACTTTCTTTTGATCAAATCCATGTACTGTATCTATTTCTAGTAGGCATGGTGGGTGGAGGGGTCTGCTGTTTTTATTTTCACTTTTTGTCCTCTCCTCCACCTTGGTTTGGCAATTACTGTATTTTCATCTCCTTGTCCATATGACAGGGTGAAGGGGGGTGGAATGTCTTACTTTGCCATTAGCTCTGAAGGGTTCTGCTTGAATTCAGTAGATTAAGAAGCATGGTCTGACATTGGAGGGGAGGCACAGTGGAGTGTTCCCTTACCCAGGAACAATAGGATTATGCACAGTATTCTCAGTGCCTGTCAGAAACTCACTAGGTGCAGCTGAGGCTTCAGTTTTCTGCATGGCAGTGTCTAGATGCTTCACTGGGTGGTTATAACAACCTCACCCTCATGATCACAGTGGTGACCAGATTGGTTCCCTGGAGTGAGTCCATAAGAAGATTCTTTGGACACTTGGACCTTAGCCTGGTTTTCAGCAATGATCTCTTCTTGATCTCAGTAGGCTGTATCCAGGCAATTGAGATCTCCATACAGGCATTGTCTATAGACATGCCCTACCACATTGCAAAGGTTGCAGTGTAGTGGATTAGGGCACAGTTTGCTGATGTGTTCATAGTCCATGCAAAGATGGCACTTGTGCTGGTCACACATATAGCTTTAGATGTGTTCTGGATCCACATTGGTAACAGGTTTGGAGCTGACTGGGATAAAAGCAAAGACTCGTATCCCACCCAATATAAGAGTTTTCAGGCATACACAGCAAACCGTTATTACATTATCTTAGCTAAATTTTCACATTCCAGCCCCCAACTTTGTATATCTCTTAGAACTCCTAAAGTACTTTGCAAAAATGATTTTGTAGTATTTCTAGTTTATTTAATGTACCTTCCATACCCCACACTTCACTGCCATATAGGACTTGTCCCATCACTTTAGTCTCAAATGTTGTTCTTAAGGCTTTAAACAATTTGTTAGAAATGTTATGGTCAAATCTTAATATTTACATGTGGTATCCTTCACATACTCAAAATGTGGGAGCCAAGATAATCTGCTGTCAAAATGAACCCCGAGATACTTAAATTATTCTATTACAGAAAATGTATACCCATTTACAATCCACTGTAACTTTTTGACATTCTTCTTTCAAAATACCATGCTCTTAGTTTTGAAGACATTTACTTCTAAATCTACACTTTCTAATTTTCTCTTGAGGCCTAATGTTGTCTGAGACAACAGCATGGAATCATTCACATAAAGCATTATTTTATGCCAGTATTATTAATCACAGAATCATAGAAGCTTGATGGCAGAAAAGGAGGGAATGTGTAAACCATGCAAACATTCAGCAAGGCATTCTATAGAGATTAAAAAGCAGTGGCACAAATACAGAGCCTGCTTAACTACATTGGTTATAGTGAATGACTCCGTAAGAGCTCCATCTTTTGAATATTTAACTCTAGCAGTTGTGTCAGTATGTAACATATTCAGCAACAATAGTAAGCAGGTACTGTATCTATGTTTCTATCAATTAATCTTTCCCATAAAAACTCCCTATATATAGAATCAAATGCAGCCTTTATATCAATAAAACAGGCATGTATTTGCCTTTTTGTTGTCAGCACAGGCATGGAGTCATAATGTCGCAAGACCATGCTGCATAGCAACATCGTGCTGCCAATACAGTGCGATATTGCCATGCGGCATACGTCTTTTTTCTATTGGGGGGCTCTGCCTCAACACCCCCCTGTCCCCCCAACTAAAGAATCTCAACTCCGGGGGGGGTCCAACTTGGGGAGTGCACAAATTGTGGAAAAAATAAAATGTCTGGGACCAGGAATTGAACCCAGTTCCAGACACAGCGCCTGGGTTCCTGCTGCTGTGGCTCAGTCAAGTGATCCACGACAGCTACTTGGCAAAACTCACTCTCAACAGAGGTCTTATCCACTACCTGGGATTATGTGAATGGTGCAATACCGCGTACAGCAGTATGCACAGTATTGCACCATTCACTGTCATGGACAGCGTTGTTTTGGGTTAGCTATAATGTCGTAAGCTATTAAGCGTATGACATTATGACCTGATAGGGTCAGTACATACATCTCCTACATATAATTCAACAAAAAAAAATCTATTGTGCTATGATTTCTCTCAAAGTCACACTAAAACTAAGAGATTAGTTTATTTTCATAAGCCCATAACTCAAAGCAGTTTAAACATTTCCTTGAATGTATTTTCTGTATAACTGAGAGTAAAGTAATTAGTCTATAGCAGCTAGGGTAATTTCTTGCTCCTTTTATTATTTTTTTTTTAGTAAAGGAACTATTATATATAGGATAAAGTATGGGTCTCTGTGTGTAACGAGAATTTACACACACCCGAAGGGTTTGATGCTACATGAGGGGTTTATGCATAGCATCAAACCCCGAGGGTGTGTGTAAATTCTCGTTTACACACCGAGATCCATACTTTATTTTATATAATTGTTGGGCTTCACTTTTCCACCTCAGCAATTATATAAAATAAAAAAAAAAGACTGCTGTGTCGGTGCAGTCAGATTAGGTCAGCGCGCGAGGTCCGCTTTCAGTTTATTTTAATTCTTGTTATGGGGTCCATCCAGTAGTCGAGTGGAACATCTGAAGTCGTTTAAAACAATTTACTTACTGCCGAGTGTCCGTGGCAGTTTGTCTCTCCCTATGGTGTGTTTGCGGTAGAGTTTCCGGCTCTGTGAATGCACACAGCGAGCGAGGAGTTCGAGTGTGCGAGTGGGAAAACTGTAAGAAGGTGGTTTGCCATTATAAACGCTTCCTTTATAATGGCAAATTGCCATGGTTTCTAATGGGAAAAGGAAGCCCATTAATTATACTACAGTTTCACTCAGGTGGAATATTTAGAGACTCATTTAGAGACTCATTAATTGTTGTAAATATAAGGACAAAAACCTTTGCCCCAAAAGTCTGGATCAAAATGAAGCAGTTCTGCCAGAAGTGCATAATTTCCTGCCACTTTACTTTATGTCTGTGAAAGTATTTCAAATTTTACTTCTGAGACTGGATCACATGAAGCACTATTATGTAAAAAAATCTATTTTCTGAGTTTCTTGGTGGATATTACAAATATGTTTGTCATTTGTCCCTTTATAAACTGGGGGGAGAAAGCCAGAAAGCCGGCCCTGCCCTCGAGGACACACAGACCGTAGGGGCTCCGAGCCGCCAGTGGGCGGGCGGCCACCGCACAGCCGAGAAGGGAACCAGGAGGCCGGGGGAGAAAGCCAGAAAGCCGGCCCTGCCCTCGAGGACACACAGACCGGAGGGGCGCCGAGCCGCCAGCGGGCGGGCGGCCACCGCACAGCCGAGAAGGGAACCAGGAGGCCGGGGGAGAAAGCCAGAAAGGTACGGGATAGCTGCATAGCCAATCGGAAGGTGACCGCCGACTTTGCCAGCCTCTGATTGGTGCGCCTTCTCCCATTGACTTTTGCTGTATTTTGCACCACCAAAACTGGTCGAGATTACTTGTCTTTTACTGCAAAGTTTTAAATTGTCTAAAAAGGAGCTGTTTTTGCTGTTTATTATGTACTTTTGGGAAATGCCTTCTTACCTGTTTAACCAGTAATTACAGTCTTTTGGGAAGATTTGTGTTGGGCTAGACGCCAGGCGCCTAACCCCCACCCACCCAGTCTTTGTTGTGCAATTTACATTTTAGCACCTCTTGCAAGCCACTGCCTGCAAGTGCTACTTGACTGCCCTCTCCTCTGTCCCCTCCTTCTAGCCGGCCCTGCCTCGAGGACACACAGACCGTAGGGGCTTCTGAGCGCCAGCGGGCGGGCGGCCACCAAGACAGCCGAGATAAACAGGAGGCTGGGGAGAAAGCCAGAAAGGTACGGAAAGCCGCAAAATTTTGCCCACCCCTCACCCCTTCAGGGTGTTTCTTTTATACACACCTTCCCGCCGAATCTCTTATCCCCGCCCATAGCTATTCTCCTAGCCAATTCCCGAGCTCATTTCTTCACATCACCTTAGTTTCTTTAACCCTTTCCTACCCTCCACCATGCTACTGCGCCTACTACTGCTGCTTTGCCTCTCACCTTCCTTGGATCCAGAAGAGATAACTGTTGGAACCCATGCCAAGGTGCTTAGGGCAACCACTCAACACTGTCCCCCTCTACTGTCCCCAGTGGATGCCCCTAAACTCTACATACATATATTACCGCTTCTGCATAATAATCCTTGGGGAATCCCAAAAAAAGGCTCACAACCAGTTCGGAACTCCTCTATCCCCCTGCTACCATACTGGCACTACAATTACTCCCTACGCCTGTCCATTAAGCTGGTACTCTATGATAAAATCGATAACCATGCAGCAGGATCATCACCCACTATACATTGGATCCCAAGCAAGAAGAAAACTGCCTGACTGCTCACTACTCCTATCGCTTGGTGCCCTCATACGCTAATCTTCTTTCTGCTGATCTGTGTTGGCACTGTGAAAATCAATCCTGGCCCCACTGAAAGCTCGATCTCTCCAACTGACCTAACCACCATAAATGGATTGAGTTTTCTTCACATCAATGCCTGCAGCCTCCTAAAAAAGTTCTCATCAATACAGGCCTGGGTTGCACACACCCTACCTGACTTTCTGGTTATATCTGAAACATGGCTTAAATCTGCAACAAAAGACAGTGAAATAAACCTTCCCAACTACCAGCTCTTCAGATCTGACCGTCATCCAGGGGCGGTGGGTAGCCATCTATGTCAAAGCAAACATCTCTGCATCCTGCCTCAATTCTACATCACAACCAAAGGAATTCAATGCTTGTCAATTAAAATAACCCTTCCCAACACATCATCCTTTCAACTGATTGGTTGCTATAGGCCCCTCTGCAGGCCTCAAACTCCTATCCCACCTAGGATCTATACTTAATCTGGGCCCTGAAGACACCATCATCTTAGGAGACATGAACTTGAATTGGCTGACTAATGCATCTGCACCCCTGGTAACCTTCTGTGACACCTATGGATTCTCTCAATTAATCAAAGAACCAACAAGGATCAACCCAAAGAATATTCTCAACAGCACACTCCTGGATATTATGTTGGTAAATAAGCCTCATCATTATCCCTATGCAGGAGTACTATTCAGTGACATAAGTGACCACTGTCCCATAGCTGCCATTAGATCAACAATCAAGCCACCCAATCCTGCAAAATTCCTCCCACGAAGGTCAAAAGAACTTTAATATTTCAGGATATCTCCATGATCTGTGCCACACCACACGTTGGCAAGAATTCTATCTCACAGCCTCAATAGAGACAGCTCTTCAAATCTTAAATGATATAATCATAAGTGCCCCTCAATTCACATGCACCCTCACCAGTGTCAGAACCAAACTCAAATCCTGTCGCTGGTTCTCTGCCGACCTTAAATCAAGACTGCTTGCCAGAGACAAACTCTGGAAAAGGGCAAGAAAGACAAAGGACTCAAATGACTGGCTTCAATTCAGAAAAGCCAGAAACTCCTGCACAAAACAAGTAAGAAATGCCAAGGCAGCTTCTACACAGCTGAACTAGATGCCTCCTATCACAACCCTTCCAGGTTCTGGGGTACCATAAAGGGCATCCTAGGTCAAACTTCTACCCTATCTTACCACCCAAAATTCAACTAAATAGTGTTGAAATCACCGACAAGCAAAATATCTTGAATGCCTTTAACGATCATTTCACTACAGCTGGCCTGGCTTTACTCTCTCCTGCAAACCTATTAAGATCATCACTAAACCTACAATCTACTGAGGGACAAAAGGTTGCTTCCACATTCTCATTCAAATCAATATTCTTCAAAGAAGTAGAAGACCTTCTACTCCAGCTAGATACCACCAAAAGTGCAGGTGCAGACTCCTGGATCCTCTTTCTAAAAGTAGCACTGCATGCCTTAACCGCCTCACCCACCTCTTCAATCTATCACTTGCCACTGGTTCTATCCCCTCAATATGGAAAACAGCTCAAGTGTTTCCATTACTTAAGGCAGGTGATCCCATGGACCTCAATAATTATAGGCCCATCTCCATCTTACCAGTACTATCCAAGATGCTTGAGAAGCTGGTAAACTCTCAGTTAACTGCCTACCTTGATACCAATCTCCTTAATCCAGCTCAATCTGGGTTTAGATCTATGCATAGCACCATCTCTGCACTAGCAAAAGTCACAAATGACTGGCAGACTGCCTTAGACAAAAGAATAATACCTGTGCTGTGTTTCTGGATCTAAGCAAAGCCTTTGACACTGTGGATCATGAACTCTAATCTCTCTCTGAACTCCATAGGCCTTGACTCACTCTCTTAAATGGTTCAGATGCTATCTCTCTGGAAGATTACAACTGGTAAAAATGAAGGTGATCTATCTACCTCTAAACCACTCCTAAGAGGTGTACTGCAAGGCTCCATCCTGGGTCCCATCCTTTTGCCATTTACATCAACAATATTGATTCCAATCTCTCACAATCTAATATCCACCTTTTGCAGATGACACTGTACTATATGTGAGCAATCCTCAGCATCAAAAGCCTGTGAGCTCCTACAGTCTGAATTCTCCTCCTTCAGCACAACCTATTAGAAAAGAAATTACTACTAAATGCCAAGAAAACCAAAGCTATGTTCTTTGCCACCAAGAACTGTTCTTCCACTATCCCATCATTCACCCTCCCACAACTCTCTCACTATCCTTGTGAAAATCTGAATATGTAGACAAATTCAAATATCTAGGAGTATGGATAGACAATAAACTAGACTATACTACCCACGTTGAAGAGCTCCTGAAAAGCTAAGACAAAGACTTGGTCTATTCTATAGGATCAAACACTACCTGACCAAAGATTCCAAACAAAGATTAATCCTAGCATCATTCCTGTCCTCATTGATTATGCTGACTTCTCTATGGTCATTGCTCCTCTCCCATCTAAACAAATTAGACACCCTGTATCATAGAGCTATTAGATTCATTACTGACCTTCCTCTAGCACCCATCATTGCTCTTCTACAATGCAGTCAGTTGGACATCCCTGCAACATAGAAGAAAAAAATGCTGCTATCTGGATCTACAAAGCTCTGACAAACAAACTCCTTCCTACATCTCAGACTGCTTCAACCGGATCACATCCAGGCTCTTACACCTTGAGGATCAACAAACTGATCCTGCTGAAGATTCCATCACCTGCACCCGGTATGGAAGAGCTGCAATCAGCTATTCCCTGGCACTTATCTGGAATTCTATTCAAAAGTCATTGAAACTGGATACACTGATTCCTCTAACATCCTTCAAAAGCTGTACACCAGCCTATTCCCAGATTCGGCAACTGCTTCCATAAGGCCTAGTCCTCCCACACCCCCACCTCCCACACCTCTCTCTCCTCCACTCTCTTTAAAGCTCCTCCTATTCTTCTATCATTCCTCTAGCCCTTTCTCCACCAAACCTCGTACATATATGCCTCACCCATGTACCCATTATCCAAGCCTTATCCCTACTAAACTGTTTGTTTCTCTCCTTTATTAGGTTTTAGGTTTACTGTCCTTTGCCTTGTATATATGTAAATATTTGTACATCTATCTCACTCATAAATGATTGTATTTGTGCTTATTCAGTATCATGTTTTTGGATACAACTTGTAACCTTTTTTGTTATGACCACTCAGGTCCATCTTGTAAATGAGCTATGCTCAATGATGTTCGCCTGAATAAATAAAGATTTTGATTGATTGATTAACTGTTTTAAAGCAAGTTATCCATTCAGTTGCTGTAATTATAGCACATATATTATACTTTCCACAATTGTCAGATGTATCATGAGCTTTCAAGGACCAGATTATCTGAACTTTTTTTATGTTGTCTTGCACGCAGGCACAAACAATATCTTGCAGTAGTACCGCATTAAGAGGCTTGTCAGTGTTGGTGAATACAGGGCATGCTTTAGTAGGTGCATCTCTCATCCCCCAATTAGTGGGCATGCTAGTGCTGATGCCGAAATTATGGAAAGTGCCAGCAAGTTAAAAGAAGTCTGCCGCTGCAATCAGAGATAAGCTCGTCATGCAGTGGCAGATGACACGCCTCCCCAATGTGCTTTTCCTGGTGAAACTTTTCAATAAACATGATGGCTCCTGCCATCCACCACACACAATCCCCACACTGACACCGGGGGTGGCCAATCCCTATTTCAGCATTCCCCACCCTTTCTTTTTGCTGACAGGGCCCGATCCCCAATAGCATCAGCCCTCCCACACACACACACACTTTTTTGCCGACAGGCCCAATCCCTACTAGCATCAGCCCCTAAACTCATGGGCACACTCGGAGCCCACCCAGTGTGCCCAACATTCCCCACCCAAATGAAACTCATGGGGCATGCTGGGTGCCCACCCCAGTGTGTCCAACATTTTTTTTAGTTCACCTGTAAAGAAAGAAAACCTTCCCTTGATGTCCATTTTTGTTTTTCCTGTAAAAGAAAATGGTCCCTTGTAGTCCCTGGCACCCCATCACCCAACCCACACCCACCTCTATGCACCCCACTCCCCACCCCTCCACCCCTATACTTACCTCCAGATGTCTGGCACTGCAATCATCTGTGGAGCTGGACGTGTCTGACTCTTCAAGCTGAACTGAAAAATGAAGAAATGCCAGTAAGCTATATAATGGAATCAATGGGTGGGGGGAGGGGGTTCAACATAGGTGGATACCTCAGCAATTTGTTTGAATTTTGGCTCCAAATTTTCAACATGGGGTTCTTGGGACATCACCTCATGAACACATGCTCTGTCATATCATTATTTGGTCCTGAAAGGTGATTTTGTGGTCACTGCATGAAGTCATCTTTCAGGACCAATTAACAAAATGACAGTGCCACTGCTCATAAGGTGAGGTCCCAAAAAGCCTATGTTGTAAATTTGGTGAAAACGTTCAAATAAATGACTGTGTTATGAGCATGCATTGCATAGTCTCCATGCGCGCACGTAACTTCAACAATGTTTAATATTTTCACTCCAGATTTTCAGCATTGCCACTTTTTTCACACCTCCTTATGAACAGTACAGCTGTAATCTTTCACATCCTTCCCCAAATGTGTTTTCACACATATGGCATGGTTGCTGTGGGAAATCAACTTTCTGGACTGATTAACAAAATCACAGTACTATTGTTCATGAGCTGAGGTCCCAAAATGCTTATGTTGAAAATGTGGTTAAAAAATCCCCAAAATAATTGTGTTAAGGGCGTGCATTATGCAATTTCTATGCACGCTCGTGACTTCACCAATTTTTCATATTTTCACGCCAGATTTTCAACATTGCCATTTTGTTACACTTCCTCATTAACAGTACAGCTGTAATTTTTCACATCCTGCCCAAAATGTGTTTTTGCACCTGTGGCACCAAATGGTGCCGTCACTGTGCAAAATCACATTTTGGCTAACAAACTGATAGTGCCACCATTCATGAGGTGGGATCACAAAAAGCCCATGTTGAAAATTTGGAGTGAAAATACCAACAAACGCCTGGGGCATTAGGGTTCCCAACTGTAACGCCCCACCCTGTAGAAACTGACAGGCATCGGGTGTGATTTGGGATCATCGGCTATAATGCTCATGCCATTCCACCCCCACCCCCACCCTGCAGCCAGTAATAGGCATCGAGGTGTGCCTTGGTGTCTTCAGCCAAAAAAGTTCACCCCATTCTCCTATACTGCACCCATCTCAGTGTATTTCCTTATGGAATGGGGTGAGAGTAAGGCCCGAAGACCCCAAAGCATGTCTGCAGGGTAGGGTAGGGTGAGGTGAAATGGCATGAGCGTTATGGCAGGTGTCAGTTCAATACTTCACTGCCATTCCTATTATGCATCTCTCTAACTCCTACACTACCAGTGCCAGTGCCAGCAAGACAACATTTGGCATTTACAGATTCTTGTTACTTTTAATTGTTGCTTGCAAATCTTGCCATATCAGTTCCCAATATTGGTTTCATTTAGATGTTAACAGTGCTGTATATTCTTTTTTCACATTTTTCAAAGCCAGCATTATTGTGAAATCAGTTCTAACAACTGTCTGCCTGCCTACTTTATTTATCATCTGTTTTAATTGTCTACATTCACTGCCAAACCAAGGTTTATCCTTCCCAGTATCACATTTGCTTGGTTTCCTATCTGTCTGCAATACAGAGTGCAATGCTTCATTTGAATTTGATAAGTTCCCCTTCACATTAAACCTGTCAACTAATAACTGCAATTTATTAGTTTGATCACTTTTAATTATCTCTAGTTTCTTTTTAGTGAATTAATTCCAAAATATTTTCTTTTTCACATAGATTATTCACGTGTTTTAATTAGCTTCTATTTTCTTTGCTTGATCCACCAACTGTAAATTATAATTAATTTTATCAATCATGTAATTGGAAAATGATCACTTTGTAATGTGCTAGTAACTTGAAGTGAGATAATTTTATTATATGAGTATGCATCAATAAAGCATAAATCTATTTGACTACTGCCTGTAGGGGTTGGAAATGTTATTTCACCTTGCACTCACCCTTAGTTCTTCCATTGAAAACTCTGAGAATTTGCCCTGACGCAATTTACAATAGCATCTTGCCTATTTATCTATTTTTTTATCATTTGATTCTCTGTTTGGAATTCCTATGACTTCATCAGGATTCCATTTATATGTTTTTTTTTTTTTCAATTTCTTCAACCAGCCCGGAATGAAAGTATCCAGGAACAGTCAGCATGAGACCTGGGGATATTGGGCTGGATTCTCAAAACAAGTTGAAGCTTCAAAAAAATGTGCAAGTCCCCAAACATTGTGTAGTTGCTAAAGAAAAGGGTAATTTCACTACATCACATTCACAAAATGTCTGCAGCTGCAGAAAAAATATGCTACAGATTGCAGAAAAAAAGGTGAGGTGTAATTCATCCTGAGCTAAAGGCAGTGTACTATCAACTGAGAAACAATTTTAGACTCAGGTCACTGGGGGTCGGCAGGGGCGGGAGAGGATTGAGCATCCGAAGGACTGCTCTCCTCCCTGGGGGTGGGTTATGGTGATCCCTTGTCTGTAGTGGCCCCTGGTGGAGATCGGGAGCACTACAAGGTGCGGCGTGGTGCCTTCCCCCTCGGAGGAGAGGGACCCACTCAGCAAAGGGTTACGCTGAACTACCCCAGGGTGGGCTGCGATTTGAGGTAGGGGGTTCCAAGGGAGGACAGTAAGTGGATGTCAGGGATCATGGCTGCCTGAAGGAAGTGGCAGATATGGGACATGTAGGAGGATAAAAAAAATAATGCAAAAAAAGAGAAACAATTATAGTGGGGGTTCAGGTGCCAAGCAACAGCAAACCTGTGGGGCTATATTCTCAAAACACTTTGAAGGTGCAGAAAAATCACAAGTCCCCAAAATGTGTGCAGTTGTGAAACAAAAGAGATCCTTGCACTGCATGATATACACAAAACATCCATAGCTGTGGAAAAATACACTGTGGACAGTGGAAAAAATGCAGCTGTGGAAGTTCCTGCACAAAAGAAAAGCCATTGAAAAGTATGGCATATCCCTTTAAAAGTCTATTCTCAGCCACTGTTTTTCTGCAGGTGTAGAAGAAATGGTACACACATGTTGCACCAAAGAGAGTGAGGCATAACTCACCCTGAGCAAAAACTAGTGCATTAACAATTGGGATGCAGTTATAGTGGGGCTCAGGCAACCAAGCAACAGCAAACCTGTGGGCTATATAGCACAGTAGTGTCAGTTGTTACATCAAAAATAGCATACATTTCCATTGAACCACATGACCCAGTACAGCCTATAAAGGAGCCGCACAAGCAGTAGATGCAGAGGTGGTAACAGCCAGAAGTGTATGCTACTGAAGCAGGCAACATAAACACCTCAGGGTGAGACATAGCCAACAGGCACAGAGTGCCATTGTGGTGCACTGTCCTGCTGGTACTGGTGGTACTGATGTGGTTCCAGTTGTGGGACTGCCTGCTGGTCCTGCTGTGAGTGCTTGTTCTACTACATCTATGGCAAGACCATCAAAGTCTCCTGTGCTAATTAATATGGATCACATGTTGTTCTGGCTGCTGATCCTTTAGCACACCTGTGGATCCACACATGTGCATTTTCCGCAGGCGCAGAATTCTGTAACTCATCTTTATTTTGATTTTCTTCAACTGCAGAACTTTTGACTGAAAATATGCCACACTTGCATTTTTGCAGTATTGCAAGCCATTTTTCCACAAGTACAGAATATTTAGCTCTCTTTGAGAATCCAGCCCAACATTTTTAGCTGTATAATGCTTGCTTCTAAATTTGTTTAGTATTTTCTCAAACTCACTTAACCTGATTTGTGGTAGAATACATACATTAAAATATGTGCAAATATCAGTGATAATACTAAAAAAACACATATATGTTGTAGACATTATAATCACATGAAGCAATAAAAATGTAATAAAATTCATACTCTGTATAGGTACGCACCAATGTTTTGTAATGCCTGCACTACTCCACTGCAAAGGATGTTTGTAACTGCTTAGCACTGCAAAGGACTTATCCAGCTGCTTAGCTAACACTTTGTATAGGTATGCATCAAAGTATTATATTGATATATAATGTTTGTACATCTACCGCCCAACTAGTTATGTAACGTTGTCTTTGCTGTACTACTGTCATGTCTGTATTTGTCATACTACGAGGAGTCTTTGGAAAAGAGTCTATGACTCAAAGGATTGTAATTCCAATAATGCTAATAAATAAATAAATAAATAAATTAGTAAATAAATGAAGCTAAGACTTTTTAAGCCCTTCTTTAGCTTATGGAAATTTACTTTTCCTAAAGGCTGGGATTCCCCATGTCATGAAACCATCAAGTATTTGTTTGTCATTCAAACAATCCCAAGTTTCCTGTAGAACAATTATGCCATACTTCATAACTTTATTCGACTAGTCTTTATCAGAAAATCTATTTTTTAAGCCTGCAATTTTCCACCTTATCAATTAGATATTAAAAGCAGGCTTAGACTTAAAGACATATTTCCTTAGATATTTGATTCTGACAAGTCAGTTGTGTCATGTGTCTCTAATTCTGTCTGAGAACTACAGTACTTACATTATAGTACATTCTGATTAAGAAGAATCACTTACTGATAAAATAACACTTCTTACTCATTGATCTTTTTTGCCTCCTCCCTCTAATTATAATTCTATTATATTCTTTATCTCCCATTAGTTCATGCTGTTGTTCAGTTTGTTTAAAAATTATGTTATTCTGTGTTGTTTTATTCCTAAAGTCTTGAAATTACTGGTGACTTTCTTTTGTGCTATTGTAGTTTCCATTGTTTCAGGCTACATCTGTGCTGATCTAATCATGATATCTAAATTTATTCAAATGCCTGAAAAATCATCCCTTCTCTTTAGAAGATCTCATCTTTTACCATGTGATGATAAGACCACACAGACACATCCATTGTTCAGGGCAGCTCTGAATCTATAAGTTGTTTTAATGTCTGCCCAAGCAATTTTGTTTCCCAGGGTTCCCTTGATCATATTATATGCTGCCAGTTCTAGAGTAAACAAGTTCTCCTTTTTATTTTGGGAATGTCTCTAATACATATTGTTGGTGATATATAACCCTTTCTAATACTTTGGACTCAGTAATCTTCTTCACTATTATATCCAATACAATTTATGTACTCATATTTTTGTTATGCTTTCCAGTGATTTCTAAAAATGTTACTTTTTTACTAGGCTTGGCTGTTATATTTTTATCTAATGACTGCATACCATTGCCTCTTTAATAATTCCATTATTTTTAACTCTATCCTGCTTTCTTTTTTTATTGTTTTACTTTTGTGATTTCCTTCTACAGCCTCATTTTCTGTTATCATACAGTAATTTTCCTTGTCCTGTAGTTCTTTCACTAGAGTTTCTATTTCCTTCAGTTCCTTCTTGGCTACCTTTCTGTTGTTTCCTTTGTTGTTTGGGGAGGTTGTATATCAATTTGATGCAAACAATTTTCTTTTTTCTGTTGCTCCTACTGCTTCTCCCATACTAATACATGTGATTTGCTGGTCAAGAAATCTTCTAAAAAATGTAGGTAAAGTAAGGTAAACGTTATTTATGTGGCACCCAATCCCAGAGGATCTGGGTGCCTTACAAGGTCAGAACAAGCAATATAAACAAAGCCATTGAAACCATTAATTTAAGGTAATAATTCCCCAGCTGTATTTCCCTTTTAATTTCTTCAAGATTTTCAGCAACTGCTCCAACAGTTTGATTCTTTGTAGTAGAGTCTAGTATACCAAATTATGTTCCTTTGACTTGAGGGGGGGGGGTTCAGTTCCTGCTCCCCTTTCTACATATTTGGTCCCTGAATCAGGGATATCAGGAGAACATCTTGACAGAGGGTCAAGACTTAACCTTTTAATGTAAAGTGAAATAAAAATATCTAAGTATTTTAAGTAAGACCTTGGTTGTTTTTGGTTTTCAACCTCCTGTATAACACATTCAATAATGCCCTCATGAGCATTACTAATTTGTTTGACTATTTGCTCTGGTTCACATCGTAAATCTATGAATTGATTATTTGCAGGATAAATTAATTTTTCAGCAATAACATTTGATTGAAATGAAACTTGTTTTTCTGGACTTATTAGATCTGACTGCATATGACTTGGTCCTGTTTTATGTAAAGGCTTCAATACATCTATTTTGTTTGACTTGATGCCTGGCTCAGTGGTTTTATTTGAAATTGGTTCCTCCAAATCTCTAATGTGTTCCATTAATGGGTTAAACTGAACAGAATGATTTAAAATCAGAGAAGATGTCATTTCTGGATTATAGTCATTCTTTAATATCTTTTTATCACCTCTTAATTCTTTATGCTTATCTGGAGACGTCAAAGAACTAGTTATTTTCTTTGCCCGAATAACTGCTGTATCTTTCCTTTTTAAAGGATTTTTTTGTTTACTTGATCCTTGCCTGTTGACCCCCCCCCATCTATCTTTTATTACAAGAACTCTTCTCAGTTGTCTTATATTACTTGGCTAATCCATGGAATTTTGCTTCATTATACAGCTAAATAAACAGTCACAAAAATACAATAAAATTCCTTTATTAAATAGTAGACAATAAAATGTGTCCAATAAATATGCTACTAAAAACTATTTTCTATTTTCAGAAATTGCAGCAGTTTAGGATATAATATAGTGTCATATTATTTCACAAATATAAAGTCCTGTTATCTCACAATTCCAGAATTGCACCCATGGCCTTCTGTGTTCAAAAATGTTGTGCAGCTCTTGTCAAAATGTATTGGTCAAACATGGTCTTTCCTTCTACTTGCAGAAATAAAAGTCTGAGGGTTTTTTTTTTCAACCCAATGATGATTTTCATACAAAACAATGTAAAATACTTGTATGGTATAAATTTCCTAAAATCATTAATGTTAAGAATGAGATACAAATCTTAACTTAAAATCCCTCTGTTACTAAAGAACATTATAAATATCCAACTCAAAAAAGTTTACCAAATTGTAAATCAGACCTGTCATATAATCAAAATCTTCATACAGACTATCAAAATATATATATATATAGACAAAACTTACATCATGTGCAAAAGGAAAAGCACAGTGCAAATGAATTTCTGCTTCAGAGGCTGTTATGCTGTGTTCAGTTTATCAGCAGTCTAATGTTCTTATTATTAAAGTGTTGGTTTCTAGAGTGTCACATTTAAATAACTTCTAAAATATCTGGGTTTTAATGAAATCTTTATTTTCAGCAGTGTGAATGCTGTTCATTATGCCCTCTCTCTTCAGTGTTCTCTCACATCTGAAGAATACAGGTTAGAGTTAACCATTTATCCACAGCACCACATTAGCCTTAGCCCATTTCACTGACTATGTCCTCAGAAACATGGATTTGGGTAAGGCTACAGGTGCTGTATTGTGGATCTGACTAAGGCATTTGACCTAGTCAACCACCCTCTCCTACACTCTACTCTCCACCACCTTGGCTGCTCCTCAGAGACTTCCTCATGGTTTCAGAGCTATCTCAAGGGCAGGTCCAAGTCAGTTACCATTGGGGCTGCATCCTGCCCTGCCCTGCCTGTCTCTACCAGGGTCCCTAAAGGCTCCATTCTAAGCCCTTTACTGTTTTCCATATTTGTCAATGCACTCCCGTCAGAGAGTCTCTCCTGTAAGGCACTTCTCTATGTAGATGACCTTTTTCTATACCATAGTGACAAGTCACTTGCAAATATCTCCTCCATCCTTACCCTTAATTATGGTGCTACCTACAATTGGTTTACTTCCAAAAAGTTCCTGGTAAATGAAAAAAGACAAAATCAATGTTATTTGGCTCAAAACCATTCCTCACCAAGGTCTCTTTACTTGTACTCACACCTGTTGGCCCCCCCTCAAAAATGTCTCTAGTTTCAAAAACTTGGGCATCACCCTGGACCCTCCTTTACATCCACAGATCATGTTAATATTTCTGTGCGTAGAGTTAACCAGAAATTAGGAGCCACCTCCCAGTCTTGAAAAAGCATCAAGTGCGATGTGAAACTTGTGTAGATGCCTTGTTCTGTGTGTGGGGGGGGTGCTATGATTTTACTAATAAAGTCTGATTTATAGTTTGCTAAAATATGGCAAATTGGCAACTTTTTGGAGTTTGAGCTGAGAGTTTCTTCCTTTTTCTGTGTCTGTAACTTGTACTTCGGCTCCTCTTGGGTCAGATCTGAGTCATGTTTCCTGTGTTTGCTTCACGACCTACTGGCTAAGACAATTCCTGTCCCATGAGGTGCACCTAGCAATTGCGCAAGGCAACCTTCTACCCCTTATTGATTACTGCTCCCCCATATATTCCATGTTGTCAACCCTGCACTTCAAGCTGACATCAGTTTACAACAGCATCTGCCACTTCATTCTCCTCACACTCTTTTCTACCCATTATTGTGACTTATACAAATTGCTTGGTTGGCTCCCACTTAAAGGGCACTTCAACTATGCCCCGGGCTGCCTAATAGACACTACACTCAGAGATGGTTCCCTGTACCCTTATTCACCCTTACACATGGGCAAAGTGGCTGTTAGGTGCCTCCATGAATCATCCATCCTCCCTCTGGTAATTCCCAGAATCTCTGCTACCATAGGCAGCAAAGTCTTTTCCCTCTCTGCCTCCTCCTTGTTGCCCCCTCATTGTGGAACAAGCTCCCTATATTGCTCAACTCATCCTCTTCCCACTTATCCTTCAAAAGCCACTTCAAAGATTGGCTACTACTGGAAACCAAATGCCACTGTCCATCTGTGTAAGCTGGGATGATCCTCCTCACCCTCAGCTTTTGTGGGGTCACCCCACCCTTGCAGCACCCATTTCTTTCCAGCTTCTTTCCCACCCCCACCTGGCCCTCTCTCCTCTCCCTATAGTCTACTTCACTGCACTTTGCTTATTGTGGACTGTCACACTAAATTTTGAATATCCACCTGGTTGCTACTTAATTTAGTTGTTGATGTGCCTTTTTGAAACTGCACGTCATATGGTTTACCTGTTAATGTGTCACCTTACTGTATTGTTCTCCATGTTCCTGTGATAATGCATATGGACTTGTTGCTAACCTACAACTTCACCTTGTACCTTATTGTATTCTCATTTTTGTTAATACCCTCTGTATTGTAACTCTGTGCACCTCATTGTTAATGGCCTGAATTGCTGCCATGGTACTCCTCCTGTATTCTGTTTTGCTAAATGTGCCATTGTTTATGGCCCGGGTCACATCTGAAAATGGTCCCTTGCATCAGCGTACCTACCCAGTCACCAAAGACATACATACATAAATAAATATGATGTGATACTTCCAGTGAGGGGGATTGGCCAATGAGGGGTTACGCCATCAGAAATTGGCCAATTCAAATCTACAGCTCTAAAATTAAAAGTAAAAAATAAGAATTTAATACAAAGCTATTCTCAAAATTTCTGTCTCTCCAAAATATCTGTTATTAGCAAGCCTCCCCTTATTCTCCTGTTGTATCACTTAAAGTCATCAAGGTTTCTTCATTACTACAGTCCCTTCCAAAAATGCAAATTACTCCTTTTAACCAGGATGACTCTGCAGGTTTTCACAGTGAGTCATAAAAACACAACTCCCCACAAGCCATCCCAATTAGTAAAACTGGGATTAAGTTTATCAATTTTAGCAATCTTTATCCATGTCACAGCTCTCCCGAGAATCTTCAGGTCTCCCAGTCTCTTGCTGAAAAAATATTTCTTCCTAGCCAAATCCTTCTCATCTCATTCAGAACTTATACTACAATTCACCAACATTATTAGCTGCTTCTAACACTTCTGCCACTTTTTCCACTATGGACAGAATAGCTGTTCAAACCAGCTGCACCTGCAACCTTTAATAACACACTGTTCCCTCTCCTTGCACCTTCAACTTTTTTCTCTCCTCTCACCCTCCTAACCTTTACCCTGACCCCTCCCTTGAGTTTACTACCCCCTTTTGCCTATACACCTTTCCACTATTATAGCTTGTGGCCATCATCCCCCTCCCTTTACCTATTCACCCCTCTTCATTTTTAGCCTTCCCACCTCACACAACAAACCTCAAACCTTTCCAGTGACAAGGCCTCCATCGGCTGCTTTGCCCCTCCCCCACCTCTCTTAATGTGTGCACTTATATCCTACCACCTCTCTTAGAGTGTGCACTTATACCCTCCTTGTCTAAAGGATTCTATTGTTATATCTTGCAAACTGTGTAGCTTCTTAAACCAATGTATCAAACTGTTTGAGTTATTGCTTGCACTTTATCTTATATGCCTAAAATTTGACTATACTATCCTGATTGATATGTTAGCCAAAGACTGCCTCTATTTCCCTGCATTTCTCTGTTCGATATGTTACTCATTCTATAGTTCCTTTACTGACTGTTTTACACAGTAATTTTCCTGTTATTCATGCTGACATGGAACCTTTGTAAGGAGCTTTCAGCTCAAAGGTATAATCTGAGATTCAAATAAATAAATACAAATAACAGTCCTATTCTCTGTTATTCACCAGCATTTTTCCTGCATTCACTAGCATTTGCTAGCATTCACTGTAAAGAAATGAAGATAAACAGAGACTTTGGAAAAAACAAGCTCTCAGCCCTTCAAAATAAATATAAGAATTCCAATTCATTGAGGCAACAAAATGGCATACTTTTTTTAAATACAGTCAAGCATATCAAATGTAACAGGAATGTAGGCTACTCCACAGCGTGTAATCCACAGGTGGCCATCTTCCCAGCATAACAGCACACGGCCCTGATATGAACACCAAAAGACTCCTACTTCTTTTGGAGATACAAACGTAAGTGTCCAATTCAGGCAGAAATAATATTATATCTGTAGGATTTGCCATGGGTGGGTGTGTATGCATGGCACTCTGCTTTTATTGATGTATGCCATAATCAGTAGCACCCTGGCTCAGCACTACCTATATAGGCAGTGTCTTGTGACATCACTTCCTGTCTGTTGTTTTACTAAGTCCCCACTTTTCCATTTGCAGGTTATACCTGCTAGCCACTAGAGGGACCCTCTGACTATTCACCTCTGTCTCTCCACCTGAATTTCCTCCTCCTCATCCTCCTCCTCCTTCCTGGAACCCCTCTACCTACATATGCTACTTCTCTCCCTTACTCTCATTTCTTCTTCTGCCCACAGCTCACCCTCACACCCAGGCTCCTAGCCAGACCCCCGCCCTATCACTGGACCCACACCCAGCCTGCCACTAACCCCAAATGACCACTAGGAGTCACTATTTCCACCCTGAATTTTGGCCCAAACCAGCCAGACATCTCCCCTGGCCCACTCGTACCAGCACCCCCAACTCTCCCTGACTTAGTCTGATCCCACTCTAAACTGACCATGTACACTGGCCCACGGCACCCACCCCCTGGATGCCCCTCTGCCACCTACCCTGGCTCCCCATGTTTGCAACTTGTCCTCACCCTCCCGACCCTTCAAACCCTGCCCATTCCTTGTTCCCCTATGGCCTCCTCCCCATCACAGCACACCCCCCCAGAGGTTGACATACTGCCACCCCCTGGTCAGAGCCTTGGTCTTTCTACTACTCCTATCTGATAATATACATCCAAACCCAGGCCCTGCCCCCTCCAGCCCACCTGCTGGGTCCACTGGTCTCCGCATAGCCTCCATGAACATATGCAGTCTACTAAAAAAATTTGATGCCCTCCAGTGCTGGGTCATTACATCAACCAGATATCATAGCCCTGGTTGAAACCTGGCTGTCCAAATCCACCCCTGACTCCTTTGTCTCCCTCCCAGGCTATACCCTATACCGGGAGGACCGAGTGGGCAAACATGGGGGTGGTTGTGCAAATTATACCAGGGATACAATCTTTGGACAAGTGCTCCCTGACCCCGTTCTTGTAAATGGCGCCCAGGCCCTCACCCTCAAACTTACTCCTGAACCCTCCAGGGGCCCTCTCTATCTCACCACTGCCTATGTTCCCCCAAAGAACCAGAATCCGGCACTAATATCTATAACAGAATATCTCACCACCCTCCACTACAAGGCAGAACAAATCCTAGTGGGGGACCTTAACGTGAACTGGCTCAGCGCCTCCTCTTCCACTACCTGAGATTCTTTCACTGTCCTAGACCTGACACAACTCATCTCCCAGCCCACTAGAGTAAACCCAAAGAGAGGAATCAGTACCCTTCTGGATGTGATTATCACCAATTGCCCCCAAAAATCCATGACATCCAGGTCCTCCCAGACTCCCTAAGTGACCACTCCCCTATCCTATTCCTTTGGGCAGCCCCCACTCCCAAACCCAAAGCCCAGACCACACTCCGCAGGTGCCTCCGATCTGGTGGGCTGATAAAACTCAAACAATTTCTCGCCCAGATTGATTGGTCCCCCATTCATCATGCACCTGACATAGACACTGCCCTCACCTTTTTCTTCCAAACCTTTAACAAGGCCTGTGACCTCTTTGCACCCCTCTCCAGAATTTGATCCAAAAAACATAATGCACCCTGGGTTACCTCTGCCCTAATATAAATGTTTAGAAACAGGGATAACCTCTGGCACCTTGCCATTGAAACGGGCTGGATGGCTGATAGACAGGCCTACAATGCTGCTCAGAACAGGTGCACATGGGCCGTCCGTAAAGCTAAGGCTGACCATTACCAGGCCACCATCACCTCCTCCTAGCAGTGTGCATGAACTTTCTGGACAATGTTAAACAGCTAAATTTGAAATCACGCTCCCCTTCCCCATCCCAGTTCACTATTGATGGATCTACCTCCACCGACCCTGCCTGCATTGCTAACTGCCTTAACACCTCCTTTACTGACCTTAGCTCTGTCCTCCCCAGTAATTTCTTTGACCCTCCCCACCCTACCTCCCCCTGTCCTCCAACACCCCAGCTTCCACCTACGCAAGGTATCTGCCCAGGAAGCTAGACCTCTCCTAATTAAAGCATTAAATAGCAATAGTCCTGGCAGCGACTCTCTGGACCCCAGTATTCTCTGGCTGGTGCTGGATGATGTCCTTGCCCCACTCACCAGCCTACTTAACTGATCCCTCTGCCTGGGGCAATTCCCCACTGCATGGAAAAATGCAATAGTCACACCCATCCATAAAGGAGGTGACAGGTCCTCCGCCCAGAACTACCGACCAATCTCCATCCTCCCCCCCAAAGCCCTAGAAAAAGTGGTGGCCATTCAAATAACTGAATATCTGACTAAGCATAACATCTTATGCCCAGAGCAGCATGGTCTCGTGTTGGTCACAGTACCGCACTGCACCAGTTGAGTTCTCCACCCTACACTCCTCCCTGGATGCCAGCTCCTAGCTGGTGCAGTGTTCATTGACCTCTCAAAGGCTTTTGACACTGTCTCCCACCCTCTTCTGCTGGATGCCCTCTGCCACACTGGTTTCTCTGCTGGCCCACTCGCATGGTGCACTAGCTATCTATCTGCTCTCTCCCAGTGTGTAAAAATCAACGGGACACTCTCTGAAACTCACCCCATCCACTCAGGGGTACCCCAGGGTTCCATCCTGGGCCCCCTACTCTTTTCACTCTATCTAAACACCCTGCCCAGGGCATGCTCTGGCAAAATTCTTATGTATGCAGACGATGCCATCATTTTTGCCACCCACCGCAATCCCATCTCCCTCCAGGACACCCTACAACAATCCTTCAAAGATGACAAAGCCTGGTTTAAAGAGCACAGACTCGTCATTAATCTTAAAACAACCAAAACAATGCTGTTTGCCCACCCCCAAAACAAAGCCTGCAACTTCCTACTCTCTATCCTCCCTAGTACCAAACAACCGCTTGTACAAGTCTGCTTCTACAAATACCTTGGGATTACTTTTGATTCAGCTGTCACCTACCACACCCACATTGATGCCCTTGCATCTGCCACTAATACACGGCTTGGCATCCTCTACCACTATAAAAACTGCCTCCCCCTGATGCTCTCTGTCTTGCAGTTACGTCATCAGTACTGTCCCTTGTAGACTATGGCCTGCCAGTCTATGGTGCTGCTGACACCACCACCCTCAACAAAATTTGCCTCACCCTAAATAAGGCCTGCAGGCTGATTACTGGTGTCCCCAGGCTCACAAATACTTGTCGACTCTATGACGAGGCAAAACTACTTAATCTAGATGAACGGCTATGCTATCAAACCTGCCTCCTCATGAAAAAACTCTACTCGGGCTCTCCCCATCCAGGGTGACAGCCTCCATCTGCCACACCCAACCCACTATCACAACCAGAACCTCAAACAAGAGCGCTCTCCTGGTCCCCAGAACCAGGACCACCCATGGTCAGAGGTCCTTCTGCTACAGAGCCCCATCCTGGTTTAACTCTCTCCCTGCTTCCATCTCCAATGCCTCCACAATCTCCAACTTCAAAACCACCCTGCGGAGCCAACTGTTTAACACTCACAGCTGCTCCTGTCTCTAAATGTGGCCTTGATCTCTCCACACTTGACAACGCCAACTTGGGCGGCACTCCACCTCACTACCCCCCCACACTTCTCCCTCGTTGCATCCTCCTCTGTTAATTACCAGCTTGTGCACAGCTGAATCACTGCAATTGCTACTAAATTGTATAAATGTATGAAATCATTCTGTGTTACTCTAAGTCAGTGATTTGTATGCTGTAACCTACAGTACATTTGTTTCTCTCTGTCCTCAATGTGACGAGGTACCTTTGGAAATGAGCCCCTGGCTTAAAGGTTGTAAACTGATTGTACAAATAAATAAATAAATAAAATAAATAACAGTTCTTTTTTGACATTCTAAGTAAGATCTGAGGAGATATTTTCCAGGATTTTAGTTTTACAAAGATGTCCCTAAAATACTGTGGCCTTAACAGGAAATGTCTTACTATTCTGAGGTTCCCTTTTCTCCATATACAGTAGTACACCAAGGTGAATTAAAAGAAAAGGAGAGTTTTGCCCACAGTTTGTCAGTATATAACACCAAAAGTTTTATATTGGTGTATATGTACTGACAACAAAAAAAGACTATGAGTTGATCGTTGTCAGTCCTCCATCCTTAACTTGTAAATATAATATATTCCATTTGATGGGGTTAAGACAGCTGCCCCTTACTGCCTAAAAAAAATGCTCAAGATTGTAGTCTTCCTGTTTTTTAGGAAAGGGGAAAACATTGCTAATGTATAGGAAAACGGGTAACAGATATGTTTTTATCACATAAATTATTTTTCCTTTATTCATTTTCCATTTGTTCCACCCTTGTACCATGTTCTGACTGATATTAATTTTGCTGTCCCAGTTCAGGGTACCCATCTCTTCTCCCCCAAATAAGATTCCTAATATTTTCAAAGGTCTCTGTGTTAATGCTTTAGTTTGTATCTGGTCTGGGGGATCAGGTTGTTTTCCTAGCTGTTTCCCTCTGCATTTATGCATATTCAAACTAGCTCCAACTAATTTTCCATACTGGTTGCACAATGCTAAGGTATTAGAGATAGACTGTTCACCTTGTGTTATTATGCAGATGTTATAGAAACATAGAACATAGACTTTGACGGCAGATAAGGACCACTTGGCCCACCTAGTCTGTCCATTTCCCTACCTACAGGATAAACTGTAGATCCTATTTAATCAACAGCCTATTTCTTCCTACCCACCCACAAAAATTGCCTTATGTCTGTCCCATGCATTCTTGAATTCTCCCACAGTTTTAGACCCCACAACCTCCTCAGGAAGGTTGTTCCAGGCATCCACCACCCTCTCTGTGAAAAATTACTTCCTCACATTGCCCCTGAGCCGTCCCCCCTCTATCTTCAAATTGTGCCCCCTTGTTGTCGCACATCTCTTTTTCTGAAAGATGCTACCCCCTTGGACTTTGTTAATTCCACTGAGGTACTTAAATGTTTCTATCATGTCCCTCCCTCTCCCTCCTTTCCTCAAGGGTATACATATTAAGCTCCTTTAGCCTCTCCTTGTATGGCTTCTCTTGCAGACCCCACACCATTTTAGTTGCCCTCCTCTGAACTGCCTCTATCCTGTCTATGTCCTTGCGGAGATGGGGTCTCCAGAACTGGACGCAGTACTCCAGATGGGGTCTTACCAACTGTTTGTACAGAGGGATAATAACTTCCTGTTTTCTGCTGGTGATGCCTCTCCCTATACATCCCAGTATCCCCCCAGCCCTCCCTACCGTCTTCTCACATTGCTTGCCAACCTTAAGGTCATCTGATATGATTACCCCCAGGTCCCTTTCCATTTTTGTTGTTGTTACTACCTCCTCCCCACATTGTGTAATTTTCCCCTAGGTTTTTGTTTCCCAGGTGCATTACTTTGCACTTCTTTGCACTGAATCCAAGCTGCCATACTTCTGACCATTCCTCCAACCTTGCCAAGTCCCTTCTCATCCTTTCCACTCCTCCTTGTGTATCAACCCTGTTGCAGATCTTTGTGTCATCTGCAAAGAGGCATACTTTTCCTTCCAGTCCCTCTGCAATGTCACTTATAAAGACATTAAAAAGGAATGGACCCAGTACTGAACCCTGCGGTACCCCACTAGTAACCCCTCTTTCTTCAGAGTGGACTCCATTTACAATTACCTTCTGTGTCCTGTTGTTCAGCCAATGTTTTACCCAGGCTACCACCCTGGGACCCACTCCAAGGCTGGTTAATTTGACTACTAATCTTTGTGTGGGACTGTGTCAAATGCCTTGCTAAAGTCTAGGTAGGCCATGTCCACAGCCCCTCCCTGGTCTACTACTTTGGTCACCCAGTCAAAGAAATCAATTAGATTCGCTTGACATGACTTTCCCGCTGTGAACCCATGCTGCCTTGGGTCCGGTGCCCCACTGTCCTCTAGGTACTCAACAATTCTTTCCTTCAGAAGTGATTCCATCACTTTCCCTACCACAGAGGTCAAACTGACAGGTCTGTAGTTTCCTGCCTCTGTCTTGCTCCCACTTTGTGAAGGAATCACATCAGCCTTCTTCCAGTCCTCAGGTACCACACCATCCTCCCATGATTTGTTATAAAGGGTAGTCAGTGGTGTCACTAGTTCTCTGCTTAATTCTTTTAGAATTCTGGGGTGAATTCCATCTGGCCCCATTGCTTTGTCCACCTTCAGTTTTAGGAGTTCTTTCAGAACCCTTTCTTCTGTGAAAGGACTGGGATCGACTCCACTCTCCAGAGTGCTTCTGTTAATTGGATTAGGCACCTCCCCCACTTCCTCTTTTGTGGATACTGAACAGAAGTATTCATTCAGTATCCCTGCTTTTTCACTGTCACTCTCTGCCCACCCACCATCCATTCTATTCAGCCTCACTATCCCTCCCTTTGTCTTTCTATGCTCCCTGATATACATATAAAAGTTTTGATCCCCCTTCTTAACTGAGTTGGCTATCTTTTCATCAGTTTGTGCCTTTGCTATTCTGACCACCCTCCCTGCTTCCTTCTGCCTTAAATGGCACAGTTCTCTGTCCTGTTCCTTCTGTGTTTCCTTGTGCTTCCTAAATGCTATCTTTTTCTCCCTAACCTTCACCGCCACTTCTTTTGAGAACCGTAGTGGCTTTTTCTTTTGTTTTGATTGGTTTATTTGCTCACACAAAGGCTTGTTGCCTCTGTGATGGCAGTTTTGATATTTCCCCATTGTTTCTCCACCCCTCATTCTAGCCTGTTTGCTAGTGCTTTTCTAAGGCACTTTCTCATCTTGCCAAAGTCAGCCCTCCTGAAGTCCAGAACTCTCACTTTTGTATGGCTTGATTCTGTAGCTGAGTTTATCGTGAACCACACTGTTTGGTGGTCACTTGTTCCCAAATGACTACCCACTTCTAGATCTGAGATCCTCTCACTATCCCCATTAAAGAGTACGAGGTCTAAGATTGCTCCCTCATGAATAGGTTCCAAAACTAGCTGTCTGAGGCGTGCCACCTGAACGGCATCAAGAATGGCCCTGCTTTTGGATGTGGCTGCAGAAAAGGTGCTCCAGTTAACATCTGGCATATTAAGGTCCCCCATCAACAGTATCTCCCCTTTCTCTGCCATCCTAAGTATGCCTTCTATCATATCCTTGTCCATTCCTTCCCCCTGACATGGGGGTCTGTATACAACCCTGTGCGGATTATGGTGCCATTTCCAGTCTCTAAGGGACCCACAGGGCCTCCTCTCCCTCCCTGTTTACTCTTTGTTCAGTTGCTATCCTTCCCCATATAGAGAGCTACTCCCCTTCTGCCCTCCCTGTCTCTCCTGTAGATTGTGTACCCTGGTATGTTAACATCCCAGTCATGGTTCTCTGTGTACCATGTTTCTGTGACTGCTACAATATCCAGGCATCCCTCTTCCATCAAGGCCACCAGTTCAGGGAGCTTGTTGCCCAGACTACAGGCATTGGTACTCATTACCCTCCATTTCTTGATGGCCTTACCCCTTTTTGCCCCATCCCTGTCCTTATTGCATTTGTCACTTTCTCCATTTACCCCTGCGCTTCTCCCTATTGACATTTCTATATTGGTGTCTACCTCACTTAGTACCCTGATTTTTTGGGGGGCTAGGATTTCTCTGCTCCTTTCTGGTGCCTCCCCCCTTGGCTAGTTTCAATGCTTGCCAATGAAGTATTTAAACCTATCACCTAGGATCCTGGTTCCCTCCTGGATAGATGCAGACCATCAAGCCAGTATAGGCCTGCATCTGTCCAGGTGGACCCCCAGTCCCCAATGAAGCCAAATACCTGAGCTCTGCACCAGTTTTTCAACCACTGATTGAATCCCATGGTGTGGAACACCCTAGCCTCATCCATGCCATAGACAGGTAGCACCTCTGAGAAGGTTACCGTGTGTGCTATTTGTCTAAGGCCCTTCCCCATCTCCACAAATGCTTCTTGCACTGCTCTGATCCCTTTCTTAGCCAGGTCATTTGTCCCTAGGTGGACAATGACATCCAGCTTCCTCCCCGTGCAGCTGATCCTGTGATCCTGAGGATTCGCTCCCTGTCCCACCAAGCCATGGCACCAGAGAGGCACCTTACCTCTCTCTCCTCTTCCTCCCCCAGTTCTACCTTTCTAACAATGGAGTCCCCCCCCCAGGAGTTGTTTCCTTCCCCTGTGGGGTCCCATGCCATCCTCCTGTGGGTCTCCTTTGTGGAGGTTCCCAGCATCCTCCTTGGTCTCCACTGTGGGTGCCTCCATAGAGGAACCACACTTTTCCAGAACAGCATAGAAATTGTGGAGAGGTACAACTGTTTCACCACCCTCACCTTCCCTGAGCCCACTGTGGTTCAACCGTTCCTCTTTCTTGGCAACCTCTGAGGCAACAGCAGTGACTCTGGTGGTCCCTGGGTGAGAGAGGAGGTCCCACAAATCCTGGCCAACTCAGTCTGGAGATGAGCAACCTCCTCCCTCCGCCCAGAGAGGTACCTGCAGATGGGACAAGACTGCATCCTCCAGAATGTCTTCCAGAAGACTGCTGCTCCACAGCCACTGCACTGCACCACTCCCACCATGTCTTTTTTTTTTCTGGCCTCCTAACTGTTGTTTGGAATACTTACTCTTTCCTCTGTTTGTTTATTTTCTTTTTTTTTTTTTTTTTCTTTTTTTTCTTCCCCTACTTCGCATATGCCAGTGCCTTAACTGGTAAGGGGTCCTCCAAAATTGTGAGTGGTCTGATATTTGGACTAGCATTTATGGCTCTTATGAATGGATCAATACAAAAAACATTCAATAGTGGACTAATGGGGCATCCCTGTTGCACTCCTTTTTGTACCAGAATGAGTGGGCCACATCTCCCATTAACCATTACGGTGACAGTTGTAATACTATATAAGGTTTTTAAACAAGATATAAAGTTGGTAGGTATTCTAGAGTGTTTCAGTGTATTCCAGAGAAATTTGTGATTAATCTTATCAAAGGCCTGCTGCTGATCCAGTGATAAGATATATCCTTCCAATCAAATTTGACTGTCTTTTTCAAAAATATCCCTTAGAAATATGAGTTGGTCAGTTATATTTCGGTCTGGAATGGCACAAAACTGTGTCAGAGAAATCAGATATTAAGCTATTGTTGTTAACATGGCATTCATTTTAGTTAGTATTTTGAAGTCGTTATTTAAAAGGCTAATTGGCCTCCAATTTCTGAGCTCCTGTCTGTCACCTTTTTTATGGAGAAAAATGAGGATCCCTTCTATCATTTCTAGTGACATACCATCTTTTTGTAAGATACAGTTATATACCTCTGCTAGTTCTGTGGAAATTTCCTTCTGGAAATGTTTATAGAACTCTGTTGTTAGGCCATAATCGCCTGGGGCCTTTCTGTTACTGAAACTAATAATAGTCTGTTCTACTTCTATAGTTTCAATATTCCTCACTAAGTCTGCTGTCAGACTAGGTGGATAGGTAAGACTTTCTATAGAGTGTAAAAATTGAAAATGTGATCTAAGCTGACATCTTCATTTTTAAATAAGTTTATAGCATAGTGGGTTACCACTTTCATTATTCCCTCAGTGCTAGTGTAGAGCTGGTTATCCATCCCTTTTACTGAAGTCATCATTTTTTTCCCCCCACTCTATCTTTGTAGCTTGTGTAAGGGCAGACCTTAGCAGTTTTCCCTTGTGTACCAAACTTCTGCTGTTTCCTTAAGGAGTCAGCTTACTTTTCATGAAAATTATTCATTAAGAATTTTACCAGTTGGATCTGTTCAGTATTGTTGTGTTTTGTGGTTTGTGCTAAGGTAATAAGATATTGCAATTGTTGTCTTTTTCTCAAATACTGACAATATTCCCTATTTCTAATATTTTTACTTAGGGATATCAAGAGCTGTTTTAACTCATTTTTTGTGTCGGACCACCAAGTGACTGGGCTTTCATACATTTCTATCACTGACTTTTTAATGATCAGAAAATATGGTATTTGCTGAGCTATTTCTGTCTTTTCCAGGATAGTGGAATTTAACTTCCAAATCCCCATCCCTTTTGTAACTTTAGGCTGTGTTCCTAATGTTAAATGTAATTCATTATGATCTGAATATTCTACTGCTGTGGTCCAGGCTGACAGACGTGGAAGAGATTGGTTAGTGAAAACAAAATCTATTCTGGTGCCCAGATTTCCTTTTTGGAAAGTGGCAATCTATCTTGTTTCTTATGTTGAAGTAGGTCTCCCTTAAATTGGCAGTCTGAATGATTTGCTTTAGACAAGCCATGTGACAAAAGATTTTTTTTTTTGTAGTGGCATTTCTCCCCCTGTCCCTTATAGACAGTCCTCAATTAAAATCTCCCCCTCAAACTAAGTTCTGTGATGTATGAAGATATGGCTGTACTAACTTAAAAAGTTCATTTCTATCTGATTTTTTTTTGTGGTGCGTAGATATTTATTATTTGATAATATTTCTCCTGATATTTTAAATCTAGTATCAAAAGCCTACCTGGGACAAGATTAATCGACTTTATTATTTCACTTTGGATGTTTTTGAAAAGTATACCAACTCCAGTGCAGGTCTCCAGGCCTATAGACCAGTATGATTCACCATGTATCCATTCTTTTTTTGCTTGCAATAATACCTCTACCCTTTAGTGTAATCTGGTGTCCAGTATTAATATAACGTCTGCTTTATTAGCTGAAAAATTAGAGACAACTACTCTTCTCTTACTTACGTTCTTGATACTGTTCACATTAATAGTGCACAAAGTAAGAGAGTGTTCCATCTACCTTATGTTCATGGGGGTTTGCCCTTCCTAGTTGCTGCATTCTGTTTTTTCCTTACAATCTGGGTGGAATATTCAAAGGGGTTGCGCATGGCGCAACAGTGTTGCAGTATGCACAACCCACTGATGTGCCCCAGTGCGATATTCAGAGGTGTTTGTTGTGCTGCGCACCCCGACGTGCCGAGGCACACCAGTAATGTACGCGGCGCAGTGTGGGGGTGTGCCCATGCATATGCACATCCCGATATTCAGTTCGGGATGTGGGCGGCGACATGCAGGCACAAACCCGCTCTTGCACCGCACAGGGGCACAAAGATTGCCGTAAAAAGCAGGAGCATGTCAGGGAACACCCACAGATGGGCTGCTGTAACTCGGCAGTTGCCTACTGTGGGTGGCCACCTGACCTCCAGAGACACAGTCCAGGCATCGTGCCACCCCTTGCCCGATCGCCGGCATATAAATACAATATCCCTGGTGGTCCAGTGGCCCTGATCCCCTGCCCAACTGTGGGCTTCAGTTAAAATCAAATACCCTGGTGGTCCAGTGGTACCCCCCTCCCCCACCCACCCTCAGACCCACCCCCTGCACCCCCAGTCAGCAGTGGGCGGCAGCTCCCCATCCACAAACCGCTCGGCTGCCCACCGACTGACAATGTACAGTATGGCTGTATGTCCATTGGTCCACTGCATGGGCCAATGGCAATGCAGACCATACTGTACTACACAGTCCCAAAATGTGAATGGTTCATTCACATTTTGGGAATGTGTAGTTCAGTATGGTCTGCACACCCATTGGCCCAAGCAGTGGACCAATGGGTGTACAGCCGTACTGTATGCTGTCAGTCAGAGGGCGGCCGGGCAGCTTGTGGGTGGGGAGCTGCCACCTGCCGCTGACTGGGGGGTGCAGGGTCATGGGTCTGAGTGGGCGGGAAGGGAGGGGGTACTGCTGGACCACCAGGGTATTTGATTTTGACTAAAGCCCGCGATCGGGCAGGGGAGCAGGTCCACTGGACCACCACAGAATTTAGTTGTAACTAAAGCCTGCAATTGGGCAGGGCAGCAGGTCCACTGGACCACCAGGGAATTATTTATATTATGCCTGCGATCGGGCATTGAGGTAGGGTCCACTGGACCACCAGGGAATGTTTTTCACTATGCCCGTGATCGGACAATGGGGTAGGGTCCACTCGAACACCAGGGATATCTTTCCACTGTGCCCACAATCAGGCATTGGGGCGCATTGCCCATCGAGGGGCAGGGGCATTGGTCCCTGATGACTGCAGCCTGGCAGGTGCCAGGCGTAAGTCGCCGGGGATCGGAGCACTGCATGCAAATGGGGCCATAATGACATGCAAATGGCCCCATTTGTGCCTTGCGTGCATAATGGCCTCATTTGCATGCCCAGTGCTGAATATCGCAGTTGATGTGCCTAGAACACCTGCACTTGTGCTAGCGCATCCCGCTGCTCCTCACCTACCACTTGCACTGGCGTAGTGCCACTGCACCATGTGCAGTGCGGGTGCACCCAGTGCCATATTCAATGGTGCTGAGCCATGGTGCAGGACCATTAAATATCACCTGGATTATGCCCTGGCTGAACCCAGTTGCACTGCACCCAGGCTTGTGCCCCTGCCTGGTGCAGTCTGAATATCTGGCCCTCTGTTTTTCCCTTTATATTTTGTCCACTGCCCCTTATCCTGTGATTCACTATTTTCTGTTGTAGGCTCATTCTGTGTGGAGCTAGCCAAGGATTCCTCTGAGTCGGAGGCATCAAATTGCTTTTGTAAAGAGGAAAATCAATTGGGAGTTTTGATTTTGGAGATTTTCGAGACTTTGGATACAGGTTATTGCAAAAAAAAGGTCTCCATTGATAGTTCTTGCTGAAACCTTGGATTATGTCCCTGGTCTGGGGGGAAGGGGCGGAATTGGTTCCTCCACTATTTCTGTCTATGTCCCCTCTGTTACCTCCATGATTGTCCCCTCCCTTGTCTCATTTTTTTCTCCTTCCTCATTCCTATTGTAATCTTCCTGTTCACTCCTCTGATGGCTTACAGTGTTTGCTTGAGTTGTTTCTGTCTTGTGCCTACTGTCCTGCTCCTGGGGTTCTTGCGAGGAGTGGGCCGATGTAGGTAGTATGGATCCAAGTGTGCTTTCTCTTGTTCTATCTCTTTGGGCATTCTCCACTGAAAGACACTGTTCCTCTGTGTCAAAGTTATTTCTTTTGGTGTGTGCTGCCCTGGGGCATTTAGTATAGGAGTGGCCTCTGGTATTACACAAATTACAAACTGGCTCACTCCTACACTGGCTGCTAGTATGCCCCACCTCATTACAAAGGAAACATCTGAGTTTGTTGCAGATGGTACTAATATGTCCTGGAGACCCACATTTGTAACATATTCTTGGCTGGCCAGCACAGAATGAAACCCCTCTGTCCCCTCCCAGGAAGAAGGAGTTTGGAAGGTGCTGTAACCAGGTGTCGGTGTGTTTTAAAATTACCCTTACTCTCCATACCCCTGTCCATATGTTTTCCATGCCAAAAATTGCTTTAGGGTGTTCCACCACAATACATCTTTGTTTGAGCCAGTATGTAAGGTCAGTTACATTAACCCCTTCATTCCTAAACAAGATTGTAATAGTTTTGTGTGCTGGTTTGGTAAGAGGAATTACTTTGAAGGGGATCCATAATGGGGTATTTTTGTAGATGTTGGTAATGCAGCCAGAAAGTTTCTAAACTATTCCTTAATTTGAAGCTGACATCAAAGAAGGTCTCTCTTTATATATGTATTAAAGCGTAGATTTCACCTGCCTGAAAGTGCATGCTTTCTTTCAGGAACTTACTTGCTACAAATATGCTATCAGGAAAGACCTCTGTTCCTCCTCTATAAATCAGTCTGACTGCACTGTGCCTCCTAGCTGGAAAATGGGCTTGTGAAATAGTGAAGCATATGGCCTAGACTGTTGTTCCTGATCCCTTTTCTGATTCTGTAAATCATTCTCCACTTTTTCATCTCTGGTTATATATGACATTACAACATTTTGTACTTCGCTCGTATTTCCAGCAGTTTGATTCTCACTATGATTTTTACTTACTTCTGAGGCCCCAGTTCCCTGCCTTACTGCTGCTATATTTACATTAAAAACAGGGTTTTGAGTAAGGCATAGTTCTTGCATGAGTTGTAAAGGGGATGGGCGTGATGTATCATTCCCCATCTACTGTGTGGCTGCTATCGGCTCTGTTTCTTTATGTTGAATTTCCTTTTTGGTTCAAAGTTCGGGGCTGGGCTGTCTGCCCCCATTCACTTTTTCTTTTCTTTATGTAATCTATTTTGCCTTTTTTCCCCATACTGTCAGCCCAAGCCATAAAAGAAAACACTAGCATTTTGTTGATCAGATTCCGTCGAAAACATAATGTCCGAACTTGCATATTGTGCTGTCCCAGTTTGCAAGTCCGCCATTCCTTCTGTCATTCCCTTAGAAACGCTGGGACTGCCGGCACAGTTGCTAGGTGAGGCCGCTACCGGTGAATCCATAACTTTATTCTCGTATTCCTTCGTAATTTCCAATTTGCGTAGTAGAAAGCACTCATCCTCTTCTCTTAGCAAATCATTTAATGTTTTACCTTGTGCTGTTCTGTTAACTTTATCAATTTGTTTAATTTTTTGTTGCAGTTCACCGGCAGCTTGCTCAATCTCTATGGGCATCTCCAATGTCTTTCCAGCTGTCTATTCCATGTCCTCAGCTGCTCCCACAGCACTGAAAAAAACTTTGGTCTCCTGCAGCATTGAGTTAGGAGAGGAGACCTGCTCTGCTAGCTCCCACACTGCTGCTGTCTGCAGAATCTCTCTCACAGTATCCATGTTGCGTGATGATCAGAGGTTCCCCCTACATGAAGAGCAGGGGTATTTTCCAGGTGTCCTGGCCAAATTTCCCCCATTCACTGGAAATACCACCAACAGCTTAATCTGGTTCAAGGTCAGTTGGCACTCACCTGTATGAGGGGGTCAAGGGGGGGAGGGACAGCTGCAAGTAGGGTGCTAGCTGTACACTCAAGCAGACTTGATAGACCATGTGGCCTGTTTCTGCTGGCAAGTAGTAAGTAAGTAAGTTAAGTTCAACTTTTTTTTTCAATTAAGAATTTATTGAATTTTCAAAAGAAAACATAAACATTACATACGGAATGTTCAAGAGAATATAAAAACATGTTACAGAGTCAAAATATGTATAAAGCAAAGAATTGAAATTAAAACCGACAATATATATTCAATACACCTTTACATAACTGTAAGTGAAAACCTGAAAATTGTTAATAGTACTTCAAAACCTGACTTCTAAATTAGAGACACATTTCTAGAAAAGATCCCCACTTATCATTAAACATGTCAGTATGGTCTAGAGCAATATAATTAATTCTCTCATTATTTGCCCAGCTAGTGAGAGACTCAAGCCTTTGTTTAAGTGAAGGGACTATAGGATCTTTCCAACTCTTTAACAGAAGTCTTTTAAAAGCCAGAGCCACAGAGAGTAACCACAACTTCTTATGTTTTTGAATACAATGAATATCAGAGGTATCCCCCAGAATAAGAACCATTGGAGAAAAGGGAATAGATGTCCCCAGGATTGCTTGGCATACTGCATGAATCTGTTTCGATACATTCAGTACTCCTTTGCATTGCCAAAGTAAATGACTCAGGCCTGTCTTTGCCATTCCACATCTCCAACATATATCATTTTGTACTAGACCTAAATTATACAATTGTTTATGTGAATAATAAAAATAGTGTAATCGTTTAAATTGAAGCCTGCCTTGGGTTCCCCTACAAAATTTGATTGCGTTACCCCCAAATACCCTCCCAGATTGTACCGGAGATTTTCAGTTTTAAATAATTTTCCCATTTTGTTTTGGCTGACTCTGTTAAGGAAATAAGACTAAAGGCCTTAGGTAAAAAGGCAACTTTAAAAAAAGTATCCCAGACTGAGAAAGTTTTAAGAGAGTAATCTGTTTCTAAGAAATTAGTATGCAAATAATGCCTTTACTGCAAATAAAAGCTAAAATCAGATTTATTTAAATGAAATGTAAGCTTTAAGTCCTCAAAGGAGAGAATCCTATTGTGACTATCTAACAGATTACCAATACTTTTGATACCTTTAACCATCCATTCATTGCGCGAAAGAGCCCTGCCATTCGAGATTATTAATTTATTTTGCCAAAGAGGCATAAATTTCAGAGGTGCATGTTCCATCTTCTTTAGTTGGTTACATTTTCTGCATACCCTTATTGATATTTGTAAAGTAGGGTGAATACTACAATTTAAAGGTATCTGTTTTAAAAAAAAGTCAGATAAAACCATAGGGGAAACTAGATTGTCTTCTATTCTGAGCCACAGTGGAGTATTGTTTTTATTAATGGGGGTAAACCATAAAGTGGTCTGTTTAAGTTTGAAGGCCCAGAAATAACGCTGCCACCAAGGGAGAGCAAAACCACCTTTTAGTATAGGGGATCTTAATTTGTTTTTAGCTAAGCAAGGGGGCTTTTTCTCCCAAAGAAAACTAGAAATGTCTCTATCTATTCTGGTGAACCACTCCAGTGGAATGTTAACAGGGAAGTTATTCATGAAATAAAAAAATTCCAGGGCTACAGTATAACCATTTTTATAGCATTAATCTTTCCCCAAAGGGACAGATGCAGTTTTGTGCATTTGTCTAAAATTACCTTCATATCATTAATTAAATTGGGAAGATTTTGATGAAGAATTTTTTTCTGTTGAGTTAAAAAGTTTTATGCCTAAGTATGAAAACCCATCAGAAGGCCATGAAACATTCAAATTCTTTTTAAGATTTTCCAGCTCACAAGAAGAACCACTGCCTAAATGTAGACATTCAGATTTGCTCCAGTTAACAGAGGTCAGAAATGTTTCCAAATATGTCTAAGAGTATGATAAAATATTTTTTGTGTACATGTATATATATATATATATATATATATATATATAGATATATATATATATATATATATATACACATATGATTTACAGATATGGGCCCAGATATTCAAAAGGGTTGCGCCATGCGCAACAGGGTTCTTGTCATCGCAAGTCCTACATTGCGCCATTCTGCGATATTCAGCAGGAGGCAGTTGCGCCACTGAAAACAGGTTGAGCAACAGCGCAATGCAAATGAATGCATGCTCAACAGGAGGGGGAGGAACCATGCATAAACTGCGCAACCCGATATTCAGTCAGGTTGTGCAGAGTTGTACATGCACGCCTCAACCTGCACCTGCACACTTTGATCAAAAAAAAGAAGGATCAAGTTGAGGGCCACCCACAGGTGAGCTGCTGTATTGCAGGCGCAACACAGCAGCTGCCACCGTGGCTGGCCCCCAACTCAATCCTATGCCCCAACAGCCCTATCACGGGCAGAGCGTAAAAACAACCCCACCCAAACATCTCCCAATGCCTGATCGCGGGCAGAAAGTATCATGAAACCCCCGCACAAACAGCTCCCAATGCCCGATCGTGGGCAGGAATATAAAAGACCCCCAACCCGAATATCTCCCTGGTGGTCCAGTGGACCGTAATGCCCGATCGCGGGCAGAATGTCCAGTGACAACCCCTCCCAAACATCTTCCTGGTGTCTAGTGTCCCCCCCACCACTTCATTCACAAATCTGGACTGTCATGTACGGTATGGGCTGCACGCCCATTGGCTCTAGCTCTGCACCAATGGGCACGCAGCCCTACCGGACAGTCAGTTGGCGGGCGGCAGGCAGGTGGGATACTGCCGCCGCCCGGCTGCGGAGGCGGGGTGGTGGGGCTTCATGGCTTAGTGAGGTGGGGGACACTAACACCAGGGAGATGTTTGGGGGTTGTCACTGGACATTCTGCCCGCAATCGGGCATTACGGTCCACTGGATCACCAGAGGATCATACCGGGTTAGAGGTCTTTTTACATTCTGCCCGCGATTGGGCATTGGGAGCTGTTTAGGCGGGGGCGTTTCACGTTCTGCCCTTGATCGGGCATTGGAAGATGTGTGGGGAGTTTCATGATACTTTCTGCCCCTTGATCGGGCATTGGGAGATGTGTGGGTGGGGGTTGTTTTCACGTTGTGCCCGTGATCGGGCTGCAGGGTGCATCGGTCCCCGATGGCTGCTGCCTGGCAGAGAGGCCAGGCGCAAGTCCTCGAGGATCGGCGCACCTACATGCTAATGGAATGCAAATGGGGCCATAATCAGATGCAAATGGCCCCCCTCTTGCCATGAATTATGGCCCCATTTGCATGTCACCTTTTGAATATCACCGATTTGCGCCAGCGCGTGGTACTTACCACCGCCGAAGTTTAATGCTCCAAAGTCTGACAACTTGCGGTGGCGCAAGTTCCACTGCGCCATGCACAGTGGCTGTGGCTGGGGGGTGATATTCAAAGGAGTTGCTCAATAGCGCAACTCCTTTGAATATCGCCCCGGCCACACCCCCGTGCAACTATTTTGAGCAGCGCAAGGGCTTGCGCCTCAGAATGGCACAGTTTGAATATCCGGGCCATAGTGTACTACACTGATGAAGAGCAGTTGCTTGAAACGTTTGATTGACACAGTACACTGCACATTTTCTTTGAAAGAAAATTAAGGACAAATTGCTTTTTTATAGTAAAGAATAGCTATACTTATATAACACTGGGTGAGCGGGCATTATTGTCTACCAATCAGATTTTTTTGTTCTTTAGCCATATTGGTAGCTAGCACCTCCCCTTAATTTTATCTTTTTTCTTTATTCATAGAGGTTGGCTTTACTGGATCTTCTTTTTCTTTTTTTTTTTTTTTTTTTTTATTTGATTGCAGAATGCTCCTAATAAGAGGTGCAATAGCAAGAATAAATAGAAGAGGGGACAAAGGACAACCCTGACTGGAGCCTCTGTACTAGTGTATGGGCGGTGATTTGAAACTATTGGAAATTACACAAGCTCTTGGCCTACTATATAATGTTTGAATTCATCTTAGAATACCAGGGCCAAAACCATTACAGTGCAATACTCTATATAAATGACCCCATTCTAGGGAGCTGAAAGCCTTACCAATGTCTAGGGAGATTGCTAATGAGGCCAATCCATTGTCCTTTGATAACTTAGATGCCCAAAGTACTGAAAAGAATCTCCTAAAATTATTTGTGGCTTGCCTACTTTTCATGAAGCCTACCTGTTATTTACCTATACGTTTATCCAGTATCTTGGATATTCTATTAGCTAATATTTTGGCTAAAATTTTATAGTCAAAATTAAGTAATGCAATAGGCCTATAATTTCCACAATCCATCGCATCTTTGCCTTTTTTATGTAGTAAACAAAATGTAGGTATCGTTCATTGAATTAGGAAGGGTACCATCAGTAAAGGAGTCATGAATTGCATCTAATAGGTGAGGAAACATAGAAACATAGACTTTGATGGTAGATAAGGACTGCTTGGCCCACCTAGTCTGCCCATTTCCCTACCTACAGGATAAGCTGCTGATCCTAGTTAACCAACAGCCTATTTCTTCCTACCCCCCAAAAGAATTGCCTTATTTCTGTCCCATGCATTCTTGAATTCTTCCACAGTTTTAGACCCCACAACCTCCTCAGGAAGGCTGTTCCATGTGTCAACCACCATCTCTGTGAAAACACACTTCCTCACATTGCCTCTGAGCCGCCCCCCCTTTATCTTTAAATTGTGTCCTCTTGTTCTTGCACATCTCTTTTTCTGAAAGATGCTACCCTCTTAGACTTTGCTGAATCTACTGAGGTACTTAAAAGTTTCTATCATGTCCCCCCTTTCCCTCCTTTCTTCAAGTGTATACATATTAAGCTCCTTTAGTATCTCCTTGTATGGCTTCTTTTGCAGACCCTGCACCATTTCAGTTGCCCTCCTCTGGACTGCCTCCATCCTGTCTATGTTCTTGCAGAGATGGGGTCTCCAGAACTGGATGCAGTACTCCAGATGGGGTCTCACCAACTGTCTGTACAGAGGGATAACAACTTCCTGTTTTCTGCTGGTGATGCCTCTCCCTATACATCCCAGTACCCCCCAAGCCCTCCCTACTGTCTTTTCACATTGCTTGCTAACCTTAAGGTCATCTGATATGATTACCCCAGGTCCCTTTCCATTTTTGTTGTTGTTACTACCTATCCCCCATTGTGTAATCTTCCCTTGGGTTTTTGTTTCCCAGGTGCATTATTTTGCACATTTTTGCATTGAATCCAAGCTGCTATACTTCTGACTATTCCTCCAACCTTGCCAAATCCCTTCTCATCCTTTCCATGCCTCCTTGTGTATCAACCCTGCTGCAGATCTTTGTGTCATCTGCAAAGAGGCATACTTTTCCTTCCGGTCCCTCTGCGATGTACTGCAATGCAGTACTGTATTGGAAACACCCTCAACCGAGCGCCCTGCAACTGTCCCTACAGGGTTTTTTTCCGGGAGCTAGAGAACTGGTTCGCAGACCACCGCCTGATCATCAACTATAAAAAAACGAAGTCTATGATCTTTGCTCATCACCAAAGCCCACATAGTCAGTCAGCACTCCTAATTAAAAACTCACTTGGTAACTCTCTGGAACATGTTACAAACTTTAAATACCTGGGCATCACATTAGACACCTCCCTCTCCTACCATAGGCATATCCAACTTCTCTCCTCCGGCTGTCAACTCCAGGTGGGCATCCTCTACCCGACTCAAGCACTGCCTGCCCGCACAGGCTATGCAACTTGCTGTCACCTCCTCCATCCTCTCCCTCGTTGACTATGGGATGAGTTATATATGGCTCTGCCGAACCCTCCACACTTTGCGGTTTAGGCGTTGCCTTGAATAAAGCTTGCCTTAGTTACAGGTAGTGACTGATCTTACCCACACCTGCGACTCTTTATACTTTGTCTGGTTGGCTAAATCTCCAACAAAGACTAAAGTACCACACCTGCATCCTAGCTAAAAAGATACATCTCCAGATAGCCCCTATAGCCTACTCCCCATTATCTGTGCAGCCCCCCGCAGGCGCAACACAAGACTCACAGCAAGCCCAACATTCCAAGTCCCCCTCTGTAGAACATCCCTAGGGCAAAGATCCTTCCGCTACCGGGCCCCTTGCTGGCTCAATGCACCACCTCCACCACTCACCCAGACCCACAGCATCTCACTGTTCAAGACGGGATTCAAAGCCCATCTACTTCAGAGTGCAAAATGTGTCTGTAGCTAATGATGCCTACCCAACTGTGCTACCAAACCCCCCACTTCTCCTGACACAGGGTCTCTATTGACCCCATGAATCTGCCACTGACTTGTCTCTGTCTAAGGTTTACAAGAATGCTACTAACTACCTCACTGTTTTCTAAAGTTTAAGCCTGGACTGCTCTGTTAGTACTGTGACTGTAAATACTGCATGTTCATGTTTCGTGAATGTTCTGTATTTGTTTACCCTCCACCCCCTGTAACCGACGTGGAGTCTTTGCAAAAGAGTCTGTGACTCAAAGGTTTGTAATTCTGATTGTACTCAATAAACAAATAAAATGTCACTTATAAAGACATTAAAAAGGACTGGACCCAGTACTGAATCCTGCAGTGCCCCACTAGTAAACCCTCTTTCTTCAGAGTGGACTCCATTTACAATTACCTTCTGTGTCCTGTTGTTCAGCCAATGTTTTACCCAGGCTACCACCCTAGGACCCACTCCCAGGCTGGTTAATTTAAGTATTAATCTTTTGTGTGGGACTATGTCAAATGCCTTGCTAAAGTCTAGGTAGGCCATGTCCACAGCCCCTCCCTGGTCTACTACTTTGGTCACCCAGTCAAAGAAATCAATTAAATTTATCTGACATGACCTTCCCCCTGTGCCCCACTAGTTTCTAGGTACTCAACAATTCTTTCCTTCAGAAGTGATTCCATCACTTTCCCTACCACAGAGGTCAAACTGACAGGTCTGTAGTTCCTCTGTCTGGGTCCCACTTTTGTGAAGGGGAATCACATCTGCCTTCCTCCAGTCTTCAGGTACCACACCATCCTCCCATGATTTACTAAAATGGTAGTCAGTGGTGTAACTAGTTCTCCCCTTAATTCTTTTAGAATTCTGGGTGAATTCCATAAGGCCCCATTGCTTTGTCCACCTTCAGTTTTAGGAGTTCTTTCAGAACCCTTTCTTCTGTGAAAGGACTGGGATTGATCCCCTATCCAGAGTGCTTCTGTTAATTGGATTTGGCACCTCCCCTCCTCCTCTTTTATGAATACAGAGCAGAAATATTCATTCAGTATTCCTGCTTTTTCACTGTCCCTCTCTGCCCACCCACCGTCCATTATATTCAGCCTCACTATCCTTCCCTTTGTCTTTCTACACTCCCTGATGTACATATAAAAGGTTTTATCCCCCTTCTTAACCAAGACAAGTAATGGATATGCCCAGATGTTTATAAAATTCACTAGGTAACCCACCGGGTCCTGGGACATTCCCCTTTGGCGCCCCTGCTATAACCTCCAAGAGCTCCTGTATCGATATTGGATTATCCAGAGCAATTCTATCAGTTTCTTCTAAAGTAGGCAGATTGGCATTGCGTAGGAAGTTATCAGTATTACCCTTTTCTATTGATTCTTGTGACTCGCATAATTCAGTGTAAAGATCCCCAAAATAGTTATTAATCTCTTTTACATCATAAATTAACACCCCATTTTTGTTCCTAATTCCATGAATAGCATTCTGATTCTGTTTCTGCTTAATCCTGTGGACCAATAATTTCCCAGCCTTCTCCCCAGATTCCCAGTATTTCTGTTTGCTGCAAAAAAAAGAATATTAAATTCTGGCAGATTGTAGCTTATTGATTTTTGTATTTTATCCCCAGGATTTGATATAACCCATCCTTTATTCTTATGGTGTTCCGTTTCAGATCTGCCAAGGCTCTACTTAGCAATTCCTCCTTTTCTTTCAGTTCTTTCTGCCTTTCTTTCTTTTTCTTTTTTGAAGTGAAACTAATTATCCTTCCCCTTATGAATGCTTTGTAAGCTTCCCAAACCATTTTAGAAGATGAGTCACCTTGGCCATTAACCCTCAAAGTAAAAGGAAGTTTCTTCCTGTAACTATGACTGAAAACTAAGGTCCAATAATAATGATGTATTAAATTTCCAAATACTCAACTTCCCCCTGTTGTTTTCAAATAATAAGGAACCCTTACGTAGGCAGTGATCTGATACCAGTAAGTTCTCATAATTCACATGACTAATGTTATTGCAGAGGGATAAGGGCATAAAAAGGTAATCTAACCTGCAGAAAAACCCATTCCTCACTGATAGAAAGGAGAAATCAAGACCACTCGGATGCATTATTCTCCAAGCATCCAGCAAGACCAAATCTTTCTCCAAACTATGTAAACCCTTTTGTGAGGCTGATAAGGAGCCAATATTCTTTGACCCTGACCTATACAATAAGAGATCCATAACTTTGTTAAAATCCTCACCCAAAATCAGTTCATTGTCCCCCACATTAGCTAGAACAAAGGATAAGTGACAAAAAAAAACTCTTTTTGCTTCTCATTTGGAGAATATAAATTACAAATAACCACATTTTTTCCATATAGATTCCCTATTAGAATTTGATATCTTCCTTCTGTGTCTGTCAGGTGACCATGTTTAATAAAGTTTATTCCCTTCTGAATTAGAATATCTACCCCTCTCTTTTTTGAAGATAAACTACAATGTTCCACAGTAGAAACCCAACTTCGTGCTAACTTATCTGCTTCTACAAGTAATAAATGAGTTTCCTTTAAAAGAGCTGTGGGCCTTATGTTTATTCAATGGTTTAAAATCCTGTATCTTCTGACAGGTGAGCCCAAACCTTGAATATTCCAAGTGATAATATTAATTGCATTCATAGTAACTATATATCAGCTAAAGATAAACTAGGTATATAATCCAACACTAAACAAAACAAAAGATACAGTTAGTAAACAATTAAAATTCCTTCCTGTGAAGTGATGCTAAATCAATAAACAGTATTCCTAAGTTTAATACTCACACACACACTAAGAACAAACCCAATAAGATGGGCGTAAGCAAACCTCTGAGAACAAGTCTCAAATTGGAAGCCACAATGTAATGATAGCCCAATTGAGAGACCCACACTTTTTGAAACTGTTAATTGCTATTTTTTTCTTAAAAAAGGTAAATTGTACTCGGAATTTAATTTGAAAGGCAGAGTACCTAAAATACTCAAACAAAGTACCCATCTAAACACAAAAGTATTCTAAATAACTAAACTTAGGTCATAACATGGAATAAGCACTAAGGCCTTCCAGTGTAGTCTAAACCTAAACTCAAAACCTTCTCTGTTTTACTAGAGTAATTAAAAAAATAAATATGTTAGGATCCAAAGGCAAAAATCCCCATAAAAAACTGTTGCTTACCTTGCCACTTTGATCTAGCTGTAGCTACCGAGGATGTCCCATAAGTTCGTAGGCAGAGGTAATCAGGTATTAGGCCTTCCTTCCAGGACTAACCAATAAAGAACATAAATATCTCTCAAATAGGTCAGCCCTAGAAACAAGTGGCTGTAAAAACAGACAAGCAACTATTTCACCACATTGTGGCCATGCTTATTTGTCTGATTTCCTTAGCAACCTGAATAACCAGGAAATCCTACATGGTAGGCTAATCACGGCATCTTCAATGAAAGGGCCATAGTATTATAAAGGGATAGATGCCCTGAATACTAAGTGAAAATAACTATTATTATAAAATTATTGCTGAAAAATACTTCGCTGCAATCCCATGACATAAGTTGGCTCTCTCTTTTTATTTATTTTCCCATAAAAAAGAATAATCCCTTCTTAAATTTATTAGACTTATGAATCTCCCCACCCCCTTTTGCCTGGTTATAAAGGTACCAAGCTTGGCTTATAAACCTAGTACAACCACATCCTAAGGCTTCTTATTTTTTAAAAAAAAAAGAAAAACATGTAAGTAATTATTAAAAACTCCATTACTATTTTCTTTGAGAAAGCACAAGGGTAACATTCAGATCTTGTTTAGCACCTAGCTTTGTGAAAGTTTGCAGGATCAGTCAGTAAGATTGAGGCTTGTTGTTTTATCCACAGAGTACCTTTGTAACCTTTGACCCTTGCTCCATGCCATTGTAAAACAAAGGAACTCAGAGCATTGAAATGTAAATAGACCACAACAAATTAGCCACCAAAGCCAAAAACAAGAGAATTGATAAGCTTATACCACACTGTATTGCTAATAATGTGCAAAACTTAAAAACTGAATCTATGTGCCTGGTAACCTTTGAACTATGTAGTCAAGTGGTCATGGGTAGCCAATTACCAGGTAGCCACCACGAACAATCAAGAGAGAAGCTCCTTTTTACTCCCCTCACAAACGTTTACCAGCAACAGGGGAAAGTGGAACAGTCAAGTGTCACCATTGCAATCCTGAATGCTCGGTGAGTACGGCTGCAAAAACACATCCATGACCGGACTGAAAGGACTCTGTAAATATTCAGGGTTTTCCAGGATAAATGCAGGGAAATCAGATGTGCAGCTATATGCCAATTTACTTTGCTTCATAGAAGAAGCTTTCTGAATCACGGAGTTGGCAATGCTTCCTTTATTTTTAAATATTGACTGAACTCTTGTAGAAATCTCAGCAGACCAAGCTAATGATTTTGGCAAGGAGGACTTAGGGTCAGAAGGGCATCTTGTATAGTGTTTGGCAACAGGAATAAAAGTTTGCTGCTGCTCTATTTGTTGGCTCATCTTAGGAGGTGAGGCATGGGTTCCTCGCAACAACTCCTGAGCTGGAGGAAAGGCATCAGCTTTGGAATTCTGCGCTGCCTGTGTTCCAGCTTTTACTGTTGGGATTTGTTCTGAAGACGACTGAAGAAAAGGCCTTGTTTTATGAATGTTAGTTGCCTCAGGCCAAGACTTTGTAATGAAATCCTAGGCCTCCTCATGAGATGTGAAATTATATGTATCACTGCCCCTAGATATTACCAACACTGCAGGTTATTTGACATAGTACGAAATGTTCAGTTTCTGAAGTACATAATGAATATCCTCAAACACTGTCCTTTTTTCCACAATTTCTGCAGACAAATCCTGGAATAGATAAACCCTATTGTTCCCCCAGTATAAGTATTTTTTCTGTCTTGCCACAGCTAAAATTTCCTCCTTCACATTTAACCTAAGGAAACATGCAATAATAGGCCTAGGTTTTTGACTCAGTTTTGGTGGAGCTTTTAGGGATCTGTGAGCCCTCTCAATTTGTAGGGGCTAGGGCCAGCTGTAATTTATAATAGAAAGCAAAAAGTCTTGTAGAAAACAAACCTTACCACCCCTTTCTAGTAACTCTGGCACACCAACAATTCTTAAATTATTTCTTCCACTTTGATTCTCATAATAACTTTTTTAGTATAAGAGCTGCTAAATTATGGAAAATACTTCCCCAAGAGATAACTAATCCTAGATCCCTAGATATATTCAGGTCTGAGTTAGATAAATGGTTAAAATCAACTAATAATTTATAATGACCCTCTGTTGAGGGGGACAATCACGATGGGCCTTGTGCCTTCTTTTGTCCAGTACAAATCCAGTACATCCAGTACATTCTCAAGGTCATCAGTCTTAGCCCCCAAAGATTCAATTTTTTTCAGAATTATAGTCCGATTTATCCTCCATGTGGACTAATGAATGCTCTATGAAAGCCAGCCTTTCCTCAATTAAATTTAATCTTTCTTCCAGAGACTCAGCTTTAGCCTTCGCCACATCTGCTTCTTTTTTTAAGTTAACAACATCTACATGCATGGATTTTAGTTTCTCTTTTATGAAAGCCATGTCTTCACCCCTATTTTCATAATTTCTATTATTTTTCTTCCATTAAATTGTTTCTGCTTACTTGGGCTTGTAGAAGATTTAGAGAACTGCAAGGGGGAGCCCCTGGACTGTGTTGCGGTGGCTACCGACTTAGGCTTAGATTCATTTGGCATTCTGAACTAAAACCCACCACTGTATTTTGAAACAATTAAATTTTAAAAACTGAAAGCCCGATTTAAACCTCGTTTGGCGAAAAGATAAAACTGGTCTTCAAGATTACTCTGATTGCTAAAATACACTATATCATGAATTTCAACATAAATATATTAACTATAACGTGCCACTTGGTGGGAGAGCAAAACTCCCAAGCTGTCATCTCTTCAGGTTCCAGTGCGTGACCCCAAGTAAGTTCAACTTGTGGAATTTTAATTTTGAAAAACATGTATCACCACTGTATCTGATTTGGCTGCTTTCCTTATTTACTCAGTTTGACTCAACTGTTTGCAATTACATAGTACCGCTCTGGCTGACTGTTTTGTCCACCTCCACCCATTCTGTTTTCTCTGCTTGACCAGATGGACTCATAGGAAGTATTTTTACCGTGATATACTGTACTTAGTGTTCTTCACATTGTTATCCTCCCATAAATAGAGAGTCACCTACTTCCTTTCCTTTGAGACCTATCAATTCAGAATGGATACAATTCTTCCTCAGTGGTGCATCAGCCATTTTCTTCCCCCACCAGGTCTTTGTATGTGCCTCTGAACTAGGGATGGGAGAACCTCAAAAGGTTCTGAGGTTCTAAAAGGTTCAAATAAGCAAAAAAAAAAAAAGGTTTGGATCCTTATCCAAACCTTTTATGATCTTTATAGTTTTATGGCAACCGTATGTTAAAAAATCATTTTAAACTGCTTTTAATCAACATACTGTATATGTAGAAAAAAATAATTAGACCACTGTTTAGTAGAAGAGAATGCTCTCTAATCACTCTTCTGTTTCTGATATTTAAGAAAGTAATACTAATACTGTCTGTGTGTAAGTTATATTATTAACAGTAGTGATTTCTATTTCGCAACAGGTACAGGCAGGCACCAGATGTGTTTTAGACAGTTAAGTGATGAAGAAGCCAGGAACACAAAAACAGCACTAAGCTGGAGCAGGGGACAACCAGTCAGAGAGAGACAGTCAGAGAGAGCCAATCAGCCAGCTACCACTTCAAGACTACAGTCTGCTACTTCCCCTACCTATTACAATCAGGGGGAACCAGAAGTAGCTTACCAGTACTGAAAGCAGTATGGTTAAGATACATTTACCAAAAATGACTGCTTAGAAAATAATGAGAAAGTGACCCTGATGACAAGAAAGTACAAGACCAGATCTCTAGTTTGCAAACAAATGGTCTACTTCAGAGTCTGATTTTTTAGAAAGGGATAATAGTGTGTTTAAATAATTGTTCTTTAGTTTGTACAGTAATAGTACCTCCACTACAACAAGGGGAAAAAAACAGAACTAGCAGCATTTATCAATGTGGTTATTTAATTGAGTGCATTTAGGTAAATGATTTCCTTAGAATGCCAAAGTGACTGCGTGTGTGAGAACAGGGACTTATCTGCCACAGTTGTTACCAGTACATGATGATGTGAACATGATATACTGGCTGTACCTCACACCCACCCCCAGGATAGCAATGATGCAGTCGAAAGGCAAGTAAAACCCAGATCTCTTTTTTCTTTAAACCAGTCACCTGAGTCTGACTTTTTGTAGAAGGGGTCAGTGTGGTTTTTGTATGTCATCAATTATTTTAGCATAGCAATGGGTCTCAGTATAGAACACAACGCAAAGCACTGTGAAGGAACAACAGCACCAGGCAGTCCAAACTGACCACTTCCCCACTGCTACTACTACCACTGCTATTAGAGGGAAAAAAAGAGCTATGGTTATATAAGAAAGAATTATTCTTAGGTTCATTGGGTAATAAAATAAATGATCTCGTCAGAAAGAGAAAGCGACTGTGTGTGAGACAGAAACATAGAAACATAGAGGTTGATGGTAGATAAGGACCACAAGGCCCATCCAGTCTGCCCATTTCTTTTTCTACCTTATAAATGTGCCATTGGCCTTTGCTCTCTCAATGGCCTATCTATTCACACTCATCTGTATTGCTCCCTTATGCCTATCCCATGCTTGTTTGAAGCCCTGTACTGTATTCATATCCAAAACTTCCTGAGGTAGGTCTTTCCATGCATCTACCACCCCTTCTGTTAAAAAGAACTTCCTCACATTACCCCTTAATTGGCCTCCCTCTAATCTCATGTTGTGTCCTCTTGTCCTGCTATTTTTTCTTATATTGAAACATGTTAGACTCTTTAACCTTGTTAATGCCCTTAAGGTGTTTGAATGTTTTGATCATATCACCTCTCTCCCTCCTTTGCTCTAGGGTATACATATTGAGCTTCCGTTAATCTGTCCTCATATGTTTTCTGATGCAGTCCCTGCACCATTTTTGTTGTCCTTCTCTGGACTGCCTCAATTTGGTTAATGTCCCTGTGAAGGTGTGACCTTAAGTACTGCATGCAGTACTCCAGATGGTGCCTAACCAGTGTCTTGTAAAGAGGGATTATTACCTCTCTTTGACGACTTGTGATACTCCTGCTAATACACCCTAACATCCCCCTAGCCTTACCTACTGCTTTAGTGGCCTGCTTGGATGATTTCAGGTCATTGGTGATGATGATGCCCAAGTCTCTTTCTTCCCTTGTGACTGCCAGCAACTCCCCTCCCAGCCTATAGGTGGCTGCAGGGTTTCTCTTCCCTATGTGCATGATCTTGCACTTCTTTGCATTAAACCCCAGTTGTCACTCTTCAGACCATTTTGTTAGTTTATCCAGATCTCTTCTCATTCTGCCCACTCCATCTGGATCATCTACTCTGTTGCAGATCTTGGTGTCATCTGCAAACAGACAAACTTTACCCTCCAGTCCATCTGCAATGTCACTGATAAAGATATTGAAGAGGACTGGCCCCAGGACTGATCCCTGAGGTACCCCACTTGTGACTAGCATCTCTTCTGACTGTATACCATTTACCACCACTCTCTGTTTTCTGTCCATCAACCAGTTTGCCACCCAGTTGACCAACTTCTGACCCACCCCGAGCCTACCCAGCTTATTAATCAATCTTCTATGTGGAATAGTATCAAAAGCTTTGCTGAAGTCAAGGTAGGCAACATTAACTGCTCCCCCTTGTTCCACCTCTCTGGTTACACAGTCAAAGAAATCTATGAGATTAGTTTGACAGGACCTTCCTTTTGTAAATATGTGCTGTCTTGGATCCTGTGCTCCTATGGATTCCAGGTGTTGCGCTATCCTTTCCTTAAGGAGTGTCTCCATAATCTTGCCCACTACTGAGGTAAGACTGACTGGTCTGTAGTTCCCTACCTCCTCCCAGCTGCCACTCTTGTGGAGCAGGATCACATGAGCCCTTCTCCAGTCTTCTAGGACCTCTCCTGTGTTCAGAGATTCACTAAACAGTTCTGATAATGGCTCTGCTAGTTCCATCCTTAGCTCCTTTAGTACTCTGGGATGTATGCCATCAGTTCCCATTGCCTCATCCAACCTGAGCTTATTGAGCTCTTGTAGGACCCTTTCTTTTGTGAAGGGACTAGTGCTCACCTCCCTCCACTCTGTGTCCATGGTGCTGAGCTGTGGGCCCTGCCTACCTTCTCTTCAGTAAATACTGAGCAGAAGTATCTATTTAGGATAGGTGCTTTTACATGGTCCTCCTCTTCACATGCCCCCTTATCTCCTTTGATCTTAGCAATACCCTCTCTGGACTTTCTCCTTTCACTAATGTGTCTATAGAACATCTTGTCACCTTCTTTTACTGTTTGTGCTAGTGTTTCCTCAGTTTGGACCCTTGCCTTCCATACTGTCTTCCCTGCTTCCCTTAGGGAAGTTTGGTATGCTTCCCTATATTCATCCAGCTGTGTTACCTTATATTTTCTGAAGGCCAGCCTTTTGGCTCTGACCTGTTCTGCTACTGTTTTTGAGTACCAAAGTGGTTTCCTTCTTCTTTTGCACTTCCTTTTCTCTCTAACACAATGGGATGTTGCTCCAAGTATTGTATACTTAATGCCTGCCCACTTTGCCTGTACCCCCTCACTGTATTTCTTTTTGCCAGGGCTAGCTTAACTCTATTGACCATCTTATCAAAGTCAGCTCCTCTGAAGTCCCATATTTTTGCCTTGGAATGGGATGATTTAGTTGTAATGGCCAAATTGAAACATACCATGTGATGGTCACTGGCCCCCAGGTGACCTTCTACCTGGAGATCTGTGATCCTTTCCTTGTTAGTCAGTACTGGATCTAGGATAGCCCTGTCTCTTGTGGGTTGTTATACCAGTTATTTAAGGCCTTCCCCCTGCATGGAATCCACCATGTGTCTAGTTCTGGGAGATGTTTCTGCTGGTATTGACCAATCTGTATCTGGCATGTTGAAGTCTCCCATTATCAGAACCTCCCCTTTAACTGTTATGTTTTGTATATCTTCTAACAGTAATGTGTCTATGTCCTCCCCCTGGTCTGGGGGCCTGTAAACAACCCCAGTTCTTATGGCTGTCCCATTTCCTGTTTCCAGGGTGATCCACAGTTCTTCTGGCTCCTTATGTGTATTCTGAATTTCATAGCTTTGATATTTTCATTGACATACAGGGCCAGTCCACCCCCCCGCTCCCTTTTTGCACCTCAGTCTCTTCTGAACAGTACATAGCCAGGTACTGAAGTCTCCCAAGTGTGGTTACTGGTAAACCACATCTCGTTAATTGCTACTATGTCCAGTTTACCCTCTGTCATTATTGCCTGCAGGTCTGGGATCTTGTTTCCCAGACTGCGAGCATTTGTGTACATGATTTTCCATTGGCCAGATTTCAGTCTGTTAGTTGTTGGGTGAGGTCTGGCATTTCCCCTGTGTGCCATATGGGGAGCTGGACCTTTTTCCTTACCTGGTGATGCAAATGAACTGCATACATGCCGAACTCCTGTTTGATCACTAGCTGAGGGGGGAGTGGTGTTCTTCCCATTCGACATATGGGGTGCTGCACCCATCTCCCCTTTTGCTAGTTTAAATATTCTGCAAAGATGTCAAATTTCTGCCCCAATGCACTGACTCCCTCCTTAGTCTGATGCAGTCCATCAAATTTAAAGAACTTTCGCTCCCAAAATCGGTGCCAGTTCCCTACAAATTTGTGTCCTTTTTCCTGGCACAAGCCCTTGAGCCACATGTTTAGCTCCCCCATCTTCCCTTCGCTGACCTTTCGTCCATCTGCCCCCCTCTCCCAGACTGGCAGGATCTCAGAGAAGGAGATGCCGGATGAAATGGATGATAGTTTGTCACCGAGCCTGGTCAGGTGTTCCTTGGTGTCCACAACTGAACGGCTGGCGAGATCATTAGTCCCTATGTGTACCAGGACGTCAATGTTTTCTCCTGTTTTCTGAACAATTTTAACAATGCGGTCAGTGTCTCTCCACACTGATGTACCTGGGAGACATCTGACCATTACCCCTGGCTGGAAGTAGGTATCAACTCCCTGAATCATGGGGTCTCCTATGATCAGAAGTTTTTTGAATTTCCTTTTTGCTTTTTTTGTTTTGGTTCCTGTTTTGGGTGAGTTTTGTTGTGCTAGCTCCTGTGCTGCAGTGTCCTGCTCTGCAGTATCCTCTGCCCCTTTGTTTGATTTTGGAGATAGAGGCAGATACCTGTTTGTAGTTTTTATATGGTTTGTGGTGGTAATATGTTGGAGAGCACCAAGAGATGGGGCACCCAATTTGCCCCTCCTAACCACCTGACAACCTCCCGGACCAACTACCCTCTGCGGTCGAGGTGCTTCTGTTGGATGTTGGGGAAATGGTGGGTGGTTCTTATAATATATTTCCTCTTGAATATGAAATTTGAGGCATGCAATCTTTGCCTATGCTACCTGGAGCTGAGCCCTAAGATCTCCAATAGCCTAGCATGTAGGACAGTGTCCTAAATCCTGTAAAACTGCCCATCTGAAAAGAGATCAAGGACTTGTCTGCCACACTTGCTGCCAGTACATGATGACGTGAACGTGGTGTACTGGCGGCACCTCCCATCCACCCCCAGGATGACAATGATGCAGTCGAAAAGCAAGCAAGTCCCAGATCTCTGTTTTTTTTTATCAGTTTCCTGCGTCTGACTTTTTGTAGAAGGGGTCAGTGTGATTTTTGTATGTCACCGATTATTTTAGCATAGTAATGGGTCTTGGTATGGAATGCAACATGAAGCAATGTGAAAGAACAAGAGAATCAGGCAGTACAAAGTGACCTCGTCATCACTGCTACTACTACCACTACTATCAGGGGGGAAAAACAGTGCTATGGCTATATAAGAAATAATTATTCTTAGGTGCATTACATAATAAAATAAATGATCTTGTCTTGTCAGAATGAGAAAGTGACTGTGTGAGATCAGGGACTTGTCTGCCACAGTTACTACCAGCACTTGATGGCATGAACGTGATGCACTGGCGGCACCTCCCACCCACCCACAGGATGACAATGGTGTGGTCAAAAGGCAGGTAAGTCCCAGATCTCTACTTTTAGTCAATCCAGGAAGTCTCAAAATTGAAAGCAGATATGTCTCTCCACAGCTGCAGCACAGGTACTGCTGCCAGTGTCATCTTCTTCAAGATCAGCCACACTTTAGCAAGATAACCTTTAAGAACGTTAGTTTCTCTGCTTTATCTGGTGTTAATCTTGTTCATTTATCGGTCACAACATCCCCAGCAGAGCTAAATAAATGCTCAGAACAGACACTGGAGTGTGGACATCCAATATACTTACAAGGCAGGGTCAGCAGCTTTGGCCAGCATGATTTTTTCTCTTGCCAATAAGCTAAAGGGTCATCCTTAATAGCAATGTTGGGCTCAGACAGATATTCATCTACCATTCTTACTACTAAGCATGCATATTCTCTTTGTGGAATTTCAATGTCCTACAGCTGGCCCCAAATGTCATCCTCCTCATTGGCTATTTCTGTACTGGTTTCTGGAGCAGCCTGTTGAATTTGAGGTGGTGTCATTGTGGTACTGCTTGCAAATCCTCCTAATGAAACCTCATCTACCACATCAAGTCAGAGGTTGCCTGTAGTTCCACTCCTCCATATCATCAGAAACCACATCTGGAAGGTGTCTGTTCTAGAAACGAGGATCTAGCAATGTTGCTAAGAGATACTCCTTGCTCTATGTCATGACTGATAATTTCTTATCATTGCTAAGTCTGGTAAGCATGTTACTGACTAGAGACTGGTTCATATGTAAGTTGCTCCTCATTTTCTCCAACCTTTTTTTGAGAAGTAGAATGAGTGGAATAACTTGGCTAAGGGATGTCTTTTCTGCACTCGCCTCTTTTGTAGCACTCATTAATGGTTTCAGAATGTGACACACCTGTTCCAGCATAGACCATTGAGTAGAATGGAGTACAGTGCCCTCCCAGATATCACTGTACATGATATACTCAATGATAGTTACCTTTTGTTCAAGGATGTGTTCAGTCATAAACTATGTTGAATTTCACCTTGTTGCTACATTCTGAACAAGCTGGAGATGAGGAAGACCTTTGTCCTTCTGAATATCAGCAAGGATGTCCTGGGCTTTTACTGAATGGTTGAAGTGGCCACACACTTTGCGCACTGTACCCATAGTGGTTGATACTTGCCAGTCATTATCCAGGAAGCTTAGAAAGATTAGGTTAAGAGAACGGACAAAACAGCATATATGTACATAGTTGCCATCATAAAGTGCTTTTTTAATGTTTGAACCATTGTCAGCAACAAAGACAACAACTTTCAAACCCTGTGAAGTGACTCAAGCAGTAAGTAGTCTTTCCAGTTCTTGCTGAATGTGCTGTGCTGTGTGTGTGTCTTGAAAGTGACATACATGGAGAACTTCCATTTTCCGAAATATGACAGTTTTTTTGAGCTCTGAGAGATAGTAGTGGTAGTAGTAGTAGTGGTTGAAGTGGTAGCAGATAGACTAGTAGTATGTGAGGATGATAATAAGTTGCTTGCAAAAGTGATCCAGTGTGCAGTAAGAGAAAGATAGGCAATGGTTGCCTGATCGTTCCTCAAAAAGGGACTGTCAAGGTCTCACTGGGCCTACCTGGTTACCAAAATTGAAATAAATAAAATAAAATAAAATGGTTTGGCTGCTGGTGCACATATCAGTAGTGAAGTGAACTACCTTGTCCTCAGCCTCTTGGAGAACATGCCTTACTTGAACTACTAGGCTGTCATACATCCTGGGCACAGCAGTTACAGAGAAGTATTTTCTACTTGACATTAAATATCATGGCTCTAAGTATTCCATACGCTTTCTGAAACCCACATCTTCCACCATAGAGTATGGTTTTAAATTAAGGACAATCATTTTGGCTGTTTTACAATTTATTGCCAGTGCTATGGGATGGTTTTGTGAATATTTAGACATTCTTTCAAAAATGACTTTTAACTTCTATTGCCTCTTATCTGGGGAGGGGGAGTTACATTTGGCTGGGGGTGTTGTATGACTACATGCCACGCCTGGTAAAACAAAGGACCTCACAGAATTATTGTGACAGTGAGGCTAAAGTGGACTTTTGAATCTTGCCTGGTGTTCATCTATCACTGTTTCAGCAGGATGTCCCTGTACACCAAGAGCCCTGCTAGATTTTCAGCCATCAATGTTTGACTGTTTTTTTGAACCATATGGAATGATAGGGTGAATTTGTGAAAGATGTTACATCACAGCTTAATCTGATTCAACGTCAGCTGGCATTCATCTGTATCCCCCTCGCTCGGGTCGTGCCTGAAAATAGGCAAGATTTGTCTAGTGCACTTACACAGTCAATAAAAAACTAAATTAAAAATTAAATTAAAAATTGATGTGGTTCCAAGATGCCCTTTGTTTTTTCCCCTACTAACACATATATTGCAATGCATACATATAGCTTGGGGTTTATGTAAAAATAATTCCAAATAGTAGAGGTGGACTGTCTATGTCTAGTAATGACCTCAGCAGTACTAGGGTTCGAGTGGCTGGCAGTGACATCACCTGGCTGTTTTGGGGAGGCTACAGCCCCCCTAATGTAAGCTCAATCACCCCCAATCATTTTCCTGATCGAAATATAAAGAATCACGGCTTCACTGCATATAAAAATTGCTGAAAAAAAATGAAGCCGTGATTTTCTTTGAAATCACTGCACTTCACAGTGCCACCACATGGAGTGCACTTTCATTTTTCTCCACTGAACTTCAAGAGTGCTCACCCACTCATGAAGTCCAATGGAGAAAAAAATGAAAGTAAGTCTCATGAGCACATGGGTGGATGGCTGGCTACTGTGCTGTGTGATGGAGAGGAGATCGGTACAGGAGTCGGGATGTCACACTATGGGAGAGCTCAGAGCTTACGGCAGGGATTTGTTGTCATCAGTGTCACTCACAGGTTAGTTGAATCTTTGGATGATAAATGATGTGACAATTTGACAGTGAGTGCCATGGGGAAGGGATGTGAGGTGGGTTACAAATTCCCTCCTCTTGTCTGCAAGTCCGCTTAATTCAGCATTGCAAGAGGTTGGGCATGCCTTGCCCACTGAGAGAGGACACTGAGACAGGGAGGGACTGAGAGTGACAGCTAAAGAATGGACATTTTTTCTTGTTCTCATTTGCCATCACCCTTCTCATTCTTGTTCTTGTTGAATAAGAAACATAACATACAATAAATGAAGTCCATTTATACACATGGACCCGAACCCCCCAACAACAGCACTAGGGAGCTGTGAGTCAGCTATTCTTACATACATACATACTGTATCTAAACTTGGCCACCAGAGGGGCCTAATGTCCAGCAAGGAAGTGGTGTCAAATGTGTCTGGTTTCCTTGCATAGAAAAGGGTAGTTGGCATCCATTATGGGGAGTGGGGAGTGGAGAAGAGAAAGTGGTGGAGGAATGGAGAGATGAGAAGAGAGGAGCAGGTTTAACTGATGGGAGTAGGAAAAATTTGTGCAGGAAAGGAGAAGGTGGTGAGAGACTAGGGGAGCACCACTTAATAAATGCCTCCTGGGGCCTATGTGGGTTCTGTTGCCATGTCATGTCTAAGGTAGCTACTGTATGTGTGTCTGTCACTACTGTTGCAGCAATTGACAATATTAGATATTTCCGGCTATTCAGCAGTATTTCTGAAGAGATTCCCCCTAACGGCCCTGCAGTGGTATTGTAGGTAGGCATGGAGCTTTTGAAGCGATATCATTGAAATTTCTGTAAATATTGGACCACATCAAGTGTTGCAACTGTGTGAGAGATCTGGAAACGTGCAGGTATGGTAAATTTCTAACAGGGATGGAGGAGTTGGAGAGGTACAATTAATTGTTGCACTGCTTTTAACCCCATCCAGCTCCTCTACCTGCACCACCAACACACTCCTTTCATTCATATCTTGGCCCCACTCACAGCTCCACCATTCCTCATGCTGTCACGACCAGTGGGAATCTATTCAAGGTTGCACTCTTGGACCCTACCTTGATAAGGTGGGGTCCAAGAGTGTAAGTAACCATCATTAAGACAGCTTGCATTACAAAGGATTTTACTCTGTCTTTTTGTCCCACCAACCACCTGCACCAGGCTATGCATCCATGCAGTGTTCTCCTGTGGAGGAGATTAACTACCTAGCCCATCACAGGTGTTGCTCTAGTGGCAGAATGTGGCACTAACCTTCCCCAGGTGGGAGATTTGCCTCCACAGTCCCCCCCCCCAAGCTGCCCAGCTGGCTCCCAAAATCCCTGCCAAACCTAGAACACCAGTGCAGATGCACATTGTGCAATTTTATGTGCCATAGGATGGTTTGCTGCACTGCTTTCATAATTTTACATTGGGGACAATGACTTTATTACTTGGCTTTGAAATCTGGTTTAAGTGTAAACCTCCTATTGTGCTGCACCTCTGCCCAGGGATTGTGTATTTTTCCAGAAGCAAATCTTTCCTCAACCATTCTCCCATTAAGTATTATAACCAGCCCGGGGAGAAGAGGTCATATATGCATGGCAGTGAAGTTGGAAATACACTATTTTTGGATCCTGTAGATATAATGGAAATCTCATAAGTTTCCAGTCAGATTTAAAACTCTTTTATTAATATTTCAGTAATTGTAATGCTTTATGGTTTTGTAATCTTCTAATCAGTTTGTACCTTTTAAGAAAACATTGAAAAACATATTTAGGCAACATTCAGCATATTATTTTTCATTACAAGGCTTGTACATTGAGGCAGGATCCTTGTCCTGAAAGATTATCTTTTCTTGGGTCCTTAACCTTCCCCACAGATCTGCTGAGATAATGATGTCTCTCTGTCCGCTGTTCTCTGGGTTCCAGTAAGCTACCCATCCCAACAGATCTGTTGGAATAATTGTGTCTGCTTTCCTCTGGGATTCTGTAACCTTCCCAGCAGATCTCCTGGGATAATGGTGTCTGTCTGTCAGTTTTTCATCTGGGGTACTGTAATCTTCCAAACAGATCTGCAGGGAAAATGGTGTCTCTGTCTGTTTTCCTCAGTGGTCCAGTAACCAAATCTTTCCACATGTAAGAAATACAGGTAATGATAACCAGGCTTTTCAAACGTATCTTTTACCATAAAAATGCAGGAAAAGCCTCCGTTTGAAGGTAAACATGTCAAAATTTTCCAGGGAAGCATCCCCCCGGACCCCCTAGCTGTGCTAAGATGTTTACTGTGGGGCATTAGCACCCCAAACTTTATACCTCTGGTGATGCCCCGGTGACTGGATTTATGTAGGGAAGACATATCGGTGGAGGATTCAGGTTCATCAGGTGAGACAATCATAGAATCCTCTGCAGCACCATTGCCATCATCATCACCACTATTGTCAGACTTTGTTTCACTTTGTGTCGCTTGAGCTTTTGACTTTTTCTTTTTCCCTTTTAACACTCTACTACTGTCATTATGTTTAGCCACATTGTCACTGTCGGTACCAGAATGAGCCATAGCTAAAGGTAAAGTCACAAGCTCATCTTCATCAGTCTCACCATGACCATGGTCGTCACCATCATCATCATCAGATTCAGTACAGCTAATATTTGCAATCACACATTAAGTTATTCAATATGCATGTGTTGCAAATTGAGCAACTCTACTGTGAGTTGTACCTGTAAGTGCTTTAACTATATGTACTATTGGAATACTCTGTTTTTACGCATTTTTTCTCAGACGACTTGCTATTACCACTGTCTTTCGACACTTTATCTGCTGTACTACTGAGCTCTTCTGACATAGACAGTCCACCAACCCTTGCTGGGTTTTCAGTATTTTGAGAGTTAGCCTGCACATGGATAGTAGTAGCATTTAGTTCAGCCCCTTCAACAGACTGTGGTGCTTCTTGTGGTTGTTGTACTTTTTGGGCCACTTCTCTCTGGTCTCTTGAATAAACTTGTTTTATGTTTATTACTTCCTTTGCCCCCGGCTTTTGATTTACTGTTTTCTGGAGTACTCATAATGCCACTCTGTCACTTGTTCAGGGTAAACAAGTGGTTATTATTTTTTTTTATGTATTTCATGTGATGTGATGGAAGATGAAAGATGAATGACTTCTTGGGGGGGTCACACAGTATGCAACAAGTGGCACTGGTGCACTGACAACTATCTGGCAGATTTTATTTCGCACACACACGCAGAATTATTTCACACACCACCTATGCTAAGGGCAGTGCTGCAGGCACTGCTGTTACCAACACAGATTCAGGGACCTTGCCTGGCCTAACCCACTCTGACACAGTACTTTTTCCCTTCAAGGATTTTTTTTTATTCCACGTGATGTGATGGAATGCCCTGCCCACTGAGCCAAAGACTGTACCCCACTGAGTGAGCACAGGGAGGAAGATGACAGATGACTGACTTCTTGGGGGGAATCACACAGTATGCACCAAGTAGCACTGGTGCACTAACAACTATCTGGCAGATTTTATTTCACTCACACACAAACACACAATGATTTCACACACCACCTACGCTAAGGGTGATGCTGCAGGCACTGCTGCTACCCACACAGATTCAGGGACCCTGTCTGGCCTAACCCTCTCTGACACAGTACTTTTTCCATTCAAGGATTTTGTATTCATTCCACGTGATGTGATGGAATGAATTGCCACTGAGCCAAAGCTTATACCCCACTGAGCCACCACAGGGAGGAAGATGACATATAACTGACTTCTTGGAGGGAGCTCCACAAAGTATGCAAGAAGTGGCACTGGTGTACTGAAGACTGCCTGACTTGGCAGATTTTTTTTATTTCACACACAGTCACACAGATTGTATTAAATAGAAAAACATAAATCCCCACTGAAGTGACTGAGTGAGCACAGGCAGGAGAACTGAGTGAGCTGACTTATTGTTGTTAGGGGGCAATTGGGCAAACAGCAAAAGGCTAACTGGGAGAGATGTGGTAATAGGGTGGCACACTGGCACAGTTCAACAAACTTCACTCACTCTACTAGACTTCTACCCACCCCCCCCAAAAAAAAACAGGCATTCTGGCTCTGGCACTTAATGGTGAAGTCTCTCTTCAATCTCTTGTTTTCGTCTCTCTCTTGTCTGCAGTCTAGTCTGTTTTCAAATTCTTTCAGTCCCCTCCCCAGCCTCCAACTCATAGCCCCCTACTCCCCTCCATCAAGTTCTCCAAGTTTAATTCACTTGTTTCATTTTAGTGTTTTTCTATATATATACATATATATATATATATATATATATATATATATATATATATATATGTATATATGTTAAATTCTTCTTTCAGTTTTTTAGAGTCAACTTCTTCTTCCTCTGTTGCCCAAGGGGACAAAAAAGTCTAAGAAGTAATTAAAATGCAAGTTGCACAAGCACTCAGAATTTTCAGAATGGAGCAGCCTACAAAAGCTGCTGCTACTTCTCTGACCCAGTTCCTCTGTGTAGGTCTAAGGTGGATCATGTGGGTTGCTAAAGCAGCAATCCAATCAGGCGCCACCTTAGAAAGACGGACAGCTCTGCAATCCAGTGAGGAACCAGAGTCTTGTCTCTGGTCCCTCCTATGTGTTCCCCCTGCTCTGGCACTTCTCACACTGCATTTCCCATGATGCAATGGCTGTCCAAACTGATCTGAACAGCCAAATGTGTTTGGAAGCTATTCATTTATGAACTCTTCAGCATGTTCGGGTCCATCTGTATTTTGGCTGAATCGGTTCACCCATCCCTACTTAAACCCTGACTTTCCAAGTTCATCAGGCTCTAGGACAAGTCAAGTTTGCTGGGGTGATCCTAAAATGAGCTGCATTCATAAATACAAAGAAGCTGATGTCAGATGGAGACCAATGGCCCATCAGGTCTGTCCATAGCTGGTACTTCCTGATGCCCTGGCCTACTGCCATGGTGGGTTATTCACTCCCTCTCATATGCTTCCTCCACTTTCTTGGTTCCCCCAAGTGGGATTATGAGTCCCCTGGGACTGTCCCACCAATGCCTGAGCCCATAAATGGTCCCTCTCCCCACAACATCTGCTGGTAATCTATTCCAAAGCTCCATGAACCTTGCCATGAAATAAAACATCCTTACATCCTTCTTGAATTTACTGCCCACTAATATCCAATCATGTCCCCTCATGACTACACCTCTAGTTCTAACAAGCAGCTCCTCACAATTTATCCTTTTTATACCACTTATGAACTTCTAAGTCTCTATCATGTCCACCCCTCTCATGGCTGGCCTCCAGAGAGTACATGTTCAGGGCCTTCAGACATTCCTCATATAAGCGGCCATGTTGACTCTGAATCATTTGTGTGACCCTTCATTTCACTGACTCCAGCCTATCAATGTCCTTCCATATGTGAGAACTCCAAAACTGGGCACGGTACTCCAGGTGAAGCTTCAACAGCGATCTGTATAGGTGCAGTATTACCTTCCTACTCCACTTGTGACCCCCCATTTCTAGATTTGACTCTGCAATCCACCACCCTCTATGCCTTTCCACCAACAAGGTTCCCACCCACTTGACTAATCCCATCTCTACTTCTAAGTCCTCAAGCCATTTAAGAAACCTCCTGTGTGGAACAGAATCAAAGTCTTTGCTGAAGTAGAAGTAGAAGAACTCTATCACCTGGCTTTTGGCCACAGCCTTAGTGACCCAATCAAAAACACAAGCAGGTTTTTCTGACATGATCTCACTGACACAAAAACATGCTACTTTCTGTTCTGCTGTACATTATTCTGCAACTAGACCACTATGCTTTCCTGTACAATGGGCTCCATAAATGTATCCATAATGTAGATAAGGCTTACCAATCTGTAATTGCTTGGATCCTCCTTGCTCTCCCTTGTAGAGTGAAACTATGTCTGCAGTTCTCCAATCCCCTGCCACTGTTCCTAACTCCACTTAGTTCAAGTCAGTGGAATGAATACACTGGACAAACTGGGTGGGTCAAGTTGTTCTTTTCTGCAAAACAATTACATGTTTCTATGAGAATTGTTGCCCATTGTTTCCTTGCCTCAATAGGTGGTGTTCACTTATTGTGCTACACAGCTCTGCTGCCCTTCCCTCAGTAATCCAATACATCTAAATTCTGCCAGTGGCAATCTCCTGTACTGCCAAACTATCTCCTGTACTGCCAAACTCCCTTAGCCTTTAAATCCCCCTGGCTGCTGTGTTCATTCTCCACTAGAAACCCTCCCTCCTAGTGAAGCTACAGCCAATTGTGGGCATGCAAGCATTCCTTGCCCCAGAATATCCTCTACCTGAGGGTCATAGATGTGGGTTGATGCCTTCTTTGATTCAACTATGAGTTGGGAATAACAGATTTTCTTCAGCTTTGAGAATTCAGCTGAACCACTTCACATCCCAATCTGGAAATTGATATGGGGTATACCAGATTACAAATAAAGTGATAAAAGAGCCTTAAGGTCAGCAATGAATATTATTTACTGTAGCTGACATGTGACAGGTGGTATTGGCATGCATCTGCTCTGGATTACTTTTTATGGGTTGTCACAGAGTCTGCAGAACACACTAAGTTCAGTATGGCCCAGTGTGAGCTACAATAATAATTACATTTCAATACTGACCTCAAGCCATTTATTGTTCTGAAGTTTCTACTTTACCACCATGAAAAGCACTATAGTGTCTTTCTCGCCAAATTGATTTTAAAATTACATTATAACCCCAAAAAACAGGTTATATATATAAATAAAAGAAAAGTATGCACAGTGAAACATTACATTGCCCTTTTCCATCCCTGAATGAATATTTTTTTGTTTGATTTTTTCCTTTTCTTTTTTATATGTTCTCTTTTATAAAACTAATTGAACTTAGCTTGAACACAGGCATTGCCATCAGATAGTCCAAACTGTGGTTGTTAAATATTGACTACATAATGTCAGACTACAGAACTATGAAAGCCTGTGCATGTCTGGTCAGGTCTCTCATTCCACCATCATCCAATTTGGGGTGGGTGATGTGATTTTGTTTTTCAACTAATGCTGACTTTGTGTGCGCAGTGGCATACCTGATTATATTGTTGGTGTTGAACAAGTAAAAATGATTGTAGTGTCATCAGAAAGAGTAGTTGTGCCACTACTGTTGGGAGTGGTGAGCCCAAATGTGGTGTCAGTGCCAATAGGAGTCCATTTTGACTTGCCACCAGGAGGTGTAGCAGTGGAATAGTAGTAGATGTCAATAGTTGGACTTTATAATAATCAAATGACTCATTAGAAATAAGCCTTGGTAAGCTGAGTTTGAAAAAGGCTAAGAATTCATGCTACTTAGGATCTAAACTTGAGCAGTGCAATGAGGCAATATCCTCAGTTGTACTGAAACATCTTTCCAAAGTGAGTGATGCTGACATGCCCTGAAAGAATACAAAGCCACCTTGCTAATTCAGGACAAATGATGCTCATGTCCTGCCAGAATTTTATTGAAACAATATTTATTTAGTCAGCGTTTATGCTAGATAAGACTATGTAATGTACTCTCCTAACAGGTCCAGCCTTGCTTTATTAGGTTGCCATAGATCAAAATCATTAATATCAACATGTATGCCATTCAAGTATACTGCCCTAGGAATAACCATGCTAAGGGTTGTTGATTTGGCACTGACATCTTTGGTGTCCTGTTTATATGATTTGCAACAGTGGAACACACTATTGCAAAACAGACCACTGCATCCATGGCAGATATACCCTACAGATCATATCAAATTTCATGGCTGGAACACAGGGTTCTCTTTCAAAGGCCTTTACAATACATAAAAGACAGAGTAATACCTAAAAAAACATCTTCTAGCAATGCTGAGGACCATTATGCTTCTGCTGGTAAAGGAGGAAGAGCACAGTGTGTTTGGGGTAGTGATGGAAGTATCTAGTGATATCCTATACAGTGTCAAATGCTTCATTTAACTGTTCACATCTGTCAAACATGTGACATATCACCAGAGTTAGTGCACATGCAAAACAAGATGTGAAGGTGAAATCCTTATCATTCGTTGCTTTCAGCATGTTACTGCCACTGTTCATCATGAAGATGCATGACCTTAGAGCATGAGGGGATAGCCAGATGCCCAGCAGTGATTGGATGAACCACATAATGTTTCCCACTGTGTTTCCCCTCTATGACAGACTCATTATTTTAGGTGCTTCATCTAATGGTGTACCTCTGTGAGACAGCATATGTCAATATGACACCTGAAGGGTCTTGTGGTGGTACAGAAGGAACTGGAATGGCTCTGACATTTGCTATAAATACAAAACAATGGGCAGCAAAATTTAAGACATTATGGTTTGTACCATTGATCCAGATATCACTAGAAAAAGGCACATTACCCAAGTCTGCCTCCTCCTGAAGTATCACCATTTACATGTGTACTGCTTTGAACATTCTGTGGAGAAAATGCCTGGAATGTGTGAAGCATGAAACAATGTTGTATTTGAGCTTTACAGCATGCAACAGTCTCTAAAAAGCCAGTGTCCTCTATAATTTAGAATGGCTGAAGATGAATAGCCATTATCCACCAATGAGTTTTGTCATTTGGACAGAACTTGAGTGAGTACATGACAGTTTACTGTAGGCATGTAATGACTTGGGCATTGTAGTTTGTTTTGTTGCAACAGATTCAGAAGAAATGCTGGTGGGGCATACACTTTGAACGGTTCTAGTTGGTGGTGATTGGAGTGGCACTTTTTAAGCAGTGCCAGTATCTAGGAATACTCCAGTTGGCTGCTGTGGCTGCTATGCTGAATTACTTGAATAAAATATACAATCCCTCCATTTCCCTTCTCCAGTTTTCCCTGCTGCTGATGGCCGTTCTGACCAGAGTGAGGATTAGGAATGGATATGGTTGTTAGGATAATGCCATTTTCACATTTTAAATGATTAGTCAGAATACTGATACCCAATGTTTGACAAGAGGGACCATGATTGACCTTTCTACTACACTGACTGCAACGTGAAATTAGTGCATTTGTGGTATAATCTGTAAAATACATCCACATTCTAGGAAGCTTTCTTTGTTGTTGTTTTATTTGTTTGTTTGTTTTTCAATTTCACAAAATATTTCCACTAGAATGTGGCGTCAGACAAGGTTGTCATTTATTATCAATTCTGTAGTGCTAGATATTGAGCGTTTAGCAATAGAATTACAACATAAACCTGCTATTGAAGTGTTAAAACTGTATACAGAATAAGCTAAATTTTTGCAGTTTTAATGCTGATGACATACCTTTAGTTATTAGGAGAGATGTATGAAATGTTGAATTCCACAGGCAGAATTTGTGTGGAATAGCAGTTCCTCTTCCAAACTGCTTTTTGAAATTGCTTTTTGAATTATGCAACAATCCAAACTTTCTATGTGCACTGCAGAACACCTTTCCACAACTTATATAAACTGTGAAATAAGTTTTTGCAGATTGTGAAAGAGGAATCTGCAGTTTATGTAAATCACAGAACACTAATCTGCTAAAAAGTATTATATTTTTGGTAATGTCAGAATTCTCCAACTAACCAAATTCTGCAGAATTAGGAGGGATTTTCTGAAATGTTGTACAATTCTGTTCATTCAGAATTTGAACATTCCAGACAGCTCTGATTATTAGCAATTCAAAAGAAACTGAAAACAATCTGTTTGCAGTAATTTATCTTAACAAAGACATTTCAGTATAATTCATAAACTAGGAAAAACACAGCTATTAATAGTTCATGCTATAGTTTAGCAAGCAGGTATTCATCCCTGCCCGGTTCCCCAGTTTATGTAATACCATTGCTGGACAAAATTAAATGAGTCTATTAATTTGGAAAGATGTGGCTACTGATTAATGATTTGGGTTACAACCAAACTTTTAAAAATGAATATTTTGCCATTTCACACATGCCTTTTATTGCTTACTGCCCTGTTTTAAAAAGAAATGGTTTTAAATTGGAAAACATCTGCTGCCAAGGTTTATGTAGAAAGGCAAAACTAATTGCAGTTGGATACAAAAAAATATATATCTCAGTGGTGAAGGAGGTCTGGATGCACTGATATCTGTTTATATTGGTTACCTTATAATATTGAACCATTTCAGAAATGGCTAATTGAAAATAACTGTTAAATAGAAATTGATACTTTCTAAAGAACTATTTCTTCTTACATTATTCCCAAAGGGTATGAGGGACTCAGCTAGTAAATATCAATTGGGCATATTTTATCGTGTGTCATAAAGATGTGTCTAACAAAGCACTGACCAAAAGCACAGACACCAATGCAAAATGACTGTATAACACTGGTCAACTCTATTAATAATTTAGAAACCCTGACTTATAGCTGGCCAGTATAGTGGTAGAGCTTCCACTTTGATCACCAATGACTGGACCAAGGGCTGTCAGGTGGCTGACCAGGGGGAGAAGGCTGAGCATCTGGATGACTGCTCACCTTCTCTGGGGAGGGTGGGGACATGGTGCTTAGTGTCTACCAACCCCTAGTGCTGACTAGGGGGATAGACAGGTCTGGTACCAGCACTTAGGGCCAAGCAGGAGAGATGGTGAATGTCTGCATGTCAGTGGTGGGAATACACTCGACCATGCAGTGAGGTAATTACACAACTTTCTCTGTCCACTCATGGAGGCCACAGGGAAACCACACAATAATGAGAAAAACTCTTCAGGGAATGAGCAGCATGAGACCAGGATCTCTGCCATTGCTGAGAAGTAGAAACAGAATCAATAGAAAAAAAGAAACTGTGATAGTATCAGAAATCAAGCAAACAAGGGTTGGAATAGATAGAACCATTGGGTCCTATATGTTATGGCTAAAGACACTCTTATGTTCCATAACTTTAGGGAATTAGTTCTACCCTATGTTATGGAGAACAGAAAGACAGAAGGGAGTGAGTGGTGGATCTTTTTGCCTACCCCATGCCCTTTGCCTGAAGGGTACTAATGGAAGGTTGATGACGGCAGGCTGGTGAAGTGGGTGCCCAAACTTATAGAGCCTTATTTTAAATTTGCAGCAGAGTGCAATGTGGAGGATCGTGATGAAAATGACTGCTGTCCTTGTTTCTGCTACTTCTTGTTGTTTGTCTTATCAATAATGTGGAAAAATTCAATAAACTACAATAAAAAAAAGAAATAGAAATTGAAAGTTTGGGAAAAATAAATTGCACCATCAATATACAATCCTTATGGAAATCTGGTTGAATTGGTAACAAAATTGATCCTTTGTTTTTACAAAACGCATTTTCTGTTCTAAGAATTTTGGGGAGAAAAATAAACATTTCTTAAAAACTGGTTATGAAGTTGTCCAGTTTGGGGAAATTCTGTTTTCAGATTTGAGAACAAACCTTTATTTAATAAAACATGGGGCAATATGGATATAAAGACAATTAGTATTCTTGTAGTTAAATTTGTACCCCTATACAGTATTTATAAAGAGAGTTAGTTAAATATTTGAGAGATACCATAAAACAATTAAAATGATTACATAGCATAAACAGGGTGTAGAAAAATTGAGACATAATTATGTGAGTGAAAAAATTGTTAGTATTCACAAATGAAAGAAAATATTGCCATACTTATATAAATGGTTATAAGAAGAAAATCCAGTGTTGTTCATTAAGATTCATAAAAGTGGGGAAATATTTAAATGTAATCTAAGCAATAAGACACAACATGGCATGAGTTATGTTGGAGTTACTTCAACCCATGGACATGCATTAAATCCCAGGCAACCCATGCCCCAGAGTGCCTTATTGTTTAGACAAAATGGATAAATATTAAACAAAAAATGTTTCTACACAAAAACGTTGCTAAAATACATGAAACTGTATTAAAGTCATATGTAACACAGATAAAATAGTCCTCTGCCTGTATTTATTTAATTTTTATTCCCTGGTAGGCGCACTAGACAAAACCTTTGCCTATTTTCAGCTACGACCTGGGAGATTACAACATAGGATGCAATCACAACAGTATACAAATAACAAGTAAACAGGGTGCACTATGCATAGCCAAGCAGTGGTACAGGGAATAAATAGATCAAGGGAAATAATACACAAGATACAGTATAAGAAGAGCATTGTACTATGTACAACAGTATACAAACAGTCAAGACACAGGGATAGGTAACATTCTTTGGTATGATTTTGAGTCAAATTAGGCAAGGTGACATAATTCTTAACAGCCTAAGGACAGCTACATATGGAATCCTGGTTAAGAAGAATGTGCTACTGTCTTGAACGCTTGGCTGGATGGACACTGATGGATCTCAACTGGGATGGAGTTCCGAAGTGTGGGAGCAGAGAAGGATAAGAACATTTCTCCTAGTTTTGTCTTGGTTTTGGATATGTTTAAGGATCCAGGAGCATTAGACCTTAGTGGATAGGATCGGCTTTCATGCATGAGTAATGTTGAAAGGGACAAGGGGTATCACTTAGTCACAACAGTATATATCACTTATCCTATGGTAAATTTGTGCAAGGCTGGTGAAGTAAGCCATCTTAGTTTGGTGTAAAGATTGCAATGGGCTGTATATTTGTTTGTTACCAAGGCAAACCTGCAAATATTGTTATAGGCCATGTCCCATTTTTGTAAAATGGTTTTGAAGGCTGAGTAGTAGACTGCCATTCCATGGATCAGTTTGGAGAGCATGATGTCCAAGGCAATGAAATTATGTGCTTTGGATATAAGGTTGTCTCGAATCTTATAGAAGAGGCTCAGTCTGGTGTTCATAGCCTTACAAGCAGCAAAGATATGAGCTGAGGAGTCCAACAAGTTTTAACTCCCAAGTAGTTAAAGGAGGAAACTGTGGTAAGACAGGATTCATCAATGCATACTACTGCTAGAGAGGTATGGAACATTTTTATCCTTGGGGCTGAGCCAAAAGGCATGGCTTAGGACTTTGCAGTGTTCATAGAGAGCCTGTTGGAGTGGAGCTAAGTTTGTACTGATTAAAGGTCAGAAGAGAGTTGACAATTTAAATCCAGGATGTTGCAAGAGCTCATGAAGAGGACAAGGAAATCAGCATATAGGATCAGAGTGCAGTACCTAAAACAAGTCTGGATTGAGTTTATGTGCAAAGAAAATAAGAGGGGCCCCAATATAGAGCCTTGAGGGACCCTGACTGTGGTAGCACCTGGGTCAGGCAGGGCATGACCAAATTTAATTTGCTAATACGTTTTATCCAGGTAGCTTTTGAAACATAACAGGGCAGTCAAGGAGATGCCCAGAGCACTTAGTTGTCCACAGAGTAGGGTGCTGTTGATCAACTCAAAGGCCTTAGTAAGTCAATGAAGATGACATCAGTGAGCTCACCCCTATCCATGGTGATGGAGATGGAGGAGGTTAGTGACAGGGGGGTAGTGTTAGTACTGTGGTCTTTCCTAAAGCTGTGCCCTGCAGAAAACAAGAGGTTATGATTGGTGAGGTACTCAATCAGTTGGGAGGCAACACATTTTTCAAGCAATGTGTTAAGTACCGATAGTATTGCGATTGGCCTGTGGTTGCCAGAGTTAGTACTATGAACTTTCTTGTAAACTGGAAAAACATGTGAGATTTTCCAGTTATCAGGGACTGTGTGTGTTGTAAAGGATAGGTTAAAGATTCTAGTGACAGGAAGGGCAAGTCCTACATTAGCAATCTTCAGTATTTTAGGCTTTATTTATTCAGAGTCTGCAGACTTTGATGTAGGTATTTGCATAAGGAGTCTACAAATCTCACAACAAGTGACCACTTTTAGGTAAAAAAGGAGGGTGACATGGGACAGGACTCAGTGATGGAAGGGCCAATGGGAGAGATGGGAGAAGGAGAAGAAGGCCCAGGTGTAAGCAAACAGGTCAGTGAAACTTTAATTGAAGGTGTTAGCTATGGTGACAGGATTATTGCAGTTAACTCCATTAATATTTACTGTAGGTCCTTGGGTGTAAAGTTATTAGACTGGTCTGGGACTCATTTGACATTTTTCCAGATATCTCTTGACTTACTGGATGACACATCAAACAAGGATTTGAATTGAAGACTTTTACCATACCAGTTGGCCCTCTTGTATTCATTTCTGAGAGTTCTGTAGTTAGCCTTAGCCTGATTAATTGCAAACTCGGTGGCTTTCTATGTAGACCAGCTGGTGTCTTTTGCTTAATAAGGGCCAGAAGGGGGTCATCCAGCCATTGAGCAATGGGGCCATGTACTCGCCTGGAGATCATGAAAGCATATTTATTCTGTATTTCAATTAAGGCCTCACTGAAGGCAAAGAGGGAATGGTTTACATCATTAGTGACCCACAGCTGTGACCAATCTGTACTCTCAGCCTCCTGTTTCAGTTCAGAGGGGTCAAGCTTTGAAAAGTCTTGGGAAGTGTATGATCCAGGGGGAGGTTGGCCTTAGGGACCATTGCCCGCCAGACACGATTAATGGGGGACTGGTCACTTACAGTATTTGGGAGGACAACAGAGCAAGTAACTCTATTAGATTGAGGGGTGAGAATTAAATCAGGGTGGAGGTCTGATCATTATTTGCCCTTCTGGTGGCTTCAGAGATGAGCTAGAGGAACTGTAATTTGTTAAGTGTAAGTTCAGCATTCTTGGAGTCATTACTATGTCAATCAACATTAAAATCACCAGTCAAAAGAAATTCTTTGTTTTGAATAAGTAAACCCACTGGACTGATAAGTGGGGGAAGGACATGATGCTACCAGCTGGAGGAATATAAACACAGAAAATATTAAGCTATTTTGAGTTGTCCATGAGTACTGTATGACAAATTTCAACTTGAGGACTAGGGAAGGGTAAGTGATTTGAGTGCTCGACATGCAGGTGATCCCTATAGTAGATCATAGTTCCACCACCCGTCTTGGATTTGAAATACTCTGACCTAATGAAGTTACAACCCAGCAATGCAGAAAAGTTATCCAGAATGTGTGCCTTCAGCCAGGTCTCAGTAATGCCAAGAATATCTGATTTGCAGTGATTGACCCACACTATAAGTTTACTAAGATTTTTGGAAAGGCTCCTTATGTTAATGTGGACCATTTTAAGCCCCTTAACACCTTGCCAGGGTGGCGATGTTAGAACAGAGGAGGGTGGTGACTCAGGCCCAGAGGGAGAGGCCAGCTGGGTGCCAGCATTAGGTTCAATGTCACCAGCACCAACAAAGGATAGAGTTAGCAAGGTGAGGGAGCAACACCTGAATGGCAATGGTGAGCGGCAGCTCCACTATCACAATCTAGTGAGGTATGCCATAGCTAGAAGCAAGGCCTTGGCTGCAAGGTAATGGCAGTGCCCATACAACTCCACTTGTTTGTGTATAAGCATGTTAGATATAGTGAAGTCATTGAGGCTTTTGGTGGTTGAACACAGTGGAGGTTTGAAAGGGAGGGTGTCAGCCAGCAACAGAAGGCAGACTAGCATACCAGTAAGGACCAGAATCCAGTTAAGGGAACCCATGGTAAAGAACAGGATTGATCTACCTGAATAGATTACAATCCAAGTTAAGGTAATAAGCCAACTTTAGTATCTAAATTGACCAGGTTGTGTAGGGATAACAATACCTGCCCACACCAGGAAGAGTATTAGTCGGATAGAACTATTTTAACCAATGTATGCTAACAGGATACAGAGGCTAAAAGTTGATCTTAGATAAAGGCAGCACATCCAGAGGATTAAATAGTGAGTAGTTACATTACAGCTGTATCAGCTGCAGGTGTCAATGATGAGAGTAGTAAACAAGCATACCCCAGACAGGGAGTGAACACAGTTAGCAGTTTCTTTAGGCAATGGGGCTAGGCAGTGAAAAATTCAACAGACAGTGAAAAATATGTGAGGCAGCAGTGTGAGAAAGTAACCCAGAAGTGAGTAACCACAATAGACAATTCTATAACCAAGGTCTAGAGCAGGATAAAATGTAAATTAGACAGTCTAAAAATATTTAAGGCAGCCGGTGGCTTTATGCAGATTAAGATATGAAGGGGACCCAGCAAGGGAGTAGCCACAAAATAAATATTAATAACAATGTATCTAGGCAGTGTGGTATATGACTTGACCAGTGTAAATTAACTAGTAGCAGGTGCCTATGAACAGAGCTGAATGCGATGGAGACCAGCTAGGGAATACCCATTGGTCAAGGGGGGTTGCTCATTATCTTTCTAATCTGAGTCGCATATTCTGAACACTGAAAAGATTGTTCCTCTGCTGCCAATAAATTTAAACTCTGTTTAATACAGCTGTTCTACTACAGAAGTAACCTGCTATGTAGTAAAGAAGTCAGGGTAGTCATACTGCTTGTCAGTGGGGGCTATGAGAATAGCAGTAGTTTCCTGACAGAATCTACTGTAGATGGAAACATGCTGTTGGATGAAGTCTGCTCATCCACACTGGCCTCATTCAGTGGTGCTGTGTTGTTCAAGGATCAGTCTACTGTGGAACAAATTTGCAGTAGCTGCCTCCATAGTATGAATGCCTTTAAATCTCTATATGCTCGGTATGTGTGTGAGTCATGCAATTGTTACCCCAGCCCCTAATTTTATTCTGAAGCATCAGGCTGCTGCCCTCTGAGCGTAGTTGAATTTATGATTGCTTGTAACCTTTGGTGACCTTAACTCTGTGAGCGTCTTATGCCTTAAATGTTTTTCCCCTCTAGAAATCCCTGTAGAGTTATTATCTCTTTATGGCTCTCACAGCCTCTACACCTCACTCACCCCACTGTCTTTTACATATTGCTTATTCTGTGGCTCTTATTCCCCTGCCCTGTACCATTTAACTGCCCTATTTCATCTTCGTATTCCCTTTCCACTGCATTCCACACTTACTATCTCTTTTCTCTGTCCCCTAACACTCTCTTCCCTGCAGTAGACTAGCCCTTCAGGGGCTCCCTGCCCCTCAGGTGGGAGAAATGTGGATACTGGGCGGTTGTCACTTCCATAGCCGCCGCCTGAGACACCTGGACTGGACTCCTTACTAATGAGGTGTAGCATTGCCGGTACCCAATCGGCACACAAGCGCTTTTCTGCTCTGGCATCTGATTGGCTCCTGCAAGTCTGCTCCTGTGTCTCTCTCAATACTAAGCTAAAGTCTAATTTTCTGTCTAAACTTGCACAAAAAAGAGCTGTACATACTTATTGCCTAACAGTTATGACCTCTATTTTTTCCTGTTTAGAGTGTCAAGAGTTGGGACTCTGTTTGATTACACTCCTTTCTGAATTTCTGTGGTTGCGCCAGTCTTTAGGCATCAAGGAATACCCAGTTCTGTTGTCCTGCTGTTTTGGTCCTCCTGCTGGTTCAGATGTTCCATTGTCCATGACTCAGTACTCAATACCAACCCCTTCCTCCATCCCCTGCCAAGGATATGCTCTCCATGGGCTCCCTGCCGATAGGCGTGGGAAACCCGGGCACGGGATGGTCGGCGCTGCCTCTACCACCACCTGAGAACCTAAGTGCAGACTCTCCATTAGCAAAGCATGGCATTAGCAGCCATACAATTGGAATGTGAGCACTCTTTGGCGTTGGCTTCAGATTGGTTCCTGCAGTCTGGTTCAGTGTCCATTCTAAACCAAGCATAAATCTGATTTCCAAGCTGAAATTTGCCAAAGAAGATCTGTAATTGCTTTTCTCCTTGACTGTTAAGACCCTTATCCTTCTGTTTAGAGTGTTACATTTAGGGATACTGTGTGATTGCACTACTTTTGAAATTCTGTGCTTGCGTCAGCTCCCTACACGAGTGGCCGATCACTTCTCCCTACTGAAGTTCCTACAAATTACCATCCTCTTATGTCTTCCTTAAATATTACAGAAGCACTCTGAACTGATATGACTGATGTAACATTGAGTACTTACTTGAATTAATTGCATTAATTGTTTTTTACTTGTGTTATTTGACTCTATTGTAATGCATGGTACCATTTGACTCAGAGCTAACCATGTCCATCTTATAAATGAGCTTGCTCAATGATGTTCACCTGGATAAATAAAGATTTTGATTGATTGATTGATTGATTGCAGGTTTGAAGAATCAGGATTACTAGAGAGGGAGGTGGGAGGAAAAATGAGAGTGAGTGAGAGCAGGTGAAATTATCTGTATGGGAAGGGGATCAGATACATTGAGCGGCTGGGAAAATATAGTCAGAAATCGGGTAGCTCTTGCTGAATAACTGAATGTTGGGGAGATTGTCATCCAGTGGCCAGCAGAGGTCTTTTCATGATTTCTGCTCTCACAGATAGAGTCGCACTGCTGACATCAGTCTGGGGATTAATCTGGTGATCGGCTGGGGGAGATCCTGTAATGTGTGCAATATTGCTAGCAGGCTGTGAGAAGACAAAAAATTTGCAACAGGAGGGAGAAGCAAACTAGTACGAAACTGCAGTACTTACAAAAAACAGATTTCCATACAATGTATGGGGCAGCAAGATACAGCAGGTACAGTATGTGTGGATTTGGACTTCAGTGTGCAGTGGAGAAGAAAATGGCTGACATGTAAAAAATGAACATTCTATACACATGACACATGAATATGGAATGTTCTATGTCCAGTTAGGCAGGGATTTTTTTTAACCATGGGCTGAGCACTGTAAAGGCCACGACTAGAACCATGCCTCAGTCAACTAAGATGTAGGGATTCACTAACCTATGTTATATGAACAATATAATGAAACTTTCTGGAAAAATAAGTGGGAACATATATAGTAAACAAAATATCTGATTCCAGTATAGACTAATTAAATATACCATAAGGGTCTTCAAATGTCATATCTAACATAAGATACACTGGCTAAACATAATACATCAAACAATAGGAGTGGAGAAAAATAAATATTTATGTATACGTGGTGGTACTGTCAAAAGATAAATATTACATGGGAGTTAATTAAGCAATAATGCAAGATGGTGTGGTATATCATGGGATATCATCACACCTCAGGTGGTTGGGCACGAAGCCACAGGCCAAGTGCATCCAACACATGAGAAGTGACAATATCCCCATGATATACAGTACCACACCCTGGAGTGCATTATTGCTATTATGAACTGGTTTAAAGTTTGTTTATTTGTTTGTTTGTTTTCAGTAAAAAATTAAAATACTTTTAAAACCTTGTGAAGATGTTTCTTTTGGAATGTTGGAGGAGTATGTTTTAACAAAATAGTTCCTGGAGGGCTCTAGGCAGCAGGCGACACTGTTATAACTGGTGTGACTAAGACTCTGTCTCACTCTGCTAGCACTGCTCCCATATGTTCTCCCTGTATTTCTCCTGGTCTCGCTTCCTGCTCTAGTATCAGGTGAAGATGTGTGTGACTTCCTGTTTCTTTTGGGTAGTTGGCAGTTGGAGCTTGTTGGCACCATGACTGTGGTTTTCGGGGGGGGGGGTTAAAGAGAAAGTCACATGCTGTGAAGCGGCAGAACTGGCGCTACTGAGGCTAACAGGAATTTGGCTGAGGTAAGACAATCTACGTTGGACTGTGTCATGTAGTACTGACAGTTGGAGTGGTTGGATGACAAATCTTTTTTTGAGGGGGGGGTTGGGAGCATGGCTCGGTCGATGGTTGTTTCGTTAGTACAGTTTGGCAGGAGGTAGCCTGTTGCACCTGGTGATTGGGATAGGAGCAGAGCAATGTGTGGTGCTGTAAAGAAGGTGTTCCTGGGACTTTTTAAAAATCGTGAGTAGGTAATCAGATATACTCATGGCTGAGATGATCTCTCAGCCAATCAGGTTGCTGGATTTTTGGCAACCAGTTCATAATGGTTAATAAACTATCCAATTTTTAGTACAGATATTCATTTTTATATAAAAAACATTTATCAGATCTTAACAATTTTGATAGAGATTATAGATAGAAGGTGATGGTTTAGTGCAGGCATGTAATGACAGACAGTGGGGTTTGTTTTGTTGCAACAATTTCAAGAAAGTGCTGGTGAGGCATATACTGGGCCTGGATCTGGCGAGTGATGGTTGGAGTGGTGCTTTTGAAGCAGCACCAGTGTCTGGGAATGCATCAGTTAGTTACAGTGGCTGGCATGCTCGCTGCATTACTTGAATAAACTGTCTAAGTCCACCATGCCCCATACCCAATTGTCCCTTCTGCTGTTACTGCTGCTGCTGCTGCATGTTTGACCAGACCAAAGATTACAGTAGGGAAGGATGTTGGCCGGTAGGAAGATGCCATGTTTTATTACTGGTTCCTCATGTTCAAGTTGGCTGACCTCAAACTGACCTTCTATCACACTGATTGCTACGTGCTTTAAGTGGATTTGTGGTAGCATCTGTAAAACACTTGCATGTTGAAGAAGATCTGTTTCCTTTTTTTTTTTTTGCTACAGTAGTGGGCTGCAAGGGGGACCACCAAAGGGAATTGGATGGGTACTTTTATTCTACAAGATGTTTTTTTTCTACAATTGTGCTATGATGTGCCTGTGAATAGCCAGGCAGGCAGCAGCAACAGGTGGAACAGTACCACGGGGCTGATCATGCTGGAAGTGTTGTGGGCAGCATTGTTCTTTAGATTTCCCTGCCTGAGAAAAATAATTTCTTGCTTTTCTATTTTTCATTATCTTTTATGATTTTACCATCTCCTCTCACGACAATCTCTACTTCTCAGTGCTACTCTTACCTTCTCACTGTCTGTGATATAGAATTCTTTCTGTCTCTTCTTGTTCTTTATGCTCCACTCCAACACCTGTTTCCTCATCCTCATTCTCTTCTCCTGTTTCTTGCACTTTCTTCTCCTCTTGAATGCCTTCTTCCCCTGCTCCTCCTTCTTCTTGTTTTATACATATGAAGTAAAGTGTGCCCACTGGACCCCAGAACAAAAGTCAAAACTGAAGGAGAGAGACCAGGACACTTCTCAGTGACATATTTACAATTCCAGGACTGGGAAAGTGTCCTTAAATTAACTACAACCATACAACATATAACTGTGGAAGGAGGTTGGGGTGTACCTGTTTTCTGACTTTAGCAAACAGCTGTTGCAGAAGAGGCAGCAATTCTTTGATTTAAAAGCCAAACTTCACCAGTAGAGATGGGAGTTTGCTCACCTCTTCTTTTTGACGCTCCAGATCAATGGACTAGGATGTCCCCATATCATGTTTGTGACAGTCCTGGAGGTCAAGGAGTGCATCAATCAAAAGGAGGTGGCTGAGGATTGATCAGGGTTGCATAGAACAGCTCCAGCTACTTAAAAAATGAGAACGATAGCTAGCCCAGTGGCATGAAGAACTGAGGCATTGGGTGCCTTACCTCCTGCCTCGTTGACAACCCGAGGTCAGGAATGGATTGAGCATCCCAAGCCAGCTCTCCTTCTGTGGGGAGGGGGGGTTACTGTGGTTTGCTGCTTGACTGCCACCCAGGATGGCAGCACATGCACGTCACCATGCAAGAGAAAGGTAACCCACATTCAGGACAACAGGGCTGTCTCCACAAAGGTGGAGCTCGGACATCACGTCCATTGCACATCTGTGGGCCCCAGGTGAGAAAATTGGTGAAAACATATGGAAGCTGGGCTTATTTATTTATTTATTGAATTTTGTTGACTGGGTAGGCATACTGAGAGTAGAAGTCTCTTTTTCGGGGGCAACCGGAGTGGGGGGATCAGATGGCAACCAACTGAACCAACTCCAGCATGATCAGCTCAATGAAGTCCTCCTCAAGAGTGCTAACAGCCCACCTGATCCTGGGGGATAGAAAGGGGTCTTGGATGGATGGTGATCATGGGACAGATTGATACAGTCACCCAACCAACCATGGAGTAGAAAAAACCTCTATGGAGAAAAAAGAATGACAAGGATATAAGTGCTATTTTATTTGTGTTTTGATATAAATGATGTTAAGATCCCCCTGACCACTGTATAGCAGCTACATTCTGTATTTAGTCTAGGTAGGGTATATTGACTGCTCCAGTGTTAATTTAAAGCCAGTTTTTTGGTTGTAATATGTTTAAAATTCAAAACTGTTTGCTAGGAAGGGTGGTTTGATCCATATTTATGTCTTTGGACTTGCACAGTGCAGTGCTACTGGGGCGGGGCGAGCTGGTAACAAGAGGTCTTGTGAGGCTGAGGATGGTACCTACATGTGCTGCAGCTATGGTCACAATGTAGGAGTTGATACATGATCCCTGTGCCCTCAGATTGCAGATTGCCAAGCTACGATATTCCAGAAGAAATGTCCTTTGCTAAGTTGGACTTCATTTCCGATGGTAGGTGTGCTGTTGCAGGGGGCTCTTGTAGTTATGGTACATTGTGTTGTGTATTTATATGTTCTGGTGACAGCATGTTAATTTATTACTGCAGTATGACTGTTGAATCTTATTTAAACTATATTAAAGATGGCTACCATCTCATGGCAGTAGGGCTTGACTGGAGTGGTGGTATGGGGGTGGAGAGACCCCACTTTCTTCTTCACAGGAGAGGCTGGCTTTTGTTTCAGCTTTTGAGGTCATGATTATCTATAGTGCTACATATGGGTGCAAATATGTGCCCCAGTGGCTTAATGAGACTACTCAACTGAGCAAGGACAGGAGGTGGCAAGGGTTGGGAGACATTATAAAGGGAGAGAAGGTGGGATAAACTTGCAGTACTAATAAGTTTATTTCACTGTGGATATAGCCATAGTTTTCTTGCAGGTGCCCTGAACTGCTTATCATAACACCTTTAGCATATGAATATATTGCATGTTTTAAAAGCTGTACTTTTTGGGGGAATGTGTTGCATAGAATATAAATTAGGAGAATCATATGGTGGAAATTTATGAGCTGGGGAATAGTTTCCTCTCAGGTCCGAAGATACAATGGCTGCAGGATTTGGTGGAGGGACTTAGGAGAACATTTAACTTGGGTATACACAGTGATATCCATAAGGTATAAACAATTCTGAATAAAAATGATAATCATACCTTAATGACGGTGGTTGTTATTAGATACCTACATGCACAATATTTTCTGTATTATCACCAAGTTTTTAGAGGAGTGCAGACCAAGTAGTGATCAGTTGGGTGGAAACAAGTACTGAAATGGGGGTTGGTTCACAGAGGGGCAAGTTATTCTAGAGTTGGTTTGAATGCCTCCACCAAGTCACTTCGACATTTTCATTGTCAAAATCCCCGACAGCGACAGGCAAAATGCCAACAGGCGAAATTTTGCCTGTCAGAAAATCACTGAAATTGAGGGCGTCAAGAGTATTGGCCTCGGTTATAAGTTTGGTGGACACTTAGAGGCCTATAACCCCTCCCTATAGGCTGTGAGTACACTTCCGACTCTCATACACAAAGATCATATGTGAGAATAAACAGTATATTTGTATGCTTGTGATTCTTTACCAAAGTTAAGGATCTGCCTCACAAGATTATTACCTTCTCTGATCATGCCTCAGTATATTGCAGAAGGAAAGAGGAGGACAGGAAGCCTATCCTCACACAAAGAAGTTGGATCCTGTGCTATTGTGCCAAGAGGGATTTAAAGACTGTATGTAACAAGCCATTAAATGCTTTCTGAGATTAGATTGGATGGGGGATACTCCCACACCACCTGCGGGACAGTAAAAACACATTTAAAGTGGGTTATAGTCTCCTGCTCAAGTCACTAGACAAAGCTGATGAACCAGTGTATTAAGGCCCTGGGGATGAAAATCAAAGTGATCAAGCAATTCCACATAATCAACCTCAATCCACTTTTGTACCAGCACCTTCAAAAATAAGAACTCAGATATAACACATTTAGAAGTGCATCTACTGAGTATTCAGTATTTTTTGAAAAATCTTTTTATTGAAAGTGTGGTAAGGTTCACTGTACAGACATACAGGTGTCAGATACTAGATACAATCATCAGCTCACATGTATTTTCATAAGATACAGATTGTGACGCTTGTACAGCTGGTTCTGATTAATGTATGATTTTTGTAATATATAAAATGTGTTATTGAGTATCTCTCATGAGACATGCTGAAACAGCCTGTGGAATGACACCCCCTCCCAGGTTTTAGCTACAAGGTGTTACCTGGAAGGCCAAGAGATAATTACAGGCTAGAAGATACCTAAATTAAGGAGCTCCTGTTTATCTAGCTTAATTGTAGCTTGCCAGCTGACAGGACAGAAAATATCCATTTTATGACGTTTAGAGGAGGAAACCCAGGTTATGTTACACTGGTGCGAAGCTATAAGTGTTCCTCTGATATCTGTAAAAGCAGGATGTTGCTCATGGATGAAAGAAGGACTTAGAAATTAACCTTATTTAATTTACCTTCTGAGTGATGACATCCTGGTTGTATAATTTTTATATTCTGACAGGGAGGAGCTAGGTGACCTCATGCAAAGAGGTTGGCAAAGCCAGTTTTAAAACTCTAGTCTGTATTCCCTTTTGACACACATGTTTGGACTCTGAAAAAGCAACATCAGGCACTGTTAGAAGAATACATTAGATCAGACAAGTCTAAGGGTACTGTGGTAGGAGATTTTGTTGTATTTAAAACCTTATTATTTTAAGTGATTGTATGTTTTTGTGATATATGGTTCTGTATTTACATTTTATATTTTTATCTATTTTTAAGTAAACCTCTACTTTAGATACTACTTGGTGTGCCTTTGAGATTCTTTTTTTCTTGACAAGTGAAGTATATAAGGTTAAAGCTGACACTGTGCAAAGCTTACTGGTTTTACCAAACTGGAAAAGGTAAGAGTTTATTCTGAGGTCTTTAATAGAGTTTTCAAATGTTCATTTTGTGTGCCTGGTTAGGTGCCCATAGGCGAAAGATATCTGCCCCGAAGAGCAGAATTATCTGAGTCTGTACATTGGGTATGCTAGCAAGAGGTTCACAGTTTGAATCCCTCCAGAACTTGAGACCACAGGTTGATTCAAACCCACACAACAGGCAGGAGGGTTACCCTGTTCTGTTAACTGTTCACAATACTACGCTCAGAGGTTGGCACTGTGGGAGCAGAGGGCCTGACCTGCTGAGTGGGGTTGTGACAGAAATCATAGTGTCTATTGTGATCAACATATAATACACACCCTCTGGTATATTACTAAGAGAGACTATTATTACTAACTACAGGTTCTAGTCCTTTACTCAGGTATGATACCTTGCTCTACAGCTATTAACCAGGATGACCATATGTCCCAGAAATCTTTTATTTTCCCCACTGCACTCAATTGTGCCCTTTCCAGCATCATACACATCTTCATATTATGTACCCATCTAACAACGGTAGGTGATGAGGAGGACATCCATACCTGCTCAATTGTCCTCCTGGCATTTATTAATGCAAGAAACCATAGGGGATTTGATTGTTTCCCATTTGAATGCAGAAGATCTGCCCCAATAGCAATTCTAGAGGGGATTTAGATGGGGACATATCCTAGGACTTGTGACATAATGGTATGTATCTGATACCAAAAAGGAATGACTTTTGGACAACTGAGTGCTAGATGTAGGAAGTCCGCCTCACCAACCACACATTTAGAACACATATGAGATCTAGTACTATCAAAAGCATTCAATTTCGTTGACGTAATATATGCCCTGTTTTCATGAAGTATAGTTGTGATTTGCCTAAGTTTATTGTTACGAGAGCAATATAAATGGTGGGCACTAGCTAACCTCCATATTTTTGGGGTTATATGGAGAGAGAGGTCTGTACTCCATTTTTCTAGGCTGGGGTGGCTCAGCTGAGGAAGACAGCCTGCAAGCATATTCTAGTAAATAGTCAGGGGTTTGCTGCCTGGTTGTGGTGAAAATAATTCTTCCTCCATTGGGAAAGGTCCAGCCCACCCATTCATAGCTGAGAGGGTGTCCCCACATCTGTGCCTAACTACCAAATATACAAAGAAGTCTCCTACTGGGATGCTCCAAAGCCCAGTTATCTGGGTAAAGCTAAGCATCTGTCCTCCTTCAAAGAGCTGGTTAAATCCTACTAATGCCTTTTTCCTCCAAGCCCAGAGTCATTGCACTACAGCAGTACAGCAGCTACCACCCCCTCACATAAAGTTCAGTATACTGAGATTCATGGAGTTCCCTCCCTTAAAGCCAATCCTTCTGTGTGCTTGACTCCAGATAGCCAGGGTGGTGGCCGTAAAGGGGTTACACACTCGTTCAATTTCCATCCCTTTTAGACTCCCACTTAACAAATCATTCTTTAAATTACCCTCCAACATATCTTTCTCCAAACCTAACCAAGGGCAGTCAATGCTAAGTACCCCCATGGGAATGAAGGCCAATTGAGCAGCCCAATAATAGGATTTGAAATGTGGCAAGTCCAAACCCCTGACTGCTGGTTTTCTTTGCAAGGTGGCTCTCACTATTTTAGCCCATCCCTTTTGCCATAGAAATTTATGCAAAATACCATCCAGGTGCTTAAAATGTACCTGCAGTATGCCGATAGGGAGGGCCTGATAGAGATACAGCAATCTGGGTAATATTGTCATTTTAATAGCCCCTATTCTATCCAGCAAAGAGATGGGTAGTGCTGCCCACCTTTCACAGTCCTCAGCAATAGCCATCACCAAGGGTTTAAGATTTAACTTATAAAGCTCCCCCAATGAGGCTGAAATGCTCACTCCCAGGTATTTTAAGTACCGGACCAGTTGGAGACCACCTAGTTGAGCTATTAATCAAGCCCGGTCCAGGACCGCTACTGGAAGGAGTTCACTCTTCATCCAGTTGACCTTGTGTCCTGAAACTGTGCCAAAGTTGCGCATGAGGCTGTGTACAGCTGGCAAATCCTCTGCAGGATTGTGTAGGTATAATAGCTGATCATCAGTGTACATGGCTATTTTGTGCTGTCTACCACCACCTTGAAAACCCCCTAATCCCCAGATATGCATGCATGGCTGCCCCAAGAGGTTCCAATGACAGCACGTACAGAACAGAAGACAGTGGGCAGCCCTGCCTGGTGCCCCATCCCAAAAGGAAAGGGCTCAACAGGGTGTTTCCCACCTGCACCTGGGCCAAAGGGCTGCAGTACAGTGGCCGCACCCAAGAACTAAAAATCGGGGTTATTCCTATCTTCCCCAAAGTGTAAAAAAGTAGCCCCACTCTACGTGGTCGAAAGCTTTCTCAGCATCATATGCCACCACAGAAGCCCCATGAGTTCTTTTAAGATGGGCCCATCTAAAAATAATATTAAGTGTGCGTCTTATATTGTGTTTGCCCATACATCCCTTAATGAACCCCGACTGATCTGGATGAAAGACTGAAGGGAATACTTTGTCTACTCAAGATGCAAGTGTTTTTGCTAGGATTTTATCATCTGCAGTAAGAAGGGGATGGGTCTGTATGACTTGCACAATGTAGGGTCTTTGCCTGGTTTAGGCAAGATGGCAATGGTTGCGGACCGTGTGGAGTGGGGCAACGTACCCCTCTGCAACCCCTCTTCCAGGGCATCAAAAAGGGGCCACAGAATACTCTCTTCAAAAGCTTCATAAAAATCTATGGGTATTCCATTCGGCCCAGGAGTCTTCCCACTTTTTAAAGACTTTAATACTGCCCCTATTTCCTACACTGTTATAGGAGAATCTAATCTTCTAGCGTCCTCCTCTGTAATCTTGTCCATGGGGGCCATAGCAAAAAATTGCTCATAGTCCTTCTGGGAAGGGGAGTTTTCTGAAGTATACAGTTGCTCATAGTATGCCAGAAAAACATCACCTATTTCTTTATTTCCTCTAATCTTGTTCCCTTGGCTGTCCTGAATTTGACTTACGTTTTTTGCAGATTCCTTCCTTTTTAATTGCCAAGCAAGATACTTCCCAGCTCTATCTCCATCAAAGTACCGCCTGGCATCTGTCAGCAATATAGTGCACTCTAACTGTGCACTAGATAGAGTGTTAAATCTCCACTTAAATTTTTGTACCGTACTGTAGAGGACAGCAGTGGGGCAGAGCATATGTGCCCTCTCGCAAGCGCCTATCTTTCCTCTAAGAAATTCTAGCTCCTTGGTAGTGGTACGTTTCACTTGTACTGCAAAAGGGATAGATTGCCTCCTTATATAAGCTTTTAATGCTTCCCAGCGTATAGCATGTGAGGTGTCCCCCCTGCATTTAAATGTCAGAAATACTTGTATGGTATCTCCCACAAAAGTCAAATACTCTTGGTTCTGTAGGAGTAATGGATCAAGTTTCCAGGCCCTGTTACCGGATCTGGATTCCGTGTCAGATATACTGATAAATTGTAATGCATGATCCAGTACTAAAATTGGGGTATACCCTGTACTCCCTACCCCTGCCACCAAGACCCCTGAAATCAAGATCCTATCAATGCATGCATAGGATTTATGCATATGCAAGTAGAAACTGTACTGTTGCCCCATGGGGTTTAGTTGTTGCCAGACGTCATTCAAATCAAAATCATTTTGCAGGGCTTCCAAAGCTTTCACATTTTGGGATTTGAGTATTGGGGTAGTATTTGAATGGTCCAGTACCGTGTCAATGACACAATTATAATCCCTTCCCCCAGCAACCAGGGTCCCTCCCAACAGGACTTATCAAGAGCCAGCTTCTGAAAAAAACTTGGGTTCACCACATTTGGAACATTTACCGAGCCTACTAGGACAATGCCGTTGCCGGGGATCTCAGCCTTGACTAGTGCATAGTGGCCTTGTGTATCAGTACGAGAGTCCAACATTTTTATAGGGGATCCACTTGGGAGCCATATAGAGGCACCCCGAGCCTTAGATGTAAATGTTGAGGAAATACAAGTGCCCCCCATAAACTCTGCTGTTGTTTTGTTATTCAGGAGTTGAGAAATGTGTCTCCTGCAGGAGTACCAGTGCCCCCTTATGTCCATGGACCTCCATAATTACTTTCTTCCTCTCCACAATATACTTTAAGCCATTTATATTCCATGAAATACAATTAACATCATCCCCCATCACTTAACATCATATTGCCATGCCTGAACTTCCTAGTATGTACCAAGTGAACGACCACACCATTTTCCCCATATAAACCAACCACTTCCCTCCACCCGCCTCCCCAACCACATATTCCCCAACTGATTGCACCTATACCCAGAACTAGAAAATTTGCCCTTAAAGATGGCACTAGCCTGGTGCACACCAATTACAGCAATTTAAGGTGTCCACGGTGCAAGGCCACCCCCTCTCTCACAGGTAAGAAGGACTGTTTCTTCTGAACTCCAACTTCCCAAAACTTCCCTCCCCACGTATTAAAAGTGAACAACCTCCTCCCCACCCTGCAGACTATGTGTAATTATAACATCCCCCCCATACGGGTAAAAACCCACCAGCAATCCCACTACAAACAAGAAACAGACTGAACCATGTCTGTCCATATGCTAGCCTTCCTGATGTTAACCAAAGGAAGGGGGTGGTGGAATTGAGATTAGCATGGAAATTTTCCAAGCAGCCATTTTGGCTAATTTATGAGAGCTTGGACAGACACAGAAATAACACTGTAACATACATCAACTCTATATATAACCATCTAAGAAAAATCATATGCCACCCTTAATGATTAATGTTAATATATCTCCCCTAGGGTCATGGGTCCATAAATTATTTTTGGTCCTGATTTTCCCAAGGGTCCTAAGGTTAAAGAGATCTATTAGGTTCAAAACCCGACCCGCTGCTACCCGTGTCCCCAGACACGGTCAGGTGTGGCATATTAGAGTACGTCCAGCAGGCCATACCATCCTCCTCTCACACCCAGGCCTAACTAGCCAGGACACAAGTAGATAGTCAGTGTTCCACAAAAGAGTCCAGTGGCTTCTAAGGTGTCCATATGTGAGCCAAGTTGCCCTGACTATGTCTTATTTACATTGCAGTGAACAGAGCAGTAGAAGGAAATCAAGAATAGAAATTGTAGATCCCCGGATTCAAATATAGGACTCAGCCCGCAGAGACCCGCACCCCTAGACACGGTCGGGCATCGAGGCATACATCTCCGAGTGTGCAAATGGCACCCTTGTGTAGAACGGGTAGGCTTCCATATTACCACTCTGCTCTCCCAAACATCAGCCCCCATCAAGGCAGTCCAAAATCAGGCCCATTGCACAGTTTGAAAAGTCTAAGTACAAGTCAAAATGACCCTTTAGATGTTGCAAACACATGAGGTGGACATAAGATCCCCAGGAGATCTATTACTAGGCCAACCATGTCAATTTGACAAAGCTTTATTTTAAAAGTATACTGTCAAAAGAAATAGGCACTTAGCTCAGTCGCCTTTAGGCCTCTCTCGATTTCTCCTGGTCTCCTCCTCCTCGAGCCATTTCTCTGCGGCTTTATGTCAGATAAAGAAGTTGGGGCCCTGCCCTGGTTGATCCACACGTAAACGTGCAGGGTAAGTTAAGGAGAATTTCCAACCCAACTTGTATAGCTTGTTTTTGATCGGGTTAAACTTTTGCCTTTTCAGCTGCAAATCCCAACTATAGTCCTGGTAAATAAAGACTGTGGCATTGTCGACCTTCAGAGGTCCCATTTCCCTGGCTTTCTGTAACATGGCCTATTTATCTTTAAATCTGAGATATTTAATTAAACAGTGCCTCGGCCGTGGCCCAACCCGGTGAGCTCTCTCAATCTCAAACTCCAGAGACTCCTCAGGTAGCCCCAGATGCTTCATCAAAACCCGGTGTATGCCCTGATTTGGGTTTCTGCCTTCCAGGCCCTCAGATAAGCCTATTATACGGACGTTGGATCTCCGTGATCGGTTTTCTTGATCGTACAGGTGGTCTTGGAGACAAGCAATTGTTGATAGCAGCCCGTTTCTTTCTGCAGTAACACCAGCATAGGAGTCTTCCATGTCACTAACTCAGTGCTCCAACTCACATATTTGTGAAGTGTGAGTGGTTGTGGTATCTGTTAAGATTGTAACGACAGATTGTAGGTGTGCTTTCAGGTTGTGAAAGCCCACTTTCATTTCTTTTTGCATCAGTGCCAGGGTAACCGGAACTCTTGCTAGTGATTTTGTTAGATCCATCATGCATTCCTCCCATCAATCGCCACATACACTAGAAGTCGAGGATGAGGGCCCAGGGTCATGAGGAGTGTTGTTCAGTCTGCTAGACGATGTCCTGGCACCAAATTGTAATTTTGCCTGCTTATTTTTAGATTTATTGGTAGCCATCCAATTCTAGAGTTGAAACCTCTCAAAAAGTAGTAGTTTAGATTACATTTTATAGCCACTAATCGCAGTTAAGAGTTGCCACCCCAGGGAGCCGATTCACCAAGCTTCTTCCATGCTTGCCAGCTAGCCACACCCCCGAGCATTCAGTCTTGTTAACACAGAGTGGCCAAAGGGGCTACCACAATTCTGAAAGTGGCACTATTTCCTTTAAACTTCCAGAACACGCTCACCAAAAATATGGTACAGGCACCAGCCCACCTGGCAATGCTTGTCCTTGTCCTGCTCCACTCCAATACTCCCCCCCACCTCAAACACCACACCCTTGCCTACCCACCTGCACACATATCCCACTCAACCCCTTCCCAGCTCCCCGACCATCACCACTCCTACACCCAATCAACCCCCCAGTTCATCACTCCAGACCCCCCATCCCCTCACTCACCTTGGCCACCACTCTACCTGGCCATCCCAGTGCTCCGTTCCCTCCCCATCCCCATCTCCACCCGGAGACAGACCTCTCATAGCAAGCTGCTCTCATGCCAAAAACAGCACCTGATACTTTCCAGGCTCATTTCCCTCCTCCTCCTGCTATCAGGCAATGTCCACCCCAACCCGGGTCCATCCACTGCAAACTTTAGCCACCCATAAACATTGGCTGGTCTATGCCTAGCCTCAAAGAACATATGCAGCCTCCTAAAGAAATTCCCCGACCTTCAGGCATGGGGTTGCCCAACACCAGCTAGATGTCCTAATACTAGTCAAAATATTTCTCTCCAAGTCCACCCCAGACTCCTTTATTGCCCTGCCAGGGTACACACTTTTTAGAGAGGACAGAGTGGGGAAGTGTGGTGGAGGTTGTGCAGTTTACCTTTGTAATACATTGCAAGGAATTGCCCTCCCCCCACCACCCAATTGGGACAAGGTGCCCAAGCTCTCTCCATTAAAATCACCCCTGGCTACTCCAGAGCTCTACTAGTCATCACCACTGCATATATCCCCCCATGACAGCAAAGCATGGCACTCCAGTCACTACTGCATCTCTTAGTCAGCTTTTCCAACAAATTGGAACAGATCACAATGGCAGAACTAAATATCAACTGGCTAACCAGCTCTGCCTCCCATGCTAAAGATGCCATAGCTGCCCTTGACCTGACCCAGCTAGTCACTTCCCCCCCAGGCCCCACCCTACTAATGGCACCACCACACTACTGGACATTGTCCTCACGAATCGACTCCACAAAATCGCTGACATCACAGTGCTGCCCAGTGCCTCAAAGTGACCAATCCTCCATCATCTTCACCTGGTCCTGTAAAACAAAGAGACCAATTGATAAAGTCACCTTCCAGCATCACCTACGACCTGACAAACTGGCCAATCTCAGAGAACACCTTGCCAACTGGGATTGGTTCCCTATTAAGTTAGCACCAGATGTGAACACTGCTTTCAGCTATTTTGTCCATTCTTTTAACACTGCTTGTGACATTTTTGGCCCCATTTCTAAGTGGATAATAAAGAACCATAACTCCCTGTGGATTATCCCCTCCCTCAACAACCAACTGTGGAACAGAGACAACCTCTGGCATAAGGCCATTGACTCTGGCAAACCCGCAGACAGGCAAACCTATAGGGTGGCATGCAATAAATGCACTGGGTCCATTTTCAAGGCAAAATCAGAATACTATAGGTCCATCCTTGCCTCCACCTGGGGGTCTGCCTGAAAAGTTTGGGACAATATAAAAGAACTCAATGGAAAAATGGTATCCCCCCACCCAGTCCAACTAGATGTCAGTGGCTCCCTCTTCACTGATCCCCAAGTCACTGCCAACAGTCTCAACATCACCTTCATGGACCTCAGTGCAGTTCTCCCCTCTAACTTCTTCAACCCTGCTCCAGCCTACCCGCTGCCCTTATCACCTACCCCCCTTTCTATTTCTGAGCTATCACCCCGAACAAAGCCAAAGCCTATCTGCTCACATCCCTTAAGGGCACTAATCACAGTAATGACACCCTGGACCTCAAGCTCCTACAACTCGTCCTAGACATAGTGCTTGTACCCCTCACTGACATTCTCAACTGCTCCCTCTGCCTCGGCCAATTCCCCCATGTCTGGAAGACCACCTTGGTAACTCCCATACACAAAGGTGGTGACAGTACCTTCCCTGGGAACTACAGGCCGATATTGATCCTCCCTCCCCTTTCAAAAGTGCTAGATAAAATCATAGGAGACCAGCTAACAGACAACCTAGCCAAACGTAATTTCCTCTGCGCAGAACAACATAGTTTCCACAAATGTCACAGTACCCCCATGGCTCTTCTTGAATTATCCAACTATATTCACACAGCCCTTGATAAAGGGCTCCTCACAAGTGCAGTTTACATCGCCTTATCGAAGGCATTTGATACCGTCAGCCACCCACTACTCATAGCCACCCTATCTCAGCTAGGTCTCTCTCAAAGCCCCTTGGACTTGTTCACTAACCATCTCACCTGCCGCTCTCAATGTGTGAAAATTGGAAGGACTCTCTCCAGCAATCGACAAGTTCTTTTGGGTGTCCCCCAGGCCTCAATTCTCAGCCCACTACTTTTTAGCCTTTACTTAAACTCACTCCCCAAATCATGTTCTGAAAAATTACTAATTTATACAGATGATGCGGTCCTCTTCTCATCCCACCGTGCCCTGGATCACCTCCAGATTGCCCTCCAAGGTGCTTTCAACCAGGCTGAAAACTGGTTCCTTGACCAGATACTCATAATCAGTCTAAGAAGACAAAGCTGATGCTTTTCTCGCACAACCAGAATATGCACAAGGACGCCCACCTCCCCATACTATCCAGTTCACTCTTTCCCTTTGAAAGAGTCAGCACCTACAAATACCTAGGCATTACTTTTGACACAGCCCTCACTTTCCATGACCACATATGTACCCTTGTATCTGCCATTAACTCACACGTAGGTCTACTCTACAGCCACAAAAGCTGCCTTCCCCCTGAAGCCCTGAGGCTGGCCATCACCTCCTCAGTTCTCTCCCTAGTGGACTATGGCCTACTAGTATATAGCGCAGTGGATAACACTTCACTCATCAAGATCAGGAATGCACTAAACAAGGCCAGTCGACTGCTCACCAGGGCTCCCAGACTCACCCACACCTGCTCACTATATGTACAAGCAGAATTACTCGACTTTGTCGAGAGGCTGCGCTACCAAAAGTGCCTTCTCTCCAAGAAAATATTAGCTGGCCTCATACCTCCCGGACTATCAGCTGTACTCTACTCCTCTGTCCATGGCCTCCATCCGAAGCTCCCACAAAAGACCCTTACAAACACCCAGAGTCAGGACATCACTTGCCCAAAGGTCTTTCCCTTGCTGAGCACCATCCTGGTTCAACTCCCTACCTCCTGAGATCTCAGCAATACAAAATATTGGCCCCTTTAAAACCAACCTTAAGCATAATCTGTTTGTCACCCGTTCATGTAACTGTTTCTAAGGCCACAGGACTCCAGCTGCTTGTGGCCCTCCATTTCTAGCCCACACTCCTAGGTGAGCTAGTCTCAGGATAAATAATTTTACATGAATCTGTATTTAGCTACCAACTTGTACAGAATCTGACCCACTTGCTTAATTATGTAAATACTGTATTTAATGTTATATCTGCTAATTTTGGTTCTCTCTGAAACTGCTATGTATATGTGTTACATAGAAACATAGACTTTGATGGCAGATAAGGACCACTTGGCCCACCTAATCTGCCCATTTCCCTACCTACAGGATAAGCTGAAGATCCTAGTTAATCAACAGTCTATTTCTTCCTACCCCCCCACAAGAATTGCCTTATGTCTGTCCCATGCATTCTTGAATTCTCCCACGGTTTTAGACCCCACAACCTCCTCAGGAAGGCTGTTCCATGCGTCCACCACCTCTCTGTGAAAATACTTCCTCATATTGCCCTCTGAGCTGTCCCTCTATCTTGAAATTGTGTCCCTTGTTCTTGCACATCTCTTTTTTCTGAAGATGCTACCCTCTTGGACTTTGTTGATTCCACTGAGGTACTTAAAAGTTTCCATCATGTCCCCCCTTTCCCTCCTTTCTTCAAGGGTATACATATTAAGCTCCTTTAGTCTCTCCTCATATGGCTTCTCTTGCAGACCCTGCACCACTTCAGTTGCCCTCCTCTGGACTGCCTCCATCCTGTCTATGTCCTTGCGGAGATGGGGTCTCCAGAACTGGATGAAGTACTCCAGATGGGGTCGCACCAACTGGCTGCACAGAGGGATAACAACTTCCTGTTTTCTGCTGGTGATGCCTCTCCCTATTCATCCCAGTATCCCCCCAGCCCTCCCTACTGCCTTCTCACATTGCTTGCTAACCTTAAGGTCATCTGATATGATTACTCCCAGGTCCCTTTCCATTTTTGTTGTTGTTACTACCCCCGCCATTGTGTAATCAACCCCTGGGTTGTTGTTTCCCAGGTGCATTATTTTGCACTTCTTTGCATTGAATCCAAGCTGCCATTCTTCTGATCATTCCTCCAACCTTGCCAAGTCCCTTCTCATCCTTTCCACACCTCCTTGTCTATCAACCCTGTTGCAGATCTTTGTATCATCTGCAAAGAGGCATACGTTCCCTTCCAGTCCTTCTGCAATGTCACTTAGAAAGACATTAAAAAGGACTGGACCCATTACTGAATCCTGCGGTACCCCACTAGTAACCCCTCTTTCTTCAGAGTGGACTCCAATTGCAATGACCTTCTGTGTCCTGTTGTCCAGCATGTGCTGTATAAGATGGATATATAAAATTGTTTACTGTACCTGTCTCTGTACCCTGACAAGGAGCCTTTGTAAATGAGTCTGCCGACTCAATGGGTTGCAATTCCGATAACAATAAATAAATAAATAATATTTTGATAGAGATAATAGGAGCAAATTGTTGGTCCGTCAATTGTAAAGTAATGGGTGATGCCAAAAACATCCCCACCATTCAGAGACTGGAGAGATGTGAGGACTCTGATACTGAGGATTGCTTTCATAGAAATTGGGGAGTGTTTTCATAAACGTAATTAAATGCTTTACGTCTCTTAGGGGTAGGCATGTGCAGCTAGTCTGTAATATTTTGTTGATAGTGCCCCTGTCCCCATGGTTTCTACAGCACAAAGAGATGAATTAGATATTCTACTGAGTTTGCAAGAGGTTTCTAGATCTGTAAAAGCATTAAATGAGGTCAGGTGCCAGGGCCTGACAGCTTCCCAAAGAACTGTTTTAAATATTTTTGGACCCTCTTAAGGAGTCACTCTGCCCCTCTCCATGCAGTCTGCCATGATCAAAGTACTACTAAAGCATGACAAAAATATTTAGCAGCATTCTTCATACCGGCCAATTTCTCTGTCCACTCCAGACTACAAAATCATAGACACAATTATTGCAACCAGGCATGAGAATGTACTTCTATCCTCAGTCCATAAGGACCACTCTGGATTTGTTAATGTGTGACAAAGGAAAATATAAAACAGACTCTTAATGTGGTATGGCAGTGATCTAAAGACAAAACATCTCAATGGGTCAGTATTCTGGTGTTATGTAACAAAAAGGTTTTGACCACATGGAGTGGGGGTATATGTTTCAGGTACTGAGGAGATTTGGGTTGCAGTCATAGATAACGAGATGGGTTTGAGCTCTATATTCCCAACCCTGTACCCAGATTCTAATGAATGGACTACTCTCAATACCATTTTTGCTAATGAGAGGAACCCATCAAGGTTGCCCTCTTTCGCCACTCATATATGTGTGTTATACCTTAAACCTCTATTGGCAGTACTATGCCAAACTGACAATATGCAAGGCATGGTGTAGGCCAACCCCAGATAGGGAGTAGACACACTTCTCCACCTGTTTCCACAGGCCTACCACAGATAGGGAGCAGTAATACTTCCCCACCTGTTGGTTCTTGCTGCATCTGGGGAACTTTTGGGTTCATGCTGTATCTGACCTCTGCAGCCCCATATATGTATTGTAGCACATTTCTGTATGTCAGTGCCTTGGTATTTATTCTTTTTTTCTCCTCCTTATATATCTCTTCTTCTTCTCAGGTCATGTCTGGAAATAAGCTTTAAGCACAGTGTGACATGCAGGTCAAAACTTGTCAAAAAATAAAAAGTGAATCAGTTTACCATGCTCATACAGTATTTGTGGCTCTAAATAGTCAGTGTTTCTTGCTTTGAAAATAGTTTAGCTGGCATTACCCTTACAGAAATATATGTGTTTTGCATACATGCACAGTGCATGCCACACGCGTAATTGTGCAATGTCTGCATGCGGTTAGCATACATAAAGAGAAACTAAGCAAACAAGAACTAAAAAGCACATCAGATTCACATGCTGCAAGTTTGACGTGTACAGCAGGTAAGCTGGTGCGAACATCTAAAAATCCCATCAGGTTCGCATGTTGCACGTTTGACATGAATGCAGCAGTTAAGCTAGTATGAACTCATTTAAAAATCACATCAGGTTCAAATGTTGCACGCTTGCCATGCATGCAGCAGCTAAGCTGGTGCAAACCTCATCTAAAAAAACACTGATTTCTCTTTCTCATACTATTGCTAGCAATTGGAACCATTAAAATATAATTTGCTTTGATTCCCCATTAAAATTAGGCATATTCATTAATTCTGGCCATTAAATCCTTTTGCAAATTGTTTAATGGCCTTTGGTTTTGGTCATTTAATTGCCATTAATTTGTAAAGTAGTGTTTGCTTATTGCATTAAATGCCTAAGATACAGTCAACCAATACCCTCTATTCCAGATATCTGAAGAGAGGCTTCTGTGGTGTGAAGCCTGACCTTTTTTGTTTTGGGCTATGCAAGTTCTCATATGCATACTTAGTGTGACATGTGTTTTTCCATGACTGTTATGGCTTACTCACTTTCCCTTTGTTATTCCGTATTAAGCATATACACTATGGCCATGTTCAGCACTCTTTGTGCTGAGTAGGGCCTTAACAGCATGCACCATTCTTCACTTTCTGCCACTGAAATGAGGGACATGGAAACTCAAAATGAGGGACAATGAGGGACACTAACCCTCACAATGATTGGGACAAATCCTGAAACATGGAGCTACAGTATCTCAGAACACAGTGGAAACCATTGTATTTATTTCTACAGATATTAGCACCTGAGATAGGGCTACCAACTTTTAAGAAGCTCAAGTGGGACATTTCATGCTAAAACATGATTTTTCACAGAACAGTATGTAATCTCAACAAATGCAACTGGCTTCTTTTCTATTAATAATCATAACTACCACTAAATATTGTAGCTGTTTAGTTGTTATATTGTTTGCTATCATTTTAAAATATTTTAGTTAAGGCATTCTAGTTTTCTGCAATTTCTAAACGAAAGTAAGAAAACATTTTTTCTCCTGTAAAATCAGGACATTTAGCATTTTTCATGATTTGTCGCAGGACACAGCTGCCCAGATCAGGACTGTCCTGATGAAATCAGGACAGGTGGTAACCCTAACCTGAGAATGAATTTATACCATAAAGCAGGGGTGCCATTTAGGTAGGGCAAAGGGGGGCAGTTGTCCCCCCCCTCTGCATTTGTGCCTAGGTTGTTCTTATGGTGTGGTAATAATGGCACTAAATTTGGATTTAATCTTTTGCACAATAAGTGTCCCCTGGCCTCTGTGCCCTCACGCTGTGGGTGTACTCCTGACTAGAATGTGTCTGGATTGTGTTTGTCTACTCTCTCCAACTATTAGCAGTGGCACCATCACATGTGATGTAGAGGAGCTCCAACCAAGCAAGAGCGTGTGAGTCACGTGAGTGAGACACTGTCTTTCCCACCACAGAGTAGATAGGCTGCACACTAAAGCTTGGAGGTTTTGGTGAACACTGCTCTCTCGACACCAGTGTTGCAGCAGCATATTTTTGTTGGTCTAATCTTAGTGAGTCTTCATTTTCCTTGGTGGCTGAAGGAGCAGGGGGTAAGCTAGAAGCTAGCTCAATGACTACACTACCTACCTACACTACTAGTCTTGCCTTTCAATAAAAACAGTGTGAGCCCCCCGTGTCAGCAAGCTAGGTCTGGCACCAATGGTGACAGCATTGTGGGCAACCTTCATAGGCCTTGATCAGTGCAGTGCAGCAGCAGCCAAGCAAGAAGCAAGCAACACAGGTTGGGTGAGTTTGGTTGGTGAGGTGACATGGCCGCAACCCCGGTGGGGACTTGGGATGGTCAGTTCCAGCATTCAGCTTCTGGCAGAAGGACGGAGGAGGAGTGGACTGAAAACTGGGCTGGTAGCACCCTGGCCAGGCTGCAGGTTCCAGCCAGATGGCCAGGTAAGTAAAAGTAAATGTATATTTTTTTTATTGAGGGATGGAGAAGGAGGAAGGACTGAAATATTGATGTGCTTTTCACTTCTCTGCATCATTGGGAGGCTTCATGAGCAATATTCTCATTGGCCTTATCCCATTTCACTGACCATGTCGTCGGAAACATGGATTGGGGTAAGGCCACAGGTGCTGTATTTGTGGATCTGACTAAGGCATTTGATCTAGTCCACCATCCTCTCCTACACTCTACTATCCACTGTCTTGGCTGCTCCTCTGAGACTTCCTCATGGTTTCCGAACTATCTCGAGGGCAAGTCCCAGTCAGTTACCATTGGGGCTGCATCCTCCCCTGCCCTGCCTGTTTTTACCAGGGTCCCCCAAGCCTCCATCCTTGGCCCTTTACTGTTTTGCATATTTATCAATGCACTCCCAGCAGAGAGTATCTCCTGTGAGGCACTTCTCTATGCAGATGACCTTGTTCTATACCATAGTGACAAGTCACTTGCAAACATCTCTTCTGTACTTACCCCTAACTATGGTGCTGCCTACAATTGATTTACTTCCAAAAAGCTCCCGATAAATGAAAAAAAAGACAAAATCAATGTTATTTGGCTCAAAACCAATCCTCACCAAGGTCTCCAAAACGGAGTCCTCTCTACTTGTACTCATCCCTCCTGTCCCCCCCCCTTTGAAAATGTCTCTAGTTTCAAATACTTGGGCATCACCCTGGACCCATCCCTTATATTCACTGATCATGATAATATTTTTGTGTGTAGTTAGTCAGAAAGTAAGAGTTGCCTACTGGTTAAGACAATTCCTGTCCCATGAGGCACACCTAGCAATTGTGCAAGGAAATCTTCTACCCCTTATTGATTACTTCTCCCCCATATATTCCCCAGTGTTGTCAGTCCTGTGCTCCAGGCTGTCATCAGTTTACAACAGCATCTGCTGCTTTATCCTTCTTGCACCCTTTTCTACCCATCATTTTGACTTATACAAATCGCTTGGTTGGCTCCCCCTTCAAGGATGCTTCGACTACGCCTTGGGCTACCTAATAGACACTGCACTCAGAGATGGTCCCCTGTTCTCTTACTCATCCCTACTCATGGGCAAAGTGGCCACTAGGTGCCTCTGTGAATTATCCATCCATCCTACCCCTGGTAGTTCCCAGAATCTCCACTATCATGGGCAACAAAGCGTTTTTCATCTCTGCCCCCTCCTTATGGAACAAGCTCCCTAGATTGCTCCACTCATCCTCCTCCTCCTCCCCCCATTTATCCTTCAAAAGTCACTTTTAAGATTGGCTACTACTGTAAGCCAAATGCCACTGTCCATCTGTGTAAGCTGGGATGATTTCCCCCTCCCACACCTTTTGTGAGGTCTTCCCACCCTTGCGATACTCCTTTCTTACAAGCTTCTTTCCCACCCTTACCTGGCCCTTTCTTCCCTCCCTATAGTCTACTCCACTCCACTTTGCTTATTGTGGACTGTCACACTGAATTTTGAATATCCACCTGGTTGTTACTTAATTTTGTTATTGGCGTGCCTTTTTGAAATTGCACTTTATATGGTTTACCTGGAAATTTGTCACCTTACTGTATTGTTCTCTATGTTCCTGTGATGATGTATATGGACTTGTCACTAGCCTACAACTTCATCTTGTACCTTAATGTATTTTCATTTTTGTTAATACCCTCTTTACTGTAATTTCCTACACCTCATTGTTATTGGCCTGCATTGTGGCCATGTTACTTCTCCTGTATTCTGTTTTACGAACATACGAAAACTGCCAGCAGAAAAAGGCTATTTGGTCTATCGAGTCTGCTCGATTATGCAGCTAGCAACCCTATTCTGCAGCTGCCCCTCCCTGTACTCCCCTCCCTTGGCTCTCCCTTTTGCCCTGTCCTAGACCCTCTTGAAGCATACCACTGTTTTACAGGCCACCACCTCTGCTGGTTGCACGTTCCACTCTGCCACCACCCTCTTCTGTAAAAAAGCACCTTCTCAATACCTAAACCTTCCACCCTCTAATCTCATTTCATGACCTTGAGTGTCCTTCCTCACCCTCCCTTTGAACTGTCTCTCCGTGCCTGTCCTGTTTATTCCTGTCATGCACTTAGAGGTCTTGATCATATCCCCCCATCTCTCCTCTCCTCCAGTCAGTATATGTTCAACTCTCTTAGTCTACTTTCATATGGTAACTCTCCCAGACCTTGGATCATCTTGGTTGTGTTTCATTGCACCCATTCCAGTAATCTAATGTCCCTCTTTAAGTACAGGTGCCAGTACTGCATGCAGTATTCCAGGTGGGGTCTGACCAGCGGTCTTTACAGTGGTAGAATCACCTCCCCCCACCTTTAGGTTATACCACTTGCGATACAGTCCAACATTTTGTTGGCCATTGCCACTGCCTTCCTAAACTGTGCAGAGTTGTTCATTGCTTCCATAATGAGCACCCCCAGATCCTTCTCCTCCTCAGTCTCAGTTAGCTGTACTCCCCCAGATGGTAGTTTCTCCTTGGATTCTTATCCCCAAAATGCAACACCTTGCATTTCTTGGCATTGAATACCAGTTGCCATGTGTCCAACAATCTCTGCAGCCTTGCAAGATCTTCCCTAAAATCCTGCCACCCTTCCAGGTCATCCACCAATGCTCCCATCTTTGTGTCTTCTGCAAATAGACTGATCTTGCTCTTGATACTCCCTGAAATGTCTGCAATAAATATCTCAAATAACACTGGCCCCTGCACTGACCCCTGTGGAACCCCACATGTCACTGACCTTGGGGATGAGAGTTCCTCTCCCACCACCACTCTCTGCTGCCTTCTATGCAACAAGTTCTCCACCCATCCCACCAATTTTTTCCCTGCCCCTGTGCCCTTTAGCTTACTTCCAAGTCTCCCATGTGGCACTGAATCAAATGCCTTACTTAAGTCCAGGTACAGGACATCCACAGCATGGCACTTGTCCATTTGCCTAGTCATCCAGTTATAGTATTCTGCTAGACTGGTCTGGCAGGATCTGACCTTAACAAAGCCATACTGTCTACTGTCCTATAACCCATTGATCTCCATCAGGGTCACCAGCCTCTCCTTCAGGATTGTCTCCATTAGTTTCCCCATAATGGATGTGAGGCTCACTAGCCTATAGTTCCCTGGTTCATCCTTTGGGCTGCTCTAATGGAGGAGAACCACATGAACCATCCTCCAATCTTGAGGTACACACCCTGAGTCCAGTGAGGCATTAAATAGGTCTGCCAAGATTTTTGCTAGGACCTCCACAAGCTCTTTCGGTACCCTGGGATGTATGCCATCCAGCACTGGTGCCTTGTCTACCCTCAGTGTTCTTAACCCCTCTAGCACTGTATCTTCTGTGATTCCCCTGTCCATCACCCCTTCCCCCTCTGTTCCTATTCTCCCCCAATCTTGGGTATCCCTCCTTCTCCTTAGTAAAAACTGAGCAATAATAGTCATTAAGTGCTTCTGCCTTTTCACCCCCCTTTTCCACCCATCCCCCCTCTTAATCCTTACTATCTTGTCCTTACAACTCTTTTTCTCCCTGATGAACCTGAAGAAGCCTTTCTCCCCCACTTTAATGCCCTATGCCAGCCTGAGTTTCCTGGATGCCTTGGCTGCCCTTACTTCCCTAGTCACTTCCTTCACTTTCTTCTGGTACTCCTCCCTGTCCTCTACCCTCCCAGTTTTCTTGTATCTCTTATAGAGGCTCTTTTCTTCCTAACTCTGTCTATGACTCCCTTGCTAAATGTGCCATTGTTTATGGCCCAGGTTGTGCCTGAAAAGGGTCCCTTGGATCAGTGCACCTACCTGGTCACCAAAGACATATATACATAAATAAATACATACGGGACAAGTATTGAATGGAATGGAGTCAGGGAGAGAGATCAGGGCAAAGTTTTTGTCTTGAGGGGGTCAGAATGTCTACCAGGAAAAAAAATGGTTAGTAACTGGGTGGGTTTAAGCTCAAATCTGATGCACTGCTTCAGGGTATAGACAGATGAATCTTATAGATTTTAATTTTTCCTGATTTGCATACAACTTTTCAATCACAACAAATATATTTTACCTTTTAGAGGCATTCCAGATTTTCCAGAGCTTGCCATCTAGGGGCTAATTGGCACCTGGACTCCACTGGTTGTTGCCCCCCCCATTGAAATCTGAAATAGTGCCCCTGCCATAAAGTCTAAATTTATAGGACATCCTTTGTGTGAGCAGCATGTTTTCCATGAGGGACAGATGAGAGACAGAGCAGTTTCAGGGGTAAAATGAGGGTTGTCCCTTGCAATCAGGGACAGCTGAGCAGTATGATATGAACAGACTGTTGGAGCCCCACTATAGTCAAGCTTATGCCCCACCCCGGGTAGCTGATCTCCACATCCCCACGTTCAGACACATTATTACATAGGATAAGGGAGAATGCAGGGGCATGCCCCATTGAAATGAATGGGGTATTCTTTAATACTATTTTATATATTATGTTGGCAAGTTGGAGATTAACAATGTCCACTGCTTGATTAGCAGGGGCCTTGTTAGTAGAACAGTGGCCTTCATTAATCTCCAACTCACTATTATAATGTATAAAATAGCAATAAAAAATAATTACATTCATTTCAAAGTGGCACACCCCAGTACTCTGTCCAATGAACATCATCTCTTAAAGACTTCTGCCTCTGGCTCCCTAGAACTCAGGTAAGAGACTCTTGATTTGCACCTCTACTTGGTGGGTTGTCTGTTAAAAATGTTGCCACACCCACTACAGTGGGTGTTTATGTGGGGGGACTGCCTGTGTGGGTGTTGAGTTATTGCTACTTTTGTGTCTGCCCCTTAAAGTCTGTTTGCATGGAAATATTCAAAATTATGGAGAAAAAATAGTAGTACAGGCAAGACAGAAGTGATTAAGTAGTTCTGTGGTAAATGTGTATATGGCGGGGGGTGGGAAGAATCACATGTGTTTCCAATGGTATGTGTGCTATGGTTCAGCTGTGCAGCTGAGATGAGGGGGACAAGAAAACTAAAAAGTATATCAGTGGCTATAAGCATGCCATAGATATGTGTGCCGATGTATGCAGATGTATATTGAAGTACTAGCAAGCTATATGTATGCAGGCAGTATAGTGTTGTGGTTAAGGGCACTCAACTGCAAACCTGGAGACCCAAAGACCTAGGTTTGAATCTCATCAACCACCACTTGTATACTGTGTGATCCTGAGCAAGTCATTTAACTTTTATGTTTGCAATTATCAGTGACTACTTGCTTTTTGCACGCATGCCACATGCATGCAATCTGTTCCAATTTAACATAAAAAGCACTTGCGACACTTGCTTGCCACACACATGCCACATGCATGCAATTGATTGCTGTTTAACATAAAAATCATGCTTCCAGCACGCATGTCACATGGGTAGTTTTATGAGCGCAGCCTGTAAACATTCCATATAATTATTTTTGTAAGGGTATTTGTTATGTATTAGAGAGACAAGACTGAATATGTTAACTACAAGTTTTCTTTAACAACATCAACACCTAGTCTTAATATCCTGTGAGCATATTAATTATTTGATGTAGTGTACAAATGGCAAAATCTAAATAAATTCTTATGGCAGCATCTTTACATATGTTATATTTTTGGTTAAACAGCTCATGCTGACATCAGTGCTGGGCAGAGTACTGAAAACCTTTATCAAGGACAGACGAATGAATCATTTGATTGGAGTTAAGGTTTTTACCCCTCTTAGTATAGCATTATTTATGGGCAAATCATGCCAAACCAACTTGATCTCTTATTAAAGTTGGTAACTAATGAGATGGACAGGGTAAAGCCATAGACATAGTCTATTTGGGCTTCAGAGAGGCCTTTGATAGTGCAGTGCACGATAAGCTTCTGGTAAAAGTACACCAGTGTGATATACATAAACATATACAAGGAGGATTGCCTACTGGCTTGGGGTAAAGAAACAGAGGGTTGCAATTGATGAAAATTACTCAGGTGGATAGGGATATTCAGTGGGTTACTTCAGGGATTGGTACTGTTGAGGATAACTTACTACTGTCCAACATTTTTATCAGTGATCTACAACCTAAAGTCTCCAGAAGGCTGCTTAAGTTCACTCAAATCACTAACCTGGCAAGGGTGTGAGACTTTCTTGAGGATGGGGCAAACTCTGTGCCATGCCAGAACCTAGGTCTTTTATTTCTTATTGTTGACTAGTCTCCTTGGAACCACAGTTACCTGTTAATGATTGTACTTATATATTCATATTGTCTATGCTGACTAATCCCCTGGAGCTGCTGGGTTTGTTTTGCCTATAGTTCATCTGTGTTAATCCCTTTTATTAACATTGACCTGAAATCTTTGTAATTGAGCAAGAGTGCATGTGCTCAAAGGTGCATTCTGAATGACTAAATAAAAAAATAAAATACTCCATGAGGACCTCAACAAGCTGAACAACTGGCCAGGTCCCAGCAGTCTTAAATTCAATGTTGCCAAATGTAAGGTGCTGTACTTTGACAAAAAAAACAAAAATGGGTTCGGAAGGACCTACACGCTGTGTATTGCACATTTTGCTGCAGTAGATGAGGGAAAGGACTTTGGGGTCAGCAAGGGGTCAAAGCATGATAGCAGTGCATGGCTGTTGTACAGAAAGCTGGCAGAATGCTAGTGTGCATTAAAAGAGGGGGCTGTAACTTGCAGAGCAGTGAAGGAATCCTACAACTTTACAAAACCCTGGCCAGCCTCTCCTGAGTACTGAATGCCATTCTGGGCTCCCCAATAGAAAAAGGGCATTGGGGTAGTCAATAGAGTGAAATGTATAGCCACCAAAATGATCTGGGGAATGAAAGATAAAAGCTATGTGGAGATACTTGAGACTCTTAATATGTTCACTCTGGATGAAAGATGGCTGAGAGGTGACAGGATCTCAGTCTTCTGCCTAGTGTGAGGCAATGTAGTCTAGTGAGTACTGACTTGAGAAAACTGATAAGACATTGGCTCAGACCCCAGTAAAGCCAAAATACTCACTGTATTAGAAAAAAGTACTATTCCCAGTTCATAACAAAATTGTTGTGAAACAACTGTCCATACTCAATGCTAAAGGAAAATACTGCCAAAGGAAGTTGACTAAATTTTGCCAGTAAATCAGCACACATAAAAAGCCATCCCAGAAAAAAGTAGTTAGATGAGTCTGCTTACCTTTAAATGGTTTCATTGCAAAACGAACAGATGCTGGCTTCAAAGGCTTAAATCCAGTGTAACATGAGCTTCTACTGTAATGCTGGACTATATACAGTGGCGTGAAAAAGTATTTGCCCCCTTCCTGATTTTCTCTATTATTGCATATTTGTCACACTGGATGTTTTCAGGTCTTTAGACAAAATATAATATTAGATAAAGGGAACTTGAGTGAACAAATAACACTTTTTTTTTTTACTTATTTCATTTATTTAATGAAAAAAGTTAACCAACACCAACTGGCACTGTGTGAAAAGTAATTGCCCCTAGTTAAATCAACCCAATTAAAGGGATAATAGAGTCAGCTGATTGAACACAGCCAGGCTTGATTACAGCCAGCCCTGCTCAATATAAACCTCACTTATTTTGGCCCTTACCATCAGAGTCACGTTGCCAGCACAAAGATTCAACAAGCACATTATGCCATGATCAAAGGAAGTTCCTGAAAAGATCAGAAAAAATGTGTTGCCCTCTATCAGTCTGGAAAGGGTTACAAAGATATTTCTAAGGCTCTGGGACTCCATCGAACCACAGTGAGAGCCATAATCTCCAAATGGAGAACACTTGGAACAGTAGTGAACCTTCCCAGGAGTGGGCGGCCTGCCAAAATTACTCCAAGGGCACAGTGTAAAATCATCCAAGAAGTCTCAAAGGATCCTAAACAACATCCAAAGAACTGCAGGCTACTCTTGCCTCAGCTAAGGTCAGTGTTCATGACTCCACAATCAGAAAGAGACTGGGCAAAATGGGCTTCATGTGAGAGTAGAGCGGAAACCACTGCTAACCAAGAAGAACATAAAATGCTCGCTCTCATTTGCCAAGAAGCACCTGGATGATCCACAAGCCTTTTGGGAAAATGTTCTATGGACAGATGAGTCCAAAGTGGAACTTTTGAACAACATGGATCCCATAATGTCTCAGCGTAAAGCAAACACAGCATTCCACAGTAAGAACACCATACCAACAGTCAAACATGGTGGTGGTAGTGTGATGGTGTGGGGATGCTTTGCTGCCTAAGGACCTGGATGACTTGCCATAATTAAAGGAACCATGAATTCTGCTCTGTACCAGAAAATTCTTAAGGAGAATGTCCAGTCATCCTTCCATCAGCTGAAGCTGAAGCGTAGTTGGGTCATGCAGCAAGACAATGATCCAAACACAAAAGCAAGTCCACATCAGAATGGCTAAAAGAAGTAAAATTAAAGTTTTGGAGTGGTCTAGTCAAAGTCCAGACTGAAACCTAATAGAGATGCTGTGGCAGGACCTGAAACAGCAGTTCATGCTCGAAAACCTACCAAATGTTACTGAATTAAAGCAGTTCTCGAGGAAGAGTGGGTTAAAATTCCTCCACAGCGATGTGAAAGACTGATATTGAATTATAGGAAGTGTTTGGTTGCAGTCATTGCAGCTAAATGTGGCATAACCAGTTATTAAGTGTAAGGGGGCAATTACTTTTTCACACAGTGCCAGTTGGTGTTGGTTAATTTTTTTTCATTAAATAAGTGAAATTAAAAAAAAAAACAAGTGTTATTTGTTCACTCAGGTTCCCTTTATTTAATATTACATTTTCTCTAAAGACCTGAAAACATCCAGTGTGACAAATATGCAATAATAGAGAAAATCAGGAAGGGGGCAAATACTTTTTCACGCCACTGTAGTCCTAATGAAATAGGAACATAGGAATATATGAATGTGATGGAACAAAAGGATTGCCTGGCCCACTTAGTCTGCCCATTTTGCCTAGTTATCCTCAAGGCTTTCCCTGATCCCCCCCCCTCCATCAACCACCCTCTTTGTATGTCCCAAGCTTTCATGAACCCCCCCATTGTTTCCTCCCCCACCACCTCCTTTGGCAGGCCATTCCATGAGCTCACCACCCTCTTGGTGAAGAGGTACTACCAAATGTTTCCCTTAAACCATCCCCCCTCAATTTGGGGATCATGGCTCTTTATCCACGGATGATCTTTTAACTGGAAGAGGTGCCCTATAGGTACCTTATTAATCCCCTTTCAGTATTTAAATGTCTCAATTATATTCCCTCTCTCTCCCTGCTCTGCTCCAGTGAGTACATGTTTATTTATGTCTTTCAGCCTCTCCTCATATGGCAACTGGTCAAGACCCCTCACCATCTTGGTTGCCCTTCTCTGGACTCGCTCCAGCCTTTCCACTTCCTTTTTTAGATAAGGCCTCCAGAACTGGCTCCCATACTCCATATGTGGCCTGACCAGCTGGGTGTACAAGGGAACTATGTCTTCCTTCCTCCTGCTGGAGACCCCTCTCACTATACAACCCAACATTCTGTTTGCTCTTACCACTACCCTTCCACACTGCCCTGCCACCTTCAGGTCCTGTGATATGAGGATGCCCAGGTCCCTTTCCTCCTCTGAGACCTTCAGATGTGTGTCCCCCAAACTGTACACCGATTTCCTGTTTCTCCTACCCAGGTGCATGATTTTGTATTTTGTCATGTTGAATGATAACTGCCACACCCTGGACCACTCCTCTAATCTTCCCAGATCCCTGCACATGCTCTCAACCCCCTCCTATGAATCTACTCTATTGCAAATCTTCACATCATCCACAAACAGACTCACCCTCCCCTCCAGACCCTCTGCTATGTCTCCAATAAAGATGTTAAACAGCAGTGATCACAATACCGACCCCTGAGGAACACAGCTGGTGACCTTTGTCACCCCTGAGAGCATCCCCTTGACCAACACACTTTGGGCTCTGCCTTCTAACCAGCTTTTTACCCACCTTATAACCATCTCTCCCAGCCCCAGGCAGACCATTTTGTGCAGTAGCCTCACGTGCTATACTGAATCAAAAGCCTTCCTAAAATCCAGGTAGGCCACATCCACTGACCCTCCCTAATCTACTACCCTGGTGACCCAGTCAAAAAAACTTGATTAAGTTGGTTTTACAGGATCTGCCCTTGGTGAATCCATGCTACTTCGGGTCATGAAGGCCATTTGCCTCCAGGTAAGTGATGATTCTGTTCTTTAGTAGTTTTTCCATGAGCTTACTGAATATCGATGTCAGGCTCACCGGCCTGTAGCTGCTCACCTCCTGCCTAACCCCCTCCCTTGTGAAGGGGTATTACATCTGTGCCTTTCCAATCCCTTGGAACCTCCCATAAATGAAGGGATTCATTGAATCGAATTGTCAAGGGGGCGGCTAGTATATCCCTCAATTCCTTCAATACTCTTGGGTGTACCTCATCCGGCCCCATGGCTTTGTCCACCTTCAGGCCCTGAAGCTCTCTTAATAGCTCCTCCTCCTCCTCCTTGAAGGGACTCACATCCACCCCTACCTCTGCATTCTCAGAAGACCTAACATTTTCCTTTCCATTCTTCTTCCCTCTCAGAGTAGTCAAAGTAAATGTCTTATAGCTCACCTTAATAGGCATGACCTTGGGCAAGATTCTTAACCTCCCAGAGTTTGCATCCACCCAGCTGGAGAAAATTTTAGAAGAAGGAGCCCACTGCCTAGTGAAACATGATAATATTAGCAATACCAGGTCACATAAATTCATATTAATAGGAGAACTAAAGAAAACTCATAAATATAATCACTGGTTTACTCAAATAATTATTAATATATGGAATACTCTGCCTGCAAGGGTAGTTGAGATTAATAATATGAAAACATTTAAAAACAGATTAGACAAGTATATAGGCAATAAAAAATGTTCCTACCACCAGTAACAGAGAATGGTGGCAAGTTCATAAAAGGCACCCGGCCACTCGAACTTGTATCACTCTATGAAACTATGAAACTGGAAAGGAGATATTGCATCTCAGTTGGGCTATCCTGGGTAAATGCATTGTAAACTAAAAAAGTATTGAAGGTTATTGACAAGGTCAAGCAGGCAGAGATCTATGATCTGGTGTGCTCCAGCAGGATGTAAGGACGTGCCCTGAAGCTCTTAGGTGGTCAATTTAGAGGTGACAATTTGAGGCACTTCTTTCAGAAGATGGTTAACTCATGGTACATCCTACCAGACACTGAATATGAAGACAGTGCAGGCCTTCAAGGTAAGCCTATACAAATTTTTGCCTACCAGGAGAATTACAGGGTACTCTGGGTAGTATGATGGATGGAGATTTCTCATAAATTAGTGCATGTCTGTACAGCATTCTCATTGGTTCCTATTTATGAGGTAGGGGAGGAGGGATTAGATAGGCCCAGAGTCCCTTCTCACCTTAACTGACTATGTTTCTATGTTACCTCAACAGCTGTAATGAACAACATTAGAAATGCACCACCATATAATATTTTAACATTCAGTGATCATGTCAGTTGTAATTAGTAATGAATTAAGTGATTTTATATGATGTTGGTTGTATAATGGGATTGATTTCTTAATTGTACATGGAAGGTAACATATATACCAAGAACAACAAGACCACTGGTAGGACGAATGAGGAAGACTGGTCAAAACTAGTTGAGTCCTGGTCAGGTGCTTGTTTGTGACAATTGTTCATGTGGTAGCTTCCAGAATTAGCATTTATTGTGTCTTTATAATTCTATCTGGTTGGAAAGAGAAAATTAAAAAACAATCTATGAAATCTGAAGCTGTGAGAGCATACTGACATGAACAACAGTTGTCAAAAGGAAATGGATCACTGTTGTACTGCTACTTCTTTGCTTCTATAAGGGGCTTATGTACATGATAACGCCAGTGCATGGTCTTTCATCTTACTCTTCAACTATAAATGTTTCATTGCCTTAGCCTCAGGGTATAACAACTGCAAGAAGCCTGTCAGTTGCCTCCTCTCCAGCATCTCCATATTAACACAGATCTGAAAATGAAGATAGACTTATTCCAACCTTTTATAGAAGAGTTAAGATAAGGTTGGCATAATTCTACTGCTAGCATGGGCCCAGGGGTGTTTTTAGACTGCCAATAAGTAGATATGTGTGAAGTTCACACAATACAAAAACAGCAAAGTATACTGATCAACCTTTTCAAGTTTGTAAGCATTCAGATAATGGCCACTTGTTGCAATATGGCATTCTTACATATAATATACTGTATAATACATGTAAGGGTGAGCCAATACCTATTTTGCATTCAATGAACATGCTGAGATCTGACATTTTGGACACTGGTGAAGCAGATCCAAAGGAACAGTTTCCTTTTGGCACTTTGATGCAATGATGCAGAACTTTTCCAGGTTGAACACCCTGAGCAGGTATACCATGATGTGCGCAACCGCAATTGAGCGACCCCCTAAAGGGTGACTCAATCATGGCACATGGCACAGCGGCTACCGGGCAGCTACAGTGACTGGATGGGGTGGGTTGTTGACCGTAGCAACAGGAAGTTGCTACAGGTACGCATGTGGGGGGTGGGAGTGAGCATGCTACAGGTATGCACGAGGGGAGGGAGCAAGCATGCTCAGTGAGGGATCAGAGGGGATTTGAGGGGTGGCACTGCGGTAGGCTGCTGATCTGGCCCCATGATATAGTGGGTCAGCTTGCGGCTTTGGTGGGTAGGATGCTGGGTTCAGGTATGGCCGCAGGATTGTTTTTGTTGCACCCAGCCCAAATGTTATTTTTTTACATTTTGCCCCCCCGACATGCACCCTTGGAGTTGAGCATCCTTGAGTTAGGGGGTGCCAGGGGTGAAGCTCCCCATGGGGGGGTGCTGGGGGTGCAGTCCCCCACATAAAATTAAAAAATGCAAGTCCCCAGCACCGTTTTGTTGTGAACCAGGGAGTCAGAGTGCCGACACTGATTTTTGGTGCTCTGACTTCACCGTAATGGTGATCGCCCTTTGGTGATCACCTTATCACATAGAGCCCCCTGAGCATGTCCAGGTTGTTTGCAAGCTACATTACCTACATCAACCAATCAGCTATGCTGGAAATTGAAAACCCTTATTTTTCAGTTCTATCTCAAAGAAGACGGACCTGTGGTGGAAGGGAGCTTTTCATGTGAAAAAAGGTGACTTTTGATCAGAAAACTTTCATACTTACCACATAATTGTGCACTGCCATTCTAGTTAGTTAATGTTCATGACATTTAATGACAGTTTTAGACAGGCAGGCTAGTGGAATCCTGCAGCAAAAGAGAGAGGCACACTCCTGCATTGACAGTTGCAGACCCCTCCATCATCACAACCAGTCAGTTGTACCAAACAAAACAAACTGATTCTCTCCAGTGTGCAAGTATTTCACTCATTACACTAAAAAATCCACTGAAATTATGTTTTGATGGCAAAGAGATACAGTACCATTTAATAAGAATAATTAATAATACATTAAATAAAAATAAAAAGGTACTCAGGTATAATAAAAACACATCCTCTTCATCATCCTCCTCCTCCTCCTCCTCCTTCCTGTATCATAAATCAAATGTTCCTAGTCATGCAGCACTGCAGCATGTGGGTGATATCACTTCCTTCCCTGCCTGTACACTGCACAATAAATTATACAATATGGTTGGGCAACGCCAAAACAGCCACCTCTGTTCTATGGATATCAACAATTGCCTATCTTCCTTGCGGTTCTACAGATAAGGCATTTTTGTATCATCTTCATAACTCACTACTAGAGGGGGGAGAAATTTGTGAGTTCTGTCTTAGCGGAACTTCTGCGAAATATCACAGGTTTCATGGAAGTTTCTGAACTTCTGCCTGTGGTGAATCAGAAATCTTCCAAATGTGTTGGGTGAATTTTAACACTGTTCCACTGAGATACTGTGGTAAAAAAAAAAACTTTCCCTAGTGTCCAGTGCACCCCCCATCCAAAGCCCTGCTAGAAATAGAAATAAAATTCCCTGGTGGCTAGCGGTCTCTTTCCCCACCCAATCACTCCCCCTTATATAAAAAACACTTCCCTGGTAGTAAGCGGTCCTTCCCCCACCTCATCATCCAGCCCATGTATCAAAAATAATTCCCTGGTGGCTAGTGGTCCCTCCCCCTACCCAATCACCTGCCCAACGTGGACATCATGCCCTGGTGTCCAATGTAACCCCCATCCTGATCCCCTGTGTAGTCTAAATAAACATTTCTCTAGTGGTCTAGTGAACCCCCTTCCTATCCCTGATTCCCAGTCTTTAAATTTAAACATTTCCTGGTAGTCTAATGCACCCCCTGCCCCAGCAGGTAGTGTCCCACCACTATGCTCCCCCCATCCTGAACCTGAGAGGGCAACAGGCACAGTCATCCTCTCTCTACTACTGCTGGCTGCCCACTGGGCTGTCAATGAATGAGTGCATGCTGCACATGGTCATTCATTGACAGCTCAGTGGGTGGCCAGCTATGATGGAGAGAGAAGGGCTGTGCCAGTCACCTGCTCAGGTTCAGGATGGAGAGAATGGAGTAGTGGGACACTACCTGCTGGGGTGGGGGATGGGAGTGCACTAGAGCACCAGGGATTATCTGAATTTATAGAATGGGGATCAGGGATAGGAAAGGGGGGTCACTAGACCACCAGGGAAATGTTTATTTTGACTATAAAGGGATCAGGATGGGAGGTTACACTGGACACCAGGGCATGATGTCCACATTGGGGAGGGTGATCAGGTGGGGAGAGGGACCGCTAGCCATCAGGGAATTATTTTTGATATATGGGGCAGCCATGGGTAAACAAGTGGGGTGAGGGACCACTAGCCACCAGGGAATTGTATTTCTATTTTAGGTGAGGGGACACTGGACAATATATGCTTGACAATCAGTGGCGATCAGCAATCAGTGGGGGGCGTGCTCTAGACACCAGGGAAATACTGATCACTTCCAGTTTGGATTGCTTTACTCATTCATAGCAGATGTCCGTTTCTTTGCCATAATCCTTGATAGCAATAACTCACATTGCATATCAATATGTAAAAATTACTTTTCTGCCTTCAAGTGGGTATCAAATCCTAGTGTATAAATTCCCTGATTAATGGCATATGTATGGATATGCAGTATTTGTCCTGGATGTAATTATATTTGAGTTTTTACTTAAAGTCTGTAAAAAAATTAAAAATAAATAAATAGATGAGCAGTGGTAATAGTGTACTGTACTGTGATTTGATTTTTCTAAGCAATTCTGTCAGTCAAGCAAAATATTATGACCTCTACTAAATATGTTTCTGTACAATTGTTGTGGTAGGAGTACATGAAGAAGGTTTGAGTACAACAATTCAGTCCTCTGGCTATCTCAAACATCTGCATATAAATGGAAATATAGGTATACATGGTCAAGTGTGTTGTATGAGTGTGGCTGTTTAACATAAGGTTCAATTTCCTTTTCATTAACAATCATCTACACAAAGTACTGTATGTGTTCAGACAAAATGATCAACACATTATTCAGCAACTCGATTAGCCTTTTCTTTTTTGGATGCATAATATGAAATGCATATTTGCCCCATCCATTCTCTGTACTGTATAAGATTCCAGTTCATTCTACGTGGATTCTCATCTGAGAATGCTATCTGAGTTCTTGTTTCCTGTTGTATGTATGCCTGCTGTTGCTGTGCTTTCTTAGAAATCATTTCTGCAATATTTCAAGTGGTACTGAAATTTAAAGACATGCCAGTGAAGACATCCATTTTTTTTAATCTTCCTTTCTGTACATTTTAATATGCAATTACAAGTGTGAAATGTCTGTCTGTGCTTGTGGTGCCCCCTCCCCCCCATACAAGAAGTTTCACATCATATCCCATATACTTCATTTTAGGACTACAGCAGGGTGCCAGCAGAATTTCCATGAAAGTTGTTAAGTGGATTTCCAAACTTTCACAGAAGCAAAAGTCTGACTTTCATGGCAATTCTACCACAGAAGGTTTTGGTTTTTCTGCAGATCTCTACTCACTACACATTCATTCAGAAATCATGTTTTCTTGTCAGATACATAAAAATACATTTAAATTATTAAAAATAAATTGTAATTGTATTACTACCATTTACTCCAATAAATGTATTGTGTTGCCACTTACGTGATGGGGGTCATGCTCCACTATTTTGCCAGTACCAGAACAATTTTATTTTTTATTATCATTATTATTATTATTGCTATTATAACTGTAATGTTACAGATGTAACTTATTACTGCACTCTCAACACCCACTTCCCCACAGAACACATCTGGAAATGAGCTTTTTAGTTCAATATGTTTCTCTGGGTGAAATGCTTGAAAAAAATATATATATACTAGCAACACGTACCATGGCCCTTCCCATGTTTTGGCCACTGAATGCCACATATGCCATTGTTTATTACCTTCTACTGGAACTCAGTTACACTTACTGTTCTACTATTACACAAATATTTTTCTTGGTATATAAATAAAAAACTGAACAACAATACAATCACATAAAATTGAAAGCCACAGATGTCAAGTAGTTCTTCTAAACATAAAACATACATTATCACAGATCATGTTATCTTGTCATAAATAAAAGATACATAAAATGAATAAAACCAGATTTTCATATTAGATCCTATTACTATCATCATTGTATTACTATTTAGTATCTAATATAAAACACACAATATAAAAATAAACATAATGGGAGAGATAATATAAAACAATCATGACATAAACATATCACTGTAAAATATACGGTGCTGCAAGAGAGAATAAAGTAACTGGCTTTCAACGAACTGGGGAGTCCAAGACTACTAAGTTATAGGTCTGAAGGTCAGTAATACATAATTATTATTACTGTAGCATACACTGCGCTGTAGCCGTCTTAGTGGATTTTGCAGACTCTGTCCCAACACCACAAACAGTAATCCACAGCAGATGCATACCAAATGCACCTGCCAAAAATAAGCTACAATGGCTCATGTTTATTGCTAAACTTAAGGGTTGTCCACCCTATTTGTAGTTTGTTTTACCCTATGCAAATTACTGCATTGGCAGCCATAATAGTTTAGCTAAATGGTAAAACTGAACCAAATTTTGAGGCCCAAATGCAATACTTGAAGCTAAGCTGAAGTTGGTTCTGGTGAAAAAAGGGGAGGCAGTATAGCGCAGTGGTCTAAGGCTCTGAGCTATAAATCTGGTGATATCCAGCAAACCAGACCTGGGTTTGAATCCCACAGCTTCCACTTGCATACTGTATGACCCTGAGCAAGTCACTTGTGCTCCCAGGTCGCTCCTGTAAAAAAGCTTTCAGCTTAGTGTGCTATACCTGGTTAAACAACTAAATAAAAAAAGGCAAACTATATGAACAAGTATTTATCTAGAGCACTTTATATCATGATATACTTTTTAGCAGGTATCATATCACCAGTGGTTTTTCTGGTTTTCCTATCAGCTTTATGTGCAAACAATAAGAAACTAAAAATCTGCTTCACTTTGTATTCATATTTAATGTCAGGACCAACCACAATGCATGTATGTGGTTGATGATGGCATATAACCTATATACACTGTAAGTAAAGACACTGCAAATTATAAGAACTGCACTAGAACGTGGAGCTTTGATGTTTTACCAGTTGTACTGTATGTTATCTGATTGCTCTGCAGTGACTGATACACTGGTGCGCTGAAGTACATGGGCATAATATGTAAGAGACGCAGGGCCATTTTGCATGACAGAAATTGAGCATTTTTGGTTGGGCAACCACAGTCTTGCATGAGCAGCCCATATTTACAATGGGTTGGTTCGACTTACTTAGTGTAATCAATATGGGATACTCTTGGAAGAACAGGGGCAAGTCACAGTTTGCTTGCATGCATAGGTTAAGTTCAGAGTTGACACATGACTACTGACATGTTGCAACTGTGGCTAGTGTACGAACACACACACACACACACACACACACACACACACACACACACTGCAACCAAGACTACCAGAATACAAAATTCTGAAAATCAGATAATAATAAAAGAGAAAGGAAGTTGGTTAGCACTCATCACCCATCTCCCAGAGTTCCTTGTGAGCAGAGTTGACTATAGCACAAGTAGTCCAACATGCATTTGAATTATATGAGAATCAATGCATGTCACACCTCTGTGATATTGGGCACCATGTCTTTGTGAATAAAGATAAATGTTTATGAACAGTTTATAATCATCAAAATTCATATTTGATTCATTAGGAAAGTTTAAAGATAATTATTTCACTTACCAAGTGTTCATTTCAATGTGACTAATCATTAATTACATGCAGTGGCGCAATTACACTGTAGTTACTTGTCTGTTGCATGCAACTACATTGCAATTGCAATGCAGTTACAGTGGGTTCCATGTCATTACAACACTTTCAATGACAACGTGGTCAATGTCCTAGTAGAAAATTTGCCACAATACATTATCGGGAATGGGGAAGACATCACAAATACAGTACAGGACACTGAGTGTCAGGTCCCAGGATTGATCACAGTACAGGTAGACAGTTTAAATTATCCCTAACCTGCTCTGTGATTAAATACTTTCTGACGTCCCCCCCACAACACTCCAAGGGACAGTGCGCTACACGGTCACCCCGAGCATCCCATCTCCTACTTCTAGTATTGTCCTACTATTCAAGCCTACGTGAGGGGCCAGCAGCTCAGAGTGCAACATGTACCCATGCTGGAGGATGTATTCTAATGTAGGGACCTCAGGGAGAGAAAACCCAGGGATCACAGAGTTGGGACAACAGTCAAAGACGACTGGTAGGGATCAGCAGGAGTCTAGCCCGGTTCCACTTGTCAGTTTGCTGGTCTCAAGTGACAGTATTTTGGCCATGCAGCTGAATGCTTTAATAAAACAAACCATCCAATAAAACAGGTAGCTTTTCTTTTCTTAGTAGCATGTAGTCAATTCAGCACACAGAAAGCATCTTGGCTCAATCACATAATCCAGTATGTTAAAAAGAACTTTAAAGTGCTGCTAGTTGCTAGTCTGTAATCAAATTGTGCTAACTGAAATCTGTTTTCACAGTCTCCATGCAAGCTCATTTCTAATCCTCCCCAGGCTCGGGGCAGTAATTAGCAGTTATTACCTTTTACTTAGTTATCGGAGCTTTTAAGGATCAAGTTCCACCAGGCTAGGACATTAGGCCCACCCAATGCCACAGTAAAGGGAGATCTATAACCAGAGGCAGGTTTTAAAGTAGGAAGAGGAAAAACAATCAACAAAGCTGGGGTGGTGTGAGCAACAGTGGGTCCGAAGGTGAACACTGCAGAGTTGATTTTTTTAGACCATGAGGAGAGTGGGGACTAACTGAATCCACCACAAGTACATAGCATAAAAGGCAGAGGAAAGCAAGGAGGCAGGAGAAGGAAATGCACCAAACTGCTTGTTGTGCTGATATGGTGTGTGCTGAAATGCAGTATGCACTTTCTATGCTTGTGGGCATACTACTATGCTCAAATGACCACGCTGAAGTAGTTGCATGGTATTGATGCGATACTGTTACAGTGTAGTTACACTGCAACTACAGTGTAGTTAACTGACACTTAAAGTGTAACCTAGTTATTTAATTATTGATCATTTGTTTGACAAGGAAAGGCACACTGTACAGTGACAGCTCAGGCACTGCCAAACTGGCACCCTCAGAGGATAGTATTGTCTCTGTTGACAGTCCTGCTTTTGAAATGGGCTATGATTCTGAATTTGAATTTTAGATGTTGATATTGAAACAAGCTTTGGATTATCTTAAAAAAAAAAAACAGTTGAAATCTAGGAATGGCCTTGATAATACTGACCTATTACTTTTTGTTTGGTTAGTGATTTGATGCCTTACCTTTTGACTGTGTTATTTAATTTTTCACTACTGTTGGGGGAGGTCCCTCAGCTTTGGAAGCAAGTGATCGTGGTCACAATTTTTAAATCTGGGGATCATTTCTTGTCTAGGAATCATCACACAATCTCGTTGTTGGCTCTATTGTCCAAGGTCCTAGAGAAGATTGCTTTTGATCAATTACAGAACTATTTGGATTCTTGTGATGCCCTGAAACCAATTTATCATGGTTTTAGGGAGAATCACAAGATTCTTACTGCTACCCTGGAAGGAACAAATTCTCTTCACAGGGCCTTGGACATCGAGGACTTGGTTGTTGCATTATTCATGGTCTTATCATTCTGGTCCTTCTCAATCTCTCTGCAGCATTCGACACTGTAGACCATGGTGTGCTGTTGGAGCGCCTGCGGATTTATTGTGGGCTGTCTGGAACAGTCCTCAAATGGTTTCAGTCTTACCTCACAGACAGGTTTCAGAGGGTTGCCACTGGAATTTATTCCTCTGGCGCTCACTCCCTGCCTTGTGGGGTACCACAGGGTTCCATTTTAGCACCCATGTTGTTTGCAGTGTATATGCTGCCATTGGGAGATATCATCAGGCGATACAGTCTGGGTTTTCACTGCTATGCAGATGATATTCAGCTGTATTTGTCCTTTCCACCCGGGCAAGATGATGCTCTCTCCATGCTAATCAACTGCCTTGCTAAAATCAGATTATGGATGAGTTCTAGCTGGCTGAGACTGAATCCTGATAAGACTGAGGTGTTGGTAGTGGACCCAGGTCATCCGGTGGTGGGTTTGGGGGCTGGACAACCATCGGGCTTATTGCTCGGTGGTATGTCGCTCACTACCTCTGATCAGGTACAGAACCTGGGCATTATTTTTGACGATGGCTTGACCTTAAAATCTCAGGTATCAGCTGTGGTCAAATCCTCTTTTTATCATCTGAGGAATATTGCCCGGGTGAAACACCTGGTTCCACCAGGTGATCTACCAACATTGGTCCATGCCTTTATCACTACCCATCTTGATTACTGTAATTCCCTCTACCTAGGGCTATCTGGGGTTGATATCCACCGCCTGCAGCTAATGCAGAACACGGCGGAAAGGCTTTTGACTGGGATCTCTAGATCCAGCCATATTACGCCTGTGCTAAGTGAACTGCACTGGCTGCCTGTTAGGTGGCAGATTACCTATAAGGTTGGTTTACTAACCTTTAAAGCCCTGCATGATCAGGGACCCAGCTACCTGAAAGATCTCTTGGTACCCTATTGCCCCCTCCATCCTCTCCACTCCACCAATGAGGAATTGCTGGAGATTCCCAGGGTTTGATTAAAAACATCAGGATCCCGTGCTTTTTCCTTTTCAGCACTAACCCTGTGGAATTCTCTACCTCGTTGGTTGAGAGAATGTCCAAGCATTGAGAAATTTAAAATGGAGTTAAAGACATATTTATTTAGTTTAGCATATCCTAGTTATGGTTGATTAATTTATGATTGTCTTAATTTATATGTATGTGTGATTCTTTTGTACAGCGCCTTGATTTTGAAAGGCGCTTTAGAAATAAAGATGATTTGATTTGATTTGATTTGGAGCACCATGGTTGACTGCTCTCAAAACTTGGAAATCTCAGCCTGCCTAAAGCAGCTGTGGCCTGGTTTCATAACTACTTAATGAGAAGACAACGGCAGTTTTATTAAATTCTCCCATCTATCCTTTAGCTGATATAGTTATGAGTGTCACATAGGGTCACATATTGGGCCCCATTCTATTTAGTATTTCTTTAATGGTCTCCTGAAAGTTATTCAGGGCTCTCAGACAGGCATTATAGTGTATGGTGGAATGCTGTTTAGAATGGTCTCCTAAAAGTTGCTCAGAGTCTCAGGCAGTCCTTATAGTGTATGTTGGAATGCTGTTCAGCATGGAAATCCATGCCTAGAACAGCCTCGTTGTGCTGCAGTAGCAATGTCATGATGTTGTTGTGCTGCACTAGGTACGTCACTACTGCAGCACAACAATATAGAATGTCTTTGTGTGGCCATTTTTTTCAAAAAATGGCACCCAATGAAGTAGCAGTGGTGGTGAGAGAACTGACCCTGGAAGTGAACGACACCTGAAAGAACTGCAATGGAAAGAGAATTAGCGGAGCATGGGGGATCATTTTTTATGTGCTGGACACAGACTTGCAGTAATTGTTGCCCATACACTATAAAAGATTGTGTATGAGCAGCCATATACAGTATATACAAGCTTTAATTTCAATCTTGAGGTTTCCATGGTAACAAGAGACCTCTCAAGCTGACCTCTCAAGGTCTCTTGTTACCATGTAAACCTCTCAGTTGAAACACAGCCTTGCTGTGCATGGTTGCTCATACACAATCCTCTATATTATGTAAGCAGATGACATCATGCTTTTTAGAAGGAGTTTAGATACTGTTGTTATTGGAAAACACAAACTGATTTTGATCTTATTGAGACATGGCTACTGGGAAATGGTGTATTATTGAATTAACCTAAAACAAAAATAATGTATTTTAGTTCTCAACATAAACTTAAGCATTTGCCAACTCTGAACATTATGTCTGATCTCACTGGCAGGGAAATTGAAAAAGTTGAGAGTTTTAAGTTTTTAGGATTTGTCCTTGACCAATCTCTTACATATCAATCACATTGATTCACTCTGTTCAATCAGTGTATACTCATTTGGGTCAGCTTTATCAACTTAAAAAAATGTTTGTCAACTTATAAAAGAAAAAACTTTGCCGCAATCTTTGCTGCTGTTGGTGGTTGACTATGGCCTGCCTTTATGCACATCTGCTTCTATAATTTCATTACATAGAATAAAAACATTGTATCATTCTATTTGCCATTATGTTCTGGCTGTTCCTACAATATTATATCATTGTGGGGTGACTCAGAAATTAGGATGGTTTTCCTTTGAACAAAGGATTGATTTTTTTTCACTTTCAAAGATTCTTGACATCTCAACTAAATTTGAATTTATGCAGGAGTTGAGACAATCCTTCTCAACATCAAACTAGAGCTTCCCTGAAGCAAACTATTCAGCCTTCACTTTGTAAGACTTTGACTTCAACTAGTCAACAGTCCTTTTTATATCATTCAGCAAAACTCTAGAATGCTCTGTGAAGCACGTTACAGTCTTATGACTCACAATTTGGTCTTAAAAAAGTATAAGGCTGCATTATCTAGTTCATTCGCAATGTGCACATTTTATGTAATTCATTCTTATGTTGTTTATTTTGCAAATTTTGTTATACTATTGCATAGGTTTGGTAACCTGTCTTTTTCTTGTATGTATCTGCTGTATTTTGTATGTTTGCTCACCTTGGCTAATATTTGCAAATGGGTGATTTATGCTCTTGGGCCCAGATATTCAAAAGAGTTGAGCCATGCGCAATAGGGTTGCACCTGCGCAAGTCCGAAACTGCACCATTCTGTGATATTCAGCAGGAGGCAGTTGTGCCCCCCAAATCATGCTGAGCAACAGGGCAATGATAATGAATGTATGCACAACTGAAGGGGGAGGAACCATACATAAATGGTGCAGTGCGATATTCAACAACATGCGCCATGCGCAATAGGGGAGCCAGCAGAAGTTGCGCCATAGCAGAAATGAGCCAAAATAAAAGGGAGCAAGGGAGAGGCGCAAGAACGCTACAGGGAAGCCACATGAGGCCAAAGTCTAGCAGGACAAACTGGGCAGCAGAGACACACAGGGCAGGCCAGAAAGAGCAACTGGAATCAACAGGCACAGGGGAAGGTGTGGGGAGCCACAGTGCAGAAGGGGGAAGTACACCACACAGCTGTGAGGCCAGCACAGGCAGGTGTTCCCAGTGCAGGGGAAGTAGCAGCCAGGACAGCGGGGGGAATACAGAAACAGTTGCCGAGGGGTGAACACAAGCCAGGGACATGGCCAGTGCCTCCATCCAGATGGAGGCAGTAATGAGGGGGGTGAGAAGGCAGGCAGCAGGGGGCGAGACATGGAAGGGCCCGTCGGTGGTATGCCCCCAACAGGCAGTACGAGCCCGCACCAGATTCGAGCTGTACAATGATACTGAGATTGTGGGCCAGTACCACCTGAATCGGGCAATTCTGAGGTGGCTCTGTGAGCTGTGCAGTGATGTGGTGCAGGCACCCACACGACGGAGCCATGCCCTGTCGGTGGAGACGAAAGTGACAGCTTGCATGTGCTTGCTCACCACGGGTACCTTCCAGAGACCAACTGGGACACCACAGGCATAACCCAGTTGGCCACGGCCACACCACCACCCACCCTCAGCTGCATTGCTGCCACATGTCATGGAGTACATCCATTTCCCCAGCACACCGGCGGAGCACACAGCAAACATACAGGAGCTCCACAGGGTAGCACATATGCCTGGCATGCTGGGGCAATAGACTGCACCCATGTGGCCATCCACACACCACCTGGCCCTGAGGGGGCTGCATATATAAATCGCAAGGGCTATGCCATCATCAACTGCCAGGTGGTGTGCAATGCCAGGGGGTGTATAATCAATGTCTGTGCCACGCACCCTGGGGGAGCACATGATGCCTTCATCTGGCACCAGTCGGCACTGTGCCACAGATTCGAGAGTGGGGATATTCCCACTGGCCACCTAGTGGGTGAGTATGCAAACTACATGGAAAATCATAGGCCCTGGGGGGGCATGGTCAGAAGTGACATAGGTAGTGGCCTACATGGTCTGGGGCAGGGCAATGCTGATCACCAAAGTAACCTCCACCCTCTACACACAGGTGATAGTGGATACCCACTCCGTCCCTGGCTGCTCACACCCTACTGGTGGCCCACGACCCCTTCACAGCAACACTACAATGAGGCACACGCCACTACACGTAATGTCATTGAGTGGGTGTTCGGGATGCTGAAGGCATGTTTCCATTGCCCTACAGTACAGCCCCTCAAAGGCCTGCGGGCTATTCCTAGCCTGTTGCATCCTGCACAACACGGACAATGAATGTGGGATAGCCGTACAGGTCAAAGAGGGGGATAGTGATGGGGACGATGAGGACGCCGGTGACAATGGTGATGGGCAGCCCCCACTTGGATGATGGGACCCGCGACTGCTCCGGCTGGCGCAGCTGCACCAGGACACCATCACAGAGGAGCACTTCAGCCAACCCAGGTAAGTCATGGGGCCATGTGCAACCAACGGTGGCTAAGGCACAACCCACAAACATGCATGGACACACACCAGGGGTGCATTCCATCAAGAGAAGTGGCCGGGCATGGAACCACACACACAACCAGGGATGGGTGAGGTCTAACATGCCACGTGGATGGATACACACACACACACATACACACACAAAACGCACCAGACATGCACAAAGGGTAGGAGGCACACTGACCCAGAATGCCACCCCTAGCCACACACATGTCCACAGACCACCATGCCCACTGCCTGTCCTTGTGCATGTGTCAGATGCTGAGCACCATTGCACTTTGGTGTACAGCGCAATGCAGGCATCATCATGCACACGCAACTGCGGACAGCAGCTGGGAGGGTGTGCAGATGGACTGTGTGTCCGCGTGCAAGGCTGGGTACCCACCTGTGCAATGCCCGCTGAATGACACAATGCACACAGGGCAGCACCAGACAGTAGCTGCGTAGGGAGACAGGTCAGTCATGTGCCACAGTGCCCCGGCCACCACGGATACGTGGGCAGCCCCGCCGAGACCCACCAGCACTGACAGGCTGACCACTGGCCTCATGGGGTGGCACTGATGGTCCCCCAGGGGTTCCACTGAGTGAACACGACCGTGCTCCTGCAGGGGTCTGCAGCACACCAAACATGCCTGCACCAGGCGTGCTTGGGATGCCCACAGCTGAACCCGGTGTCGACAAGGAGGGTGTCGCATGATGCCAGGAATGGGGGGTGGACAGCGCACTGCGTGGTGTCTGCAATGCATGGGCAAATGAATGTGTGCCCATTGTGGCCATAACAGCAGTGAATGCCTGTGTCTGCCTGTCAATGGCAGGGGTCATATCCTCCCGCAACTGGTCCATCCCTGCCAGGATCAGAGCGGTGTCTCTGCTGCGATGCTCCTCTGCCCGCTCCAGAGCCACACGCAGTGCATCCACCGACGTCGCAAGCCGCATCTGCTGGTTGACTGATGCTTGCAGTATGCGGGTGTGCTCATCCAAGAGGTCATCTGCCTCCTCGGCATCCTGTCCCTCAGGTGTGCATGGCCTGATGCCCAGCACCCTTGAGGGTGGGCGCTGCACACCAGGACCAGGTCTGGGCATGTCCACAGGTGGTGCACTGATGCCGCCCCCTGACCCTGTACCCCAAGCCCATTGGCCGACTGCTGATGCTGCCCCTCTGGCTGCCACTCACCAGGGCTCACTGGTGTCACCGCAGTGGCCGCAACAGTCCCACTGTCCTGTACACACACCAATGCTGCCAAACTGGTGCTGACAGGCACAGGCTGGGACTGTGATGACATGCAGGCCTCCACAGTGGCACCACCAACAGCCATGGCCGTGATGTTACCTGCTGTGTGGCCATCCCGTGGCACACACGTGTCACTGCCCATGCCGTTAGCGACATCATCATCGGTGACGGACCCGGCACCAGCCCGAGTCACAGCATTCTGGCATCTGTGGATGCTGGCATGCTGGGACATGGGCATGGCCTCCTCCACACCTGTTCCAACAACATCAGTCTGGACAGCCAAGCGGGCCCACTGTCGCACTGAGCTGCGTATACCTGTGGAGGTGGATGGGCCCTCCTCCATCTCCATCTGACTGGCCTCAGTGGACAGGCCCACCACCGCTGACCCGGCAGACGCTCAGGATCTGTAAGGGAAAACAAAGTCAGTTTACTGCATGTGACCTACCCTGCCCCCCCAATAGACAGACCATGACCTACCATGCAGTAACAGGCTACCACCCGTCTGGAAGCCACCACCCGGAACACCCTCAATGGCACAACGCTTCATGCTTCCAGCAACCCTCTCCTCCTGTGGGGTCAGATGTAGCACCTCCGGCTGTCCCCCACCTGTCGCAGCACGTGCTGCCCTGATGGCAGCCACCTTCTCCTTTATCCTCCTCCTGTCTGTGCCATCTTCTTCTTGCACTCCTACACGGAGCACTGGTGGCTGCCATGCAGGTTCACTGCACGCCACCTCCCCATGCGCAGCATGGGCCTGTGGTGTTCCCTGCCGTCCACTGAGAAGTGGCTTCTGATCCAGGTAGGCCTCAAACAGGGCATCCATCTCGGCCTTAGTGAAATTAGGCCTCCTCTTCCTCCCACCACTGTGTTCCTCCTCTCCCACAACTCGCTCGGTCATTATTTAGCCTGTGAGAATGACAGTTGTTACCTGTGACTGTGCAGTCCCATGCATGTCCCAAAATCCACAGTCCACACTCCCAAACAGCATGCAACTCACCAACAGACTGCAGTAACCGACTATGGCCAGTGCAGCCCAATGTCACACTTTTATAGCACAACCCATGCAAATGAGGCGAGGCGCAACTTTAAGTGGATGCAAATTGCAGTGCTGCACCACTGAATGGCTGATTAGCTGATTTGTATATGACGGCTGAATATCGCGCTGTTGCGCTTTGTGCAATTGTGTTGAACGTGCTGAGCCAAGGGCGCAGTTCTGTGACATGCGCAGTATGCACCTCACTGTGCATGCCCGGGTTGCTGACACAGGCGTCTGCTGTGCTGCTGATGTGCTGTGCATGGGAGGCAATGCAGGGCACGGCCACCATTGTGCCAGTGGCGCTACAGCGATGTTCACCTATATGGCGCTGTGGCACTGGGGCATCATAGGCACACTGGGTCAACAGCGTGGTAGGCCGCTACTGGAGGTAGCACACAGGCACCCAATTGTGCTACACGCATTGGGTTCCAATGGCACTGTGCCTGTCCGTGTGCCAGAGACCCTTGACCCTGTGCCCGACCTTTGTCCCTAGGTGCCATGTGTCAGGCATGGGTGCACCACTATCGCGCAGTTCGGTGACAGCGGAATAGAGAATGGCAGCACTGTACCGTGCAGCATCTGCACATGGTGGAGCTTTTGAACTGACTGAGCAAGTGAGATGGCACAGAGGAGGGCTGCCCAGTGGACCCAAATTGAATTGGCTAACCTGGTGGCCATTGTTGAGCCACTTTATGGCCCATTGTTTGGGGAGGCAACCCTGGACAGGTCCAGGAGCCAGGTGTGGGGGGAGGAGGTGGCTGACACCCTGGAGGAGGCCACAGGAAGGGGGTGGACAGTGGAACAGTGCCACCACAGGTGTGGCGATCTGAGGAGGAGGGAACCGGACCTGCTTGCCTGCCTGCGGACACGTGCCAGGAGGGTATGGTGCCACAGCCAGATAGGTGTTACATCCACACACTTTTATCTTCCATATGGGTATCACGGTTGCATGTGTCCGGAACATGGGGGAGGGACTGTCTGGTGTTCGCTGTTCTGGTGTTATCAGGGTGTGGGTGGGTGGGTCTGGCTGTGTGGGATTGCACACACATGGGGGCAGGGGGACTTTGCTACAGGATTGTACTGATGTTCCTCTCTCCGTGTTTGCACCACAGGGCCAGAAGAGAGGCATCTGGCCAGGGAGCAGAGGTGCCAGCAGGATGACAGGGTCAGTAGGAGGGGTGATGGTCCACAGCACCAGAGGGACTGGCCTGATGATGGTGAGTGCCATACCTCCATGATTACTATTGCGTGCTGTGTAACAGGGTGGGCAGTGGGGCATGGCCACCATCCACTGACACCACTGCCATGCACGCAACTTGTTACAGTCAGCACTGTCCAGTGGCACTGCATGTCTGGGAGTGCATCGATGGTGGTCCATGCATACACCGGGTACATGGCTGTGCCACTGCCTTCGCACCACATAGCCATGTCACTAAACAGCCATTGTGGTGCTGTGCATGACATGGCTGGTGGGTGTGTGCGATGGTCTGCGTGGCTGTATGCACCTGGGTGGCCAGGTCTTGGGGACGTGATCACTGTGGGTGGTTACACACCATTACAGAGGCATGTCCCACGGCCATATGCCATGCACAGTGGGTGGGCTGTATAAGGCTGTGCATTCACACCTATTGACTGTGCTCCCTTGTCCTAGGTGTCCACCAGCTGAAGAATATACGGGAGGCACTGCAGGAGATACTAAATGTGGCATGGGCATCATTGGACATCCTACAAAGGATTGACCGGCTTGGGGTCCGGAGGAGACGCAGGAGGCGGAGCAGCCGGAGCGGGGAGCAGGGCTCCCATTGAACATCCTTATGCCCCTGATTTCCCCTACCCTTCTTTACCCACCCTCACACCCCTCCTTTCCTGTCCCATTTGTTCACCCCTGCCTTTATCCACCCCACCTTGTTTGTGGCCCTCCCCACCCATTTGTACATAGTTTTGTAAATAGTTCTTTTTGATATTTTGATTCAAATCTTTTGATATGAATACTGTGGTGGTCTCTTATTTGCAGTGGGCTATAGGTGCTCAGCTGCAGTGGTGTGCATAGGCGTCAGGGGTGGTGCAGTCATGGGTATGTGTGTCTGTGGGGAAGTGACTATGGTGTGGGAGTAGCTATCAGTCAGTGTCTGTGGTGTGTGTGTTGTTCCCTGTGCACTGGATGACTGTGTGCAGTGGTCCATGGTGCATGCTCTGTGTCCATGGCACACCTGTCAGCCTGTCCATGGCCTGTGCAGCTGACACCCTTGCATGTCTGTGATCTGCACAGTCTGCTGGCATCTCAGTGGTGGCTGTCCATGCAGGGCAGCCACTGTACCCGTCACAATGCTGGGTTGCCTCCTGTCACTGGTGTGATGCATGTCTGCCTTGGGTGACACTGTGGCCTCCGCGGTTGTTGTCCCACCTCCATGCTGTGGCTTGTGTGTGTTGCAGGGGATGTGCACCACTGTCTGTGACTTGTGCTCCGAGCAAATGATGGTGGCGTACAGGTCCCACAGTGCCTGTGCAGGGTGGCTGGCACTCCTGTGCCATGGAGGATTACCCAGGCTGTGTGGCCTACGGTTTCCATGGGCCCATGCTGGGGCTTGGTTGCCCGCTACTGCGTCCCTGTGTTGTTGTGCCTTTGGGTATGGGTGGGTGTTTGTCCATGCACTGTGTTTCATCCAGTGTGGTGCATGCTTCCACGACCACTGTGGGTGTCTGCGCTGGCTGTTGTGGCCAGTGCTGGGTGAGGTGTGTGTCTGGGAGGTGCTGGGGTGCTGTACCACTGGTGGTGAGGTCCGGGCATGCCCTGTCACATGTGGGGTACCTCGTGTGCCGACGCATGGTCGGTCTTTCAGCTGTACCTCGGGGGAGCTGTGCATGGTGGCGCTGTGTATGCCGTTGTTGCATCGCTGTGTGCTGCCACCCGCTGATGGGTGCTCATAGTGGGGCTGCCTTGCATGGTTCTGTGGTGCACAGGGTTGCATTGTCACAGTGGGGGTGGTGGCATGCATGGGGTTTCCTGCAGTGGTGGATGTTGCTCCTGGGCAGGGTGTCTGGGGGTCACGGTGCAGGGTGTGCAATGCATTGGGGGGATGGTGTGGCACAGGGTGGTCGGCCCTCCTTGTGTGCTGGTCACAGCTTGCCGGAGGTGTGATAGGGTACCATGGCCCAGCTGTGGGTTGGTTGCTTGTCTCCATGGGCCAGTGGTTATTCCAGCCCTCCCCCAGTTGTGCAATGCATGGGGTGTAGGGGGATGATGTCTGTTCTGCTGTGTGTTCCTCTGCCCATCTGTGGCATGGGTGGTGGGACCCTACATCCCTGGTTGTGCAGTTGCATTGCTGCACTGCTGCTGGGAAGGCATCCCTGGTTGTGCTATGGCACCTCTGGACTGCTCAGTTGAACATCCTTTGTTGCACTATGACGCATCAGATCTGCTCAGCTTCCCCTCCCTAGTTGCGCTATGGTGCAGGTGGTGCGATATTCAGTCGTCAGCTGTAGGCGCATCTTGCCCGGCTCAGTTTTTGAATATCGCGCCTCTTGCACATGGGCGCAATGGACTTTCGCTTGCTCCTGCTATTACGCACTTTTTGGGCGCAGTTTGAATATCTGGGCCTTGGAGCTTATCCAATAAAGAAAAGAACTTTTAAATAAATTAAAAAAAATAGATAAAGATTCATATGGGGGGATATAATCACAAGGACATGTTTTATTGACAGGAGGATTATTGTCTAAGACACACACATACACGCATGCATGTGAGCACGACGCACACACACACACACACACAATCCTACTCTTACTATAAGTGCCAATGGGACCTTTAAATTCCATATGGATAATCTCACCTGAGATGGACAGAAGAACCTTGGTTTAACATCTCATTCAAAGGATGGCCCCTCAATGGTGCAGCACCACCAAGAGCTACACTACAGTGTCAGTACTGGGTATTCACCCAAGTTCCTGGTGTGGGACTGGAACCTATGACAAGCCAATCGTTCAGCCCCAGAAGTGAGCATGCAACCTGCTGAGCCACTGACACTCCTTTAAAGATGATTGTATGAACTGAAGTGTGACAGGGATAGGGTTCCTGTCTCTGAGAATAGGAGAAATTGGTGAGCAGTAGAATACAGAAACAGAATATTTAGCAGATTGCAGCCTATTTGCCCAACTAATCAGCCCAAGCCTGCCAAGTTATGGGACTATGCCCACGTCAGCCCTCATTTCTTCCCTTCCCTTCCCAACTACCCCAATATGACCTTTTCCACTGTACCTGTCCAACCCCATTTTCAACCCCCTACTGTCATGCAGCCTCTTCAGGAAGTTTATACTAAATGGAAATACTGTTTATATTGCCATTGTAAACTGCTTTAACTAATGGACATTATATGTATATACTGTTAATTTAACTGATGTAGCCAATGTAATGCATCTTGACTATTTATATTGAAACAGTCATTACTGTAGTTAATGCACTATACCTCAACATAGGATAACTTTGAAAAGAGGCCATGGCAGCCTTAGTAGTTTTATATTGTCAAAACATAAATATTTTCTCCTACTGCTACTACTACAGAACCATTACATTCCACTCTGCCAACCCTCTTCCAAAAAAGTACATCCAGACACCCTTTTGACCACCTCCCACCCCCAAAAAATATCATGGAGTTCCCCTGGGGCCCATGTTACCATTGTCACTGTGAATAACTTGCTTCTGTCCACCTTGTTTATCTTGCAGAGGTACTGGAACCTCTCAGTCATGGCTACCCACTCCCCTCATGTCCTCAAATGCTTACAAATTAAGATCCAAAAGCACATGTCATAAGACCTCCCCTGTTGTGCCTGTATCATTTTGGTAGCCCTTCTCTGCACTGCATCCAGTCTGACCCTATTCTTTTTCAAGTGTGGGCTCCAAACCTGCTTATAGTATTGTAGGCATGGCTGAACCAGTAATCTACATTACAGGGTCAGTATTGTCTCCTACTTTCTGCTAGTGATCCTCCCTTTTGATGCATTGCAGAATTGGATTTATCTTTCCCACAACCTTACTACACTGTGCAGAGGCCTTCAAGTTCACCTTTATTATCACTCTCAGGTCCCTTTCTTCCATGTTGTTCTATATTACCACCCATCCATTGTGTATTCCATTCTTGAGTTCTTGGTCCCTGTGTTCCTAACCCTACACTTTTTCACATTAAATTTCAGTTATCACACTCTCAAAGACCTCTCCAGTCTTTTCCATATTTTTGTTCATGACCCTTATTTCTTCTTGGTGTCCACTCTATCAAAGATTTTGGGGTCATATGCATACCAAAGATTTTGGTATCACCTCCTGCAAAGAGGAAAATCTTATCCTAGACTTCCTCTCCTATGTCACATTATAATATGTTACAGTAAACATGACCAGTTCCAACACAAATCCCTGGATAACCTTCTTGTTACTTACTTTACCCATGAGGACTCTCCATTTAGGATTACCTTCTGGGTCCTCCGACCCAACCTCATCATTTTCTAAAATCTGTACTGTTCAGTCTTTCTACATGAGTGAGGTTTATGAGATGGCCCTTCTTATGGTCCTCACAACATAAACTAAAATCTAATTTATACTTACCTGCCTTCTCTGTCATCTTCTCCTGCTGCTTTATTTTTATTATTTCTCCTGCTTGTGTACTGTGTGTGACTGTGTTTTGCCCACCAAAAGAAAACAAGTTCTGCCCTGGTGTCAACAGAAATTATCTGGCAAGAAGATAAAATTATTTTCCTGTGCTGAGAGACAAGAGAAAGCATTGTGCCCTGTAGGTGCTTTCCACCAGCCTGAATTTCAAGTACAGTAAGAAGCAGCGCAGGAGTAAGAGACAGCATTACTTTAAAAAGCTTCTTGCCTTTGACCCCACTCCTCTGGCTGTGTGGCTTACTCCAGGAATTTCCCCCTATCAATGCTAAGAATGGCACCAGGCAGCAGGGAGGGGAGATGGTAACTCCCTATTGAGAGCTGTAAACTCTGCCATTGCAAAGTTTAGAGTGTAAAGTGACACTTAATTTCTTCTCTCAAGGGAAGATAAGCTTTAACTCCTGGTCCTTGGGGCTCTCAGCTGCCTGATGTACTGCTGTCTACCAATCACAGTCATACTCACACAGTGTCAAGTGGCAAGGCAGGCATCTAGTGGGAGACCAATGTGCCTCAGAAGAGGCAGAATAAAATTAGATATTTAAAAATAAGGCCTTGTTTCCTTTGGTCCTCCATCTCCCATTCCCAAGCCTAGTGGATTATGGAAACATAAGGAAACAGAAAACTTGGGGTCCTCACAGTAGCTGTCAGCACTGCATGCCCAAAACAGCAGCAGGCAGCTTATTTTGGAAAGACCCACTTGTAATTCACTCTGTCTCGGCAGAACTTTTAAGTTTAAATGTAAAGGACTTCCATCCTGTGACTCCAATAGAAAATTAAAATAAAGGAAGCTACAGTATTTAAAATCTTAAGCCTTCTGCCCACCAGTTTCTACTCATGACCTCAGGTTCTAGATTCTTTATTGTTAACTAGTTCCCCATGGTTCACCTTGTTTATTCCTTCAGGAACTTGAAGGTCTCTATAATACCCCCCCCAGTCTCCAGCAAGTACATGTTCACTGCCTTGAGACAATCTTTATAAGATGCACCCTGTTGCCTGAATCATCTTGGCCACACTGTGGTGCACTATTTTAACTGGTCCTTGTCTATTCTAAGGTTAGGACTACAGAACTGAGGACATTATTCCAGGCATGGCCTTGTTGGTGACCTATTTGGAGGTAGCAGTAACTCTTTTTTCCTGCTGTCAGTGCCCCTTCCGATACACTCAAGCATCCTAATCGCCTAAGGCCTCCTTACACTGACTTCATTGAGGGAGTCACTAATGATGACTCCCAGGTCCCAGTCCTCTGCCATAGTGCTCATTTTAACCCCTCATATTCATATGCTTTTTTCCCTAGGAGCATAACCTTGCATTTTGTGGTACTAAATTTCAACTGCCAAACCACAGACCACCACTCTAGCTTTTGTAAATCCCTCTGCATCTCCACAATCTATTTGTCACTATCTACCATACTGTAGAGCTTTGTGTCATCTGCAAAGAGACACAGCTTACCATGGATACCCTCAGCAATCTCACCAATGAACATATTGAACAGAACAGAACCCAAGATAGATCCTTGCAGCACCCCACTTGTGACCTCCTTATCTTCAGATATGACCCAGTTTACCACCACCCTGTACTGTCTCTCCATCAAGCAGTTTCCCATCTATCTATGTTCCTATCTGTGATCAGGTCCTCCAACTTCTTCAGCAATCTTTTGTGTTGCACCAAGTTGAATGCCTTGCTGAAATCATACAGTACAAATCACATTAAACTGTTCCTCCAATGAGTTGTTTTAGCATTTTTGATTGAGTTGCATAAGTGTTGCTGGACCCAGTGCAAAGCCTTTCACAAACTCTTTCTTAACAGTTAAAACTTGGTTTTGCATTGCATTGTGACCGGACTGCTGATGCAATCCAAATGAGTGGCAAAAACATTTTACAAACATTGCTGTTGAGCTGGTTAAGCATTGAAAACAATGCAACGTGAGTTGCCAATGAATTGCCAACTGTAAAAAACAATGCCAAACCAACTCTTTGGTGAAACAGTTTAATGCAAATTGTACTTTAGTAGAGTAATCCACATTGTGGCCCTTATATGCAACTTGTCTTACCCAGTTAAGACAAACTCTGGTCAGAGCCAAAATGGCTGCAATGTGCTAAGCTGTTAGAGGGACCATAAACAATGCTGTTTACATTGTTTAATATAATTGTAAATATGGGCATGTGTGAAGCCTATTTTATCATGCTAGTATATTGTGTAGTGTTTTTGTTTTGAAATAGTCCTGTTTATTTCTTATTTAGGCCCCATATTAATGCAGTCTTTTTCCACATAATATTCACTTTTTTAAATTACTTAGCAGTTCCACAATACACTGATATCAACTGAGCTGAAGAGTAGCATCATGAAGCAGAACACAGTGACATCAGTTGAGTTTATGTCATTATGTTCCACTTCATGGTAATACGTAGCTCAAGTGATGTCACTGGGTTCTGAAACTAAGTAATTAGAAAAATGAGTACTGGGCAGGAAAAAGGATACATTAATATGGGCGCCTAAATAAGGAATAAATAGGATTATTTCAAAACAAAAACATATAACAATATACTGGGGTGATAAAACAGATTTCCCACATGCACAGATTTGCAATTATATTAAAAAATGTAAGCAACATTACTTACTGTAGCTTGCCTTTAAGTGTTATAGAATCAATCTGTAGCTAGGATAGTAATGAATAGTCAGAGCAGAAATGTATTACTGTAATTATAAAGTTGTTTGATTTGTGTGAAAATGTTACCATAAAGAGGTTGTTATGAGTCAGGGAGAGGGACAAGGAGAAATGAGGTCAGAAACATGCATGAAGGACAGATAGTTACAGGGACAGGACAAGGGTGAGGAGGAAGATGCACTTGAAACTGATCAATACCTGTGGGCAAAAGAAATAAAAAGAGAGAGAGAATACAGATAAAGAGAGAGAGATAAGTGACTGGCTGAATATTAAAGGAGGCCTAAACCATCTTTTTACACATTGTGTTTTTTTTAATAAATGAGTCCACATGCTTGTAAAGGGGAGGCTGTTGTTTACATGTATACTGAAACTGCATTTATTAAAGTAGGATAAATGCAGTTTCATAGCATTTGAAAATTGTAAACACAGCCTCTTCTGATTCAAAAATGCTGCTCTCAGAATCCTAAAATGGCATTCTTGATGATGTCATACATGAGAGACAGACGCCAACTGTGCAGATGTATTGTAGCTCTACTAACCATATTCAAATGCAAATAGCTTTAAAATTAAAAATGATAGCATGGTACTGTGAGCTTGAAAGTTGTTCAGCAAAAGAAAATCTACAAACTTAGTGGTGTTTCATTTGTAGATATATTTAGTTTAAAAAAAAACAAATTAGCAAAACAAGCAGCAGCAAAGCCAATTGACTGTCACTTTTTCAATAAATAAATGCAAATAACTTTAAAATCAAATTAAAATGTGGATAACAAAAACTAAAATGTGTTAACGAAAATTTTGCAATTCACTGTATTTTATTATCACAAATATTGGAATCCGCAGTATGTGGTTAAACCTTTTTTTTCCTAGCCCTCACTCAGAGTGCCCAGGTCAACTTTTCTGTCAATGCCATGAGCCAAGAGAGACAAATGGGAAGTCACAAATGTGTTTTTTGTTTTGTTTTTAATTACAGATTTTACTACTATGATTAATCAATCCACTAACAATTCAAGATGTTTCTCATGACAACTCTGGCAATTGGGGGGGGGGACTTGACTCTCAGCAGTTTCCAAGTGGCGCTAGCAGCAATAATCCTGTGAACAGTGTCATCCCTGCTGCTGTCCTGGAGATACTCGGCAGTGCCACAGTGGGACCTCATCATCAGGATTAGCAGCAACACACTCCAGCAGCAGTAGTACAGCAATACCAATAGGAGCTGCAGCAGTAGAGTCGGGCACAGAGATCAGTAACACTGGACACAGCAACTGCAATCCTGGGAATACAAGCAGTGGTGATTGCAGTGAGCAGGTGGGGACTTGATGCAACAGTGAGAAGCCTGAGTGATGATGGAAACAGTTTCACAAAGCACAGAGTGTGGAGCTGGACAAGCTCCAGTTGCTGCAGCTGTCTGAGACTGAGTTCCTTCACTTGGTAGCCTGTGGCAACTTTTCTCTCAATGCCATGAGCCAAGAGAGAGAAATGGGAAGTCACAAATGTTTGTTTTTTTTTGTTTTTAATTACAGATTTTACTGCTTTGATAAATCAAAACATTAACAATTCAAGATGTTTCCCATGACAATTACTGTATGGAATAAAGAGTTTTTAAAAAGGAGCCTGAGTCCCTTCACTTGCAGCCTGTAGCAATGGGGGGGCCTCACTTGGCAGTGCTACAGTGGGACCCCATCTTCAGGATTAAGAGCAACATCCAGCAGTGCAGCAATACCAATAGGAGCTGCAGCAGTGGAGGTGGGGTGCAGAGACCAGTAACAGTGGACACAGCAACAGCATTTCTGGGAATATGGGCAGTGATGGTTGCAGTCAGCAGCAGGAGATCAGCAGCAACAGTGAGATATCTGAGTGGTAATGGAAGTAGCTGCAGAAAGCACCAAGTGTGGAGCTAGACAAGCTTGAGTTGTGCAACTGATACTCTGCGGTGCCATGGCAGGACCCCAGGAGGAGCTGGAGCCAAGAGCCCAGGGCTGTTCAACAGGGCCACCGCTCCAACCCCGGCTCACCTCCCTGGACAACATCACTGGGTACTTGGAATTGGTTACACTAAAACTGTTTTGTGGTTTAAAATCTCCTGTAAGTGGCAATGGGGCTGTTCAAATGACAGTTGTTGTACTGCCCTTGGGGGTTTGGGCTCACCCAGTGAGATGTGCTTGGAGTAAGAAAATAGTGCAGTGAGGGGAGGGGGAAATAAAAAAACACATTTTAGCAAATGGGGAGGAGGTGGATAGATTTGCAGGAAGTTGTACTTTGATTCCACTCTGCCGTAACAAGACAGCTGTGCTGTGTTATGAATTCCTGTCAAACCCCTTCTTCTGACAGCAGTATGTTAGCATAGTTCTGGTGAAATGCAGCAGTAAAGAAAACTATCAGGTTGTTCTAAGGCCTCCCTGCTGCAAACCAATCCTATTTACAATCCTGTAGACCTTTGACCTGTAGGTGGTAAATAAATGTCCTTTTTGAACAATAACTTCAGTTTACTCACTAAGGAGGTAAGTCTGACAAGTCTGTTAATTCCCAGGTTGCCACCTTCCCCTCTTTGTGTAGAGGAACTATGTCCACTACCTCCAGTCTTTTGGAACTACTCCTTTCTGAATTGAGCTACTAAACAGCATAAGTAGGACCAACTTGTAAATGAGCTTGCTCAATTGTGTTTAGCCTGGCTAAATAAAAATTGAATTGAATTGATTAGAGGTTCAGCCAGTTCTGCAGCCAATTCTTTGAGCAATCTTGGGTGCATCCCATCTGGACCAGGGTCTTATCTACTTTTAGGGCTTCAAACTCCTTCTGGACCCTTTCTTTGGTGAATAGTGGCTATCTTATTTTAGGAGTACCCCTAATAGCTGCCTTGTTGCCATTTTCAGGCAGGGGAATGCTCTCTTTCCTTATGAAGACAGAGATGAAGTAATCATTATAGACGTCTACTTTTTGTTCATCTTCCTCTAGTACCCTGCCCCCCTCTTACAGCTTAACATTACACCCACCCTGCTTCCTTTTTTCCTTATTGTATTTGAAGACCTGTTTTTCCTCACCCTTGACTACCCTGCAATATGTAACTTTGTGTCTGCCTTTGCCACTCTAACCATCCACTTTGCTTACATAGTTTTTATTTGGTACTCTCTCAAGTTCTCCTCCCACTGTTTCTCCTTTTACCTGTAAAAACCTTTTACTAGGCCCTCACTGCTTCTCTGACCTTTTTCAAGAATTGTATTGGTCTCTTGTAACTGTTTCATTTTGTAACAATTTTCATGCATGACTTTGTTGCCTCGAGAATGGTCCCCTTGATTGCCCCCCTCCAGTTTGTCTCAGGCAAGCACCAGCATCTGGTTGAAGTTTGCTCTTCTGAAATCTAGGACTTCAGTTTTTGATAGAGGCATTCTGGTCCCTAGGGCCAGCTTGAACCAAATGGAGTTATGGTCACTGGACCCCAGTAGCTTCACTACCCTCACTCTACTCACCATGTCTGAGTTGGTGAGCACCAAATGTCTATTGGGTTCCTTAACCAGCTGCATTAGCAGGCATTCCTGCAGTATCCAACAGGGCCTGACTTCTGGAGCACCTGGCTGCTGGAATGTCCCATTTGATATCCAGCAGGTTCATATCACTCAGCACCACCACTTTCCACTTTCCACTTCTTCACTTCCCTTGCCAGCTCTTCCCCATGTTCCCAGTCTCTCTCTCTCTCTTCCCTTAGTCCTGGTGGTCTGTAGATCTGCCCACCTGTGTTTTCTTGTTGGAGGGTGCCATGAGGTGAACACACAGTGACTGTTTCTCCTTTGCTTCCCCTGATGTGTCTATTCTCCACAGCCTCTATGCCATCTCTGACATACAGGGCTATGCCCCCCTCATTTATCTTTCCCTCTATCCTGTCTAAACATTGTATAACCTTGGACTGACATGTCCCAATCATTATTTTTTGTGGCTCAAGTTTATGTGATGGCTACGAGATCCACCTCAGTGTATTTCACTTACACCTGTAACTCAATGATTTTATTACCCAGACTCCAAACATTAAGGCAGACCCCCTTCAACTAGACCCAGATCCTCTTTTGCTATTTTGTAATTCTAAACCTGATTTTCATCCTCCTTACCATTTAATTTCTCATATTGCTTGCAGATACTGGGGGCCTTCACCTCTTTGCCTCTTCCACTACTCTTTTTGGAACCTCATCCTTATTTTTATTCACCTTACTGCTACCTGTCCCCAGTATAGAGAAAGCACAAGCTAGGTTTCCCTGCCTCGTTCCCTTTACCATGGTTCCTGTAGTGTCAGTGTCCCCTGCAGTCAGTTTAACTGTCTAGTGTAGACATCAAACTTCTGCTTCACTGTGCTGGCCCCTCACTTGTCAGGTGAAGGCTATCACCTTCGAAGAGCCTCCTGTTCCAAAAGTCCCCCCCAGTCCCCAGAAAGTGGTACCTTGTCTCCTGACACCATCCCTTTAAACACCAAATTCGTTCATCTGTCTCTTCCCTCCTTACTCAATCTTTTCCTCTGTCCTACTTCCCACTGAATGGGCCCTGGAAAAGGCCATGGAGGCCGGTTGTACATACAGTCTGTCTCCCAGCCTTTGAAAGTTCTTCTTCACTATCTCCACAGGCTGGTTCACCAGATCATTGGTTTCCAAGTGTACCAGCACCCCCAGCTCCTTGCTCTCTCCATTATTCTCCTTATTCTGTCTATGCTCCAGATGGCAGATGCCCCTGGAAGGCAAGGCAGCTGACCTTCCCCACCCTGATCCCTCCTCCACCACACCCACCACCCTCTCTACTCACCTGATCACAGAATTTTCTGACCACTAAGACTCTCCTAGCTGTCTTTTTCTTACTTTCATCATTGGGTGCCACCAGTTTGTCACTCCTATTTCTCCTGCCTGACCCAAAATCCCCATCAGTGGAGTGAGGTATCAGAGTCTCCTCCAGGGATGCAAACTGATTTGCCATTGGGATGGTGTGGGATTGGCTGACCACCTTGTGGCTGTCCCTGTCTGATACTAACCAGTTTTTCTTTACATCTCTGGTACCGTTAAGCTGGAACCAGGCTGGTCTACCTTATGTATGGTCACCCAGATAGGGAAACAATTCTTACAAGTACACTTGGCACACTCACAACCAACACAACTAACTTAATTGGGGTCACCTAGTTAGGGTGATGCTATGGTACAACATAAGTAAACTTAACAAGCACACCCACAGTACAGGTGAGCTTTATGGGGTCACCTAGATAGGGAGGGCTGTACGATGCCGGTTTGACAACACTTTTGTTGACCGGCATCACAGCAACGGGAATTATGTCAACCACTAGTTGCGGTTGACATAATTTCTGAATGTTCCCTGGTCCTTGTTTTTATCGAGGTGCTTCACCCCAAACCCCCCATGTTGGGGGCTCTGCCTCCTGCACCACCCATACTTTTTATAATCAACTCTGAGTTGAAGCTGATTCTGGAAGGGGGCACAAGACCAGGAGACAGTGCCCCTGTCTCATGTAGACCAACAAAGTGACCTGTCAACAAGCTGTCAATTTCATCGACAGCGATGTAGGTTGCTGTGTTGGTGTCATTGTCAAGGGGGTTTACCAATAGGGAGACACTATGGTGCAACACAAGCAAACCTAACAAGCACATGTAACAACACAATCTAGCTATACATGGATTCCAGGTTAGATGAGGCTATGGTGCAGTAGAAGTGAACTTAGCAAACACACCTAACCACACAAGTTAGTTATATAAGGGTCACCTAGATAGGGTAAGGGTATGGTACAATACAAGCAAATTCAACACAGTTACCCCAAATTAGCAACTCTGGTCATCTATGAAATCATATCATATCAAGTCTTTATTTAACCAGGCGTTCATCGTTGAGCAGAAGCTCATTTGCAAGATGGACCTGGGTGGAGCATGAACTATTGTATATACAGGTCAACACAGGTATTTACAAGGCAATACAGATAATACTCTTTACAGAGAGGAAGAAAAAGAAGTTCATATGTACATAGAATTATACAGATATTGTACAGATTACACGGTATTTACATACATAGAAGTGTCTATAGGAAGATAAAGCAGGTTATCTAAGGTTGCAGGAGGAAGTAACGGAAGAAAAACATAAAAATAAAAATATACACCAGGTAGAGGTGAAGGTAGGGGAAGAGGGAGGGAAGTAGGCATAGAAAGGCTAGGAGGCGCAGTGCCAGAAAGGAGTTGGTAAAACTGGATGTAGAGAAGGTGGATGGAGAAAAGGAGTATGTGGAGCCCTGGGATTGAATGCTATAAAGATACAGGCATGGTAGGATGTCACAACCCAGGGTAGTGAGCTCCTATCCGAGGTTGGGAAAGGAAGAATGAGGGGATGGATGGGCCTAGTGTTGATAAGACAGGGGATAAGAGAGAGAACAATTAGGCTGGTGAGGAGCAAGCTGAAGGTCAGTACTTAAAATTAGGTCTAGAGCGTGGCTATATACCAGTGCAGACAACGGCACTGGTTCGAGTGAAGAATGTTACATATTTCTCTGATTGTACAGAAATAAAAGCATTCTGAAAGCATTTATACCGATTAGAGTGCTTAATTTGAGGGTTTTGTAGACCGTTCCATAAGGTAGGTATGACGCTTATGGCTGCCCTGCCAAGCGGGATTTTGCTTTAGGTACTTTAAGTGTAATAGCTGAGTAACTTCTTACAGCGTATTTCCCAATTATACTCAGGGGAAGACAGCAGGAGATATAGTAAGGCAGCTTATTAGAGATGGCTCTATAGGTCCAGAGGTAGGCGTTCTGTGGCGCCTGATCTTTAGTGATGTCCATCCCACTGCCGCATATAGGGTGCAGTGATTGTGTCGAAGGGAGTCCCGTTATAAACCTCAGTGCTCGATGGTAGAGTGTGTCCAGTTTAGCCATGTAAGAAGTTGGGGCATTGGCTGTAGAGGAAGTCAGCGTAATCAACCAATGATAGGAAAATTGATTGGACCAGTTGTTTCTTGGCATCTCGGGTGAGAAATTGGCTGATTCTAAAAAACAGTCCAAGCCTTTGCCGAAGTCGTTTTAGCAAGTCCTCGATATGTTCAATGAAGGAGAGTCTTTGGTCTATCAAACTCCCAGATACTTGAATTTTGTAACAAATTCTAGTTTTCACCTAGAACTGTGGTAATTTGGGGAACTGTCCCACTGGACACAGGGTTAGCTGTACGGATAAAAGGAGAGAGGACCATCGCTTTAGTTTTTTTGGCATTAAGGAGTAGCTTTTTTTGGAGGAGTTGGCTTTGCAAAAGGTTGAATTCTGACTGTAGGTCATTGCAGGCAGCTTCAGGTGTTGGGCGACTCACATAGAGAACTGTATCATCTGCAAACAGATGGATGTTGGCTTCTTTTATACAGTAGTCAATGTTATTAATGTAGATTGCAAAAAGTAAGGGCCCTAATATAGAACCTTGAGGTACCCCTCTTGCAGAGTTTTAAGGGGACAGGCCTCCTTCGGCTTTAACTTGTTGAAGGCGCCCTGTAAGATAGTCAGTGAACCAACGCAGAGAGGAGGGGTCCACACCTATGGTTTGAAGGCGAGAGGAGCAGACTATGGTCGCAGGTGTCAAAGCCTCTTAGATCAAGGAAAACAGCACAAATAAAGTTTTTGCTCTCAAGATTACGCTGCCAGTCGTTAGTAACTTTGGCGAGGGCTGAGATAGTGCTATGTTTAGCTCTGAATCTGGACTGCATAGGATTTAGCAGTTCCCTAGACTCAAGGTGAGTCCTCAGCTGTGCATTTACAATTTTCTCTAGGAGCTTGGACAGGACCGGAAGGAGGGAAATGTTACCCTCTCTTCCTCACAACTATGCATTTGAGTTATTGGAGTAGTTGAAATACTGAATGTATATTCGACTTACCCTTGCTAGATAGGTTATCTGATCAGAAAAAAACACCTTGGTCTGGTGGTTCCTCCTGCAGAGTGTCCTACAGACTGCAGACTGTCTGCTGATTCCTAAAGGCACTATAAGACAAATGCTCCGCTCCTACTCTGTCCCCTCATGCAATGGAACATTACTGTAATGGGACCCGATGTGAGAGTGATTGAATTTATTCCTCATTAAGAGCTTCCAGTTCACCCAGATGACTAGATGACTACTCAACAATGTGGAGCTCATTACCCTAGTGGCATGAGATCTTGCAACATCTGGAAACATAACACTGGGCACAGCTTTATACAGGACTATGTCACAGGACCCATGACCCATGTTCAGTTATGTCTACCATTGGTTTCACAGTAGGAGTGATACTCAGTTTCCACAATCCTGGCTGGATTTACCAGCTTCTCTTCTCTGCAGTGGATAACACCTCTGATTGCTCACCATTTGTGGGCTGTACCCTCCAGACCTTTTGCTAATCAGCTGGGCTCTACCTAAATGGTCTTCTCTCTCTATGTCTGTGGTCAGATGGATGCAAGGTTGATGAGCCCACATGCTGCAATCCACTTCCTGGCAGCATATGCTGCAAGCTGTCACCATCCCGGGATGATGGGCACAGTGGATACTGGGCCATACTGGCATGGTTGCTGTGCAGGCCCCTCAGGCTTGAGAGAAATAAAATCTCTCTTCTAATTTTCCTTTCTCATGGTATCTGCTGCAAGGTGGCTTTCTCATAGACTGATAACTAATAGTTCCAGGTCAGTACACAATCGCAGTTGCTCTATGTGAAACAGCTCCTCCATAGTTGAAAAATAAAATTTCTCCCTCTCCAAAATGCCTGCACAGTGCTGGCTTTCACTTACAGATGGTAGGCCTGACTCCTTAGACAGAAATACACTCACAAATTGATCATGCATCAAAGAAAAAGAAAATACCATTATTAAACTTAAGCCTCAATGCCCAAAAGACATTCGACAGGGCATCCTCGCTGTTTCTGTGCAAAGTTCTAAAAAAATGTGGCTTTACATAATCTTTAATAAAAAGTATACAAAGTACCTACACCAACCCTCAGTCTACCGTCAAAGCAAATGGTTCCCATTCTAGAAGCTTCACCCTAGCATGGGGCACCCAACAGGGTTGACCACTTTCCCCATACCAATTTGGCCTTCATGCAGGACACCTGGCCCAATTCTTATGACAAAATACGCACATTTAAGGCTATCAGATTGGAGATCACACTCACAAAATAGCATACTACGCAGTTGATAGGTTTACCTATGCCGACTCGACAACACTGTTGTCGAGGTTTGGCATAGCATGATCCTGGATGTCGACAGGCAGAATTTCACCTGTCGGACATCGGGTTCTTTCTGTCAGAGGCCCTTCGACCCCCGAACCCTCCATGTGGGGGTTGTGCCCCCTCACACCCCCTTTTCTAAAGGATTGTTTCCTCTAAGTCAGAGTTAACTCAAAGAGGGGGTAAAAGTCAGCGAAAGGGCAAAATTACTCCCGCGGGTCCCCCACAACAACAATTTTAAAACTTGTCAAAATTGTTGCTGTGGGGGATTTCTCCATTGAGGTGTCACCCTTCAGTCAGCATACCAGCTGACCTGCTGCTTTACATCACTAAACTGGAATAATCCTTACCAGCACTACTTCAGAGCCGCCACCATATAGAAAAGGTACTGTATCAGGATACAAAATAAATAAGCAAAAAACAGAGGTACTACAGATGAATTTCCAGCCATCACCATCCCTTTTAAGTCACTATCCATATCGATGGAATAAACCACAAATGAACTACCAAGGGATCTACCTTACAGCATAACAAAACTCAACACACAAAATGTTCAGCCCTTAATAGATCAAATCAATATTGACCTCACAACATGGTGCCATCTACCCCTCTCCCTTATAAATCGAATACAAATGATAAAATGAATATCTTACCCAGAATATTATACCTTTTCCAAAACATAAAGTTTTTACCCCCAAAAAAGGAATTTCATAAATGGGACGGAATGATATCCCAAATCATATGGAATGGGACCCGGTCTCAAGCTGCACATAAAAAACTGCACCTATCCAAAATAAAAAGAGGCTCAGCATTACCAAACCTAATACAATACGCAACAGCAACACTTATACAACACATCATGCACTGAATATGACCCCATACAGCCAACCCCAGTGGGTACATATCGAAAGAGACTTAGCTATAGCCACTTTAGATGAGACAACAGTCTTCCAACCCTTTTAAGCTAATTTAAACCCAGAGCCATTGACATGCACAACAAATTTTTAAAAACTATGTGGAAACTCTTCCTACGGTATCTCGTCAGGAGAACATAATTGGAGCAAAATAGGTACGTAACCAAACATTAGAGGCCACGTTTGTCCCGGTAAAATGGGATCAAAAATTTCATACATGGTTAACACAAGGATTAATCCAAGCCTCCCACTTTTACCTGAAAGGGACGTTTAAGTCCTTTAAACAACTTCAAGCAGAATTTAAATGAACAAAAACAAATCATGATTATGAGTCACGTGATGTACTGAAGGAGTGTAGCAGCTTCTTCAGACATCTCTGTCTTTCAACGTCTACTTTTAATTGTTTTTACTTACTATTGTCTGGGATTTTACTTTTGACTACCTCCATCGGATTCCTTAATGTATCAAGCATCTGGCGGTGAAGGAATGTAACTCTGAAAATGGATATAGAAATGCTCACAGTACCACCACGCCACAAGCCGCCAGTAACCTTGGAGAATGAGAAAGGCAGTAAGCGAGCTGAGACCAAACCTACATTGCGGGCTAAATCCAGTACTCCTGCTACAGTGCTAACAGAAGAAAGATTTATGGCTGAATTTTCTCCCTTGAAAGAATCCCTAGCTATACTTATTGATTAAATAAAGGCATTACACACTGCCACGGAAAGCCTCAATCAGAGGATTGGGGACATAGATGCAAGGGTCCACCTGGAGAAATAAGGTCAACTCTGAAGTGACTGCCCTGAAGCAAAAGATGGTCAAGCTGGAGCTTAAGCTGGAAGATTTAGAGGGGCACATTTGCTGCAACAATGTTGTGGTGCACAGGCTACCCAATAGGGTGGAGGGTCCCATTTCTATGATGTTTGTACAGACAGTGTGTAAAAGGTTGATGGGACCCTCACCTAATGGCCCTACCTATATTATTGAGTGAGCCCACCAAGCATTTTGGGCCATGCAAAAGGACTCAGAACCACTGCGTCTGTTCATTTTTAAATTCCTGAACTTCCTTGACAGGCAGCAGTTACTGAATAAGTTAATGGACCTACAATCTGTTACTTGAGAAGCCTCTAAAATCAGAATTGTGCAAGACCTGCCAGCAGCAGTGAGGAAAATTCAGGCTGAGTATCATCCACTGATCATTAAGCTTATAGCTGCCAGCTTTAAATTTTGAGTCCTTTACCCAGCTCATCTGCAGGTTATGATTAATGGATCTCAGAAGTCCTTTGATTTGGCAGAGCAGGCACGTTGGAACCTGAAGAACCTGCTACCCAATCTGTTCAAGAACTCCTGAGCCCTGAGATGGCTGGATGTTGGAGGTGTTCTTTTGATTGTGGACTGACAACAGGGCTTATTTGCTGCCTCAGGTACTGTGTATTCTTTTCAGGACCACCTTGCATGTAATCTGCTTGTTTCAATGTTTTCTCTGCATGACCTGTATTGTAAAGATAACCTGTAGAATATTTGTTAATTGATCTGTACAGATTCTTCTGGAACATTCCACCATCTTTTACTGGCTTAAGTGACATTTTCTTGCATGCGGCAGAGCACAGTGGACATATGGATCTACAAATAGTCTGTTGGTATAGAGTTTGATGTCTTGGAGCTCTTTATTGGATGGACCATGTACCTCTCATTTAGTTTTTTAAGCCCGTGTGGATTTTTCCCATGTTACGTGGGTGATTCTTGTCCTGGACAGTTCCTTCAGGGCTTGGATCTTTTCAAGCAGGGAGCTTCCTACTGCTACCTCAGATGTTGACTGTGTTTTCCTACTTCCAGCAGCTAGAAAAAAAGGCTCCTTTCTGCTCTTGGGTGGATATTTAGGGTGTCACAACATCACCCTCTTTCTCTGGTTTTTGTTACTTACACCCTATAATAGTGTCTGTGTTTAAATTTTGGTGTTATCTCATTTGTCGTCAGGTTTTTTTCCTCTTCTCATTGCTTGGGGCATAAGATCTTTCTTAACAGGACAATAAGAAGGCTACACACAGTGACTGTTGCTTGCTTTTAGAGAGTGAAATTTTCTCGGACTAACATTAGCAACATTCAGGTTGTTATATTGTCACGCTTGCTTAGTATGTCAAGCATGTTTTCCTTCACTGCCTATGATGCCACCTTTCATGGGGACTGGTTTGCTGGAGTTTAGTCTTCACATGCACCTCTTTCCTTCCTATTGTTATGCTATGTTTGTTAATAAATGGCTTGTATACCTTCACAAATCACTTTGTATACCTATATGGGAGCAGGGGTAAAGGGGATTTCTTCTTTATTACAATGACAGGTTGATTGACTTTGTTATTTGGTCTCGTTACTGTTGAAATGGTCGGGTTTGGGGGGGTCCCGGAGAGGGTATCTGGATCACATCACAGGCCAGATACTGTGGGAGTGTGGTCAGTAGACTGGGGATGTTTAATTTTCAGTGTTTGCTTACGGGGTACTTGGGGCTGTGGCGGAAGGGGGAAGGCAAAGGGGTGTTTTCAGTTGTTATTTGTGATTATTGATTTCTTGGGGCTATGGGGTTTTGGGTGGGTGTAATCTTGGAGTCAGGAGCACAACTAATTCTGAACTTTGTCAGTCCTGTGAGAGATTGGTGGCTAACTATGTATTTCCTGCCTAATTGTTTTCAATATACGGATGGCATTTAATTTAATTTCTTGGACTATTAAGAGGGCTAATGAAAAGAGGAAGCACTACATGATTTTGTGCCATTTAAGGAAGTTCCATCCCTCAGTGGTCTTCTTACAGGAGACCCATTTATGGCAGGAAGATGTCACCTACTTCCACAGAGAATGGGTGGGACAGGTCTTTGGGGCTGGGTGTAGTACCAAGAGGGGGGGCAATCTTAATAAATAGAGGGACAAAGTTCCAGATGCTGAGGGAATGCTGGGATTCTGAAGGTCAGTTTATTTTTGTGCATGGCCACCTGGGCCTTATTGAGGTCCTTTTGGGCTCAATATATGGTCCCAACTAGGATTTTACTGTTTTTCTCTCACTTCATTTCTCACCTTGAACCATTTGCCCAGTTACCATTTTTTGGGGGGAGGGAATTGGAACTCGGTTATCCATCCTGATATGGACAGATGTCAATGCTGTCCAAGAGGTCTGTCTCGAGGGCAGTGAGACCTGCGGGAGTTTATGGACAACCTTGGATTGGTAGATCCATGGTATATTTTACACCCGCTGGACAGGCAATATATCTTTTTTTCAATCTCCCATGCCTCGTACTCTCATTTAGACTATTTCTTATTTAGCAGATTGTTTACATGGCCTCCTCTTCTGTGAAATCCAAGAAATGTTCATTTTGGATCACGCTCTGATTTTCATGGAACATTCCATCATGGGTCTGGAAAAACAGGACAGGACTTGGTGTTTGAATTTCTCTCCTGAGGGATCCCAGCATTATAGAGGCAACGCGTACGAAGCTCCTGAATTTTTTGCAGGCCAATGAAGGGTCCATCTCTGTTTTACATGTGCTATGGGGTGTGGCAAAGTGTGCTGTAAGAGGTGAATTTATTCATTTGGCTACCAAGGCTAAGAAAAGTACATATGGAAAGGCTTAACAACCTATTGGTTCAAATTAGATCCCTAGAGCACCAACTGTCTTTGAGATCTGATGCAGACACCGGGGGGACTTTGAATTCCCTCAGAGCGCAGTATTATGGCATTTTGGCTGAACAGGCCAACCTCGCTACACAATGCACTAAACTACATTATTTGGAATAGGGAGAGAAGGCAGGTAGACTCTTAGCCTTGAAGCTGTTGTAGATGGTTTCCTTACGTACGATCTCCTCCCTTCAGTCTACTCCTGGTGGAGAGGTTCTTACTCGCGCCCAGGAGATAGCAAAGGCCTTCCATTCTTTCTTTGAATCTCTTTACAGCCCGGCCCCTTGTGAACAGGCCTTGTTGGAAGAAATTGAGGCCTACTTGGATCAACTTCCCTTTCCTCAGTTGTCAACTACCCAACAAGATCTTTTGAAGGCACCAATTTCTTGTGCTGTGGTCTGTAAGCTGATATAGCAGCTTCTGAAGGACAAGGCTCCAGGCTCAGATAGGTTTAATAATACCCTCTATTATGCATATATCAAAATTATTGCCCCTTTTCTGGCCGCCTGTTTATTTATTTACTTTCTGAAGGGCTTTCAGACTGCTCTTTCATCCAGGTCTGGACCATGGTAATACATAAACTGAGCAAGCCTGAGCTTGTAACTGGCAGCTATCATCCAATCTCACTGTTAAACACTGATCTTAAGATCCTGGCCAAGGTTTTAGCAAACTGACTGCTTCTTTTATGGTAAGACCTTATTAGCCCTTCTCAGGTGAGCTTTGTGGTGGGTCACCAGTCCAGTGACCATCTTTGTAAGGTTCTGCACTTGATTTCTGTGTCGGGGAGAGAAAACCCCCTGCGGCCTTTGTCTCCCTAGATGTGGAAAAAGCATTTGACCAGGTATTCTGGCCCTTTCTTTTTGCCACACTTCATCGGTTCACATTTCCTTCAGTTTTCTGTGACTGGCTGAAAGTCCTGTATACACATCCCTCTGCTAGGGTCAAGTGTAATGGGGTCCTGTCCACCCCTTCTCTCTTACAAGAGGCATGAGACATGGGTGCCCTCTCTCCCCATTTCTATTTAATCTTTATTTGCAGCCTCTTCCCTGTTATATTCAGTCTAATACTAATATACAGGGGATCTGGATGGGTAGTTCCAGTTATAAGATCTCTACTTATGCCGATGACCTATTGTTACACATTGAAAACCCATGGATTTCCATTCCAGCTGCTCTGAGGGAGATTCAGCGGTTCTCTCAGGTGCTTGACTACAAACTGAATGTAGACAAATCCAGGGTTCTGCCCCCTTAATTCCCTAATTCTTAAACACTGGGTTGATGACATAGGGCTTTCTTGGGAATCCAAGGAGCTCATCTATTTGGGGATGGGGTGGGCAAAAGTTGTGAATTCTGCTTTCACAGAACTTCAGCAAAATTTTGGAAATTTCACAGATATTTTGGAACTTTTGCCATTGGCAAAACTGGGATTTTCTGTGGATTTTTACCTGGTTCCACAGACTTCTTTGTAAACTGTAGAATAATAGATATAAACTGCAGAATTTATACCCGACCATCTCCGATCCCTTGTAAAAAAAAAAAGTAATCCCAATTCCCTGGTGGTGTCTAGTGGACACCCCCCCGACAGTTCATCCACTACCACCCCCCCCCGCCCCTGAGCTGGCTGCTGGTGTAGCCTCCTCTCTCCTCCACAGTTGGTAGCCCACTGAGCTCAATTAATGAATCATTTATTGCAGCTCTGGGTCATTATAGCAGAGTTCAGTGGTGTAGAGAAGGGAAGGGTGCTGTTCCGGTGGCTGGCAGGGCATGGTCCACAGCATCATTTCCCCCCATCCTGCCACTCCTGCAGGTGACTGGACCAGTCCCCTCTCCTCCTCCTCTACCCCTGAAAACTGTGCTGTAGATGGCCAGGAACTGCATTGAATGAACATGTCTTTGTACAAGCAAGCATGCGCTCATTCATTGAGCTCAGTGGGCTTACAGCCATGGAGGAGAGAGGAAGGCTGCGCCAGTGGCCCACCCAGGGGCAGGATGGGGGGAGCAGGGTAGTGGCAGATGAACTGTCAGCATGGAGGGATGGAAGGTCCACTAGATACCAGGGAATTGGGATTACTTGGTTTTTTCTACAAGGGATCAGGGATGGGAGGTTGACTAGACACCAGGGAATACCGGGAATAATAGGGGAGGTGAGTCTGTGGACTGCTGGCTGTTTTTTTTGTAGATTAAGGGAATCAAAGATTTGGAGGGGGGCCACAAGACACCATAGGGTGGGGACTTTTTTTTTATCTGATGAGACCCACAATCGGTGGGGGGGGGCAGAACCACTAGCCACCAGGGAGTGACCGGGTTTCTTTTTTTTATAATATTAATGGGACCCATGATCAGTAGGTGGGACCATTAGCCACCAGGGAGCCTTTTTTGGGGGGGGATCCATGATGGGCGGTTGGGGGGTATTAATGTTAATGTTGTTAATAATGTATTAAACTGCTGGTAAAAAATGTGCAGAACTAACCACTGACAGTGATCAGTTCTGCGGATTTTTTGCTGCAGTTTAATCTGTATTAACTAGCAGTTGATCCATTTATTCTTCCCATTTTAAGGCAGAAATTCCACAGAAGTTGCAAAAGTGGTTTCCAAACTTATGTAGAAGCGAAAGTCACACTTTCACAGAAATTCCGCTGGCGAACATTTTTTATCGCACACCCCTATTTGGGGATCAAGGTGTCCTGTTCATTGTCTGAATTAGTAAACTCCAGTCTGTCCCCCTATTTCAGGTGATTAAGTTAGATCTCCAGCACTGGATGGCATTCCCTCTCTCCCTTTGAGGGAGGGTGAGCATTATTAAAATAAATATTCTTCCATGAATAATGTACTGTACCCACTGAGTATGATCTGGCTTTTTCTTCCAAAGTCCTGGTTCAAGCACCTACAGAGTATGGTTTCATATTTATTGTGGAAGGGTGGAATTTCTCTTTAAACATACTCAAAGTTAACCATTCCCAAGGAGTTTGGGGACCTTAGGTTATGCAACTTCTTTTTGTACTATTGCACCATACACTGCTGTAAGGTCTTTCAATGGGGTGGCACTCCAGCCACTCTGGCCTATCAGACTTGTTGTCTGTTATGGCGGATGCTAGAATCACATCTCTGTAGATAATACGGGTTCGTACTTAGAAGTCTTCTATATGTTAAATCTCTTGTCCTAGCTAAGCTCATCCAACTGACTCTTTTGTTTTGGTCCCTTGAAGCCCTCCGACAAACGTGTATTCACTTGAATTTAGATTAGTGTATTGGCTGGTCTCAGCCCATTGTTGGTAATCTGAACTTCTTAATTGCTAACTGTCCCATATCTTTTAATTTCTGTCCTTCCCTCAATGCCCGATCTTTAGCTGATTTGATAGAGGATGGAAAATCCTCTCAGCTAGCACCCTTCAGTCCCATTTTGACATCCCACTTTATCACCCTTTTAAAAGCCTGCAATTTTCCAGAGTACTGGCTTCCTTCCTCGGCCTTCCCTCTTGGCCCAAGCAGTCTAATAAGGCCCTAAAGGATTTTTTTGACTATAACAGAGCAATCTCATCCCACCCCCCATTTCTATGCAAAACTCCAGGAAACAGATAAGACAAGCCTGAGAGGGATTTGCTTTTAATGGCACCATGAACTTGGACTGGGGTTTGATGAAAAGACTTGGCAATTGATCTGGAGAAGCCTTTATAAATTTATTAAACAGGATCAGTATAAACTTGTTCAATTTCGTATTTTGCACAATTCATATTTTACCCTCCCTTTGTTTGTTTAGAATGGGTAGATCTAGTGCATCCTTCTGCTCTCGTTGTGGGTTAATGGAGGGGAGTTTAAGGCATATCCTATGGGACAGTCCTAAGATAGTGACTTTTTGGAATGCTATCCACAGCTCCCTGGATCCCTTTTTGGGTTTAGATCCATTTCTAACACCACAGATTTGTTTGGTGGGTTACTGTCCTGCTGAGCTGTTTGGCCCCCATAGGGGTTTCATGCCTTTGATTTCAGTCACAGCCAAATTAGTTATAACTTGATACTGGCTGGATAACACCACACCCTCTTTTAGAGCACAGCATTATGAAATTCTGCAGGTCCTTGAGGTTGAAAAGCATATAGCTCACTGGCAGGATAGGTATGGTAAGTTCATGTCTCAATGGGCACCTCTTCACGCTCTCCTCCCTACTTCAGGATACTTACAGTATATTTGCCCAGAGACTGGGCTGGTTGATGATTGAATCTTCCTGTTCGTTCCCTCTTTTGTAACCCCTTTATTTGTTTTATATATTATGCCTCTTAAGACCATGATTTTCCTTTCTTTGTTCTTTACCAGCTACAAATTGTGATGTGGAATTTGAGGGGTGGTGAGTGGGTTGGGGTGGGGGTGGGGATGAGTTTACTTGTTCCTTGTTCCTTGTTTATTGTTCATTGTCGATTGCTGTTTCTGTTTGTGATATTTACTGTCTTAGTATTTTTATATTTTTGTAATCTTCAATAAATCATATTAAATAAAAAAAAAGATCATTATAGACAGCTACAATTTAGACAATTCCTAGAACAGACACGTGGCCTACAGGTAGACTCACCATCAATAGCTACCATCTTACCATTCATTCTAACAGCAAAAGATGGTAACACTCAATACACTTTATCTCACTCTGTTACCAGGCATGCCTAAGTGGGCCCACATACGTAATGGACATGCTGCAATTCACCTGGGAGGCCAAAATGTAAATTTTACTGACACTGAAACCATTACTTAAAATTTGGCTCAGACAGCATAAAGTCACGGGATCATATACTGGAGACAATTTGGCTGGAAGGTCTTTAGCAGATTTTTCTGTACTCCACAGATAACGGCCAAATTCCACTCCACAATAGACTCCACCTGCTGAAGAGGATGTGGCTGTGAGGTTGCTACATACACTCATATTTTCTGGTCCTGCCCAGTCATCAACTGATTTTGGAATGATGTTAATAGAATAGTGCAAGAGCTGGTACCTGACCTGGGACCCTTGACCCCAGAGAAAATTATTCTGTTACACTACCCCCCCCCCAGCACTGAAGCAAAAACATCTTACATACCTAACAGGAGTATTGTTAGCAGTGGCCAAAAACAAAATAACCAAGATGTGACTACAAAAAAAACCCTACCACAAATATCACAATTTTAAAATATAATTATAGGGGTTGCATTAGTATCTCCATTGTAAGGATGAAGCTGGGGGTTCTATATTAAACATAACATTTTGAACTTTCATAACTTTGCAACCATTCAACAGATTTGAAAGAAATTTTGAATGCGCAATATTGTGGGGCAGATCTCTTGATGTGTCAAGCTTTGTTATGGTCAGATGTTCAGATTCTGAGATCTGGACAGTGCAAACACCTTAAAAATCTCAATTTTTCCCTGTTTTTTATTTGTCATGACCTTGCACCCAAATGGTTTGGAATTTTGGTCTGAAATTTTCAGGGTAGAAAGAACTTGGGTCACAGAAGTGCCTTTTGCTCTTTTGGTGAACAGAATATTAATTTGTTCCAAAGTTATTCAATATTAAAGTCCCCATTACTTTCAATGGGAATTTCACTCTCCAGGATAGCTTCCTGGAACAAACAAAGAATTTTGTCTCACGAAAAAATTATTATTTTTCATGAGGCGTCAATCCTTTTCTGTGAGGAAAATTTCCTTTTTTGTGAGCTGCCATCATATTTTCCATTTTACAAACATAAACATATCAAAACTCTCCAAAATTATATTGTGAAGAGACACCAAAACATGCATCTTGCTCACCGGGATTTCATTACGTGGATTCTTTGGTTGTTTACTGCTAAAATGCTCCTGGATGGGGTTTTTTTACATTATTTAAATCCTTTTTTGTGACTCACTAACATCTTTTATCGTGAAATCTTTCTCATTCTTGCGAGAAAGGATTGCTTTTTACAAAAAAAGGATTTGAAAAACAAGTCTGAAATCCTTTTTTGCAAGATAGATCTTTTATCTTGAAAATGAAAAAGGATTCATGAAAAAGGATCTTATCTCTCGAAAAAGGATTAAAAAAACAACTAAGTCCAAAATCCTTTCTCGTGACATGGAATCCTTTTTCACAAAAACAAAAAAGGAGTCATGATAAAGGATCCTTTCTCATGAACAAGGATAAAAAAAACAGGTCAGAAATCCTTTTTAGTGAGGATAGATCCTTTTTTGAGTGAATGAAACAACATGTTGAAAAAGGATTTATTGCCACAAAAAATTATTTTTGACTCATTTCCCACTCTTATCTTTGATTTTTCCTGGTGTCCCATGGTGCCCCCCACCCTCCACTTGTGCCCTGGTCCCCATTCATTTGTAGTTGACAGCTCTGGTGTCTATTGGCACTCCCCACCATTTGATTTTCATATACTGTTTTTTCATATTTTCATTGGTGTCCAGTAGAACCCCATGTCCCTCATATCCTGAAAATAAGAAAATGGTCCCTCGATGTCTTGTATTTTTTTTTCTCTCCAATCAAAGACATGTTCTGCTGCTGGAACTGGTGACTGCTGTATGAGAACTAAGGTAACTGCAGTTCAATGTATTTCAATGGAATTTCTAACCGCAGATATCTTACTTCTCATACAGCAGTCACCGGTTCCAGCAGCAAGACGTGTCTTCAATTGTAGAGTGGTTCTTCACAGTGGGACCAGTTCAGGTGAGTGAGGTTGTGTGGGGAAGGTCCAGGTTGGGGCAGGGTGGTGGGAGGTTAGGTGGGGGTGCAGGTACAATCACTGGTGAATCATTATTTTTTTAGAGATTTAAAAAAAATGCAAGACATCAAGGGATCATTTTCTTATTTTCAGAATATGAGGGAGATGGAAGGATGGGGGTTACCGCTGGACACCAATGAAAATGTAAAAAAAAAAACAGTGAATGAAAATTGGAGGGTGGGGGTGCCACTAGACACCAATGCTATTAATTACAAATTAATGGGGACCAGGGTTCAAGTTGAGGGTTGGGGGTACCACTAGACACCAGGGAGAAACAAAATTAACAGAGTCAGGTACAGAAGGGTGAGTGTTATCACTGGACACCAGGGAAAATATATTAACAATTATATATATGGAAATGGGAGGGTGTGGGTGCCACTAGATACTGGATATACATATAAAACAATAATATACATCTGTTTAAAGTAGGCAGACATACTGTTACTTGGTCTATAATGAGCACTGCAGCCAGCAAAAAATGCTTTGCATATTTGGCCTTGACTTGCTGACTTCTGTGAGCAGGGTACACTTCATTCTTAGGAAGAATAAGAGAAGCTCCTCAGGCACCAAACACTGAGAGCTCCTGAAAGTGATACACACTCACATCCAACTTGTAGCATCAGAAATACTGCTGTCCAATGCACCCTTTAAAAAGTATCAGGCAAGATGATGCTTCTTATAAGAGCATTTGGAAACATAATTTCACAGTGTGGCAAGCAGAAGACTCTTTTTCTTAGCTGGACCCTATATTACTGCTTTGCACACGTATGCAGGGATGGTGGACCTGCGCTTCCACAGCCAAATAAGGATACAATTATACTATCTCAAAAAGTAAGGAAATAAATTGCAAAAAAATTAATTAATGCACTAGTTAGGGTCAAAGCAAAAAAAGTTTGGAAATGTGGCATTACAGTTTCCAACACTAACCCTTAAGCAGAACAGCAGGTGTGGTGTGGCTTGCGTCTCAAGCCTAACACTTACCCCATTCCATCTGTAAATAAGGTCAGATGTGTACAATGTATGAGAATAGGGTAAGCAGTAGGCTTGAGAATCCCAAGGCACCTCCCACACCTGCTGTTCTGCTTGGAAGGGGGGCTAACACCACATATCCCAGCTTTGATCACTTTGACCCTAACTAGTGCATTAATGAAGTTTTTTTCAATTTATTATATAACATATATATCAAATGGAAAAAATGACAGCACAGCTGCAGAATATTTCACCAATTATACAAAACAGTTGGACAGCATGGCTGTTATACAGCATGTGACAAATCACAGAAATTACATATGAACATATGAATTTGCTAGCAGAAATAGGCCACCTGGTCTATCAAGTCTGCTCAAGTGTGCAGCTAGCATCCTCACCTTGCAGCTGCATCCCCTTCCCAATTACAATCCTCTCACCTTGTCCCATCCTCTTTTGAAACTACCCACTGTCTTACAGGCTACCACCTCCTCTGATAGAGCATTCCATTCTGCCATGACCATCTCCATTAAAAAGTGTCTCCTCATTTCCATCCTAAATCTTACCCTCTCCATTCTAAAGCCATGCCCTCTAGTGTCCCTCCCCCTCCTCAGCCTGAGTATCCTTTCCATGCCAGCCTTGTTTATTCCCTTTACATACTTAAAGATCTCAATCATATCCCCCCCAGTCCCTTCTCTCCTCAAAGAAGTCATTCCATAGGAATCCCAGCTTCTAAGGGTAGGGAAGGGGACTGGAAAGGAGGCATGAAAACTGGGCTGAGCAGTCCTATCTTTTTTAAGCTGTTGTAAATGTCAACCATATTTAAATGAAAGCCATGCAAAAGGGAGCTGGGCATTCACCCTCCCACATTCATACATGAATATATGTAAGTTAAGCTACTGCTGTGAAGAAAATCCTGTGTATTATCCTCTACTAAACAAGATATGTGAAGATGTAACCATAGTGTTGTACTATTGAAACATAAAATACAAGTTAAAAAATAAATGAACGGGGGACATGGCTTGGACGCCGAGGAAGATGGATGCCTAAACAGACAGCTCGTTCCCCGTGTAGGCTAATCCGTATCACAATGCCGGCATCCAGGGCCTTATTCATCCTCTAAAATGCAGGTATGCCTCCTTAGCCACTGCTTATTTGACTGGTGTGGGTATTATTGCATCTGGTATTTGGCTTATTGTCATCTGGCGCCGGCTCCAACGTGACCTGACCGAGAACCTGGTAGGCCTTCAATCCCTGGACTATGCCGTGAACTGGCTCAAACTGGCAGCGCAGAAATAGTTAGCTTCCTAGAGCTATCTGTGACATCTACAAATAGTGCTGACACCGAGCCTTGGTCTCTGCAGGCTGCAGTACAGCATAGATTCACCCTGGCTTCGCTCATGGCCTCCTCCAAACAAACCACAGAAGGCCCAGCCAATGTAGACCCGGAACCACTCGCTAGGCCGCCCGATGTGGGCAGCTCCTTGCAGCATATAACAACGATCCTAGAAATGCTGTTGTCTAGGGTGGACTCTATTTTCTCAACTCCAGCGGGCACGGTTGCCGAAGTGTGAGTCCTCAATGATAAAATGAATGTGGTCGAGCAGAAAACAGATGACCTGGAGCACAATCAAGCCAAAATGCTACAACATCTGCAGGATCATGACCAAAAACTCGCTACACTTTGTCAAAGGGCTGAAGATCAAGAAAACTGAAGCAAACATAACAACATTAGAATAATAGGTATACCTAAAGGTCTGGAAGGGCCTAACACTGAGCGGTTCCTCAACGAAGAAATACCCAAGATGTTAGGAGACAGAGATGGCATGGCCCGATAGAAATAGAGAGGGCACACAGAATCCCTGGTGGTCTCCAATCTAGGAACACAGCACGACACCCCATAATAGCATATCTGCTCAAATATTCCACAAAAAAGAGAGTGCTAAGAGCTGCTCAGGACATAGGTGACATTACATGGCGAGGGGCTAAAATATTTTTCTTCGGGGACTTCTCTGTGGAGGTAGCAGCCCATAGAAAGGCCTTCATCCCTATTAAAAAAATACTGGTACAGCATGGGTTTAAATATGTTTTTTGTCAACTACCTTACCTGTTTGTCTCCAAGGAGGGAAAGGAAATATCAGCTGTGACACTTTACGAGGTAGAGATATGGGTTTCCCAGCATTGGGCAAGACTTTCTCTGGAGACTTCAACTCCCAGGAGGCTTTGGAACCCAGACCATCAAAATCAAGACAGGGGGAACCAACACTCCCAGAGGGACCACTTTAATACCTGGACGGTCTCGTAAACAAACATGCCCCCTACGCCTTCTCACTCTACAAGCCAGGCTGGCAACACCCACAAAGGCCAGCAAGCTCCAAAACCTAGCTGTCCTCCTCCCAGCCCACAGCGGGGACCAGGTCAGACAACCAGGATATGACATCAGTCACACAGCGACCCTGATTCCGTTTTTGAGGGCCTGGAGACAGCCCCACCCACTAAGCAAACTAAGGATGAATTCCTCCACTCCAGCCAAACGAAAAAGCACTGACATCTCGGACGACCTCATAATGGAAGCTGTTGCTATCGACTCCTGGACTGAATATTCTTCAGGGACAGATGAACATTCAGATCTTGATGTGCTCCCAATCAGACCGGGACTCTTAATATTTGCGGAAGCACTTTCCAACAACTTACATGCAATGATCACTGACCCAGTCGCAAGAAAAGAGACCCCACCAGACTGAATACTATAAGTGTTTTCTTTGATTACTTTATACAAATTATTCAACTAGTAAATGTTGATTTCCAGGAAAATTTGAGTGGGGAATGGGGAATGGGGACTGAAGCACCATGGGGTGACCCTTATGGGTTAACAGAGGAAATGTAGCTCAAGAACTGGGGGGATCAGAAGGACTGGCGCATTGCACTGTAGCTACATCATCCATGGATGCAGACTCTCTTTCTGGTTTGATCCACCTACTGCAGAAAATCCGGGCACTGTAGATGGCCACCCTATCTCACTCCCGGCAGAGTCCTCAATTCAAACGTCCCCCGTTTACATATCCTACAGGACCAAACAGTATGCCACTTTACCATTTGCCCCACCAGTACACATTGCATACTGCATGACTCAGGCACTAGAATGTGCAATCTACCTAAGGCAATTTTGTTTCCCCCACCTATCCCCCTCATAACCTCCTTTTCTCTCCCTCCCTCACTATCCTCTACCCTGGGCGCCCCACCTGCTAATTATTATAGGTGGGGGAATTAGACTATAAATACACTGCCATAGCTGGGGATGGAGCCCTGAAGTGTTTATTAGATTAGCTCCCAACCCCCTCCTCTCAGGCATTTGGCTAGCATGGCTGTGTGACCCTCCCCTTAGACAAGTGGAGGATCAACACTTTTGTGTTTAACCTAAATACCTTTAGCTTGTTGCTTATACAAATCTGTACTGATTCTGTTCATTTGTTATTACAGAATTGACAAATATCTTGTTTGCTCCACCTTGTTAGTGGACACCCTGGTTGAATAGATTAGGCATTCCTGTATATAACTGTTTTATAGTATATGGGTGCTGCCTATTCTCAATGGATTTCAGCAACTGCTGAAATCTTGTTGTAGTACAGTTCAAAGGTCTAAAAAGTTGTTGTACTATCGCTCTGACATCACATCGATAGTACAATAACTTTTTACCCTTGACCTGCCACCTGATTGGTTCAGATGACGCTCTCGCTTGAAAAGAAAAACAAACATGGTGGCATGATTTAGCGAGCCCCGGGCAGCGGAGCCACTGAGTTTCAAATCGGGAGTCGGGACATGGAGAGCCATACATGGCTCCCATTCTGAAAATACTATAATTTTTTTTTCCCCTAATTTTAAAATGAGAACCGGAGGGAGTACTAGCAGCACAAGCGGAATCGGGAGCGAGCAGGAACACCAGTGGGAACGGGAGCAGCGCCTGCAGCAAGTAACGTAGAAAAATATTGCAAAAAAAAACCAGACAAAACACCCATATACTATATAAAACAGTGGATGGGTGAACATCCTCAACTAAGTCTGTGTTCCCATCTCGGGCAGTTGATGACATCAGCGAGACCTCTCGAGCTTCGCTCTCGAGGTCTCTGTGATGTCATCAACTCCCTCAATGGAAACACAGCTTTGTTGTGGATGTTCACCCATCCACTATTCTATATGTTTAAACTACTTGTTGGTGCATTGTATTCACTTGTCTTCTTCTGTCACCGGGATAATTGTGCTGGGACCTTCTCTAGCAAGCTCACTCTCATCTTCTCTGTTGTCTGACTTTCTCTGCTACCTCTCAGGTAACCTTTCTCCTCGCATTCATCCCTTGGTGGGATCCCTGGGTGAGTACTTATAAACCTTCCGACACTCAAGAACAGAAATGCAGCACCCCAGGGCGGGAATCAAGCTTGTATCATAGAATGTTAAAGGGCTGAACCACCCAACTAAGCGATCAGTGGTTCTTAAACACTTACACTCCTTGCAGGTGGACATAGCCCTCATTCAAGAGACGCACCTCACTGCAAGAACTGTATTGTGGCTTTGGAAATCATGGGTAGGGTTAGTAATAACTAGCTCTACTGCAAATAAATCAAAAAGAGTAGCCATTCTAATCCAGAAGACGTGCCCCTGGATGGAAGACAAATCTATAACCGATGGCCAAGGCCACTGGATTGTGGTCAGATTTTCAACGCCTGAGAGTCATGCGATCATGGCCAATGTATACGGCCCAAACACAGACTCGTCTGAACTCCTCTTGGATCTTAACCAAGCTCTGGAATCTCTCTCCACAGGACATCCCAATGTCCCTATCATGATAGGGGAAGATTTCAACCTAGTTCCAGATATTTTTCTGGATAAGTCAAAACCCACCCCACAAACGCATCCCTAAGCAGTACTCACACTGCAGGGGATCATGGAGGAATGGGGAATGATTTATATATGGTGGAGGGACCACCCCACTGGGAGAGACTACTCCTTTTTCTCACCAGTGCACACCACTTACAGCCATATAGATTTCTGGTTAGCAAACTTGGCTGCGGCACAGGACATTTCCTCCCCTGACATAGATAATATCCTTGTTTCTGATCATGCCCCAGTCTTGTGTACATATACACCTACAGGACAAAGCAACTCAGGTACCAGATGGTGATGTAATCCCACACTAATCAAAGATCTCTCGTTCCAGGCCATGGTTAAAGGCGCGGCCCAAGACTATTTTGCTAATAATAAGGTGCCGGATACTTCCGCTGCAACGGTATGGGAAGCCTTCAAAGCCATCCTGAGGGGCCACATTATCACATTCGTCGCTCAGAGAAACAGGGCAAGGTGAGATGACCTTAAGCGTCTGCAGTCTGAACTGTCAATATTGGAGGCTCAGTGCAAGGACTCCAGGGTTGGACATCTGGATGCAGCGTGTGTTCGGGAGATAGTAGGCCTAAAGTATTGCATTAACACTCTGCTTTACCAAAGAACAGAATGGCTTATGGCCTGGACTAAGCATGCTTATTGGGAAGCTGGGGACAAGGGAGGGAAGCTTCTAGCCTTCCAGTTAAAGAAACAACAGGCTGCCTCCCGAATACATGCTCTTCGGAACTCCAGGGAGGAAGTGGTCACTACCCCTAAACAAATTAGCAACTGCATGAAACAGTTTTACTAGCAGCTATACCAATCACATATTTCCTTAGACCCAAACCAGCTAAGGGACCACCTGAGGGAATTCTGCTCCTCAGCTAACATCCCTTGGCTTACGGAACCAATGAAGACTGCATTAGATAAACCATTTATGGAACCAGAGCTCCAACTGGCACTATCCAAAGTCACCAAAGGCAAATCCCCAGGGCCAGATGGTATGACCACCGAGTTGTATCAGCTCCTGGTATCTGAGATTAGTACCCCACTCCTATCTGCTCTTCAAGAGGCCCACATGATAGGTATCCTACCCCCAACCATGCGGAAGGTCCTAATTACCCTTATTCCCAAAAAGACTGATGATCCACTGAACTGCACAAACTACCGCCCCATATCCTTAATCTCCATAGATAACAAGATCGCAGCTAAGATGCTAGCTAGTCAATTAATGGATGTCATACCATCCATAATACATCCTTCACAAGCTGGGTTAACCAAAGGCAGGGCTGCGGCGGACAACATGCGCCTGGTCCTCAACCTCAAATGTCTCTCTCTGCATTCATCCACTCCTATGGCAGCAATGGCAGTGGATTTTTCCAAAGCCTTCGACTCAGTCAAATGGCCTTACCTGCATGAGGTCCTTCACCTTTATGGATTTGGTCCATACTTTCGGCAATGGATCCATGTACTGTATAATGAACCCATGGCTAGAATCTTGACCAATAAGGATATCTCCCCATCCTTTTTACTGCAGCAAGGCACGCGGCAAGGATGCTCACTCTCACCCCTGCTATTCTGGGTGGCCCTGGATCCACTCACTCGGAAATTACAGACCACTAGGGATATTCAGGTCATCCAAGTAGATGAACACTCATTCCTGATGGCCTCCCATGCAGACAACCTACTTCTTACATTGGCTCATCCTAGCGAGTCTCTACACCCGGTCTTGGGGACCCTGCAGACATTTTCCCAAATCTCTGGCCTTCAAGTTAATGAAAAGAAAACCAGTGTCACCCCCCTGAATGCAGCATGTACACAAGACTGTATACAAGGTCTGGGACTATCCTGGGCACCTAACAACTTGTCCTACCTGGGTATCCATATCCCTTTTGACTGGAAAAAGACTGAGTCCAGGAATTTTTCTCATCTCCTGGCCCAATTGACAGTCGAAGTGTCTCACTGGTGCCGACTTAACCTCTCCCTTCCAGGGAAAGTTGCAGCACTGTGCATGCTTTTGCTTCCTAAGGTAGCATACTTGTTTAACAATTTACCAATAGCCCTATCAGAAAAGGGTTTTTTGCCCTTTGGATAAGTTAATTTCACACTTTCTATGGGAAGGTAAAAAAACATGCTGGAGCATTCATAAACTAAGAGCCCACTGGACACGCAGAGGCCTTGGACTTCCATGGCTGCAAGGCTACCACTGGTCCTTCTTTGCATCCCAGGCCATCAATTGGTTTATCCCCACAACTCTCCCCCATGTACCATGGGTACAATTAGAGGCTCAACTCTTGCAAGAGTTCCCTCTTGGCCTTCTTCTGACTAAGGCTTCTATACCTATGAACAAGCTCACACCTGTCATGGCCGAAACTAGGAAAGCATGGTTCCGACTCATGACTGCAGCCAAAACTAAGAACAGAACGTGCTCATTCCCATTCAGGTATCTCAGTTTATGGCATAATCGCCTTCTGACAATGGACGATAAACCCTTTAACTGGACATCAATGGACAGGAAGGGGATACATTCTGTTCAAGATCTCTACTTACCCAATTCTACTACACTTATGTCATTTGAGCAACTTCAAACTCGCTATTCCCTCCAATCCCAGGACTTCTGGAAATTTTTACAGCTCCGTAATGCGGTGCAGTCTTGTAACTGGTCCCGTGCGACCAACCTAAAGTGGCACTGGCTGTCCACTCTACACCTAAAATCCTTCTTTCGTGGGCTGGCTGGAAAGTTCTGTAACACATGGCATGAAGCACAACCGGACCATATGGACACCTGTTGGATAGCATGCGCTACCGATATAGGCTGCCCCATTGCACCTGCCACTTAGTCACGCTGTCTGCAATTGGCCCATTCTGCCTATAAGGATATGAAGAGCCAACTGATACAACTTAAAATTCTACATTACTGGTACCGTACACTGGTGGCCCTTCACAAATGGGGTATTCTACCTCATGCAGAGTGTTGGAGATGCAAGCACTCCCCAGCCAACAACCTACACCTATTGTGGCAATGCCCAGCCTTAGTTCCCTTCCGGTCCACAGTTGCAATGGATTGCTCTAGGGTGTTGGGTCAGCCTATAGAGCTCTCCAGACCCATGCTACTGCTAGGGGATAGTGCCCCCCTGCAGCAACTTGGCTTACAGCAGTGAAACTGGATCCTAGTGGTCCTCTTGGAAGCTAAACAACTTCTACTTATGACATGGTGGCAACCCTCTCCTCCTGTTTCTCTATGTGGTACTCTGCTGTGGCTAGGCTGGCTACTTTTGGAAGGCTCACCTATGCCAACAGATGACATTTATCACAGTACTACAGTAAATGGGAAGCTTATCTTAATTCAGCAATGTGTCAAGCACACCACTTCCATGTAGTCCTCCTATTTAAACAACATACAAGGTTTTATCCCCCACCTGGATGGGCTGTTGGCTGGAATCTCACCCTACCCCACTATATAGCTATAGTGGGTACTTTAATCGTTCTGCATCAACTTTTATCTCAACCTTTTTCCCCTTTCTTCTCCTATACCTTTTAGGAATACCATACAGTGCATGATACTTGAGGGCAAATGAGAGACTTGGTAGTTTTAAGTAGTTTGATAATATGACATACATACTGATGTCGATGTATAGAGTAACAAACTAGTGAACTATTGAGTTATGGTTTGATATATTAGATACACATATATTGATCTAGGATGATTTGTCTGATACCTTTATTCCTCAAAGTACCAGACAAGATAGCCTTTCTTTGGCTATAGAGAAGTGTTATTGTAAGTTTGTGGATGCTTTTTATGTACCCAACTATGTGTATCTTAATGCTTGAAATATGTACTTAATAGAAAACAATAAAAATTATTCTATGATTAAAAAAAAAAGAAATGAACGCACTCATAAAACTGGGTACCTTTTGTGGATAGAACTCTGAGGAAATGGCCTCCTGACTAGGTAAAATCAGTTGTCAGTCATGGCAGTCACAGGAAAGGGCTTGTCTATTGATTCCTTTACAACAGGTTTTGTCCTTCTAACTCAGGTAAATTAATAAAGTCCTCATGTTGCCCATAAGCCCTCTGATGGGTCTGGAGTCTAACTGGTTGGTCACTGTCCTCTGACTCAAGTTAGCATACTAATGGAGGGTCTAAGGTACAAAGCATGGTGGCAGCCAGCTGTCCTACATACACAATGTAAATAAAATCCAATTTAAGAAGCACTGACATCTCTGAGTACACTTTGTACACTATTCAATGTCCATCACAGGCAAGCCCTAATGTCCTGCTGATCAGAGTTGTAGTTCGGGGAGGCCACAACTTGTCTGTGACTTCAGCCATGGTCTTCAGTGGTAGTAGTAAAACTATATGGTGCACCCATGTAAACCTCATGTCCAGGCGAGAGGCACCAAAGAATTATTACTCCACTCACTGTACAGCCGCCACTGTAGCAGTCCCCAGTCCTCAGTGATCACAACAAATGAGAAGGCTGCTTTACTGGCCCATGGTGCACATGGCTGCTGACAATATTTTTTTATTTTTATTTTATTTTAGTCTTTGGTAACCAGGTAAGGCCCACTAGGCAAAAGTGCCTGTTTTCAGGGGCAACCTGGGAGCACTGGGTGGATAAGTGACTTGCTCAGAGTCACGCAGTATGAAAGTGGAGGTTGTAAGAATCAAACTCAGGTCTGGTCTGCTGGATGTATCAAGCTTGTTCACACCTCATTCCTCTAACCTCTAGGCTATGCTGCCTGCCAAACAACAATAACAATAAAAATAAAAGCATTTTCTCATAGATGCTAAAACCGGCAAATCTGAAGGCTACTGCTACAAAAAAATGAAATTTAATTTATTTTACTGTAAAGTGCAGCATACATACAGTGGCTAAAAATGAAATGTATTTGTTTTACTGCAAAGTGCAGCATACATACAGTGATAGCAACAAGAGCACAACAGTGCAGGCCAAAACTCTCAAGGTTTCACCCTTGTACACTGGACACTGTCAAAGCTAACCTCATAATTAATTGGAGAGTTACAGAAGTGTAATATAATAATGACCTAACCTTTGCAATGCCTGCAGCTGCTACAGAATACTGCAGCCAGGTTAATGGTTAGTTCTTCTCTGTGTGACCATAATACGCCAGTGCTGTGTGCACTGCACTGGCTATCTATGCAGTGGCACATCACTTTAAAGATATGCTTGTTAACATACAAGGTCCTAAATGGTTTGGGACCAGCCTACTTGAAAGATCTCCTGGCTCTTTGTCTCCGAGTCCGACCCCCCCACTTCACCACTGCAGGCTTGCTTCTTGTCTTTTCTTCCCTCCTGAGACTATTGGGGGACAGAGTTTTTCCAGTGGTAGGTCCAGTAATGTGAAACTTGCTTCCTGAAAGCATGTGTAAGGCCTGAATGATTGAGGTCTTTAAAGCCTCTCAGAAAACTTCTTTATTCAAACAAGCATTCCCCAGCTAGTTACTTTTACTAAACCTGTTTTAAAAATGTGATTTACTAGTTATATTTTATTTTTTTATATTTTGTTTGTTTGCACCTTTTGATTTATAGTCTACATGCAGTGCCCAGAGTCCTTAGGAAAGGTGCTTTACTATTAAATAGTGCCTTGTCTTTGGTGTCTATATACTGTATAACAAGTTTGAAAACATTTAATTAGTGTTTCTACCAGCCGTCCACCATACCATGTGACCTAAGAAGGGATATACAAGGGAATGGCACTGGCTTGAATATCAAATGTGCTCTGATTTGTAAAAGAGCAGACCTTGATTGAGAGAGAGAGAGAGAGAGAGAGAAGGAACCTGGTGACTTGAAACAGAAGTAATTTCTCAAAGCCTGAGGAAAAGGATAACCAGTGCCAGAGGTAAGTTCTATACAAATATATATTTTCAGTTCCCTAGAAGCTTAGAACTCATATGGTGAGATGTTCATTCAGATTAAAGACATAAGCTGCTTGCAACCTAAAAGTTTTTAAAGCATTACCTGAACTGCTTATTCTACCATGCAATAAAGATACACTCAAACCAAAGGGTGTTTGTCCAACGAAATCTGTTCTTCATATTTTGTGACCCACACCACATGACAAACAGGTAATTTAAATTGTTGATAAATTATCATTAACCTTTATACAGTAACTAAATCTACAGAATAATATAAATTCAGCTTGAATCCATCTTGCTTCCCACTTTCAATCCATCAATCATGCTCAAGAATGAAGTTCAAGATGTCTGTTTTGTAAATGCCAGTTAAGTATTTGATTTTGTTTGATGATCCTGCTCCATGATTTAATTTGCATAGAGGGTAGAGAGGTGTGAATCAGCTTGGTACATCCTGCAGATCTGGACTGATTCTGACAACCTCCACTTTGTACTGCGTAACTCTGAGCAAGTCACTTCACCTTCTCAGTGCTCCCGGGTCATCCCTGGAACTGGGACTTGTGCCCAGTGTACCTTACTCTGTTACCAATGAATAAAAATGTATGAGCAACACAGCATTCATCACTATTACATAAAGTATCAAAGGGCAAAATCCTTAGTTTCTATGGTTGGCACCTAAAGCTAAATGGTCCTTGCAACCACATACTGACAGCACTGACTTTGTGTGCTCAAAAGGGGATAAAAAACCCTTATCAAGCACCCACAAAGATTATTAGGTGTGGTCAGGAATGGGATCCAGAAGCCACACAGAATAAAGAACCCACTCACTGCTATATTGTGTAAATAATTGATTTATACAGGTAAGGCAAACAGCTGGTAATGCTAATGTATCATGGTCTAACTCATCACATCATCAGAGCTAGCCTATTTCTCCTATTTTCAGATAAAACACATGCTGTGTATACATATATGTTATTTAGTACATTTCACATTATATGTCACCAAGATTTATTTACTTATGTTCTGCATTTGAGACACTGACAGTGTTTATAAAAATATTAGAAAATCACCAATTAGTCAAGTACTTTAAAGCAGGTGTATTTTAAAAAAAATTCCTCATGTAGCAATTTATATATTGTATTTATAATGTTTCTTTTAACCATTGTAGGACTTTTTACAGACCTGTGACTAATTTGTTGTTTTTTAACCATGTTACGTGAATTTCAGGCCTGATACTGTAAACTTAAATACACAGATAAGATTTTATTTCATTTCAAGAAATTTATTTTTTTGAAAATAAATAGTAGTGCAATCATTTTTTTTTTTTCTTACTCCTCTTTATTTTAGGATAATGCTTAAAATATTAAAGTGTAATCAAATCACAATCTGTCAAAAAGAACATTGGTTCTGCTGTCTATAATGAATTAAGTGGGTAAAAACACCTCTCCAGTCTCATGTATCAGTTAAGTTTCTGGTTCATTATAAGTAAATCCTTGCCCCAATGACCTGTAGAAAAAAAGGAAGGCCTGCTGGTAAACTGATTTTCCTTAATATTTGAAATATAGTGCAAACACTTATTTTCATTATAAAAGATTTAAAAAACTGACATTTCAGGTTAGATTCCTACCTTTCTCTTTTAATCCAGTTTGCAGAGTAAAGGAAATGTTCTTATTTATGGAGCACTATTTATGGCAGCCTGCTGCTATGTACCCTAGTCATTTTCATGTGAAAATAAAAGCCCCACATGTACAGTAGCCAGAAAAACAGACATAGAAACATAATTTGGTTTCCCCATTGATAATACACTTTGAACCTCTTCTTATGGCTGCAGGATGGAGCTTTGCAAACATCTTGCTATCAGAGTAGAACAGTAGGGTCTCCAGATTCTGAACGACTAGTCAAAATTGGAGGCTAAGTGCAATCACTCCACTAACTGAAGCAGTCTGCTGTGTTCATTCAACTGAGCAGTGTTGCACCATACTATTTTGTGTGGTAATGTGGTTAGTAGCTTTAATCTTGGTAGTATTCTGTTTCAAGAAACATTCATAGCTCATAAACATGTCAACTTAGTCAGCCTTTTCCAGCTATAAACTGTAATTGAGATTGAAGAAGGAGGTTCAGATTTCAGATGCTATTGGGAAAGTCCTCAGATCAACACAGAGTAAGGCGTTGTTATCAGTTCAGGAGATCTGCAAGAATTTTTTAAAGGATAGCAGTAAATAACAGACTAACATATGTAACTCACTTAATGATTTTTTTATATTGCTTTTTCTGGTTGTTGTTCTTTTTTTTTAAATTAATTGGTGAAAGTTAGTACAACAAAGAAGGCTAAGAAATGGATGTTGCATGCAGGCAGAGACAAATGTCTCTGAATTCTGCTTACATCATGGAGAGGAGTGTGTGTGTGTGTGTGTGTGTGTGTGTGTGTGTGGCGTGTACATGTGTGCCTCTGTTAACCCTCTCCTGGTGTGGCGTGTACATGTGTTCCTCTGTTAACCCTCTCCTGATACATTAACCTTTTCCTAGTCAATTTGCAAATTGCTGTAATGCTGTACTGTATTAGTATGCACTGTTTAGAACATGAAGCAGTTAATGTGTGTTAGTGTATCACAGTGCTTATCCTAAATAAAATAAAAATTAGGGTTAGATGTGTAAGTAAATAAGTGCCATATAAAGTAGTGTATATATTATTTCTCATATAGCACTTAAATGGGCACAGATGGTCCTTCACCTTTCACCAGCATGCAATACACCACCATGAGGGGTGCCGTGTCACCCCACTGTGTCCATGCAGTGCTTATGAGTATCACTCCCCTGTGCAGGTGGTCCCTAACCTTTCACCAGCACACAGTGCACCATCATGATGGGTGCCATGCCACCCTGCTGTGTTCATGCAGTGCTTCTGAGCATCACTCTACAGTGCAGGCAGTCCCTTACCTTTCAACAGCATGCAGTGCACCATGGTAATGGGTGGTATTTTGCCCCACTGTGTTCATGCAGTGCTTCTGAGCATCACTCTGCTACACAGGCACTCCCTCACATCTCACTAACACACAACACACTACCATGATTGTTGCATTGTCACCCCATTGTGTTCAAACTGTGCTTCTGAACATCACTCCACTGTGCAGGCAGTCCCTCACCTTTCACCAGCATGAAGTACACTACTGTTATGGGTGTGATGTCATCACACTGTGTACATGCAATGCTTCTGAGCATCACTCCCTCATGCAGGCAGTGTCTCACCTTTCACCAGCATGCAGTACACCACTGTGATGTGTGCCAAGTCACCCCACTGTGTTCATGCAGTGCTTCTGAGTATCACTCCACAGTGGAGGCAGTGTCTTACCTTTCACCAGCATGCTGTACATCATGATGATGGGTGACATGTCACCTCGCAGTACTTCTAAGCATCAAACCACAGTGCAGGCAGTCCCTCACTTTTCACCAGCATGTAGCACACCACAGTGGTTGGTGCTACATAACCCCACTGTGTTCAAGCTGTGCACCTGAGTATCACTCCCCTGTGCAGTCAGTCCCTCACCTTTCAACAGCACACAGTAACCCACTGTGATGGGTGACATGTCACCCCACTGTGCTCATGCAGTGATTCTAAGCATCACTCCACAGTGCAGGCAGTCCCTCACCTTTCACCAACACACAGTATGCAACAGGGATGGGTGCCATGATGCCCCACTGTGTTCATGCAGTGCTTCTGAGCATCGTTCCTCAGTGCAGGCAATCCCTACTCATTCACCAGTCCAAATTACACAACTGTGCTAGGTGCCATGTCACTTCACAGTGTTTATGAAGTGCTTCTGAGTATCACTTCATAAAGCAGGCACTCCCTCACCTTTCACCAGCATATAGTACACTACCTTTATTGGTGCCATGTTGCCCCACTGTGTTCAAGCTGTGCTTCTGAGCATTCCGCCACAGTGCAGACAATCCCTCACCTTTCACCAGCATGCAGTACACCACCTTGATGGGTGCCATGTCACCCCACAGGGTTCATGTAGTACTTCTGGCATTACTCCCTTGTGCAGGCATTCCCTCATCTCTCACCAGCAAGCAGTATGCCACCATGATGTGTGCCTTGTCACACCAGAGTGTTCATACAGTGCTTCTGAGCACCCTTACACAGTGCAGGCAATTTCTCACCATTTACCAGCACACAGAATACAACCGTAATCAGTGCCATGTCACCCCACTGTGTTCATGCAGTGCTTATGAGTATTGTTCCTTAGTGCAGGGAGATCCTACCCCTTCGTCAGTGTGTGTTCATGCTTTGCTTCTCATTATCACTCCTCCATGCAAGCAGTCCCTTACTGTGTTCATACAGTGCTTCTGAGCATCACTCTACAGTGCAGGCAGTACCTCAATTTTCACCAGCACACAGTATACCACCTTGATGGGTACCATATAATGGGTGCCATGTTGTCCCACTATGTTCATGCAGTGCTACTGAGCATCACTCCACAGTGCAGGCAGTACCTCTAATTTCACCAGCACATAGTACACCACCTTTGATGTGTACCATGTCACTCACAAAGTGTAAACAGTATTGGATCTTTGGCAAAATTAACAGGTATTACCTTACTATCTTTGAACATTGCTGGGTGGAATGCAAAAATCTCAGATGATGATTGGAAGAAGTATATCCAGGGTTTTGATTTATTGTGCCTACAAGAGACATGGCATAGTGCCTTAGACAATATCAGTTTAAACATATATGAATGCTTCCAGTCGATAGGCAAAATATTTAACTGTAGTGGTAGATATCCTGGTGGACTTATTATATTTGCTAAGATTGGTATATTTTCCAGTGTTTATTGTTGGAAATTACATGACAATTGTATAGCTCTTTTGTTGGATATCGAGAATAAGAGACTGGTTTTAATTAGTGGGTATATTCCTCCTGAAAACTCCAATTACTTTCTTCCTGTATTATGAGATGACTTTTCAAATATTGTCACAGAAGTGCTAGTTTTATATCCCGAAGAAGATATTCTACCCCTTGATCATTATAATGCTCACATTGGCTTTTATGATGGCCTATTGGATAACTACCCAGATGTACAATGAGTCATCAAATTAAGGATTTCTAAGAAAAGCTAAGGATACTAAAATTAATAGAGCAGGGAAAAATTAATTGATATTATGGGCAACTTTGACCTTTATTTTCTGAATGGTAGATTTAAAGAAGATAACCTTGTGGATTTTATGTATGCCTCTATAAGAGGTGCTTCAACTATTGAGCTGGCTCTCTGGTCTGGTTCCACAGAGATGTGGCATGATGTGGCTACTGAATTATGTTCTGAGAGTGACCATTTCCCGGTTGTTCTGGAGCTTGCCATTCAGAAAGAAATAAACAGGTCTACTGAATTGGTACTGTTCTCAGAAATTAAAGCCATTGATAAAATCATATGGTACAGTAATGCAGAGGAAGTAATTTGCCCCTTGAGAAGTGCTTCTCCCCTTTTGCTACATTTACATGCGATTCAGTCTATGCATATCTCTTAGATATCAGAACTTATTAATGTGCTGTTATCTCAAATTAAATTTAAACTGACACATTTGCCACGCCACCCTAATTTCTTTAAGCATGTGGGGTGGTTTGATCTGGAATGCAAAAAAATTAAAAGTGAGATTCGCAAGTTGTATAAATCCTATAGAAAAAAATGCATCTAGAGTTCTACTGAAAAAACTTAATATGAAACATATACATTATAAATTGGTCATTAAAGACAAAAAGTCTGTATTTCACAAAAAAACAATGGGACTTGATGCTAGAAGTAGTTACCACTAATAATACAAAAAAATTCTGGACACTGGTTGCTAAGGGCACAAATTCATAAAAAACTATTATTGATACCTATATAGATGAAAGTGCATGGGTAGCATATTTTTCAAATAGTTTCTATGATCCAAATGAACAAGAGTCTAATTTTCCTATGGCTCAAACTTTGGGACATAGACTAGCATTCTCTCTTATGGAGGTGCTTGCTGTTATTTGCACCCTTAAAAGAAATAAGGCTACGGGTCCAGACGGCATACAGTACCTGCCAAGATCTTTGTAAGTCACCCTTTCTTCCGGAGTAAAGTGCTAATGGTTTACTTTAATAAATGTATGGTATATAATATTTTCCCACAGACTTCAATAGGTACACATATTATTCCTGTTCATAAAAAGGGCCCTTTTACTCTACCTGCTATTTACAGACCCATTAGTTTACTGGATGTTACATTGAAATTGTTCTCTAAAATAGTGCTTGAGAAGTTAAAAGTCCAAATAGAAAGAACTGGTGGAATATTAAAACTCCAAGCTGGATTTAGACAAAACTTTTCTACTACTAACATTTTTATCTTGCAACATTTATAAAGAAATATGTTTTTCTTCACAAGCAAAAGCTTTATACTGTATTCATTGATTATTCTGCAGCGTTTGATTTTATTTCCAGGAGTACATTATGGGCTCTTTTGTGTGAGAGAGGCATAGAGGCTAATTTGGTACATCTACTAGCAAGTCTCTATCAAAACACAGCAGCCAAAGTTAGAATGGCAAAAGATGGCAAATTATTAGCCCCCTTTAAAACAAAGGAGTACATCAAGGTTGTGTTTTGGCCCTACTTCTTTTCTCCTTGTATGTTGACAAAATGTTAAATAATACTGACTATCTTCCCTCTGATTCACCTAAAATACTGGCCTCCACTTGCCCTCTGCTTGCTTATGCAGACAATATTGTTTTATTCTCCTTAACTAAACAAGGTTTACAGGCTAAATTAAATTATATTCAACAACATTCCTCTATACTAAAGTTGAAAATTAATTAAAAAAAAACAAAAGTAGTTATTTTTGAAGATAAAAAACTAGCTGGTGCTTGGATAGTGGAAGGGAAGAAAGTGGAGGTAGCCTCGAGTTACACTTATTTGGGGATAGAGTTCCATTCTAGTGGAACTTAGAGATCTCTATATAAGGCTGTATTAGAGAACATGCAAGAAAACTATCGGAGCAATAAATCAATTCAATTATAAATATGGTGGATGCACAGACAAGCCTTTTCTTTAAGTTATATAAGTTAAGCTAGAAGCACAACTTTTGTACGCTGCTGAGATATGGGACTTGAAAGATAATAAATTTGCTTGTTTAATGTCCCTTTTGTATAAAAGTTTAAGGTGTTTGCTAAGACTTGGGCAATCTTGTCCCTCTGCTTACCTGTGATCTGAATGAGGCCTTACAAACTTAAGGGCAAAAATGGACTCCAGAAAGCTGAACTATTGGACCAAGATCACCAGAACATCTGAAGAAATGGTGATAAAACAATGTCTTACTGAAAAGGTCTTTTGGTTCAACTTGGGATATAGAGGAGACTGTTGGTATCCAAAGCTTGTATCGCTTTTTGATAAGTATTCTATAGTAAACCTGAAGAAAGTGGTTGACAAAGGCATTACCTTAAGTCTTAGATATAAGAAATACATTATGAAAAGAGTAATTAACTACCGGAATTGTGAAGACCTGAAGTATATTGCAGAATCGAGTTATTCAAATTGGTTCAGTAAAAATAATTTTTACTTTGGTTATAAACCATACCTAGACATATTGGTCAATAATAAATTAAAGACTACATTCTTAAAATATAAATTTGAGCAGCTCCACAGCAATGTTTTGTTACATAGCTATAACAAAGAAACAAATATTTCTGACATTTGTGATTGCTCAGATGGAGGTAGGGAGGACGTAATCCATGTTAAGTGGTACTATACGTATTATGTTAAAGAAAGATTGTATTGGCTGCGAGAGTTTAACAGCACATTGTATCAAGTTGATAAATGACATTAACTACAATACTTTTGCACACTGCCGATGCTCCAACCATTGAGAAATTAGCAAATTGCTTCAATGCATAGGGAAGGTAAAGCAAAGAATGAAAGTAATTATATGATTTTTCTTTGCTAGATTAGGTTTTGATATGTCATTACATTTTTTGTGCAATATAATGTCTGTGATGTCATAACTTATTTTTGTATTTACTGCTTTTAATTGTAATAGCCTTAGGGCTGCACAATAAACTTGAAATTTGGGTACCATGTTGCCCCACTGTGTTTATGCATTGCTTCTCAGCAATGCTCCTCCATGCAGGCAGTCCCTTACTGTTCACCAGCACACAATACATACCTGTGATGAGTGACGTCACCCCACTGTGTCCATGGGACAAAGCTGCTTATCTCCTTCATTGCTCTGACTTGCCCTCATCTGAGCCAGTCTTCCCAGCCCTGTCACCCACCTTCTCTGGGACTTACCTTTTCTGGTGGTCCTGTCACAGGACCTTAGATCAGAGGTGCCTAGTCATTGGTGTGAGGCCTGCTAGAGGGTAGTCCATCTCTGTTCTGCAGTCTGTGGGCTTTTCCTCCTATTTTCTTCCCTATTGGGCCCAGACATGTGTGTACTCAGCCTCCATGGAGATACCTCAGGCATCCAGGTGTGGGTTCCCTTCACATGCTGTCTCATGGTGGTGCCACCTAGATTTCTCTCCATGACCTAAAGATGTGTGTTCTCCCTCCCAGGCCAGTCCCCAAGTGACCCAGGTCCATTCTTGAACCCGGGTTGCTGGCATGGAAGTCAGTGGCTAAAAGCAATTTAGTCAGTGGCTAAAAGCTTGAAACAGAAATAGGTAGACAAACCTGGAACTGGAAACCAGAACTACACTGACTAAAAGCCCCATTCATTAAAAATATCACCAACAACTTAATCTGGTTCAATTTCAGTCGGTTACCATCAGTATCCCCCCTCCCCCAGGTCACCCATGAAAATGGGACTTCTAGTCTCAGTGGGGTTACCTGGTCAACAAAATTTAATAAGTAAATAAATATTAAAAGGTATCAGGCTGCCCCCTTGCAAAGACTCTTTCCTTAGTGCAAATTAACACAGTTCACTAAATTTGATATACTCAAACATGTTTGGAGCAAAGTGTGAGTGCCCCAAGCATGTTTGAATATAGCCAGTGATAGCAAAAATGAGGGACTAAAATGTGCACTCAGCACAATTCACATCCCCTGCTGGCCAGTCCCCATGTCAGCATGTCCCCCCCACACACAGTTTCTTTGCTGATTGGGGCCCAGTCCCCATTGGCATCATGTCCCCTCCCCCACACACACACACTTTCTTTGCCAATGGGGGCCCAATCCCCGTTGGCATCAGTCCCCCACACACACTTTTTTTTGCCAAGGGGGGCCCAATTGGAATCATCTGTTTGACTTAAGCTGATAAAATTTTATTTTTGTACAGGAACTTTTTGTTAGGGACAAACCCTATTTTCAACAAGCACCCTGTACAATACATAAAATTGTAACATAAATGAAATACAAGTTACTTACTTCAAGGATGATAAAGATACAATTTACTTAATACTGATATACAAAATAAACATGACAAAGATACAATAAAAAGAAAAGCTGTTATGCATAGTTCATTTGTAGCAATCACAGGGTTGCATCAATATTTTCCTAAGGGCTTTTTGTAACTCTTTTATTTAAATTTTTGCTAGAATGTTACTAAGCATTTCATTCCCAGGATTTTGCTTCACACATGCAAAGTCAAATTGCCAAATTTCTTGTGCACACACATATACAGCATATTTGACGAAACCAGGAAGTGTAATTTTTCTTCTTTGAAAAACAAAGAGTTATATATATTTTTTATTTAGTTTTTGTTGACCGGGTAAGTGCACTAGACAAATCCTGCCTGTTTTCAGGCACGACCCGGGGGAGGGGGATACAGATGAATGCCAACTGACCTTGAACCAGATTAAGCTGTTGGTGGTATTTTTTTAGTGAATGAGGGAAATTTGGCAAGGACACCAGGGAAATTCCCCTACTCTTTTCGATAAGTGCCATGGGATCTTTAACATCCACCTGAACTACCACCAATACAGGCAGGTGGGACCTCGGTTTACCATCTCATCTGAAAGATGGCATCTCAGAAGTGCAGCACCCCTCTCATGCTGCACTACAGTGTCAGTACTGGGATATTAACCCAAGTGCCAGATGTGGGAACTGAACCCACAGCCCTCTGATCTCCTGTCATCAGAGGCGAGTGCGCTACATACTGAGCCACTGACACTGCCAACTTTATATATACTGTAAACAAAAAGAATTCACCCCCAAATGTGATGAACAAGCTGTTTCTCACACCCTGGAGGGATAGTCCCATCATAGAGTACTCAAACTTCACTCCTGTGATTTATGATGTCACTATCCCTTCTTGGTGTGAGAACCACCTAATTCTTCAGGCATTGGGAAGATTTATGTTCCATACAACACTGGCAGATCTTTTTTAGTTACCACCATGATCTGAGCATGTGCATGAGCTGCTTTTTGATACTTAACTTTCTTTTATATAAAACTTTTACTCTCGTTCTATAGTAGAGGAGGAAAAAATAAGTGTGAAGTACACAATTAAGCATGGGGCTTAATGTTTAGCTGCCACCCCTCTAAGAACCTTTCTATCTCTATAAGTTCTGTTCCCATCTTGTGGAAAACACCCTACATGATTCCTCTCCATAAGGGAGGTGACCCGTCGTCACCTGGAAACTATCGCCCAATCTCCATCCTCCCCTCGCTTGCCAAAGTACAGGAGTCACTAATATACTCAAGACTACTAGATTTCATCACCTCATCAAGCACTCTCTCTTCTTACCAAACAGGGTTTTGAAAACATCATTCCACAGTCTCTTCCCTAGTGCATGTCACTAACGCAATCCACTTAGCCATGGATGCAGGCCATACTACTGAAGCCATATATAGACCTTCCTAAGGCCTTTGATTCTGTCTCACTCATGATCCTCCAAATAAACTTCATTCTATTGGTCTAGATCCCCCCTCCATCCTTTGGTTTTCCACCTACCTAATCAGTAGACAGCAAGCAGTACTATTTGGCAACTCTTCCTCCACCTAACTACCCATCTTAGCATGCATCCCCCAAAGGTCGATACTCATCCCAATACTGTTCTCTGTTTTTGTTAATGATCTTGTCTCCACCAGATCCCACTCCCTGATCCATATGTATGCGGATGACACAATCATCTTCACCTTGGAACCCTCCACAAAGAAAGTACAGCCACTCTTCCAACACAATTTCAACAATGTCTTGGCTTGGTTTAAAGCCAGTGATCTTAAGGTAAACCAGAAGAAGATGGTCTCAATGACATTCAGCTTGGCTCAAAAGCTCTCAAGGCTCTGGTCCTTGCCTGTATTTCACTCTGAGGACAACTCCTTCCTAGAGATGGTACAAGCCTACAAATACCTGGGAGTATGGCTGTATCAGCACCTTAATTTCTCTATCCATATTGACACCCTAGTCTCCAAGCTGTAACCCGAACAGGGCTTCCTCTATCAAAATAATGACTCTCTCTCTCTCTCTCTCCCTGTTTGGCACAAGATTATCTCTAAGTTGATTCTGCTATCCGTCTCTATACTGTCTATACTGACATCATTTACTGCACTTCCCCTGCCACATCCCTCTCAAAACTAGACACAACATTGAATTCCTTCTGCATATTTGCCTCCAATTCTCCACCTCAGGAGCACCACTGCTCCTTGTACTCCTCTCTGTCTCTATTGCCCCCCCTCACACAGGTACATTCGCTCAATGACCTTCACAGCCAAATTTTGGTTTGACCTCCTTCCCCTCTACCTCAGCCCAGCAACTGCCCCATTATGCTCTATTTGATCCTGGGATCCCTGCTCCTTCTCTATCCCCCACTATGGCAGGTCAGAATGCCTTCTCCTATCACCTTCCCCTCCCATGGAATAATCTCTCCCATAACTCCAAAACTCCTCAACCTACCTGACCCTCAAAAAACTTTTATGCCTGCTCCCATCACCTTCCTGCACCTGTATCCCCTTCACCCAGGGATGATCATTCCCCTCCCTATATCCCACCCACAGTATACTTGTTCCTCAACAGTCCTCTCAGACTAGCTGTCTGTTTATATGTCAAACAATGCTGCACTAATTAACCCCTGTTACGCACATTATTAGTATGCAGACACAAGATTCACTGTTCTGCTGCTATAACTCATTAATCAAATGACTTTGTTACATTTCAATATCTGTATCTACCATGTTCCTGAGTCTGTATTGTTGTTTTTTGCTATGCACCCCAGGTCACACTTGGAAACGAGCCTCAGCTCAGTTGTGCTTTTCTCAGTCACCAAAAGTTTAAATAAAATAAAATAAAATAAATAAAAATAAAAGAGTTCTTAAAACACTGTTGTTGATATAAAACATTACACTGTCTGACAGTGCCATGTTATCCAGGGACAGTATAAGAATCCCCTCAATCGGAAGCAAAGCCTCATGGTGTGTAGAAATCTCCTGTGATTAATAAAGACTGTTCTGTTCTTATTTGATGTGTCTGATTCAGCTATTCACATGGTCCAGCAAGATGATGTCCTCTGGAGCAGTGAGAGATGGGCATGGCAGATCTGAAGTGAAAGTGAGGGTCTTAATGGCAGACCAACGCCAAAAAGCCACACATGATGGAGAATGCAGCCTTTCTCCTGCCCAGGCCCTACCTCAGTTGTTTGTGCTGGCCCCCCTACCGCTGAGTGCGCCGATGGGTACCCAGTTACCAGCCCAGTCCCGCACCTAAATAATTTGTACCCCTGGGCACCTGCATCACTACTCTGGCAGCAGAGAACAGAAAAATTAATGATTCATGCATATAGCTATTATCTGCTGCCCTTCTATGATGCAGAAATTGAAAAGAAAAAAATATTGGACATTACTAGCCAGTTGCTAAATGAAGGCACTGTCAGCAATTAATTTATCCAACTCTAGGCACCTCTGGAATTCCATTTGAAACTGCAACCTTCTTTTTCGTTATGACTCACCTCATGGCAGCAGGCCTGCATGGAACTCCTTAACTTCTTTAAGTAGCTTGGGTTTGCCATGCTAGTACTTCTGCATCTCCTTGCTGCAGGTACACATCCTGGTTCCTCCAACAGACTGTCTCTCACTTCAGCAAAAGTCGCTCAGCAGCCGCAGGACCTGTAAAACCACCTGCTGCTTTCTTCTGTGCCTCAAAGCAGTGGCCATTTAAACCTGCTGTCTCTTCCCATGTTTGGGACTCAACAAAACGACAAAATTTGCAGCCACCAAGCTCATTCTCTATCTGACCTTAGCCATGGCCAAAACTGGAGCCCTGCTACTTTGGCCATTTACATCAACTCTCAGATGACCATGGCTTGACACTGCCTCTCTCCTGGACTTCTGCACCTGCCATTTCAGACCACACCATTGGGAAAATAAAAAAGAAATACTAACATGGTACCTTCAGCTGAAAGCAGTTCACACTAAGAGCTCCATCCATGCTTATGAACTTACCTGATACTGACTGGCCCATTCTCCTTTCCTTCCCAATAAGCAGGAATACACAGGACCACAGCTCAGCTTCACCCCATTCTGCACACAGCACCTCAGTGTCACAGACTCTTGTTCTGTCACATAACTCAGAACACTCCTTTACACCCATTCTGCCTTCCTCCAGACCATGACCTCAATTACCAGTGGCACCACTGCAACAGCTGCATGGCCATCCAATGCACTATCGTGGCTCAGCACCACATTCAGGCTTCACATGCTCCTGACACATGGAGTGATCCTCTCCATACTCTACCACACTACAAAAGGCTGTAGCAAACCAAAATATTAAAGGACTGCAAGAAAATTCAGCAGCCGAAGCAGAGCAGTAAACAACTATAGGGGACACAAACAAAAAGGGAAAGCCATTCAAAATGAAATAACTTTTGAAAAGAAGCCATTCAAGCAAGGCAATAAGGCAGACCACAAAACATTTATGGAGAGGGAGTCCTAAACAACAAAGGAACTAAGGGTTGCCACCTGTCCAGTTTTAGACCAGATAATCTGGTTTTTAGAGTCCTTATTTGGTCATCCGTTTTTTTAATTTAAATGTAGTTTGGTTTTTAAGGCCATTACTGATTGTATCAAATCTATCACTGTTTTGGCTGCATGCCCAGGTTACAAAGAAGTTCTGAAGTCACAGGCCTTTGTTTGTAAAACTAGTCTGTGTAGGAGGTGTAAAGTATGGACAAAAAGACCATTAGCAGTAAATCAACCTACTCTTTTCCACTCTGAATTTTAAGTATTTACCTAGTTTCATGTTGGCATTCTTGACAATGTGGTCAACATGAGAGGAGAAGTTGAGTGAGTCATCTAGGTGCACCCCAAGGTACTTAAATGAGTAAACCTGCCCCAAGGTGTCTCCCTTATTGGTCCTTATTTGTAAGGGACTAAACTTTTTCTTCTGAGGAGTAGCAAATAACATACATTTAGTTTTTTTATTGTTGAGCAGGAGTTTGTTTTGGGTGAACCAGGATTCAATCTTAAAGAAACTGTCCTGCAATCCAGTAGTGATTGCGGATTGATCCCTGCCAGATACAGAAATAATGGCATTGTCAGCATATAGTATGATATGTGCTGGGCAGACAGAGGGAATGGTGTTTATGTAGAGGCTGAAGAGGAGTGGGCCAAGGATGGATCCTTGTGGGACTCCTAGACTTGCTTCTTTGGGTTCTGAGAGTATTCCATCTATCTTGATGCAGTGTGTTCGATGAGAGAGGTAGCTCTCAAACCAACCCACAGTGTCAGGTGATAGGCCAATAGTCAGCAAGCTGCTAAGGAGGAGGTGATGATTAATGGTGTCGAATGCCTTGGTGAGCTCTATAAATATAGACCCCACAGCTGACCCTTTATCAAAGGCATCATAGAGCTGGGAGATGTAGTCGACCACAGCAGTGAGCGTAGAGTGCTTTTTGCTAATTCTATGTTGCTGTGGACTGAGGAGGTTGCATTTATACAAGTACTCAGTGAGTTGGTCAGAGACCACCCTCTCCAGGGCCTTAGGGAGGGGTGGAAGTATAGATATTGGTCTGTAGTTACTTGTGCTCATTCTGTCTCCCACCTTGAAGACAGGAGTGACAAGAGCAGAATTCCAGCTGTTGGGGAAAGCACCGGATCTTAGGGAAGCTTTAAACACCTTGGCGAGTGAAGTACCTAGCTCATCCAGTGTTACAGTGACCAGCTTCATATCGACTTGGTCACTCCTCATCCTGGTCTTACCAAGGACCCGCTTGACATATTTGATGATTTCAGATCTTGTGATCTGTTTGAAATAGAATGGTGGTATTCTGTTGCTGAAATAAGGGAGATTGCATGGGCCAGGGGGCTTATCCACTGGGGGTGTGGTAATCTCTTGATAACACACCTGTGAGGTCAGTAAAGGTAGTGTTGAATGCATTTGCAATGTCAAGGAGTTCCTGTAGTGTCCTTAATGCAGTTGTTATCAGATCGGATAGTGTTCTGGGAGCATTGCCCATTAGTGATTTTATGGAGTTCCAAGACTCCTTTCCGAATCCCCAGCTTTTGCTAAGAAGGTCCTTGTAATAATTGGCTTTGGCTTGGCAAATGAGCCTAGTGCAGTTTTTTCTGGCCACCTTGTAGGCAATGAGGTCCGCCTGCTTTCCAGATGCCTTGGCCCTCTGCCGCAGGTTGCCCCTTAGATGCATCCTGACAGCCACGGGTTAATGTTCCCTTTTACTTTTTTGGTGTTGAAAGGGGTAAAGATGTTGCAGGCCCATGAGAAGGTCATGAGGAAGTAATTCAATGCTTGATTGCTGTCCTTGGCTCTGTCGAGCGGGGACCAGTCAGCTTAACTCAGGAATAACTTGAAGGTATCCTTCCAGAAGCCCTGATCTCAGGTCTGGTTTCTTGAGACCTTTGGTGGGCACTTAGTAAACTTATTAGTCCAAGTGCATGTGACCAGGGAATGGTCACTGAGGATATCAGGCAGAACAGATACCTCAGTGATGTGTTCTGGGTGGGAGGAAAGAAGCCAATCAATAAGGGTGCTTGTGCCGGTTTGGTAGTTTTGCCTAGTGGGGTGATTGACCAGCTGGATGAGGTAAAGGCTGGATATTGGTCGATAGTAGATTTTTCACTCTTGGAGTGCCAGTTAATGTTAAAGTTCCCAACAACAGCCTGCTCCCATCTTTTCCCTGGATGTTGTTGGTTGTTGATGAACTGCTTGAGGCCAGCGGTTTGCTGGCCAGGGGGTAAGTATACTGTAGTGAGTTGAAGGACCTTGTTTTGCAGGCCTATGGACAGCTTCAGATTAAGAATTGGGGCCTGTTTAGAGTACAGACTGCAGGGCAGTGCCTGTGCTTTTAAATCACATCTGAGGTAGACTAAGCAGCCCCCCCCCTTTTGAACAACCAGTCCTGCCTGAAGGAGGTATATATCCATCAAGGGAGATAGAGGTGTCTACGATTTTGGGGGACAGCCAGGTCTCCATTAGAGCAGTGATGTCAAGTGTGCACTGTATGACCCAAGCTTGGAATTGCATGAACTTGGGGATAAGGCTTTCTATGTTTAGTGAGATGATCCTGAGTTGTCCTAACCTTGGGGAGGATCCAGAGTAGGGTGGACTGGGGTTAGGGTGTACATTCCCAGATACCGTAAGAATCAAGAGGATCAGCTTCCTGAGTAGGTGAGTCGAATGTGCTATTGGACTTCGTCTTGGAGCACTTTTGGTCCAAGGTGCTCACTCCTAGGTACTGACCATAGAGTACACTGGCTGTGGGGATGGAGGAGGAGCCCTCCTTTTTGTAGTTTTTCAGGGGAAGTTTGAAAGCCTGTGACAGGGTGAGGTCAGCGATTGTTCCCCTCAAAGTGCCCATCTCAAGCCAGGAAATAACCAGGGGGGTGGTGGGGAAGTCAGTGGGGGTGCTGCCCCCTTTCCTGCCTATGTCTACCCTGAGGTAGACTGCAGTTGACAGCACGAGGATGAGCTTAAGGTGTCTCTACATTGTGAGGGGTCATCAGACAACCTTAAGGTAAATGCAGCTGCTAATACCAACAGTGCTATACTGCTATGCTAGAAACTGCCTGAGCCAGCTGCTATCCTGCATGGACCACCAAAGCTATATGGGCACTTGTTTGCATGTACCATTGCTTTGCCCAGAGGTTTGTGGTTGGCCACTTATCCAGTGTATTTTATAAGAGTGGGGAAGCGGCTGTTGTCCCAGTTGTAGAAGGAGAGTGGTAGTTTTTATCCAGTTAGCAGTTCTCATCCGCCAATAGGAAAGTAGGATGAGAGGGTGGAGAGGAGCTCCTGCTCTGATAAAATAACTGAAAGTGGAGAAAGGGGGTAAACAGCCCCTTTAAGAGAAGAGGACAATGTTTAGGAATTCCTCAAAAAGAGACAATGGGTGGGATTAAATTGTTGGTGCCAGAGTATTTAATTAAGGTCAGAGGTGGGGGTTGGTGGAGTGGGACAAATTTTCAAGTAGTAAGGAGTGCCAGGGAACAGTCTCAGCAGGTGCCAAAAAGCCAAGTTTCAGTCCTGATAGAGGGAGAACTACTGCAGCCAATGGGAGGCCTGCTGCAGTGTATGTGGACCAGTCACAGGCACAACTTGGAAGCCGACTGAAGCTCCATTTATAGGGCATACCTGGTGCCTCTGTCCAGAGATGGCTGACTGTTGGGAGGATGAAGGGGAGCTGCTAGTTCTGTCCCTGCGCCATTGTATGGTGCCATAGATACAGTCTGGTTGCACCTGAATTAGTGCCAGGCCAGAGCCGGAGCAGGTAAGAGGCTCCGGTGCAGAGACCTGCTTTTGCCGACCAGGGGTGGTTGCTGATACCTCCGTGGACCCAGCTCGGGGCAGATAGCTGGAAGAGAGGGGAGAGACAGGGAGTTAAGAGCAGGCCAGTAACAAAGTGGTGCAGAAACAGGGTGGGCCAGCAAGTTGCTAAATGTGGAGCCCAGCACCTAACCGCAAATGGCTTGCATAAAGTAGGTGCTAGCAAGGGGTATAGCAGAGGACAATGTGGAATGTTGTAGGGAAGGGGGAAAGTCAGATTCAGTGGCACCAGGTAGGGTTTGAGCAGACAAAGAGAGCTGAAAGTGTGTGTGTTTGGGGGGGAAGGATTATAGTGAGAAAGAGAAGGCAAAATTAAAGAAAAGAAATGGCAGGGGATACAGAGGTATGAAGTGGGCTTCAGGCAGACAATAAGAGCAGTGAGTGTTGGGGAGGGGGGATTTTATATATATATATATATATAGAGAGAGAGAGAAGGTAATTCAAGAGTATAAATGGCAGTGTTCAGAGGTATGGAGCTGGGTGGGAAAGTGCAATCAGATAAAGAGTGTGCCCTGATTTAAAGCAGCATTTGCAATAAATAAATTTCTAATGGCAATTCTACAGTTCATCAGGTCCTATTTTAAAAAATATAGTTTTCCAACTGTTTTAGTATACCTCGTATCAATTATACAGTAGAAACTTGCTTTAAAGTAAGAGAAACAATTCAGTAGAAACTTGCTTTAAATAAAGAGAAACAATTCACTAGAAACTTGCTTTAACTTGCTTTAAATAAAGAAACAATTCAGGCTAGCAAACACAGCAAAGTAAAGGCTAAGACAAATTTTTGAGTAGTAAGAAGTGCCAGGGAACAGTCTCAGCAGGCGCCAAAAAGTCAAATTTCAGTCCTGACAGAGGAAGAACTGCCACAGCCATTGGGAGGCCTGCTGCAGTGTATGTGGACCAGTCATAGGCATGACTTGGGAGCTTACTGAAGCTCCATTTGTAGGGTGTACCTGATGCTTCTGTCCAGAGATGGCAGGCTGTCAGGAGGACAAAGGGGAGCTTCCAGTTCTACTGCTGAGCCATCATACGGTGCTATAGATACAGTCTGGTTGCACCTGAATCAGTGCCAGGCTGGAGCGGGAGCAGGTAAGAGGCTCCGGTGCTGAGATCCACTTTCAGCCAACCAGGGGTGGTGGCCAATGAATCTGTGGACCCTGCTCGGGGCAGACAGCTGGTGCCTCAGTCCAGAGATGGCTCGCTGTCAGGAGGATGAAGGGGAGCTGCCAGTTCTGCTGCTGAACCATTGTATGGTGCCACAGATACAGTCCAGTATGGTCATCTACTGCCATGATAGGAAACAGTATTTACACCTTTATATGCTCTCATTGGTTCCTTTTTTGTTTGTCCTATATTCTGATATGTTTTAGACCCATTTTTTAAAATTAGTTTTCCAATTTTTATTGCCTTTATCACTACATTGATTACTTCTATCCGAAGTCCTCAGCAGCAGCTACTCTCACTTTTTATACTGCCTGAACATTCCATGGTATTAGTTACACCTTTACAGGTCATTTGGATAGATAGCATGGAATGTTGTGTCTGAAGTTGTGGAATGTCTTAGAAATTTAAAAAGAAACAGCAGAAGCTGCTAAGGCAAAGGGAACACAATGCAGTATAGAGGGTACCACAAGCAGTGATAATTAAGTCATCAAAAACTGGTCAAAGCATATCAGAATAAATGACAGACATGGAAAGGAAAATTGGAGAGTGTTTAACAAAGGTTAGAGCAACAAGGTGTGAATGATCTTGGTGCAACCAGTAGACCTAGGTTTAAATTCCCACAGCTTCCACTTGCATACTGTGTGGCCCTGAGCAAGTCACTTAACTTCCTTTGTGTCCTGGTTTACCCCTGTAAATGAGTCTTGTGCCCAATGGAAGTTACCTGGTTGCCAAAGAATAAAATACTGTATATAAATAACAGTATAAAAATGATTTCATATCACTTTTAAAGTTTATTCTGATATTACAAATGGCTTTGGAAGCGGAGCAACATACTCATCAGTCACAAAAAGGGGTGGAGCTAGAGACTGAGTTTGGGGTGTGGTTTAGCATCCGGTTTTTACTCATCCAAAAGGAACTACATATCTCTATTATCTCTGCCTCAATCTCTATACTCATACTGCATATATATTCACATATTTATATATAAATTAGGAATATGTGATGGGGACCTGTAGTGATGGAGGCCTGTTGTGTAAATGATTTATCTTCACGAGAGCAGTTTGACCTCAGCTAACCTCACAAGTGACATAATCCACAAGTGTTATGTCAGAGGTCAATCTGTTTGAGTGAAGATAAATAATTTACACAACTAGTTCCCCACTGCGTATTCCATTTCTGCAACATTCAAGGACCTTGTGTCTTCATTTTTTTTATTTGTGTGCTGTTTTTTTTATTTCATTTTGTTGGTGGCTTTATTTTGTGAGAAAGCAATAATGTGCTTTAATGTGCCTTCACTGCTAGAGTCATTGCTATGGGCACACAGTCTGAAAGCATATACTGATGTTGTAGTGTCAAATGGAATTGGTGGAAACGTGTGAGCTCTGAAAAAAATCAGAGAAAAATGGTGAACAGTTTTAGCGAGAATGGAGAGCGGGCTAGTTTCACATCAGAGTTTTGTACACAGCAAAGAATGCTGTATTCAGTTTTAGTTGTAAATGTTATTTTTGTTGTTGTTACAAAGGTGATGGAGTCTGGAGCTAGCATCCTGTGTAGTGAACAATGGAGGATGGCAAGCAAGCAAAAGCCTGACAGAGTGAAGGAGAGCAAGGGTCAGCTTCATTACATAGAAAGCTGGAATTTCAGTTGCAGTTCTTTTGTTTTGTTTTTTGTTTTTTTAATTGGAGAAATTAATGTAAGCAGCTGTTCAAAGGGGGCTGCTTTAATGAAGCAAAGGTCAGCGGTTGTACTTGAAGCAGAAATAGGACCAAGAACGAGCAAGATGGTAGGCTGGTGGCTTGGTGCAGCATAAAAAAATTGTAACACTTTCTTTTTCACAGCAGAAGAGAGCAGCTATACAACAAATAATAAATAGTGTAGCTCACTATGGCAGAAATGGATATATTTTGTAATTGAGAGTTGGCTTTATGGAGTTGGTCTAAGGCAGTGTATAAGATATTGTGGATGTAGAAGTAGTGCAGGCAGATTGGTTGGAATGGGAGGGGGGATTAACTGGTGATATGTCTACTATGTGCATAAATGTGCATGACATGTCTACTATGTATAAATTAAATGTATACAACAGTAGTGTAGATAAATGTGATTATATAAAGTGTATATATATTTATATATATTATAGGGACATGGTCGCGTCCCTATAGTTAGTGTTGAGTAGGCACTTTAATGTTAAACCTCATATTTTGCACATTAATAACTTTGAAACTGTTTAATGGATTTGCATGAAATTTGGATATATGGTAGTTTTCTTGATTTACTAAGTTGCCGTTAAGTTGGACATACAGTTTCTAAGCAGCGAAATGCCAAAAAATGCAGTTTACACCAGTTGTTATGTGTTTTTTGTCTGTGGCACTGTGACCACATTGTGTGGTCTTTTGCTCTGAAACTTGGAATGTAGAAAGAGGTTGGGTCAAGGAACAATCCAGCATTGGTTTGGTAAAAAAAATATTAATATGTTCCAAAGTTGTTACATTTTAAATTTTTGAGTTCTGAGCATGCTCAGATTACTCAAAAGTTTATATGTATATTTTGCGAAAGATAAATGGTCTCACGGTCAAAGATTTTGTCAGCTCATGAAAGAAAAATCCTAGTCCATCAGAAAAATTCTTTGTTCCCGAACCATCTTGTTTTCATTTTTCCAGTCAAACAAAATGTCGTAGTTTCCTCCACGGTGACTTTTGGGCCAAATGAGACATTGGCTTTGTTCAGGGTGACCCCCTCTACAAAGCCATGCCTTTGGTTTGCTTCATTTCTGTCAAAAAATAAGTTTTTAAAAATTTTAAATTCTGTTCTCGTGACTCACTAACGATCTTCTTTTGCAAGCCTGCAAAATCCTGGTCCGCGAGACGATCTTAGTCTGTGAGCTTTGTTTCTGAGGGGATGACCAGATAGCCAGAATTTCATGACCAGATGTCCCTGGGGATGACCAGATGGCTCTGGGAATGACCAGATTGCCCAGATTGGGGAGACCAGATGTCTGCTTGCAGACTAGGATTCTGTTAGGTCGTGGACTAAGATTTATCTCGCGGATGAGCATTTTGCTATCTCACAACTGAAACATTTTTAAAGGTGTAAAAACTTTAGAATTGCATAGCTCATTAATGGTTTAGTCTTTTTATTTGAAATTTACAGGGTTTTGAGTGGATGCCCTACAGGTGTGAATTATGCTGCTTAGGTGTTGGGGAATTAAGTGGTTACATAGATATGCCATGTCAAAGTTGACTTTTTCCCCATAGGATTACATTGAGGTGTCAGTCATGCCTTTCAGTGCCGTTGTCTTGAAAACGAAGTGAGATACAGAGTTTTTGCTACTAGAGGCATAGATCACCTTTAGGTGATCTATGCCACTGGAATGAGATTTTAAACCATAGCGTAAGCCTGCAGAGGAATTTTTTTCATAGGTTGCATGGTTAATGAGATATTGTCAAATTTGTGTTACAAGTGTTCCTTGCCATATAGGGCTGCTGTATAGCTATGCCTAAGTGGGGCCCGTGCTCCCACAAATGCATATTTTTATGCAGTAATGGGCAACTTAGTGGGACTCTGCGCTCCCACCAATACAAGTTTTTTTACAAGTTATATTACAGTTTTACAAAAAGTAAGGAAATTCATGGCAAAAAACTGCATTTAATGCATCATTTAGGGTTAAAGCGGCAAAACTGAGGAAATTAAACATTAGGGTTGAGCACCTAACCCTCCCCCCTCAATCACACACTCATCCTCCACAGACTGACAGATGCCAGGGTGTGCCATGGGGTCATGAGGCCTAACTATCACCCCATTCTCCTTTACTGTAGCATGCAAACCTGCTTACACATGGAATGGGATGAAAGTTGGGCCTGACAACCCCATGGCATTCCCTGGCATCTGTCAGTCTGTGGAGGATGGGTGTGTGGGTTGTGGGGGGGTTAAGTGCTCAACCCTAACATTTCACTTCCTCACTTTTGTCGCTTTGACCCTAACTGATCCATTAAATGCAGTTTTTTGCCATGAATATATATATATATATATACATATAACATGCATACATTCATAGTCGCCAGCAGAGTAGGCCCAAAGGTCTGTTTTGTCTGCCAATTGCAGCTCCTGAATTAAGTATCAGCAGTTGCCCCTATTGATTTCCCCCTACCCGCATCCTACCTCTGTACTTATCCCACCCCAGCTTGAATCCCACCACTGTATCCATTGCCACTATCTCCTCCGGCAGTGTATTCCAAGGTGCCAGCATTCTCTCTGTGAAATAATGTTTCCTCAGTTCTCCCCTGAAGCTCCCTCCCACCAATTCAGAATCATGTCCCTTCGTATTACCCTCTCCTTTTAACTTAAAACCCCCTCCATTTCCACCCTGTTGAACCCTTTCAGATGTTTGAAGACCTATATCAAATCCCCCCCTGTCCCTTCTGTCTTCCAGGGAATAAATGCTCAGTTCTGCCAGTCTTTCCCCATAAGACATGTCCCCAGACTGTGGATCATCCTAGTGGCTTACCTCTGAACCCTCTCCAAGAAGGCAACATCTTTCTTCAATTAAGGTCTCCAGTACTGTACACAGTACTCTAGGTGGGTCTCACTAAAGAGTTGTATAGGGGCATGATGACCACCCTTCTTCTAGATATTCTCTCTCTTGAGATATACCCAGCAGTTTATTAGCTTTAGCTGCCACTCTCTAGCACTGTTCTGAATTACTCATTTTGGAGTCTATGACCACCCCCAGATCCTTTTCCCCCATAGATGTTGCCAGCTGTATTCACCCCAACTGAGAGCTGAACCCAGGGTTCCCATGACCCAGGTGCAGTATGCTGCACTTTTTTTCTTTGAAACCTAGCTGCCAGGTGTGAGACCACCCTCCAACTGTCCCAAATCCTCCTGAAATGTCCTCCACCCCTCTTCGCTGTCTGCCACTGCTCCCAATTTGGGATTGTCTGCTAATAGACTTATCCTGCTTCTAACATTCTTCCCAATACTTGCAATGTAAGCATTAAACAGGATTAGGCCCAGTACTGAACCCTGGGGAACTCTGCTGATGACAGCCTTAGCTGCTGAGAACTCCCCCCTCACCACCACCCTCTGTTGTCAGTTTATGAGCCAATTTGCATTCTAGCCCACCATTTTCTCTCCCATCCACAGATTCCTCAGCTGCCATACCAGCCTACTGTGGGGGGGCAGAGTCAATGGCCTTGCTGTAGTCCAAATATAGGACCTCAACCGGCCTTCCCCTGTCCAGTGCTTGTGTAGCCCAATCAAAAAATTCAATTACATTGGTCTGACACAATCTGCCCTGCATGAACCCATGCTGGTTTACATCCATTAAGCCATTTGCCCTAAGGAACTCCATCATCCTTTCCTTCAGGATGGCCTCCATCAGCTGACCCACTATGGACATCAGATTGACTGGCCTGTAGTTACCCCATTAATCTCACAATCTACTCTTGTGTAATGGCACCACATGTGCTGATCACCAGTCCAGGAGTACCCAGCCTGACTGGAGGGAGGAACTGAACAATTCTGGCAAGGGAGCAGCCAGGACATCTGCCAGTTCCTTTGGGACTCTGGGGTTGATTTCAACTGGTCCTGGGACCTTATCAGTCCCCAAAGACTTCAGACCCTCCCTTACCCTACCCACCTGGATCTCACAGTTCATGAGAGCCCCTCCCATGCCTGTCCCCCTCTTACCCCCCCGTAGTAAAGGTCCATTCCTTTCCCTGGTAAATAAAGAGCAGAAGTACTCATTAAATACCTCTGCTTTCCCTATCACCACCTCAGCCCAGCCCCTTTCATCTTCAGCCTGTTTATGTGTCCCCTCTCCTTCTTTCATTGACATATCTATAACATTTTTCTCCCACCCCCAATATCCTGTGCTAGTCTCAGCTTTCTCACCACCTTTGCTGATCTTACCTTTTACTGCCTTCATCTGAGATCCTGTGGTACTCATCCTATCAGCCTTCCATATATATTTATATGTGTGTGTGTCTGTGTGTGTATATATATATATATATATATATATATGGCAAAAAACTCCATTTAATGCATTAGTTAGGGTTGTTCCACACCGAAAAAAGTGAGGAAATTCAGTGTTAGGGTTGAAAGCCCCCCTTGTACCCCACACACCCCAAACCAGCATCAGGGTGCACGTTAGGGTTGTCAGCCATAACTCTCACCCCATCACATGTGTAAAGAAGCAGAGGTGTAGGAGAATGGGGTGAGAGTTAGGACTAACAACCCTAATGCACACCTCAATGCCGGTTGGGGGTGTGGGAGGTTCCAAGGGAGGCTTTCAACTCTAACACCGAATTTTCTCGCTTTTGTCGGTGTGGAACAACCCTAACTAATGCATTAATTGGAGATTTTTGCCTCTAATTTCCCTTCTTTTTGAGAATGATAATGAGAAATAGTGAATGAATGTGTCGGCGGTGGGCCCCGCGCTCCCGCCACATGATGTCTTGTCACATAGTAACATGGTGCCCACAAACCCAAATGGTAATGCGAATGGTGATGCAAAGCGAAACAGAAAGAGAAACAGTAGTGTAGACAGAAATGTTAAAAACAATGCAAAAGGAAGCACAAATGAAAACGCAAAGGGTAACACACATGGTGGCGTAGACGTGAACGTTAAGGGAAACGGGAATGGAACCGCAAGCGGAAAAGGTAATGGTAACAGTAATTGAAGTGCACAGGCTGGTTTTCCCCAAAAGCTGCACAGACAAAGAAAGTGAGTACAAACAATGTATGGATAATAATGGTTCTCGGAGCAGAAAATGAGGGGTTGGAATGCTAAATTGCTTATATCTCAGGAACCATACAATGTAGAAAAAAAATGTAAAAGTCATATGATTTATGACTTTCCTGGCTAGTTTTATACTTAGCCCTATTAGGGGGTTAAGGATTTTTCCAACGAAAAGTCTGTATCTTGCTCCGTTTCTGAGATACGGGCCCTGAAAGACGCAGCGAACGCTGTAATGTTATCCTATGGGAAAAAAAGAGAAGTTCAGAGTGCCATAACTTTGGCTCCCTGTAAAATTGTTTCACCAAACCACAAAAAGGCACATCTGTGGGATGTCAGCTGTGTTTCCTCTGAATTTCAGGCCAAAACACCAAACCATTCTTTTGCAGCAGGGTGCCAAAGAATTGCTATCATTTTCCCACAGCCTAGAAAAGTACTGTCAAAGTTTGCGAAAGCTTTCACAAATTCATTTGACAGCGTCACAAGTGTGACAGTACTTTGCAAAAGTACTTTTTCCAGAAATTTGGAAAACATATTTCTGGGGTGTTTTACCCCAAAATAAAGACATGGCTAGCATCTTCAGGGTCCAACTAGGTGAATACAAAAAGAATTAGGTTGCTAGAGGGTCCCAATTTTAAATGGCAAGCATTTTTCAGATCGCTAAATGAAAACAAAATGGTGGATTTGTGACAGTAAAAGGGCCATTTACGAAAAAAAAACTGCATTTGCGACACTGATAAACTTTGTTAACTTTTCCCATTGATTTATAATGGGAACTTGTTTTTTTGAATAACTTTTGAACCGTTTAAAATTTTTTCACAAAATCTTCAAAAGGCACATCAGGGACCCTGGCTGCATGTTCCCTGAAGATTTTGACCAGTCGCACAAACCATGCAACCTGTAGATGCGACAGTAAAATTCCAGAAAAGTGTAAATGTGAACACAGATCATGCTTAATAACTCCGCAGCCATATAAGCGACTGGTATGAAACTTGGCAGATCCCAAGGTGTGTGGATCTTAATCATGTATTCAAAATTTCAGGCAAATCCAACAAATGGTTGCAAAGTTATTAAGGTCCAACATTTTGGGTTTAACATGTAAATGGCTCCTCAGCCCTAACTATAGTGGCATTACCGTGCCATTATAATATATATAAATATAAAATATCTTTGCAAAAAAATATATTAACGCACCACCTGGGGTTCAGATTAAACTGACAAAAGCAGGGAGCTATAGCATTAGTGTTTCTAATCCTAACCTCCCACGCCCAAGCAGGAAAAGAAAAAAAATTATAGTTTTTGCTGTCCTGACTCTTGGCAAATCAATGCTGGGGTCTTCCTTTGGGTTCTAAACTCTAATGCTCACTGCATTGTGATATAGTCTTCAGATGTACAGAACTGTATCTCCCCACATGTTGCCAAAAACCTGTAGGCCCTGCCTAAAGAAAACATATCACATCTCACCTCATTTGGTCATGGAATGGGGTAAGCATTGGGGTTGATGACCCAAAGGAAGACCCCACCCCGATTCATCAAGAGTCACATGAATATATGGCATATTTCAGAACAGCAAAAAACTAATGTTTTTTCCTTTTTCTGCTTGGGTGGTCATAGTGGGGAGTTAGGGTTAGGGAAACCCTAATGCAACATTTCCCTACTTTTGTTGCTAACTGGTGCATTAACGGAGTTTGTTTGCAAATAAATTTCCTTATGTTTTGAGGTAGTAGAATCATATCCTCATTCACACAGGTCCCTTCAGGACTTGTGTGAACATATTCATCTGGCTAGGAAGTGCACTTGCATCCCCTCATAGATGCACAGATCCATCTGACCATGGAACCACAGGGCTGTCTGGGCCCTGCACTTCCATGCCTCCAGAAAAGCAATTTATGTGCTCGATTGTAACTCTTTTTGTGGGGATCACTTCAAAGAAAAAATATATTAAGTGGTCCTCTCAACTGCCAGTGGTTGACTGAATATGGGCAAAGATGTGTTTTTCAGTTTTTTACCAAACAAGACAGTACATTTTTGTCAGTTTGCTCTTAAATCTGCCAAGGTTGTAGCAGAAGATGAGGTACAACTTTGTTGCATTTCTGATGATGATTGGACTTTAATTGTGGATACGACACCATGGTAAAGATTGAAGGTAAGTTTGTGCTGCAGTGCACACCCCATGAATTTTGTAGTACTCATTAACACCATTTCTTCATATAAACATTCTCCCTTAACTCCAATTCATAGACTTATGGTTTGTTAAATAATGATGTTTTTAATCTTTATGTTTTTTATACACCTATTTTCACTTGGTAGTTTGCAGTGACTTAATCTTGTAGTAGTCACTGACACCTTTCTTTTGATACATGCATTGGCCCTCTACTCCTAAGACTGACAAAGTTGCAGCTTGTTAAAATTGTGATGTTATCCTATGGGAATTTACATTTTTATGTTTTTTTTTTTATGGCGCCTGGATTTTGGGGGAAGCATTGTGTTTTACTGGTGTAGTACTCATTGAGACGCTTTTTGATATATACATTGTCTTAATTCCTAATATTGACAGAGATATAGCTTGTTAAGATAGCAATATTATCCTATGGGAATTTTCACTTTTTAATGTTTATGTTTTTATATGTGTTCTCTCTTATTATTCCTTAGTGACTTTGTGTTGTAGTACTCATTGAGACCTTTCTTTTGTTATATAGCTTCTTCCTTAACTTAAACTTAAAAAGTTTAACAGAGTTACAGCTTGTTAAAATTAAAATTCTATCTTATGGGGATTTGTAATGTTTTAATTTGTTATGGTTTTCTGTATGGCAGTACAAGAAAAAAGCTTGCACACCAAGTATGCTATTCAAAATATATATTTTTGATTTCTTTTATATGGAATTGAGTAAGTGCTAATTAATATTTATTGCATTTTTGCACATAAACTTGTGGTTTACATTTTTGATTAGCATACCTGTGGTGTGAGCTCTTTTCCACATACTGCTAGCATTTTGTTTGGCCCATGAACCCATTTTGCTCAGGCAACCCTATTTTAACATTCTGTATTTTTTCTTTGTATGACCCCTACACTTCCGGGGGGTGGGTATTATGTGTTAGTGTTACAGTACTCATTGAGATTTTTTTATATATACCTGTATTGCCCTTTAACTCCAAAAACTGAGGGAGTTACAGCATGATAAATTTGCAGTGTTATCCTATGGGAATTTAAATTTTTATGTTTTTTGTATGGTCCCTGAAGTTTCTGGGGGGTATTACGTATTAGTCTCTCTGGTACTCATTGAGCCCTTTCTATTGATGTATAGATTTTCCCACAACTCCAAATACTGACAGAGTTATCGTGTGTTAAATATCAAATGTATAAAATAAAATGAAGTCCAAATTCTAGTTTCGTATAAACCTATCCTATTTTGTGAGATTCTGTCATTCTCATGAATGAGGATTGCTCCATACAAAACAAAAATGTAAAAAAAAAACTAAGTCCAAATTCTTGCTTCGTATGAACCAATCCTCTTTTATGAGATTGTGTTGTTCTGATGAAAAAGGATTGCTTCATACAAACAAGAATGTGAAAAAGTCCAAATTCTTGTTTCATATGATCAAATTCTTATTTTGTATTGCCCTATTCTTGTTTTGAGAAACCACAGGAAACCAGAAAATTGTCTCTAGAATTTTTTTTTCCAAATGTTTAAAAAAACATTTCTGGGTCCTTTTTCCAAAAAAACTAACTGCAGAATCCAACTAATGGGGCCCAGATTAGGAAGATACATGTACTCACATGTTTCCATAGTATGATTTTTATGGGTTTTCAAAAAATATTTGTTTGGGGGAAAATAATGTAACAATATTACCCCCCAATAAGAAACAGAATCTCCTTTTTCTTATGGCCAAATTCTTGTGTGTGTGTGTGTGTGTGTGTAACAGCAGTCCAAAAGAGTGTACTGAGCATGCCCAGAACATAAATTTCAAATCCTTATAACTCCAGAATGGCTATTATCTTTTCACCAAACCAATGAACAGCACCAGTGTGGGCCAAACTATTTTTACCCTGAAAATTTCAGACCTAAATCCCAAACGATCTGGGCACTAGGCGATGACAAAAACAACAGCAACTAATAAATTATTTTTCTCACTTTTTTCACTAACTGGTTCTCAGAATCTGCACAGCTGACTGGAATGAAACCTGCCATGTCAAGAGACCTTGCCCCCAAGACTGAGCATGCAAAATGTCATGCAAATCTCTTAAATGTGGGGCAAAACTATTAAACAGCAAAGTTGGGGGTTTAACATTAACCAGCCTACTCAACCATAACTACAGTGGTGCTACCGCTCCACTATAACAGACAGACAGACAGACAGACAGACAGATAGATAGATAGATAGATAGATAGATAGATAGATAGATAGATAGATAGATAATGGGTAAGAGTTGTATACAAGGATGTATATCCATCAAGGGGACTTAGTGCTATAAGGTCAAGATCCAGCTGAGTTCTTTTTTGGAAAAATGACCCAGAAATATGTTTTCAACACTTTTTAAAAATCTTTTCGTGAGATGATTTTCTTGTTTCATATGGCAATATAACACAGGAATAGGGCCATATGAAACAAAATTACCTTCATACAAAGAAGAATTTGGACTTTTTTTTCACATTCTTTTTTTTTTATATAAGTGAATCTTTTCTCATGAGAGCGATACAATCTCACGAAAAAAGATTCCTTCATAATGAAAAAAGAATTTGGACTTCGTTTTTTGTTTTGTTTTTTGTTCTCCACATTTCAAATTTAACAAGCCATAACTCCATCAATATGTGCAGTTAAGGGACAATGTATATATCAAAAGAAAGCTCTTAATTTGTACAACAATGTTAATGCATAATACCCTAGAAAAGAATTCAGAGGCCCTATAAAACATAATTTAAAAATGACAATTCCCATAGGGTAACATTGCAAATTAAAGAAGCTGTAAGTCTGTCAGTCTTTGGAATCAAGGGACAATCTGAAAAGGGTCTCAATGAATACTACAGCAGTAACACATAATACCTCTCCCCAAAAATGTAGGGGCCGAGTTAAAAAAACAAAAACCAAAAAAAATGAAAATTCCTCTCAGATAACATTGCAACTGTAATCGGCCATAACTACATCACTCTGTGGAGTTAAGGGAGAATCTACATATCAAAAAAAATTCCCAATGAGTAGTACCACAGTAACACATAATACCCCACTCCCCATATATAGGGGCAATACAAAAAAAGTAACGATTTAAAAAAAAAAGAAAATTCCCATAGGATAACACTGCAACTTTAAAAGTCATAACTCCATCACTCTGTGGAGTTGTGGGTGAATCTATGTATAAAAAAGTGGTCTCAATGAGTACTACAACAGTAGCACGTAATTCCACCAAACTAATGTATTGGCCATATAAAAAACATAAAAATTAAAAAAAATTAAATTCTCATTAGATAACATTGCTACCTTAACAAGCCATAAGCCCACCAATAATTGGAGTTGAAGAACAAAATTGACAATGACTACTATGACCCCATCGGTGTTGCTGAAGCTTTCAACACCCATTTCTCCAGCTGTGCTGACAACCTTCTATCCTACGGCAGGAATATGCACACCCCAACCCTACCACACAGCACCCCCACACATAGCACCAAACCCAAGTCCCACCTTTCATATTCCAGCCAGTATCCACTGCAGAAGTCCTCCATGCCCTATGGGCACTGAACCCTAACAAAGGCAAATGCCTGTCGTCTATGGACGCCAAGTGTCAGTGGCTCAGTAGGTAGCACACTTGCCTCTGAGGCCGGGAGATCAGAGGGCTGTGGGTTCAGTTCCCACATCTGGCACTTGGGTTAATATCCTAGTACTGACACTGTAATGCAGCATGAGAGGGTGCTGCATTTCGAGGTGCCGCTCTTTGGATGAGACGTTAAACCGAGGTCCCATCTGCCTGGATTGGTGGTAGTTCAGGTGGATGTTAAAGATCCCATGGCACTTATCAAAAAGAGTAGGGGAATTTCCCCGGTGTCCTGGCCAAATTTCCCTCATTCACTAAAAAAATACCACCAACAGCTTAATCTGGTTCAAGGTCAGTTGGAATTCATCTGTATCCCCCTCCCCCGGGTCGTGCCTGAAAATAGGCAGGATTTGTCTAGTGCACTTACCCGGTCAACAAAAGCTAAATAAATAAAATAAAAAGATGCTATTCCTGTCAGCCCCTGCCATGGCCACCCCACTGGCTGCACTCTTCAACCTCTCCTTCTCCCTGGGTAAGGTACCAACGTCCTGGAAAAGGGCCACTGTCATATCCCTCCCTAAAGGCGGTGACCCCTCCTCCCCAGGTAACTACAGACCTATGTCCCTACTCCCAATTCTGGCCAAACTTCAGGAGTGACTGTTCCTGTCCCAACTCTCCCAGTTCTTGGATGCCTCCTCCTTTTTTTTACTCCTTTCCAATCTGGCTTCCGCAAATCCCATTCTACCATCACCTCCCTACTACGTGTCACCGGGAACATCCTCACAGGTATCGACAAAGGACACATCACCACGGCCATTTTTATAGATCTAGCAAAGGCTTTCAATACTATCCCGCATCCCTACTTATCTCAAAACTTACGGATGCAGGTCTAGCTCAACCAGCTATAGACTGGTTCCAAGACTACCTAATGGTAGGGGCATAGCCAGTCAGACTGGCCTCTCGCACATCAAACCCCCTCCCAGTCATATCGGGAGTCCCCCAAGGATCAGTCCTAGGACCAATACTCTTCTCCATTTTTCTTAATGGCCTCCCCTCTGCATGCTCCCACTCTTCCATCCAGATGTATGCAGATGATACAGTTCTGTATGCATCAGGCCCCTCATCAAGCAGTGTAGCATCTCTGCTCCAGGAGGACTTCTCAGCCATCCAGCACTGGTTCATGTCAAACTAGCTATCTCTTAACCCTAAAAAAAGGTGTCTCTTATGTTTGGCTCCCAACAAATACTCTCCTGACAAACCCCGTGTCCCCAATTCTCTACCCTGGAAGGGACACCCCTTGAGCAATGCACTAGCTTTAGATATCTAGGCATCTGACTCAATAACACCTTGATTTCACCTCTCACATAGACTCCCCTGCATAAGAGGCTACTCTCAAAACTGGGGGAACTCTATCAAAACAAAACCTATCTCCCCAAGCAAATGAGGCACACCACAGTACAAAAAATGATACTCCCTGTACTGGATTATGGCGACATAGTTTACTCTATTGCCCCTGCGACTACCCTGGCAAGCCTCGACACCCTATTCCACTCCTTCTGTCGTTCCATCCTTGACTCCCCACAATCCACTCACCACTGTACTTTATACAGCTCTCTAGCCCTACCATCTCTACAAGACCGCAGATTAATAAATTGCACAAGGTTTGCTGCCAAATTCTGGACCCTCTCCCTCCCTCTCTATCTTGAACCTACTTTATCCCAACAACCCCCCCCATGTGCTCCCTAAGAGGCACAGACCCCAGACTTCTACATGTCCCACTTATGCGCACTACCAAAGGCCAGTCAGCTTTTAAATTCAGAATCCCTCAGATCTGGAACACCCTCCTTGCCCTCATCAGACACACACAAAATCCTGGTCTCCATACTAGACTACTCCAAGCACATTTCTCCTCCAGTTGCTCCTGCGAATGCTATAAGCTCCAGCTCTCATAAATTAAATATTGTACAGTAGAAATCCTGTTATGTGTTATGTGTATATCTGGCAGCAAACTCCTGTATTGTTTTGCCTGGAGTTTACATCATACCTCTACCCTATTGTACGTCATACTCAAAAACTGTATTATAATTGTATAAAATCATATGCTATGTATGTCAATCACTGTACTTGTAATTGTTCTATATTTTCCATGTACTGGGCCTAGGCCCCCAAGTCGCATCTGGAATTGAGCATGTTGCTCAGTATGCCTTCCTGGTAAATCTCATAAATAAATAAAATAAATGACACTAACACATAATCCCCCTAAACATTCATGGGGTATGTACTGCACCCTGAAATTACCTCCAATCTTCATCATGACGTCAAATCCACAGTGAAAGTGTGATCATCACCAAAAATGCACCAAATGTGTATCTTGTCTTCCACTACAACCATGGAAAATTTCAGAGCAAACTGCAAAAGATGTACTGACTTATGGGTAACAAATCAAAATCCACATTTTCACCCATATACAATGAACTGCTTGCAGTTAAGAGGGGCACTTAATATATTTTTACCATTGAAGTGAACCCCACAAAAAACAATTACAGCCAAGCACATACAGCACATTGCTTTTCTGGAGGCATGGAAGTGCAGGGGTCTATGGGGCCTGTGCTTCCACAGCCAGATAAATGTGTGCATCTATGGATGGAAGGAAGTGCAGGGCACAGAGGACCCTGCACTTCCATAGCATGATGGATGTGTTCACACTGGGTCCCAACATGACCAGTGAGAATAAGGATATAATTAGACTATCTCAAAAAGCAAGGAAATTATTTTCTAAAAACAGTGTTACTGCATCAGTTAGAGTTCAGATCAAAGCATCAAATGTGGGGGATAATAGTGTTAGGGTTTCCAACCCTAATGTCCAACCACCACTTCCCAAGCAGGAAAAGGAAACAAACTTACAGTTTTCACTGTCCTGACTCTTGGCAAAACAGGGGTGGGGTCTTCTTTGGGGTTCTCAGCCCTAATGTTCACCCTAATCCATGAGCAAATGCAGTGGCATGTGATATGTTTACTTCAGGCAGGGCCTACAGATTGTTGGAAACATGTGGGGAGACACAGTTCTGTATGTTTGAAGACTATATCTCAAGGGATTGAGTGATAAGGTTGAGAACCCCAAGTAAGATCCTACCCCTGATTTGCCAAGAGTCAGAACAGCAAAAAAAATGTTTTTTTCCTTTTCCTGCTACGGGGGTGGGGTGGGGAGTTACAGTTGGGAACCCTAATGCCACATTTCTTTACTTTTGTCAGTTTAATCTGAACCCTAACTGCTGCATTAACACTTTTCTTTGCAAAGAATATATATATATATATATATATATAGTAAAAACAAAATGGTTATATTAAATGCACGCTGAAAATAGAGTTAAAAATCTATGTTATGACCTTCAGGAAATATCTAAAAGAGTAAAAAACAAAGTTAGTGTAGAGGGAGGTAAAATGAGATATATATATATATATATATATATATATATATATATATATGTGGGAAAGAAGAAAGGGAGGCTCCAGGAGAAGAAGTGATAAATGGTAAGATTAAGAGAGAATCTGTGAAACAAAAAAGGTGATGATGGGAAAGATAAAGCATAATGGGAGTGAAAGAGCTAGGGAAGTTCCCAGGTGGGGACTAATTAACAGGGCCTAGTAAGAAGGCTGAAACGTGACAAATGTGTGGGAAGGAGACAGAGATGGACACTTATGGTGAAAATGAAAAATAACTTAAATGAATACAAAAACAAATAGACTATAGGGAAAAAAAAAGGGGATGGCTGAAAGATGTTAGTGGAAAATAAGTCTATCATTTAAACCAGAGGGCTGCTGGGAGCCAAGACAGATGATCAGCTTGGCGTCCATGTTTTTTCTTTGGTCAGGATCCCAGAAGCCCTGCTGAAGGACACAAACAGAAAGGTCATTGACATTGTGGTCCCTGGAGATAAAGAGATGGGTTTAGCAGTTTCACCATTCCTGACCGCTCTGTAATGTTCCCTGAAATGGTCAGCAAGACGCCTACCAGTTTCTCCGATGTAAATAGCTGAACACTTCCTGCAAATAATACAATACACCACATTAGTGGAGGTGCATGAGAACTCCTTGGTGATGTGAAAAACACCTGTAGGCCCTTGAATTTCAGTCACACTGGAAATAAATTTGCAGGTGTAGCAGCGAGTCCTGTTGCAAGGTTTGGTACCTGGGAGGGAGGAACTGTTAGGAGTAGGTAGGCTGCTTTTAACCAGGAGATTCTGCAGGTTAGGTGGCCGGCAGTAGGAGGCAATAGGTGGTTCTGTAAAGGAAGCACCAATGTTAGGGTCAGTTTGCAAAATGGGAAAGTTACTGGTGATGATCCTGTGAAGAGAAGGTGTGCTCTGAAGGAAGGGAAGCACTAGTGGAATTCGCCATTGTTCTTCTGTGACAGTATCCTTCCTGCGGGGGTCAAGGTTACGGGGCATGTTACTCACCCAGGAGAGTGCTTTGTCCACTGTGCTTTAAGGGCATCCCCTGTTGATAAAAAAAACTATTCATTATTTGGGTCTGCTCATCAAAATCATCCTCTTCACTGCATAACCTGTGAAGTCTAAGAAACTGTGAATAAGCCAGGCCATTCTTGACATGTTTAGGATGGAAGGAGCTGTGGAGGAGGAAACTGTGAGAGTCAGTGGGTTTGTAATAAACTGATGTCTTCAGACCAGTGTTCTGTACTGACAGCTGGATATCCAGAAAAGGCAGTGTAGAGGAGGATATTTCAACAGTGTATTGAAGGAAGGATGGACCATGGTAAACTTGTCAAAGAAGACTTGGAGGGTCTCCCTGGAGCAGGAGGTGGCCCCCACACAGTCATCAATGTAGCATTTGTAGAGTTCAGGCACAGTCCCTGTGAATGAGAGAAAAAAATGTTCCTCTACCCAACTCACAAACAGATTAGCAAAGCTGGGACCCATCTTGGCACCCATGGCAACTCCACTGACCTGCTGAAAAAAACTGTTATTAAAAGAAAAAGCATTGATTGTAAGAACCAGTTCTGCCAGATGAGTTAGTGTGCGTGTGGGTGGTTTCTATTTTGTAGTCTCATATCCTTGATGTGAGTGAAGGTAGGCCTCCTGACATTCCTGCGCTCATATTTTTTTCTTCATCGGACATGTTCATCATGGGAGATCTTTGACAGAATGGAGGTTGAAAGGATGAGAAGGTAATATATATATATAACAAGTCTGGGAGCAATCAAATAAAAATATAAACCCCTGCAACTCTCACTCACCAAATAAAAATGAAGCCCACCATTTTTCCTTAGCACCTTGAAGAGAAAGATGGAGGGAATCACCATTTGAGCTCAGAAGCACCTCCACAGCCTGCTTCATGGAAATCAACAGCCATATTTATTTGGGACACAATCACTAAATGCCATGAAGTGAATGACATGCACAGTTGTGTGCAAATATATGGCTGCCAACTTTGTTAAGGCAGCAGTACTAGATAATCAGGAAGTGATTAAGTTCCAGTTTTGTGGTGCCACAGTAAATATGTCTGTTGCCTAATTTTCAGCCAAGCTCCCCCTTCACATCACATCATGGCTTTTGTTTACTTCAGTGGGATCCTGTGCTGTACATTCCCGTTTTCCCTGTGTAGTACTGCAAGTTATACACATCTACGGTTGGCAGCAGAGCGTTCCAGTTCAACATGGCAGGTGGAAGAAATGTAAACAAAAACAAAGGAAAACAGCAAATTACAAGGTGATAGTACAGTGAAAACAAAAATGATTACCAGGTAAATGCTCAACAGAGCACAGGGAACAAACTGTTGCAAAAGATCCAATTTTTGTTATCTAGTACTGCCGCTTTATAGGCACCCATCTTCTTCTAATGGGTTCACTTAGAAATTAATGGTGATCATCTTGAAAGGGGCACTGAAATAGGAGGCTCCCAGCTGTATGTAAAAGTTTGGGCTGCCATCTTTATTAAGTGAATTAACTTGCTTTAAAATGGTCTCATCCCATTGAAAATAATGATGGCCTTCTTTAAAAAGAGCAAACCCTATTGAAATGAATGGACAGTGATACAAAACATTAATTTGGCTAATACATCTTTATTTAAATAACAGAACAAGAATTTGGTCTGGAATTGTTTTTTAAAGATGTGATTTGATGGACTTTGCTTACAAATAATTGTACTTTTACTACAGCAACATTTTCTCAGTGGCACTACATCTAATCTGTGATGCCCCATCCTCTGCATGATGGCAGCTCCTTCTCATCCTTTCAACCTCCATTCTGTCAAAGATCTCCCACGATGAACATGTCCGATGAAGAAAAAATTATGAGCGCAGGAATGTCAGGAGGCCTACCTTCACCCACATCAAGGATATGGGGCTACAAAATAGAAACCTTCTGCAGGACATCTTGTCCATTGTCTTGTCACAGGGAATGTCAGTTATGTAAGCCATTCAAAATGACTGGGCTACATTAAAACTATCTCACCACTCTCCACAGTATCTACCAGCCTACAGCCATCATCCTTCTTAGCTTTACCTCACAAAGATGCTATCGACTGGCTTGAGCAGTTCCAAGCCTCAATTACCTTCTGTGGTTGGACTGACCCCCTGCATGTCTTCAGTGCCTCCTGCATATCTTGTTTCTGACAGGGACTGCCATTTCCTGCTTCAACACACTTACAGAACAAGTTAAAGGAAATACTATCACCTTGCATGTAATGTTTAAAGATCACTTAATGCAAGCTCGTCTGCCCTGGTTACTGGAACAACAGCTGTGAGAATGCATCATGCAGCCCTTCAAATCTCTGGAAGCCTCCATAGTGAACAGTGAGTCATGCTGCAAACGTCTGCAGAAAATGGAGATGGGTCAAATCACAGCCCCTGTCAAAGGACTGCTCCATTCAAGAACTTCTCTCACAACTTTATCCTTATATTTTCCAACAGAAGCTGACAGCTTGGATGGACACTATCCAAGCTGTGCAATCTGGGCAGGAATCCACATTCATGTTAAATTCCACAAGTATGCAAGGACCTCAATCATCACAACTGCCTGCATTCACAACATGTGTCCAGCAGCAACAAGCAAAGATAGACTAACTCATCACATCCATCAATAATTTATAGCTGAGCTCAACTTGTTCCTCTGAGTCCCCTGTCAATGCTCTACAACCACCTTGACAGCCACATGATCAACCACTACCATCTCTACAGTCTGTTATCTGTCAGTGGTGTGGATTCAGAGGACAAACTACTGAAATTTGCAGAAAGCTAAAGTATGACAATAGGAATAACAGGAACCCAGGACAGCCACTGCAGCAGCATCAGTAACATAAATGCAAGTACTCACAGGATCAGGAGAACATCACAACTGACTGCCCCTTTGACTCACTCAACTTACACAAGCAGTGTCCTCCAACTCCAACAATTAACTCTGACACAATCTAGCTTCCAGGAGCAGCGGTACCTGTCATCTGATCACCAATTCTAGCAAATTACACCTCTGTGACCCTGTGTGATTGCTGGACGTTAGTCCACGCATGTCTTGATAGACACCTGAGCAGACATCTTAGTCATAAACACTAACATTCTGAACAACAAAGCCCTTCGTCAGTCATCTTATGTCTTTCCAACTGTCTTAAAGTACATTATTACAGCAAATGCTTCTTCAGTACCTATCACAGGAGTTGTCTGTCTTAAGCTATACTTTGGCTGACAGCAAGCTACTGTCAAGTTCTACCTGGTGACTGATCTACAACCTTCAGTGATTCTTGGCATGGGCTTTCTCAAACATCACAAAGCCATCCTGCCTTTTGCTTCAAATAGTTAATGGACTACAGATGTTGCAAAATGTTATTTCCACAGCGTAACTGCTACAAAATCAGCAATTTCTCTGTGCTAAATATTTCATGAAATTGTAGTGAAATTATGAAATTTCACCTGCAATTTCATCTGCAAATGTGCATTGTTATTTGAGAAAATACATCTAATCTGGTTGTAATGGGATGTGTGAAAATCATATAGTTTGTCAGATTGGGGAACAAGGAGGAGTGCAGAAAAGTGAAAGGGTTAGTGAGATGGAGAAGTGATGTGCTAACAGTTGGAGCCCTCCATCCCTGATGCCTCTCTCCCTAGGTGCCTACTAGCTGCCTCCTCTCTACCTCTGGCTGGCTGCTTTTCTGCCCCCCCCAGGTGCCGCTACTTCTGCTGGCTCCTCACCTGCTGCCTGTTTGGGTGCCTGCTGCATCCTCCTTGGCATCGCCGGTGCCATTGCTCCCCTGACCACAGTCCCACTCCTCACCACCCCTGGTATTGGACCATGCTATGGCTCGATCTGATAGACAGTGGGGCTCTCTGGTGTTCACCGATCCAAACCTCACCTTCTGAATTAAATCCAAGATCAAGATAGGTAGAGAGAGGGATGGGGTGAGTGGCACCCCGGGCTAGCTGCTGTTGCTCCTGCTGCTCCTGCTCCTGCTCAGTACTGGCCATGGTGGGCAGATGGGCAGAGGAGGGTCCAGATCACTGTCTCGCTGCTCCCTCTGAGGAAGCAGCTCTGGACTATCAGATGCCACTCCGAGAGTGATATGTCAGAGGAGGACATGTTGGAAGAGAAAGACAGAGAGGAAGCAGGAATGGAGACTAAACATTCACACACACACACACACTCACAGGCAGGGCAAGGTGAGGCAATACCAGCAAACATCGCTCTAGTGAACAAACTGAACATTAACAAACTCCTCCTCTCCACAACCTGATGACAAAGAGAGAAAGAGAAATTACTTCAGTAGCAGCAGCAGAAGCAGATGATAGCAGCCAGTCAGCAGCAGCAGCAGGGGCAGCAGCTCACTGCTAGGGATGAACAGGACGGATGACATCAATGCAAATCCCATTGCTTGGCCAGGTGTAATGCTGGGGATCTCAGTGGGTTTGTCAGAAACAATGGGATAAAGTTCTGCCCCATGCATTCACTCACATTTCTGCTTTTGCACCGATGGTTGCCTTTTACTATACACCCTCTCCAATGACATAGTTACAATGCAAAGTGCTAACTTTATTTTACCTTATTTTCTTGCTTCTTGTCTTGCCTCTTGACACAGTATGTGATCTGATATAATTTATTGTTTCTCTTTCTCTCTAGTCTGAAAGCATTTAGTAGTACAAATACTCAGATAGACAGGGTTGGTCTGTACTGTCTAATTTACTCAGTTGTACCTTGTGCCTGACACTAGTAGCGAAATTGCAAAATTTGACCTGTGGGTGGCCAAATTTCACTCACGAGCAGCAAATTTTGCCAGTTAGAGGGTGAAATTTTGAATTTTGCCCCTCAAAATACTTTGTGAACTGTGCAAATTCCACAGAATATTTCACAGGGCAAAATTTTTTGCACAACACTACACTGTACTCCCGGAGGCAACTTGCAGCTACAGACTCATCACTGTGCTGCCCAAGAAAGAGATAATTGGGATTGCCAAGATTCAAAGTGAACCACTCCCACAAGGTGTTGTTGGCATCACCATAGGCTCTTCCATACTGAATTCTTCAGGTTTTCTCCCAGGAAGCACCTTGTCTCCTGTGCATGGCAGCACAGTATTCCAAAAAATGTTGCAACTTTACAGATGAGTCAATTTTGATCTCCGAAGGTGCTAAAATCAGAAAGTTTGTCTGTCCACAGGAAACATCTCCATCTCATGCAAGAACCTCAGCATGGTTCCATCATCTCTACATCCATCAGTGCTACCACCACCACTCCAGCTTTAACAGTGTTGTCCCTCAGTAACTGAGTATCTTCTTCCAAGCTTCCAGCACCTACAACAGAAAAGCAACAGCCTTTAGATTTCCAGGAGGACCACCCAGATGTCTTTGTTGGTCAACAAAAAGCTTAGCAGCTGCAGTATCTTGCAACACACCATAGAGGTGCAGTATAGTCAGAAACTTATCCAACAGTGAGCCTAAAAAGTAGGACATAAACAGAAGCAAGCCATAGAGGGCATGATAAAGACATGCTTGAACAAGACATAACTGAAGAATCTGCAAGTCCTTGAGGTGCACCATGTCTGCTGGTGGTAAAGAAAGACAAAAAAACTACAGCCATATCAAGCTGCCACTTGGTGGTCACAACTAAATTTTAAATAAATATATTCTAGTAGCCCAGATTATTAGCTAAAGAATTTGCATTTAGGCATTAATTGTATGTGATTTGAACTATATTATAAAATGGTGAGGGAAAATCCTGGAATCTGATTGGCTATTGTTCATGTAGCAATTATGTTCCACACATGGAAAATAAAAAGTGATGCAAAATCTACACTGGTCACTACTGGAATCATTACGGTAACAGAATGTTAACAATTCAACTGGAAGCCATTGTTTTTTGCCCTGTAATGGTAAGCATCACATTGACTTGCACTGGGCCCTAAAAATAAAACTACCTTAAATACAAAATAAAACAAATGAATTAAATGTTGTTTCCCTGATCATCACACTCTCCTTACACACATAAATTAGAAGCATTAAATATTGTTTATAGTTTTCATTACAACTGTTTTTTTGTTGACAATGAAAAATCCCCTTCTACTTTTCTCTACCCATCAGGGAAATCTCTTCTTCTTGCCCTGACAGCGAGATAATTGAGTATCTGGCTGTAACATAGGCCTTTGTTGTCTGTTGTACAGTATGTTAGGACAGTAACATTCTAGTAGTGGAACTGAGCAGAATTTTGAATCCATGTATTCCATGGTAAACACTCTATGATAAATAGTACATATCTTGAATGTGGGGAAAAACAGAGGAAAATAAAACAGGAGAAAAAAAGTAGACAATGATATCCTCAATGACATCATTTGCAGTGGGCAGAAGGACTATTTTATCATAAATGCACACAAGTAAATCTATCATTTCTACATATAAACATGTTTTTTCCAATTGTAAAAAGTGTTTTTAAGAAGGAGACCATTTTATAAGCACAATAAGGAACTCTGGGATGTGCATGGAGCACATTTTACTGCACAGCCAACAGCCAAAGTCATTCAGCCTTCAGCCTTTTGCCTTATTACATCCCTGGCCATGTGGTAAAATGTGTTCCACCCACACCCCATGCCTTATTGCTTACTTAGTTCCTTGAACCATCTCTACATAAAATGTAAAACTCCAAGTCCTCTTAGCTTTTACATATAGAGTACTGAAACACATTAACATATAAATCATATTCCTGCAATTATTCACTCACTGGACAAATACATAAGATGTTGTTAGGCACTTGTGACCCTTTAAAAACTTTCCTAAAAAACATACTTGACACAAAATAATAAAAATCAAAATCAGCCAAGCATAAGCCAAGAGGTTCCGTTTGCACACTGGGTTCTTTCAAATTACAGTACATAGCACCAGTTTGTAAAGTTTTATCAGAATATTTGCTTTATAAATATTATTGCCATATCTTGCTTCTTTGTTCTATTTCAAAGTAAACTGGGTAGAGATAATTGATGGAACTAATAGCTGCTTCATCATCCAATAAATATCTACAGGCATCAGGCACTTATTAAATGTTGTGACAATACAGTTCAACTATGTGTTATTAGAGGAAACGTTGGGGTTTGCCTCTAATTCAAAAATAGCTTAAAGCATATAAGTTTTCCCTTGGTAACTTGTTTGAGCCTGAGCTTTATTCTGTTATTTTAATGAGTCACAGACCATGGCTTTTAGTTTTCTTTAATGAGCAAAACAAAAAAAAATAAAAAGAATCAAAAGCAGTACCTCTAAATGTAGAGTCACCGTAGGGTGAAATAAAACAAGTAGAACACCATTAGTATTGTAGTAATCATATGGGGAAGGGGGGTTGAGCAGTAGGCAGATTTTCAGGGTGTACACCAAAAAAATTCTCTCACAGAGAGTTTTACATAAAGTCATAAGGTTTCTATGATTTCTTGTCACTCAGCACCTTCAATAACTGTCCCAATCAAATTCTGGTCAATTAGTTCATAACATTCCTTTTATTTGACCTCATGGGCTCCATTATACCATTCTCTATGTCGGGCCAAATTCATCTTCTTTACATTTAGAAAATGCCTTAAAGTACTTCTAGTGCTAACTTATCTGTCTTCTGAGAGCAGGAAACAGTTATCCGGACCTCAGGTCTTCATGGTTCAGTGCAGTACCTGGTTAAGCCTCTGGCCTTCATGGAGCCATAACCAAACTAGTTATCAGTCTTCCCAGCAGAAAAAATAACAGCAAATCCCCACAACAAAAAAATGCTGCTCCTATACTGCAAAAGCATTATCCAAAAACAAGTAGCTCCTATAGCAGGCTAGCATGAGGAATGCCACCAAGCACTCTATGCACTCCAAACTATCAGAACAAGCCATCGAATAAAAAACAAACAATAAGCTTTTAAATTTCAAAACAAAAAGTCACTTGAGGTAAAATGTAATATTTCCTTTCATAAAGACTTAAGGCCCCTAATTACTTCCACAAAGGTAATCTCCAAAGTATATACCTTCTTATATGATTGGTGATTTCTGGAGGCCTTTGGTTCAAACTTTTCCCACAATGGAGGATAGATTGGCAGGTCCTATGGAACAATTGCCATCGTTTTGTAGCTCAAGATAGGTTACGGTTGATGCAATTTAATATATTACACAATCTTTATTATTCCCCCCAAAAACTGGCGGCCTGGGGTGTAATAACCTCCAATCTATGTACCAGATGTGCACAGAGTGAAGGTAATTTGTCACACATTTTTTGGGAATGCCCTAAGATAGCTCCTCTTTGGAGAATGATACAAGACAGAGTTGATCCATTATTGGGGTTGTCTAACTTATTCTCGCCTGAGATATGCCTCCTTGGGGACTACTCTCAGATATCTGTGAATGCTCGTAAATATCACATAGCCATGATTTCCATGTCCATGAAAAAGTTAGTCCTTAAATATTGGAAGGATGCTCAGTCATGCCTCTATTCTGAGTGGCTTAACGAGTTTTTAGCAAATCTTAGAACAAAAAAGACTATTTCTAGTTTAAATAATAACAAGGTGAAATATCAAAAGATCTGGGCTCCTTTACATATGTTATATTCTACCTAACATGTCTGATGCGTTTTAAATACGGAATTGTATACCTTAGTACACCTGGACTGTGGGGGAGGTGGGGATGGGATCATGTATGTTGATTCGTATCTGTTTACAAGCTTTATTGTATAAACATGGTCCTGTCCTTTGTAAAATGTAAAACTTAATAAACTTTATGTTGAAAAAAAAATGTAATATTAAACAAAGAACTCAGGCTAATAACAGGGGTATAACTAGACCAAACAGTACCCTGCTACTAAGCAGGGGCAGAGTGCAGATAACGGCTGCATGCCCTAATTAACTGAAGAAAAATAAAAAATCACCTGCACTCCAGAGCCAGGAGAGCTACTAACCCCCAGTGAAGGTAATAAATTATACCAAAACCCTTGTTGTTGCAAAATATGGATTTTATTCCAAAAAAGAGAGAAAGTAGAGGCACGTACAATCTCTGCCAATTAAGGCTTCATCAAGGGATGGTCCTAGCAGGTAAGACAATCAATTTATTTTCTGAAAATTCAAATTTGGTGATGTCAAGTATTTCAATCAATCACAGAGCTTGCTTACAAAATATACAATCAAGTGATTCTTTTCATGGTATAATGAATTAAAAAATCTCTAACATAATCTCAATAGTAAAGACAGCTTGACAGATTTCAAAAATCATTCCCAAGGCATAAAAATATATGCACAAACACGGTTAGGAAGGGTAAAACAATTTGAACGCATATGGAGACTATGGGTTTTTTATAGTACCCAATTAGACAAGTCTTTTATTCCCTAATCAGGTTAAAGTAATAGAACTAGTCCTGGAGGTGAAAGTGGAATGTCCTATGTCTCTAGACATCTACTGGTATTGTCTTACCATGGACTTGAACATTTTCAGTCCTGTATAAAGTCATGTAAACTGGTGATTTTTTCTTGTGACATTACTTATGTAACATGTATCCTTGCTGTAATGAACGGAATAAAAAAATAAAGAATATATATATATATATATATATAAATATATATATATATATATATATATATATATACACACACACACACACACACACACACACACACACACAAGTTAAATCAGCCAGTCAGATCACTCCATTTACATAATGGTGTTTTTACAGCTAAAATGCTAAAAATAACTGATCTGTTGTTGTTGCTGTCCAATACTAATAGTGTCTACAGTTCTGACATTATAGTGTGGCCACATCATAATAATTTTTTCTATATAAATACAAATACTGGATGAATACTCTTAGGAATTTAATTCACAAAATTATAGCTACTTTCATTATGACTTACATCTATACATTTCTTACAGTTATTAGACAAATAAATAAGTTTCAACCTGAAATGCTTCAAATAGACATTAAATCAGGAAATAAATTCAATGCTTCAGGCCATAATTTATAGCATAGTTATGCATGAATTGCAGATGAATGTACATTCATAGGTAACTTGGAAGGGAAACATGAAACAAAGCAGTCTTTTCAAATATTTGAGTAAATGAAAAATAACACAAAATACTATATAAGTAGTAGGAATTATCCTAACCTAGTACCATATATCATGTGAATAACAGTAGTTCAGACCTTCACAAACAGCACCCCTATTGCTGAGGTATTTTGGTATTGGGGGGTCCCATATAGATAGAATCTCTCAATCCATTTCATACAGATATTAAAATACAACTATACCAAAATTTCAGTGAATGGGAACTCCAAATGGAAATTCCCAAAGGATAGATAACAGTCAGGAGGGGTAGAAGGGGGGAAGAGAAGAAGAAAATTATTTTCTTTAACTAAATTGTCACAAATAATATCAGCTATTAAAGAATGGTCCAATTTCCTGCTTATGTATAGAACAGCCACTCAAAGGTGGTCAAATTATATCTTCTCATAAAGAGGGTTTTAGGTTCCATTCTCTATTTACACCGTCTGGAGCTAAAGCATTCAAAACATACATCCAATACATTTCTCTTTGTTCAAATCTATTCAGATGGCCCCCTATCTCTCCTACCTACCCTTACTTGTTTAATACCAGAAAAGTGTAGACAGGCTGGGTCATTGTTGTGCTTCTCAGAAAAATGTGTAGCAACTGGACTGGTCAGGTCTACATTTTTAATGTCCTTGACGTGTTCTTGTAACCTCACATTCAAGGTCTCAGTGTTCTTCCCACATATAATGTTTGTCATGGGCACCACAATGCATAAACCACATGTGTGGCAGCACATGATACGAACTGTCTAATTTGTATAATCATATCGTTTATTGGTGCAATTAGTGTTTTCCCAGGTTGACAATATGTACAAATATTACAGTTACCACACTTGTACATCCCAGGGGGTTTAATGGGTTACGAGGTTTGGTATTGAGGTATTTCCCTTTGAAACTGGCTATTGACCAGGATATCTCCCAATCTCCTACCCTTGGAAACTGAGATCATAGGTTTATCTCCAATAGTATTGACTAATAATGGATCATTGAGTAAAATGGGTCAATATTTAGTCACAATATTTCTTAATTTCCCTGCCATGTCATTAAATTCTGTAACAAAACTTATTACACCGCAGTTCTGATCTCCTGTATTATTTTTATGTTTAGTAAGCAGTAATTGATTTCTATCAAAGTCACTGGCTCTAGCCAGTGCTTTTTCCAGTATGTCATTACTGTCGCCTCTGTTAAGAAATCTAATTATAAGGTCTTCTGCTTGTAGCTTGAATGTATCATAATTACTGCTGTTTCTGTGCAGTCTCAGAAAATGGCTGTAGGGAACTGAGTCCTTAAGGGACTTCAGATGTGAACTAGATGCCAATAAATAGGAGTTTGTTGCTGTAGATTTCCTAAACCCCCAGTGGTAATCAAACTGTCAACACCCCATGTCAGAATTGTATAAAGGAACTCTATCTCTATAGCATCACATTTATGTGTAAATCTCAAATTCCTGTCATTAATATTAAGCCATGCCATGAAATCTGCAATTTCCGTATCCATACCCTGCCAAATACAAAGTAAATCATCTATAAAATGAATCCACTTAACAATATTTTTGCCAAATGGATTAATTTGTGCACTGAACAGAACAGTCTCCTCCCAATAGCCTAAAAATAAATTAGAAAAAGAGGGGGCCATAGCCACCCCCATTGCTGTACCACATTTCTGTAGATAGAAAGTTCCATCAAACTCAAAATAATTGTGTTTTAACACACACTCAGAGCCATACAGAATCAGATTTGTTGACATGCTACTATTGAGATGATCTTGTAGCAAAAAATAGCTACATGCCTGCATGCCATCTGAGTGACATATGGAGGTGTAGAGAGATTCTGTGTCTATAGTGAGCCGCAGCTTGCTCTCCTGCCATTGAAAATACTGTAACATTTCTAGTACATGCATAGTATCATGAGTACATACAGGCAAGCAGTGTACAAGCAGGGAACCCACCCCAGAAACTATGGGGACGACCTGGTGGATTAGTCAGATGTTTGTGCATTTTAGGTAAAATATACAGGTTTGGGGTTATGGGAAACTTTGGATACAAAAATAGAAATTCTGATTCTGATATTTCACCTTCTGATTCGGCAATTTCCAAGAGGGACAGCAACTCACTTCTATGCTGTGACAAGGGATCATTGTTAAGTAATAAGTAATTATCAGTGTTCTCAGGTAATTTAAGCACTTTACTCCTGTAAAATTCCCTATCCATAATTATTAAATCCCCCGTCAGCTTGTTTAAAAACCAAGCTGTTGTCTTTTTTCAGTTTTGTTAATGCTTGGCATTCTGTAAATGACAAATTATTATGATGTGGTGTGCTTCCCTTCATTTATGACCTTTTTGACTTCTTTAAATACCGTATTTTCGTATGCCATTATATTTGGATTCAAACTCTGAGGACAGAACATTGATTTAGGTTTAAACAATTCTTTTCTCATACGTTTAAATCAACTGCATTTACATCATATGAGACATCAAAACATTTATCAGTACTCACAGAGTCAAATGCCCAAGTTTCATTAAGTAAGTCCTCTAAACTCAAAAGATTTTGTAAATCCAAACTGTCCTTGCCCCTCACCCACAAATCCACCTGTGTTTCTTCAAAATCACACACTAATTCAGTATTTGTCTATTCCCTTGTCCCTGGTATATCACCTAAACTCAAGAAATCCAAAAATAAAATATCCTCGTTATAGTCCTATAGTGAGCTCCCTATGGCAACTGCCAAAAATCCCATAGTATCCAATACAGGTCGCAGACGTCTCAAGAAATTATCCCTATGTTTGATTCTCCAAAATAATTTTTCCAGATCAACAATTATATTGAATTAATTTGGTTTTGAGCTTGGAATGAAAGAAAGTCCCTTCCTTAGTAATTTCATTTGTTGCTCAGAAAATGAGGTACTGGAAAGGTTAACTATCTGCCACTCCTTGTCTTTGGTCTGGTGCTTGGATCTCCTACTTCCCCTCTGACCCCGCTGTGTCCTCTTCCATTTTTTGACATATTTTTGGATTGATTTACTTCTGATGGGCCCTCAGAGAATGTTACCCCTTGTATCTGAGGGGGATTTGGTATGTTGTTACTTTCTGGATTTTTAATTTCAGAGTCCACTGGATTTGTCCAGTATAGTGACTCTCATTCTCTGCTTACATCGACACTGTCTCCTACGTGATCCATATCTGGATCTTCCCCTTGAATTGGATCTGTTTTGCCATGACCAATTAAATCATTGACCCTCCTTATAGTCTAGAAGGTCTCTCTCTCTAATTTATGCTGTTTCGTTTTAATAATTTCCTTTTCTTGTTTTTTGAGCCTGGTTTACAAATCTGTATCAAGTTGTTTAAATTCTGGATGTGTCGTATGATTTTTCAAAGCTTGCTTTGTTTTGCCTATCTCTTTAACAAGTTTCACATATTTGGTAGAGTAATTTTTAATGATTAATTTAACAAAAGTGAGTACATACAATTGCACTGCATCCTCCCACTCCCTAGTTGCTAGAAACTCCTTAAATCCACCTGATGGAACTATTGACACCCTCAGCCCTTTTGGTGCTATGTCATGGTTCAAACACTGTTGATGACTGCTAATGTTGAATGTTAAGTTTATTTCTGAAAATAGCTGGTGTTCTAGGGTTGAGAAAAATGTTTTCAGCTCACCCGTGTCTGCCATTGCTTCATTCCCTGGTGTTATAAGTTGTAATTTAACTGTTGCCAAATGAGTTGTCAGATCATCAGTTGCAGAAAGACAAACAGGCTCATCATCTGATGAAATAGTCTGATTCTCAGTGTTCATACCAAAATTCACGTAGGTAATTTTCTTTAGGATAACAGCCCACTAATGCCTATTACCTGGTTCCTTCACCTCTTGTCACTAATGAAGTGACACCCATGCTGCAGCACAAGTGCACAAAGCAAAACTAGACCAAGTAGTACCATGCTACTGAGCAGGGGCAGGGTGTGAATGAGGGCTGTGTGCCCAAATTAACTGAAGAAAACCAAAAAATCACCCACACTCCAGAGCCAAGAGCGCTACTAACCCTCCAGTGAAGGTAACAAATTATACCAAAATCCTTGCTGTTGCAAAATATAGTTTTATTCCAAAAAAGAGAGAAAGTAGAGGTACGTACCCGATTATCCAACCCTGACCATAACAAAAATCATGTGAAAGACCTTATTGTTGGACTGTTAGACAGTTTGTTGGGTTCCCTGAGCCATTATACCCACGAGGGGCACTGCTGAGGCAGGTATGAAAGGGGCAACAGCTCTTAGCAAGCCCGCTGCTGTTTCCAGAAATTATACTGATGGTGGGCTTTGCTGAGGCAGGTACAAGACATGCAGCTGCTCTTAGCAAGCTTGCTGTTGTTTCCACAAATTATACTCATAGTGGGCCTTGCTGAGGCAGGTACAAGAGATGCAGCTGCTCTTAGCGAGCTTGCTATAGTTTATAAAAATTATACCAATTGTGGACTTTGCTGAGGCAGGTACAAGAGGTGCAGCTGCTGTTAGTGAGCCTGCTGCTGTGTCCAAAATTTATACCTAAGGTGGTATATCTGAGGCAGGTCAGAGAGGCACAGCTGCTCTTACTGAGCCTGCTGCTGTTTCCAAAAATTATACCTATGGCGGGCATTTCTGAGGTAGGTACAAGAGGCGCAGCTGCTCTGATTGAGCCTGCTGCTGTTTCTGGCAGGCATTGCTGAGGTAGGTAGGTAGGTAGGTACAAGAGGTGCAGTTGCTCTTAGCAAGCCTACTGGTTTTTCCAAAAATTATACCCATGGCAAGTGTTGCTGAGAAAGGTACGAGAGATGCAGATGCTGTGACTGAGCCTGCTGCTGTTTCCAGAAATGATACCCATGGTAGGCATTGCTGAAGCAGGTACAATAGGTGAAGTTGCTTTTAGTGAGCCTGCTTTTGTTTCCAAAAATTATATCCATGGTGGGCATTGCTGAGGAAGGTACAAGACACACAGCTGCTGTAAATGAGCCTGTTGCTGTTTCCAGAAATGATACCCATGGTGGGCATTGCTGAGGGAGGTATGAGAGGTGCAGCTGCTCTGAATGAGCCTGCTGCTGTTTTCAAAAATGATACCCATGGCGGGCATTGATGAGATGGGTATGAGAGGCACAGCTGCTCTGAATGAAGCAGCTGCTGTTTCCAGAAATTATACCCATAGTGGGCATTGATCAAACTTACATAATATAAAAGAGATTAATGACAAGAGAAAGTGAAGAGTAGCATGGCACATGTGGCTGGCATGATGGCAGAGGTGATGGTTCTGTTCATTTTGTACACAATCCAGGGCCCCATATTCAAAAGTGGCTTGGTGCATGGTGCAAGTGAATGCACTGCGCAGTGACTTGTGCCAGGACAAAAGAATGGGATATTCAGAAATTGCACCAGGAAATGCAATCACGCACACATGTCTGAATATCCTGAGTATGCATGATTCCACAGTGGGACATGTGTGGCACAGCAGGTGACCTGAGACCAGCATAGAGCATACTGTACTGCATGATGTGAAACCACTTGCATGGCATGCAGAATTGCAATATTCAGCCAGGATATGCAAATGGCCTCATTGCACAATCGGCACCCAAACAGCACATTTGCATCTCATTACTGGAATGTATTCAGGCCATTTGCATACCATAAGCATGTGCAGTTCCAATGTTGCAGGGCAGCACCACCACTCCACAAAGGTGTTCAGGAGGTACTGCAGTCTAGCAAGCAGGTGAGAAGTCATGTTTGTGTGTGGGTGGACTGCATTGGCCTGAGTACAGTGCTATTACCCATGGCCATGTACATGCCCATGGTGGCCACATGCACAACACTGGAAGGGTCCGGTGTCTATGAGCATGCCCATGTCACCTCTGGGCCACAGGTGGTGCCACTTCTGCCCCAAGCTGCCAACGGTTGTGCAATGTCCACTACCAGAACTGTACACCGACCCACCACAGAGCCCTTGTAGCATTGCCGCAATGCATAGTTGGCATCAGAGTTGTATGTGGCTCCTGGTGGTGTGGGTCTGGCATGAACATACTATATGTACCTATGGTGTACCACTGTGGGTGCGTGTCACTGGTCAGTCCCTGACCCATGCCATGCTGTCACTATTACCATCATGCATGCTGAGCATCATTGTCCCAGACATCACTATGGGTGCATGCCACCACCAGGTAACACTCTTATGGCCACATGGGTGTAGGCCATGGCACCTGGTACATGTGCTGGGTTTGCCAACCAGACAATGACTCCAGGATGGTGAAATCCCTTGCAGTGACAATCTCAACAGGTTTCGAGATTGTTACTGTGAGGGACCCGAGGGTGAAATTTCACCCTTTAGATGTCTTTCACCCCCCCTTCGAATCAATTCTGACTCAGAGTTACATATATAAAGAAGGTGAGATTTTGCCTGTCGACATTGGGGATCTCGCCATGCTGAACTTTGACAGCACTGTTGTCAGTTTCGGCATGGTACAACCCATATGCTGCTTTGTGGCTCTCTGGTCTGCTGGTGAGCTAGGGATGCCCAAGTGCACTAGCATATGGCAGCTGGGCATCTACAACCTGGGTGTGGTGAGGAGATGGTGGCTGTCTAGGCAGTGTCAGTGGTATGACAGCAGCTGTGGCTTTGGGTTCTACCATTCCATCATGATTGCTGTGTGTGGGTGCCTGGAGCACTTCCCGGTGCACCACCAAGGGCTGTCGCAGGATCGTCTGCCTGCAGTTTAGCAGCCTGTCTGTGGGGTGGCTCACCAATTTAGGGCAGCCTTTTCCTTGCCTAACTCTGTGTGGCACAAATGTGGGATGCACGGCACATGCACCACTCATTTTGACTGAATATACAAATGCAAAATGTATTCAGGTACCCACCCCGTGTTTCTGCGCAGTATACATTACAGTATATCTGCATGATCGAGCATTCCGACATGCATGACACATTTCTCCCTTTTGAATATCATGCTTCCACGCATTTTCCAGAATGTGCCACACATTTCCATTTTGTGCTGCACATCTCTTTTGAATATGTGAGCCCTAGTCATCATATTCAGTATCACTGTTTACAGGCTGCTGTTCATGTTCAGGGTCAGACTCGCATAATTCAGTGTTGCGACAACTGGGAAATTGTCAGTATTCATTCTGAGAAAAGTAAGCCATTCCACATTTGTAGAACTTAGCAGTGTTCTGTGATCAGTGACTATTCCTCCTGCTGCACTAAATATGCATTCGGAATATACGTTTGAAGGCGAATGAGATACATTATTGTAAGATTTGCTAGAACTGGTCATATTGTTCTCTTTTGTTTTCTATACAGTAATGGACCTTCCTTCAGATCAGTCTCAGTATGGTCTGCAGAATGCTCCAGGATCATTGTGCTGTGAGACAGTTACCAGTCTGGCAGATGAACCAGCTGCACTTTCTTTACAAGATATGAGTCCATGTTATTGTAGGTGACTCAGAAGTGATTTGGCTTTCTGATCCTGAACATACAGTGGGATGCCTGAGAAGCAGCTGCAGATGTCCTTTCCCTCGCTGATGATACTGGTGATTGTGAAGAATTGATAGATGTGTTATTGTCTGCGCCAGAAATGCACTGTGATGGTTCGGTAGCATTTGACTGCTGTACATCGGTTAACGATGTTTGTAGGAAAATGTCACATCTGAGTACCAGAAGATCTCTCCAATACTCAGTGTCTTACTCTGGAGGAAGCAGGCATCTAGCAACATAGCCAACACATACGTGTCATTCTTAAACATGGCATTTAGTCTCTGATCGGTCTACAGTCTGAGACTCAAAAGTCATCTGCCAGCATAACAGTGGTGGTGCTGTCTTTTGACTGAAAGTCTGTATTTATGTTGCCAAGGAAAATTTGAAGAAATCTGATTTGAGGAAGAATTTGACTCAGAGTTGCACTGTCCACACTGACATCATGTGTGGCAACCTCAAATGGATCTGACAAGATGACCAAATTTTCCAGTAGAGTCCAGCTGCTGGAACTTAACATGATGTCTACTTTACCTATTTGATTCTGCATGGTGTAGTCATGTACAGCTTTTTTTCTGTTCAACAAGCCTTTCCAGTACCGACCTGGTGATGCTGAGGGCTGAGGCAGTGAACACCACACCTCGCTCCATGCCAGCGACCCAGGTTTGGGAATGGACTTAGGCTGCCAGGGGTCAGCTGGGGTGGGAAATGATCAAGCATCTGGAGGACAGCTCTCCTCTCCCAGGGTGGGTAGTGAGTATTGCGCCACTCATCAGTGGCCCCTGGTGGAGATCAGGGGCACTGCAATTAGTGACACCATTGAAGGGGTGGAGCAGCGGTGGGTGGCAGCATGTAAGGTGTGCAGACACCATTCCATGACCACGATCCAGTGACAAAAAAAGAAATACCCCCGCTTCCCGGATAGGCAACGGCACCCTCAAGGGCCCCACCATCACATGCCCAATGTCGGGCTCAAACCTCCAGCTCTCTCGATCCCTCCTTCATGCCTTGGTCCAATGATGGGCTCCAGGGTTGGTGGATCAAGTAGGAAGGAGGAGGAGTGCCTATCCCCGATTTCCCAGAGGGAAAAGCTTCAGACAGGTGGTAGATGGTGGTGGTGAGTGAGAGACGCTCAAGAGAGTTCCAGGTAAGTGGGCAATAAAAATAGTTCACAAAAAAAGAAGCCTTTCCAGCATGTAAAATGTTAAATTCCAATGGATTCAAACTTCCTGCTTTAATGTATGCAAAGGTAAGTTGTTAGACCTCTGCAGCCCCTTCAGTATTTTTTGTGCTTTCACAGAGTGGATGAAATGCCCACATATTTTCCTAGTAAGACCTAATAGGTTTTCACATTTCTGTTTCCATTTAAGAAACTATGGATGAGAAGAAGATTTAAACAATGTGTAAAACAAGGTATGTGTAGGTAGCTGTCATCTCAAACAGCCTTGACTATGGTGGCACCATTATTTGACATTATGAACGCTGGAGATAATGGGGGGATTCACAAAACAAACTGAAGGTGCAAAACCTTCCCTAAGTCCCCAAAAGTTCCATAGCTGTGGAAAAGAAGAGGAAAAAGCTTTGAGTGCTATACACAAAATGTCCGCAGCTATGGAAAAAAATACACTACGGACTGTGGAATAAAGTGCAGCTGTGGAAGTTCCTGAGGGAAAAAAGTAATTGATAAGTATAGCACATCCCCTTAAAGGCTATTCTCAGCCAGTTTTTTTTCTGCAGTTGGGTAAAAAATGCTGTACACATGAGAGTGAGGTGTTACACTCCCTGAGCAAAATGCAGTGTCCCAACAATTGAAATACAATTATAGTGGAGGTCAGGCACAAGTAATAGCAAACCAATGGGTGTATATCAGTGGCAGTAGTTACAGCAACACTAACACACACTATCATTGAATGACAGCAAACAACCACCACCAGACCCAGTGCAGCCCATGAAGGAGCCCCAGAGGCAGTAGAGACTGAACAGCCTGCAGTGAATGCTACTGCAGCAGGCAACAGAAACACTCCAGGAAAATACACAACCAGCTGTTGCAGACAGCCACTGTGGTGCATGGTATTGCTGGTACCAGTGGTGCTGTAGTAGTCCCAGTTGAGGGAATGATTGTTGGTCTCTCTGTGGGTACTTTCAGCTACATCTATGGCAAGACTGTTAAAGTCTGCTACTCCAGCTAATTTGAATCACTGTTGTTGTGCCTTCTAGGCCTTTTCCACACCTGCGGATCCGCAGTTGCAGATTTTCAGCACTTGCGGAATTTCCGCAGCTGCTCAATTTCTGCAACTGCGGGGATTTTTGTGGAATTCCACACATGCACAATTTTTCTTTCAGAGTATCCCACACCAGCATTTCCACAATGCTACAGGCCTTTTTCCTGCAGCTGCTGAATTATTGGCTGTCTTCGTGAATCCTGCCCAAGGAATATGGGGTAAGCCATTTCTAGAACTGATATTGTAGCTCCTTCAAAATATTCATAGCAATGTGGTTTTCCTCAAAAGTGGTGAAACATAATACAGCCTGATTTCTACCACTTATAGTAGTGCAGAGATTATTACTTTCTGAATGAAAACGTGCCCAATGAGCCATAACAGTCATGTAGTCAATTGTTTGGTTGCTGGTCCACATAACTGTGGTAATGTGAACCTGCTTCACCTCAGAGAGTTTCAACTACTTAGTGACCACAGTACACATCAAGTAATACAACTATGAAACAGCCTTTTTTGAGAAATATGTTTGACAGGGAATGGTGTACCATGGTTCAATCCAGTTCATGAACTTGAGGAAACCTTTTTGGGCAACAAAAGTTGACAATTGGCCAACAGTTCGGCAATGGCTCTATTTCACAGTTGGCATGTTGAATGCTTGCAAGTAAATTTTGATGTCCTAGCAACGCTTTCTTTTAATGTTTATTGATGAGAATGATGAGATAGTTTTAAGTTTTGGGGGATTATATTTTTCATGCCATTTTCATGTGGAGTACTACTGTGGGATTTTGCAGTACCTGATGGAGTCAGAAGAAAACAATCTATGTTTGAGAAGACTGCAAGGAAGCATCAAGTGATTCAATGTCAGTTCCTGCTTCCAGTTCATTGTCAGTATGGTCACCGCCACCACCACCTCCACTACCACCCATACCAACCACACTGTCCCTTGCCCTGTCCCACTCAATTGGGTGTTTTTCCTTTGCATGTCACATCATTACTGATGTTCCAAAATTTCCTGCTTTGCCACCATAACTGTCACTCTTTTTGGACAGTCTGCATACAACTCGAGAGATGTCTGTAGGGTCAATATAAAATAAATTCCACACTAAAGATTTACCTTTTGTGTTTTGTACTACGGTGCCTGGCACTAGTTCTTGCAGTCAAGGGACCTAGAGGAAACCCTACACTACCATTTCCTTGTTTACATGAATTGTTCTCTTTAATGCCCATCTTCTTATTCTTATATTTAGCATCTGATTGTTTTTTTCTGCACTTGCCTCTCATGCCTTACAGTGGCATCCTCGCCTACCCCCTCATCAAAACTACAGATCTCATTGCCACAAGATTCAGAAGAACTGGAAGGGTCATCATCATGTGGGACATAGCCTGTGCTATCCCATTACCAGTCCCCATTACCATCACCATCTTTATCAACATTTGCTGCCTCAGCATCTGAGCTTGTATTTGAAGAGGATGTCTCCTTATCTTTGCATGTTGTTTCAGCAGCTGGAAGTATCCTGCCACATGTGGCAAAAAGTTCAGTACCTCTACAAGTAACTCATGTTAGTTCTTTGAAACTCTACTATCATTTCATTGCTAACATGCTTTTTTTGGTTCTGGAGGACATTTAGTGCCAGTTCTGGTAATATTATTATTGTTGCTATGTTCTTCATTAGTGCTAGGATTCACATTGTCCGCATCATTTTCAGTTGTGTGTGCAGCAGACAGAAAAGTAACCTGGATTTTAAAAACTGAAGGCCCAATTATTGATACATGCTGTTTAGGGCTGGTAGTACCATCAGGTAGTATCTGTGTCCAGCTGAACCAGGGCATATTTGGATTAAATGTTTGAATCCAGATGAAGGCCTAGCCTTCAGGATCTGGTCTGGCTACTCCCCTGGCAGCACAGTGCTTCCCTTTAGTAGACTTAGACTGGAAAATATGAGGCATAGTAGACACAGATTTGGTTTTCACTATGCTGCAGAGAGATGTCACATACAGCATAGCTATGACAGGGCTTGGGGCACCTAACAGATTAACAGACAGTGTAATACAGCCTAAAAGGCTTTTGCTGTACTGCAAAGAGACATCAAACACAGTGTAGCTCTGACAGGGCTAGTGGCACCTAACAGGCTAACAGACAATGTAATACAGCCTGCATTGCTTTTGCTATGCTTTAGAGAGATGTCACACACAATGTAGCTATGGCAGGGTTCAGGGCACCTAACAGGCTAACAGATGTGTAATACAGTCTAAATGGCTTTTGCTATACTTCAGAGAGACACAGAGTAGCTATGTCACAGACAGGGCTCGGGGCACCTAAGAGACACTGTGTAATACAGTTGAAATGGATTTCCCTATGCAGTAGACAGACACACGCACACACACACAGTGTAGCTAATGTCACACAGACAGGGTTTAGGGCACCTAACAGACAGTAAAAAGCAGCCTAAATGGCTTTCGCTATGCTGTAGAAAGATGTCACACGCAGTGCAGCTATGACAGGGTTTGGAAGACCTAACAGGCTAACAGACAGTGTAATACAGCCTAAATGGCTTTCACTATACTGCAGAGGAACACAGTAGTTATGTCACAGACAGGATTCAGGGCACCTAGGGTTTGGGGCACCTAACAGACAGTGGGCTCGATTCTTAAAGCTCCTGGCATGGCACAAGTGGCTTGTGCCACAAAGAATGGAGCAAAGTGCTGCTTGCAGCAACAGAGGTACTGAGAGTGATTCACAAATGCAGCCTGCATCAACTGCAGGCTGTGTGCACCATAGGGGGCTTCCGCTGTCCATGCACCACAAACTGGACTGCGGCATGACAATAGGGAGCTTGTGGCAGACGCAAGCTGCCATATCCCCTCAATCGAGATTCTCAAAACCCTCCCAGAAGGTGAAATTCTAAGTACCCTTAGACCAGCCGGGGCTGGTCTAAGGGCACTTACAATTTCAACCTCTGGGAGGGTTTGGCAACTTACACCATTCTCAAGCCCTCCCGATGTGCTCATATCTTAAAATGTTAATAAAATCATTCCCTGGTGGTCTAGCTATCCCCTACCAGTTCCAATGTGTCCATATATTACAATGTTAAAAAAATCATTCCCTGGTGGTCTAGCCTCCACCCCCCAGCCCCAATATGCCAGTATATTACAATGTTAATAATATCTTTCCCTGGTGGTATAGTGGACCCCCACCTCAGAAGGTAGTGGTCACCACCCTTCTCCCCCCCATCCTGAACCCTGAGTGGTGACCTGCACAGCCCACCTCTCACCACCAACCACAGCCAGACACTGACTGAACAGTCACTGAACACGTACTGTATACAGGGCTGGCCATAGGGTACTTAGAATTTCACCCTCTGGGAGGGTTTGACCACTTGGGCCACTCTTGGAGCCCTCCCGATGTGCCCATATTTTAAAATGTTAATAAAATCATTCCCTGGTGGTCTAGCAGTTCCCCAGACCAGCCATGAAACACCCATATATTATACTGTTAATAAAATCTTTCCCTGGTGGTCTAGCATCCCCCACAATCACTGAGATGCCTATATATTACAATGTTAATAAAATCTTTCCCATGTGGTCTAGTGCCCCCCCCATATACCGGATAATAAAATGGTAATAAAATCTTTTCCTGGTAGTCTAGTGGACCCCACCACCCCCACCTCCTGGCAGGTGGTGCCCAAAACCCCATCTCCCATCCCAAACCATGGGCCAGTGACCTTGCACAGTCCTTTCTCTCACCACCATGGCTGGCCGCTGCTGAACTGTCACTGAACGAGTACTGTATACAGTACATGCTCAGTGTCAGTTCAGTTGGCAGATGGCCACAGTGGTAAGAAGAGGGCTGTGCCACTCACTGGCTCGGGGTTCAAAATGGGGGAGCAGGGTGGTGGACACTATCTGCCAGGGTGGGGGTCCACTAGACCACCAGGGAATGATTTTTATTAACATTTTAATATATGGGTATATTGGGGAGGGGGGACCACTAGATCACCAGGGAATTATATTATTACCAGTTTATTATATGGGCATGTCAGGGTGGGTGGTCTGCACTCACCAGGGAATGACTGTAAATAAATAACCCCCAAGTGCATACCATCATTGGAAGAGATTTTGAGTTGTTCCTTGCATTGTATAACTAGTGGTTCCAAAGACAGTAGCCTTAGTTTTCATCTGGTTCACATTAAGCCTATTATTCATGAACCACCCCTATTACTGAGATATCATTAGCACTCCTTCAAGATATTTATAATGGGTTATACAGATAGTTTAAACACACTTATTTCTCAGCATCCCCAGCTCTCACCCACTGCCACTCAAATAAATGCTAAATCCAAACAGTCGTTCTTGTTTTCCTCATACTCCTCAGACAGAAAAAGGAATTCCAGCAGAATCATCATAAACTAATCACCCCCTCGAAAAAAACAACAACATTTCAGTTTTTCTGATACCCCATTTCTACGTTTGTAGTTATAACCTATACAACACACAGCTGTCAATACATTACCCCAGTAAGCACTGGTGTTGGTTTCCCTGGCACTACAACCACAAATCCAGTCTGAATACTGGAAGACATGGAAGGCTCCTATTCACCAAATATTATAAACCACTTTGCTCATGAAAATATTTGCATTATTTACTTCCTAAATACATCCTTTCATAAGAAACCTAGCCATGTGAAGGAAAACTACATATTAAGCACATCTCAGACCAGCTTAATCATACTCTTAGCCATAACCAATGGTGTGGAAGGGTTCCTATAGAAAAACAGACTATAAGCTTAGTTTAGTTTTTATTTCACACAAACCTATTTAGACTAACTTATTTTCAAAGGATTTAGAGCCAGGTATACAGACATGAAAAAAAAAATATATGTATATATATATTTATATATATATATACATACACAGGGGTTGTACAGAGACAGAGACTACATGCACTGTAGCAGTTCAGTCCAATTCAATGTTATGTTTTTTTTACCAGGAAATACACCATTGAGATACTCATTTACAAGGTGGTCCTGGAGAGATAATACAAGGTTATGCAGAAAAGTAAACACAACAGAGTTTATACAATACAGAGTGGGTAATACATAACAAGCTTGTCAATCAAGGTACACAGCGTTTAATTACCTAACATAAATGCTAAAATGGCTAACAGTACAAATTAGATTACAGAATAAGGAGGTACTGCAATGTAGGGAATGTAGAGTAACATAGGTAACAAAGGTAACATAGGTTGTACTGAGCATAAAAAGACAGTCCATTAAGCTTGCTGAAGATTAAGAATAACCCTGAATGTCTCTACTAATAAGAAAGTTATCAAGCTTGGTTTTAAACTCTGTCATGGTTTGCTATTCACAACCATGCATGGTAATATATTCCAGATCTCCATCACCCTGATGTTAAACCAAAATTTTATTTTTTTAGTAGTAAATTTATCCTTGAATAATTGAAATGGGTGAGCTCTGGTATTATGTGGCTGAACCCTCTGTACCAAGCCCAATTGTTTCTTTATCCATTTATTCATTACAAATCGGGTTTACAACCTTTGAGTCAGAGACTCATTTACAAAGGCACCTCATCACTGGGGGGAGGCAGACATCAAGATAGTTATTACAGTGCAGATTAAAAAAAAGGATAACATTAAAGGTGCAGTAAAATGAACATTTAACATAAATACACTTAGGTTACATAATGTAGAAATTTGTATGTTACTTAGATTACATAATGTTACAAAATTGCAAGTTACACTCATGGGTATAGTAGGTCCTCAGAGAAGACAGCAGGTTACATCCCTGTTTGGACCTAGTAGGGAAGGAGTGGGTCTGGGGGAGGGAGAGACTATCCAGTGGATGTTGGCGTGTAGGGGCAAGGCGGGGTATCACAGGTTACAACAGGGAGTTAGTTGCACCTACCAAGCAGGGTGTATTAAAGATGGTTCCGGGGGTTGCTTTGGAAGGTTCAATTTTTGGCAAGTTGGGATGCAGCTAGGGAGGAGTTGAACCAGGTGGGGGCTTGGTAGAGGAAGGATCTCTGGGCAAGACAGGTCTTGGTTCTGGGCACCTTGAAAGTGGCCTTAACAGAGCTATGGGTGGTGACAGACAATGATGACTGCTGTAGGGAGGTGGAGACCCCCGGGGGGGGTAGGGTCCTAGCAGTGATTTCTTAGCGAGAAGGCAGGTCTGGTAGAGCAGTTGCTCTTCAAAGTTGAGCAGGTTGGTGGTAGTATAGAAAAGGCAGATGTGAGTTCAGCTGGGGGCACCAGTCAGGAGCCTACAGGCCTTATTGATAGAGAGTTGGATTTTGGAGAGGGCAGTGTTGTCAACTGCGGCATAGATGGGCAAGCCATAGTCCACTAGGGACAAGATGGAGGAGGTGATGGTCAGCCTGAGGGCAATCTGAGGCAGGCAGTCCCTGTGAAGGTATAGCAGGCCAATCCGAGAGTTAATGGTGGCTGACAGGGCATTAATGTGGGTGTGGAAGGAGAGGGCAGTATTGAACGTGATGCCTAAGTACTTGTATGTGGTCACTTGTTCTAGCAGGTACAGAGTGCTGGGGATAATCAAGAGGGGGGTATTTTTAGCTTTATTTTGGTGGTAGGAGAAGAGCATTGATTTGGTTTTCTTTAGGTTAATGACCAGTCTGCGGTCACCGAACCACCTTTCGGCTTGGTTGTAAGCTTGCTGGAGGGAGGTGGGATTGGAATGTGAGGCAACGAGGACTGCATCATCAGTGTAGAGGAGCATTTTACTGGTACATGAGCTGGGGAGGGTGTTGAGGTAGACACTAAAAAGTATTGGACCCAGGATGGAGCCTTGAGGGACCCCGGAGCGAACAGGAAGGGTGCAGGAGAGGGAGCTGCTGATCTTGACATGCTGGGATCTAGCAGAGAGGTAGCTAGAGAACCAGGAAATGAGACCACCAGAGAAGCCAAGTTGGTGGAGAGACCTGAGTAGAAGGGGATGACAGACAGTGTCAAAGGCCTTGGAGAGGTCAGTACCCACATTTGTGCATCTGATAGGGCCCTATAGATCAGGTACATATCGCCACTCAGTCTACGGTACTCCAGTGAGAACATACCCAAATGCTGTAGCCTCTACTCATAGTTTAGACCTCTAACTTCACTAATTTTTCTTGTTGCCTTCCTCTGAACCCTCTTGAGAGCCCTAATATCCCCTTTGTTGCCAGGGGCCCCAAACTTAGCGTAATACTCCAAGTGAGGGCACACTAGAGTGTTGTAGAGGGGAATTAGGACCTCTTTTTTCCTGCTCTTAATGTGTCTATGTATGCAATGGCGTATGCTACCAGCTTTTTTAACTATCTGGCTACAATGCATTTTGAAGTGTAAGTCAAAGTCATTATTTACTCTGGTACCTAGATCTTTTTCATCAAGAACTACTTTTAGAGCCCTGCCTTCCAGTGTACAGATGAATTCTTTATTATGTTTCCCCAAGTGCATAACAGTGCACTTCTCTAGGATAAATATTGATTTCTTTGTTTGAGCCCATAGTTCTAGATCAGTGAGGGCAGCTTGTAAGATGTCCCTTTCCTCCTGGTTATTTACAGGGTAACCTAGGCAAGTGTCATGTGTGAATTTTGAAAGCCATACCCCTGACTGTATATGCATTGAAGAAGTGTATAAATTGAACAGACAAGGGCCCAAAACCAAGCCCTGAGGTATTCCACTGGTAACATCCACCAACCTGAATATTCACCCCTTAATACAAACTCACTGACGCCTCTTGTGCAACCATGACTGGACCCATTGAACTATATGTAAAGCAAGTCCCTGATCAATTAAAGCATTAACCAGTTCAACATGTGGAACCTTGTCAAATGCCTTGGCAAAGTCAAGGAAGATGACATCCATCGAGTGGCCCTCATCCAAGGTTTTACTAACCTTACCGTAAAATTCCAACAAATTGGTTTGGCATGATCTCCCCCTTGGTGAACCCGTGTTGTTTATAATCTGTGGCTCCTATCAGACTCATAAAATCAATGATGTAATCTTTTATGATGCCCTCGAGGGTCTTACCCAACACAGAAGTCAGGCTGATAGGCCTGTAATTCTCTACCTCCTGCCTTGATCCCTTCTTATAAATGAGGGTGACCACAGCCTGTCTCCAGTCCCTAGTGACCTCACCTTCATCTAGAGATTTCTGAAAAAGATGAGTGACTGGGCTAGCTAAAACATCTGCGATCAGCCTTGGGTGTATGCCGTCAGGCCTTTGTACTTTGTTGTGGTCTATTTTCCTTAGTCTACTTACTACATCGGCTACATCTAGTTTGAAACTAAAATCTAAGTAGTCCTTACTACCTATATCATTTTTGATTTGTGAGACCTTGTTAAAGACAGAAGAGAAGTAATTATTATACCTCTCTGCCATCTCGGTGAGTTCAGTTATTACAGTGCCATCTGTGGCTTTTAGTGGACCAAGTTTACTATTTTGTCCCTTTATGCTGTTTATGTATGAATAAAAAGTTTTATAATAATCCTGAACCCTGGTAGTCAATTTTAACTCATAATTTCTTTTTGCTGAGGCAATGCTTTGCTTTGCATTTTTTAAACATTTTTTATAATAATCCCAAGCTATTTTATCGCCACTCTGTTTTGCCTTTTTAAATGCTTTATTCTTTTTGTTGATTAATTTTTTTAACTGAAGAGGTCATCCAAGGCGAAAGGGATTTTTTTCATCCCTTTGTATTTGTTTTTTTGTGGTACATAATTCTGAACCAATAAGTGGATTTTTTTATTTAACTTATCCCACATCCCAGAAACTGTTAGGTTGGCAAAATCAGATTTCCAGTTCCATGCTACTTGATCCTTTTTTATTTGGCCATAATCAGCTGAATCATATTTAAACATTTTTGTATGACCTATATTTTTCCCTAAGGAACCCAAATATTGGAAACTAACCATAGAATGGTTGCTAGAGCCCAGTGGTGGCAATACCATACAATTGTGAATATGGTTATTTAAGTTGCTTAATACCAGGTCCAAAATATGATTGTCCCTTGTATTTTTGGATACATATTGTTCCAAACCTGCCAAACTGAATGTCTCCAGATAACTGGTCTCCATAACGGTTTTTGCTCTTAGTGTGTCCCAGTTAATACCAGGGAGAGTCAGATCGCCTAATAATATAACATTCTCTGCTGAAACTAATTGAGTTATAAGATCTAATAAAATAGTATCCTCCGGAGCCTTAACAGATGGTGGCCTATACACGAGACCAAGGTTAATGACCTTTGCCCATGGTGGGGTAAGTTTGATCCATAAGATTTCCGAATCTGCCCCATTGGATGTGCCCAGATGTTTGAAGGTAATGCAGTTGGAGATATATAGTGCTACACCACCACCCTTGGACTGGGATCTGTCCTTATTATATAGTGTGTAACCAGGGATATATTTGTCCCAGGTATCCTCTTCCTGCCACCAGGTTTCAGTAATAGCACAGACATGAATTTTGTTGTTATATAATGTTAACTGGAGCTTGTCATGCTTGTTCTTTAGGCTTCTGGCATTGATTAATAAAAAATTCCAGTTTGAGTGTGGGGTCTTGCTTGTATAAAAGGTCCTGTATTTAGGGTCCCCTTCATCCCCCTGCTGATGAAGTTTAAATGGCCAGCTACTGTTCTTCTAAGTTGTTGGGCTAGTATACGTTTCCCCCATTTGTTGAGATGCAAACCATCATGTACATATAGGTGGAAGCCCTGGAAATCCTGCCAGTGGTCAATAAAAACATGTCCCTCTCTAAAGCACCAACGTTTGAGCCAGCCATTTAATCTATACAAATCCTTATTTAGTGCATCAGTTGCCCTTGGAACAGTGAGCAGCCCAGAAATTAAAATATAACACCCTCGATTTTTTAGGGACAGCCCAACAAACTCGAAATCCCACTGAATATCTAAAAGGTCTCTTTTCCCCAACATCGTTTACACCAACATGTACAATTGTAACAGGTGCTGTACTGTTGTCTAAAAGACCTGGTAGAAGCTGTTTAATGTTACCTATGCCAGCTCCTGGCAGTACGCTGACAGTGGTATAATCATTCTGATTTTTACACAAAACATGATCTGCATAGTGCAAGATGGAGTCCCCAATATATAAGATGTCATGGGGGTTTGAGGACTTTGGAGTGGTGTTATGTTTATTTGTTTGCTCAGGGCCCTGAGTGCTTGGGTGAACTTGATTTAATGTCTCTGGACAAACATAAGTGTGTGACATTTCATTTGGCTCAATATTAGCAAAAGGTGCCAGGGTCTGAAACCTGTTTGGGGTCAATATGTTGGATGAGCCTCCTATATTTCTTCTGCCCCTTTTTAGTAATGTTTTTTTTTTTAACCAAACACCATTGCTCGAAGTTATTTTCTTCAGTGCTATCAGCTCCATTTTGAAGCACAACATTAGGAGTTTTTGGCAGACTATCCTCCGGGATTGCTTCAATCATAGAATCAATAAATTGTTCCAGTGTATTAATTTCAGACTGGACCTTGATTCTTTGTTTAAGGGCCTCTATTTCCACTTTTAGTTCCATAATTTCAAGACATTTAACACATATATAATCAGCCATACCATCTCCTCCATTAAACATAAGGCACTCACTACATACCTTCATTTTGGCAGGTTTTTCCTAGCAGGGGCAAATAAACTAAAAATTAATTCCAGCTATCCCAGCTGACACAGCCGACACGCACCGACACACGCATCTCCATGCACGCCGAGCATGCGCCCTGCTCGCCTTAGGGCCGAGTTATATGGGTCTGAATGACCCGGAAGTGTCTATCGGGTTCGCGGGTCCTCGCAACCAAGTTGCAAATATTAAAACAAAGCAAAACAATTACACTTCGCACTGTAGTGCTTAAGCCTTACAAATGAGGGTTTTAAACAAGATAAGCTCTGTACTGCACTCTGTTTGCAGTTTTTAGCACTAGCGTTGCTATGGCAACAGCTAACTACTCTCTGCCTACTTCCTGGATCAGGAGAGTAGAACTCACATCCAGAATAGGCATGCAAATGTTATATTTAAAATAATAAATACAGGATCCCACAATACAGCCCCATTGAGTACATCAAAAGCACTTCAAACGATGTTTAGTATATTATTTGCTTGCCCGCTCGCTGCAGGGCCAAATTATATGGGTCTGAATGACCCGGAAGTGTCTATCGGGGTCGCGGGTCCTCGCGACAAAGTTGCAAATATTAAAACAAAACAAAACAATTACACTTCGCACTGTAGTGCTTAAGCCTTGCAGATGAGGGTTTTAAACAAGATAAGCTCTGTACTGCACTCTGTTTGCAGTTTTTAGCACTAGCGTTTCTATGGCAACAGTTAACTACTCTCTGCCTACTTCCTGGATCAGGAGAGTAGGGCTCACATCCAGAATAGGCACGTAAATGTAAGATGTAAAAAGATGGGGAAAGGGCAAGAATACAAGAACAAGAAGAGGACAGGAGAGAGTACAAGGGCTAGTAGAGAATCAGAAGAGGAGTGGTAAAAGCAGAGATAAACAGAGGAGTTTAAAAGGGGAGGCAGGTAACGTCGGAGGGCAGTTTAAATTGTATAAGTACCATACATAAACCTCTTAAGGGGAGGGGCTAGGAGTAACACTGGCAGTTTTCCTTCAACAGAAGTTTTAGAATAATTTTGAAGGCAGATAAGCTAACACAGTGAGTCAGCTTTAGGGTACTTTGGAGTGAATTCCACAATGCTGGTAGTGCATAGCTGATAGATGAGGTGTCAAAATGGGATCTGATCCTGGGGGTATCAAGCAGAATATAAGTGTGTTTCCTAAGAGAGTACACACAAGGTGTGAACTTAAAGATATTTGATATGTATAGGGTAATTTTTTGATGAGGGCTTTAAAGGTCCAGGTAGAGGCATTTCGCCACCTTCTGCTAGATAATGAGGTCCAGCCTAGTTGAAGGTAGAGTGAGCAGTGGTGTGTTTTGAATGGGGAATCTGTCAGGATACAGGATATAGCATATGGGTAAACAGGTGCACTATATGTATTAATACATTGTATAGATTATTGAAACTATTCTTAATAGCATTTACATGTTCTGGAAGTAGCAAGCATCATCAACACCTGATACATGATGCAATAGAGTCACACTTTCTTAGTGCATCAGTGGTCTTATTCCAGCACTTAGCAAATCTTAATGGGAAGGAGTTTTGGTCCAAAGAGATTTTCCTGTGAGGTAATACTAGGAAGTGATTTGCCCTGCCTCTGGTGGTATATTTCTTGTCTATGGAATGGAACATGGATTTCAAGTCAGGTGCTTAGTTACCAGCAGCAGGCTCCAGCACTGACTCTCTCCTCCCTCTCCCTGCTGCTCCAATTGGGGGTGTTTTGTAGGCCAGGCTACAGAAGAAAGTGAGTGGCATTTGAAAGTCCCTGGAACATACCTTAATCAGCTGTTCCAGCAGTTGGGGCTATGCAGGTTCTAAGGGAATAAAGTGTGCAGGACTAACAAAGGCAAATGGACTACAATTTTCGCATGCTTAGTTACCAGCAGCAGACTCTTGCACTGACAGTCTCTTCCCCCTGCCCAGTGTTCCCTCTCCCCAGTGCTCCAATCAGGAGCATTTTGTGATTTGTGGATGGGGCTACAGAAGCAAGGGAGCAGCATTTGAAAGCTGTCTGAATGTAACAATCAGTTGTTCATCGGTTGATGCCAAGCAGGCTGTAGGTGACATGTGTGCAGGACTAACAGCAGCAAACGATCTACAGCTTGTGCCTGCTCAGTTACCTGCTGCTGCAGGTTCCTACATTGCCTCTCTTCTCCCTCTTCCCAGTGCTCCAATCTGAAGTGTTTTGTGTTTGGTGAGCCAGGCTATGGAAGCAAGTGAGCAGCATTTGAAAGCCGCCTGGAACATATCAGCATTTCCAGCAGTCGGGGCCAAGCAGGCTATAGGGGATATACAGTATGTGCAGGACTAACAACAGCAAGTGGACTACAACTTGTTTCAAGTTCAAGTTTCAAGTTTATTGTGAAGGGATAAATCTGTTGAGCAAGCTCATATTCAAGGAAGACCCTTTTATTAACAATAACAAACCACACATTCAGTCAATATGGGGATACAAAATTAATTAACAGACACTATTTATCAAAATGTACAATATGAGCTATACAAGGCAGGGGTGAATAGCCAATGCTGGGAAACATATAATCAATACATGAGGATGATATATACATAAACAATATAAATAGGAATAATTACAGTGGTACTGCAAGGTAAACACAGAGCAATGTTGGACAAAAACAGTAAATATATACATACATACAAAGCAAAAGGAGAAGAATCATCATTTGGCATACTGTAGTACTAATGAGAGTTTGGTATAATGGGCACATGGCCGAGAGGAGAAAACAGGCTAGCACCTAAGACAAGTATACAAGCATGATGGTTTAGAAGTAAGCAAAGGAGGTAGGTGAGCACTACTGGATTAATTGCAGTGGCAAGTACTGTTAATTAGATTGGTTATTCGAGTTTTGAATGCCCTTAGTGGAATGAGGGTGCTCAGTTTAACTTGTACCTGATTAGTTATCAGCAGCAGCCTCCTGCACCGACTTTCTCCTCCCTCTCCACAGTGCTCCACTCGGGATAGTTTTGTGTTTTGTGGCTGGAGCTGCAGCACTGCATTTCTTAGGATTTGGCCTACAGTCCTTAAGCTAAGGGATGTAGCAGAAGGGTGACACACTTGAGGCAACAAAGTGGGTCGGCAGTCAGCAGGAGATGCTGCACTCCTGGCGTGCCAAACTTCATGCTAGTTTAAGTGCTAGATGCATTAAAATCATAAAGGGAATAGGTACAGGGCTGGAAAAAACAGGGAATAAGAGCAGCACCCTATCTGGGATAGATGTTCAAACTATGTTGTGTCTACCCATGTAGGGCAGGTATTCAATGGGAATAACAAACAACAGAAGAGAAAAAACTAGAGACATCCTAGCAGGGGTAACGATATACAAGGGACAGGTGGAAAATAAAAGGTAGAACAAAATAGGGAATAGAAGCAGCACTCTATCTAGGGTACAGTAGGCGTACAAGGGGCATAACAAACATCAAGAGGGGAAGAACTAATAACACTCTATAAGAGGTAGGAGTACATAAGAATTTCCAAATAGCACAGGGAAGTGTAAGAACTGAGAATGCTGGAAGTGGTTAAGTGCAGTGGCTGTGGGACAGCAGTTTTCAGAGGGACGTTTGGGAGACTGCAGTCTTGCCCTGTCTGCATGCACCTCACAGGGTTGAGGGAGGAGGTTACTAGACTCCAGGCTGGGATGGCTAGGATACAAGAAACCTCTTCCCCCACTGAGGGGCCACCAAGTCTGATACTGTTACCTCAGAGAGTGCGAGGAGGAGGAGGAGTGGCTGGACTACTGGGTCCTCTGAAAGGGTGGGGGTGGTAGATCAGAGGCACATTCCTCAGCCAGTACCACTGTGTAATTCCTACTCCACTCCGGTGGGGCAGGTCTGTATGGAGGAGGCACCTATGGTAGGGACAGGGCAGGATGTGGGGGATCTCCATAGCAGAGACCCCAAGAAGGGCAGTAGAGGACCACAGAGGAGGAGGAGGAAACAACTTCTGCTGGGGACTCAACTGTGAGGGGGGAATACCTCTAGAAATAGGAAATGGCGGAGATGGAGGTTAGGTGCCTAAGTGGTGCTATGGCCCAGAGGAATGGGAAGCAGATCCTGAGGATTGCTAGGGCAGGGTGAAGGGAAAGTAGAACTGGACTTCATTATCCACTGGGGGACTCAAGACCTGGCTAGGCATATGGCCGGGATAGTGTAGGGGGAGTTCAGTGAGCTGAGAGAGGTCTTAAGCAGGTAGGACATTCAGTGTCTTTCACAGAGGTACTGTATGTATATGATGGGGGGGGGAGAAGAGGGATCTCCACACCAGGAGCTTCAACTCATGGCTGAAGGAATGGTGCAGAGAGGCTACTTTGGGGACTGGGGTCCATTCTGCAGGGACAAGGGCCTTTGCAGGATTGATGACGTGCATCTATCTGAGAGGGGAACCACATTTCTCAGTTAACAGTTTAAATGTTACTCCAATGAACATTTAAACTAGCCAAGGGGGGTAATAGAGGAAATCAGAAAAGCAGTAACTGCCCTCCCACAAGCTAAAGAAGAAAGTACGGAGAATCTGAAGTGAGAGAAGTACCTCAGACTGCAAACTGATAAAGCAATCAGAGTGGTAGAAATGCAAGGGAATGGAAATTGGAGCAGTAAAAACAGAGTGCAGAAGGGAGGGAGGCAAAAGGAAAAAAGGAGGTCAATAATCACAGTGGTAACAAAATCTGGAAGGCCATGTGTGTGAATACTAGAAATCTAGGAAATAACATTCCGGACCTAAAGGCCATCATTCCAGAGGCTGACCTGAATATTGTGGCAATTACTGAGTCATGGTGCACTGGAAACCATGACTGGTACATAGCCATACCAGGTTATACTCTGTTCAAGAAGGACAGAGTGGGAAGAAAAGGAGGGGGTGTGGTGCTTTATATGAAAGAAAGCATAAAAGTGACAGAGATGTGGGGAATATAGGGGAGGTGCAGAGGTACTGTGGGTCACTTTAGGGAAGGGGAGCAGAGCCACTATTCACACTGGTGTGATCTTCAGACCTCCAGCATAGGGGGAAGAATTAGATAAGGTACTGGTGTAAGCCATTGATAAAATGGCAAAAAGGGGGAGGTGCTGCAAGTGGTGGATTTCAATCTACCAGATGTAGATTAGATCCCCCAGCTGAGGCTTCAACTAGAAGCAGGGACATCCTGGACTCCCTGCAGGGGGCATTCCTCAGGCAACTAGTCAGAGAACCCATGCGTGATGGAGCATTACTGTACCTTGTACTTACTAACAGGGACAGTGTTGCAGACATCAAGATGGGAGGCAAAATGGGGAGCAGTGATCACTGTACAATGTGGTTCAATATAAGGATGGCTGTGAAAGTGAACTACACAAGGCCGAGGGTCCTGGACTTCAGGATGGCAGATTTTATAAAGATGGCTGAATGTCTCAGGGATGATATGGCAGGGGCGATGACTTGGGTGGGGTGGAGGAACAGTAGGCAAAGCTAAAAGGGGGTACTGTGAAGACAGCAAACCTCTGTGTTAAACAAATGAGTAAAAGTAAGAGGAAAAGAAAGAGACTGCTATGGTTTTCAAAAGAGGTGGCTGAAAAGGTAGATAGGAGGAAGTAAGCTGTTGGTTAACTAGGATCTGCAGCTTATCTGTTAGGTAGGAAAACGGGCAGACTAGGTGGGCCAAGCGGTCCTTATCTGCTGTCAAATTCTACGTTTCTATGTTTCTAAAAGGTAAAGGCTAAAAGGGGTGGCATCCAGAAGATATAACAAGATGAACAGGCAGGAGGATGGGGAGGTGTATCAGGAGAAACAGAGAAAGCAATAAAGAGTGTGGGTTCCGTGTCATAACAGTGCATCAAAAACGGTGCCAAACAGAAGAGCAGCTACAAAATTCCAAACACCAAAAGCAGTGATACACACTAGATCGAATACCACAATCGGCGACCGGCGCATATATACTGTGTGGGGGTGGGGCAATGTAACCTTAAATTTTATGCAGGGAACTACAGTTTCTGCCCACCTTTTCTATGATAATCAACTCCAGGGAGGCTCATAATGGGGGACAGGGGAATCTCAAGGGAGGCTAAATCATGGGGTGACAGCAGTCAGCAGGGGAGAGCATTGGGAGGGGAACCTGCAGGCAGAGAGGGAACACATTTGGGATAGCGAGGGGAATGGGACTTAATAAAACAACAAAAATTACTTAAATTACCACCCAAAAAAATAAAAAATAAATAACCCTCGAGCCAGTCCCCAACTTGGGTCCACCAGACACAGAACTAGTGACTCTAGCCACGACACCAAACAGCTGGTTCAGAACTGGCCCAATGAACATGCCCTTCTATATTGCACACAACTAGTACTTCCTACAGACACAATATCGCCATATTTTCTATGTGCTATTAAGTGCACATAGCCCATTTTACACTCGCCATTCTGACTTCGGCCAAATATACTCGTTTAAATTGCTTCACTGATATCACAGGATACCGGAGTGTGAAGGCACAAACTGAAGAGAGAATAGCCCAAGCAGTAACAAAATGAGACAAGAGATTGTTTAGGCACATAAGTAAAAAAAGGAAGACCATGAGAGGGATTGTAAGGTTAAAAAGGGATGGGGCGGGGGCAATGCAGAGGGGGACCAGGAAAAGGCAGACTCCTAAACAAATACTTTTGCTCAGTTTTCACAGTAAAAGGAGAATGTTGGGGTCCACAAAAAAAGTAACAGGAACTCTGAAGGAAAGGAGAACACTAGTGCTTTTTCAGAGAAGAGAGGAACCTGACTACCTATTTGACCTACTGGTTCCTTAGTGGACCTCTTGCCCCCTCCACTTCTCTGAGTTTGGCCAATTAGCCATTCCAAATATGGGGCTCTGTGGGACCCCTACTGATGTAGATCTGTCAACCGAAAGTGCATTTCAAAATTTTAGTGCTTGTGATCCACAAGCAAGTAACCTTTCAAAAACTGACAGTGTCCAAGGACAGGGCCAGCAAAAGACATTTCTGATATACTGTAGAAGTGCATAACTGACAAGATTAAAGGCCTTGGTTAAATCTATGAAAACTGAGCCTGCCAGTTCACCATGATCCAGTGACCATGTACTGATTCTGTGAACTTGAGTAGGGCATTCATTGTAATGAAGTTTCTCCATCTTTGCTGATTATCAGACATCCCTGATTTTCCATCAGACATTTCCTCTGCCTTATTATGTTTGCTTGTGCGCATGTGCAAGAAACATGTTGTGATGGCTTGCTGGAGTAGCAGGTTGTGGAGGTGTGGCAGTGTTGAGGCCAATGCCACCACTGCTTTTTGGGGCTTTTCTCTGTGGCACAAATGAATGAGCACACTGTCTATGACAGCAGCTCTGAAGCATGCCACCAACTTGAAAGAAATTCACTACTGCTATGTGGGAGCGCCCCCTCATTGCAGGGTGTGCCTTGCTTGGTGTAAAATTTAAATAAACATGGCAGCAGCTGTCGCTGTCCATCTCTCAAAGCCAACATCTGGGGTGCCCAATCCTCCTGTCGGCATGCTCCTTCCCCAGTTCATTTGCCGATGGGGGAGCCCAATCCCCATTGGTTTAATGTCCCCCTTGTTGGAATTTGTCTGCCTTCTTATGAACAGTATAGCTGACATTTTTCACATCCTGCCCAAAATGTATTTTTGCACATCTGGCACACAATGGCATGGTAGTGGTATGAAATCAATGTTAGGGACAGATTAAGAAAATCTCAGTGACAGTGTTCATAAGGAGAGGTCCCAAAAAGCCCATGTTGCAAACTTGGTGAAAAAATTCCAAAAAATGACTGTTACCAGTGTGCGTTTCTATGCACACGAGTAACTTTGCCATTTTTTTATATTTTTACTCCAGATTCTCAACATTGTCATTTTTATACACCGCCTTATGAACAGTACAGCTGTCATTTTTCACATGCTGCCTGAAAGATGTTTTTGTACCTGTGGCACACAATGGGCATGGTCACTGTGCAAAATCAACGTTTGGGATAGTTTAAAAAAATCACAGTGCCACTGTTCATGAACAGAGGTCCTAAAATGTTTATGTTGGAAATCTGGTGTAATGGTTTACATTGTGTAGTTTCTGTGCATGCTCGTGACTTCACCAATTTTGTTATAGTTTCACTCCAGATTTTCAACATTGCCATTTTTTACACCTCTTCATGAACAGTGCAGCTGTCATATTTCACATCCTGTTTGAAATGTGTTTTCGCACCTATGGCTCCAAATGGCGCAGTCACTGTGCAAAATCACCTTTTGGCTAATGAACTGATAGTGTCACTGTTCATGTGGTGGGGTCACAAAAAGCCCATGTTGAAAACTTGGAGTGAAAATACCAAGAAACATCAAGGGCATTGGGGTTTCCACCATAATGCCCTACCCGGTAGGGACTGACAGGCGTGAGGAGTGTGACTTGGGATTGTCGACAGTAATGCTCACGCCATTCCACCCCTTCCTATACTGCACCAATTTCAGCATATTTCCTTATGGAATGGGGTGAGTGTAAAGCCTGAACACCCCCAAGGCACACCTCATCACTTGTCAGTGTCTGCAGGGTAGGATAAGGTGAAATGATGTGAGCGTTATGGGCGATGACCCAAAGGCACACTCCAATGCCCATCCATCTCTGCAGGGTGGGGGTGGGGTTGGCGTCACTTCAATACTTCACTACCATTCCCATTCTGCATCTGTCTAACTCCTGAACTTCCGATGCCAATGCCAGCAAGCAAGCATTTGGCATTGACAAATGTTTGTTCAAACTGATTTGCATCACTGAAGAGCAGGGTTTTGTGTGCAATGCAATTTATGTTCTAGCATTCTTTCAGAAAATGACTATACTAAATCAACTGTTATCTTGTGTTCTGATACTGCTTTTTAAAAATTATATCCCTGATTATGGCAATTTGATCTGAGGCTAATGTTCAAAAAGATTAGCTGGGTTCACATCTCCAGGAACTTGATCAAGGGCTCCATAAACTCTGTCAGCACTCCAGAGATGGATCATTGTTACCAGAGTCAACAAGTCATTGGGCCTTCCATTTCCCCATTCTCATTAGCAGGGAACATTGTGGCTGCATCTGGCAGAAAGGCCATCCTCCAGAAACCTCCCAAAAATAGCAAGAGACATGCGCATAGCTGTCTGGTCAAAAAAGCCCCCTCAGAGAAGAGGATGGGATTTCTCAATACTTATTACTTCTGCTGGCACATTCCTCCAAGCTGCCTTCTCTCCTAACCAGGAGAGGGAGACCACAACCCAATAGCTAATGGGAGAGCGGGTATAAGGGTACACCCACAGAAGCTCAAGACATTGATATCACAGCTGCCTGTCAATCCCTTTCCCAATGCATAACTGGGGATCATTGGTAGAACAGCAGAAGAGTTGGCTGACATTCAAGTCCCAGTGACTTAAACTGTAAGCCTAGTCTTGGAGTTAACTCTTGTTAACTCTTGTTAAAGTGCTCTCTGTTTACCGGGGCTATGGAGGGCCACATTGTTTACCCATGGCATCCCACTACCGCTAGTGTGAGCAGGGTCATCTCTTGTGGGGTCTCTGGCTGGATGGAATACCATGATCTCTCCTCTGGGACAGGGAACAACTAAACATAAGCAACTCCTGGTGAATGAGCATATCAAATGATTCTTTAACAAAGATGGATAGTTACAACTGACTTTCTCACCATTAATTACCTGCAAAGCAAATCTGGTGTGTGACTATCAAATCATTTTTTATTTATCTATTTATTTGTTTTTGTTAACCAGGTAAGCACACTAGACAACAAGTGCCTATTTTCAGGTGCGACCCGGGAGGTTTACAAAGTACATGAGAAACAATTATACAATGTCAGGGTAACATACAGGCCCACGTACTTGTGGGTGGGACAGCAAATAGTACACATGGCCAAATTATACAGTAAAGTAGGCAGTACATCAACAGGGTACTTAGCAGCATGGAGAGGTACAAATCAACAGGGAACCTCAAGGCAGAGAGTTGGTAGTACGTCAGCAAGATGCATAATAGTACTGAGGGGCAGAAAACAGCAGGAGACAATGTGGCGGTGTCAACTTCCATGAAAAAGAAAGTACAGACATACAATTTCATGACCTGAGGGAATATCATGGGAAAGTGGGGGCATCAAAGTGCAGCTAGAGTGGGTGCTGATATGTCAGAGAGCACCTCTCCAGAGGACGGGCGGAAAGTGCTTAAGGCAGGAATGTCAGCAGAGAGAAACGGTGGCTAGAGAGACAGCACACCAACTCCCAGGGTGGAGAGGGGACGGGGTGAGGGAGAGACTACTCTAGGTCTATGCGGCACATAGACAAGTAGAAGCAGCTTTGAGGATGTTCCATAGGGAAGTTTTGAAGCAGAGGTGGGAGGGGGAGGCACAAACTAGGGTGAGAAGGGAGTTCCATAGTCTAGGCGCATGGATGGAGAAGGCCCGGTCACCTGTGAGAGAGCGAGTCCTTGGGACCAGGCGGACCTGGGCAGCACAAGACCTTAAGCGGTAGGCAGGGGTTCCATGTTTGAAGTGTAGGGCAAGAGCAGAGGGGGTAGCCGTTCTAACTACATTATCTACGAAGTTGCTGAGGATGAAGGCTCTGTGTTTCTCAGGGGGGGAGCCACTCCAATCGAGAATAGAGCTCACAGCGATGCGTAAGGCGAGGTGCAGAGAGTGCAAAGTGACATATGTTATTATATGCAGTATCCCGTTTTGCTAGACTGGAATTCGGAACTGGGGCAAAGGCTACAAGCCCATAGCAGAGTGTGGGAAGGAGAATCCCCCTGGCTATGGCGAGCCGAGCAGGTGGAGTGAGGCAATCCTTAGCTCTGTAGGCTAGTCCAAGCTTGCTGTTCGTGGCTTTACATATGTTCCGAAGGTGCTCAGTAAGATTCAGTTGAGGATCAAGGGTGACACCTAGGTACTTGATGGAGTCAATGACCGGCAGGAGGGAGCCGCTAGCTCCAAGGATAGCTAGAGGAATAGGGCAGGAAGCGGTTTTGTCCACTGATCCGAAGATCATGGCTTGGGTCTTGTCCAAGTTTACGGTGAGCTTGTGTCCCGCGAGCCAGTTCTGGATATGAACAAAGTCTGAAATAAGTCAGAAGTTGATGGTTGTAATGTCCTGGGAACTAGACAGCATTACGAGGTCATCCGCATATAGTGTAGTGTGCCCGTAGGATGCAACGGAGGGCAGTTCATTTATTGAAGAGGGAAAACAAAATGGTGCCAAGGACGGACCCCTGGGGAACCCCGCAGCTAACTGGGGAAAGGGCCGAGAGGGCACGGTTGAAGCTGGTGTATTGCTGTCTTCCCCCAAGGTAGTTGGAGAACCATGCAAGGGCTTGGGGGGAGAATCCGATCGAGTGTAGAGTGGAGTGGATGAGTTTATGGTCAACCCCATCGAAGGCCTTTGAGAGGTCAACGAATATGGCTCCAGTCAGTTTACCTTGGTCCATCATGGATCTGACCTCAGAAGTGACCACTGGAATTGCAGTCGTTGTGCTGTGCCCCTTCCTGAAACCATGCTGTGCAGGGGAGAGAACTATGTACTCCTGAAGGTAATGGGAGATTTGTGCAGTCACTGCCTTTTCAAGGAGCTTACAGGTAGCAGAGAGTATGGCTATGGGGCGATAGTTTTTTATATCTTTAGGGTCGCCATATTTATAGACCGGGACAACCTTGGCCACTTTCCATACGTCAGGTATGATTCCCAAGATAAGGGAAGAGTTGAATATATGAGTGACAGGCATGGCGAGGAGGAGCGCCCCCAAGCTAAGAAGCTTTGGCTCGAGGTTGTCATAACCCGCCCCCGTATGGTGGGAGAGACCGGCGAGGAGTGCTTGGGTCTCTTTAACTGAGATTCGTTTAAGGTAGAATGGTAGGTGGGAGAGGGGGAGCTCACCCTGGGGTTTTGGGGTGGAGGATTGGGAGGAGGGTGGAGCAGACAGGTAAGAAAACATGCCGTTAAATGTAGAGGCAATAGATTGGGGGTTATTGCAGTTAACCCCCCCGACATTCATGTCAGCGGCCGTTTCCTTGGCGGAACCTCCAATCAGGTTTTTAATGTTTTGCCAGAAGCACCGGGGGTTGTAGGCTGAGTTAAGCAGGGCAGATTTGCAGTACTCACTCTTGGCGGTGCGTATGGTTCTCTTGCAAGAGTTTCTGAGCCGCCGATATTCTAGGAGGTCGTTATTGCTGCAGGAGATTTTGTGTTTCATCTAGCATTTGTCTCTCTGCTTCATTAGGGAAAATAGGCCTCCATGGAGCCACTTTATGACAGTGCCCCTCACCCTCCTTTTTGTAAGGGGTGCATGCCTGTTTTGCAGTGGCATGAATACAGCAAGGAAGTGGTCCAGGGTGGCAACAGGGTCATTAGTGCTATGGACCCTAGACCAGTCAGCACATCGTAGATCCTCATGGAAGTCTTTGAGGATGAGTTTGGAAAAGTCCCTCATCTGGATCACTCTGTTAGGGATTTTGGGTGATGTGGAGCCCCAAATGCAGTAGGTAGGAAAGTGATCAGAGATGGCAACTGGGAGTATTCCTACGTGGACAGTTTTGTCCAGTCTGTTACTCAGTATCCAGTCAATTAGCGAGCCTTTGTCCCCCCGGGAGGAGATCCTGGTAGGCCCCATGATGGTCTGGCTGAGGGTGAGACCAGAGAGAAGAGGCTCGCATTGCTTGGTATTGGGCCCCAGCCAGTTAAGGTTGAAGTCCCCCAGGATTAGCAGCTTGTTTGAACCTACCTTAACTTTAAGGAGGTCAAGTAGAGAGGCGAGTCCTAGAACACCTCCCTTCGGAGGGTTGTAGTCACAGACCAGATGCTCCTTTTTGGTGTTCCCAAGCAGGAGGAGGGAGTGAATGAACTCACAGGCTGTGGTATCAGGGGGTGACTGAGAGACAGTAGTCACGTTAAGGTGCCCCCTACAGTACAGTAGCACCCCCCCATGTTTACTACCTACCCTGTCCCACCTAATGAGGCTGTAATCCGGTATGGCACATGCGGGGTCAGGGATGTGAGGCTTCAGCCAAGTTTCCATGATGGCCATAATGTCCAGCTTGTAGAGGGCCGCCCAGGCCGTAAGTTCTGCAAGGCTTTGGAGAATGCTGCGGATATTGAGGTGCGCTATTTTTAGGCCTTTTTCGGATAGCCAGGCCGAGGGGGGGGCTTGAAGGGGTAGGGGGTAGCTGAGGGACCTTGACAGCAGGTTAAGTTTCCAGCCTGCGTAAGAGGAGCCATGGCCCAAGCCTTAAGAGGCTGCAAGGGAGCGGAAGGTACCTGGCAAAGGATAGATCCCGTCTGGCAGTGCGGCATGGTCTAGGGTAGCAGGTGTATACGCGGTGTGGGTGTTGATGGCCGTGCCCAGAGGATGAATGCTATGGTCTTTCAGGATCAGTAAGGGGAGCCACCCTAAGCATCAGATCAGGGGTGGAGAGATCAGAGCCTACCAGAATAGCATGACTAGTGGTCCAGAGTATAAGTCAGAAAAGCAGTGACCAGGGGACAGAGCTAGATTTTGGTGGTGCTTGGTAGAGCTAGATTATGGCTTGGGGAGGAACCCAAGGATGGCTCATTAAAAAAGCTGCAGGCTGTCAGGCTAGTTCAATAAGCCGGTGAATATGAGGAGGCCTCTAGTGGTGAAGAAATATAGCTTGCAGATGGCAAAGTGGGCTGATTGGTTATTTCAGCCCACGTGGGGTGAGCTACAGCTATAAAGCGCCATGACGACCACGGGTGGTGGTGGGGTCGGCGGGGCCAATCCTCCGCTCAGCAGTAGCAGAATAGTAGCAGGGCTCCCCGCATGGCAGTGAGCACACCAGAGGAAATCGGAGACACCCGGAGAGATGACCGCTTGTTACACAGAACACTGTTCAGTTTATTTTCAATTCCGGATTAGCAATTGTCCATTTTGCAAGAACTGCAGTTCACCGGAGGCAGGCGCTGGTTCTTTCAGCGAGTGAAAATTACCTTGCTTGGGTCTCGCTCTGGCGGGTGGGGGCTTGGGGTCTCGCTCCGGCAGGTGGGGGAGGGCAGGTAGCAGCAACCCTCATGACCTTTAGTCTGGATCCTCACGTGATCTGTGTGGCTTTCCTGTGGGGAAAGAGAGAGCAGCAGTGAGAACTTATATCCTGAGGCTAGGCGGGGGAGGAGGAAGGGAAGCAACAGGAGTGAGAGTAACGGGGAGGCCCACAAGCTAATATGTTGTTTTTTACAGCTGTGGGTAAAGCCTACAGCCATTTTGCTTTCTCTGGCCTGAAAATGGCTGATCGTGGCACCTTTCATTGGACTTTTGGAGGTAGCCTTCTGAAAATCCAACAGAGCTTGTAACACCGGCCACTACAGAGTAACAGCCACACTATTTTGGCTGTTACTTCCACATTCTGAGACAAGAACTATGCATGCACACCTTGCTCGCATGCGCAGTTCTGCTGGTGCTGCCATCTTGCAAATGGCAAATTGCAATTCACCACAACTACACATGCGCAAATGCCGCGTATGCGCAGTTGAGTCGCTGCTGCCATCTTGCAGATGGTACTCAGCAGCACTGGCTGCGCTAGATTTCCGGAGCTTTGGAAGCTCACCACAGCTGTTTTGGCTCTGGCTAGACTTTGTTTTATATCACACCATGCAAAGCGAGCACAAGACAGAAAAGTATGTTAGAAGATTGAAACAGGTGCTACCCCCCCCCCACCTGTTCTGCCAAGTGTCTTGTGTGACAACATGGGGGTGGGCAAGGCTGAGGGTGACTTTTGTGTCCTAGGGCATCTCAATGTTATGGCTTGCAAGGAGCCCCCTTGCAAACAATTTTAGCATACACAGATTTCCTCTGTTTGCTTCTGATATCAGAAAGTCACAATGGCACTCAAATAATCACACTTCAGACCAGACTGGTAGTTTGTCTGTGGTTCCTTTACTTATAGTCCAGGATCCAGGTGCATTTATCTATGTGTCTAGATCCGAAAGGTTTGTTGTCTGTTTCTTAGGTAAAAAAAGTGTGTAGAATCCAGATTTACAACTCATATTTGCTCAAAGTTGAACGTTTTCTTGGAAAATGCACTTCTTCAATGAAAAAATGAACTGTCGGTGAAAATTGTGTATATTTTAATTAATGGTTCCTTCTTTAATTTCAATTCTATAAGCTTTTATTGAAATACTACAGACATTGTAACAAACAGCAACATATGTATCAAAGGCTTAATATTAACATTATTATTTATTTTATTCTATATTTAACCTGAAACAATCAACTTTTTATGACATTTTATGAACCTAAGTACAACAATCGGTATTCTTGTTCTCTGTCTTCACTATCTGACTATTGGCATCACAGTCCCTATTGTCATCTTCTTCATTTGGATTGTTGTCATGTTCATTCAATTGTTCACTTAAGGCTGATGGTACAAATTCACATGTGAACATTGTTGGCTTGTATTTGCCATTCTCATAGGTCAAGCCATTGTCCTCTGGCTTCAGTAGTGTCATTTCTGGTTTGTCTGTTTTTCCATAACAATGAAATGTAATTTGCATGGCAGATGTGTTGTGTCAGAGCTGATTTACATGGTGGCAGCAAGCCTGTGTCTGCTCCTTTGATCTTTCTTAAGGGTGCGTCTTTGTCACTCTGTCGATACTTGACATTGAACATACTGCAGCAGGCTATGTTGACACTCTTTACTTTCTGTCCATACAAGGTACACACAAAGCTCTCAATTGTATCCTCAGTTTCTTTAGACAAGTGTGGACATCCCAGTTTTCCAAATACTTGTGTGTACTCTGCATTCTTTTCCATAACTGTTAGAGGTTGCACCTTCGCCTTGCCTTTGAACGCTGGTGAACAGTCACGCCCTGTCAGTGCATGAAGACCTGGTAGGGCTGCACACACAGTTCTGCCTAACTCTGCTGACAAACAGGATACATCTATGAATCTTCTTGTGTTATTCCCTGAATGGCCAGTGTCCATGTGCAGTTTGAGATTGTCTTTTAGACTTGCATGATACGGCAGAATGACTAGAATATCAGTATCATCTGCCGTGACCACTACACGCACATTTTCACCCTCATTTTGACTGCAAATGTAGTGTATGTGTTGCATGATTCTTGTGTCTGCTTCTATATGTTTGCTTTTAGGGCCTTGCACTCTAGTCTGAGCATATGTCCAGCTTCCATTTTGTATGAGTAACAAGTTTCTCTTACTACATACATGAGCTTTTTATCAACTAGAACTTCACAGTACACATCAGAATTCCATGCTGTAGCTAGAAAACCTAGGAGTGCTGTCTTGAATGAAGCTGAAGACAGGGATCCAGCAAAGTCTCTTGATCGGCTTTGGTCAGGACCAGTTACGAGATAGGAGAGTGAAGCAATGCTAAGCTTTCCTCTCTTCTCTTGTTCAAGACCTTTGATCAATGGTGACTTGTAACAGTCACTGACAAAGTGGACTTCATTTACAGAAGTACAGCATACAAGAGACAGGATGGTTTTTGCCACACCATGGAATGTTGGTGGCAAGTTTGCAAGATTTCTGATCAAGAACATGGCATCAACCACAGTGACATTTACAGCATCGGGTTGGCTACTTTGGACTCTGGTCTCAAGTTTCTTCAGCACTGTTGACTTCATTGTTGTGTTCATTGATCCATCAATGTTTCCTAAGGAGAGGGGTACCGGGGTTAGTGGGTAGGCAAACACCATCATAAGTTCAGCCGTTGAAGTTGCAGATAGATATAGCAAGTGTCCAAAGAGGTCACGAGCTCCTTTCAGCTCAATGATTTTCTTGTCCTTGTTCTTAATCTTCACCTTCATTACATCATGTGCAAAGTCATTCAACTTGTATCTTTTGATGGGTTCCTCGAACCTACTGCCCTTGCTAATGCATTCATCTCTATTCTAAACACATGATACATCCAAGTACCTATCTCAGTAGCCTGTAACACTTTGTTTGATACCTCTTGTAATACTGCTTTTCCACTACCTTATTGAATAAAGATTGCTGTCCTCAAACACATCACAGAATGGATTCATGGAGGAGTCTATTGTGTTCAACAGCTTGTTTAGATCCTTCAAATCTTGTTTAACTATCTCTTTAGCTCTTGGTTGGCTTCTTCATGGCTGACAAGACCAACTTTTTCCATAAGACTTCCAACAATTTTACTTCAAGCTGACTGCAGAATGTTCCGCCTCCTCCTTGCATTGATGTTCTGTGTTAAAGAAGAAATCCTGATTAGTCATGATGCAGCATCGGTATTGATTGTCTATTCCAAGGTCATGGCTACATAATTTCTGCTAAACCCTCTCTTTGATCTTGCAATGGTTAATGCTCCATTCTCAAATAATTTCCTTAGTCCAGGGTGGGTCTCATCCATGTTTAGCAAATTCATAAGGTACAGGGTCATCCACTTGGCATAGTTGTGGTGCCCAGTTGCGAAGTAAAGATGTATCATCTTCTCCAAGCTGTATACAAAGAGAGGCAAGTCATTTGTCCTGATGGAACTGCAGAAGAGTTGGTACAACTCTACAAACTGCAGTACTGCAGCCAAAATTGGGCAGTTGTGCCATGCTACATTTTGTGATAGTGCTTTTCCACTACCTATTGAATAAAAATTGCTGTCCTCAAATGCATCCTAGAATGAATTCATGGAGGAGTCTATTATGTTCAACAGCTTGTTTAAATCCTTCGAATCTCATTTAACTCTAAAACTCTTCAGCTCTTGGCTGGCTTCTTTATGGCTGACAAGATCAGCTTTTTCCATAAGACTTCCAGCAATTTTACTTCAAGCTGACTGCAGAAAGTTCCACTTCCTCCTTGCAATGATATTCTGTGTCAAAGAAGAAATCCTGGTTAGTCTTGATGCAGCATCAGCATTCATTGTCCGTTCCAAAGTCAAGTCTATGTCATTTCTGCTAAACCCTCTCTTTGATCTTGCAATGGTTAATGTTCCATTCTCAATATTTTTCCTTAGTCCAGGGTGGGTCTCATCCATATTTAGCAAATTAATAAGGTACAGAGTCATCCACTTGGCATAGTTGTGGTGCCCAGTTGTGAAGTAAGAGCTGATACAACTCTGCCAAGCTGCAGTACTGCAGACAAAATTGGGCAGTTGCACCATGCTCACCATGGTGTGTGAAATCTGAGAACATTTCATATGCTTCCATGAATGTCTTGAACTCAGCTGTATTCTCAGGTCTACCGTTAAGAAAGGCAATGGGTCATTAAGTAGCTGCTGCAGATGATTTGAGATTGGAAAGTCTGACAAATCTTGATATTGTATAAAGCACTGCAAATGTTTTAATTCTGAATGCCGCTGATAGCATCGAGTGAAGCCTCTATGCCCGATTGAAAAATGTTCCTTGCAGATGTCCATTCAGGGATCCCAGTGTCAATACACCACATTCTTGTCTCCACCAGAACCATTCAGGAGGTATCCAAGACCTTTGAAATATCCTAATTTTATATGGAATGGTCCAGAACATATGAAAAGTCTGTCATATTCTGGGGACTTAGTGGACTGAATTTGTAGCACAGGACTTGCTATGGCCAAGTCATAAGTAATAGGCATATAGTCCTCCTGGCATTCATCTATAACCTTGATAGCAGTGTTCATGGTGTCTTGCAGCACATCAAGTCTTGTAGGAGGCTTTCCTATAAAGTCCATGTATGATATGATCTGCTGTGGCAGATCATCTACAGAAACAAGGGCATTCCATCTGTGCCACATTGGAGTAGCATCTACACTTGCACAAGATATCATCCAGGCAACGTCCCTTCTCTTAGCTTGCATGAGGTTTTTTGATTCAGAGCTGTCTGTCACCTTATAGTGATACTGTCTTATTTTTGGTTTTCCAGATGTATATGGTCCAATGTCATTCTCGTCAATACCTAGAGCTCTTTTCCTCTGAGATGTTTGAATGGGCCGGGGTATAGTTTCTTGTTCCTGTTGTGTCATTGTCTGCAATATCTGCTTCTTTACACTTGGCAAATAGACTTCATCAAAATCTTCAGCCTTTGTCTTTGATGTTCTGCGTTGTTTGCTCTTTGATGTTAAAGATGGTCCTACCTGGTCATGGGCATCAACTTCTGATCTTTGCTTATCTGTGTTTGTTTCTATTGTGTGTGTTTCATTTCTTGCTGGTGCTTGGTCATCCATGTGCGTTCTTGTCATAGCTTCTTCAGACCTTTCTTTGGGTACAGCTGTCTCCTCAATACCTGATGGTGTATTTTGGTATGCTATTCCCACAGTGTCATGCAAAGTGTCACAACCGTCAAGTACCTCCGTCATCTCATCATTGTTGTTAAAGATTGCATTGTTATTTCAAACAGGACACACAAAGAGATACATGATACTGAGATAGTAAATGAAACCATACTGCAACATTTGGTACGGATGTAAGAGATACAAACATAAGAAGTACTAAGAGTAAAGAGTAAAAGAGGAAGTACTGTCACATGAAATGAATATAATTCATAGACAATACTACATAATGTAGATATGCATGAAAAAAAACCTCAGTATACAAGGATTGTCAGGACCTACCTAGACCTTCCCACCCAAAAGGGTGAAAGCCATGGGTTATTAACTGGAGAAGCCCACAATTAGCAGTGGCATATGAGGCCTAGGATAGGGTATGGTAAACGGAGTTGAGTCCTGGGTCAGGCCTAAACTAATATGAACTATATACACCAACAAAACATAGAAACATAGAATTTGATGGCAGATAAGGACCGCTTGGCCCACCCAGTCTGCCCATTTCCCTACCTGATGGATAAGCTGCAGATTCTAGTTAATCAACAGCTTACTTCCTCCTGCCCCCCACTAGAATTGCCTTATGCCTGTCCCATGCATTCTTGAATTCTCCCACTGTTCCTGACTCCATAACCTCCTCAGGAAGGCTGTTCCATGCATCCACAACTCTCTCTGTGAAAAAATACTTTCTAACATTACCTCTGAGCCATCCCCCCTCTATCTTCAAATTGTGCCCTCTTGTTCTTGCACATCTCTTCTTCTGAAAGATGCTACCTTTTTGTACCTTGTTAATTCCCTTGAGATACTTGAAAGTTTCTATCATGTCCCCCCTCTCCCTCCTTTCCTCAAGGGTATACATATTAAGCAGCTTTAGTCTCTCCTCATATGTCTTCTGGTGCAGACCTTGCACCATTTTGGTTGCCCTCCTCAGAACAGCCTCCACTCTGTCAATGTCTTTGCGGAGATGGGGTCTCCAGAATTGCATGCAGTACTCCAGATGGGGTCTCACTAGCTGACTGTAGAGAGGGATAACAACTTCCTGTTTTCTACTGTTGATGCCTCTCCCTATGCATCCCAGTATCCCCCCCAGCCCTCCTTACTGCCTTCTCACATTGCTTGCCCACCTTTAGGTCATCTGATATAATTACTCCTAGGTCTCTTTCGATTTTTGTTGTTGTTATTAACTCACCCCCCATTGTGTACTCTTCCCCTGGGTTTTTGTTTCTCAGGTGCATTGCCTTGCACTTCTTTGCATTGAATCTGAGCTGCCACGTATTTGACCATTCCTCCAACCTTGCCAAGTCCCCTTTTCATTCTTTCCACCCCACCTTGTGTATCAACCTTGTTGCAGATCTTTGTGTCATCTGCAAAGAGGCATACCTTTCCTTCCAGGTGCTCTCCAATGTCACTTATACAGATATTAAAGAGGACCGGTCCCAGTACCGAACCCTGCGGTACCCCACTAGTTACCCTCCTTTCTTCACTCCGTTTATTATTACCCTTTGCATCCTGTTTTCCAGCCAGTTTTTTATCCAGGCTGTGACAACCCACCTCTCCCTCTGGGCTGAAACAGCTTTTAGAGAGGTGTGTGTCCTCGGGGTATTCACTGCCACCAGCCAGACTTTCCTTCCGGCACCTCTTTCAAGTGTACAAACTTGAATAATCACACATGCAATTGCACAAGTTAAAGTCTGGTAGTGTGTCTCTTTCAGGTGGCAGATGCTACACAGAGTTTACCTTAGCCAGTGGAAAACCAAATCTTACCTTAGAAAAATGACATCAGAGTCACAACTGTTGAGCAAATAAATAGCTTTTACTTAACAGAAAGTGCAATGAGCATTTACGGGAAATGTATTTACAACACAAGAGAATAACACTCATACAGGAAAAGTAAACAAATGTTTTAAACAACAGATGGCAAAAGAAGAAGGCTATTACTGAAATATACTATCACTAAACTTACCCTTCCCTGTCCTTACAGAGACACTGGACCCTGTTCTAACTGCCAGCTCCCACGGACATACCAGGTAGGCTCCAAGCTTATGTTTCCCCTCACAGCTTCCAGGGCAGAGAAAGTTCTCTGTCTTACAGAAGCTTATATAGTCTATGGAGACTAGGTCATTCCTATTCTCCCTTAAATGCACCAACCAACTACTTATGTATCTATTTAATTGTCCCAATCAGAGTGAACACCTATTGGTGACCAATTATATTCCTTTTCACCTTAAGTTTATATTTGAATGATCCAATCCATTCAAACTGCCCTGTGTCCATGTCTGCAAGGTCTGGGTGTGTCTGGAGATGTCCACTTCAGATTTATGACCCAGCTCTTATCTAGCAGCTAGAATTCCACAAGCTGTTTGCTGCTGGAGGATTTCAGCCTCAGTATTTTTTCCACACTGCTAAAAAATAAGGCATCTACAGATCAAACCATTAACTCTTTCCTTCCCATTTCTGTCACATCTCCCCCCAGATAATGAAGGCGTGTCCCTTGGGCTACCCCAAGTGACACAGCCGTTCATGCAATTACTGGGAAGTGCCCAAAAGTATCCAGCCAGGCCATTAGCCCTGCCTAGATAGCCCATCCGCATTTGCATTTTGTTTGCCACTGCGATGCTGTATGGTCATGTTGTATGCCTGCAGTACCAAACTCCAATGTAGTAGTTTACCATTTTGTCCACTGGACCTATGAAGCCAAATCAGGGGATTATGATCTGTGACCACAGTAAATTCTCTCCCATATAGGTAAGGCTGCATCTTCTGAAGGGCCCACACTATTCCCAAGCATTCCTTCTCAATTGTGGCGTATGCCTCCTTTCTGGGCAAAAGCCTTCGGCTGAGGTACACAACTGGGTGCTCCTCCCCCCTGCTGAGTAACTTGGCTCAGCACAGTCCCTAGCCCATTATCTGAGGCATCCACATGGACCATAAACTTTAAACTATAATTGGGGCTAGCCAATACAGCTGGGCTGCTTAAGGCCTTCTTTAGCTCCTGAAAAGCAACCTCATAGCCTTCTGACCACTTCACTGCATCTGGCTTTCCCTTCTTGGTTAGGTCTGTCAGGGGGGCTTAGCCAGATCGCTATAGCGGGGAACAAATCTTCGGTAGTACCCTGCAGTCCCTAGAAATGCCCTGACCTGTTTCTTTGTGGTAGGAGTAGGTCAGGCCAGGATGGCATCAACCTTGGCAGGCTCCGGACGGATGTGTCACTACCCACCCGGTGCCCAAGGTAGGATACTTCTGCCATACCTATCTGGCACTTCTCTGCCTTGACTGTCAGACCTGCCTTCTTTAACCTGTGGAACACATCCCGCACATTCTTGATGTGCTCATCCCAGACCTGGCTATATATGACTATATCATCCATATAAAGCCAGTGCAAACTCACTTACCCCAGACGAATGCGATCTACAAGCCGTTGAAAGGTTGCAGGTGCATTCTTCATTCGAATGCATTACCTTAAATTCATATAACCAAATGGAGTAACAAACGCTGATCTTTCCTGGCCGCAGGGGTCAGAGGGTACCTGCCAATAGCCCTTTGTTAGGGTCTATTGTGGTCAAATACTTGGCTCCCCAGTCGCTCCAGGGTCTCATCTGTTCTGGGCATGGGATAAGCATCAGACTCCGTGCAGCTGTTAAGCTTCGGTAGTCCGCATGAGAATCATGTGGTACCATCCCTTTGGGATCAGTACCACGGGTGATGCCCAGGGCTACTAGATTCCTGGATTAACCCCAGTTCCAGCATCTCTTTGAGCTCCTCTTTCACAGTCTGCTTAACCTGCTCAGGTACCCTGTAGGGGGACTGTTTCAGGGGATCCTGGGTCCCTGTATCCACATCGTGCTCTGCCATTGTGGTGTACCCTGGTTTCCCTGTGAACATGTCTTCAAATTCTCTCAGCACACTCTAATTTCTTGCACCTGGGCTGGTGTCAGCTGTTCCGAGAGGTAAGGCTGTCCACAGAGGATGCACCCTGGCCTCCCAAGTAGGTCCACCAATGGATCTACCTCAGTTTCCTCCTCTGGAGCACTGCATACAGCGAGGACCATTTCCTCTCTGTCATGGTAGGCTTCAGCATGTTAACATGATACACCTTCGTTTGCATCTCCTGTCGGGAGCTCTATCATGTAATTGACGTCACTAATCTTTTGGACAATGGAGAATGGCCCTCCCATGCTGCCTGTAACTTATTCTGTCGGACAGGGATGAGTGCCATCAACGCTGTCCCACCACATATTCTCTGGCTCAGGCCCCACGGTCATACCAGACTTTCTGCCGCTGTTGTGCAGTGGCCAGGTGCTCCTGAGCAAACCCCATGAGCTCCCTAAGGTGGGTCCTGAAGTTCAGGACATCTCCACAACAGACTCCCCTTGGAGGCACGGTCACCTCCCATTTGTCCCGAATCAAATCTAGTGTGGCCCCTGCAGACCCCATGACCAAACAGGAGCTCGAAGGTGAGAACCCTGTGGACTCCTGTGGGACTTCCCTGTATGCAAATAGGAGATGAGGCAAATATTTGTCCCAGTCTCTCTTATGCTGGTCAGCAAAAGTCCTTAGCATGGTCTTAGGGGTTGAATTAAATCGCTCCACTAGACCATTAGCTTGGGGATGGTATGGGGAGGTTTTGAGCTGCTTTACCCACACTCTCCCACAAACTACTCATTAATCCTGACATAAAATTGGCACCCGGTCTGACAGTATCTCCTGGGAAAGCCCACCCGGCTAAATATTCCAACAGTGCATCTGCCACTGGTCCTGCCTCAGAGGATGTTAGGGCCACTGCCTCTGGGTATCTAGTGGCATAGTCTACAACTACCAGGATATACCGCTTGCCAGTGTGACTTGGGGTGCTCAATGGCCCCACTATGTCACTGCTACCTCTTGAAGGGTTCATCAATAATGGGCAGGGGCACCAAAGCTGCCTTGGCCTTGTCCCCATTTTCCTACCGCTGGCACTGTGGACAAGTCCGGCAATAATTTGCCACATCCTTGCCAATACCAGGCCAGAAGAAATTGTTGGTGAGGCGGCTTTTTGTCGCCTCACTCCCAGAATAGCCCTGAAAAGGGATATCATTGCAACGGCCAAAAGCTGCTGACGGTGAACCTTAGGGACTACCAGCTGCTGGAGTACCTCACCAGCTAGCCCTTCCTCTGTTGTACATTCTCTGTACAACAGCCCATTGTCCTAGTAAATGGACTCTTTACCCCCTGAGAATGCTCAGCCCTATGAGCTATTTCCCTCAGTTTTTCCAGGGTAGGGTCAGTTCGCTGTGCAGCACTCAGCTGCCCTCGTCTGACCCTTCCCAGTGCCCCTTCTGAAGGAAGTCCTGTGGGTTCCTCTATTTGTGACTGGGGTTCTGGACTGCAGCTTCTAGCCAGCCCCTCCCCTGTGCTGGACACTTCCTCAGCTGCTGAGGTGTGGCTGGACCACCCAGAGTCAACCCTCTTCCCCTCAGAAACTTGCCCTTGTGCCTGACTACGAGTTACAACACACACCAGTTTTTACTGGGGTCCAAATCCTTCCCACAATCATACTTACAGGTAGGTCCTCTACAACTCCCACCTCCTTTTCTACATGGCCCCTTCCCAGCTCAGGAAGACTCTAGCCATTGGTAATGGGACTGGTGGCCCTGTGAATGCCTGAAACTTGAGTATTTCCCAGGCATGATCTGCTCTGCCCGAATGAGATCTTGCCCTTACCAGGAGATGTTAGCACCTGTGTCCCATAGTCCCTGTGTTACTATTCCATTAACTGTAATGGGACCAGATTCTCATCAGAGGAGAGTGGTTCTTCAGACTGGACACCCTACAAACACACCAGTGCCCTTTTGATCACCCCCGCCCCAATATCTCTGCCCTTAACCAGTTTCTGAGGGCAGTTATATCTCAAGTGTCCCACTTGATTGCAAATATGACATTTCTTGGGACCTATTTCTTGAGTCCCTTAGAACCAGAGGGCTCTACTTTGGGCTCAGGTGCAGGCTGGTTTCCTTTGGGCTGCCCCCATGGGATCCCTTATACCCATGTGCTGCCCCATACCATAAGACTACGTTGTGTGTGGTCGGCTAGACAGATACTGTCAGCCTTCCTGCCACCTTCTGTGGAAGAGGCTATGCTGTCTATGAGCCATACACGCATGTCCTCAGGTACAATTTTAAGGAATTGTTCTCTCACCAATACATCTTTAATCAGTTCCACAGTAGTTGCTTTAGCCCCCTCCATCCACCTATCAAGGTAAGTATACAGTTTAACCTGCAGTTCTGCATAACTCTCTTCTGGGCTTTTCTTTAACTCCCTAAATTTTCTTCTATAAGCCTCAGGAGTTAATTCAAAACGTTTCAACAACACTGTTTTTACTTTATCATAATCAGCATAGTCTTCATTACTTATTTTGGCAAATGCATTCAGCTCTCCCGTCAGCAAGGGTGTGAGATAAGTTGACCAGGAAGCCTTATTTAGTTGTAATTGATTACATACTCTCTCAAATGACCTTAAAATAAATCAAGGTCATCTCCTCTTTAAACTGAGGAACAATTTAGAATTCATTTGGCTTCATGAGGTAAACTCACTCCACCATTACTCACGGTTTGCTGACTGCGGAGGGTCATCATCTCCTTCTCGTGCTGTTGTCTCTGGAGTTCATGCTGTCATTCTTTCTCTCTGTCTTCACGTTCTTTCTCTCTGTCTGCCAGTCTCTTTTCTTCAAGTTCTTTCTCTGCTTCCAACCTTCTTGCTTCTGCTTCAGCATCCAGTCTTTTCGCCTCCAATGCCTTGTCTTGCAGCAATAGCTGCAGTCGCAGTGCCTCAAGCTGGTTTGGGGGGCCTGCTGCCTCAGTTCATGACTCACCCCCAATGACTGTCTGCTTCAGATCATGTGCCAAGAGAGTAGCTATGAGATCTGCCTTTTTCTTCTGCTTCAGACTTTCAGGCTGAATCCCCTTTTCCTGGCACCTTTCAACAAGCTGTGGCACAGTAAGTGAGTCATACTCTGTGGAGCTCATTCTCTACTGCTACACTATACTGTGCTATCTAGAAACAAATAAAACTGTTGTACAAATGTATCCTCTTGTATATCCTGTTTTGCAATGCTAAGGTAACTGTTCCACTGGCAAACTCTGTATCAGTGTGCTACGCAGTCCGCTATCATCACCCCACCACTGCCAACCAATATGTGACAACCCACCTCTCCCTCTGGGCTGAAACAGCTTTTAGAGAGGTGTGTGTCCTCGGGTATTCGCTGCCACCAGCCAGACTTTCCTTCCGGCACCTCTTTCAAGTGTACAAACTTGAATAATCACACGTGCAATTGCACAAGTTAAAGTCTGGTAGTGTGTCTATTTCAGGTGGCGGATGCTACACAGAGTTTACCTTAGCCAGTGGAAAACCAAATCTTACCTTAGAAAAATGACATCAGAGTCACAACTGTTGAGCAAATGAATAGCTTTTACTTAACAGAAAGTGCAATGAGCATTTACAGGAAATGTATTTACAACACAAGAGAATAACATTCATACAGGAAAAGTAAACAAATGTTTTTAAACAACAGATGGCAAAAGAAGAAGGCTATTACTGAAATATACTATCACTAAACTTACCCTTCCCTGTCCTTACAAGAGACACTGGACCCTGTTCTAACTGCCAGCTCCCACTGACATACCAGGTAGGCTCCAAGCTTATGTTTCCCTCACAGCTTCCAGGGCAGAGAAAGTTCTCTGTCTTACAGAAGCTTATATAGTCTATGGAGACTAGGTCATTCCTATTCTCCCTTAAATGCACCAACCAACTAACATGTATCTATTTAATTGTCCCAATCAGAGTGAACACCTATTGGTGACCAATTATATTCCTTTTCACCTTAAGTTTATATTTGAATGATCCAATCCATTCAAACTGCCCTGTGTCCGTGTCTGCAAGGTCTGGGTGTGTCTGGAGATGTCCACTCGAGATTTATGACCGAGCTCTTATCTAGCAGCTAGGAATTCCACAAGCTGGTTGCTGCTGGAGGATTTCAGCCTCAGTGTATTTTTTCCACACTGCTAAAAAAATAAGGCATCTACAGAATCCAAACCATTAACTCTTTCCTTCCCATTTCTGTCACACAGGCTACCACCTTGGGACCCACTCCAAGGCTGGCTAATTTGTATATTAATCTTTTGTATGAGACTGTGTCGAATGCCTTGCTAAAATCTAGGTAGGCCATATCCACAGCCCCTCCCTGGTCTACTACTTTGGTCACCCAGTCAAAGAAATCTATTAGGTTCATCTGACATGACCTTCCTGCTGTGAAACCATGCTGCCTTGGGTTCTGTGCCCCACTGGCCTCTAGGTACTCAACAATTCTTTCCTTCAGAAGTGATTCCATCATTTCGCCTACTACTGAAGTCAACCTAACTGGTCTGTAGTTTCCTGCCTCTGCCCTGCTCCCACTTTTGTGAAGTGGAATCACATTTGCCCTCCTCCAGTCCTCAGGTACCACTCCATCCTTCCATGATTTGTTAAAGAGAGTAGTCAGTGGTGTTACTAGTTATATCCTTAGTTCTTTTAGTATTCTTGGGTGAATCCCATCAGGCCCCATTGCTTTGTCCACCCTCAGTTTCAAGAGTTCTTTCAAAACCCATTCTTCTGTGAATGGACTGGTATCAACCCACCTATTCAGAGTTTCTCCCTTGTTTGGTTTAGGCACCTCCCCCTCATCATCTGTTGTGAATACTGAGCAGAAATATTTGTTCAGTATCCCTGCTTTTTCACTGTCACCCTCTGCCCACATTCCTTCCCCTTTATTAAGTCTCTGTAAGAAGCAAGAAGGCAAACTGATTCTGAGATAAAAAAAAATTACCCTGACAAATAATGAAAAATGGGACAGCCTATGCACTCTAGACAAGACAGGGGCCTCCAGGGAACTGTGGACCACCTAGGATTGGACATCGTGACAGTACTTGGAATGGAGATATGGCTGCCACCGTGTGTCATGTTGGACCAATGAGCCCCCAACAAAACTAGACAGCCTCTCATATATAGCTCCTTGGGCTAGTGCCTGAAGGAACTCTTGGAAGGATGGGACCTCTGGGGACTGCCATCTCATTAAGATAAGTCTTTTGGCTATAGCCCCCACAGCTGTGACCAATTGGGTCCCAGGACAATGCTTGGGTGTGTGAGAATGGGCACAGCCTAAAAGGAGGAGAGGGGGATCTGGTACTACTTGAGGAAACAGCAAAGCACACATATCTTGAATCGCTATCCAGAAGTGCTGAAGATTGGGACACTCCCAGAGTATATGAAAAAAATTAGCCCCTTGACTGCCACATCTCCAGCAAGAATCATGCTGGAGGAGCCCCATCTTTTTAAGTTTAACTGGATCCCTGTACCACCTGTGGAGGGTCTTGTTCATAATGAGATGGGTGCACCCATCCCTACATGATATGTGCAATCTCACCCAAGCGTGGTCCCATTGGAGCTCAAAAATAGTAGAATGAAAGTCCTTTTCCCATTGGGCTCTAGCTGACAAGGTGGGATTTACAGAGGCATCTCTAAGGGTATTATAAATCACACTGGCTCTGTTCCTAGAGTGATGCAACCAAGATGTGACAGGATGCAGCCTTGATTGCAACCCCTTGTTTTTAGGGAAGTTAGGAAGATGGGTGATGGCATCCCTAATTTAGAGATATCTCCAAAAATGTGAAGCCGGGAGGTGGTATCTGGATTTTAATGCCTCAGAGGTATCCATTGTACTAGAATCTGGGAGCAATAGATCTTGTACTAAAGAGATACCCTGACATTCCCATGCTTTCCAGCAGTTCATACTACCACCCACTACCAAGGCATGATTATTCCAGAGAGGCATGAACTTCCAAGGTGTTAAATCCTGGCCTAAGAGAGTTAAAATTCTTTGCCAGTATTGAATGGACAGCAGAATGGGGGGAGGGAGATTCAGGGGGAGATTTTTTTTACCATACAGTGCCACCACAGGGGAGGGGGCCTGTAGTAGTGATGCCTCCAGTGGGAGCCAGGTAGGTGAAGTGAAACCAATATTGGAGAACCATAGGGTAGTCTGGGCTGAGATGAAGGCCATATGATAGCCCTGAAGCCAAGGGAGTCCCCAACCGCCCCTGCTCCAGTGCTGACAAAGTTTAAGCTTGCTATACCGTGGTCAGGAGCCCTCCCAAAGGAAGTTGCCAATGACAACTTCCAATTTTTGGAACCATTTTGATGGAATAGGTACAGGGAGATGGGACAACAGATATAAGATCTTGGGGGCTGCCATCATCTTGATGGAGTCTATTTTCCCAGCTAGTGAGAGCCTCAAGGCCTTCCAGCAGGCCATGTCCTGTTTGAGAGAAAATTGGCTGTGAGCATTTTGGACAAATTAGGATGTAAGATGATACCTAGATATTTTATACCATTGGGGGACCATTTGAGACTCGAGGCAGTGAAGTCTATACCAGAAGGTATTGAATTTAAGGGATCACCTCAGTTTTAGTGTGATTAATCCTAAGGCCTGATATTCCAGAAAATACAGTCAGTATATGGAGAATGGATTGAATCACCTGTGGAGTGCATTCAGTGGTGACCAAAAGAGTATCAGCATATAGAAATGTCTTGAAAGTGGTGTCACCCATCAGTATTCCAGGAATGGAGGGTGATTCCCAGAGCGCAATGGCCAGGGGCTCGATGGCTAGAATGAACAGAAGGAGGGAGAGAGGGCATCCTTGTCTTGTACCTTTCTGCAGTTGGAAAGGCGGAGATAAATTGCCATTTGTCAATACCCTAGCTAAGGGAGAAGCATACAACAGTTTAATACAGGAGAGAAAACTGGGTCCTACCCCCATTGAGGAGAGGGTATGAAACAGGTATGACCACTCTACCGAGTCAAAAGCCTTTTCAAAGTCAACGGCTAAAGCAGCAAAGGTATTTTTTGACAATTTGGAGTAGTGCATTGACGAGAGAAGTGTTTTGTGATGGTCAGACCCCAGATGCCCCTTAACAAAGCCAGTTTGGGAGGGATGGACCAGCCCTGATAGGAGAGGTTCCAGTCTACTGGCAAGAACTTTTGCCATGATTTTGGCATCAGCATTAATGAGGGAGATGGGACGGTAACTGCCCGGAGAGAGTAAGTCCTTTCCCTTCTTGGGGAGTACAGTAATGGTAGCTTCCCTCAAGGAACGGGTTAAAAAAAACTGTAAGTAGGGAATGCCTGAACATCCAAACTAGATATGGGGCAAGGTTAATACCCTGGACCTGGTAGAAATCAATGGGGAGTCCATCAGTCCCAGGGGCTTTATGAAGATTCATGGATTGAATAGCGCTATCCACTTCTTCCACAGTGAACAGGGCTTCCAACAATTTAACATCAGATGGAGGAAGCTTAGGGATGGATAATGAATCCAGGAATTTTTGAATAGAAGGCAGACTAGGGGGACAAGAGGAAGCATATAACTGCTTATAAAACTGGGCCATAATGTCATTGACCCCTGCAGTGGAATAACACGGGACTCCAGTATGGTCCTTTAGGGTGTGTATCCTCTTGGACATTTGCTGCTGTTTAAGGCGATATGCCAGGAGTTTGCTAGCCTTCTCACCAGGGTGGCCCAGTAGGCATGATGTACACGCCTAAGATTCAGTTCAGCCTGGTGGGTTAAGTGAGCATTCAGGGAAATTCTGGTGCTCGCCAATTGTGCGAGTAGGGACTGGGGTGGAGGTTTATCTTGGAGAGATTTATACTGGGTTTCTAGAAGATAAAGTTTTTTTTCTAATGCCCACTGATCTGTTTCCTGGCGGCATCTCCTAGCCAAAGCAAAGGCCATGATACCGCCCCTAATTGTCGCCTTGAAGGCTTCCCATACGGTAGTATTCGAGACCTCTCCATTGTCATTATTGGTCCAGTATTTGGTGATTGCAGGGCCCAACCACTTCTGAAAGTCCCTGTCCTCAAGGAGAAGGGGGTCCAAACACCAAGAGGGGGAATGGGGTGGTCCTGTCCCAATTTAACCTGAATTTCCAGAGGGGTGTGATCTGAAACATAGATGGGGTGCATACAAGAGGTAGACACCTTATTGTAAAGTCCAGAGGAGATTAACCATAGGTCTAGTCTACTGGATGAACCATGAGTTTGCAAGAAGCATCTATAACCCCGCACCCCAGGGTGTAAGGCTCTCCACGCGTCCAACAGTCCATGTTCATCCATTAGCCTCAGGAGGACTTTTTTTGCCTGCCTATGTGGTTCGGGGGCCTTATTGCTTCTGTTGATAGAATGGTCGAGTACCAAGTTAAAATCACCACCCAGTAGGATTGGAACTTTATGGGTGTTAAAATCTGTGATGGCCTGGTTAACCGTATGGAAAAAAAGGGGGCAGTCCTGGTTGGGAGCATATAAATTAACTAGGACCAAAGGGCCTTCTGGTGTCTCCATTTCAGCCATGGTCCATCTCCTCTCTGCATCATGGATATGTCTTTTAAATTTCCACCTCAGGGTTTTATGTAAAAGTATAGAAACCCCCCATTTGTGAGAATCGGCCACACTGTGCAACTCCTCCACTACCCAGCCCCATCTAAGCTTCCTTGCTTCAGCAGAGGAGGGTCTGAACTTTTTCAGATGGAGCAAGACTTTCTTCCATTTAATGGGAGAGTTAAGTCCCCGGACATTCCAGGAGATAAAGTTAGTCTCCATTTAATGGGAGAGTTAAGTCCCCGGACATTCCAGGAGATAAAATTAGTCTCCATTTAATGGGAGAGTTAAGTCCCCGGACATTCCAGGAGATAAAGTTAGTCTCCATTTAATGGGAGAGTTAAGTCCCCGGACATTCCAGGAGACAAAGTTAGTCTCCATTTGACCTGGATGGGATCATGGCAGAGGCGATATGTATCAGGAAGCACCAGGGCCAGAGGCTAAATCCCCCTTGGAAGGGTACCCTCTCCCTTAAAAAAACCTTGGCGGAAGTGGGTCGGAATCTCAGAATTCAGAATACCAGAACTACTAACAGTATACAAAAATACACATTCCTGAACAGGGCTCGGTAGAGCCTGAAAGTTAACTACAAATAGCAACAATAACACTGAACAGCAAAAGATGTAAGTGTCCCTCTCCCCCACCCCCCACCCTCCCCAAAAACCTTCCCCCTAACAGACCAGCTCCTGCTGTATGCATCAACCAACTTGCAGCCCAGATACCAGCAGGGATCGCTGGGAGGTAGGTAGTTATCTAACTACGGTGAGAGAGAATAGGAAAAGCCACTGCCCAGGAGACTCTCTACGCAATATCCTACCAATATAGTCAACATCCTGAAAAATCAATTTAACTAAAGTGGCAAACATCCACATAAGGTTCCCAGCAGCCTGAGAGGTTAGCCCCCTACCCCTGTTGATCACTTCATAAAGTAGTTAAAGGCTGTGGGGCTGTAGGGAGCTAGAGGGGTAACAGGGAGGGGCTGCATCATACTGTGTCTGACTAGTGGTCTCCTAGTCATGCCCACCCAAAGGGGGGGGCCAAAGAGAAAGGGAGTAAGGTACAGATGCAAGCAGGCAGGAACCATATCTCTGGATCATTGCCCCCCGGCCTAGAGTACCCGAATTGCCCAAATATAAAAGGCATGTACCCGAGAATGGAGAGCTCGGCAAACAGCCGATAGTATCAGAAAAAACAACGGAACAGCAAGAGACAAACCAAGTCACATTCAGCCCACTGATTTAGAAGTGGGAGAGGGGTCTGCTGAAGGGCAGAAAGATGTTAAGTGGCTGGATGCAACATCCGTAGAGGTGGAAGTCTCAGGGGAAAGCAGATCAGCGGCATCTGCCCAGGAGAGTGAACGTGCAGCGTGGGATTTGTTGCCTTTAGAAGACAGTCTCGGAGGCAAGGGTGGGTCCAGCTGAGATCCATCAGTTGGAAGGTCCATTAAGGCTCAAAACTGATTGTTGCTCATGTCCGGCTGCAAGGAGGAGTGTGAGGCCAAGGAATCAGGACTGGCACTGCAACTCTGGGAGCGGAGCCGGGAAGTCTTATCAATGTGAGCCCCATCAAGACGAACCCTCCTTCTGTTTTTCTTTTTGCTCCCTGGAGATTTCTGAGGGTCAAAGCAGGTCAGGGTCCTGGGCTGTGGGGCTACATGTTGAGTGGACACAGAAGAGGGGGTTGTAGATGCTTGCGTGGAAGTCTCCATAGCTGTGGCCCCAGGACTGTGTGATTCCCTGGATATTCCCCGGTTTAACTTAGGGGCCTGGGATGCCAAGAATTTCTCCACAGCTGACGGACTGTCAAATAGTCACTGAGATCCATTCAGGATAATGCAGAAACAAGCTGGGTATCGCAAGGAGTATTCTAACCCCAAGTCAGCGCAGGTCCGGCGTGCTGCAGTGAAAGCCCTACGGTGTGCTGTTAGCTCCTGGGAGTAATCCGCGAAGATCTAGATCCTGTGGCCCTTCCATATAAGTTCTTTCTTTTGGCGTGCCAACCTAGTAATGGATTCTCGGTCTTGAAACCGAAGAAAGTGGCCCAAAATGGTATGAGGATGATCACCAGGAGCAGGGCGAGGTACCAGGGTTCTGTGAGCCCTATCGATCTCTGGCGGTGTTTCAGAGTGCCAGCCCAACAAGGTGGGGAGCTCCTTTTGTAAGAAACAGTATCAGTTCTTTCACAGCCCTCAGGAAATCCCACAAATCTCAAATTGTTCCGCCTGCTATGATTTTCTAAGTCCTCCACCCGGGCCCATAGCTGGTGAATAAGTCGGTCTTGGTCTTGCAATCGTGCCCCGGTTTGCCAACAGCCATCTTCTGCCTCTGCAAGTCTGTGCTCAGCAATACATGCCCGTTGAGATAGATCCACTATATCTGTGGTGTTCTTCCATGTAGCTATATCAAGATTATCCATGTGATGCAAAATTTCCATGAACATTTGCAGTATTTCTGCCAGGCCACCCTCTGAGTGTGAGAGAGGAGGAGCAGGCTTCATTTCAATGGTAGGCCAGGCCGCCAGACTGGGAAACAGGTGATGGGTATTTCAGGTACTTCCCGCACTGGGAGGAGATCCAAAATGGAGCCACTGAGGGAATAACTACTCACTTTAGCCTCGCTGAGCAAAAAACAGAGCAAAACATAGGTAAGAGACGGGTTTTACATGGGGATGCAATGGTAATTTGCGAGCGCTCCGAGCTCAGGCATCCATTAAGCTCAGCGGTTGGCCACACCCCTTTGTCATCTCATCATAATTGTTGAAAGCCAAAGCAGTGGCTAAACCTGGCTGAATGAGCAATCCATCCGGTGTAGCCATATTCTTTTCTGTTATATTAGTTGTGACTGCAGTTTCGAGTTCCTCCACAACATGGTAGCTGACACAGTGACCAGACCTGTTCAGAATAGTTAAAACTTTCTTACTGCCTGTCATGGATTTAATACCCATGCCCGACAAGAGGTGTTTTTGTGGTTTGATTATTCCCCTTGACACTGCAAACACTATGTCATCTGCAATATATTGAACTACCCTGTCCTGTCATTCACTGCCCACTTCTGATGAACCCGTGAGTACAGTACTTAGGAATGTCTGAAGAATGGGTGGCAGTTTTACATTTTCTTCTATGAAGTCTTCAGCTTTAACTTTGGTTTTATTATGAGGCTGTACATTTAGGAGTTCCAACAACTGTTCTCTTATGTGTTGAGTTGCTTGTGCTGCTTGTGCTTCCCTCCAGACAGCTTGTTTCTTAGCAGACCAGATGACTGTACCCACTTTTCTACTTTTGGTATCAAATATGATACCATCTTTGAAGTGATCGGCCAGTTTTTAATTGCAAGCTCTGTGGGTCGTAATTTGTTTCACGCCCACTAAACTCCAAAAGAATGCCCATGTACCTTTTGTGTAGAGATAAGAATGATTCTTTTTTCATTCCATTAACAATGATGCACTGCACATACTTAACAAGTCTGGAAAAGGCAATCTGGTGACTGTCCCTCAACTGACTGTATTCACATTTTTTACCTGTGCCCTTTATTCATTCTGCCTTTTTTGCATGCTTGTTCTTACAGCTGTTGTGGTACTTTACTTCTTTGGCTATGAGATCAATACTGCCAACCATCATATCCATTTGTTGATCGTTCATTTCTTTTACTGCTTTTTTTATGCTGTCTGCTGCCCCCATAAGTTACACATGTTGTAGGATATTCAAAAGTCTCCTTTAACCCCTTAGGATTCCTTTTCTTGTATGATTTGCAAAATATACATTCATTTGGGAATATGCCTGATGTAGATGCTGCAGATTCAGATAGAGCACTGTAAACTTGGGAGAGAAGCAGTTTTGCTGGATAACTCATTACGATGTCTTTTTTTTAAAGTCTCATCAGCTGCAAGTTTACCGGAACTCTTACATGCAGTGAAGTTCTTGTAGCAGATATAATGATACCCATGGCTGCTGAAATAACATTCAGGCAATGCAAGACATACCATGTTGTACTTTGACAGTGTTTGACTAGAATGCCTTTCCTTTACATCAACTACTTTCTTCCAATGAGCATCATCAAAAGGTAGTGGGTCTCCATGGTTTGTGCTAACTCCTGGATCAGTGTGTAGGATGCATCGCCGCTGTGGTTTCTGAGAAGTCTTGCTAGTCATATCTGAAACATTAAATGAATTACATTAATAACTAAGTAAACTGAGTCTATTAAATACATTAGATAAATTAAATAAATAAGTAAACTGAGTCTATTACACAAATGTAAAACTTTTAGTTATTCTTAAGAAAGTGCATTTTCCAAGAAAACGTACAACTACGGATGAATAAGAGTTGTAAATCTGAAGTCTACACATTTTTTTACATGAGGAACAGTTATCAAACCTTTTGGACCCAGACACATAGATAAATGCACCTGGCTCCTGCTCTAGTATGGGATAAGAGTGCAAGCATAACTCAAACCATGCACATCACAATAATTTGTTTTCATATGATTGTTCACAGGTACTTAGGCCTTATTCTTTTCAAGTGCTTTCAAAATAAATAATCACATTTCTGAATTATGTCTGAACCTCCCATCCCTTACTGCTACAGTTGCCATTACAATGCACTGCACCTTCTGCCAAGGCAACTACTGTTACCCCATTTGGATACTCATTACAGATACAGTACCTTGATTTGCTTCAGCATCCCATTATGGGCTCTAAGTCCCAAACAAGCCTGGCCCATTCTTAATAGATAGGATACATGTTTTTACCTTAGTCTGGATGCTCCCTCCACCTAGATCCCAGTTAATGATGATGTTCCCTCTAGCTTGTAATTGAATCAGGGCTCACTGCAGCTCATCTGTCTCGGCATCTTCAGATAACCCTTCAGGCCCAAAATCATTGATTCATATCCCTTGAGGGGCTGCCCATCTAGGAACACACTGTTGCCCTCTTGAGCTCCTACACAGCTGTTCACACCCCTTGCAATACCTGCCTGTGTTGTCTTCCTTGGAGGCCTCGAATTTATAGTCAGGTACCCAGAAATCCCACCATATGTGCCCACAAGTGTGGACCCAATACAGGGTGCCCAACAATGGTGCATCCCTATTCTGCACCGTTGTCTTTCACCCCTCCTCAAAAAGATTTCCAGAAGATATGGCCCCACAAATATATCGCTGCCAGATCCTTATCGGATTCTCCAGTAGAATCCCCAGGCTGCCATACTGGATTCACCCCCCCCCAGCTGTTGCAGGCAGAAAAAGCCTTCTGAAAGGTTCAATGCCACACCAACCCTGTCACTGAGCCAGGGCTGGCAAACCTCTTTAGAGTCCCAATTGTAATCTGATTCCTATGAAACACCCTATGCCATTCCAGTAATAGCATTCTGCCACTGAGCCTGGTTCGGTGGGATCTCGCTCATGTCCCAGGGCCACAGCCTGTGTAGTGGCACTGCTGTGGATGCAGTCTACTCCCCTTAACTGCTATCACCCTTCCTACTTAGGGGAACTCTCTACTCCTGTTGAAAACCTATTTATACTCTGACCTCTGGTTTCCACCCCTACCAACTGAGGGGCAAAGCAATTGGTTCCCAGGCACCTAGGATTTGATGGACCCTCTAGTACCAGCCCAGCCTTTTCCTTGGAATGAATTGTTTTATAAGGACATGCTAAACTGAAATCAATCAATCACTCAATCAATCCTCACAAGACATAATGTAAACAAGCTCTACTTCTGCCACAAAAATAATAAAATAAAAATTAATCAGCTTTTCACATTGGTATCCATGTAGCTCTCTCACATGTTTACCTAAAGAAGCACCCACCTTGGCCAATCTATTTATCCAAATCAGTTTAAAACAGCTTTTATGAGGATTTTCTGACTTCATAGTGCACTTATACAGTACTGTATATATGATCATAGCCCTTTTTATGGCAACACAATAGGATGTCAAAGATAGCCATTGTGATGTTAGTTGAAGCTATAATATATATCATATATTAGCCCCATGCATGTATAACTGGTAGAAAAGAAACCACATGCATGTTCGGAGGACCCCCTCCCCTGATTCCATTGTTTCTATATATAATGTGCCTACAGCCCACCCCTGCTTCATGCCATCCAAGTGCTATTTTAAGGGGTAAAACTGCAGCTCTAAAAAGCCGCTGGGCTCATAATTCAAAGTTACAAGTCAGGTATATAACTACAGTATAAGTAGCTCTTTTATTACTTGGAGCAACTCCTTAGTATGAGATGCATGCCCAGAATGTGTCAGTTGCTCTTCAAGGTCGTTATCTCCTATCTGTTCATCAACGAAACCTCAGTGTTGTTTTTACAATTTCATGGGAGCCTGTCATAAGACATCCAATTGTGGGTCTCCTTCATACAACTGGTTAGATGGGAGACAGTCAAGTTTAATAATCAGGTAACACACCAAAGGCAATTACTCAGAAGACAGAAGACAGAACCCAATAAATAATGAATAGTTTAGAGATTATTTAGGCCCCAGAAAGGTATTTTAAGTTTGTCTAAGTCCTTTTTTATGAAAAATTAGTGCAGCCAGTGGCATTTAGTGAGATTCAGAATCAGATACAGAATCTTCATTTCCTTCTGTGAAATCCTACAGTATATGCTTAATTGCAACACACACAGTTACATCTTGATTCTCATATTTCTTTATCCTTTGGATGTCACAGGCTTTGCCTGCAAAAGTATTCAATGATAATAAATCCAGACAGTAACAGGATTCAAATACATTGCTATACAAAAAGTAAGCTCTTGTTATATTGCAACAAAAATAATACATACAGTACAGGCATCAGGACTACAAATGTATTGTTCAGTAAGTACTGAGGCATGATATCGGAAGTAAGGCTATTGGCACTATTAAGTTACATGGGAACATTTTCCCTCAAAAAAGGACTAAAAATGTAAAGAACCATCACCTCTTATTAGTTCTGGAACTGGAAATGACAAAGTGAGACATTTTTCCTGCCCAGATTGCTAATAAGGAAACGGTCCCCAGTGGGATAACCACATTTTATTTTAATTTTTTATTTTTAATTTGTTACCTGAGTGGATCCACTAAGCACATGTGCTCATTTTCAGGAATGATCTGGGTACAATAGCACGTACACCTTCAAATAAAAAACAATTCTGATAAAATAAATTTACAAACAAATTAAATCAAAGTACACACAGATGCTAAATAATACAAACACATACTGTACACGCACACAAGCACACACATACAACACACAGAGTAAACAAGTATACCACATACAATACACAGTTTTCTAAACTTTTAACCAGATCAGTCCCTGCACCAGAGCCTATGGGGTCAGCTTCACCTTTTGTTAAACAACGACAACAACAACAAAAAAGTCCCATGAACTGTAATTGACAACGAGCCTCCTAACAACCCCATCTTGTGATTGATTAGTCTTGATGGGGTGGAACAGTTACATTCTTCATTTTCTTGGCTCCTGGGTCACTAATATGACCCTTAGTAACTTTCTGGGACTGAAAAACTCTCCTGATGGGGCTAACAGTTACACTGGAAAGTTTATGGACCCCTGGGACACTGCCATGCCACCCAGCAGACCCCCTAAGAAATAAGAAGTACCTGACAGAGCAGGGCAATGAAAGCTCATAGAAACATAGGATATTACAGCAGAACAAGACCAACGATAATGATCCATCTAGTCTACCATATTGCCCCATCATGCTCGGAACCTATTGTCTCTGTTGGCTCTGTGCTTACCCTAGTCCCGCCTTTGATCTCTGCTTCACTTCCTTCATCCTGCTGAGTACCTACTGTACCCTTAGCTCTATCATAGACATATTTGAAGTAATTTATGGTTCTGGCACCCACCACCTCTGCCAGCAGACCATTCCATGGCCCATCCATTCTTTCTGTAAAATAATACTTCCTCACATCCTTTTCAAGCCTTTCCCCATTGACCTCCCTCCATGACCACTTGTCCTGGCATCTCTGTTCATTGTAAATAGCTCTTCACAGTTCACCATGTTTATACATAGAAACATAGAAGCTGCCTACTGTGCCACCCCAGACCCTACTCAATCTCTAGCCATCTCCTCCCCTTGCTTACTAGCAATGTCCCTTTGCACCTTTCAGGAACTTGAAAGTCTCTACCATATCCCCCCTCTCTCATCTGGTTTTGAGTGAATACTGTTCATATTCGGCACCTTTAGCTGATCCTCATAAGATCTGCTTACCTGGCTCAGAATCATCTTGGTTACCCTGTGTTATGCCATCTCTATCATGCCTGTTCTGTTTTAAGTGCAGGCTCCAGAACTGGGCACAGTATTCCAGGTGTGACATCACCAGTGACCTATACAGAGGTAACATCACCTCCTACTTCTGACTGTGGAACCTTATCCCAATGCATCTCGGCATCGTGTTAGCCAAGCTGAAGGTTATGTTTCACTGGTTGGTTGGTTTAAAAGTGAGACACTGAGATGACTTCTACATCCCTTTCTCTGATGTTGTGTCCAGTTGAACCTCTCCAACCCAATACTCTGCTTTGCAGATTTTGTTCCCTAAGTGCATCACTTTTCACTTCTTGGTATTAAATTTCAGTTCACCAGACTTTGGACCAATTTTACAGCCTTTGCACAGGGCTGTTGCCAGGATTTTTCCAAGGTTTTTTTTTTTTTTTACAGTTTGTGACTTTTCCATAAAGGCCAAGGGTCTAGGGGCTGCCAGGCCCCCAGAAGCTGTGGTGTACTAGATGCTCTGTGGTGCATTTTGTGACTTGTTTTGAAGATAAATAACTCATATCTGAGCTCCCTTCCACCCTTTGCTCTAAGGAAAAATTATCATTATCTAGTTGTCTGTAGGGTGAATACACATATGTATTTAGCCAGTGCCTGAAGCTAGCAAGATGTTGATAATATACTGCATGTGAGACACAGAACCTACAACTATGGTTGGCTGGATACAGTTGTGCAGGGTAAATACATATATGTATTTAGTCAGTGCCTAAGGCTAGCACAATGCTGATAATGTACTGTATCTAAGACACAGAATCTACAACTGTGGTTTGCTGGGTATTGTACCACCTTAGGTAGCACAATAACCAGCCAACCACAGCTGCTCTTGGCTGCTGTGCCTGCTCACTTCCAGGCCAGGGGTCTGGGGCGTTACTAGGCTCACAGAAGCCTTGGGGTACATGATGCTCTGTGGTGTACTTTGTGACCTGTTTTGAAGCTAAGTAATATCTGTGCTCCTCTCCACCCCTTGCTCTGGGAAAAATTAGCATCATCTAGGTAAGGGAGGAAGTGGGGTTCCTTAGAAGAGAAGGCCCCAAGGAGGAAGAAAGGAGCAGACCCCTAGCTGAAAAGGAAGCAGCTCCTGCTGGGGGCCCTACTTTTTGAGGGAGGGGGCTGGAGGGAGGAAGGGAGGTGAAGTGTCTCCCTGGTGCTACAGCTTGGAGAGATGGACAACTGAGCCAGTGGACTGCTAACATGGTAGGAGATAGAAGGAAGCTAGATAGCACTGTCCATCTTAGGACAAATTACCTAAAAAGGGAGTGGGTATGAGAAGTGCAGGAAAAGTTTAGGGAGCTAGAGAGGAGCTTCAAGCAGGTGGCTTGCGTGCAGCTTTTGCCAAGGTGTTACCTGTGTACAGCTCCGGAGCAGAAAAGGCACTCCGCACCATGGCTTTTAACAACTGGTTGAAGGCATGGTGCATGAAGGTTGGCTGCAACTACACCGGGGACTGGGGACCACCTGGGAGGATATGGGCCTCTATATGGGAGACATCCTGCATCCTTCCAAGATGGTGACAACAGTCCTTAGTGGGAGGTTTAAATGCTACCTGGATGAACTATTTAAACTAGTAAGAGTTAAGGCAATAAAACCAATGGAGGCAAGACTGACCCCCCCCAAATGATGAGACAGCAAGTAGCAAGAGAGGGCCCAAGAGGAGAAAGTGCCCCCATGGCAGGTGCACAAGAAGACAGCGGTGGGGACAAGGTAAAGGAGAAGGAGAGTATAAATCAGGAAAGAAAGAGAGAAGTAATGGAGACAGGTAATGGAGATGGTAACAAGGGAAGTGGGTTGGATGAACTTCATAGAACAGCCAGAGGGAACTTCAGGGATAAGCACAGGCAGGAGAAGGATGCAATACTTGAAGCAACATCCCATTGTGTTAGACAGAAAAGGAAGTGCAAAAGAAGAAGGAACCACTTTGGTTCTCAAATACAGTAGCAGAAAAGGTCAGAGCCAAAAGGCTGGCCTTCAGGAAATATAAGGGAACACAGCGGGATGAAGATAGGGAGACATACCAAACTGCCCTAAGGGAAGCAGGGAAGGCAGTAAGGCAGGCAAAGTCCTAAACTGAGGAAACACTAGCACAAACAGTAAAGAAGGTGACAAGACTTTCTATAGATACATTAGTGAAAGGAGAAAGTCCAGAAGGGGTATTGCTAAGCTCAAAGGAGAAAAGGGGCATGTGAGGAGGAGGACCCTGTAAAAGCATCTATCCTAAATAGATACTTTTGCTCAGTATTTACTGACGAGAAGGTAGGGCAGGGCTCACAGCTCAGCACAATGGACACGGGGGGGGGGAGGTGAGCACTACTCCCTTCACAAAAGAAAGGGTCCTACAAGAGCTCATTAAGCTCAGGGTGGACAAGGCAATGGGACCAGATGGCATATATCCCAGGGTACTTAAGGAGCTAAGGGTGGAACTAGCAGAGCCATTAGTAAAACTGTTTGGTGAGTCTCTGAGCACAGGAGAGGTCCCGGAAGACTGAAGAAGGGCTCATGTGATCCCACTCCACAAGAGTAGTAGCAGGGAAGAGACAGGGAACTACAGACCAGTCAGTCTTACCTCAGTAGTGGGCAAGATTATAGAGGCACTCCTTAAGGAAAGGATGGTGCAACGCCTGGAATTCATAGGGGGCACAGGATCCAAGACAGCATGGGTTTACAAAAGGAAGGTCCTGTCAAATTAATCTCATAGATTTCTTTCACTGGGTAACCAGAGTGGTGGACCAAGGGGGAGCAGTTGATGTCATCTATCTTGATTTCAGCAAAGCTTTTGACAGTGTTCCACATAGAAGATTGATAAATAAGCTGGGTAGGCTCGGGGTGGGTCAGAAGTTGGTCAACTGGGTGGCAAACTGGTTGACGGACAGAAAACAGAGAGTGGTGGTAAATGGTATACAGTCAGAAGAGATGCAAGTCACAAGTGGGGTACCTCAGGGATCAATCCTGGGGCCAGTCCTCTTCAATATCTTCATTAGTGACATTGATGATGGACTAGAGGGTAAGGCTTGTCTGTTTGCAGATGACACCAAGATCTGCAACAGAGTAGATGATCCAGATGGGGTGAGCAGAATGAGAAAAGATCTGGATAAACTAACAAAATGGTCAGAAGAGTGGCAACTGGGATATAATGCAAAGAAGTGCAAGATCATGCACATAGGGAAGAGAAACCCTGAAGCCACCTATAGGCTGGAAGGGGAGTTGCTGGCAGTCACAAAAGAAGAACAAGACTTGGGCATCATCATCACCGATGACCTGAAATCATCTAAGCAGACCTCTAAAGCAGTAGGTAAGGCTAGGGGATGTTAGGGTGTAATAGTAGGGTATCACAAGTCGTAAGAGGAGGTAATAATCCCTCTTTACAAGACACTAGTTGGCCCATCTGAGTACTACATGCAGTACTGGAGGCCACACCTTCCGAGGACATTAATCAAATTGAGGCAGTCCAGAGAAGGCAACCAAAATGGTGCAGGGACTGCATCAGAAGACATATGAGGACAGATTAACAGAGCTCAATATGTATACCCTTGAGCAAAGGAGGGAGAGAGGTGATATGATCGAAACATTCAAAACCTTAAGGGCATTAACAAAGTGAAAGTCTAACATGTTTAAATATAAGAAAGATAGCAGGACAAGAGGACACAGCACGAGATTAGAGGGAGGCCAATTAAGGGGGAATGTGAGGAAATTCTTTTTCACAGAAAGAGTGGTGGATGCATGGCACAGCCTACCTCAGGAAGTTGTGGCTATGAATCAGTGCAGGGCTTCAAACAGGCATGGAATAAGCATAAGGGAGCAATACAGATGAGTATGAATAGATGGGCTACTGACAGAGCAAAGGCCGATGGCACATTTATAAGGTAGAAAAAGAAATGGACAGACTGGATGGGCCTTGTGGTCCTTATCTGCCATCAACCTCTATGTGTCTATGTTTTTATGAGAAGGGAGAAAGCAGGGAAGCAGACAGGAAGGGAAGGAGGAAGGAGGGTATGAAGAACCATTTGTGCCAGTGCAAGGAGACTGGGCTATAAAATTTTGGACCTGGAGGCTATCATGGAGGAGGCTAGCCTGAATTTGGTGGTCATAATGGAGTCATGGTGCCCTGACAGCCATTAGAAGGATATGGCCATACCGGGCCACTGTCTATATAGGACAGCCCAGACACCTACAGTAAGACTCCCTCCACTGGCAGGAGAGTGTTGCTACATACATTTTACTACCCTAACCCGAACTACCCAAGAAAAATGTAGTGTACAACAGTGCAAGACAGAAATACAGCTAAACGTTTTTGTTTTATGCTGGGAGGCTCTGCTCCCACTCCTGCTAGTTTGTGAAAGAAAAGAAATAGATGGTGTGGGAAGACCCCCCAACATAAAGCAATCTTAATATGTTGGTATGGGAGCCTGGGGCAGAGTCTCCTACCCGTACAAGGGCTGCTCCAATTGCTGAAAGCTGAACCCCTAACAAGGATTGTGATAGACCTTTCTCCAGTCCCAGCTATCGATATAACAATATATTGGGGTTGGTCACTGTCTCAGTTGATATTCTCTTGGAATTGAAACATGATGAGGAGATTTCCATTGTCTGTTGTAGGTCCATATCACTGGATAACCTTCTGGATTGTAACATCGTATTGATTACTGATTCATGGTACCTGAAGTTCAGCAGTATCTCCCTTTTAGGAGCCAGACTGTGAGCTTCAGGTTGTGCGAACTGGGATGTGTGACTGGACCTTGTATTAGTGTGTCAATTCAGAATGGCAGGTTTCACTTATCCAGTGTCATCATTACTACTGTAGTGAACCAGGCTATTCTTGGCCAGTAAGGGTTGCTAGTGTTATCAGTCTCCTGGATTGTCTGAGCTTTCTTAGGACCTGCAGTATCGGAGGGAATGAGGTTTATCTGTATGCCCTGTCATGCATCCATTGTTGGTATGGTGCATCAGCCCTAATGGATTGTGGTTTCCTGCATCTGGAAAAGAACTTGTTGGTCTGTTTGTTCTTGTTTGATGTCATTCAATCCATTACAATGGGACTACATTTGCCCTGAATCAGCTGGAATATTTGTGGGTGCAGTTGCCATTTTCCAAGGTGTACAGTATCTGCTGTCTGTTCAGCCAGACTGCTTTGGTGTTAAGTTTTCTTGCAAGCTGTATCACAAAGATGTGTTTCAGTTATGTTGAGCCCATGATGGGATTTTGTTTGTTTCCCTTTGGAGATCCATACTCTGCATGCCTCCCTGCTTTGTGATGTACGCAACTCTCACTCTGTTGTCTGACCTGATCAATACGGATTTCCCTTCCAGCTGGGTTTTGAATGCTTGCACAGCATCGAACACAGCTCTCATTTCACGTATATTTATGGACATTATCAATTCTTATTTTGTCTACTTCTCTGTGCTGTTCTGTGATCCATTGATGCCACTATAGCAGCGACTTACAGACCATGTTGGTCACGACCACTCTTGTGTCTATGTTCTCCTCTGAAGGCAAACCCTATTGAAGGAGTAGCATCTGAAGGGTGCACATGTTCCACCTCACTCATGGCACCAAGTCATGCACCATTGCACCTAGGCCACTTGTGCCACCATGCATGCCTGTCTGGACTGTAATTTCTGAGCCAGAATGATCATGTTTTCTATTCTTTTGAGGGAGGGTGCACTTTGCCTTCAAGTAAGTATGTTTTTGCTCACAGATACACTATGGTTTGTGCCAGCCTAAGGGAAGTTTTTTTTTTTCATTCACTACTCAGCCCTGTGCCTTTAGGGTGTGCATTACCAACTGTATATTTCTGTGTGATTGTGTCTGAGATCCTGTTCATATCAGCCAGTCATCTAAGTAAGGAATTATGTGGATTTCTTGCTCCTTCAGGCTTGTCACCAGCATCATTGATATTTTTGTGAATACTCTGGGGGCTGATGCTAGCCCCAATGATAGGGCTTGATACTGAAAATGTTGTGCTACAATGTGAAATCTTAGGTATTTGAAGTGTGACGTTCTTATGCAGATAAGTAAGCATGCGTCTTTTAGGTCTATGGAGGTGAGGAAATCCCTTTGCAATATGGACGTTAGTGTTGGCCTGATTGTCTCCATTTTTGAAAATTTGTGTCTCTACAAAGTTGTTCAGAAATGTCACATCTACTACTGGCTGGAGGTCTCCCATCTTCTTTAGCACCATAAAGAAAGTAGAGTAGATGGCTTTTCCTCCTTCTTCCTCAAGAACTGTCTGTATAGCTTGATTTTTGACTTGCTTGTGCAGAATTTCTTTTGCTGTGATATAACTTTTCATTTGGAGACAGGTGACAGTACCACCATCTCCCTGTTTGTTTTTTCTTTGAGTTCTATCATGTATCCCTCATTTATTACCTCTCACACCCATCTGTCTGTAGTCGTCCACCACCATGTTGTTCTAAATAGTGATAGTCTTCCCTCCACTGGGGGTGACTGTTGGTGTGATTTTTCTGTGGTTTTGATTGTAGTGGTGGAGATCTCTGTTTGTAGGTGGCTGTAGTCATTGTTGCAAGCAAGTGCTTGTTATTCCTGCCCCTATTGTTGTTGTCCCTGGCTCTGACTCATCCACCCTTACTCTTGCAGTTAATGTTGTTAAATGAGTAGGTAGGAGAGTAGTAGCTGTATGCAGTTCTGCCATGAAAGTTGCTGCCACCTCACCTTTTGCTCTGCTGGTACCTGTTACCGCAAAAGAGGTTGTGATATGATGGCAGGCATGTGGGTTTCAACTTGTCTTTGGTCAGGTCCTTGCCTTCCTCTTTTTCAATCAATCAATCAATATTTATTTATAAAGCGCTTTTCAATAAAGCAAAACGCTAATACATAACAAAAGATAAAACTTCAACAATAATAAATAATAACATAAACAATAAAATGTCCATAAAATGACCATAAAATAGTCTATTCAAATGCCAGTGTAAATAAATAACTTTTCAAAGACCTCTTAAATGATTCCACAGACAGGCACTCTCTAATCTGACGAGGTAGAGAATTCCACAGGGTCGGGGCCATAAAAGAAAAAGCCCTTGCCCCAGATGATTAAAGATGAACCCTGGGAATCTCTATCAATCCCTTGCCAGTGGAGTGGAGTGGGCGGAGAGGGCAGTAGGGACAAAGGAGATCTTGCAGGTAGCCCGGTCCCTGACCGTGTAGGGTCTTATAGGTCAGCGATGCGACCTTGAAGGTGATTCTCCACCACACTGGCAGCCAGTGCAGTTCGTGCAGCACAGGTGTGATATGGCAAGTTCTTGATAACCCAGTCAACAACCTGGCTGCTGCATTCTGCACCAGCTGCAGGTGACAGAGATCTACCACCGGCAACCCTAGATATAAAGCATTACAGTAATCAAGGCATGAAGAAACAAAAGCGTGGACCAACACAGGAAGGTCATCATGCGGAACAAGGTGTTTTATCCAGGCGATATTCCTCAGATGGTAAAAGGATGACTTGACAGCGGCCGACATCTGTATCTTCAGTGTCAGCGCACTGTCAAAAATAACGCCCAGATTTCACACCTGTTCAGAAGGTCTCAACTGGGTATCCCCTAATGAGAGACCAGAGGGGACCCCAGGAGTCAACTTCTCTACATAATGACCCGGGTCCACTACCAACACCTCAGTCTTATCCGGATTTAACTTCAACTAGTTCGCACTCATCCAGTCCTGAATTTCAGCGAGGCAGTTGTTAAAAAACGACACTGCATCGCTTTGTTCGGGTACAAAGGATATGTAGAGCTGAGTATCATCTGCATGGCAGTGAAAACTCAGGCCATGATGTCTTATAATGTCTCCCATTGGCAGCATATACACCATGAACAACATGGGGGAAAGCACAGAGCCTTGCAGCACCCCACAGGACAGAGCAACGGGAGCAGAAGAGAAAATCCCTGAAACTACCCTTTGACTTCTGCCTGTGAGGAAAGAGTGGAACCATCTGAGGACTGTCCCTGACAGTCCACAGAGTAGCCGCAGGTGATCCAGCAACATCCCATGGTCCACAGTGTCAAACACTGCAGAGAGATCAAGGAGAACCAAGACTGAACGGCTCTTCCGATCTCTCGCTATTAGGAGATCATTAAGTACCCGAACTAATGCAGTCTCGGTACTGTGCCTCTTCCTGAAACCAGACTGGAGAGGATCATAGACTTCATGGGTGGTAAGAAAGTCATCGAGCTGCAACGCGACTACTTTCTCAATAACCTTGCCCAAAAAAGGCAGGTTAGAGATCGGTCTGTAGTTAGTGAGGCAGTCGGGGTCAAGGGAAGGTTTCTTCAAAAAGGGTGTGACGACAGCCTCCTTCAAAGACTCCAGGAACACCCCTTGATCAAAAGAACTCCAGACTATCCTCACAAGGACTGGTCTGATCACATCCATGCACCCCACAAGGAGGCGTGTAGGACCAGGATCCAAAGTACAGCAAGTTGGTCGCAAGCCCTGGACAGTCTTCATGATATCCATGATCGCTGGCTGGTCAAAATCCATCCAGGTAGACCGAGGGCATATAATTCTGCATCGGTCACTGCAATACTCGTTTGAATGTATGCTGCAGATCTCTGACCTGACTGATGACACCTTATCATCAAAGAACCGAGCAAACTCATCACACTGTATTTGTGAAAAGGCTCTCTGACCCTGCAGACAGGCTGGATTGCACAGTCTGTCGACAGTCCGGAAGAGCTGAGCAGGTCAGTTTCTTGATGCAGTAATCTCCCTGGACAGGAACTCTGCCTTCTTATGGGAGATTACTGATTGATAGTCCACGTAATAGGCCATCAATGTAAGTCTGTCACTCTCCAGGCCAGATTTCCGCCAACAAATGCTCCAATCTTCGCCCTACTCTCCTCAACTCCCTCAATGTCCCATCAAACCAAGGGGACCGAGGGCGGAGGGAGAGGGGGCGAACACGGACAGGTGCATTGGAATCCAGTGCCCTCAGCACCATGTTATTATAGTGCACTGCTAAGGCATCTGGTTCCATGCACTCTATAGGCCAACTCGATAGGTCCAGTACCGCCATCAGACCCTCAGGGGTAACTCCCCTCAAAGGGCGATACTGGACCATCTCCAAAGGGGTGGGTCTCATAAGGGGGGTCGCGAAATTGAACCCTATAGAATGATGGTCAGACCACCCAACTGGTTCCACCACCAGTTCCGTGATCTCCATCCCCAGAGTGAACACCAGATCCAAAGAGTGATCCTGAATATGGCTAGCAGTGGTAACCACCTGTGTGAAGCCCAATGAACTCATTAGTTGGAGAAAGTCTTGACCAAACTTCGAGAGTTCATCATCAAACCAGGCATTGAAGTCCCCCAGGACCAACCACCTGGAAGGCTCCAGCACCAGGTCAATAATGAAGTCCGCGACTTCTTGCAGAAAAACTTTCTCGTTACTGGGTGGATGGTAAATGAGCAGGATTCTGCAGCCCACACCTGCTCCCGTGTTACACTCAAAGGATCTAGGGGACACCACTGGAACCTCTACAAGGCCCAATTCCAATTTAAAACAAATAGTGACCCCCCCACCCCTACGATCCAACGTCAGGTGATGTATTACCGAGTACCAGGCTGGAATGGCTGACTCCAAAATGGGACCAGCATTTTCGTCCAGCCAGGTTTTGGTAATGCATGTCAGGTCAGATGATTCAACAAGATCAGTAATAATCGCTGTCTTGTTTTTTACAGACCCGGCATTGCATAACAACGCCCGGGTTGGATGAGAGGCCCTGAAGGAGCAGGCTACATGTTTTGTTTGAGAAACTCTTTCAGTTCTTCCCCAAACAGGTGTCCGCCTTTAAATAGTAGCTTTTTAAGTAGTGCTTTTCAGTCATTGTCTACCTCCCATAATTTGAGCCAGAGTGATCTTCCAGCTCTTTTCGCCAAGGTTGCCATCCTGGCATTCAACTTCAGAGTGCCTGAGGGCATATCTCCCAGGTACATGGCTGTTTGGATAGTACAGTCCACCAGTTCTTCCTCCTGTGATTTTGGTGTCAGACCCTTGGACATTTCTTCCAGCCACCTGATTTATGCCCTGGCTGCATAGATCATGGTCACCGTGGTCACAAGTCCTGCCATTTCGAATATCTTTGTCAGCATTTCCACTATTTTTTTGTCTGTTGGATCTTTCAAAGTGGCTGTCCCGTCTACCAGCAAGGTAGTTTTCTTGCTCAGCACCATATCTGTGGGTCTCCAGTGGGTCCTGTGCACCATAACTTTAGCTAGTCCTGCTGTGCAGGTGCAACCCTACCCCCTTACCCTTTGCCGGAAGGCAATTACCCGACTCATTATCCAGAGTCAAGGGGAAGGCACATAACATTCCTATTGTTCTGAGTCCCAGGGGAGGTACCTTGGCAATGGTGGGTTTTACAAAGTCTGAGGGGGCCCCAGTAAGTTACACAGGTCACACACAGATCGAATGTTCATAAGAAGGCATAGAGTCATGCAGTATGGCTTTATTCGTTCACAATGGTGAGTCAGAAAGTTGGTGACCGCAGGGGCTTTTGCAAGTGCTGAGCAAATAATACATAGAATTTACAAACTGTCATCAGCTACTCCCAGTACAAGCAGTTCAAACATCCATCCCCTTTTCTGGGCAATGGACCAGCACAAGATGTCCCAAACACTTTGAGCTGTAGGTTCACCAGAGATAACCTTTGAGGGTACATGAGCAATGGGGAGACCCAAAGCAAAGGGAGAGTTACCCTGCAGGCATACAATCCTGAAACAACAGGGAGGGCAGCGCCTGACTCCCAAAATAAATTGTGAACAGGTTTCCCCTCCTGAACTGGACCATGATGTACAGCGCAGCTCCAGTTAAAGGCCAGATAACACTGAATTCACCACAGGGTCTTGAACTGTGAAGACATTAAATTGCTTTTAGCAGTCCCACGTTACTTCCAACAAAAACAATCTGCATGTCAATACTATGAGGGTCCAGCTTAAGTTAAACTATCCCTCAACAGCAACTGAAAAAGACACTGTCCCCAGACTTCCAGGTGCCCAAAGCAGAAGGGCAAACTTACTTTACAGTCCTGAAGTGACAAATTCTAAAGTACGTTGCATTTCCATGGCTGGAGGCTATATCTTTCCAGACCAGTTATTGGCAGCACTTTTATGCAAGTCTTTACAGATGGGGGATGGCCTCAGTTGCTACTCACTGTTACCAGTCCCAAAAGTTCTTTCTGAAGAATTCACTCCCCCTCCCGGGCATTACAGAACATGATAGCTGCCATGACCCGGCATCCAGAACGTTCCGTTACCGAACTAGGGTGTGAAAAGAAAAAAGAGGGGGCTCCCTTCTGGCAATTGGTCTTCCCACAGGCAGAGCACTTATTGACTTACTCGAACCCCATTCACTACCTCTCTTTGACTCTAGTCTGAGTCAAAATTCAACTGCAGCACTACAAGTCATGGTTCATACTGTTGCAAGAGTTCCACATTCTTTTAGGACCCTCTGCCCAGCAGAGCTGTCCAGGTGGCGTAAAGGAGCCCTACAGGGATTTTACCGTGTGTGCTGCCCAGCTCCTACCTAAACTACACTACAAAAGGGTTCTAGTAGCCCAATGAAACCTGAGTGTTACATTGGGTATATCCTATCTATGGCTCTTCTGTCAGGTATGTGGATTGGGTCCAGCAGCTCCCATTCTTTTGTCATGACATCATCATCAGCTGAGCATATAGGAAAGAAGTCCTCATGCTTCTGCTCTATCATTGGGTCCAATTTACTTTTAGGTCTTGGTAGAGGTAGTTTGAACCCCATTGTAATTTTTTTTGTAACCTCATATTTGTTGAAAAGTTCAAGTATGCCACATTACAATGCATAATGGCATGAATGCTTTACACGTGGTTCTTTGTAGTTAATCCATCTCTAATTAGTTATGTTAGGTGGTTTTGTTGAGTTCTCATGGAGGGAACAGGCATGCCACTTATCCCATTTATCACTGAATTTGTCTAGCATAATCAGTAATATAGCACTAATCCATTTCATAATGATCATAGCTTCCATGTGGGTCTTCCATTCCTCAAATGTGGGTATAACATCAGATAACCAATGGATGGTGATTCCTTTGTGTTCACTAAACACACGGCCCAAAAGGCATCCTGCTAGTTTCTGCAACCCTCTGTGGTGGGTGGGACACCCAAAATACAGGTAGGAAATTCAGGTCTGATATCTATACCTCAGATTCATATATATATATATATATATATATTGAGATCCAATATGGCACAATTTTGGTCAGCTCCTAAAAATATGGTGGTGCTGTCCCCTGTCTTGGCATCCCCACCAACATCTTTCAGTGAGATGGATCTGTGAAAAATGTTTTGTAATTGTGGGTGTGTGAAGAAAAACAGATCAAAACCTTCCATTTGTATTCATGCCATGTTGGAGAGGCTCTTGCTCACCATCCTTCTGTCAAAACGTTTTCCCAAGTTTGAGCCAGAAGCTGCACATTACTCTCTTGTTCCCAATGGTGTCAGATTTTGTCAAAAGAATGACCATTCAATTGAATTAAAAGTTTGTATATCAGGGAAATGTAACAACATTTATTGGAGAGACAAATGGCCCAGAACAACAGATTCTCCAAGGATGTCATGTCCCTCCCAATTGTGCCATATCTGTACCCATGGACATGTAGTGGTGAAGTTGTAAGAAGCAGAAGAAATCCTTATTAGGAATCCCAAACTGCTGTTTAAGCTGATCAAAAGAGATACAGTGATTGTTTTGTGTTGTCTATATCTTTTAAATTTTCAATGGTTCCATGCATAAAAACTGGATTCCTGTACATGAGACTAAATTCTGGGTCACCAATTATAACTTTTATAGGGACACTGTCAATCCCTATAGGCCACAAATTGTCTCTGGCATAAAACAAATGAAAACATTTTTATGACTGGTAACATTCTGTAAAGACTGCTGATGTACTGTTGGTTTCATTCTGACTTATTCCTTTTTATGTTGCCTTGCGCTTGCACAAGCAACATCTTGTGGTAGTAGCACATTTCAGAGGTGTGTCAGTGTTGTGGCCAATGCAGGGGATGCTTTAGTTAGTGAATCCCTCAGCACCAATCAGTGAACATGCAGGTGATGACAGCAGTTTGAAAGAGTGCCACGGCATTGAAAGAAATCTGCAGCTCCAGTGAGGTGCAGTTTTCTCACTTCAGTGGCAGATGACAAGACTCCAGCCATACGCATTACAGTGCACAGTAATGTGCATGGCTGGAGTTATGAGCAGTTGCTCAGTGTGCAGTTCCTGGTGAAACATTTAAATAAATTAATAAAAAGCCACCGGTGAAGCTTTCTACAATGGCGGCTCCTACCGCCGGCCACACTGTCTCATGAAGCCAACATCGGGGGTACCCAATCCCATGTGGGCATTATCCCTCCCAACCACATTTGTAGCACACTGGAACCCACCTCAGTGTGCTCAGACATTTTTTATTTTCTTGAGACCAGGATGCCACTCCCAGTCTTGGATGCCCCAAGCTCAATTTCTTTGCCGATGGGGCGTCAAATCCCCGTTGGCATCATGTTTCTCCTCCCCCCCTGAGCTTGCTGATTGGGGTGCCCTAATCCCCATCGGCATCATGCCCCCCCCAAACTCATGTGGCACACTGGGAGCCCATCCCAGTGTGTCCAATAGTTTTTTTTATTTTTTTTAACCTATAAATAAAAAAAATGATCCTGGAATTGTTTTTGTTTGTTAAACTGTAAAAAAGAAAAGAAGCATCCAGCATCATCTCCCCAGTCCCCTCCCCACCCCAACCCTCCCTCTGTGCACCCACCTCCCACACCCACCCTCACCCATACTTACCCTAACGGAGGTCAGAAACAATGATCTTCTGTGGACTGGGACAAGTCTGCACTCTTCAAAGCCGAACTATGACCTGAGGAATCTGTTAAGTGCTATATGATGGGACTGAGTGGGGAGGTCAACTTAGGTTGTTATCTCAGCCATTTTTAGGAATTTTGGCCCCAAATTTTCAACATAGGGTTCTTGGGACCCCACCTCATGAACGTGTCACTGTCATTTTGTTTCCCAGTCCCAAAAGATGATTTCACGGTCACTGCACAGAATGACCTTTTGGGACTGATTAACAAAATTACAGTATGACTGTTGATGAAGTGGGGTCCCAAAAAGCCCATGATGAAAATTTAGTGGAAAAATTCCAAAAAATAACCATGTTGCAGGTGTGTGTTGTGCATTTCTTATGCATGCTAGTAACTTTGCAAATTTTTATATTTTCACTCCACACTTTCAACATTGCCATTTTTTAACACCGCCTTATGAACAGCACAGCTGGCATTTTTCACATTCTGCCCTAAATGTGTTTTCGCACCTGTGGCGAGAATGGAGCAGTCACTGTGCTAAATCAACTTTCAGGATGGATTAACAAAATCACAGTGCCACTCTTCATGAGGGGAGGTCCCAAAAAGCCCAGGTTAAACATTTGGTGAAAAAATTCTAAAAAAGGACCATGTTATGGTGTGCATTGTGCACTTTCTACGCACGCTCGTAACTTTGCAAATTGTTCATATTTTCACTCCAGATTTTCAACATTGCCATTTTTTGACACCTCCTCATGAACAGTACAGCTGTCATTTTTCACATCATGCCTGAAATGTGCTTCCACACCTGTGGTGCCAAAGGGCGTAGTTGCTGTGTGAAATCACCTTTCAGGATTGAGTAACGAAATGATAGTGCCACTATTTATGAGGTGAGGTCCCAAAAAGCCCATTTGTTTTTTTCCTTCTTTCTTTCTGCTCCTGCAGCTGTCCCCCTTCCATCCAGCACCCCAGCCCTGTCACCCTGATGTCCACTGGACTTACCTCTGTTGCACTAGCCAGGTGCCAGCTAGCCTGGTGCAGAGCCTGCAAGGGGCCAGGCTTCATCTTGCTGGCCAACATTTTTTCTCCCTCCATTTTTCCCCTTTCCCTGAGCATGGTGTCGCAGTGTGCAATGACACCAATGGCTGAGCCATGCACGCTTCTGTACTTGGTATGCTGGGCATCTGCCCCGCATCCTCACCCTATGTGTGGACTCACTGTGCCAGCCCCCAGCCACTGCTAGGAGTCAGGCAGGCAGCAGACTCTATCCCCACCCCTTCCCAGGAGAGGAGAGCTGTCCTTTGGTTGCTCGATCCTCTCCCTCCCCAGCAGACCCCCAGAGGCCCACTCGCACCATGAACACGGGTCACCAGAGTGGTAGAAGGTAAGGCATGATGCCTCAGCCCTTCATGCCACTGGGCCAGCTTCAAAAAGCCCATTTTGAAAATTTGGAGCTAATATACAGTTAAGGTTTTGGGTTCATCAGCCATAATGCTCACAGCATTCGACCCCAACCCGACAGCCACTGACAGGCATCAAGGTGTGCCTTCGGGTCTTTGGCCCTAACATTCACTCCATTATCCTATAATGCACCCATCTCAGCTTATTTCCTTATGTAATGGGGTAAGTGTAAGGGCCAAAGACCCCAAGGCACACCGCGACACCTGTTGCTGTCTGCAGGGTGGGGTGAGGTGGAATGGCTTCAGCATTATGGCTGATGACCCAAGGGCACCCCCCGATGCTTTTTGGTCTCTGCGGGAAGGGGTGGCATTAGTTAAATACATTACTGCCATTCCTATTATGTATCTCTCTAAATCCTGCACTATGAATGCCAATGTCAGCAAGCCAACATTCAGCATTGACAAATGCTTGTTTTTTGTTGTTGTTGCTAAACAGTTTATTAAAATTAAACAGTGAAAACCAGACTGCCACAGAAACATAGAAACTGTCAGCAGATAAGGGACTTTGGCCCACCTAGTCTGCACCATTACCCCAACCCTAACCTGGGGTTGCCACCTGTCAGGTATTTTACCTGGTGATCAGGTTTTTAGGGTCCCTCTCAGGTAATCCAGTTTTGCTCAGTGCTGGTCAGGTTTTTGAGCCATTTTGAGTGCTCACATACTTTTGAAACAGATTTTGTCTTATCATTCATTTTTTCAGCTTCACGTGCAGTCTACAAACAAGTTACGTTGTCAATATAGACCTTTGTGTAAACAGTCAACCTGGTAGGAGTAAAGTATGGCCATTAACACCATTAGCACTAACTTAACCTAACCTTTTCCATTACATCTTCATGTGGCATATCAGCAAAGCTGCACCCATCTTTTGTAACAGTAACAACAGAGGAAGTTGTCTTCAACTTTCATTTGCTGATAAACATTTCCATCTCTAACAGAATGTAGGCATTTTTAATTTTTTTTTTCACAAGAAAAAAAGTATGGTCACTTCTTTGGCTTTGAAATACTACTCTGGACATGAAAAGGAAATGGAGCTAGAAAAAGATATAAAGTACACATTATAGGAAACAAAGTCTTTATTATGTATTATATACCATGTATACTATTTCCAGTATTTCTCTTGTCTCCCCCAGTTCATATCTGTCAATGAGATTTCTATTATCTCTGTATTTTTATCTGGTAAACTAATGTCAAGAAATAAATAAATACATAAGAGGAAACATGAGAAAGAATTTCTTCACAGAACGGGTGGTGGACAAGTGGAACACCCTGCCAGAGGAAGTGGTGGGGGCTGAAACAATCACGGGATTTAAGAATGCATGATATACATAAAGGAATTCTAGAGGTCAGGGGTAAGGGGAAATAGACTTCTAGGAAAACAAACTGAACTTACAAGCTCAAATGGGCAGAGTAGGTGGGCCATAGGCCCTTATCTGCCGACACTGTCTACGTATCTATGTATCTATGTATAAGTAAATAAATAACTAGGAAGAATCTAGGAAAGTAACTTTGAACAGGTACAGTAAAGTATCTTAATATTTTTGTTGAACTGCTACTTTAAGTGTTGTCTTTTACTGATATATTTAATGGGTTTGGGGGAGGATCAATGCATGATGAGTCTTGAAAGGGGGTGGGGCTGGGGTGGATCTTAGGGTCCAGTTTTTGCCTCATTCAAAGGTAGCAACACTACTAACAACTACACTCTTTCATGTACTACTAATTAGGTTGTACCCCTTCCCGACACTACCAGTAATCCTCTATACCTGTCCAAAGCATTTTTAAAACCTGTAATTGATTCTGCCCCACCACCTCTGCTGCCTGGTCTGCTGGCAGGTTGTTCCATCTTTCTACCACCCTCTCTGTGAAGAAGTACTTCCTCCCATCCCTTCTGAACCTCTCTCCTTCCAGTTTCATATTGTGCCCCTTGTTCTTGAGCATCTTTTTATCTGGAAAATAGTATTCTCCTGTACCTTATTTTTCCCTGTGAGGTATTTAAATGTCTCAACCATTTACCCCTCCCTCCTTTCCTCCAGGCAGTACATACAGTATTTAATTCCTTTAGCCTATACTCATAGGGTTTGTGATGCAGTCCCTGCACCATTTTGGTTGCCCTCCTCTGAACCGTCTCTGCCCTGTCTATATCCTTTTGTAGATGAGGCCTCCAGAACTGGACACAGCACTCTAGGTGTGGCCTCATTAGTGTTTTATACAGTGAAATTATCACTTCCCTTTTTAAAGCTGCAGTGAGCAGAGTCTGTGGATGTTTTGCATGTACAAAGGGCTGATGTCATGTTTTCTGTCCGTGGAACTGACTGAATATGTGAATAGTATCCTCCGCCTTACCCTCCTCCAAGAAATGTTTTCCACCCTCAAATAAATACACTTTCATGTTAGTCAATAGTTGCAAGGCACTATTTTCTTTCTTAAATGGGAGGTACAAGAACTGGAACCTGAGTAGTGGGAGACAGCATTAGTTTTTTTTTTGGGGGGTAAGATCCACCCCCACCTCCACCCGAGAAGCTCCTAAAGATCCACCCCCCACCTTTTGTTTTGTTCATGTGGGAGGGGCATGAGGTGGATCTATCATGTTGGAACAACTGACTATCAGAGCTGCCTGGGGAAGTAATCAAGGAGTGCCAGAAACTGCATCTAGGCATACCCCCCCACACACACACATATAGACATCATGATTTTTTTTTTTTTTTACTCTAAGCATGCCAATATTTGGCTGCAACGGCATAGGCAAGTTGGGCATAAAAATAAAATAGAAAAAAGGATCAAGCAGGTGCCTTTTCCTTTGTCAGATACATGCAGACAGAAGGTCACAAATCCTGCATGACAAGTTCATTATATGGATGTTTTCCATGTAAAACAGAAATGTTATTACTGTCATGTCTGTAGCATCATTTGTAGCCAGTAAACTATTATTTACGTAGGTATGGTAAATGACAGGTTTTAATTCAGAAATACGGTCTTGATAAATTAGTTTTTTATCAGTTCTGAAAGATTTATGTCTCTCTGATGTAAGAGTGCATAGCACAGAAACAAAAGGGTTTACCTAATTGATTGTTGTTTGCATGAGAAGTGGGCATGACAGTGCCATGCAAGAGTGAAGTCTAACAATTGTTTCTTGGCCATTCTGGGACCAGAAGTTTAATAGTAATGTGTGAAGAGAATAAAGTCTTGTATTTTGTGCATTTTAATAGGTTTAGTGCTTTGAAGGTAAAATATTTAAATATATATATATATATATATATATATATACACATACATATAGTGTCATGGGCACTTGAAAAGGAAGGAGATATTACTGAAATAAATGATATTCTGATGATTTATTTATTTATGTGTAAGATTTTAAGTGTAGTTCTGCCTAGGTCACAGACACATAAGCTATAAAAAAGTATGTTTAAAATGAAAATATTAGTCAAAGCTTGCAGTAGCAAAATAACGCAAGAACAATATATTGTGTTTCTTTTTCTTTGAATTGTTTAACCAAGAGTGGCATACTAAGCTGAATGCTTGTTTACAGGGGCAACCTGGGAGCATGTAGAAGTTATGTGCCTTGCTCAGGGTCACCCAGTATGCAAGAGGGGGCTGTGGGATTTAAACCCAGATCTCCAGATTTGCAGCTCAGAGCCTTAAACTACTGTGCTATACTGCCTCCCTAGTCATGGCAGTCATCTGTTTAATGGTTCATGATGTTGGTGTAGTAAGCAGCAGTACATTGTATAGCAGGTATAAAATCTCAATAAGTAGGTCATGCAATAGATGTGCTGAGCAGTTACTGAAGCAAGAAATGTATTTAGGATAGTAAAATATTCCTGTTAGAAAACTGGTAAATGTGTGACATGTGCATCTCAATTTCAAGGAGGTCCTTATGGGGTGTCAATGTACAATATAAAATAGTTATAGTTTTCAAGTTGTCTGAGTAATTGTTTTGTACTACCACTATTACTAAATTTAAATTTTTCTATGAAGGAAATTAAGTTTATATAATTGTCTGTAAATGTATTAAAAACATTTACTTGTCCATATAATGTAATGCATTAAATGCTGTTGCTAGGTTAAGAAGTCACATAACAGCAATAGTGATGAAAACAATGGGATGCACAGGAATTTGAAAAGAAGTATACATTAGCAGGAGCAGTGTGTCATGACTTCACCTATTTTTCACTCCAGATTTTCAGCATTACCATTTTTTATACCTCCTCATAAACAGCATAGCTGTCATTTTTTACATCCTGTTCAAAATGTGTTTTGGCACCTGCAGTGCCAAATGGCACAGTCACTGTGCAAAATCACCTTTCAGCTAATGAACTGATAGAGTCACTGTTCATGCAGTGGGGTCACAAAAAGCCCATGCTGAAAATTTGGGGTGAAAATTCCAAGAAATGCCCAGGGCATTAGGGTTTCTGGCCATAACACCCTGCCCTGTAGGGACTGACAGGCATCAGGGGTGTGACTTGGGGTTGTCAACAGTAATGCTCACGCCATTCCACCTCCATCCCTACCCTGCAGCCAGTGACAGGTATCAAGGTGTGCCTTTGACTCTTTGGCCCCAAAGTTCACTCTGTTCTCTTATACTGTACCCATTTCAGTGTATTTCCTTATGGAATGGGGGTGAGTGTGAAATTTGAACACCCCAAGGCACACCTCAACATCTGTCTGTGTCTCCAGGGTAGGGTGATGTGAAATGGTGTGAGCGTTATGGGCAATGATCCAAAGGCACACCCCGATGCCTGTCCATCTCTGTGGGGTAGGGTTGGGATTGGCATCACTTCAATACTTCACTGCCATTTCTATTCTTCCTGCCTGTCTGTCTGTCTCTCTCTCTCTCTATATATATATATATCTATGTAATTATCCATCTTTCTATCAATTGCATGCATCATTATTTTTACCTGTTTCTAAAACAAACCTGCATATCACATTTGCCTGCACTCTGAGCACATACTTATGAAACTGTGCATATTTGTACTCCACTCCTGCATAGGCCTCATACTTTCCTAATATTCCCATTATCACAAGCATAACTACCTTGCCGTTATCAAAAGTGACCCCCTCTGAAAGTTCCTTTCACATTTTCTCTGTTAATAGTCTATCATTACACCTGACTTCCTGACATCAACACATTGCTTAAATATAACTTACATCACCTTATTGACAAAAACCCTATGTCTCTAAAAAAAAAAAAAAAAAGCTGTGTTAATAATCCCAAGGCTGAACATATGCCTGCCATTACTTTTTCATGTACTGCCTCCTTCTGTACCATCACGGGGACTTGCATATTTTTCCAATGATACTTTACATTATTGGGGTATGTGCAATTGTGTTTTCTTTAAAATTCGGCTGTCCAGCCAATATCATCCGGGATAACTCATACCTCAGTGGCATTTGCTCTGGGGTTCTTTTGTAAATCTATATTGCTTCCTATTCCTTCCATTAAAATGTACACTTCCATATATTTTCCTAATAATGTGTATGCCTTCCTTAAAACAGAAACTAAAACAAATCGTACTACTTACAAATCATTGTGTTGTTTCTCCATACCTCCTTAACAATTCCACACAACTTCACTAACTTCATTATGCAGACGGTGGATCTGACCAGAGTTTGTTCTGCTGGTGATTCCCCTGCCTATGCATCCCAGCATTCTGTTTGCCTTTCCTGCAGTTTTGTCACACTGTCTACCTACCTTGTGGTCATAAGAGATGATCATGCCCAGATCCCTCTCCTGCTTGGGCATTCTACTTCTACCATCCCGAAGTTGATACGTTGCTCCTGAATTTTTGTGCCCCATGTGCATTCTCTTGCACTTTTTTGCATTGAAACCTAGCCGCCAATCCCTTGGTCAATCTTCCAGCTTTTTTAGCTCTCCCCTCATTCTATCCACTCCCCCGGTTCTGACTACCCTGTTACAGAGTTTGGTGTCATCGGCAAACAGGCAAATTTTCCCTTGTAGACCCTCTGCAATGTCACTGATAAAGACATTGAAGAGAACTGGTCCCAGCACTGATCCCTGTTATACCCCACTGGTCACTCTACCCTCTGCAGCATGAATGCCATTCATAGCCCACCCACTGGGTCCTATCATTCAGCCAATTTTCTACCCATTTCACTACCTTTTTTCCACCCCTGTGTTCCCAGCTTGTTTGACAGCCTTCTATGTTATACGGTGTCATAGGCCTTACTGAAATCCAGGTAGGCCACATGCACTGCCCCCCCAATCAACCTCCCTGGTTGCCCAGGCAAAACATTCAATGAGGTTAGTTTGCCATGACCGCCCTCCCATAAACCCATGCTGCCTTTGGTCCTGTAGACCACTGCCAACCAGGTGTTCCACTATTCTGTCCTTCAGTAGTGTTTCCATGACCTTTCCCACTACTGAAGTCAGGCTGACCAGTCTGTAGTTCTATGCTTCCTCTCTGCTTCCACTTTTATATAGAGGGACAACATCAACTCTCTTCCAGTCCCTGAGTACCTCCTCTGTTTCCAACGACAGGTTGAACAGGGTAGTCAGAGGTTCTGCCAACACTCTCTCAGCTCCTTCAGTACCCTAGGGTGTACCCCATCTGGTCCCATAGCCTTATCTACTCTTACTGCTGCCAGTTCCCTGAGGACCCTTTCCCTTTAAAAAGGACCTGTGTTCTTTTATATGCTCCTTCTGCCCTTATCACTTATTGCTGGCTCATTCCCTGCCCTTTCCTTTGTGATAACTGAACAGAAGAATTTGTTCAATATATCTGCTTTCTGGTGATCATCTTCCACACACCCCAAGCCTCCCCTTTCAATCGTACAACCCCCCTGCACTTTCTTTTTTCACTGATGTACCTGTAAATTGTTTTATCCCCCCCATACCACTTGGTTTGCTATGCATTCCTCCGTTTGTGCCTTGGCTTCCCTAACTGCCTTCCCTCCCTCCTTTTGTTTTTTGTTGTACCTTTCCCTATCCCCTTTCTCCTGTGTCTTTTTGTATTGCTTAAATGCCATCTTTTTGCTTTCACCTTATCAGCTACCTCCTTAGAAAACCATAATGGTCTCTTCTTTCTCTTTCCCTTGCTGACCTGTTTGACACAAAGTTGTGTCACTAATGTATTCTCTGTTTTGATCGTCACCCATAGCTCCTCTACTCCCTTCATTTCCCCTACTCTGACCAGAGTGTCTTCCAAGTATTTTTCCATCCTTCTGAAATCCACCCTCTTAAAGTCCAAGATTCTAGTCTTCTGTGGCTTGGTTCCTACCCTTCAGTTATTTCAAACCACACTGTCTGATGATCACTGCCCCCACAGCTGCTCCCCTACTGTAACCCCTGGGACACTATCCCCATTTGTGAGCACCAGGTCCAGCAGTGCCATCCCTTGTGTGGGCTCCATGACCAACTGTTTAAGGAATGCTCTCTGTAGGGAGTTAAAGATATTCCCACTTTTAGCTGTTGCTGCCACAGAGAGAGTGTCCAATCCACATCTGGTAGATTGAAATCATCGACCAGTAACATCTTCCCCTTGTGCACCATCCTTTGGATTGCTATCATCATTTTCTTGTCTACCTCCTCCCCCTGAGCTGGTGGCCTGTATATTATTGCTGTGTGGATGGATGTTCCCCTACTTCTTTCAAGTGTAACCCACAGTATTTCTCCTCCTCCTTGTTCCCCTTGAATTTCTGTGGTCTTGAAGTTTTTCTTCACATATAGAGTCACTCCTCTCCCTTCCTGCTCACTCTGTCTCTCCTGAAAAGATTGTAACCTGGTACAGCCACTTCCCAGCTCTGGTTTTTGTTACATCAGGTCTCCATGATGGCCACAATGTCCAGTTCAGATTCCGCCATGGTAACCTTGAGGTCTTGTTATTCAGACTTTAGGCATTAGCACACATGGCTTTCCAGGATGAGGAGCCCCTTCCCTTCTTTGCTTTCTTTTGCCTCTCCCTGTTCTGATCACTGTCCCTGTAAGACCCTTCTAGTCTTCTGCCTTTGTGTTGACCCTTGCCTTCTGCTGGTTTATTTTTCTCTTGAGTTCCCATATAGTTCCTGTTCTCTGGAGAGGAGGCATGTCTCGCCCACTAACATTTCTCCACCCCACCCCTTAGATAGTTTAAATGCTTGCTAAGAAAACACTTAAACTTTTCACTAGGGACTCTGGTCCCCTCTCTGGGTGGATGTAGGCCACCCCCTTTGTACAGGTCCTCATCCCTCCAGGTGGGGCCCCAGTCCCCCATGAAGCCAAACTTTCCTCCCTCACACTATTCCTTCAACCATGAGTTGAACTTCTGGATGTGGAGAGCAGTAGCCTCTCCCTTGCCATGGACAGGCAGTACCTCTGAGAAGGACAGAGCTTGCTACCTGCTTCAGGTCCCTTCCAACTCCTTGAACCTCTCCTGCACTCGGCCTAATTCATCCCTATTCCCTGCCAAGTCATTTGTCCCCAGGTAGACAATGACATCCAGCACCTCCCACTTACTAGTGTCCTTATGATACTCTGGATTTTCTCCCCCTCCCTCTGAGCTATGCCTCCTAGAAGACACTTGACCTCCCCATCCCCCTGCTACTTATCCCCAGCTCCACTCCCTGGACAATTTAATCCCCCACCAGGAAAAGCTTCCTCTTCCTTTGGTGTTCTCTAGCCCACCCCAACCCCGGGGTTCCACTTCAGAGGACCCGCTCATCCTCCTTGGCCTCAACCTCAGGTGTCCTCATGGGACTCTCCCAGTCCTCTAGAACAGAGTAAGAGTTTCTAAGTTTGTTTGTTTGTTTGTTTATTTTTTATACTGAATAACCAGTGAGCAACAAATGCCCATTTTCACTGGTTCCAGCTACATACCACATGACATACAAAGTTACAAGAAATGAATAAACAATACAATACAATATAAAATCAATTAAAACATTGACATTTGGCTTCAAAAAACAATTTATGAAGAACACCTTTAAAAATCTAAATATTAGGATAATTTGTGATTATTTTAGGCAAAACATTATATAATTTTACAGCAAGAAATTGTAGAGAGTTCTGGGCCATTGCTGTATAAAAAAATGGGATCTGAAATTTAAATCCCGCCTGTGACCTAGCTGTAATAGTATTAGTCTGTCTAGAAAAAAGCTCAGCAACAGAAGCAGGTAAATAACCTAAGTGTAGATTATGAAGAAACATTGATACACAAAAGCTAAATCTATCAGGGAATGACAGACACCCAATAAAACTATTAAACTATATTATTGTAAGGGTCTCAGGAATTCTGCAATTTGATTGGTTGTTAGCATTCTGAGCCCCTTACATTAATCGCCTAATTAATATACCTCCAGATCCTGATAACATGAGTATAGACTTTAAAAATGAATTTCCTAATTACCTTTCTAACATTCTGGGTTTGCAATCTATGGACACCATTTGAACAAGTCTGATCGAGCCAATAAATACACTGAAATTTTATGTGTTCAGACTCAGAGTGGATTTAATTTGGTGCTAGTGTTTTTCTTTAAAAAATGCAAACAAAACTGATTTTGTAACATCGCGTTCCTCAAGCAGCTTGAATTTTAAAAATGAAATGGACTTGGCACTTTGTGTCCATTCTGAACCTCTACCTGGTCGCTCCTAACTCCTAGTAACTGCAGTAGACACCTCTATCAAACACAACCCCAACCTCTCCCTTATCCTGAACAATAAAAAAAACATAGTTTCATTCTGTAGCTATATCAAACTCCTACTCATTCCAGAGACGTTTTACAGGTTTTTCTCCTGCTTCCAAAATTTACAATGCACATGAAAAAAGCTGCTGTACGTTCCCACCAGCTCCATCACATTCTGCAGTCCTCAGCACTGGATGTCACTACACACTAACAACTATTTGCTCCTCACTGACACTGATAGAAAGTTTAAAGTACCTTTTGTTTTCACACTAAGGTTGGACGAAGGAGTGAGTAGGCTGAAGCCCATAATGCTCCTAACTATGCCATAGAATAGTAGGATAAGTCATACCCTGACATGATTAAATTATCAAGATGATGTTTGAAAGTCTCTTTATTATTACTAGTGACTACATCGGATGGGAGCCGATTCCAAGGCCCAATGATCCTAACAGTGAAAAAATACTTTCAGCTGATGTGCTTAAAAGATTTACCAGTTAACTGAAGAATATGACCTCTTGTGTTATGAACAGATTTTTTAAATGAAAAACCTAATTCAGACATAATATATGGATCCTGAATGATGTCGTATAAAAGAAGGAGATCCCAGTGAATATGCCTAATAGTTAGTGGCATTAATTTTAATATATCCAACTTAGATTCATATGATAATTGTTCCAATCCTAACATTTTTTTAGTATATTTAAGTTGGACCCTTTCAAGGGAATAATTCTCTGAAATTTTTGAAAGGACACCATAATTGTGAGGCGTATTCAAGATGCAGTCAAACATAAGATCTAAATAATGGTAACAACACTTCTTTATCTCGAGATCTAATATTGCACAAAATAGACCACATAATTTTATTATATGTATTAGTAACAGAATGCATATGCTTAGAATAAGTTAAATCTTCAGATATTGTTATACCCAAGTCTTTTTCATCAACAGTAGAACACAATGGGAAATCATCCAAAATATACTGGAATTTTAGATTATTGGTTCCCAGATGCACAACCTTGCATTTAGCGGTGTTTAACTTCATTCCCCATTGTGTTACCCAAGTGCTAATTACATCAAGATTATGCTGTATACAGGATATTTGCTCAAGGTTGGAGCTGGATCCTCTGATCTTAACATCATCTGCATACTTAACAGTGTTAGAGAGGCAAGAATTGGTTAAATCAGAAATGAAAGCCTGAAAAAGACAAGGAAGGAGAACAGATCCCTGAGGTACACCACTAAGCACCTTACCAATGTCAGAAAATGAACCATTAATCATCACTCTCTGAGTCCTATCCAAAAGCCAGTTTTGAATCCATTTAATTACATAGCTATTAATACCAAGAATGGAAAGTTTATGAATAAGAGCCCAGTGTGGTATGTAATAGAAAGCTTTACTAAAATCAATGAAGATAATATCACATGCTACCCTATTATCCAAAAAGGAGCTAAAATACTCATAGAAGCAGAGCAAGTTGGTAAGACAGCGTCTTCCCTTCTTAAAGCCATGCTGTTCCAGGTCAGATTTGTCAATTCTAGGAGTCACCATATCCTTGAGCAAGCTTTCTAAAAGTTTGCAAATGGCTGACATCAAACTAATGAGTCGATAATTATCCCATGAATGTTTAGGACCCTTCTTATGAATAGGAACTACAAATGCCTCTTTCCATTCACAAGGAATAAAATTATGTAATAAAAAGAGATCAAATAGTATTTTTAATGGAAAAGCAATATATGCGGACACTAAGTAAAGTAAGTGTCCTGCAATTAAATCTGGACCAGTACAGAATTTACCTTTTAATGATAATAATTTATTAAGAATAGACTCCTCTGAGAAAAGAATAGGAGGATCTGTAGGTATTATACTGTGAATGATTGGTTGCTCCTTAGATACAGAAAAAACTTTACAAAATTCGTTATTAAAGACATCTGCCATTGCTTTTGGTTCATCAATTAGTATATTGTCAGATGTTAAGGGCTCAACCATACTTGGATTTTTTTCTAAGGAAGTTAATATAAGAATAAAATTGTTTAGAGTTAGATTTATCTACTGATGATGCCAAATAACCTTCCCATTTAGACTTGGCCTTCCTGATAGTAGACTTACATTGCCTACTAATTTTCAGGTAGGAATCCCAATTTGAAACTGTCCTATTTTTTAAATAGTTGCTGTGTTTTTAATTTTTTAAATTGATCAAACATTTAATGTTTTTATTTAGCCATCTAGGAGACTGTTTCCCATTGGAGTTTTTATATTTAGACGGAATGTAGGTGTCCCGTATGGTCAAAATAATGGTTTTAAAAAGAATCCAGCTCTGTAATGGAGTTTGATCCTTGAACAAGGATAACCAATTTATCTTATTTAAGTAATGATTGATACTATGTGTATCAGCTTTATCATATAGATAGATAATTGAAGAATTATTATTAAAGACAACATGTCTATGTAAATCAAATAAAATAGAGTTGTGATCACTGTTACCAATAGGAGTAGAGATGCACACATCCCTAATATCTAAGGTAGAGCTGCTGAGAAAGAGGTCAAGTATATTATTGCCCCTTGTAGCAGTATTTATCCATTGATGTAAATCCAGAGCCAAGCAAGTAGATATAAATTTATTACTAACACTACTAGTTGCAGTTAGTGACTGCCAATTAATTTCTGGGGGATTAAAATCACCAGTAATAATAACGTCTCCCAATTGAGTAGCTAGTTCAAATTCTGAAAGAATAGCATCCATAAGTAAGCAAGATGAGGTGGGGGGGGAAATAACATGTCCCGAGAATAATAAACTCTGAATCAGATAGAAAAATCTTAAGTCAAAGAGTCTCAGTTGAAAAGTTATGAGTTTTAATAAGGCAAGATATATCAATGGAATTAAATTTGTTAATAATGAATGCGGCAATGCCACCCCCCCCTTTTTTTTCACTACGATTTAAATAGAAGGATTGGTATCCTGGAATTTGCATGATCCAAGGTGAATCCAGATCTCCCCATGTTTCAACCACTGTAACTATATCTAAATCTTTATTGGAAATGACTGTTAATAACTCAAACATTTATGTGTCAGGCTCCTAGTGTTAAAACTTAGAAATTGCAATAAATTACTAGACACTTTAGGAGAACAAGATGATGGAATTCGTAATTTAAATACTCCCCTCCCCCCATAAGTCAGTTTAAATTTAGATTAGAGTTAATAGAATGTAAAAAATTGCGGACTCAACAGAGAATTCCCTAACTTACTTAGATGCAGGCCATCAGGACAATAAAGCTTATTTCTGTCAATGAATTCCTCCTAGTGGGTTAAACACTGTGGCCCGGATATTCAAACTGCACTCAAAATGTGCGCGACGGTAGGAGCAAGCACAAATCAATTGCGCATATGAGCAACAGACACGATATTCAAACATGGAGCAGAACAAATTGCGCAAGCAGTCAGCGTCTGAATATCGCACAAACTGCACCATAAGCGCAACCAGGAAGAGGCCCAGGCAGAAAGGTTGCGCTATAGTGCAACCAGGGCAGCCAGCTGAGCAGTCCAGAGGTGCCATAGTGCAAGCAGAGCCCCCATGAGCAATGGGCTGCACATCCAGGGAGGCAGGCTGGGGCCACCACAGCCATGCCACACATGGGCACAGGAACACACTGCAGAACCAACAAGACACCTGCACACCCTAAGCACAGCATCACTGGGGTGGGACGGATGATTCACTGGCCCTGGGGACAAGCCAACAAAGCACAGCAGGGCCATGACGCCCCAGCACAACCACTGGCAGGCTGAGACTGCCACACACAGGGGGATGACAACCAGAGTGCACATCAGCCCCCAGTACACACAGCACACCCTGCACGATGACCCCAAGACACCAGCCATGTGCGGTGACTGGCACTGCAGGAAACACCATGCATCCCGCCCGGCTCACGTCAACCCCGTGTAGCAGAGAAGCATACAAGCCAGACCCACCCTGTGCACCCAGCAGTGGGCAGTAGCAGATGGCAAGACCAACAGAAAGACACTGCCGCACTGGAGCACCTCCACACCACACACACACACACACACACACACACACACACACAGGACCATACCACCCAGATGGCATGCACACACTGCAACTGAGCAACCATAGCCAGCTGCAAATCAGAGACCACCACAGTATTCATAACAAAATATATATATTCATAGAAACAATAAAATACAACAACAAGAACAAGAACAACTATATACAGTCATGTACAAGACAAGGGGTGGGGTACAAGGTAGGGGTGGGTAAGGGGTAGGGGTGAACAACTGGGAGAGGGAAGGCAGGGTGGGAGGGATTGTTGAAGTGGGAAGGGGAAGCACAATCATGGCCTGGCAGGCTGGTCTGCCGCTGCCTGCCGCCGTCGCTGTCCCCTCCGCTGTCTCCGGATCCCATGGTGGTAAATGTCGGTCAGGATCCCATGTGTTGCAATTGACACACGTGTAATCCGCTGAAGGGCACGCTCCATCCTTCTTAGGATGCTGAGACCTAGGAAAAGGGAACACAGTCAATGGCTGTGACTGCCCAAAACTCTGAACACCACCCATCCTGCAAGGCATAAAGCCTAGTGCCCCGCACCTATGATAGTATGCACCCACCCATAGTGACCATGCACATGACATGCCCAACCAGGCAGCACCAGCTATGTGCACCACTGCACACACACACTGGCCATGTACATCACAGCACAAACAAGGCTGTCAAGTGGCGTAGCAACATGAGTGCGTGCCAGTCCCACAGCCATGTGCCCAGTGCATGCATGGACCACCAGTGATGCATACACAGACGTGCTGTGACACTGGACAGTGATGAATGTCACCTGTGTCGTGCATGGTTGTGTTGTGCATGGCTAGTGGTCATGCCCCCCCAGCATGCAATAGCATCCATGAAGTAATGATACTCACATTCCTCAAGCAGCTGTGTCTGCCGCTGCTACTGCTGCTGCTGCTGCTGCTGGGGCGCACCACCCACAGCACCACTGACTGGCACCGGGGCCCTGGCAAGGCCCTCCTCACCCCGTGCCTGCATCCTCTCCGCCCATCCTGTGAGAGACAAATGTGAGAAAAACATCAGTGTGACTCCAAAGCAGACTGCCCCCTGCCCCAGTGAGTGCCTGCCCACACAGCCAGACCCATGCATCTCACACCTGCACACTGACACAGCCAACCATGGCAGAGCCATCACCTATGCACAGCCACCAAAACACACTCACACCCCTACAGAGAATACAGGTGCATAGATGGTACACCCACCTGGCCTAGGCACCACACCCCTCCTGGCACATGACCGTAGCTGCTCAAGAAGCTCAGGATCCCTCCTGCGAAGGTCACTGTACTGGTGCCGGCACTGCTCAGCTGACCGGCACCGCCCAGTGACCCCCCACCAGGTCACTAGCCACTTGCTGCCAGACCTGGGTCCTAGCTATGGTGAGGGGCACCTCACCATACAGTGCCCCATAGTGGGGCTCCACCAGGGCCACCAAGTTGGCCACTTCCACGGGGCTCCATTACACTGCCCTCCTGCGTGCCATGCTACCAACTTTACAGCAGGCAATCAGGCGCCCGCTGCGTCGTAACCCGTGGAGATGTTGCGCAATAGACCACCATAGGTTCCAATTGCGCTGTTCGAACAGCAGCGTCAGTTCACACAAGCCTGTCACCAGACAGCGCCAATAGGGCCGTACACATGGCAGCCGAACAGCACCAGGGGGAAAAGGTCAGACACCAGGTCATGGGCAATGACGCAAGGCCACGCACAGTGCCATCTGACGTATACGCATCCTGCATGACCGACCACCTGCGTACCAGTGCCACAGTGGACTATTGTGCAGTAGTGCCACAGCGCCATATAGTGCCCAGTGCTGTAGCGCCACTGGCATAATGGTGGCCATGGCCTGAATTGCCGATCGTGCACAGCACGTCAGCAGCAAGGCAGATGCCTGCGTAAGCTATCTGGGCATGCGCAATGCAGTGTACCACACAGTTACAGATCTGTGCCATTGGCTCAGCCGGCTCAACCGTATTGCGCAAAGCGCAACTGCGCGATATTCAGCCGACACATGCAAATCATCTGATCAGCCATTCAAAGGCGCAGTGGCGCGATTTGCATCTCATTATAGTTGCTCCACTCCTAATTTGCATGCATTGCACTATAAATGTGCGACATTGGGCTGCGCTGGCCAGATTCGGGTACTGCAGGTGAGAGGTGAGTTGCATGCTGTGTGATGTTCTGGACAATGGTCATGGGAAAATGCTGTAGACTGCACAGTGACAGGTGTCCACTTCCCCCATACAGATCGCCATGACCGAGCAGAGACAAGGTGAGGGTGAGGATGGTGGGCGTAGGAGGAGGCCCAACTTTACCCCAGCAGAGACAGAGGCCCTCTTCCAGGCCTACCTGGAGGAGGAGCCACTACTGAGTGGACGGCGGGGCACCCCTCAGTCCCGTGCAGCTGCATGGGAGGGGGTAGCTCGGGCCGTGAACCTGCACGGAAGCCACCAGCGCTCCGTGCAGGAATGCAAGAAGAAGATGGGGACAGACCACAGCAGGGTGAAGGAGAAGGTGGCAGCCTTCAGGGCGGCACGTGCTGGCACTGGCGGGGGCCAGCCAGTGGTGTTGCAGCTAGCTGATCCCGGCTGAGGACAGACTGGCTGCATCAATGCAGTGGAGCGCTATTGAGGGTGTACCAGGAGGTGGATTCCAGACAGGTGGAAGCCCATCACTGCATGGTATGACATGGTGGTGGTGTTGGGGGGAAGGTTGTTCACATGCACTCACATGTACTCTCTTTCTGTTACAGATCCTGTTCGTCTTCAGGAGACGGTGGTGGTGGGTCCAGGCAGTGATGATGACCTGCTGGACATGGAGGAGGGTCCATCCACTTCTGTCACCAGCCAGCATGCACTGCAGCAGCATGCACGCTGGGCCGCCAACTCTGGTGTCGGTAATTCGGGTGTGGGGGGTGCACAGCCTGTGTCTCAGCAGTCTGGCATGCAAGCATGCCAGCACGCTGTGACTGTGGCTGTAGCACATACCTGCACCATTGATGAGACAAGGACTGCAATGGGCAGTGATATGTGTGTGTCCCATGACGGACACACAGCAGGCCAGCACGTGCCCCTGGGCCTTTCTGGTTCCAACTTGTGTACCAGCATGTTGGCACAGTCCTAGGCTGTGCCTGTCAGCACGGTGGGGCAGCACGGTGGCTGTGCAGTGTCTGGCACTGTTGCGGCCACAGCGGTGGAACAAGTGGACCCTGGGGCACAGCGGTTGGAGGGGCAGCAGCAGCAGTCACCCACCAGGTCTGGGCGTACAGTGTCAAGCGGTGGCACATGTCTGCCGCCCTTTGATCCGCTGATTCCTGGTCCTGGCGAACAGCGCCCACCCTCAAGGGGTGTTGTGCATCACGACCTTCCACACCCTGGGGGACAGGATGCCGTTGGGACACAGTACCCATTGGACGAGCACACCTGCCTGCTGCAGGAATCAGTACAGCAGCAGAGGCAGGTTGCAATGTCCGTGGAGGCACTGTCTGTGGCTGTGGAGCAGCACAGCAGGGAGTGTGCTCTGGACCGTGCAGAGCTGGTTGTGATGTGGACGGATGTGACCGCCGCCATTGACAGGCTGACCAGGCGGTGGTCTCTGTCGTGGACACATTGGGCACACAGTCAGGTGCCCTGTACCCACACCCACACAGTTCCTCTCCCTCCCGTTCCAGGCGTCGCCGACACCAGGCCTGCTTCGACACGGGTTCTGCTGTGGCATCCCGAGCACCCCTGGTGCAGGTTTGTTCGGCATGCTACAGACCCCTGTGCGGGCAAGGTCGCGTTCGCGCAGTGGGACCCCTGGTGGTCCAACAGTGCCACCCAATGTGGCCCCTGCTCAGCCTGCCAGGGCTGTTGGGTCACGGCGGGGCTGCCCATGCATCCGCGGTGGCCGTGGGACAGTGCTACATGACTGACCTGTCTCCCAGTGTGGGCCCTGTCTGGTGCTGCCCTGTGTGCAATGTGTGTCATGGTGGGCAGTGCACTACTGGGTGCTCTGCTCAACACGCCGACACACGGACCACCTGCACACCCTCCCAACCGCTGTCCACAGGTGCATGTGCATGATGATGCCTGCATTGTACTGTACACCAAGGTGCAAGGGTGCCCAGCATCTGACACACGTACTTGGACAGTACAGGTGGTGGGGGTGGTCGGTGGTTCTGTGTGTTAGCAATGTCAGTTCTGCTGTGCTGTGCATCTGCCCATGTACACTCTGTGCCTGGTGTGTTTGTCCATATGAGTGTTCACCCCTCCCTGATGGTATGTTTGTATGCCTGGACCCTTTCACTCCCCTGGCCGTCATGCACCCCTGGTGTGTTACCCTGTGTGCCTGTGGTTTGCGCATGGACAGTGTTGGTTGCACATGTCCCCTTGACTTACCTGTGTTCTGCATAGTGCTCCTCTGTGATGGTGTCCCGGTGCAGCTGGGCCTGCCGGATCAGTCGGGGGTCCCGCTGTCCTGGGGGGGGCTGCTCATCACCATCAACACCAGCGCCACTGGCGTCCCCATCGCTGTCCCCCTCTTCAACCTGTAGGGCTATCCCACAGTCTTTGGCTATGTTGTGCAGGATGCAACAGGCCAGGAATATCCCACAGGCCTTTTGGGGGCTGTACTGTAGGGCACCGCCAGAGGTGTCTAGGCATCGGAAGCATACCTTGAGCATCCCAAACACCCGCTCTATGATGTTGCATGTGGAAGCATGTGCCTCATTATAGTGTTGCTGCGATGGGGTCATGGGGCGCCAGTACGGTGTGAGCAGCCAGGGACGGAGTGGGTATCCGCTGTCACCTGTGTGGAGATAGTGGAGATCAGTATCATGTTCAGGTCCATATTGCCCATATCCCTGTGTGCCACTACCATGGCACCTGTGGCATTCCCACCCTTGCCCCGAGTTTGCATTCCATACATGCGTACTCACCCACTAGATGGCCTGTGGGGATGTCCCCACTCTCGAATCGATGGCACAGTGTGGACTGATACCATATGAAGGCATCATGTGCTCCACCAGGGTGTGTGGCACAGACATTGATTATGCGCCCAGTGGCATTACACACCACCTGGCAGTTGACACTGGAGAAGCCCTTTCTGTTCCTATATGCAGCCCCATCGGGGCCAGGTGGCGTGCGAATGGCCACATGGGTGCAGTCTATGACCCTATGCGCCAGGCATATGTGCTACCCTGTGGAAGTCCTGCATGTTTGTTGCACGCCCACATGCTGTGCTGGGGAAATGGATGTATCCGCAGCATGTGGCAGCAGTGCGCTTGAGGCAATTGGGTGAGGATGCGTGACGCGGGCCGACTGTGTGATGCCTGTGGTGTCCCCTGTCAGCCTCTGGAAGGTGCCCGTGGTGAGCAGGCACATGCAGGCTGTCACCTTGGTCTCCACTGACAGAGCGTGACTCCGTCGTGAGGTGCCTGCATCACATCACTGCACAGCTCACAGAGCCACCTCAGTATTGCCCAGTTCAGGTGGTACTGGCTCACCGATCTCTACATCTGTGTACAGCTCAGAGCTGATGCGGCACGGTACTGCCTGTTGGGGGCGTACGATGGGCCTTCCACGGCCTCGCCCCTGCAGCTTGTACTTCTCACCCTCATTACAGCTCCCATGTGAAGCTGGCACTGTCCATCTCCCTGGCTTCTGACTCCCCTGGCTGGTGTTGCTGTGTTACCCCCGCTGTCCTGCCTGCTACTTCCACTGCACCGGGCACCCCCCGCTGGCCTCTGCAGCCTATGGCCCACGCTTGCCTTGCCTGCCCTAGCCTGTCACTGTCTGTCTGTCTGTCTCTCTCTATTTCTCTACCCCACTTGGCATCCTTGTAGCATTCTTGCGCCGCTTCCTTGAGCCTTTTATTTTGGCTCATTTCCACTAGTTCCAATTTCCAGCAGTTCGCTATTGCGCAATCGCCAAATCTTTCAATTACGCGTGCAGCTCTTTAGCCATAGCTCCACCCACGTCGGTTGTGCATGCCTTCCTTTGCATTGCGCTGTTGCTCAGCACGTTTGATGTAGTGCACTGCATCTGCCTGAATATCGAAAATGGCGACTTTTTGGACTTGCGCATGCCAACCCTATTGCACATGGCGCAACCTTTTGAATATCCGGCCTGTATGTTTTGTCGAAGACACCATAGCCTGAGCCAGTTACTAACGATTTTAATTTTATGGTTAAGAAAACTAGAGTATTGTGGGATTGGTAATATCTCAGAAAATAATATCACACCCTAGATCAACTAATTTATTAGTCAAGGATACAAAGGCCTGTTTAATATTTTGAACAGAATGCCTGTAAATATTATTTGCACCAACATGAATAAAACACAATGGGTTTGATTCATGAAATCCAATAATATTATCAACCATTAATGTAATATCAGTGATCCTAGCTCCACTGAAGCTAGAGCAAGTTCTGTTGTGTTTGTCAGGCTCACAAAGGGCTTGATCTAGATGCTTTACTAAAGAGTCACCCAAAACAAATAACTGCCTCATATTAGGAACATTACTAACAGAACCATTCATGGGGGGTGCTTCTATATCAGTATGATTGGTGACAAAATCAATTAAAGGTGAGTTAGATGAAGAGTTGAACAATGAATTGGAAATATGTGGCAAATTACCCCTAACTACAGATATATCAGTAGAACTAGTACCTACATTTGTAGAGTCAGTAAGGGTGTCATTTGAATCTGCAGAGATGACAGACAATGGATCAAAACTATTATGAATAGGAATGATAAATTGATCATCCTTGCACCTTCTTTTATTTGTACATTTAGACCTCTGTACATTATACCAGTTTGTGTCTTCCGAACTATAAATAGAACCAGACTCTTCTTCTCTTACTCTTTTTTATTTGAAACTTCTGTAGAATTAGTATAGTTGTACACATCCATTTTATTAATTTCAGGAAAAGTATGAAAGGTATTAGATGTAATCTGATCAGTAGGAACACTGAGGTGTGTAGCGGATTGAGCAATATTAGGCTCAGAATCTCTATTTGATTCAAGTGCCAGAATCTGCTTATAATATAGAGAATTTTCACATTGCAAAACTATGTAATCTGTGCATTTAGAACATTGAAAGGTAAATTATCAATGGCACTAGCTGTCAAACTAAACACGTGGCAGGATGTACATTGAATTCCTGTTTCCCCAGTAGTGGTAGTAACAAACACATTAATGCATCTAGATGTGTTAGTTATAGCTGCCATTTCAATATGTGAAGTAACAACTAAAATCACACAATGCACATTTACTCACAATTGGAAGTATGTAGTTAGGATGAATATGCCAAATCCTTCTAACACCACCTAACACGCTTACCATGCGTGAAATGTGCGTGTCTTAGCACACATCTTCGTGCACGGAGTTGTGCACGCCCTGCTCACCTGCTCACCCTGCTTGCTATGGAAGTAATTTAAGTAGGAAACGTGACCCGGAAGTGGTTACGAAGGTCACCGAGCCCCTTTTAGTTTAATTTGCAATTCCCTGGCTTTAAACTCCACGACTTCCACTCATTCGTGGAACTGGTGTAGTAACACAAGAATAATAACCCCCAGTAGTAATAAATGCAGCTCTTTTAATGAAATGTAGTTCTCAAGAAAAGACCCGAGAAACTACACTCCCTCTTCCTGCTACGTCTTAAAAGACGTCAGCAGGGCTCAGACAATGTTAAACAGCAGGAATACAAACGAGGACAAAGGACACCAACGAAAGATAAAAGACACAATTAAAATAAAAGTTTGACACACAAATTAGCTCAGTATATGCAGACAGCACTTAAAAAAAATGATTCGGTGAGAGATGAGCAAGTCTGAGCAGAGTGTGAGACAGGTACTGGTCAAATGAAACATGTTGAGTATTTCTGGAATAATTATTTAAATCTGTGAGCAGTTTCACATTTGGACAAGAGGACAACACAGAAAGGTAGTTACAGAGTATGGGTGCACAAGTACAGAGACAAAAAATACAAGAAATAATAAATTGGTCTGACTATTTACAATTGTAAGCTATCTCATATATGGTACAGCATATTACAGTTAGTACAGCCCAAGGTACATGGTGAGTGCTGTGAGTTTAAGAAACTAATTTAGCAGGAGGTAAAGCAGCCAGGGAAGGCATTGTCATTATTTCATATAAAGTCAGGGGTAGGGAGAGACTCAGCATAGGGTTTCACACCCTGTATGTTAATGCAGCCAAGAGGAGGCTCTGTCGTTAAGTCTAGTCAAGGGTGTGTGTGGGGGTAATTTTCTGTGCAGGACTGACCTAGTAGGAACATACTAGACAGCAATGTGAGGGAGGACTGTACACAGAATAAGCTGGGGGGAGGACAAGTGCTTTGAGACAATCACATTTGTGCAGGGTCTATGGCAGGGGAGGGACTTAAAACAGAGTGCTGAGTTAAGAACAGTAGATAGAAGGCTCCTCGACAGGTTTTGGCTATGGAAGGCTCAAGTTCAAAGGCTGGCAAGTAGTAGGAGGAAGTAGGAGTTTAAACTCAGGGTACTGGGCAGCAAGGTAACAAATCGGAGAATGCAACCAGGGAGCAGGCTGGCTCCAAGCTACCGGGTGATAGTGCTACAGGTAACATTCATCTTCAACACTTCTGTTCTGCCTCCCAGCAATAAAGGTAGCAGAGTCAAAGTCTGCAAATCATGAGCAATTCTGTTAAGTAGTAGTAGGTATTTTAATTGACAAAAGTTGTAATACTGGGGTAATTTTGATGCCCAAAAGACCTAAAAGTATTGTAGGGAGGCCATTTAAATGGAAATTGGGATTTAAATTGTGGAGTGCTTGCACCAGAGACCACCACAATCTTGGATTTAGCTTAGGTTAATTTGATAGCTGGAGAGACAACCAGAACTTTCAAGTTTCACAATCGGGACTGGAATAGAAGTTTCTGGGTTACTAAGGAAAAATAAGGTGTCATCCACATACAGTATAACAACATTTTTGTTCTGTGGTTCCCACCCTAATGCCCTAATTTCTGCAGTGGTGTGTATAGTGGCTGCTAGGGGCTCTATGCAAAGGGCAAATAGGAGATGGGAGAGGGCACCCTGCCTGGTGCCTCTTTGTAATGGAAATGTGGAAGAGGTCACCCAATTAACCCTAACCATGGCCTCTGGGTAGGTATATATATTAATAAGGCCCATATGAAATCATGGCCCAAACCCACATTTTACAGAGTGCAGAAGAGGAAGGCCCTGTCAACCCTCCATTGTCATTTTTATTGATTTCATTAGCTCAGGGCTGAGATCAAAGGAGCATAATTTTATGTCAGGAAGGTTCTTCCATTATCATTGACTTTTCTTCACTGTCTGAACCATGACTGGAGCTCTCATCTGGTTGCTGATCCCCATCCCCATGTGGGTTCAGGTCTTGAAGGTCACTGGGTGTGACTGGAGCTGGTGTCATTGTGGACCTGATGTTTGGAAACTTATCTATAATAACGGGTGTCTTGTTGGTTTCTCCCACTGGCTCCTGACATTTTGGATTTGTCATTGCTGCCAGTCATTCCATCATTTTTAATATGAAGGACTGCTCATTCTCAGTCATTGCTGCTGTGGCTTTCTGCTTCAGTGACATGAAGGCCATGGGGTCCATTTGCAATTCAGTCTTGTTGGATGGCCCTTTCTCCATGGGCAAGGCCTCAAGTGAAGACAGAACACTCGATACATGGTTCTGACTCCTCAGTTTTGCAAATGGGGCACTGGGGCCCATTTTGTATTAGAAGGAGGCACACTGCAAGTAGGGCAGTTTCTGCTCCTGGCCATTGGTTGAGACCGAAGACAAGAAGATGTGTATGGTCAGACTTAGGAGATCATTATTTAACCATAAAACCCTGTGTCAGTGCTGAACTAGACTGAGCACAGGCTAAGTAATGGCTGACAGTTTTGAATCATTTTGTTTGGCTACAACCTGGTGTTGATACAACTGACCACAGGAAGTGGTGAGAGCAGTATTCCTTGCAGCATACTGAGATCAGAGAGGCTAGGCACCTTATAGAGATAATATGTTATATTGCTTATCTGTATTGCAGGACTATTCTTACATGCCTGTGTAACCCTTGCAAATGGGGGTTCCCAAAAGTCTTCCAGGAGCTTGCTTAAATGCTCCAAGCCTGAATGCTGTTTGGCATTTAAGCCATTTATCTGTGAGTGCTTTTAGAGCCTCTGGTACTGTCTCTTTAAGAGCTGTCTGCTTGCAGACATAATTAGTTGTATGGGGGGACTGTGTGTTTACCTGCTTGAGTCCCACTTGAGCTGCTGCCAATTCGTTCCATTTTTGCAGTCGCTAAGAGTGCAAGGGGAGCCTATCTGAAAGATGTAACTGTTTGCCAGAAATCATTTATAGAGTAATAATGAAAATACAGTTTGTTTAACTTGCTTTCCTTTGTAGCCTGAATTGTCTGCCTAGCCCTCCATTCTAGTTTCGAACTGTTGAACTGGACCAATCAGTGTGGGTTGAGGGAGCTCTAAAATGGTGCCTGTGGACGAATCAGAACTTGGACTCTTAATCTGAGCCAGCCACAAGAGGATTGTATGGGCAGTGACTCTGGGAAATGTAGTTTGACCTCGGTGCCTTTTTCCACCAACAGGTGGAGTTTATTGTGAGTGACAGCTAAATCAGACAAGAACTGGGAGGAACTCAAAGGAAGTGCCTGGTTTTGTCTACTGGAGTTTCAGTTCAGTTTTGGCAGTGAAGAGACAAGGAGCCCAGTGCTTCTCCGGTGCGTAGTTTAGCGTGAGTAAAACATGTATAGGGCCCTAAGTTTCGGTCTGCAGCTTGTGCAAGCTCCTGTTCGGACTGAATCCGACCTGTGAAGAGAATCAAGGAGATCTGAAGAATAGAAACCAGGCTCACCCTGTAGAAGACTGGAGAAAATTGCTGAATCGCGCTCGGTCTGTCAGGAACTGAATCTGCTGTGTGTTCTCCCGGGTAGTGTGCAGTAATTGCGATCGGGATCGGGAAGCAGCCTGCCTGGTATAGTACTTTCCTTTTACATATAAATGTGTGTAGTGCTTGTTGGGAATCGCGTTTCAAATCCCCTGTACAGTGAATTGAGTGCATGAACCTGGAAGTAAACCCCAGTTTAAACTGGGATACCTCCATTTGCTCTGAACTGCAGTGGGGTCCAGTCGTAAGGACCTTGCCCACATGGTCTGCTCCTCCTGGCAATCCAGGACAATCTACCTCCCATTCACTTTTCAGTACTGGGCTGTGAGTGCAAGCAGGGTAGCTCCCTGCCATCGGTTTATCGAATTGCAAGTGTGTCATCTAATTGTTTGTTTGTTTTTTTTTCTTCACGAACTGAGCCAACCGGCTCCAGATTACAATTTGGGTATTGTGTATGAATTTTCCATCTTCAGGGTCCCAACCAGCTGCACCAAATAGGCTAGCCTCTTATTGCCTGGGTACCCAGTAAGAGTGACATTTGGGACATTTGGGATTCTGAAATATGTGCAAAGTAGTGTGATTATTAATGCGTTTAAACTAATTAACCTGACACCCCCCTGTCATTGTTATATCCCCCTAAATAAATCAGATCTGTTTGTTTCAGCATAGTTACACTGCCTGAGGTATTCATTTATGTTAAAGTGTTTTTACTGTGGTTTTTGCACTGTATCATCTTGTTTTACAGGGAGTCCCCAGAGTCACGCTGACTGAACCAGTCCTGGGGGTAAGCGTATACTGTGAAGGTAATTCTGATATATTGTGTGGGCCACTAGTGGGAAGAAAAAAGGGTCGCAGTGTCCCAGAGGGCTGTGACCAAGTTAGTTTAACTATTGCAAACCCTGAACTCTGGGTGCAGGCACTGCATCATTAGACCTAGGCCCTCAACCTGTTAGTAGTTAGGCAGGCTGGGGTAGTAGCCCTTGGGATAGCGCCACCTAGGGGTTACACCTGTAAGCTCTGAGTTTAATTTTATGTGCAGTACTGCACTCACCAGACAAAACACACAGTAAGCATTGTCCTCTATCAGTATGCAGCTTCACTAAGCATCTTGTATCACCAGTCAGCTGCTACTAAAATACCAAAAATGGTCCCTGTCTATGCATGGGCAAACAACGGTTGCCAATGACACAAAATGGTCACCCCATAGTGTCTGGCTGCTGACCAAACACAAAATGGTAGATCTGCACTGTGCATGCACAAATATGCGCATGTTGTTTTTTTTTTTGTTTTTATTAAAAAAATAGATGTACAGAGAATATTGTAGACAAAGGAAAATAAGCAAACTCATTAAACAAAGGCATGGTATGAATCCAACGAAAAAGAATGAAGCAAGCCATCAAACATATTCATATATTGAGAAAAAGAAGAATAGAAACAGACTGTATCAATGTATATGCATGTTGCACTGGAAGATGTCTGGCTTGTACTAATATAGCTTTCATAAGGTTAGTACAGGGCCAAGAGAACATTACACATCCATAACGCCTGCCATAATTTTAACTATAGCCTCTAATACTGTGAGCTATCAAATGATTATCCAGTCTTGCCTTGAATTCTGACATAGTCCAACTAGGCACCACCTCTATCGGAAGGCCAGTCCATATTTTGGTGACCCTAGTACTAAACCAATACTTCCCAATTTTTGTGCGATAGGTCAGGATCTTTAATTGAAGTGGGTGTATCCTAGTCTCATAAACCTGGACCTGTAACTCAAAACCCAGCTGGGTCCATAAATCAACGTCTAGAGTACTCTGTAGACCATGCACATGTCTCTCCTAAGTCTATGGAATTCCAGTGTATAAAGATCCAATTCCTGCAGCCTCTGGTGGTAACTATGCTCTTCAAACCTAATACCAACTGTTGCTCATCTCTGTACACGCTCAGAGCCTTGATTTCTGTTTTCCCCTGGTGACCAAAACTGGGCATAGTACTCCAGGTGTGGGTGAACCAATGCTTTATACAGGGGCATCAGCACTTGTCTGTCTCTACTCTTAATGTGCTTATTTATACAATACAGCAGCCCACTGGCTTTCTTTATAGCCAGGTTGCAATGAGGCTTGAAGCTAAGATCATTAGTAACATAAATACCCAGGTCCTTTTCATCTGTCACTGCTTGGAGCTCCACTCCATTTAGACTATATTTACAAAGACTGTTATCCTTCCCCAAGTGCATAACCTTACATTTATCGGTGTTTAAAGTGGATTGCATCAATACTGCCAACTGCGCAAGCTCATTTACGGCTTTTTGTAGGGTGTCCGAATCTTCCTTAGAATTTACTATAAAGCCTATCCTGGTGTCATCAGCAAACTTGGAAAGCCATGCTGGAATTGATGTTTGCATGGAAGAAATGTACAGATTAAACAGGCATGGGCCCAATACCGAACCCTAGGGAACCCCACTAGACACCTGTACCCATCTGACAGGAACCCCTTACGGACACCCTCTGGCTTCTATCCCCAGCCAGTTTTCAATCCAGCAGGTAATATTTGCTTGTATGCCATGCCAGATTAAGGCCTCAATAAGGAGACCATGAGGCACCTTATCAAAGGCTTTTGAGTAGTTCAAGAAAATAATGTCGACTGCATTACGTGAATCGAGCGCCTGATTAACCTTACCATAGAACTCCAACAAGTTCGTTTAATACGATCTGCCCTTCCTAAAACCGTGTTGATGGTAGTCTATGTCCCCTGACATAGTCAATGTCTCTGTAATGAATGTTTTTATGATACCCTCCAGGACTTTACCCAAAATTGATATTAAACGTATTGGTCTATAGTTAGCCAACTCTTGCCTAAACCCTTTTTTACAGAGAGGAATGATTTCCACCTGTCTTCATGCTTCAAATACCTCAGCGTTGTCTACAGAACTCTGGAAAATATAGGTCACAGGGGGTGCCAACACATCGGCCAACTCCTTCAACACCCTTGGATGAAGACCATCCGGACCATGGGCTTTATTTTGGTCTAGTGCCTTTAGTCTGGCTTTAACATCATTAATCTCAATTTTGAGTGACAGACCTATATCTTGCACCTGATGTATCATAGTGTTGTGGGTTTTTGGGTTATGAACAGAGGCAAAATAGGTATTGTAATGACTAGCCATATCGCTATCCTCTGTTATAAGTTCTCCATTTTGTTGCTTTAGGGTGGCAATTGTTCTATTGCTGCCTTTTTTATTATTTATGTATGAAAAAAAGGATTTATAGTTATCCTGCACTTTTACAGCTAGCTTATGTTCATAATCTGCTTTTGTCTTGCGAATGCTAGTTTTACATTTTTTAAGTTCTGTTTTATAGTTGTCCCAGCTGGCTGACAGACCACTCTTCTTTGCCTTGTTGTAAGCTTTATTTTTACAATCAATATTTTTTTTAACAATGGCTGTGAACTAAGGTGGATTTTTTTGGGAGCTTGTAGATTTCCTAGAGCTCGGAACAAATTCCTGTACAAGCGCTTTGATTTTATTACATAAAGAGTTCCACATTTGGTATAGTGAATATTCATTAAAGTCTGCCTGCCAATCCATGATGCAAGGTGAGCCCTTATACTGTTAAAGTCTGCCCTGCCAAAATTCTGTACTGCCATGATACTGGCTGATTTCGTTGTAGCCTCATTAATACAAAATTCTAGCACATTATGGTCGCTAGAACCCAATGGGTGCAAGGTCCTGCAATCTTGGATAACATAATCCATATTACTGAGGACTAAGTCCATAATAGGAGAGCCCCTGGTGTGATTTTTAACATGCTGCTCTAAGCCGTTTAATAAAAATGACTCAAGGAATCTTTGCTCAGCCAATGTTTTGGCCTGTGGGGGGGTCCCATCTTAACCCTGAAAGGATAAAATCTCCTAGTAGTAAAGGGTTACCTGCTAAAGATAAGTTTTGTATAAATTCTAGAAGCTGGGCATCTTCTAAGTGTGAACTGGATGGCGGTCTACAAATAATGCCCACATTTATCTTTGGCTTGTGGTTAGGGGTCACTTTAACCCAATGCACTTCTTATTGGTCATACTGAGAAGTATCAACACTCTCTGATATAATATTGTCAGCTATATATACAGCGATGCCTCCGCCCCTGGAATGTGGCCTATCCCTGTGGTAGAGAATAAACCCTGGGATTTGTTTATCCCATGAGTCTTCCTGGTTCCACCAAGTCTCAGTGATAGCACATAAACTGATATGATATTTATTTAAGGTAAACACTAGCTCATCCAGCTTGTTGTTAAGATTTCTAGCATTTACTAGTAGGCAGTTTCACTTCTCCAGCGGTGCTGGACCTGGGTGTAGCAGTACCTGTGCTGAGTGATTTCCAACCCCCCTTCTGGATAGTTTAAAGATTTATCAATTTCCTGTTTTAATATTTGTGAGAACAGATGCTTTCCTTGTCTTTTCAAATGTATCCCATCCAGTGCAAATAATCTTGCATCATAAAAGCTGTCCTAATTATCTGCAAAACTGTAATTCTCTCTCCAGCATCACCTTTTCAGCCATCTGTTTAGACCCTCTGTTTCCAGTCTCCTTTTATAAGTGACTCCTGGGCTTGGGAGAATGCCTGAAATAATCAGGTGACAACCTTTTGTTTTAAAATCTGCCCCCATACGTTCAAAGTCCCTCTGAATATCCACCGTTCTCTGAACCAGCTTCTTTTACTATTGACTACCTATACTGTGCATATGCACATTCTGAGCCCTGAGCACGTGGGTGTGCTCACTGATGCCACGCCTGCACATAATGTAATGCAGCAAGATGAAGCTGAGGTAGAAGTGGTGTTACTATCCACCCAAAATGGCACTGAAGCGTGTCCATGCCCAAGAGAGAGGTGTGGTCTGTCTGCATTCATGGCCCTTCTAGCAATAGTTATCTTAGTACAGGTAGTTGGGGAGAAAAACAGTAGTGCATTACTGGCTCTGTGGTTCTAAATGTGGCACTAATCTAGTACTGTCGGTCAGTGTTTCTGAGACATTTGACTTCCCTTGAAGTTGCTAAGCTATATTACGGGACTCACTGCCATAGACAACATAGTTTACCTTTCTTAGGGCATGGTGGAAATACTTCAAAGCCACATACTTAAACATGCTGCCTGATAGCATACTTTTGTAGGCAGACTGTCAAGGAAAGGAGGGAGAGGGGGGTCATGATAGAAACTTTATAGTACCTCTAGGAATCAACAAAGTCCAAGAGGGGAGCATCTTTCAAAAAAAAGAGTTGTGCAAGAACAAGGGGGCACAATTTGAAGATCGATGGGGGACGACTCAGGGCAACGTGAGGAAGTATTTTTTCCACAGAGAGGGTGGTGGACACATGGAATGGCCATCCTGAGGAGGTTATGGGGTCAAAAATAGTAAGGGAATTCAAGAATGCATGGGACAGACATAAGGCATTTCTGGTGAGGGTTAGAAAGAAGTAGGCTGTTGGTTAACCAGGATCTGCAGCTTATCCAATAGGTAGGGAAATGGGCAGACTGGGTGGGCCAAGCAGTCCTTATCTGCCATCAAAGTCTATGTTTCTATGATTCTAGACCACTGTACATTTGACACTGATTTTGCAACCTACGGCTGCTCTTACAGGGGCCATAGCTGTCATGCTCACAGGCACAAAAAATAACAACTGAAACTCCACTGAAATAGGGGAGCAACTTGGACTTTCAGTATTGTTCAGTGTGCTACATGCCTTCAGTCCCTGATTATAGAGGTGGAATGAGTGCACACACGGGGATGTCCTTGCTCATGATGGAGAATATCCAGTGTGATTCTATGCCAGCTAATAAAATATCAATTTTGAACTGCTTTTATGCACATGTATAGAATCACCCCAAATTGTAGTTTGAGGGGAGAAAAGCCTCATGATATATTGGAGACACTCTAACTCAACAAGCATGGTACTTTGTCCACTAGAGTGTGGCAAGCAAGCAGCACTAAGGTTAAAGCCTAAAGATATGAAAAATTCTAGACAGAAAAGCCAAAATCTGCTCTGTTAAGAAGATTTACCTTTATTATGGGAGCTCTTACCTTTAAAGTGGATTCATTGTAAAGTTAAGCAAATAAAGTACAGGAGCACAAGTGACTGTGCTGGAGTCTCATCAAGATGCACAAATTAACTGGTGACAACGGGAGCTGTATGGGCATAGGTGGAGGGATCAACATTGGATCCAAGGTCACATGTGCATCTAGAAGACTATCAGATGAACATAACTCCAACTGTAAGGAGTTGGAGTGCCTTGGATATGAACAAAACACAATCAATTACTGTTGTATTTCTAAACAATCTGTCACAATGCTGCATCTACAAATACACAGCACTCAAAAGTATGCTTCCTACTGTATTTAGAAAAAGTGTTTTCATTAAGCAGTATGTACTAATGGGTCATGCAGCATAGCTGAAGACTACCTATAGCAATAATCAGTACTGTTTGAGTATCAGTTGGACAAGCTATTGGCTAGCTATGCCATAGTGACTGCTATGAGCCTTGATATCACTGAATGAAAAAATCATTTTCTAAATAAGAATCATACTGTTGGGTGCAGCATGTTTGTGGATAAATAATTGTGACAGACTGTTTAGAAATGCAGCATCAGCACATTTCCCTAAATGAAAAATTCGTTGACAGATATAGCTGGTTTCCAGAACTGTTTATGTTAACATTTAATGCCTGTTTTCTTGCAGAACCTGCCTACACATAACTTAAGGCAGCACATCCTCTGAACAGCGAAACTGAAGGTCAAAACTCTCTTGTCAGAGTTAAGCATAGGTGTATATGCTGCCACCTTCCTTGTCTCAGGTTAGCAGGACAAGCTGAACCCAGGGAGCACATTTGCTTCTTCTCTTCAGGCCAGCACTTGTAAGGCTAAGCCCTGATATGTAATAAAGAAAATAAACTATGCACTCAACTCTTATGTGCCACTCTTCTTTACAACAGTGCTGCCTTGTGCCATGTGACCTAATGACATCCTGTAGATTGACTGTCACAATGCACTACCCGATCAACTGCCAGTGCCTACCACAGTCCCTGCCAGCCAACCCTGAACAATGCCCCACTCTTCTTTCCTGACTAGCTGGACTAGGAAGAACAAGTTGTTAATCAACCCTCCTCAGCCTACTTGTCAACGTTTATGCACTGTCATATGATGCACATAAAAGGTAAGAGAGTGTTCATGATGACAGTAGTCTCCAAGTGACTGCTGTTTTGATGCTTAACAAATGCACAAATTGCTATCCCATGAGACCCCTGCAGAAATGTTCTGTGTCAAACTTTGCAGCTCAGACACACACACACACACACACACACACACACACACACACACCTTTAAAACAAACTCTGATCAGAGCCACAATGGATGCTAATGCATTAATGTGATAAGAGATGTAGAATTAACGTGTGATTTAGTTGTACTTGTGATATTGTGATGTAAAAGTCCCACATTTACACCACAATAGGAGAAAATTAAAAAGAAAACCATAAAGAATTAAATGCATTGTCTCATCTTTATTGGTGTGCTGCTTTTATTCATTTTTACAATGTAGTTAACCAGGATAGCTCAGCTAACATGCAGTGTCTCATTTTCAATGGGGTCCTGATTGCACACATTGTTAAATTGTATTTTCACAATAGTGATGTGCTGAGATGCAATATCTCATTTTCAGAGGGATCCTGCTATTGGTGAATGCTGGTAGTTATTTATACAATGTGTTATTTCAGTAGAAGATGGGGATTTATGATGTCAGCATGGGAATATGGAACTGGTGATGTGCTGGCATCATAGAGAGTATCCCAAAGTTATTTACAATTTATTTATCCAGGACAGCTCAAATGAGTTGCAACATCTCGTTTTCAGTGGAATCCTGCTTTTATCTGCAGTATGAAGTATAATAACCCCTGATACTAACTGTGGAGCAGTCAGCAACACTTCTGGTTTAGCACCAACACACTGATGACAAATACTTTACAATCACAATGCAAAAATAAATCAATTATTGCAAAAATGTCCAATGTCCGTTTATGATTTTGGTTGCATCAACACAGTACTTTGGCACCAGTCCTCAAATTCTTCGATTAGCAGCTGGTTTGGTCTGTTGGCCATTTAATTTGGATGCACATGCTCATAAGCCCCTTATCCCACTTTTTAGTGTACCATCATTTTAATTTCTCTGATGTTCTTCAGTGTTTGGCTCATGTTGGACAAGCAGTCTAATACAATCAGACAGGCTTACATAATGGAATAAGTTATACATATAACAAAAGGTAGTGTGTGTGTGTGTGTGTGTGTGTGTTTTAGGGTGGGGAGCAGATTCAACCATACCTCTCATTTGTCCCTGTTTTTCAGGGATGTCCCTAATTTTACCTCAACTTTTTACTCTGTCCCTCCTAAAATTTGTGTTTCTATGACCAAACAATGGGGATTGTTAACACAGAATAATGTCAAACATTGAAGTTACCTTCTTGTTCTTCTTTAAGAAATGCATTTTACACTTTGGGCCCCATATTCACATCCAGCCAGCAGTGTGAGCACATGGGGGCACAGCATGAAAAAATAGGATTGGTCAGCTCTGGCGCATGTTCAAATGGACAGCGCAATCCAAACTGACCACACTATCTGTTTGAATATCGGTCCATGGTAGTGCGACCCACAGCCGGTATGTGCCATGGTTTGTTTACATGCAACCAGGATGCCAGGCCAAAGAACACTCACAGGGGTAAAGTATGGCACACACTGGCTAGCACCATGACCCCAATGGGAGATATTCAGCTGAAACATGCAAATGAGACTGTTGGGCATGCACAGCACTACCAAGCCATTTGCATGCCCATTATGGGCTCATCTGCATGCAAGCATGCCCTACAAGGGCGTCTGGCCATGTCCCCCCACCCTAGCCTTGATCTCCATGCCTCTATGTTAAAAAACCTCAGTGGTGTCCAGCAGTCCCTCCTCTGCCCCAGTCCCAATCCTTATAAACCTCCATGTATCACTGGTAGTCTAGTAATCCCCTCCTGAACCCCAATCCCATTTATATGAAATAAAACAGTATCCCTGGTAGTCTAGTGTCCCCCACCCTTGAGCCCCATTCCCATTCAGATTAAATAAAACTGTATCCCTGGTAGTCTAGTGGTCCCCCTGAGCCCCGAGCTCATTCATATGAAATAAAACCATATTCCTGGTTGTCTAGCAGTCCCTCACCCTAACTCCGACCATCCCATATTCATCAAACAAGATCATCCTGGTGGCCTAGCGTTTCCACCCCAAGCCCAGATCCTTTCATATGAAATAAAACCATATCCCTGGTAGTCTTGTGGTCCCTGAGGCCACGATCCCATTCATATGAAATAAAACCATATCCCTAGTAGTTTAGTGGTCCCCACACTAACCTCGACCATCCCATATTCAACAAACAAGACTGTCTGGTGGTCTAGTAGTCCCTCCAGAGCCCCAATCCCTTTCATTTGAAATAAAACCATATCCCTGGTAATCTAGCGGCCCCCCCCACCCTAAACCTGACCATCCCGTATTCATCAAACAAGATCATCCTGGTGATCTAGTGGCCCCACATCCTCCCCACAATGGCAGGTAGAAGTCCACTACCCTGCTTCCCCGGTCCTAACCCTGAGTGTCGGAGCCCAGCACAGACCTCCACTCACCACCACGGCCAGCCACAGACTGAGCTCTATGGGAGTGCGTACTGTACATGACTGTGCAGTACCCACTCTCAGAGAGCTAAGTCTGCAGCCAGCAGTGGTGGTGAGCAGAGGGCTGTGCCAGTCACTGAACCTCTGGGTTAGGACAGGTGGGGGCTGGTTTACCTCTACCTGCCGGGGTGGGGATGGAGTCAAAGACCATCAGGATGGTCTTGTTTAAGGAATATGAGATGGTCAAGGTTGAGAAGACGGCTAGACTCACTAGGATATGGTTTTATTTCATATGGAATGGATCAGGGCTCGAAGGGAACACTAGACTACCAGGGATATGGCTTGATTTCATATGAATGATATCAGGGCTCAGGGGGAACTAGACCACCAGGGATAGGGTTTTATTTCATATGAATGGGATCATGGCTCAAGGGGGGGACCACTAGGCTACCAGAGAATATTGGGGGGTTTATAAAGACTGAGAGTGGGGATGGGGAGGAACTGTTGCTCCAGAACGGAGTTTGTTTAGCATACATACAGACACAGGAATCAGGGCAGGGGAGGGACCACTGGACCACCACTGAGATTTTTTAACATATAGGCATGGGGACCAGGACTGGGGAGGGACTGCTGGACCATCGCTGAGTTTTTTTAACATTTAGGCTAGGGGATTGGGGCTGGGGAGGGACCACCACTGAATTTACTTTACATACAGGCATGAGGATTGAGACTGGGAGGGAGCACTGGACCACCAGGGTACCCAGCCCTTCACAGTGTGTGGACAGGGTGTAGGGCACCCACCCCCTCAATGCACTGTTAAGGACTGGGTTTCTGAAGCACTAAACTGCACCACTGCTGGGGGCCCTTTAGCGCTACTGAAAATATTCAATATTGTCCTGTGCCACATATGCATAAGGCAACCCACATTTGCATAGGCACAGCAAAATATTGTGTGTGGTGGCACTGTCAAGGCTGCGCCATGCATCAGTGTTCTTTGAATATGGGCACATCCGCCCCCCCCCCGACTGCGGCACTATTTCCAGTTAGTGTGGCACAAACCCAGTTTGTGCCACGCTAACCTTTTGAAAATGGGGGCCTAAGGCCCTTATTCCTGAGTGGATATTACCAATTTTGAAGGTATGTCCCTGATTTTGGTCTGTTGTACCTATTTGTTTTAAAAAGCAACTCTCTACTATAATAAAAAGCTTACAAACACTTGATTTACACCAGTTATGTTTTCACTTTATTGTTTCCTAGTTATTTATTATTTCATTTGCTATTCCCCTTCTGTTAGTCTACTAAATATTGTTGATAGTGCACCAATTATTTCACTGAGTCTTTCAAAATGTGCCTGACTGTCCCCTGCTAACCACACAATTGCTGTTTGTGATATCACAGTCTGTTGTCATGATGACCACTATGATGTTATAAATAAAGGCACTGTGAAGTTAACAGGGGAGAGGCAAATGTTTTCAACTGTTTTCTATACAGATCTTTTAGATGGACTACTAAGATATGTTGTAAATCTTGGAAATGAACATTGAAAATAAAAAAATGTATTCTCTTATAAATTGTAACAGTTGAAACATCTTCTTTATGAAAGCACATGTGAAGGGCAGAGTGACTCTTTAAGCCTTGTCCCTGATTTATGAGGCAGAAGGTTGAGAGGTATGGATCCAACTATAGGCATGAAGTGCTAGAAAACTTTGATAGAGGCATGAGTGACGCTGTTTAGTCTGCTATGATCTGAGCAATGAGTAAAAAGGGGGAATACTCTATCATACTGATATCAGATTACAGTAACTGGTACATTCTTCCCAGTTTAGCTGATGACACAAGATGCTTGGTAAACACTTTTTTTAGAATATCATGAAGTGAGAAAAGTAATTTGCAGAGTGAGGACAAAGAGACCACAATCATGTTTCTGATGTGCACTTTTATATATTGTTCCTGAAATGTATTAGTTCTTAAGATGCCAGGAAACTGAGTACACGTGTGCATTTTAGAAGGGAGATGACTAAATTAATCAGAGTTGCCTCAGTAGCCAATAGTATCCCTGCTTTTTTCACACCAAGTGGAGAACCCGGCAGTTTTTAGCATTGACCATCATCTGTTCTGGGAGTGAGCTATTTAAATCAGGTCTCTATTTTCCTGTTTGCTCTGCCATACTTTGAGACCTGTCTACCTCTTAAACATTGATGCCAACACCTGCACCACAGTACCCAGTCACCCAAAATCTCCTCAGTTAGCACTGCCAGGATTAATCTACCAACTGAACTGTTATACTTAATAACAAAAAAAAAAAAAAAAATATCTGCCTCCCACAATTGTCAGTGTTTTTTAGACATGGAGGTGAGAGAGATTGTTTAGGGGAGGGAGAGAGAGAGAAAGAGAGAGACAAATGTATGGGATCTGGACAGTTGTGCTGATAGAAACCTGAAACTTACATAAATACAAGACCTTGGGACATTCCCACTTTCTCCTGTCTGCATAATAACCCTTGCTGTGCCCCATACTGATATATTAGTCCAGAATTCCTATACATTCTAATTCTCTTGAGTGCCTAAGGGTTAACAGCAGCACCACATGGTGCTCTGTTTAACAAAATAATTGGGAAGGGGAGACAAACACATTGTATTGCATGGGGGACAGGGAGAGATTTTCAGGAAGTTGTGCTGATTCTTCACTCCCTAGTAACAATGACAGTTGTGCTGTTTAAGGAATTCATCTCTCTCTCTCTCTCTCTCTCTCTCTGTCTCTCTCACCCCTTCCTCTCTTGCTCTGTCTCATTGTATTTTTATATAGCTCACTGTTGCTGCGCTGGATGAGCTGAGAAAGTAGCAAGTGGGCTTTGCCCTCTTTTTTTTTGCACTTGAAGTCCAAAATAGTGCGGGGGGGGGCAGAGACAAAAAAACATCTGTGGTATACTGAAGGGAGACAAGCAGAGCAGAGTGTTTTTAGTGAAGGGATCATGCTTCAACTCCAAAATAAATGCATGATTTGTTAGGAGTATGAAGTGTCCTTTTTCCCAAGTGATAGCAAGACAGCTTGCAGAGCTCTGCCCCACAGCTGTAAAAATGAAACAAATAATATCTTGTGGCCAAAGGGGAAAAAACAATTACACCACATTAAGATGAATAACAAATTCCCCATACAAAAAAGGCCTAGAACTGATTCATATCACTAATAATTAATAAATGTTTAACTATTCACTAATTTTTCACATGCAAATTAGTTAGTTGATAACCCTTCTAGGGCAACCAACAGCTAACTAATTCTTAACCCTTTTAGTAGTTAGTCATTTATTGATCTGTTTCCTACTGAAGATTAGCTAATACTCCTTAATTGAGTATTAGTTTTTTGTTATTATTAGTTGAGATTATGTAACTGATCAGGTATTTTCAAATAACACTCAACTTGTTGAGAATTAGTGGATAATTACACCTATCACACATATATAATGCACATTTATTAGTTAAGAATAATTAATTCACAACTGTTTTCCAGCACTCCAAGAAGTGTACTGGATGGCACTACTCTGAATGAAGAGGGTTACTCAGTGGCATAGAAACATAGAAACATAGAAGTTGACAGCAGATAAGGACTGCAAGGCCCATCCAGTCTGCCCATTTCTTTTTCTACCTTATAAATGTGCCATCGGCCTTTGCTCTGTCAGTGACCTATCTATTCTTAGTCATTTGTATTGCTCCCTTATGCCTATCCCATGCCTGTTTGAAGCCCTGCACTGTATTCATAGCCACCACTTCTTGTGGTAAGCCATTCCATGCATCTACCACCCTTTCTGTGAAAAAGAATTTCCTCACATTCCCCTTAATCGGCCTCCCTCTAATCTCATGCTGTGTCCTCTTGTCCTGCTATTTTCTTATAATTGAACATGTTAGACTCTTTCACCTTGTTTATGCCCTTAAGGTGTTTAAATGTCTCGATCATATCACCTCTCTCCCTCCTTTGCTCAAGGGTATACATATTGAGCTCCATTAATCTGTCCTCATATGTCTTCTGATGCAGTCCCTGCACCATTTGGTTGCCCTTCTCTGGACTGCCTCAATTTAGTTAATGTCCTTGTGAAGGTGTGGCCTCCAATACTGCCGCAGTATTCCAGATGGGGCCTAACCAATGTCTTGTACAGAGGGATTATTACCTCCTCTTATGACTTGTGATACCCCTACTAATACACCCTAACACCCCCTAGCCTTACCTACTGCTTTAGAGGTCTGCTTGATGATTTTAGGTCATCAGTGATGATGATGCCCAAGTCTCTTTCTTCCTTTGTGACTGCTAGCAACTCCTCCCAGCCTATAAGTGGCTTCAGGGTTTCTCTTCCCTATGTGCATGATTTTGCACTTCTTTGCATTAAATCCCAGTTGCCACTCTTCTGACCATTTGCTAGTTTATCCAGATCTCTTCTCATTCTGCCCACCCCATCTTGATCATCTACTCTGTTGCAGATCTTGGTGTCATCTGCAAACAGACAAGCCTTACTCCTCTAGTCCATCTAGAGGTCACTAATGAAGATGTTGAATAGGACTGGCCCCAGGACTGATCCCTGAGGTATCCCACTTGTGACTTGCATCTCTTCTGACTGTATACCATTTACCACCACTCTCTGTTTTCTGCCAGTCAACCAGTTTGCCACCCAGTTGACCAACTTGACCCACCCGAGCCTACCTAGCTTATTTATCAATCTTCTATGTGGAACAGTGTCAAAAGCTGCTGAAGTCAAGGTGAGGCGACATCAACTGCTCCCCCTTGGTCCACCACTCTGGTTACCCAGTCAAAGAAATCTATGAGATTAGTTTGACAGGACCTTCCTTTTGTAAACCCATGCTGTCTTGGATCCTGTGCCCTATGGATTCCAGGTGTTGCACTATCCTTTCCTTAAGGAGTGCCTCCATAATCTTGCCCACTACTGAGGTAAGACTGACTGGTCTGTAGTTCCCCGCCTCCTCCCTGCTACCACTCTTGTGGAGCGGGATCACATGAGCCCTTCTCCAGTCTTCTGGGACCTCTCCTGTGCTCAGAGACTCACTAAAAATTCTGCTAATGGCTCTGCTAGTTCCTCCTTTAGCTCCTTAAGTACCCTGGGATGTATGCCATCAGGTCCCATTGCCTTATCCACCCTGAGCTTAGCAAGCTCTTGTAGGACCCTTTCTTTTGTGAAGGGAGTAGTGCTCACCTCCCTCCCCTGTGTCCATGATGCTGAGCTGTGGGCCCTGCCCTACCTTCTCTTCAGTAAATACTGAGCAAAAGTATCTATTTAGGATAGATGCCTTTACAGGGTCCTCCTCCTCACATGCTCCCTTTTCTCCATTAAGCTTAGCAATACCCTCTCTGGACTTTCTCCTTTCACTAATGTATCTATAGAAAGTCTTGTCACCTTCTTTTACTGTTTGTGCTAGTGTTTCCTCAGTCTGGGACTTTGCCTGCCTTACTGCCTTACCTGCTTCCCTTAGGGCAATTTGGTATGCCTCCCTATCTTCATCCCGCTGTGTTCCCTTATATTTTCTGAAGGCCAGCCTTTTGGCTCTGACCTTTTCTGCTACTGTATTTGAGAACCAAAGTGGTTTCCTTCTTCTTTGCACTTCCTTTTCTGTCTAACACAATGGGATGTTGCTTCAAGTATTGTATCCTTAATGCTTGCCCACTTTGCCTGTACCTCCTCACCTGTGTTTCTTTTTGCCAGGGCTAGCTTAACTCTGTTGGCCATCTTATCAAAGTCAGCTCCTCTGAAGTCCCATATTTTTGCCTTGGAATGGGATGATTTAGATGTAGTAGCCAAATTGAACCATACCATGTGATGGTCACTGGCCCCCAGGTGACCTTCTACCTGGAGATCTGTGATCCCTTCTTTGTTAGTCAGTACTAGATCTAGGATAGCCCTGTCTCTTGTGGGTTGCTGTACCAGTTGTTTGAGGCCTCCCCTGCAGGGAATCCACTATGAGTCTAGTTCTGGCAGATGTTCCTGCTGGTATTGACCAATCTGTATCTGGCATGTTGAAGTTTCCATTATCAGAACCTCCCCTTTAGCTGTCATGTTTTTGTATATCTTCTAACAGTAATGTGTCTATGTCCTCCTCTGGTCTGGGGGCCTGTAGACAACCCCAGTTCTTATGGCTGTCCCATTTCCTGTTTCCAGGGTGACCCACAGTTCTTCTGGCTCCTTATGTGTATTCTGAATTTCTGTAGCTTTGATATTTTCATTAACATACAGGGCCACTCCCCCCTCTTTTTGCACCTCGGTCTCTTCTGAACAATACATAGCCAGGTACTGAAGTCTCCCAAGTGTGTTACTGGTAAACCATGTCTCACTAATTGCTACTATGTCCAGTTTAGCCTCTGACATTATTGCTCATGGTCTGGGATCTTATTTCCCAGGCTGTGAGCATTGTGTACATGATTTTCCATTGGCCAGATTTTGTGTGTTAGTTGTTGGGTGAAGTTTGGCATTACCCTGTGCATCGTATGGGAGACAAACCTTTTTCTTACCTGGTGATGCAAATGAATGGCAAACACGCTGAATTCTGTTTGACCACTAGCTGAGGGGAGGGGTGTTCTATTCTAATGTGATGGTGCTGCACCCTCTCCCCATTTGCTAGTTTAAATATTCTGCAAAGACGTCCAAACTTCTGCCCCAATGCACTGACTCCTCTTTAGTCAGATGCAGTCCATCAAATTTAAAGAACTTTCGCTCCCAGAACTGTTGCCAGTTCCTACAAATCTGTCCTTTTCCTGGCACCAGTCCTTGAGCCACGTGTTTAGCTCCCCTATCTCCCCTTCTCTGACCTTCCGTCCATCTGCCCTTCTCTCAGACTGGCAGGATCTCAGAGAAGGAGATGCCAGACGAAATAGATGATAGTTTGTCACCCAGCTTAGTCAGGTGTTCCTTGGTCTCCACAACTGACCGGCTTGGCGGGATCATCAGTCCCTATGTGTACTAGGACATCAATGTTTTCTCCTGCTTTGTGAACAATTTTAGTAATGCGGTCAGTGTCTCCATGCTGATGTACCTGGAGACATCTGACCATCACCCTGGCTGGAGATGGGTATCAACTCCCTAATCATGGAGTCTCCTATGATCAGAAGTTTTTGGATTTCCTTTGTGCTTGTTTTAGTTTTGGATCCTGATTTGGGTGAGTATTGTTGTGTTAGCTCCTGTGCTGCAGTGTCCTGCTCTGCAGTGTCTTCTGCCTCTTTATTTGATTTCAGAGATAGAGGCAGATACCTGTTTGTAGTGTTTATATGGTTTTTGGAGGTAATGTGTTGAGAGCAGAGAGTGATGGGGCACCTGATTTGTTCTCTCTAACCACCTGCCAACCTCCTGGACCAACTACCCTCTGCGGTCGAGGTTTTTCTGTTGGATGCTGGGGAAATGGTGGGTGGTTCTTATAATGTATTTCTCTCTCAATATGAAATTTGAGCGTGCAATCTCTGCCCATGCTGCCCGGAGCTGAGACCTAAGATCTCCAAAGGCTCAGCATGTAGGACAGTGTCCTAAATCCTGTAAGACTGTCCTTCTGAAAATTGTTCCACAGTACCTGCAGTTAATGAAATCCATTCCAAATAAGTTGCTGGGTTTGTAACCTAGTCAGAGTAATTAGAAGGAAAAAAAAGGAAAAAATGCAAGTAATGGTTTAATTGTGCTTTGTTTAACTTGTTATAACAAGTTAAATTACTAGTGCCCTGTAAATGAGATCACCTTGTGGAGGCCCCACTGATCCGCTCCTTCCTGCTTTGCCACAGGAAATGTCACAACTGTGGTACCCTATAAAAGGAGTAGCGTGGGGTGGTTGGGGATGGGTGGTGGCTGGGCCCTTCCCCTGCCTAAAAAGAAGAACCACGGACGAAAGAACAAGGAGGTAAGAGCAGAAACAATCAGTCAACAACAAATGCAGTAACCCTGAAAGCTTATCCTAATGTTAGATAAAACTGTAAAACCTGTAAAGCACCACCTGTAATAATTTCAGAGAAGATATACCCTGTAAGAAACACTTTGCTCCAGAGAAAAATAAAGCAGTAACAGAAGATATACCTTGCAAAAGACAATTTGAATCAGAAGATTACAGCAGTAATCTGTTAGCACACACCTGTAGGCACACCTTGTAATAATGCAGAAGAAGGTATACCAGCAACAACAATTTGAATCAGAGAAAAAATAAAGCAATGAAATGTTAGCAACAAACAGTAGCAATCCCTGTGAGTAAAAAATAAAAACACCACCACACAGTAAATCGTGAATCAGTGCTGGTACAACTGATGTTCAAAGTTTTCAACAACAATCTGGAAGCTGGGGTCTACAACATACTTTTTTTAGTGCACTGTTAATGCTAAGGTCACAAGTGGGTTTGACTACCATGAAAACAGGGACCACTTCAAACAGAACCTGAAAAAGCTGGGTGATTGGTCAGACTTAGTCATTCAGCCAGTCAGAGATCGAGTCTGACAACTGAGACCCAGAGCAATTGTGTATTTCATTTATTCTTAATATAAACATTATTATTTGCTTTGCTATCAATTAAAGAACAGGCTCCTCCCTTCCTGTGTCTGGCTACATGTGGCGACTCCCCATGGAGTCGAATGCCAAGCCATGCCTGAGGTACTGATACAGAATCCTGAAAAATAAAGATAAATCCTCTGTAAGTACAGGTGTCTGACTTCCGGAAACAAAACCGCATTCACCGAGCAGCCGACCGTAAACCACACGAGACACACCCGACCGTCAGCAAATGAACGGCATATGGAAGTTGTCTGTGGGAAGGCCAGCCAATAGAGAGAGGCACAGTGTGAAGTGTGAATAGTGAGTGGGCCTGCAGCAGCAGAAGGGTCATGGGGCACAGACCAGGAAGTGTGCATGTGGAGCATTCTTTGTACCACCTACAGTTTATGCCACCATGTAGATTACACTCCAGTCAGTGGCCAGCAGTAAAGCAGGAATCCATTACTGTGTCAATAGTGATAAACTTCACAATACCACAGCCCACCGTGGCAAGACTGTCACCATGCCAAACAGGTAAAACACGCCTGGGTCCAACAGATAATGCTACCCTGACTGACACCAGTGAAAACAGGGGATACACACCCAGTTGTACTGCAAATGTCAGCAGCACATTCACAGTAGCAAACGTGACACACTGCCGATCCCCACTGCAAACATAAGTGGGACTGTCACAGTGGCACAAGGTGAGACACATCTGAGTCCCCTGGTGTCCTGTAGCATAATACCACCATAGTGCAAAGAACTGTACCGTGTACCATCCATATGTTTCAAACTCTGCAGACACACCTGTATCCTAAGCCATAGAAACATTTACCAGGCAACATATATATTGCCACTGGCCCTGCAAGAACAACATAATACCTGGTCAGTGTACAATGTACTGATGGCAATGGAAGCAATGTGCCCATATGCACAGCCAGTACAACACATATGAAAAGCCAACAGGACCATGACACTCTAAGTGTCGACATCCCCAACCCCCACACCACCACAATGGTAATACAGTGAGGAATGCTGTGTAGTAGCTAAGGTCCCTGCAGGTGGTGTAACACCATACTGTAATCCCCAGTCATACATGAACACCCAAACAATTTGCGGCTGCAAAATCATTGTCATCCAACAACCTAGCCTGTATTACATAGAAACATAGACTTTACGGCAGATAAGGAACGCTAGGCCCATCTAGTCTGCCCATTTCCTACCTACAGGATAGGCCGCAGATCCTAGTTAACCAACAGCCTATTTCTTCCTACCCCCACAAGAATTGCCTTATGTCTGTCCCATGCATTCTTGAATTCTCCAAGTTTTAGACCCCACAACCTCCTCAGGAAGGCTGTTCCATGCATCCACTACCCTCTCTGTGAAATAATACTTCCTACATTGCCCCTGAACCGCCCTCCTTCTATCTTTAAATTGTGTCCCCTTGTTCTTGCAAGTCTCTTTTCTGAAAGTAGACAGAGAACTCACCCCGTACCGTTATTATGCTGTAACGGCCTGTCAATGTCCCAAGTAATTGCACTGTTATTAAGTCACAGACGGTAACCTATGTGTCAGATATCTACACCACATATGTGTGCCACAGTGATAAAACTGATCAACACACTGTGTAGCCAGTCCCGCAGCCATGATAGGTGTCTATTGCTTGTGCATGCCACACCAATAAAAAGATGTGTAGTACTATGTGTCTGTGTGTAGTTCAAACCTGTGGAAGATGCCCAAACGTTCTGTTGTAGGTGGCTGCAGTAACACGAATGCCAACAAGGCCAGCCTGCATTACTGGCCAAAGAATGAGGGGCTGCAGAAACAGTGGGATACATCTGTGGCATCAACATGGAAAATTTGGGTCACTGGCTCAAAAACAAGTGTGATATGTGCTGCCCACTTCAATGCCCCAGATGATTTTGTGAACTACAGGATGTGGGCAGCCAGATACAAAAGGAAACTAGACTCAGTACCGACAGCTGTACCAATCAGAAAACCAAGGTTCAGTCCTGCTGACAGTTGCAGTATGTTCTCCACCACTGATGGTCTCCAGCAGCAGTGCAATGCAACAACATCGAACACACAGATCCAACAGTGTGCATGCTATGGTTTGTATGCAGTAAATCAGTTGGATGAATGTACATGCTGACTATAAACTATGGGTCTGTAGTGGAGGAAAGGACACCCAACAACAGGCAAATGTGTTCACCAGAGCCCTCCAATATGGACAGCATCACAGTGAGCAGAGATGAAGGTATACCGCAACCACAACACCCATAGCACCAGCCAGCAAGGTGTTGTGTGATCTTGTATAGTGATGCATAAAAGGCAGCTGCATCACCAACCCTGCCCTTGCACAAATGCACCCATGGAGAGGAGCGCACAGGCTGCCATACAGAAAGAGCAGGCATCTGTCTGTGTCCATGCAGTCCTGGCACAAAAGACATCATAGCGAACTGAGGGTGGAGTTGCGTACCTGTGCAGGCATCCAGATGGATGTCCATCATGAGTCACCCACAGGAAATATTGCCGACATGGCCATGTGTAATAGGGCACAAACTGGCCACGTAGGCACACAGACACCTGCCCTCATGCCCAGAAGTGAAGCACACCACCCTCCCTGCAGTCACTGCACATGTGGCAGTACATGTAGCCTGGAAACACAAAACAGGTCACCCTCAATACCAGTGCATGTATATGTCAACATCCTCAGCCGTAACACAACCATGCTCATACTCCTGTCACCACCATAACCACCACTGAACCCAATAAGTGGTTGCAGAGAACACGGATGTATCGGAAGATGATACACCCCGTAGGTGGACTGAGATCTGAATACGAAGCGCTGTACACACTCAGATACACACACACAAACACACACACGCGTAGGCTGCACTTGAACAGCTCCCACACTCTCACCACAGTTGTCACATGCACCCCAGAAACCCCTAACTTGGTAACCCAGATTTACCAGTGGTAAACCAGATGTATGATACGTAACATAGACATAACATCAGTGGAAAGTGGACCTTGTCCACCACAGCTGCACAGACAACAATACAGTCACACCCACCTTACCTGTACCTGCCCCTGCCACCTCAGCCAGGGATGACCCACTGCACATCCTGCCACACACGCCTACAGCTAATGGCAGTAGAATGGAGGCAGGGGGCACATGGCCAGGAAAAGGTACAGTGCACTTCGATGTTGGAATGCTGGTGGCTGTGGAGGTGTGTGGAGGGCTATCACACTGTGCATCCTGAGGTGAGGTAGCAAGGGCAGATACAGGGAGAGTGGGCATTTGTGGTGTGTGCATGGTGCAGCAGGCTGTGTCACCACTGTCAACCAATGGAACTGCAGCTGGTACGTGCCTTGGAAATGCTGTGAGTGACACCACTGTGTGTAGTGGCAGTGGGTGTGGATCACATGGTAGCAGGCCACCACCTGTAGGGGGTGTGGTAGATGTCCTAGGCAGATGCCAACCTGGCTGTCATGTGGTGTTATGGTGGTGGTTAGTGCGCACCAGCAATGAACACAGGGCACAGGGTGTGCATGTGCTGGAGGTGGGGCTAAAGACAGTACTACCAGTTCAGGTGCAGTCAGGTGGTGTAGGGTGGGTGGGACATGCAGAGAACCAATGGGTTGTGGGCAGTCATGCTTTGGTGACCTTGGCCATGTATCAGACCATGCATGTAGGGGCATTTATGTGGTGGAGGTGGGTGCCCATGCAGGGGCATACATGGCCTGTGGTAATCAAGAGATGTGATGTGGGGGTGCAGATGTGCACTGTGACACGCAGTGACATGTGTATGGTCGTGTGGGGTCCCTGCATACACATACAGTTGGACATTGGTAGTGTGCACAGGTGTCGCCTGGCTGTGTATGTGACAATGTGACATAGGTAGTGCAGCATACCGCAGCAATGAACACAACATCCATACACGCACTGGTGTCTATGCAGTGGTGGTACAGTATGTGGCATATACCAGAGCATTTGTATGTGAGCGTAGCAGAATAACAATGAGAGCCAGAGGCATGGCAGTCCATTGTTGATGAGCCAACATGCCTGTGTACTGAGGCTTAGATATATGCGGACCACTGGGCATTGAGGCATAGAAGCAGAACAAGTGTAACATATGGGTGTCATGCATATACCTGCATGTCAGTAGGTTAATCAATAATGGATGACAACTGTTACTGTGTGTGAAGCACTGCACAGAGTCAAACTCTGCTGTAGCAAACCTAGACAGCATATGATGCTTGGGTAGTGTGGACACTAGCGTGATGGAGTGCAGCAAACTGCCATTACACATGTCACTGATGTGTCCATATGTGGACTGTACACTGTTGCAATGGCGCTCATACAGCACAAAATGCCACCTAGATGCAGGACAAGGTCCACAAAATCAACAGAAATGTAAGTGTGCTACAGGTCCAATCCATTTGGTACACAGTCCAGGTGTAGGAACTTGTACAGATTGGCAGACACCGTACACAGAGGGGCATGATGCAGACCTTGTAAGAATGGCCAGAGTCTGTGTGTATACACAAGGTAACTGGGCACAATGATACGGTGGTCCACACCACTATATGACAGAGGGACATATTTGGGGTGGGGGGAACTTGGGAACAACATAAACAGAAACAGGGTGGCACACCCTGCATGTGCCCCACAGCAGGTGTACAAGTTGCAGATTGCATGAAACTGTCAGATAGTAAGCCGGCCTGGTGGTGCTGACGGCTGAGGTGCTAGATGCCTTACCTCGCGCTATGTCGGTGACCTGTGTTCTGGAATGAGCCTGGGCTGCCAGGGGTCGGCAGGGGAGGAGAAGGATTGAGCATCCAATGGACTGCTCTCCTTCTCCAGGGAGGGGTGTCCTCAGTAGTCAGCACTCACCTGCACCCTGGGTGAGGCTGGGGGACAGGGCACCGCACTGCAGTATGGGGAGGAGTTGGGGCAGACACTTAGTGGGAGCACTTGCAGACGCATATGCACTCCCCTCTGATGGAGTCATTGCATGCTCCAGCCACTGGAAGACCACCAGGAACCCAAAGCTGTGGCACAATTGTGGAGGGCACCTAGCAGGCTCCTCTCCTGGCCAGCCACGACACTGGCCCACTGAATCCTGACTCCAGTGGGATTTGGGGAACTCCACCAGCCCCACCAGGGTGGGCAAGCCCTGGAAGTTTGGGTCAGTGCCGGATGGTGGACGCCGGGGACAGGGCTGGGGGTGCCCTCTGGAGGATAGCCAGCTTAGAAGGCAGAAAGAGTAATAACAATAAACTGTAAGATAGGGTGGGAAAGGCATAGGGGGAATGACATGGATATGGGTGTGGAGGTTGGAGAGCTGCTCACACTAGGACATATCACAGAATACAATAGGGCCACGAATGACAGTTGCCATATGGTGCCATGCTTTGCACAAAATCTTGGTCAGGGGTCACAGACACCAGGAGGTGCCCCATGCAGCACATACAGGAGGAGTGTCATCACACCATCAAACTCCCTGCATGCCGTGACAGGATTAATCCATGAGGTAATATACTGCCACAGTGTCAGGTGTCTGCAAGAGCCTACCATAAGAACTGCATCCCCATGTACGGAACAGTGCCATGAACAACCTGCCCCCCAACAGTGAAGTTACATACCCCCTGTTGTCGTCATACCACACCAACACTATTGATGCCAGGATGCCGTCAGAGTCCCTAGATACCTCCAGTAGAGGCCACGATGAGTGGTCACAAAGTGTCTGTGTCGTCATGGAGGCATCACCTGGTTCAGCAGTCTGTTGCATGTCAGTTCCCACAGCAAGGTAACAGCAACCATAGTATACACAGCAATGGCCACACTCCCATGTAGTACTGTCACATACAAACTGCACCGACTAGCACCTATCAGAATCTGAGGGGCGGGATGGACACAGGCGTCATTGCACGCTCACACCCACGTTTACAGGGGAAGAAAAGTTTGCCTTCCCACCGCCTAGGTGACACCCGCCCCTGGCTGCACTTGGCTCCCAGGCCAACTACCACCCTATCCCGTCGATCATGGCACCCTTTAGAGGGGTTCAGGTGCCGTGACCCCATCCTTGGGAGGGTAAGCCAGGGTGTACCGGGAGGGCGGCTAATGTGGGAAGTATGGCATGTACGGCATAGTCACCATAGAACAAGTATATGTCCACTACCACCTGTCAGGGCATGCTGGACACAGGAATGTCTGTGTACCATCATGCATATTACACTATATTGAAGTGATTTCATTAGTAAGTGACACTCTCTACTGTATATTTTTTATGTAATGAACAGGTTTTGTGCAGCTTTATGAGCTAAAAAGCAGTATCAGTAAATTCTTAGTATGTTAACTGTTTTTTGCTGTACGCCTCCCCCTTTTTTTAGAATTATTATCTATACTGCATATCTTAGAGAGTCTCAAATAATTGGTATTTGTATCTATATTATTCGGAAAAATAAGAGCATAAGTAGGGCCATTGTGTCTTAAGCTCCGATGCGAATGTAATTAATAATGTTTGCACTAAAGCAATGATAAAGTCTAACATTGCTATTTTATACAAAGAAATGAGATAATGAAAACAAACTTGCAGCATGATATCTATTAAAGTTTTTGTGGAAACATCTGTTTCTAGTAGGATTATAAATTTATTTAATATCTGATTGCCACACCGTGTTTTTATAAAATATATCTGTTGGGATCCGTGTTATGATGTGATCCATTTATCTAAAGGAACTATAGATCTACAGAAAAGGGTGTTTTCACCTATAAATAATAGCTATTCTCTTTTGGAGCTTCTTATTTAGACTTACTCTATTTTGTTGGATCTCACTTGTTTGGATATATCAGATGGCAACTAATCTAAAGTTTAAATTGCTTAATTAATAAGTAAAAATACATTGTTCTCAAAAGATGCTTCCAGGTTTTTTTTTGCACTATAATAGAATGTTATAGATATAATTTGTATGCTCCTGTATTAATGAATGGACATGTTTTGTTAAATAATTTTATTCTTTATTATCTTTTTTACTAACTATTTAGAATGCTAATGAGAATGAACAAATTTCTTTATTGCTTAATTAGTATTAGGTGTGACTAGTATATTGATGTCATAGGAAATCGACTATAAAAATATGTGGATGTCTCAGTAATATGACCCCCTTGAATCCTTAGGGAGAAGGTGAAGCTCTGGGTTTTTGTGCCTGCGTAAATTGACCAACTTTCAAATTGTGGAGCAATTGGCTCAGTAATAAAATATTCTAAATGTGAAATATTCAATGGTTGCTATATATTTTTCCATCTCTGGATTGCAGTTATCAATTCTTTCTACTAAAGTTTGGGACTGGCCTCCCTAGAACTGCACCCACCAACTAACAACAGGGCACTGGGTCACCATTTGGAATGTTCACTTCCTATAAGAGACTGGTGGCTTCACATGTTCACCTTTGGGAAAAGGAGACTAAAACCACACGTGATCACAGTCTTTGAATACTCAAGGCTCCAGTGTCGGCATTTAAAAGAGGTGAAAGCCAACACTGTGTATCAGGCGCAGTTGCACCATTGCAGCCACCCATCTAGCATAGATAATAAGTTGGGGATCTCTTACCTTTGTCCTAGGGAGCCTGGAATGAGAGTCTCAGTGTCATGTCCGCTCATAAACTAAGAATGTGTCCTGTAAAATAAGAATAGTGATGGGGTCACAAATGTTACATAGTTCTTTAGGGAGAAAACAGGACAGATAGGGAAGGTTCAACATAAAACAGTCATTATCTGATAGGCAGGGGGATGATGTCTTCTCAGGTCTGCAGAAATAAAAGGGAAAAAAATGGGTTAGTATGTGGGGAAATAAGCAGGAGTAGAGACAAAGTAGTCAAGAGGTACAAGGCTTACAGGCTGAGTATAGCAATTAAGTAAAAGGTAATTTAGAGAACATGTACCATTTAAGGCAAAAGTAAGGGAGAAAGTAAAAAAGAGATTTAGAAACAGAGAAAAAATAAGAATAACGAGACAGAGACAAATAAATAAAGAAGCAAGTGCTATGGGAGTGGGGTTCAGGTTTATCCTCAGTGCCATGAGTTGCCTTTAGTTAAATATAATTTAGCCATTGGTCCAGTATGCCAGTGTGGACCTCCCTTGGGCTATGAGCCCATTCCTTTTAAATTAGGGTATCCCTGGCATCTGGTGGGTTCAAGAAGGGCTTTTCCTTTTCCACTGTCCAAGAAAACAGGTGTGCTCAGTGGCAGTGACATCTGGTGCACAGCTGGGGCTGCTAGCCCCTACTTGATACCAAACAGTCCAACAAAATGCCAAGTACTCTCAAGCTGCAGTACAGGGACCCAATAATAAAGGAGATCTGCGCAAAATATATTTAAACTGGTTTTAATGCCTGCAAGTACATAAAGTTAAAGTAATGATGTGAAGCTGTATATGGCCATACTAACACTTCGCCTTGCAGTGGATCTCCTTTATTATTGGTCCTGCTGTACTGCAGCTCGAGAGTGCTTGGCATTTTGCTGGCCCACTTCTCCTTTCCCAGACTGCTGGTTTTCTGTCTTCCTCCTCCTCAGTGTTAGAGCAATTCAGAAAAGCCTGATCAGCAGCTAGTGAAGGATCCACTGATGGCAGCATACTGGCAGTCCACTCGGACAGCCAATGAAGTGCGCCACTGATGGTGACACAGAAAACCCACACGTCAGGCACTAAAGGAGCTGTCAACAGTGGCATAGTAGGAACCCACTCTGCAGGCAATGAAGTAGCCACCACCAGCAGCAGAGAATAACACTATGGGGGGATACTGTGCTGGAGGACATCATACTGGAAGGCTGAGGAAGGCAGGCACTCAGACTTGGGGAGAGGTTTTAACATCAGTTTTTCCTTGGGAGCAGGGCAAGCAGTGCTCAAATGACAGAATTAAAAGATAATGGGTCCAGTTTCCTCAGAAGAACAAAGCAGACAATGCTCTTTAGAACAAAAACAAAACAAGCAAACTTAAAAAGACCAACAACGGTATTTGGGAGGGGAAGGATGACATCAACAGAGAGTGCTGGCAGGGACTTGATGCAGGACAAACAGTTACATAGAAAGTGACTGGGATTTGGAAGAAGGGGAAGATGGCAGACTGTCAGCAATCAGGGTGGTCTCTGTACTACAGTTCAACCATGACTTGCAGTTTCTCAGTCACTGTCCTGTGCGCTAAGATCAGTAATATTGTTCTGTTGTAAACACTGCTAGTCAGTTCCAAATTGATGCTGGCCACACAGCAGCTTGGTGTGAACATAAGTATTAGCACTGATTGGATTCCAGAAGAGACATTATGAGTGGCTGTAAACAAAGACAACTTCTCCTGGGTTGTCGATACCAGGATTAAAGTTAAAATACCAAAAAAAAAAAAAAAAGAAAGAGGAAACTGGCACCAGTGAACAAGTGCTACAAAGCTACTAGCTTTACATGATATTAGTAGCTATGTGGTGGATATGACATATCGTTTTATTTCACCCATAGCTCATCAACATTGTGACTCATGTATTGTGACATCACAAGTGACTAATCTGGCAGCATGTGATTGGCTCTTCTTGGTCAGTTGTGATGTCACAGACAGGAAGGTCATAGGGCTGATGTATGTGAGCAGGAATCAAACTAGTTAAGCCAGCCACCTGGTACAATATTGTGGTGCCCTGATGGTGTGTGTGGTGGGATCCACTAGGATAAAGGGTGGCTAGAGCAACAGTGTCATGATGACCCCCAAAAAGCACACTATTTACCAACAACGGTGCTGCTCTGCAACAGAATGGCAGGAGGACACTTCAGGTTCCAAGAATGTGAATGTTGTCACCTGACAAAGAGAGGCGGAGTCGCGAATGAATTTCGGATGCTTTACAGGATTTATTGATAAACAGGGTAAGAAGACATGATCACAGGGATGAAGGGGTAAACTAGCATCTCTAAACTCCTGTACAAGGAGAATTCTAAGATTCCTATAAGAGGGCAACTCTACCATAAGAATGACTGTAATAGCTACGATGTAAGAGCATTTTCACATGATAAAGATGTGATGACCGCTGTATGGAATTTTTCACTCTACCCCTGAGGTGCCCCTTCTGACTAAGTGACTACCACTCCAGAGTACTCAAAACCTAATGACTACTACAGTATGCTACAGTATAGCAAAACTCTATGACTGATATTATTAGCAGTTCGTGCACGGTTGTTACTTTCTCTGTCATCATGGGGTTGTTCAGTTGTATAAAGGGGAACAAGACAAAAAGGAAATGGGAACAAAGAGACCGGCTGGTCAGCATGACTCCAAGGACTTCAGAGATGTTTTCTGAACAGACCAAGAGTCTATCAGCCACCCCAACTCTCCTGGATTGCCGGAAATAAGAACAAGCATGAAGATTCTCTTGGCTAAGAACCCACTGAAGACCACCAGAATTGAAGCATAAAGGATCCAGCCATAGTCTGCTGGTGGACAGCAGGGATGAAATGAAGAATGCAGAGACTACCATGCCTCAGCCCACTAGTGGACTGCTGGGTACGGAAGATGCAGAAGAAACTCTGCCACAGCCCGCTTGTGGACTGCTGGGTATGGAAGATGTAGATGATGGTGGAAGGACCCCATGGAAGTGGGAACCAGGATGAGGTAGTCTTCAGAAGTCAGAGGGTGACAGAGTTCTGGGTGTCAAGGACAGATGAGCCAAGGACATTTGTAAAACAGTAAACAGGACGTTGACTTGGGTAACTTGGAACAGAAGATCTTGATGGCACTACAACAAATATGGCAAAACAAGAAAACAGATGGCAGAATCTGCACTGGGTCAGGCTGTATACTGGGACTGTTAGAGGAGAACAATAAATGTGATGTTGTAAGTACAGCCATGGACACGGATTTTCAAGAGTCCTGCTGCAGACTAATTCTGGGGTGCACTTGTGAAATACCCTTAGAAGGTTGCTAAGATTGATTTGGAAATACACTTAGCACAAGATGCTGGCACAATGCAATGCAACTGCACTCCTAATGCAATTACTCCATTTGGAAAGCTTGCAGTAGTTGACTTAAATGTCACAGTTCAAACAGTCAGGCTCAATATCAGTTTCAACATTTATGTTAAGTATCACAGTTCCAGAAGTGGTGGTCAATATCACAGTCTCTGAGAATGTCTAGACCACAGTAAATGAGCATATATCTGGGAATCCTCCAGTTGAGGACGTAACTGAAGTGAGGTCCTCTAACTAAATTGGTCTCCCCTGTAACTGTGGGTACAGTGGCTGGCTAAATGTTGGATGGCCCCTTTAAACAGAGGATACTTTGCCTGGGCCCCTTTGAACTCTATGGGACCTACACTTCCCCTTTACATACTATCTGCCTACTGATTGGGCCTGCTAACTGGACCCTTTTAATGTACTGGCCCTACTGTGGCTGGCTGGGCCACTTTAACCACACAGGGCTTGGTTACCTTTCTAAACTACTGATTTGTGCCTTATTACCATTTTAAATCTATGGTTATGCCAGAGTAAGGCCTTTCTGTCTTTCACTCCCATAAGCTATTTTTGCCTCTGCCCCCTAATAAATATTCATGAGTTTCACTGTGGTCCTGCTGCCTCGAGTCCTGCCCCAGGGTGTCAGCTACGCCCGGTGACTAATAATTAATTAATCAGTTCTCTGGCTTGCCCACATATCTCAGCCATTCCTCTTTGTGCCTGGCACCTTTAACTCATTCAGGCCTAGATAGCCTGTGAGGTGGCATCTGAAAGCATAGCCTCTGAGGGCCAATAACACCTGTAGATGTAATCAGCTGACTTTCACCTAGACCAGGAAACGTCTGAGGAAGTCAGTTTTTTACCTAAAATTAAACAAACCAAATTGCTTAGAATTGATTGCATAGCACCGTTAGAAAGGTAATTTTGTGCTGAACAATTTTGCTGCTGATACTTTGAGTCTATCATGTATACTTTAGGAGTTATTCACATTTGTTTAAGGTATGGTGAGATGGCTGACATTTGTCTCTCAAGCCTTACCTCAGCACCTTTAATAAATCTGAAAAAAAAACACAGTTGTTTGGTATTTCAGCTAGTATAAAATAAAAACTAAATGGATTACAATTGATTGCATAGCACTGATAGAAAGGTAATTTTGTGCTGAACAATTCTGCCACTGATTCTTTGTGTCTACCACGTATACTTTAGGAGTTAATTGCATTTGTTTAAGGCAGTGGTACTCACATCGCGGCTCGAGAGCCACACACGGCCCTTTTGCACTTCTCCTGTGACTCCTTTACTCATCTAATCCTGCCTCATATTGCGGCTCTTCACATGCCATCCGATTGATCATGCACATTTAATATTCAAAAAACAGAATGTTTCAGGATTTCTTGATTGAGCATTTGGCCGAGGAATTTTGCTCGTTGTGGCTGTTGAATGAAATTAACAGCAAACCACTTAGCGCTATGAATGACAGCATGGTAGCAGTAAATCAGTGCTTTTAATTTCATTGTATCTGGAATGCCTGCTAATTGATGCAGTTACTGTAGGTGGCATTAATTTTTAAAAGACAAATAACTGTGCAAAGATGAGTTATACCTGAGGTTCATTTTAGCAAAGAAGTAGTGCTGTGGGAGACCGAATGTGCAGAAAGTGAGTTTTAATTAAGTAAATGAGCTAGGGCTGTGGCTGTGGGTGGACCACATGGAATAAATACCAGCACTGAGCAGATCACAGTTTATTTGCTGCTGATACTGCTACTCTTGTTGTCTTGTACCCTGATTATGAACTGTGGGGGAAAGCAAATAAGCAGTGAAGAAGGAAGAGAGCTGTGGGGAAAGAGGGATTAAATGAGGAATGAGCCAAGGTAAAGGATATTTTATGCTCAGTGTCTTTTTAAGTTTAACTTGCGGTGTTTGTCCCACAGTGAAACTGCTGTAGTTTGTCAGACCACAAGTGAGGAACAAGTGAGGAGTGGGAAGAGGAGCTTTTCTTTAATCAGCTCACGACTTAATAAGAGAAAAACTGCAGCGATACAAACTGCTAGTGTTGTCCCTTTGCAAATGTGTCAGTTTAGTTACATGCATGCAGTCTTTAATCAACTCACTGATGCAAACTACCAGCTAACTCCACTCATTAACACCTGGTCATAGCTATAAAACCTGAGCAAAGAAGCAGTATTAGAAGCGTTGGGTTCTTGCTGTCTCTTTTGTCAGTGAAAGTAATGTAGTTGCATTGTTCTTTGGGCACTTATTGCCTATTCTTCTTGTTTGACCCCATTTATTTACTGAATAATGACAGCCTATTCTCATAAAACAAAGGATTTTATTAGTTAGCCAGAGGCTTACTTAAACTGAATTAAATCATTTTCCACTGTCAGACTGTGCAATTATTTTAAGAAAATGAAATAAATATTCATTAAATTAATGTTTAGTATTCTTCTCTTTTACTTTGAAGTGTGTTTGAGGTGTGTTTGCCAAAATTTAGAATAGCATGTATGTTGTGGCTCCTTACCCAACTCTAACTACCCATGTGGCTCCTGAGTCGGTAAGGACTGAGTATCACTAGTTTAAGGTATGGTGTGCATGGCTGACATTTGTCTCTCAAGCCTCACCTAAGCACCTTGAAAAAATCTGAAAAAAACACAGTTGTTTGGTATTTCAGGTAGTATAATATAAAATAAAATAAAAAATAAATTGATTACAATTGATTCAATTGTGCTTATGCAACTGAATGAGATGACGCTTGTGTGACTTGATTTATGTTATGAATATGATTTATGTTGTGGCTTTCTAACTCTCTATCCATGGGATATACTGCCCTATTAGGGTATGATGCAAGGAACCCTAGAGGAGGGTTCCCCCCATAGGTGCTGCAATGATGATTCCATTGGCTAAAGGTAGCTTAGGAAGAAGCCCACAGGTAAGAGATACATGCCACTGGAGGAGGAGGGGTGGATGGTGGGGCAAAACAAAATGAATTGTGCGAAGGCCCAGGGTGAGCTATCTAATAAAGCCTGGTGGGGAAGTGACGTAATTGCTCCACCCAATCGAACCTCAGGATTATAGCCTTCCCATTCAATTGTGCTTATGCAACTAGATGAGATGATGCTTGTATGACTTGACTTACTGTATGTTGTGAATATAATTTATGTTGTGGCTTTCTGCCTCTCTATCTGTGGGATATACCACCCTATTAGGGTGCGACATAAGGAACCCTAGAGGAGGGCCTCCCCATAGATGCTGCGGTGATGATTCTGTCAGCTAAAGGTAGCTTACAAAGTAGCCCAAAAAGAATACCCTATTGGGTGTCAAGCATTGAAGAGGCAAGGATGATAAATGAATGCAAACTGACAAGATGATTAAGGCAGACTTCCTAAGGAGAGGGGGGAAAGCCAGGGCCACCATCCACCTCTGTCCAACAGCAGAACCTAACTAATTAACCTAAGACACCACATTAACCTAAGGAGGCACTAACTCTAGTTAATATCATGACCACTGGCTCGGAGGAGAGGAAAAAAACCCTGTTTAAGGAGGAAACCTCTGGGGATCCAAGGCCTAGGTCACCTTCCCTTCAGGCTGACGACGTTTGATTTAAGGATGTACTTGTTAAAGAGAAGGATTCATTAAAGAGAAGGATGAGTAGGGAGGATGACGACAGGATAGGGGAAAACCCCAAAAGGAAGGCACAGATCGAAGAAAGAACATGAGGCAGCAGGGACCCGAGAGGGGTATGCTTGAGTAGGAGATGGGAAGGAGTAGATCCATGTAGAAGTCAGAGGAGCAAGTGTTTTTTTGGATGCACTCACGAGAAGACTGAGGTTGAGGCAGACTGATGATGATGATTGCTGCAGGAGTGCATCAGTCCAACATGAGAAGACTGAGGAAGAGGAGATAGGAAGGAACTCGAAGATTAACTGAATGATGTTGGAGAGCAGCCAATCAGCCCTTATCAAAGGGCGATGAACAGGAAGGCATGGCCTTGAGTGGAGGTAGAAACAAATCAAGCAATGTGGTGAAGGAAGCTCCTTGAAAGGAGGTAGATTCAGAAATGAACTGGAAACGAACTTGGAGGAAAGCAATGGACAATGGAAGAAGAGTAGTGACGCCATGAGTGGATTGAATCACGATGACCAGTACGAGAAAAGGCAGCTGGCATGACATAAGGAGTCTGGAACCTGAGACATGTGGCAGGAGGGCTGCAGGTCACTGAGCAAAACTGACAATGGATGATAAGGAGTGACGCCTTGAGTGGATTGAATCCAGATGGCCAAACAGGGATGGTATGGATGAGAGAATATGGAACAAAGTCATGAACCTGAATACACATGGCAGGAGGGCTGCGGTTCAATAAGGTGGCATAGGAACCATGATAGGCAAGCCCATAAGAAATATCAAATGCAGGCCGAGCATGGAATGAATCCTAGATGGCCGTTTGGGAAGGAGAATGGCAGGAGGGTGAGTTGGATGAATGCCCAAAATAAAAAGAATGAAAGCAGGCAAGGAGTCGATCAAATCTAAGATGGTCGGCATGGGGGGGGAACTGCAGGACTTCAAAGAGGAGGAGGCCAAATCAAGGTGACAAATACTCTGAGGATATTCAGCAGCAAGGCAGGATTCAATAATAATAAAGCAATATGAACAGCCTCAGCAGGAGTTCAGGTGGCTGACCTCAGAGTTGTAACTGCAATAAAACATGGAGACAATGCTCTGAAAATAGGTGTAGCAAGGCAGTGCAAGAAAGCTGCAAGTAGAATGAGAGCATGAATCAGCAGCACAGGTAGGGTCAGAGTAAACCTGTGTCAGGTGAAAAGAATTAAGTATGCAACAAGGAGCAACTATAGTTGAGCTGAAACACACAGATAATGATTGCAGGTGCATTGCAGCAATCTGAGTGAGGTGAGCAACAGTGTAAAAACACAAGCACTGGGTACAATTGTAATTGGAGTAACCAGTAGCAGTGGCTGCAATTGTAGGGAACCGAAAGCAGTAGTATAAGTTCTGAGCAGCAGTATGCTAGGAGCTAAAAATAAAGCCCCAAAAGACAAAACCAAAATACAGCAAATCAGAAAATATTGAATAAGGCCCAAAAAACAAGAGACACAAAACACAGTGAGGCAGGAAAAACAAGCACCGAAGCCCAGCAGAGACACACATAAACAACAGGCGGGGGGGGGGCAGGCCCCAGCCAGCTCAGAGGACAGACCAACAGAGCCTCCAGCTGCAAAATGAAATGAATTCTGGGAAGGCCCAGGGTGAGGTACCTAATAAAGCCTGGTGGGGAAGTGATGTAATTGCTCCACCCAATCGAACCTCAGGCTTATAGCCTTCCCATTGCATAGCACCATTGGAAAGGTAATATTGTGCTGAACAACTTTGCCACTCATACTTTGTGTGTAGCACTAACGGTTCAAGAGGTATTCACATTTGTTTGTGGCATACTGATTATGGCTTGATTTTACTTAGAAAGGCCCAGGATGTAGTGCTAAGTGTATACAGGGCAGAAGTGGTGGAAGTCTCAAAGAGCTCTTGTGGTGTGAATGAGTTAATAGAATAAAACAAAACTTTTATTTATTTGCTGGCAGTCAGCACTTTGCAGTAGTGCTTCTGCTGACTTACCACCCTGGCCCGGGGTGAAGACTGCTGGATCGGGAAGCTGGGAGGTGCTGCTGCAGAGGGAGGGACTATCTGCAGGAGTGGCTTAGATGGCAAGGGGGCCTTACTGGATCTTCCGAGACTCAACGCTCTCTCTGAACTCCTCTGGATGCACCTACTGCATGGCCATGCAACAGGACAAGGAGAACAACTTTTCTTTGCGACAGCAATAAAAATAATAACCGGGGCAGAACAGAGCCCACATCATGGCACTGGAGGGAGGAGACCGAACCTGCCACACACTTCAGGACTGTCGCATCACAACTTGGAACCGGCTGTGCACTAGGATGAACAAGAGGCGGCCACAGGTAAGCCCTAAAGACATTTTACCAACCTTCGTCCCCTTTCTCCCTCTTTCTAACACAGGCGGGCATCTCCTTTTTCTTTAGGGGTGCCTGAGAGCATTCCCCAGGGGCTCTTCCTTTTCCCACAGCAACCAGTGGTGAATACCTGTCTATTTCACTGGCCCCACTCTAACTGCTGAGCAGCCAGCATTTGGGACACCATGCCCCTGACAATGCTGGCTGCCCTCCAACAGCCCAGCATGGGCTGGAGTTTAAACAATGCTCCCTGGCTTGCGCTGCTCATTTCTGGTTGGGGATTCTAGAACAGAGTAGGCAGCCAGTAACAGCACAAGAAAACCTTTCTTTTTTTTTGCAGCTTCTCTGCTGAAGGGGGGAAGAACACATTAACAGGAAACCCCTGCATACTACTCCTTGTCTACCCACCTGAACGGGGTCTCTGGGGCACCTTAATTACTTAATTTTTCTTCTTTTCTGTGTTGCCCCCAACTCTGGGGTACTACAGCATTGTACCACAGATCACGTCTAGTTCTGTCGGGTAGTAAATCATTTAGCAAAAGGGAAAAGAATAATATACTGTACTTCAGATTTAAGAAATAAGAGTTCACAACTTTTAAAAGTTAAATTAATTTCAGGCAGTTCACTAGCTCTTTAACTCTAATGTGTGAATCAAAAACAACTACTGAGCTAACTAAAAGGACAATAAAAGACAACAATAACATAATTAAATGGCTATGCCTGCAGTTCAATGGGTGGGAGCAACCAGCTACCACCCTCCATGAGTTATTTAAGCTAGCTTCCTCAAGCCTAATTTAGAAGCACTGTTTTTTGCTCCTGCCATCCTCCCTTCCTCCTCCAGCGGCACACTTCTCACACATTGGAGCACCTTCTTACGGTACCTTTAGCCTAAAGAAATCATGAACTAGTGGCACTCTAGGGGTGCAACCTGCCTCAAAAGGGTTCCTTTGCCTTCACGGTTCCCAGACAGGGTGGTAGTCCCTTCGGGGCACAGTGTGCGTATGGCCAAAATATCCACATGTAACAGTCAAACAACTCACTCATCCAAACAATCTCCAGACTGTCAACAATGGTGCACAAGCATAACTCCTCACTTAAGTTGCATATACCATTGAATTAAGGGTGAACAAATATGGAAGTTAGCAACTCTGGTTTGACTTTAATTTGGACCCCCTGTCTTCAGTTTGGCTTCAGTGCTTCAATCAGCAGGCTACAAATAAGGATAAGTGGCACACCATGCCCATCCCAGTTAATACCAACCTCTTCCTCCCTCCCCTGGCCTTTCAGTCAGATTTTTTTTAAACTCAATCAGCACCTGACACAATGCAAGGAGCTGGAAATTGGGAGGAGGACAGTAGGAAATGACCAGAGTGGGTGAAGGGGTAAAGGGGTGGTCATGGGACCAACCTGGCCACCTAGTAAGGGCTAAAATGTTGTTGTTGTTTTTTTTAATTAACTGGTTGAAGTGATCCCAAAATGGCCCAAATGTTTGACTGGGCCAAATTGAAGGCAATGTGCCACATTTTGGCACATTCACCCTATACAAATTTTGCATTGTCTCATCTTTACACAGAGTTGGAACTGGTATATAACAATGGATTCTTCAATAAACTAATGACTTATAGGTTTAACACAGTTCACCCTTAAGAAAAAGTATTTGGGTTGGCCTGCCAGTGAGCAGTAGTGTTATCGCTAGCAACACCAGTGTCCTAGGTTCAGGAACAAGCCCTGGTCACTGGAGGGCAAGCCAGAACAGGAAGGCTTGAGCATCCTGCAGGATACTCTCCTCCTCTGGGGAGGAGGGGTTAACACTCTATTGTGCAACTGCCCCCGAGATGACCACAAATGACAATGCAGTCTATGAGTGTACTCTGTTAGAGAAAGGACATGGATTGGCTGTATGGGTCTGAATGCATGTCATGCTCACATCCATTATAGTCAGCATCTTGGGGGGAGGAGGAGAGAAAAGCAAAAAAACATGGCCATTGCAGCATGAGTCCCCTGGGTGGCTCATAGTCCCTTCAACTGCTGACCTAGGCAAAACTTCCTGTCACCACAAACTGACATTCCTGAGGGACCTGGGCCAAGTTGAAGGCCTCTGTCATGGGAAGGGATAACACATGGCTAGCCTGAAGGCAGGTAAGTCCTAGGAGAAGGCAGGATGACAGGGTTGGACAACCCAGGGTAAAGAGATGGGGTCTGAAGCCAGCAAAGTAACCAGGTAGGAATAAACAGAAATTCAAAAGAAAGGCAGTATTTTCTCAGCGGGTCTGCCTGCAGTACAATAGCACTACCACTCACAACACCAATGACCTGGGGTCAAGTATAAACCAGGGCCAGCAGGGGGAGGAGGATTTAGTGTCCCATTGGTGCTTACCTCCTCTGGAGAGGAAGGGCTCCACATCTTGCCGATTTACCACCACCTGGGTGACCACTGGTGGAGCAAGCCAGAAATTACACACATGTAGCACTGGGGAGGGGAGTTAATGTGCATACTGTAAGTGCATCTGGCTTGCCAGCACTAGATGACACCATCATGCTCTCGGTGAGAGGGATCTAAGGGGGAAAATGTCACTGACCAAGCAGATGAAACCCTGCCTCCCACCCACATCCATCTTCAGGTTTCCTCTGCTGGCTACTGGGGCTCTTCTGGGCTTCTCCTCTGCTGTGGGCAGCTGGATGAAGTGGGGCATTACCATCAAGGGGACAGCACAGCAGTGTGACATGAGTGGCCCATGGAGTCCTAGGAGATAGGTTAAGAGGAGCCTTGAGGGATGGGAGGTTTCGCTGGCAGAGGTAGAAGGGGGTTCCAGCCAGACAACCCTGGGAGAAAAACAGAAATGATACAAAAAGAAAAAAGAAAAAAAAGTAGTGATGCCTCTTACCTGGCCGAGTTAAGTTGGTGAAATGCTCAAAGGGAGCATGAGAGGTGCCCAAAGCCCCGAAAAGGAAAATAAATTAAAATGATCTTGACCAAAGACCATATTTAAACCACATGAAAATTAGTAGATGAAAAAATGCTGTCTAGCCCGGTAAAAGCAAAGGTCAAACAAACTTCATGCTTACTTCTATTCTGCACTAGGGATGGGCAAACCAGTTTATCAAAAATACGAACTGACCCGAACATGCAAAAGTATTTGGAAACGAACGGCTTCCGAACACTTTCGGCTGTTCGGATCAGTTCAGACGGCTCCTATTGCAGTAATTGCAGTGCAAGAAGTGCCAGACCAAGAGGAACCCACAGAAGGGACCAGAGACAAGATTCTGGTCCCTCATTGGATGACCAAGCTGTTCATCTCTCTAAGGTGGCACCTGATTAGGTTGCTGCTCTAGCTACCCACATGGTCCACCTTAGAGCTACACAGAAGAATCAGGAGGTCAGAAAAGGATTAGCAGCTTCTCTTGGCTGCTCCTTGTGTTGCAGATCGCCAAATCAATTGTTTTCTTCTGTGCTTGTGCTGCTTGTGTTTTTTTGCCCCTTGAGCAAGCGAAAAAGTCCACTGCCAGTCTGCCACTCCCCCAAAAAAAAAAATAAAATCAGAGTTTTCTAAACTAAAAAAGAAACTTAGCAGAGGAAGGGATTGGGAACTTGGGGAAGTTGGGGTGGAGAGTTGGGGACTCGGGAGGGGATTGCCAGCAAGGACTGGGTGTAGGACTCGGGAGGGAGTTGGGGATTGGGGTGGGGACTGGACTGGGGACTGGGGAGTACAATGTATGGGAGAGAGACTTGGACAGGGGATCTTTATGAGCATGAAAATTGAATGATGAACCAGGATGGAACTTGGAGAGAGAGAGAGAGAAAGACTGAGGGCAACTTATTAGAACTAAAGTGCTGTGTGTATGAAATCTGCCAGCCAGTCATCAGTGTATTAATGCCACTTCTTGTATACTGTCTGTGTGACCCCCCCCATGTCAGAGTGGGTTAAAGCAAGGCAGGTCCCCCAGAATCTCTGTGGGGGTACTAGCAGCAGTGCCTGCAGCCTCACCCTTAGCATAGGTGGTGTGTGAAATAAAATCTGCCAAGACTGCCAGCCAGTCATCAGTGCACCAGTGCCACTTCTTGCATACTGTCTGTGTGACCACCCCAAGAAGTCAGTCAAATGTCATCTTTCTTCCTGTACTCACTCAGCGGGGTTTAAGCTTTGGCTCAGTGGGCCGGGCATTCCATCACATCATGGAAAAAGAAAAAAAAGAAAAAACAATCCTTGAAAGGGAAAAGTACTGTGTAAGAGAGGGTTAGGCCAGGCAGGGTTCCCCAGAATCTCTGTGAGTATATTAGCAGCAGTGCCTGCAGCATCACCCTTAGCATAGGTGGTGTGTGAAATAAATTCTGTGTGTGAAATAAAATCTGCCAGCTAGTCGTCAAGGCACCAGTGCCACTTCTTGCATACTGTCTGTGTGACCCCCCACCCCAAAAGAAGTCAGTCATCTGTCATTTTCCTCCCTGTGTTCACTCAGTGGGGTATATGTTTGGCTCAGTGGGCAGAGCATTCCGTCACATCACATGGAATAAATAAAAAAAATCCTTGAAGTGGAAAAGTATTATATCAGAGAGGATTAGGTCAGGCAGAGTCCCCTAGAATATCTGTGGGTATACTAGCAGCAGTGCCTGCAGCATCACCCTTAGCGTAGTTGGTGTGTGAAATAAATTCTGTGTGTGAAATAATATCTGCCAGTCAGTCATCAGTACATCAGTGCCATTTCTTGCATACTGTCTGTGTGACCCCTTCCCCCAAGAAGTCAGTCATCTGTCATCTTCCTCCCTGTGCTTGTCAGTGGGGTATAAGCTTTGGCTCAGTGGGCAGGGCATTCCATCACATCACATGGAATAAAAAAAAAAATTTTTTTTAAATCTTGAAGGGGAAAAGTACTGTGTCAGAGAGGGTTAGGCCAGGCAGGGTCCCCCAGAATCTCTGTGGGTATACTAGCATCAGTGGCTGCAGAATTGCCCTTAGCATACGTGGTGTGTGAAATAAATTCTATGTGTGAAATAAAATCTGCCAACCAGTGGTCAGTGCACCAGTGCCACTTCTTGCATGCTGTCTGTATGACCACCACCCCCCAAGAAGTCAGTAATCTGTTATCCTTCTCCCCGTGCTTGCTCAGTGGGGTATAATCTTTGGCTCAGTGGACAGGGCATTCCATCACATCATGCGGACTAAAGAAAAAAAAACCTTTTTGACCCTGAACAAGTGACAGACTGGCATTATGAGTACTCCAAAAAATAGTAAAGCAAAAGCAGGAGGCAAAGGAAGTAATAAACAAAAAAGGTTTATTCAACAGACTAGAAAGAAGTGGCCCAAAAAGTAAAGTACAACAACAACAAAAAGCACCACAGTCTGTTGAAGGGGCTGAACTAAATGCTACTACTACCCATGTGCAGGCTAACTCTCAAAATACTGAAAACCCAACAAGGGTTGGTGAACTGTCTATGTCAGAAGTACTCAGCAGTACAGCCAATAAAATGTCAAAAGACAGTGGCAATAGCAAGTCATCTGAGAAAAAAAGTACAGAAACAAAGAGTATTCCAGTTCCAATTGTACATAAAATTAAAGCACTTACAGGTGCAACTCATAGTGGAGTTGCTCAATTTGCATTTTGCAACACATGCATATCGAATAACTCAATATGTGACTGCAAATGTTAGTGCTACTGAATCTGATGATGATGATGGTGACGTGATGACAATGGTCATGGTGAGACTGATGAAGATGAGCTTGTGACTTTACCTTTAGCTATGTCTCATTCTGGTTCTGACAGTGACAATGTGGATAAAAATAATGACAGTAGTAGAGTGTCAAAAGGGAAAAAGAAAAAGTCAAAAGCTCAAGCGACACAAACTGAAACAAAGTCTGACAGTAGTGGTGATGATGATGTCAATGGTGCTGCAGAGGATTCTATGGTTGTCTCACTTGATGAACCTGAATCCTCCACCGATATGTCTTCCCCACATAAACCCAGCCACTTGACTCCTTGTCCTACTGAGGTTGTTACTAGACATAGACAGTTCACCTCTACTGTTTGGAATCATTTTTACATAAACACCAAGGATGCTTGCGAAGCTATATGTATACATTGCAACAGATGTGTTAGGGGAAAAAATAAAGGGCATCTCGGAACCACAACAATGATGCAACATCTTTCATGAATTCAACCTATCGTTGTATATGATTCAAAAAATCAGTCTAACATTGGTGGCTGGAAATCTAGCAGGGCTCTTGGTGAACAGGGACATTCCACTGAAACAGGGGGGAGACGAGCACCAGGCAAGATCCAAAAGTCCACTTTTGCCTCACAGTCATGATAATTCTGTAAGGTCTTCTGTTTTACCAGGCACAGCATGTAGTCATACAACACCCCCAGCCAAATGTAACTTTATCCACCCCATAAGAGGCAGTTGAAGTTAAAAGACGTTTTTGAAAGAAAGCCTAAATGTTTACGAAACCATCCCATAAATTGCAGAAATTATTGTACTTGATTTACAGCCATACTCTACTGTGGAAGATATGTGTTCCACAAGGCTTATGGAATACACAGAGTCATGATATTTAATGCCAAGTAGAAGATACTTCTTAGTAACTGCTGTGCCCAGGATGTATGACAGCTTAGTAGTTCAAGTAAGGCATGCTCTCCAAGAGGCTGAGGACAAGGTAGTTCACTTCAAGTTCAAGTTCAAGTTAGATGGCAAGAAAAAACTCCATGAGCAGGCTCATTCACAAGGAGGTCCTGATTAACAACAGGGACATTACACAAGCATATACAAAGTAATATGCATTAAACACACAAATAATCCATGAGAAGAAAATAGAACAATAATATTTACATCATATATACATAGGTGCACTAAAGCTAGGAGTTAGATAAATGGTTAGCTCTGGGTTAACAAGATAGTACCTCGTGAGGGAAGTAGAAACTACAATGCCAGCAAGGAAAGTAAAGATAGTGGCACAGGCGGGTGGGATAAGGTCAGAGGGAAGGTAGGACAGAGGATGGTAGGGCAGAGGTAGGAGGGTGCAGACAACAAGGTGGAGGGGGTGGGAAAAATGAATATAACAGGATGGCAATGTTGGTTTACTAATATGTGAACCAGCAGCCAAAGCATTACCTGTCTTTCTCTTACTGCACACTGGGTCACTTTTGTGGGCATCTCATCATCATCCTCACATACTACTGATCTGTCTGCTACCACTTCAGCCAGTACTACTACTACCATTGCTATCTCTCAGAGCTCAAAAAAAAACATCACTTTTCAGAAAATGGTAGTTCTCCATGTATGTCACTTTCAAGACAAACAGACAGCACATTCAGCAAGAACTGGAAAGAATACTTACTGTTTGGGTTACGTCACAGGGTTTAAAAGTATTTTTTTTTCTCGACGACCATGGTTCAAAATATTAAAAAGCATTTCATGATGGCAACTGTGTACATATATGCTGTTATGCCCATTGTCTTGACCTAATCATTCAAAGCTTCCTGGATAATGACCGGCAAGTATCAACCACTGTGGGTACAGTGTGCAAAGTGCGTGGCCACTTCAACCATTCAGTAAAAGTCCATGACATCCTTGTTGATATCCAGAAGGACATAGTTCTTCCCTAATTTCCAGCTTGTTCAAGATGTAGCAACAAGGTGGAATTCAACTTACTTTATGATTGAACTCATCCTTGAACAAAAGGTAGCTATCACTGAGTATATTATGTACAATGATATTGGGGAGGGCATTGTACTCCATTCTACTCAATGGTCTCTACCTGAGCAGGTGTGCCACATTCTGAAACCATTCATGAGTGCTACAAAAGAGGTTAGTATAGAAAAGGCATTCCTTAGCTAGGTTATTTCACTCATTCTGGTTCTCAAAAAAAAGGTTGGAGAAAATGAGGAGCAACTCAGATATGAACCAATCTCTAGTCAGTAACATGCTTACCAGACTTACCACTGATGAGAAATTATCAGCCATGACATGGAGCAAGAGGAATCTCTTAGCAACATTGCTAGATCCACGTTTCCAGAACAGACACCTTCCTGACATGGTTTCTGATTATATGGATTAGTTGAACTACAGGCAACTTTTGATTGATGTAGTAGATGAGGTTTCATTAGGAGGATTGGCAAGCAGTACCACAATTACACCACCTCAAACTCAAAAGACTGTTCCAAAAACCAGTACAGAAGCAGACAATGAGAAGGATGACATTTGGGGCCAGCTGCTGGACATTGAAACTCCACAAAGAGGAAATGTATGCTCATAGTAAGCATGATGCATATCTGTCTGAGCACAACATTAGTATTAAGGATGACCCTTTAGCTTGCTGGCAAGAGAAAAAATCATGCTGGCCAAAGCTGGCTGCACTGACTTGTACAGTAAGTATATTGGATGTCCACCCTCCAGTGTCTGTTCCAAGCATTTATTTAGCTCTGCTGGGGATGTTGTGACTGATAAGTGAACAAGATTAACATCAGACGATGTGGAGAAACTAATATTCTTGCAGGCTAACTTGCCAAACTTTGGCTACATACGTGATGCTGATCTTAAAGAAGATGACACTGACAGCAGTACCTGTGCTGCAGCTGTGGAGTGACACATCAGCTTTCAATTTTGAGACACACTGGACTGCTTAAAAGTAGAGATCTGGGACTTGCCTGCCTTTCAACTGCATCATCATCATCCTGGAGGTGGATGGGAGGTACAGCCAGTACATCACGTTCACGTCATCACATACTGGCAGCAACTGTGGCAGACAAACCCCTGATCTCACGCACTCGTTTTTATTCTGACAAGATCATTTATTTTATTACCTAATACATCTAAGAATAATTATTTTATATATAATCATAGCTCTGTTTTTCCCCGATAGTACTGGTAGTAGTAACAGTGGTGAAGTGCTCACTTTGGACTGCCTGGTGCTTTTGTTCTTTCACATTGCTTCACATTGTGTTCCATACTGAGGCCCATTGCTATGTTAAAATAATTGGGGACTTACAAAAAACAAAAAGTCAGACTCCAGAGATTGGTTAAAAAAATAGAGATCTGGGACTTGCCTGCTTTTCTATCGCATCATCGCTATCCTGGGGGTAGGTGGGAGGTGCAGCCAATACATCACATTCACGTTGTCGCATAATGGTAGCAACTGTGGCTGACAAATCCTTGTTCTCACACACACAGTTGCTTTGCCATTCTAAGGAGATCATTTACCTAAATGCATATAATTAAATAACCATATTGATAAATGCTGCTAGCTCTGTTTTTTTCCCTTAGTAGTAGTTGTAGTACTACTACAAAATACAATTATTTAAACACACTATTATCCCCTTCTAAACCATCCGACTCAGGAGGAGACAATTTATTTAAAAACTAGAGATCTGGTCTGGGACTTTCTTGTCATCACAGTCACTTTCTCATTCTTTTCTAAGCAGTCATTTTTGGTAAATGTGCCTTAACATACCTCTCAAGTGTACCACATTGTGTGGGACATCCCGCATTTGCTCTCTTTTGTAAAAGTTGTCCTGCTGTCCCTCAAGCACCTATCATTTTTCCGGTTTGACAGTGACAGTCACTGACAGGTATTGCTGATGTTAGCAGGTGTGGGCTCTTTAAAAGTGTGCAAATGGTCCTGCTGGGTTGGCTGGCTGGAATGGACCAGGGAGGGGTCAGGGAGCCAGCCGCGGTGGTGCAGAGGTTGGCTGAGTGATCAGGGAGACACTGTGAGAGTGGCATATAGTCAGGCACTTGGGTTGGTGGCACTCAGCAAGTAGTCAATCCTCCTCCTCAGCTGGCCAATCAAATGGGTGCCTGGTTGCAGCGCAGCTTGAATTCCGGCAGCGCTTTGTTTAAACAGCACGGCACTCCATACACTGCCGCAGGTCCGCATGGCACGACGCACAGGATAGTTATGAGTACTGAAGGACTTGTTCTGTGTGGACCACATGGAGGAGCTTGCAATTGCCAACACTTTGATTTTTGAATGGTGGAAGTTATGGTAGGATTTTAATTTGGATTTGCCAGCTACAGAGTGCAGTTCAGAGTGGAGTGGTGGACAGAGGAGTAAAACCAGCATCAGATGGTTGGTGAGGTCCCGGTCGCTCGAGTTGGATCTCATCAGGGGCGCCATCTACACTTATGGTACGGACTTGTTGCAGTTGCAACCTGTGACTGGTTGCATGGTGTGGGGTAAGTGCCATGTGACCTGTGCTGGGAATCTGCCAATTGCTTGCCATTTGCCACTTTGCCAGCAAGTCCGAGACACAAACAGAAGTAGGGGACTCAGACCAGAGGCTGGAGGCTGCTTGCTTGGCCTGGAGCTTGACTTGAAAGGATTACTGCCGGGGACCTGCTGGATGTGTGGACATACATCCGAGACCAAGTGTCTGCTCACCTTTCTGTAGTGCAAACACATAGAGAGTTGTCTGATGTGCTGTCAGTGCTGAGCTGAGGTAGGTGAATGATGCTGGTGTTGTTGTCAACCTGATTAGTGTCTCAGTGACTCTCTGAGCTCTCTGAAGGAACAACGAAGCCTGCTGCCTTATGGTGGGGGGGGTACTGTGATGTCTCTTCACTCTCTGAATGAAGCCTGCTGCCAGTATTACTTGGAGGGGGGCAGAGGGGCAGCCTGAGGCATCCTGATCCTCCTAGTCCTGCCTGGCTTCAGTTTCTATACAGTACTGTCTACAGACTGCATGCACCTTAAGGGTTTTACTTAACTAGGAGGACTGTAGGAGGAGTGAGTGTGGAGCCTACCTCACTGCTGCCTGACTTGTTGGCTGTGGGGCAGGGCAGACCCCTGGCTGTCCCTGTTGATTCACATGCCCAGCCATACCAGCCAGCAGCCCCAGTGATGATCATGTCACCACAGCTCTGCTGCCAGTTCAGCCCTTAAAAGTTGCCCCTTACCCTGCCCTGACTAGTGGCTATCCTGCACCAATGCATATTGAGTCAGTGTCACAGAGGATTGGAGAGACAACTTACACACAGATGACTCAATCAATGACCCAAATGTCTGGTGGTGGAGGGAATAAAATGTATGATTGTTGATGTGAAATAAAAAAAAATGGAAAGAACTGAGATAAGGAAGTTTGAGGGTAAGAGAGGCAGTAGGGAGGGAGTCAGGGACTAATATACAGAAAAAGTGAAAAGTAAGTGATGGGGGGGGACAGGGCAGGGACAGAGAGGTGTGTGTCACCAAGCAGACCGTCACACATAGCAGGGAACAGTGTGTGTGCTTCATACTGGAAGTACCACCACCACCATTCAGTCACTCACAGTCTTGAGTCTTCAACTACATTGTCTCTTCTCTACTTTAAATTAACAAACACACAACTTCAGCATGAGGCATGGCAAGGGCTAGTGGCAGGCTGGCAGTGCAGCAGACATCTAGAGTGTGTCTTATGTACTTAAAAAAAGAAAAAGCTTTGAAATGAGTGTGATGTGAATGTGATCGTGATAGTGGAGGTCGGGGGGTGGGAACTATTTCATGCACAGATTCTACTATAATGCTATTACATTGAGTTTCAGGCTCTGTTATGGTCTTAAACAGTGCGTTAAATCATCAAAGTGCTGAAATTTTGATGTCCCTTGTGGTGCCCCTAATTTCAGATGCTATGTTCCTCATTGTCCCTCATTTTAAGGGTTGGTGTCCCTCATTTCGAAGTCCAGAGGTTGAGAGGTATGTGTCTTAACCGTATTGATTTCAGTGCTGGTAGACTACTTCTGGAATCCCCCTGATTGTAGTAGGTGGGCATAGTAGTAGGCTTCAGTCTTGAGGTGGTAGCTGACTGACTGGCTCTCTCTGAGTGGCTGTCTCTAACTTGTTGCCCTCTGCTCTGGCCTAGTGCTGTTTTTGTGTTTCTGGCTTCTTCTTCATCACTTAACTGTCTAAAACACATCTGGTGCCTGCTTGTACCTGTTGAGAAATAAAAACCATTGCTGTTAATAATATAACTTATACACAGTATTAGTATTACTTTCTTAAATATCAGAAACAGAAGAGTGATTAGAGAGCATTCTCTACTACTAAACAGTGGTTTAATTGTTTTTTTCTGTTGATTAAAGGCAGTTTAAAATTATTTTTTTAACATACGGTTACCATAAAACAATAAAGGTCATACAAGTTTCGGCTAAGGTTCAGATAAGGATCCGAACCTTTTTTTGCTTATCAGAACCTTTTAGAACCTCAGAACCTTTTGAGGTTCTCCCATCCCTATTCTGCAACCACCACCCCCAGCACACAGTAAGTAAGTGGCAGTTGTGGGATTTAAACAGGGACTCTCAGTTCTCAAAGCCACAAGTCAAGTATAGGGAAGCCAGTCTCCCAAGGATTGTGACTAACAAAATGAAGTTTTTAGATGCCAAGGTTACTTGAATCCCCCACAGATCCCCCTGCTGCTGTTGTTAACCACGGGGGATTATGGGATGCCTCCACAGTGGTAGTCAGTATAAATGTAGGGTCGGGGATGGCAGGATCAGACAGATATAAATTACAGTTTCTCAGCAGCAAAACAAAGAAACAAAAAAATTAAACAAGCACTTAGTCTCAGATTTCCCCTTAAAAACTGGGTGTCCGGATCACAGCTCTGCACTCTGACCTTTAGGCCAGACTGTTCCTCCGACTCCGTGGTTAAGGAGTCACACCTTAGTCTCCAGGTTCACAGTTCAGAGCTCTGACCCCTAATTCAAACCATCTGCTTGCATGTCCTAAAGGCTGCGAATTTCAAACCTTGGTCTTCATCTTCACAGCTTACTGCAACCACTTAGCCAGACTGCATGCCTCCATCTAATCACCCCACACAGATTGTTACAAAGTTAAAGAGCTACTGACGCCTCAAACAAAACTTTAAAAAACATAATAATAATTAGGTACAATTCTGCATACATTCCAATTCTATTTGATATATTTCTCCTCCACATAATTTATTACTAAAGGAATGTGTATGAATATATGATCTTTATTCCTTATACTTCATTTTGAGTTCATCTGGCTCTATAACTTACTCACTACTTCAAGTCATAATCCTCTGTTGTGACACCACAGTCTGTTGCCATGGAAGTAACTGTGAGGTCACAAGTAGTGCTCTGTGACTTCAGGAAGGGAGAAAACAGCAGGAATAGATGAACTTTTCAGGACCAATGATCTTGTTTTAATGCAAATAACCGAAGTAATAAATAATGGGGAGGAGGAGTACAGAACTAATGGGATATAGAAGCTGGACTGTGTTTAAATGTGATACAGTATTTTGTTAAAGTTCTCCTGTACATGTCACCAGCTCTTTAAGCAAAGTAGTAGTAAAAGGGAGTCAAACCTGGGTTGGCTCGCAATTCTGCACTAATTCCTCCCTTCCCCAGCAACCTGCACAGCGAAGAGGTCATGGCGCTGTGATGCATATATGGGTTACTAGGCTAAGATTTTTGATCCAACACCCCAACTTTTTCCCCAAAGCCCCGTATCCCCCCTGACTTCTTCTCAGTTCTAGTCACACCCTGACCTTCCTTCCAACTCCAGTCTCAGATTTCTGGATAACTCTTACAAACCCAGTGTCACACCTTGAACACCATACTGACCCCAGCATTACTGACCTGATCCCATCCCATATCCCAGTATTACAGCCCTGAAACCTTCCCCAAAATCTGCTATCAGAACCCTGATCCCTGTCTTGTTCATAGTATTCTAGCCAGACCCCAGTATCATGGTCCTGACACCCTCTCATGACCCCAGTATCACAGCCATGATGAACAATAATGGGCCTCTCAATCAAATTAAAGCCTTCTCCACCTCCCCAGCTCACTTTAAGCCCTTGCACCTCCCCAGCATTTCACATCTGGCCCTCGGCCCCCATCATCTCGCTTCTTGCAATCACCAGAACTCACTTGTGCCCTCACCTCTCTCTTGCGCCCTAATTCTGGCCCTCATCCCCCACCTCTCTTGGCTCTCCCCTCTTACCACCACTTCAGCCCTCACCCCACCCACCACTCCTGGTCCTCTCACCTCACCACCAACTGGCCCTCACCTCCACCACTCCTGGCCTCCCCTCACTTTGGGCCCTGACTCCCCTCCACTTCTGGTCCTCACCTACAGCCACCTTACGCATTGCTTCTGGCCCTCACCCCCTCACTACTTCTGGTCTTCTTGCCCACCCCCACTACCCTTGGCACTTCTACTATCTCAGACCCTCACCCACCCTCCACGTTAGGACACACACACACACACACACACACTCTCGCTCTCTCTTTTGGCCCTGTCCCCTTCCCCTTTAAAGTTCATTTCTGGCATGTATTCCCCCCAGCCCACTTTTAGCCTTTATCCCCTCTGGTCTTCCAACTCACTTCTAGCTCTACCCACCTCCCTATTTGCTAAAGGATTTGACCCAACCCCTGTACCTGCTTCTACCATCTGGTCCATCCCTAAGGCCTGGCAACTTCCACTAGATTGAAATCCCTTCACATCAAAAATAGTCCCAAACCATTTACTTGGCTATTAGCCAGAAGTTATGCCTTCTGCTTCCACCAAATTGATGCAGAGCTTTGTCATTCCCTCCTTGTCTTTCAGGCTTTCACTACCGGTGATACCAGGGCCTTCCTAATGGCTGTTTCCACAGAAATAGTAGACAGCACCACAGAACTAGACAAAATGCGACACATCATCGTGAAGCACGTAAATCTCTCTGCCATATTGTGGGTGTCAAATATGGAAGCGATCCCAGTAGACATCCACAATATGCATGTGATTCAATGAGTGTCTCTGGCCTTTAACGCTCATTTTATAAAATATTTGAGCTTATTTAATTCTTTCTTCTGCCTTTTATTCATCCTGGGCTCATGCAACAAGCGGATTATGGGTGGAAGTGTTTTTTCCTGTGTAGCCACGGTTGGGTCCCGAGGGGGGAGGATCAGAAGTATTGTGTGTGTAGAGGGCTGGGAAGCAGATTTTATTTGGGGGGGTGTTATTGGCAGCTTATAATGGTGTTTATCCCATATGAGATTTAACATCTTTTTTCTTTGTGGTTCAGTTTCTGCACAATGTGGGTGGGAGAAGTTGCAGGGAGGGTGGTCTGCAAGTGGTGGGGTCTGCTTATAAGAGATGCTGGCTTGTCCAGGTGCTGGGGTGTTGTCTGGATCTAGAGAGGCTGATGCTAGTCCAGTATGAGATCAGAGTGGCTCCTGGGTGCAGATGCAAACACCTCATGGGCATAGGTGCCATCCTTGAATGTTGCCCACACATATTTCTGAGATGTCCCACCTGCACCATCGCTCCCCATGCAGAAGCCAGCACCCACTTCCTGCAGAGTAACCTGCAGTGTGACCTGCAATCCCCCACCCCCAAGGAGTGGCCATCCCCTTATCCCTACATGGGGGTGTGCAACCCCCTCACCCATGTTTCATGTGCCCCACTGCAAAACACAGTGTCTGCACACCCCTTCCCATACAATGGCCAGCACCAATCCCATCCCCACATAGGTGACTGCAACCACACTACCTCACGTATGGGCATGCACCCCCCAACTCCCATGCAGGGGCCCAGAACCACCACCACTACTACAACACACAGGGGACTGCTATCCAACCACCACATACATAGGCCTGCACCCACCCCTGTCCCCACAACATGGTCTGCACACCACCATCCCTATGCAGGAGCCTGCAACCCCCCAGAATTACCACATGCAGGGGCCTGCAATCTCCCTCCCATGCCTGGACACATCCATCAACACCACACGCAGGGCTGTACCCCCTTCCCATGGAGGGGTCTGGAGCACCCCAAGCTAAAGCAGCATGGTACCTCTTCCCTGGCCTCTAGCTCCTGAACTCCCCTCCTGCCAGCCATGGTGGCAGACTCCAGAAGCCCCCCAACCATCGTTGACTGCTCCTTGAGCTGTCCCACAGTTATGTCATCAGGCTCCTGAGAGTACCCATCCCTGGTGTTATGCTCCACAACCCTGGACTCTTGCTTTCAGCACCCCCAAGCATGGCAGCAGGCTCCTAAGCCAATCTCAAGCTATGGCATAATGCTCCTGAATCCACTCCACATCACTGGCCTATAGCTCCCAAGCCCCCCCCAGCCCTGGCCTCATGGTCCTAGGGCCCACCTATGTGTCCACTTCCGGGTTTTGACATCACAGTATGGTGTTGTGCTTTATGTACTTGTGCTGGACAATGCATAGGTGCATTGCCCCTGAAGTCTTTCTAGTCTAGTTCTGTGGGCAACGACTACTCTTGAGGCTAAATAGTCTTCAGATGTAGGGGTCCAGCTGCAGGGAGAGAAGTGGTGGGAGGTCTAGCAGCAGGGGGGACAGGTCCCATACTCTCAGCTGTCCCTCATTACAAGGGACTTCCATTATTTTACCTTTCAGTATTGTTGTGTCACTCATTGGAACAGGTGCTGCCACACAAAAAAGGTACTGTGAGCACACAGCTAGTCTTCAGCTATAGAGGTCCAGCTGCAGGGTGCCCATATGTGGGGAAGTAGTGTCACACTTCTCAACTGTCTTATTACAAGGGATTTCCTTCATTTTACCCCTCAGATTTGCCGTGCCCTTCATTGAAAAGGTGCTACCATACAGTGGCAGAGCCAGGTTTGGGAGCATTTGGGAGCTGGGGGGGCCATTCAGTCAATCATGGGCTCCACAATGGGCACTAAACAGTGAATAAAGATGGTGGTGGGGCACCATTACTCACACTGGGGCAGCCAGGAGGGCAACTGCCCCCCCAGCCCCCCATCTAGCTCTGCCACTGCTACCATATAGAGAAGGTGCTGTGAGCACACAGCTAGTCTTTGTCTGTGAGGGTCCAGCAGCAGGGAAGGGTGTGGGTCAAGCTGCAAGGTGGAGGGTCCAGCTATGGGGGCCAGATCTGGGGTGACTGATACCATACCTCTCAACTGTTCCTCATTTTGAGGGTAGCTTTATGGCACCCACACCCTCAGAGGACTCCTGCTATAATGGATGTAGGCCCAAACCCCCCACAGCCCAATTAATTAACTAAATCATGAGTACTTACTGATCAAGGTGAGGGAACCTCTGTGTATATCCTGATTCCAGAGAGTGGGTAGGGAATACTGTAAAACAAAGGTTACACCGGAGTCAGAGAGGATCCATAATTTGTAGGGAAAACAAGTACATAATAGATAGTAAATAAAAAAATATACCTATCAGATGTCAAAGTCCAGTCAGATCTAACATAGAAACATAGAATTTGAGGGCAGATAAGGACCACTTGGCTCACCTAGTCAGCCCATTTCCCTACCTAATGGATAAGCTGCAGTTCCTAGTTAACCAACAGCCTACTACCTCCTACCTCCCACTAGAATTGCCTCATATCTGTCTCATACATTCTTGAATTCCTCCACTGTTTTTGACTCCATGACCTCCTCAGGAAGGCTGTTCCATGCATCCACAACCCGCTGCATGAAAAAATACTTCCTCACACTAGCTCTGAGCTATCCCCCCTCTACCTTCAAATTGTGCCCCCTTGTTCTTGCACATCTCTTTTTCTGAAAGATGCTGTCCTCTTGGACTTTGTTGATTCCCTTGAGGTACTTTAAAGTTTCTATCATGTCCCCCCCCCTTTCCTTGAGGGTATACATATTAAGCTCCTTTAGTCTCTCTTCATATGTCTTCTGGTGCAGACCCTGCATCATTTGGTTGCCTTCCTCTGGACAGCCTCTACCCTGTCTATGTCTTTGCAGAGATGGGGTCTCAAGAACTGGCACTTAGTACTCCAGATGGGGTCTCACCAACTGTCTGTACAGAGGGATAACAACTTCTTATTTTCTACTGGTGATGCCTCTCCCTATGCATCCCAGTATCCCCCCAGCCCTCCTTATTGCCTTCTTACATTGCTTGCTCACCTTTAGGGCATCTGATATAATTACCCTCAAGTCCCTTTCCATTTTTGTTGTCAGTATCTCACCCCCATTGTGTACTCTTCCCTTGGGTTTTTGTTTCCCAGGTGTGCTACTTTGCACTTCTTTGCGTCGACTCTAAGCTGCCATACATTTGACCATTCCTCTAACCTTGCCAAGTCCCTTCTCATCCTTTCCACCTCACCTTGTGTATCAACCCTGTTGAAGATCTTTGTGTCGTCTGCAAAAAGACATACTTTTCCTTTCAGTCCCTCTGCAATGTCACCTATAAAGACATTAAAAAGGACCGGACACAGTACTGAACCCTGCGGGGGAGGGGGGGGCAGGGTGTCCTCACTCTGATTGCTTTTGGTTTTTATGCATGCCATATACAGTAGCACACCTCATTTAGAAGCCCATTAATGATTTGTAAATGAGCAAGGGTGAGCAGCTAATATTTGTGAATGAAGTATGGCTTTCTCATCATGATTAATTTAACTAGCTCCCAACCAGTTACCTGCACATTGGCTGGGGTCCCAAACCACGTGAGTAAGCATATTTTGGCCTGATGCACCCTATGTAAAGGTAAGCCATTTGAGACTGATGCAGTTTAGAGTAGGGACCCAGCTAATGGGTGGTCTACCTCAACGTGGTAGCTGGGTGACTTCACAGCAGGGCTCTGAGGTGAGTACCAAGAGACCTCCACTCCTTTTGCAATCAAATTGGTAAGTCACCAATTCAGGATGCAAAGATATCATGTTTTGGCAATAGCATCACTGTGTAAGTGTGTTTAATAAGCACTGCAGCATTGTATTGAGCTCGGTCAATGGATGTCACTAAAAATATTGTCGTGTCTGTCTAGTTTAGTCCATCATTTCATTTTTGTTCATTTGTTCATTCGTTTGTTCATCCTGGTTTCATCTGTTCAATTAATCCTGGTTGGATGCCATCCAGTGGCACACTATGCTGTCATCTGCCTCCTGGGGATCCAGAGTTTGATCTTTAGCCTGGTGAGCATACAATCATGCTTTACACGTGCTTAGGAAAAAATTCACTTCTTTTGAGATTATGAAACACACAACAGACTTTTTATTTTATGTATTTAACAGAACCAGCAGCACAGACAGAATCCCATTGGTTGATATGTCTTCCACAAGGAGTCTGATCTGGATCTCCGTCATCACCTTCCACCTGCAAAGAAAATGAGGTATCGTCAGAGCTACAGGAAAGACTGGGAACTTGAACCAGAATTCAAAGGATGGCTCCAGAAGAGTGACAAAGGGGAAGAACATGCATTCTGCGTGTAAGTATATATGCACACTTCTAAGATACGTTTGGAGGGAGGGGTGCAAAATGTGTGAGGTGGTGCACAGAAGTATTGGAGAACATGCACTGTTATTGAAATAGATGGGTAGTGTAAGCCAGGGGTGCTAACTAGTGTAAGCCAGGGGTGCTAACAGTGTAGTGATCAGTCAGGATTGATTTTGAGTGGGTGGAGGAGATAATGTTTTGTAAATTACAAAACTAATCCTGTCTTTCTCTTTTTTTTCTTTTCTCTCTCTCTCTCTCTCTCTCTCTAGTCCTTGCAACAAACACATCAAGGTTGCCACTGGAGGGAAGAATGATCTTCGTGATCATGGTCAAGGAGAAAAACATAAGCTGCTTACATCGCACTCTCGTCCGATACAGCGGTCAGCAAGTTTTTTGCCGTTCACTGGATGCTGATGTGGTATCAGCAGAATTGTTGTGGGCAAGGGCTGTGGCAGAGCATCACTTGCCATTTGCACTGGCAAACCACATGAGTGAGATGTTCCCAGTGATGTTCAAGGACTCAAAGATTGCAGAGAAGTTTGCCTGTAAGGAGAGCAAAACAAAATCCCTGTTGGTAAATGTAATTGGAGAAGAGCTCAAGCTATCTGTTGTTGAGCAAATGAGAAAACAACATTTCAGCCTCCTCATCGATGAAAGCAATGATCAGACTGTTGCAAAGCAGCTGGCTCTACTTGCTCGCATTCTTGATGCCCAGGGATGGGTGAGGTCATGCTTTTACAAGCTGCTTGAAGTCTAGGGAACACCTTCTGCATCTGGAGTTACATTTGATGCAGGGACCTTGTACAATGCCATCACTGAAGAACTCTGAAAGGATGAAATCCCCCCTGGAAAACATTGTAGGGTTTGGGTCTGATGGAGCCAATGTGATGATAGGGGTAAGAAATAGTGTTCTCTCCAGACTGAAAAAGGAGCTGCCGTACATCTTCAATATTCATTGCATCTGCCATGTTGCCCACCTCATAGCAAATGACACTTGCAAAGTGTTCCCTGACAAGGTACAGAGCCTACCTGTAGACATCTGGTACTATTTTAGAAAAGTGCCAAAAGAATGCAAACCTTTCAGACCTTTCAGGACTTCACCAACACAAAACCACACAAACTTTTGAAACCGTGTCAGATCAGATGGCTCAGTCTGCACCAAGTGGCTGGGAGAATTGTGGAACAGTTTCAGGCTCTGAAGTCGTATTTTGAAAGTTCTAGTGAAAGAAGTGCAACAGTTTTGGGAATCCGGACTGCTTTACGTTCCAGTCTAGTAAAGCTGTGCTTCATGTTCCTGGACTATGGATTACCACTGATTCTAGAGTTCAATCTTCTTTTCCAGCAGGAAAAAACAAATATTCACATTGTTCTCCGTGAGCTGGAGGTTCTGTACAAAAAACTGCTGTCAAAATTCCTAACCACTGCTACTATTCGAGAAGCTGCACAAGTTCAAGATATTGATGTCCTAAGCGAGACTACCACCTTCCTTTGGACCAAGTCGCTTTTGGAAAATCTGATTGCAAGTCATTTGTACAGCAACTACAAGAGAAAGGGGAAGAAGAAACAGTTCTACAGTTTCTTTCATTAGCAAAGGATTTCTGGATTGAGGCATGCCAGCAAGTGAAAAGAAGAATGCCATTTGCAGACTACGATGGTGGCATCTATAAACATCTGGAGGCACTAAACCCAGAGAAACAACATGTCTCAAGTGCTAAATTAAAAGCTTTGGCAGACCGTTTCCCCAACATTATTGGAACCAATGATGAAGTCAGGGATCAACTTGATGATGAAATATTGGAATATGAAATGATGACCTTCCCAGAGAAAAGACCACCTTGCCAATTGATGAGTATTAGCGGCACATCAAAACCTGAAGAATCCCAGGAATCCAAGTGTCTTAAGGTTCCCCTACTGGCAGGCTTACATCTGCACTGCTAATTCTGCCCCATGGAAATGCAGATGTGGGCGCTTATTTAGTGATGTGAACCGTACCAAAACAAAGGACAGAAGCTGTATGAAAGGAAACACACTCAATGCACTGCTGCATGTTTCCTTCAATAAAACAGAAGAGGACTGCTTTAAATTTAATCCAACGAAGACCATGCTGGAACACTGTAGAAGCAAGGACAAATATTAAAGGTGACTGCACATATTTGCATCATGGATGGATCCTAAGTGACTTTAAGAAACTTTGCACATCACTCCTCAGGTGTTCATTTGACCCTGAGTAACTTTGCACAATGTGACTCCTGGGTGCCCATTTTAAGACTTTATACGTATCACATATATATGCCTGTGTTTATCTCTTTATACCACCTATTCAGTATCAGTGCTTCCCTTCTAAGTCAGTTCTTCCCCCACCATTGCTTGTTTTCATGTTACTTGTAAATATCTTTTAGCTGTCATGCAATTATGTAATGTTTTTAGGTCAGTTTTAATTCTTAAAGTAAAGTAAATAAGAACCCTTAAAACAGACAGAATATGTGTTTGTCGTGATCTTATTTACCATCCTAGTGATGCCAATAGCAATAATAAATTGACTGGGGCATACAGGAAAACCTACAGGGATTTCATCAAGGTTTTACAGGGAAAATACAGGAAAAATGAGGGTCTGCTACAGGAAAATGCTTTGGCCGACCTGGGAGCACTGCACTAGAAACCCCTCTTTCTTTGCTGTGGACTCCGTTTACTATTACCCACTGTGTCCTGTTGTCCAGTCAATGTTTTACCCAGACTACCACCGTGGGACCCACTCCCATGCTGGCTAATTTGTTTATTAATCTTTTGTGAGGGACTGTGTCAAATGCCTTGCTAAAGTCTAGGTAGGCCATGTCCACAGCCCCTCCCTGGTCTACCAGTGTGGTCACCCAGTCAAAGAAATCATTTAGATTTGTTTGACATGACCTTCCCGCTGTGAATCCTTGCTGCCTTGGGTCCTGTACCCCACTGGCCTCCAGGTACTCAACAATCCTTTCCTTCAGAAGTGATTCCATCATTTTCCCCTTCCACGGAGGTCAAACTGACAGGTCTGTAGTTTTCTGCCACTGTCTTGCTCCCACTTTTGTGAAGAGGAATCACATCTGACATCCTCCAGTCCTCAGGTACCACACCATCCTCCCATGATTTGATAAAAAGGGTCATCAATGGTGTTACTAGTTCTCCCCTTATTGCTTTTAGAATTCTGGGGTGAACCCCTTCACGCCCCATTGCTTTGTCCACCTTCAGTTTTAGGAGTTCTTTCAGAACTCTTTCTTCTGTGAAAGGACTGATATCTACCCCCCTATCCAGAGTGCTTCTATTGACTGGATTAGGTACCTCCCCCTCATCTTCCTTTGTGAATACTGAGCAGAAGTATTCATTCAGTATCCTTGCTTTTTTCACTGTCCCTCTCTGCCCACCCACACTCCTCTTTATTCAGCCTCATCATCCCTCCCTTTGTCTTTCTTCATTCCCTAATGTACCTATAAAAGGTTTTATCCCCCTTCTTAACCGAGTTGGCTATCTTTTCCTTGGTTTCGGCCTTTGCTAGTTTGACTGCCTTCCCCTCTTCCTTCTGCTTTAACTGGTACAGTTCTCTGTCCTGCTCCTTCTGTGTTTCCTTATACTTTCTGAATGCTATATTTTTCTCCCTAATCTTCCCTGCCACCTCTTTTGAGAACCTTAGTGTTTTGTTCTTTCATTTTGATTTGTTTATTTGCTGCGCACAAAAGCTTGTTGCCTGTGTGATAGCAGTTTTGATGTTTCCCCATTGTTGCTCCACCCCTCCTTCTTGCCATTTTGCTAGTGCTTTTCTGAGGCACTCCCCCATTTTGACAAAATCAGCCCTCCTGTAGTCCAGTACCTTCACGTTTGTATGGCTTCACTCTACAGCTAAGTTTATCACGAACCACACTGTTTGTTGGTCACTTGTTCCCAGATGGCTACCCACTTCTAGATCTGAGATGCTCTCTCTGTCCCCATTTGAGAGTACCAGGTCTAAGATTGCTCCCTCCTGAGTGGATTTCAACGCTAGCTGTCTGAAGCATAGTAGGGCATCGGGAATGGCCCTGCTCTTGGATTGGCTGCAGCAAAGGTGCTCCAGTTAACATCTGACATATTCAGGTCCCCCATCAGCAATATCTCCCCTTTCTCTGCCATCCTAAGGATGCCTTCTATCATTTCCTTGTCCATTTCCTCCCGCTGAGACGGGGGGCTGTATAAAACCCCTGTGCAGACTGTGGTGCCATTTCCAGTCTCTAGGGTGACCCACAGAGCCTCTCCTCCCTGTTACTGTTTAGTTCCATTGCTTTGATCCCTTCCCTTAAATAGAGAGCTACTCCTCTTCTACCCTCCCTGTCCCTCCTGTAGATTGTGTACCCTGGTATGTTGACATCCCAGTCATGGTTCTCTGTGTACCATGTTTCCGTGACTGCCACGCTATCCAGCATCCCTCTTCCATCAAGACCACCAGTTCAGGGAGCTTGTTACCTAGACTACGGACATTGGTACTCATTACCCTCCATTTTTTGATGGCCTTACCCCTTTTTGCCTCATCCCTGTCCTTACTGCCTTTGTCTTTTTCTCCATTTACCCCTGCTCTTCTCCCTATCAACTTCTCTATCTTGGTGTTTACCTCACTAACTACCATGATTTTTTGGGGGGGGTCTAGGATTTCCCTTCTCTTTTTCAGTGCCTCCCCCCTTGGCTAGTTTAAATGCTTGCCAATGCAGCATTTAAACCTATCACCTAGGATCGTGGTTCCCCTCCTGGACAGATGTAGACCATTGCACCAGAATAGGCCTGCATCCCTCCAGGTGAACCCCCAGTCGCCAATGAAGCCAAAACCCTAAGCTTTGCATCAGTTTTTCAACCACTGATTGAATCCTATGGTGCAGAGCACCCTAGCCTCACCCATACTGTAGACAGGCAGCACCTCCGAGAAGGTTACCATGCATGCTACTTGTCTAAGGCCCCTCCCCTACTCCACAAACTCCTCCTGCACTGCTCTGATCCCTTTCCCAGCCAGGTCATTTGTCCCTAGTTAGGCAATGACATCCAGCTCCCTCCCCCATGTAGTTGCTCCCACAATCCTGAGGATTCACTCCCTGTCCCTCCAAGCCATGGCACTAGGCAGGCACCATACCTCCCTCCCCCCTCCACCAGTTATACCCTCCTAACAATGGAGTCCCCCACCAGGAGTTGTTTCCTTCCCCTCTGGGATCCCATGCCACCCTCCTGTGGGTCTCATTTGTGGAGGTTCCCAGCATCCTCCTTGGTCTCCACTGCGGGTGCCTCCATAGAGGAACACACTCTGCCAGAATAGCATATGAATTGTGAAGAGGTACAACTGGAGGGATGCACCTCTGCTCCACCACCTCACCTTCGAGCCCACTGTGGTCCAATTGCTCCTCTTTCTTGGCAAACTCTGAGGCAGCGGCAGTGGCCCTGGTGGTCCCTGGGTAGGAAAGGAGGTCCCCCAAATTCTGGCCAACCCAGCATGGAGATGAGCAACCTCCTCCCTCAGCCCAGACAGGTGCCTGCATATGGGACAACACCACATCCTCCAGAATGTCTCCCAGAGGACTGCTGCCCCAAGCCACTGCACTGCACCACTCCCATCATGTCTTATTTGTGGTCCCTTAACTGTTGTTTTGTACACTTATTCTTTCCTCTCTCGATAATATATATATATATATATATATATATATAAATATATGTATATATGTATCCCTACTTTCCTACTGCCTCTGTGCCTAGACAACTCCTGATCTTCCTGTTCTGGGACAGTAAGTTCCTATATCCTCAGTAGTCTCCTTCTTACTTGCTCAGAGTCAATGAAAATAAAGGGGAAAATGTCTTTAAATACAAAGAAATGTAAGTAGTGACAGTAGAGGCAGGGTGGCACAGATGCAATAGAGTACAGGATGAGGGGAGAAATAAATCAAGAGGTATTTTGGCTCAAGGTTATGGGGAGGGGACTCCACTCACCTACCTAGAAAAGGACCAAGGTCTTAAGACTCAGAAGAGGACTGGAGTCGGATGACACAGAGAAGTCAACCAGAAGAAAGTGTGACTGATCATCTCCTGACCATGGCAACTAAAGTCACCTATTCTGCAGTGCCAATGTAGGGGAGAGAAACTGGGCTGTGCTTGGGTACGGGGGCACTGGGCTGTGCTTAGATGCCTTTCTCTGGGAATGAAGCTTAAGAATATGTGTATGGATTGGAGAGATGCACAAAAGTCAAACTATTTGGATAATTCTCTCCTAGAATCCTATTAAGGATGCGATATACTGCTTTCCCTGCAAACTGTCTCTCCAGTATGCTGGGGAGTGAGGCGTAAAGTAACTGCAATACATTCTAAGTCAAAATCTCAAATAATTTATAGCTGAGAAATTTTCTAAGTTGCATAAACAATTAAATCTCAAGCAGAATTATAATCAAGTTAAAAAATTCAATCAATCCATAAGTACAATATTTTCAGTCTCATTTCTCAATTAATTCATAAATAAAATCTCAACCAATATCTAAAAAGGCATTTAAAAATATAATGTGCGGACACAATTCAGAATCAAATTCTGGTTCATATTACTTGTTCCACATTCTTTATTACTGAGGGAATTTATATGTGGATGGTGCATGTCCCTCAGCCTTTTTTCCATCCTTCTACTTTACCCTCATTCTGTAACCCTTCTGTAACCGTCTATTAGCGGCATCACAGTCTGCTGAAGTGGAAAAGTTTATGAAGTCATAAACCAAGGCATGTGAGGGGGGAAAGCAGGAAGATGAGAGGACGTTGCAAATAAATCAGCCCTGCTGGCCTTGAACAGACACTTCATTTTCTGCTTGGCCATTATTTATTTATTTTCTCCTAAATTTCTATGTCTTCACTTACACAGTTCCAAGCCGGGGAAGATTCCTTGTGACATTTATTTGGAAAAGACAGTGATCCTATAGTACTAGGGAAATACCTACCTTGGGAGCTAGTCTCTTTTGTCCCCCCCCCCCATCCTGTAGGTAATGTCATTTTTTCTACTCTCTTCCTTTTCTTTCTGCTGTCCTCTTCTGTCTTCTTCTTGGAACCTGGTAAAAGCTGGACTGCCAGACCCAGACTTAACCAAAATTGGACATGATAGTCTGGCAGCTGGACCAGTTGATCTGATTTTTACTGTTTACTCCGTTCATTCCAGCTAGTCTAGATTTCTTCTAAGGTGAATGTATGAGTAAAATCCAGACCATCGCACCCAGACCAGACCTTTTACCATTTTGGTCTAGTACATGTCCAGCAATCCAGATGTCACCCATACTCCACTCTAGATGAAATTCAGATTAACCAGAATGGAAGGTTCAAAAATATTAAAAACTGGACCATGCAAGTTGCACTTGGCCCAGTTTTTATTGTTTTGGTCCCGTATTGGTCAAGCAGTCCAGATTTCACTCATGCCTTTCTTCTTTCTGTCTCTCTGGTGCCTATTTTACATACTTGGGGGCCCCGACCAAACTGCAGGCATAACGCTGCAGGACCTGGAAGTTTTTCCTGTGTTCTCCCTGTTGGGAGTTATTGTACTATTGAAGAAAAGGCACTGCTGCACCATGTACACTTCCTCTTGGTAGTTTAAACAAAAAAGTGCCTCATTTTGCACTCTGAGTGCATAATGGTAGGAGAGCAGAGCAAAAGAGGTGGTAGATGCATGTGGTTGTGGTGCTGCTGCCTTTGAAGCTGCCAATAAATGCAGCTGAAAGTAACTTGATACTCTCCTTCCCACTGATGCTCAGCCATGCCATCAGGTAGCCTGTGAGGGGAGAGCCACAGGATTGTCCCTTACCTGTGGGGACTAGAGAAGGTTGATGCCTTCCTCACCCTGACCTGACAGGACTACTGGTCCCTACAGCAGCTGGTCAGATGGCCAGTATGTGCAGGGGAAAGGAAAAGACCTGTGTCAAGGGCTTTCACATAAAATATCTGACCTAGGATTATCTGATAATTTTCTCCTAGGTGGCTGCAGTGAAGAGTTGCTCCATTTCTCTGAGCTGGTTAATGAGTCACAAACTGGATCACCAGCAGTGCTAGTAATTAGCACGGGCAGGCAGCCAAGGCAGAAAAGCTACAGAGTGGCAAACTCAGTCACTCACTTGAATTGGAAAGGGTTTCCATAATGACAGAAATGCTTACTGTGACATCCCTAGTTGTTAATCTACCCTCCCCAGCAAGCCAGACCTACAGCATGGTGGATCACTCAGACTTCTGTCAGTCAACTCTGATGCATGGCGCATCACTCACACAAATGGTAACCTTAATCTTTTCTTTATACAAAAAAACAGTATGCATGACCACAAGCGGTACTTACAAGGTATGCTTGTTGATGCCAAAACATTATATATCAAAACAAAAACATATCAAAAAAACAAACTGCTCTTAAAAACACTGAGGAACACCTAATTTGGGGGGGGCGCATGATGAAAAAATTCTAAAGAAGAGACAGATATGTTTCTCCATGAAATGTTGCATTTTCATACCTTAAGTGGAATACTGTTACATATTTTTGAGATACATTTTACATAATAGCAATGTCACCCAATTTTTCCAAAAAAACACATTTTGCTATCAGTCTTATTCCAAGAACTAAATTTCTGCTGCTATCCCCCATTACCACCCTTGTTTCCATCTATGTCACATTATGAAAAAAATAGCAAACATCAGGGTGTACATTAAGTTAATGTTATATGGTCATAAGATGGGTCTCAGCCAATGATAGCTCTGTTTTGCCTATCAATTTTATAATACAAATTACATAGGGCCTTATACAAATCACATACCAAGTACTTAATTTTCAGCCACAAGAGGCCATCGCTTAGCAGCACTGGTGTGTTTGCAAACCCCTTATGTTATGCTCAGTGGGAGTTGTGCTACTTTCCTGCATGGTCACAAAGTATATTGCAACGATGAGTGGAAGGGGTTGGGGTCACTATGCAAATAGCCTGCAGGGCCATGGCCAAAGCACAGTAAACTTTGTAAAGTTAATTGAAAAGTTTTGCAAGACCCCCTGCCTTTAGAACTATAAAAGGCAGGTAGTAAGGATATGTCAACTCTGACCTACAGTAGAGGAACAAGTGGGGGACAGAGATCATCGTAGGACATAGGTTGACACTGGAATGTGATGGATGCCAGAAAGTATGTTTGAGATTGAGAGGGGGTGCTCAGTCAACTACTGGGGAGGGACATAGACTGGCACATGAATTTATAGCTATACAAGCATCCCAGAATCAGATCTAAAGGTGGTGGTGGGGTTGTGTGTGGGAAGAACTTTTAGTGGCACTACACTGGTCACCATGATCTTGCAATTGTCCAGGCTGTGTGTGGGTGTTGATGTGTGATGTGGCCACCACTACACACTCAGTCACTTCACCACCAGTCTAGCATTGCTTGAAAAGTGCTTTAGGATACATTGTGTATGAAGAGCACTATATTAATGCTGATTCTTCTTCTTCTTGTAACATGGAATTGTCATGCAAATAGTGCTATGTTTTGTTTCTATGCAGAGGTTGTTGCATACTAGCAGGTTAGCAGTCTGCAATACCATTTGTACCTATTAATATCTGGCTGGCTAATTTGCACAGATACCCAGTTTAGTATGGGAGCTGGCCACATATGTGGTTATGTGTAAGTGCCTGGTGATGTTACTTTGGCTTTGCTCTCTTTTTAATTTCCACAGATGGTAGAAGTATCAACAGTCAGGATATTGAGGTTCAAGAAAATAAGAGATTGCAGTGGTCCACAGGACAGAAAGACAGAGAGTGAGAGATCACTGGAGGAGGGGAAGGGAAGAATGAAGGGACAAAGCAGCTAAGGCAGGAATGGACTGAATTATGGTATTTTATATAGCGAAGGAGGCAAGTTTGGCCGGTTGCCCAGCTCAACCACAGGAAAGTTTCTTATTCAGTGTGGCAGCTAGCCATTATGGGGTTGTGTGTAATGCATAGTGACTTTACTTTGGCCTTGCTCTCTCTTGAATTTCCACCCTTGGTAGTGGTTCCATGAGAAGGGATCTTTAGGCTAAAGAAGACAATGGAGACTGCAGATGCCAAACATATCTATGGATGAAGCAGCAACTACCTCCTCCAACTGATAGAGTAAGAATCCAATGCACTTAGGAGAGGACAACCCTCCTGTGTGGGAAACTCTGGGGAACCATGACATAGGATCTGCCCTCCCTAATGGCTTAAAGGGAGGAGATGATGTGATAAGCATATTGCAGTTCAGATTCTGGGAGTTCTGATGTAACATTCATAATAGGATGATGACCAGTGGCATAGCAGTTTGATGACGGGACCAGAATCAGTATGCCTGATACTATAGAGGCTGCTCCAGTTTGGAGGGAAGGGCCAAAAAGTTTAGCACCATGCATCTGTGATCAGAAGGTAGGATCCTTAAGTTAGTAATGAAGTAGTCATGATGGTCCTCTTCACTGTTTGGAGTTGTGGTGTGACTGGAGACTGCAAAGCATGATGACTGTTGACTGATCCAGAATAAGGATGGGACACCACTGGTTGTAAGTTTTGATAATATTTGATACAAATGCCTTGGGAAAGGGAGTGCATTTAGAGGAGTGGAATAGTAATATGAAAGTGTTTACAGATTTTCAAAGACTAGCTGTTGAGAGATGTAGGAGAGGTGAGTAAGTTGTTAGAAGTAGCAGTGGATTCACCTGGCTAGAAAATGCAATGAATGCTATACACAATGGCTGCTTGTAGCATTAGGTGTGTAGCAAGTGCAGAAAAGACAGACTGAGGCAAAACAAAGAGCTTTTGCAATAAATCAATATCCAAAGGCTGTCCTGCATTTGGTTTAATAAGAGCACATTTCATGTGGCTGTGGAGGGACAGATTTATTGGAGGACTGGAGAGAAAGAATGGACTGATTAGACGATAACTGGATTGGAATTCCTGATATGCAAATTCTAATGGGAGATACAGTTAACTGCTTGGAATAATTGCAGAAAGAGAAAAATACCAAGACTTTATGCACATCAGACTTCAATGTGCTGAGCTGTTGTTCTGAGCACAGACTGTAGTATTCTGACTAGGATGTTTTGTATGACTGAAGCATGGATGGAGCTACAGCAGCCAAGTTATAGTATGAACTTTAGAGATATGGAAGTCTACATTATTATCAATTCTTTTTATTGCAGAATAATGGTCATGTGATGATCTGCTAAAGGACATAGCTGTTTGAAAGGCCAGAAATCAAAACAGAAAAGACTACCAGCTGCTGTAGTGTCAACTCCTGGAACTGAGATATAATGCAAGAAGCAGTGATGTTAGTATGAAACCCATGTCGGTTTCCATAGGAAGCTTGTAACTGCCAGGAAAGAGGAATGACTTTTGTTTTCTTTATTTATTTGAAAATTGGTAACTGGGAAAGGTGCACTCAGCTGACGTTCACTTCCAGGCACAACCTGAGGGAGGGGAAACAGAGGAATTACATGTTAAAATTAGTTGAAATAACAAAACAGTGAGTAAGTGGTGTGTGTGTGTGTGTGTGTGTGTGTGTGTGTGTGTGTGTGTGTGTATGTTAGAGGCAAAAAACTCCATTTAATGCATCAGTTAGGGTTGTTCCACAGCAAAAAAAAGCTAGAAATTCAGGGTTAGGGTGGAAGGGCATCCCTTGGACCCCCCAGCCCTTCCCCAACCGGCATCAGGGTGCGTTGGGGTCATCGACCTAACTCTCACCCTATCACATGTGTAAAAAGCTGAGGTATAGGAGAATGGGGTGAGAGTTAGGACCAATGACCCCAGCACTTTTTGATACAGTTGAAAGAAAAAATGAGGGGAGATCAAGAAACTTCAACCTAACTTTCTAGCTTTTTTGCGGAACAACCCTAAGTGATGCATTAAATGGAGTTTTTTGCCTCTAATTTCCCTTCTTTTTGAGAATGAGGATGATAAATAATGAAAGGAATCACACTCCCACCACATGACGTCTTGTTGCACAGTAGCAGGAAATGCAAAGCAAATACAAGCGGCAACGGTAATGCACATGGCAAAGCAAACGTAAATGGCAAAGTAAATGTTAATAGAAACACAAGCGTAAAGTGATGCCAAAGCAAACAGTTACATAAATGGAGACATCAAACAGAAGTGCATACAGAACACAACTGGTAACACACACATTCACGGTACCACAACTGTAAATGCAAATGGTAACAGTAACACCAACAATAACACAAAAGTAAAGAGAAACGCAAGCACGTATGAAAATGCAAACCATAACACACACACTCACGGAACCACAATTGTAAATGCAAATGGTTATGGTAACAGCAACAATAAAGCCAATAAAAACAGAAACGCAAGCGTATACGAAAACACAAACTGTTACACATAAGGTCATGGTATAGCAATAGTAAACGTAAGTGGTATCAGTAACAGCAACAGTAAAGACAACAGAAAGAGAAAGGCAAGCTCATACAAAAATGCAAACCGTTACACACATGGTGGCGTAGACGGGAAGGGTGATTCAAATGGTAACAGAAGCGCAACTGGAAACATTAACTATCACAGTAACAAAAGGGCACACCCTTCTTTTCCCCAAAAACTGCATTGAAAAAACAAACTGAAAATAAAGAATGTATGCATTATAATTGACTTCGGAGCAGAAAAGTACGACTTGGAATACTAAATTGCTGATATCTCAGGAACTGTACAACGTGGAAAAAAATTACAGTTTTGTATGAATTATTACTTTCTAGGCTAGTTTTGTGCTTAGGCCCCATTTGGGGGGTTGAGCATTTTTTTGACAAAAAGTCCATATCTCGCATGGTTTCTGAGATATGGGCCCCTGAAAGACGCAATGGATGCCATAATGATATCCTATGGGAAAAACCGTCAACTTCAGAGTGCTGTCACTTTGCCACCCTGTAATATTTTTTCTCCAAACCCCCAAAAGGCACATTTGTAGGATGTTGGTTTTCTTCCCTCCAAATTTCAGCCCAAAAGACCAAACCATTATTTTCCAGCAGAGTGGCAAAGAATTCCTATAATATCACGGATGCCATGATGTTATCCACATCTATGGAATGTTGCCTTTCTTCCTTCCAAATTTCAAGTAAAAAGACCAAACCATTTCCGAGATATTCAATGTCAAAGATTGGCAAAATTTCCCTATCTATTCCATTATAAAAAATCTGGCCATCTTGTCCCTATTTTGCGATCTAAGATCATGATCAAAGAATCTCATGATCAAAGAATTTGCAGCCTCACCATCAAAGAATTTGCAGGCTCACAAACAAAGAATAAAAAATGTAATAAATCAAAAAATAGAAGCAATTGCAGTAAAAAACAACATGGTTCAACAGAACGAAGCCCCCTGAGTAAAACCCACCCTCATTTGACTTCTTAGGATACCCCTGGGCTGAGAAAATTGAATTTTAAATTGTGCCATCTTGCCCCTTGCGATGCAAGATTGCAATCAAAGAATCTCACGATCAAACAATTTGCAGCCTCATGATCAAAGAATTTGCAGGCTCACAATTAAAGAATAAAAAATGGTGAAATGCAACTTATTCACTGATTTGAACCAAACCAATGGCATGGTCCGACAGAATGCACCCTCCTGAGCAAAACAAGCCCTCATTTGTGTCCCTAACCCACCCCTGAGCTGAGATATTAGTGTTTTAGGTCACGATGCAAGATTGCGATCAAAGCATCTCACGATCAAAGAATTTGCAGGCTCGCGATCAAAGATAGTTAGTGAGCCGTGAATTAAGATTTTAAAAGCTTATAACTCTATTTTTGACCGATTTGGATGGAACCAAAGCTAAGGCTCGATAGATCAGTGTCCCCTGAGTAAACTCATCGAAGTTTTACTTCAGAAGTGACCCCTGAGCCGAGATATTTGTGTTTGTGTGATTGGAAAACTGAAAACGAGATGGCGGACCTTGCGGTCAAAGAATTTTGAAAATTCCTTGGGAACAAAGATTCTTGAACTGTGAGGCTGCAAATTCTTTGATCGGCAGGCGAGGCCTCTTTGATCACAAGATATACATATAAATTTTCCCATTGACTTATAATGGGAAATTAAAAGTGCCATAACGTTTGAATGCCTTAATATTTTTTTACCAAACAAAAAGCGGCATGTTCGGCCATCAAACTCTTTCAAACAAGCCATGTTGCAGAGCAGCATACCACACGACGGCCGTGCAGGACCACATTAAGAATGCCAAAAGGTGCCTCCAAAAATGGATAATTTAGCATTTTTCAGTGCTTTCGTACACAAAGACCAGCACTCCAAAGCAAATGTAATTTGGCAGATCAAGAGATCTAGTGTGCCCCAATGTGTGTACCAAATTTCAGGCAAATCCATTGAATAGGTCCAAAGTTATTAAAGTTCAAACTTTTGACTTTAGTATGTAATTGGCCGCTCAACCCTAACTATAGTGCCACTATAATATATATATATATATATATATATATATATATATATATATATATATGACAAAGAACAACCTCTTGCGTAAACACTGAGGCAAGGGTTACCAAAGGGCATTTGGCTGGGAAGCCAAGTTTCAGAAAATACAAAATCACACATGCCCCCACAATGCAAAGCATCATGAGCTGCATATGCAAGTCACCACAGAATGTTATGCTGGTCAACTTTAAGCAAATTGCATGGTGCCGAAAGGCCTCTCACACAGTTTGCAAAGGGTGCTAACAGAAGACATAGACACGTGTTTCGTCCTACCAGGACTCATCAGTATGCCTCGTCTGTTTGACACCCCAGTGGAATGGACCAGCTACCCTTAAGGCAGTGTGCCTTGGATATATTGTGGTGAACCCATTAAAATAAAAAACTATTTTGTATTTTCTTGAAACTTGGCTTCCCAGCCAAATGCCCTTTGGGGTAACCCTTGCCTCAGTGTTTGTGCACAGAGGTTCTTTGTCTTTTAAATAGTTTTTTATTTTAATGGGTTCACCACAATATATCCAAGGCACACTGCCTTAAGGGTAGCTGGTCCATTCCATTGGGGTGTCAAACAGACGAGGCATACTGATGAGTCCTGGTAGGACGAAACACGTGTCTATGTCTTCTGTTAGCACCCTTTGCAAACTGTGTGAGAGGCCTTTCGGCACCATGCAATTCTACTTAAAGTTGGACCAGCATAACATTCTGTGGTGATTTGCATATGCAGCTCATGATGCTTTGCATTGTGGGGGCATGTGTGATTTTGTATTTTATATATATATATATATATATATATGTACACATTAGAGGCAAAAAACTCCATTTAATGCATCAGTTAGGGTTGTTCCACAGCGAGAAAAGTGAGGAAATTCGATGTTAGGGTTGAAACCCCCTTTGCACCCCTCCAGCCCACCCCCAACTGGAATCGGGGTGCGCATTGCGGTCATCAGCCCTAAGTGTCACCCCATCACATGTGGAAAGAAGCTGAGGAATAGGAGAATGGGGTGACAGTTAGGACCGATGACCCCAATGCACACCCGATTCCAGTTGGGGGTGGGCTGAGGTGCAAAGGGGTTTCAACCCAACATCGAATTTCCTCACTTTTGTCGCTGTGGAACAACCCTAACTGATGCATTAAATAGAGTTTTTGCCCCAATTCCCTTCTTTTGAGAATGATAATGAGAAATAGTGAATGTAATGCAGCGGCAGGAGCGCTGGGGTGATGTCTTGTCGCATTGTAACATTGTGCCCGCAAACGCAAATCGTAATGCGCATGGTGACGCAAAGCAAAACAGAAAGAGGAACAGTACTGTAGACAGAAATGTTAAAAACAACGGAAATGCAACCGCAAATGAAAACACAAAGCGTAACGCACATGGTGGCATAAACCTGAACAGTAAGTGAAACGGGTACGGAACTGCAAGCAGAAACGGTAATGGTAAGAGTAATGTAAGCACACAGGCTGTTTTTCCCCAAAAGCTGTATAGAGAAAGACAGTGAGTAGAAAGAATGTATGCAAAATAATGACTCTCGGAACACAAAAATCAGTAGTTGTAACAGTAAATTGCTTATATCTCAGTAACCGTATGACATAGAAAATTAATGTAAAAATCATATGTATTATCATTTTCCTGGCTGGTTTTATACATAGCCTTATGGGGGGCTATAATTTTTTGACAAAAACTCCGTAACTCGCACCGTTTTCGAGATACAGGCCCTCAAAGGCACGGCGAACGCCGTAATGTTATCCTATGGGAAAAAAACAGAAGTTCGGACTGCCATAACTTTGAAACAGTTTAATATTTTTTCATGAAATCTTCGAAAGGCACAACGGGGACACCAGTCTCACGTTCCCTGAAGATTTGGGGCTGGTCACGCAAACTGTGCGACCTGTAGGCGCGACCGTATAATTCCAGGAAAAGCATAAACGCATGCGTAGATCACGCTTAATAACTCCACAGTTGTGTATTCAACCAGTACAAAACTTGGCAGATCCCAAGGCGTATCGGTCTTGATTGTGTATTCCAAATTTCAGGCAAATCCGTCAAATGGTTCAAAGTTATTAAGGTGCAAAAGTTTGGGTTTAACATGTAAATGGCTATCAACCCTAATTCATGGTAGTACTACCGCGCTACCATAGTTAGGTTGAGGAGCCATTTACATGTTAAACCAATATGTATGTTTATACAATGGGGGTGAGAGCTCCCCAGTGATAATAAAGCATGTTATTTCAACCGGAGTGAGATATCTGGTGATGACAACACTGGAGTTAAAATATCTTCCATTCATCACACTCTGACTCACTCACTCCAGCCTGCATACTAAATTGAACTTCTTTACAAGTCTGTTTCTCACTGCTACTTGCAAGTAACTCAATTAACATTCAAAGGACATTCAGCTGTTTTCCACAGTGTTGTGAAACTCCCAACCCTTTACTACATTTTCAAAATATCCTGCATTCTAAATAACAGTGCCTCACACTTTCTGTTTCTCACTGCTACTTGCAAGTAACTCACTTAACATTGCAAAGAACATTTGAAAACCTGCAATCTAAATCACAGTGCCTCACAGTAGCTGTTCCTCACTGCTTGCTGAAAACCAATTTAATTAGTATTGCCAAACACATTCACCTGTTTCTTATAATGTGGGTGACATTCCCAGCCCATTCAGAAAACACTTGAACACACTCAGAACACAAGCAAACAGTGCTCTCAGTATATCCTAGAGGTTAGAGTCATGAGCCTTAAACAAGCTTGTTAAATCGAGCATACCAAACCTGGGTTTGATTCTTACAAACTCCACATCCACACTGTGTGACTCTAAACAAATCATCTCTAAAAACATATTTAGTTACCAAACAATAAAAAAGCACACAGGAAAAACATAACTGTACTTTAGAAGCTTCCCCACATATTGTATGAACCACACATGATAAGATCATAGACATGCATTAAACATGCTCACCCGCATTGTGTTATGCATTGCTCTCACTCGTGCCTTTGGCACTCATGAGTATCCAGCTCACTCTGTAGGAGTGAGTATATTTGTGCATATCACACTCCTACCCATCATGCATCACCTATTTTTATATAATAGTGGCACTATAGTTAGGGTTAAGTACCCCATTGAAGGTTAAAGTGTGAAAATTTGCAGCTTAATAACTTTGCCACTGTATGACGGATTTGCCTGAAATTTGGCAGACACAGAGTGGTACCATAGATCTTTGGATCTGCCAAGTTTTGTAATGGTCAGATATAAGGTTGAGAGTTATAAAGCACCATTCCATAGCACATTTATGCTTTTTTGCACATTCTTTGCTCGCGCCTACAGGTTGCATAGTTTGAGTGACCAGTCCAAAAACTTCAGGGTACATGCAGCCGAGGTCACCGATGTGCCTTTAGAAGACTTTTGTGAAAAAAATATTAAACGGTTCAACAGTTATTCAAAAAACAAGTTTCCCATTATAGTCAATGGGAAAAGTTAACAAAAAGTTCAACAGTGTCGCAAATGTAGATTTTAATGTTGCAAATGACCCCTGTAGTATCGCAAATCTGCCATTTTGTTTTCAGTTACTGATCACAGAAATGCTTGGTATTTAAAATTGGGACCCTCTAGGGTCAGATAAAACAAAAAGATTTAACATATTCCATGTGAACCTACTAAAGAAATGGGTAGAAAGGAAAGATCTCCCTGTGTGTTTTATCCATCCTGAAACCCCTATCAGTGAATTGGACATAGTGTACCAATGCCTAGAAGTGAAGGGTGGCATCAATGATCTTAATATAAACCCTGAACTGTCTAGGCAGCAAAAAGCAGAATTATATACTATGCTGCAATTCTTCGCTAATTATTTTACGGGAATACCTGGTAGGGAGGCAAATATTCATCATAATATAGAAACAACTCAGAAAGAACCTATAAGAGTAAGGCCTTACAGAATTCCAGAGAGGCTAAGACCTGAAGTGGAAAAGGAACTGACAAAAATGCAGCAATTAGGTATTATTGAGCCTTCTCACAGTGATTGGAATTTCCCCATGGTCATTGTAAGCAAAAAGGAGGGTGGGGTTCGGATCTGTCTAGATGTTAGAAAACTAAATGATATATCCAAATTTGATAGTTATCCGATCCCCAGCGTTGATGACATTCTTGATCATTTAGGAAAAGCACAATATATTTCCACCCTTGACCTCACCAAAGGATATTGGCAAATTCCTTTAAGTCCAAAGGACAAGGAGAAAACAGCTTTTAGTACCCCACTTGGCCTATACCAATTTACTGTCATGCCATTTGGACTCCATGGGGCTCCAGCAATTTTTCAACAGCTCATGGACAAACTCCTTTTACCACATTCTGCATATAGTGCTGCTTATATGGATGATGTGGTGATTTCTAGCAACAAATGGTCAGACCATCTACTTCACCTAGCGACCGTATTGAATGTCATTACCTCTGCAGGCTTAACAGTTAACCCAAACAAGTGATCACTGGCCATGAAAGAAACTGAGTATCTAGGCTTTCAAATATGTAGGGGCCTGGTAAAACCCATAAAATCTAAAATTGAGGCTGTAGCAAATAGCCCAAGACCAGTTACTAAAAAGGATGTAAGGTCTTTCTTAGGACTTGCCAGTTATTATAGGTGTTTCATCCCAAATTTTTCTATGATTGCTAACCCTCTTACCGAGTTAACAAAGAAACGTCTGCCTGAAAAGGTGACATCGACACCAGATTGTGAAGAAGCCTTCACAACAATCAAAGCAATATTATGTTCATTCCCAGTTCTACGTTCACCTGACTTTACAGTGCCTTTCCTATTACAAACAGATGCATCAAATTCTGGTATAGGAGCTGTATTATCTCAAATTATAGATGGGGAAGAACATCCTATCATCTATATTAGTAGAAAGCTACATGAAAGAGAAGTCAAATATTCCACCATTGAAAAAGAATGTTTGGCAGTACGCTGGGCCATAGAGACATTAATATTTTACTTATGGGGAGCTGAGTTTGAGCTATGGACAGACCATAACCTGTTGTGTTGGCTTAATGTTATGAAGGACGGTAACCCCCGAATAATGAGATGGTACCTAGCATTACAGTCATATTGTTTCAAAATAAAACATAGGATAGGTAATGAACATAAAAATGCTGATTTCATGTCAAGGTATGGCTATGACCATACTACTACAGACCTCGGGGTAAAGTAGATATAAAATAATGTTAGTTATGCAAATTGACATTTTTGTTTATATAGCAGCAAATAACATTTGTTACTATATGAAAAAAAAAAAAAAAACTGGGACCCCGAGGTGGAGCCTGAGGAGTGGGTAGGCTTCGGCTCCATCTCTTATAATAAGAGATCTGTTCTAAACAATATAAACAAATGACACTGACAATCAGTATCTTTTGTTATTTTGAGGTGGGAGGAGACTGTCAAAGGGTGATCTAGTGTTGTAGGTTTGCTTTGTAATCGACAGATATTGAAGCTGTTAGCCAGAAACCCCCCCCTCTATTGTCCTTGTCTTTATGGGGTTTTTTTGTGTTTTGTGTTTATGCATAGACTGGCCACCTATCCAAATAAGTGTTATTTGTTGTCTCTGTCTATAATGTATTTCTGGCTGACTAAAATAATATTTGCCAAACTACAAAGCAAGATTGTAATTTAAATATGTATGGCCCTTTAAATGGCCATAATGAGACAGGTCACCTCAAGGGTCACTCCAAGCCCAATGGGGCTTAGGATCACTCCTCCATGATCCCCTGAGCTGCTGTGGACACACCTCTGTAGCCTAAGGGACCCGCCTCTCAAACCGCTTCCCCAGCGGTTTCCACCATAAATTGCGTACTGCACCTCCAAGTAGCCAGATGACTGGGACCGCCTGCCATGCCCAAGCCCAGTTGCTGTACCAGGAGCCCGGCCGCAAGTTGGTACCTAGAATCGCTAAAGCCGTATTTTGTCGATAAATCCTTCCAAGCCCCCCGGGGCTTAGGATCGCTCCTCCCAGCTCCCAGCACTGCCACTGACCCACCTCGATAGTCTACGAAACCCGCCTCTGTACCTCCAAGTAGCAGGGTGATGGGGACCGCCCGCTGTGCTCAAGCCCAGTTGCAGGACCAGGAGCCCAGCCGCAAGTTGATACCTAGAGCCGTTAAAGTTGAATCTATCGATAAATCCTTCCAAGCCCTCCGGGGTTTAGGATCACTCCTCCCTGCTCCCAGCACTGCCGCTGACCCACCTCGATAGTCCCTGAAACCCGCCTCTGGAACCACTGGCCAAGCAGTGTCCAGGGGAAGACTGCGCTCTCGCCCTCTATGCATCCTAGTCACAGGGCCGCCCGCAGCACTCACGCCCAGAAACAGTACCAGGAGCCTGGACGCTTGCAAGTACCATGTGCCGCTAAAGCCGTAACAGCGGTAATTTTCCCTCCAAGCCAATTTCTGGGCTTAGGATTCTCTCCTCCTCGCACCCAGTGCTGCCATGGAACCACTGCCGCAGCCTAAAGGGACCCACCCATGGAACCGATCACCTCTCAACTAACACTATAGACTGCACCTTGCCCCTCCCAGGAAGCCTGCTGTTTCAGGGGCTGCCTGCCATGCTCGCACCCAAGAAGCAGAACCATGAGCCCGGTCGCTTGCTGGCACTTTGAGCTGCCAAAGCCGTAATCACTGTTAGGTCCTTTCCCTCTTAGCCCTTATGGCCTCGGATTGCCCCTCCCCTAGCATCTCACCATACTCACCCACTTACTTATCCCCCCCCCAATGTGCTTGTCTGCACTTCTTATTCTGCCTGGTTAACATTGACTAACCCTATCTCTGATACTGTTAACCACACTGCTTGTTGTATACCACACTGAACAATGCTGTATGTATGTACTGACCAGTGATATCTTGCCTAGATCAGTGCCACTGTTATCTCAGCCACATAACCTCTGCTCTACTGTCTAAACATTGTATTGCCTTGCTTATTGTATTGTCTATGTAAAAACACACACAGTATGTATTGTCTTGTACTCTCCTGGGTTGTGCCTGAAAATAGTCACTAGCCGGCTAGTGCACTTACTCAGTTAACAAAAACTAAATAAATAAATAAAAATAAAAAAAAAACCTTTCTCTGCTCAAAACAAGAGTTTTCCACAAGTTTTCATTGTTTTTTTCCTAAAAAAGGCTTTTTCCGTACGTTTTTGTACCCCAGGAGCTTGCGCTGAGTATAGCGCTCCTTCGCGATGGTTTGTTATGAGCTGCATGAACGTGCGCACCTTCGTGCAGCTCGCAAATGCCGCGAACGTTTAAGATAAGCCATTTTAGCTCTGGAACTCACTACAGAGACATTTGCACTGTGTCCTCCTATAATAATGTATTGACTGTCTGTCTAAGTGAAATTCTTGTAATTTTGACCCTTTTTCAGTGTTGGTAGCTGGGAGCTGAAACAGCCAATATAGAGTGGTGTCTTTGTGGACCCTTTTCAGTATCAGCAACAGAGAACTGTCTTTCTAAACCCCTCTTTATTCTGTAAACATTTCCTGTAGTGCTCTACCCTCTAAAAAATTAGGCTACAACAGCCTCCATAGTTCTTTATAACAGTAATATGAAGGAAGGCCAAGAAAGTGTTGTAATACCTGGCAGAAAGTGCAGCAGCTTGTGATTGGCTGTGTTGTGTTCCTTCTCTCTAGGGGCTGGCCGGCCATACTGCTAGTATTCTTATACTTGGGAGGGAGGGACTTACTGTGCAAACATGATGTAAAGACTTCTAAACAAAATACTAATACTTCCATTATTCATATATGCAACTAGAATGTGTTATAATGCTTTGCCTTATGATTATAATGTATAAATAATTGTTTTATTTAAAAAATGGTTCAAAGCAGATGATTGATAGATTTTTCATCCAATGGGTGATTAGTATAGAGTATATATACCCAGCAGTTTAAATGGAAGATCAGTAGCAGTCAGGATGGTGAAGTGAATGCATCTGGAACTAGTGCCCTAGTTAAAGACGTAAAGACTGCTATTCGTGGTTTGTGCCTTTATGTTTGGTATGCCTTGTTATTTAATTTGTCGGACTAAGTTCACCTTGCTTTATTTTTGACATTTTGTCTGGAAGTACTACTAATAAATTTTTAAACGTCACTGAAGATTACAGCCTGCATTGAAGTTCTTCTGTGTACCACCTAGTTCCTTCCACAGGACACAATTCTTTTTTTGTGTTCACCTAGTTGAGCCCTTAGGATGCTAGCCATGTCTTTTTTGGGGTTAAACACCCCAGAAATATGTTTTTGAATTTTTTTTAAAATAATGTTGCAAAGTAGTGTTGCACCTGCAACACTTTCATGATTTTTTTTGCGAAAGTGTCGTGATTTGTGACACTACTTTGTGACACTATGCCCAAAATAACAGGAATTCTTTGCTATCCTGCTGCAAAACAATGGTTTAGTCTTTTGGGGCTGAAATTTGGAGGGAAGACAGCCAACAACCCACAGATGTGATTTTTGGTGGTTTGGTCACAAAATATTAGAGGGCTGCAAAGTTACAGCACTCCGAAATTAATGCTTTTTCCCATTAGGCTAACATTACGATGTCCGCCGCACCTTTCAGGGCCAGTATCTCAGAAACGTTTCGAGGTACGGACTTTTTGTCAGAAAAATACTTAGCCCCCTCACTAGGGGGCTAAGTGCAAAACTAGCCAGGAAAGTCAAAATCATATGACATTTTAATTTTTTTTCTGCGTCGTATGGTTCCTGAGATATAAGCAAATTAGTATTCCAAGTGCTCATTTTCTGCTCTGAGGACCATTATTATGCAACTTTTGCGGAAAAAAAGGGTGTGCTCTTTCTTTACTGTTACACTTACTGTTTCCACTTGCATTTTCATTACCGTTCCCATCTACGCTACCGTGTGCGTTACCCTTTGTGTTTTCATTTGTGCTTGTGTTTGCGTTACTGTTACCATTTGCATTTCCATTACTGTTTCTGTTTGCGTTTCATTTTGCATCACCATGTGCATTACCATTTGCTTTTGCATACATCCTTCCATTTGCATGTGCATTTGTGTTTCCTTTGACCTCATCATTGCTGTTACCATTAGCATTTGTGTTATCAGTTGCAGTAACATGCCCGTGCACATTACCATTTGCGTTTCTGTATGCGCTTGTGTTTGCATTTCCCTTTGTGTTACTGTTCACTTTGGCGTTACTGTTGCTCTTTTTGTAACTGTTTGCATTTCCAATTGCGTTACTGTTACTATTTGCGTCTTCATCACTGTTTTCGTTTCTGTTGCCCTTAGCGTTTGCGTTTTCGGTTGCATTTCCATTGTCAGTTGCGTTACTGTTTCCTTCTGTGGTGCCATTGCCTTAGCTGTTTGCATTTCTATTTGCATTTCTGCAACTGTTTGCATTTTTCTTACCATTTGTGTTTCCATTGGTGATACCATTTACGTTACTGTTTCCGTTAACATTTGCATTTCTGTTGCAGTTAGCGTTTGTGTTACCATTTCCGTTACCATTTCTGTTTTCATTAACATTTGCACTTGCATTTCTCTTACCATTTGCATTACCATTTACCTTTTCATTACCATGTGTGTTACTATTTACGCTTGCGTTACTGTTACAGTTACTATGTGACAAAAAATTCACTATTTATAGTGCTGATTCTCAAAAAGAAGGGAAATTCATGGCAAAAAATCCTTTTAATGAATCAGTTAGGGATGTTCCACAGCGACAAAAGCAAGGAAATTCGATGTTAGGGTTCCCACCCCCCTTGCACCCCACCCCCAGCCCACCCCCACCAACAGGCATTGGGGTGTGCTTTGGGGTTGTCAGTCCTAACTCTCACCCCATTCTCCTATACTGTACCACCTCAGCTTGTTTACAAATGGGATGGGGTAAGAGTTAAAGCTGTGGGACTACCACACCCCTTTGAGAAACAAAAGGGTAAGGGAATCCCATCTCCCCTGGGTCTCAGCAGATATAATCTCCAGATGCCATGCCAGGGACCAGGCTTGGAAAATGCATAGGTCAACAGGCTCCGAGGCTTCTTGGCAACAGTACAGGACCCTCCGTAACAATTGCACCAAAGCCATTAGACAGGCTAAAAAGAATTTCTTCCGCGAGGCCCTCTCATCCAATCTCAAACACCCTTCCAACTTCTGGAAATCAATTAAAATGCTGCTCACCCCCACACAGCCACCTACCCCTACCCTCACCATCCAGGGCAGAAGCGTATCCGAATCAAGTGCAGTTGCCTCAACCTTTAATCACTTTTTTACCAGCTGTGCCAAATCGCTACTGCCAAATACAGTAAGCCTCTCACCCGAGCCAGTACCCCACATGCACAGCCTGCATCCCCCCTCATCCACCAATTTCTCATTCAAACTGGTCTCCCCGCGTGAAGTGCTAGCTGCCCTAAACTCCCTAAACCCCAACAAGGGAAAATGCCCACTCGGTCTGGACGCAAAACTCCTATACCTTTCTGCCCCTGCCTTCGCAGCTCCCCTTGCTGATCTTCTAAACCGCTCCTTCTCCTCTGCACAAATTCCAACATCCTGGAAGGAGGCCATAGTTATACCACTGCCAAAGGGGGGCAACCCAGCCGAGCCGGAACTACCGCCCCATCTCTCTCCTCCTCACCCAGCCAAAGCTGCAGGAAAAAATAGCCCTTGCACAACTCACGATTCTCGATACACCCTCCTTCTTCACCCCTTTCAGTCTGGTTTTGGAAATCACACTCCACCATAACTGCACTCCTCAGACTCACCATGATATCGCCTCCAGCTATGGACAAAGGACACATCACATGGCCATATTCATTGACCTTGCCAAAAGCTTTAGATATCGCTTCACACTAAACATAGCAAAACTTCAAGATGCTGGCCTATCCGATCTATCCTCTGGGCGGTTTCAAAACTACCTCTCTGGGAGGATGCAATCAGTCAAAATTGGCACCCAAGTATCCCCCTCACTCCCAGTCACCATGGGGGTCCCCCAGGGCTCCGTCCTGGGTCCCCTTCTCTTTTCCATATTCCTGAATGACCTCCCTCTATCATGCCCTAACTCTGCAATTCAAATGTACGTGGATGACACTGTACTGTATGCCTCTGGCCCCTCAAATGAATCTCTAATCTCTACCCTCCAGCAGGATTTCAACGCTGTCCAAACCTGGCTTAGCTTCAACCAACTAGTCCTCAATACAAAGAAAACCATATCCCTAACTTTCGGCACTCAGCCTAGAATCTCCAGGCTACCGGCTCTACCCACTTTTCATACACTTGACGGAACCACCCTGGAATCCTGCACCTCCTTTAGGTACCTGGGGGTATGGCTGGATTGTCACCTTGACTTCTCTGTACATATAGACTCCCTCCAGAAAAAACTCCACCCGAAACTTGGAGCCCTATACCGTAACAAAGGGTGTCTAACCACCCCAGTCAGGAGAGAGCTAGTTTACAAAATGATACTCCCAATCTTCGACTATGGCGACATTGTCTACGGAGCAGCCTCTCCAACAACCCTAGCCAACCTGGACCCCCTTTTCCACTCCTTCTGCCATTTTATCCTAGAATGTCCCCCTACCACCCATCACTGCCACCTATATGCTGCCCTAGGTCTCCCCTCACTTCACTCTAGGTGACAGCTCCATGGTGCTAATCTAGTAGCTAAACACTGGTCAAACTCCCTCCCCTCCTATCTCAGTTCCACTCTATCAACCCAACCCTCCCCAGCCTACTCTTTGCGGGGCTCTGACTTGAATCTATTACAAGTCCCTTTCATGCGCACCTCTAAGGGCCAATTGGCCTTCAAATACAGACTGCCCACACTCTGGAATAATCTCCCAGCAGCAATCAGGCAGTCCACCACCACACAAAGGTCATTGTCCAATCTTCTTCACGCCCACTTCTCAGTCTCCTGTAACTGCAACCTGCAGGTCAGACCCACTAAACTGAAGCATCCAAGTGTCACTTAACAGGGGCCCCAGGCATATAATTTCTACTCTTAAATGCCCATACCCACTCTGTCCTCTCTCCCCATGGTCTCTGCTTAAGTTAGGTCTATGGACTCAGACCCCTATAGTATTATGCACTCGGTCTTAAACTTGTAACTAATAAGTAGAGGAGGCAGAATAGCGCAGTGGTCTAAGGCTCTGAGCTGCAAATCTGGTGACATCCAGCAGACCAGATCTGGGTTTGAATCCCACAGCTTCCACTTACATACTGTGTGACCCTGAGCAAGTCACTTAACCTCCTTGTGCTCCCAGGTTGCTCCTGTAAAAAAGCTTTCAGCTTAGTGTGCTATACCTGGTTAAACAACTTAAAAAAAAAGTATGCATAAGTCCTGCCTGTAACATCTCATGGACCTGTTGCCTTACCCATTTTCGCCTGATTGTACCTGATGTATGAATTTAGCCTGTTGTTCCAGATGTATGTATTTCTCTGCCTCTGTTCCTCATCATTGCCTATGTACCAAATGTATTTCATGTACTTTATGCTTTGTAACCCCAGGTCGCATCTGGAAACGATCCAGTTGTATGTATTTCTCTGCCTCTGTTCCTCATCAACATTGCCTATGTTCCTCATCAACATTGCCTATGTACCAATTGTATTTCATGCACTTTATGCTTTGTAACCCCAGGTTGCATCAGGAAACGAGCAGATGTACGCTCAGTATGCTTATCTGGTTAATCTCGTTAATAAATAAATAAATAATAAATAAGACCAATGACCCCAATGCACACCTGATGCCTGTTGGTGGGGGCCGGGGTGCAAGGGGGGTGGGAACCCTAACATCGAATTTTCTCACTTTTGCATTTGTATATATATATATATATATGTACACACACACATATATAATCAAACATGGTAACAGATGGCTGCTAATGACAGCAGTATAGGGCAACAACTCAGGAAAACCAACAATAACAGCAATGTAAACAATTTCAATAAAGGCTATAATTGGTGGAGTAGAACATGCTAGATACAGGCACTGGTCAAGTGAGGGAAGGTCAACACAAAAAATTCCAGCACCACCCACCATAAAACAGACCACAGGCAGAAAATGCTGTATAGCAAAGCAGTTTATTAAGACAAGTGTAAAGTACAAACTCAAGCTGCTGTCATTCACTGAGCATGTACTATATACAGTACGTGCGCATACACTGTTCAGTCAGTGGCTGGCTGTGGTGGTGAGCAATGGGCTGTGCCAGTCACTGGCTGGGTATGGATTGGGGGAGCAAGGTGGTAGGGCACTACTGGATGGGGGGGTGGGGGTCTACTAGACCTCCAGGTATGTTGGGTATTCGTGTCATGGGGGAGCGGGCTCAGGGGGTATGCCTCCCCAGTGGTGACACCAACAAAGCAACCTACCTCGCTGTCAACAAAATCAACAGTTCACCAAAAGGTCACTGTGTTGGTGTGGCTGAGACAGGGCCACACTGTGTCCTGGTCCTGCACCCCCTCCCCAAATCAACTCTGACTCAAAGTTCATTATAATAAGTACGAGGGGTTTGGGAGGCGAAGTTCCCCAACAGAAAAAAGGACCCGGAGACATTCGGGATTTATGTCAACTGCAACTTGCGGGCAACATACAGTGGCATCCTCCAGGATGAAACCCAATTCTGCAGCATTTTAGCACTCTGCAGAATGCTGCAGCAGACCTACTGAATAAAGCAATGTAATTTTAATGGCAAATAGTCCCTTTTTTCATTCAGGAAAATGTGACACTGCCAAGATGAAGTGAATGCCACAGTTTCCTGCATGACATAAGGGACTAATTGCCATTGAAATTACATTGCTTTATTCAGTAGGTCTGCTGCAGCATACTGCAGAGTGCTTTAAAAGTGGGTTTCATCCTGGGAGACGCTACTGTAAATCCCATCGATGTGATGCCAGTCAATGAAAGTGTTGATGAACTAGCATCATAGAACCGCTCAGGGAATTCACTGGACCACCAATGATTAATTAATTTGACAACACAGGGGGATCGGGGCTTTAGGGGGTCCACTAACCTACCAGAGCTATTATCATAGTGATTATAGGTGATTAAGGTTGGGGGGTCCACTAGCCAACCAGGGCTGATTGGATAATAAAATTTTTGGGGTCTGCTAGCCCACCAAGGCAAAATACTTTATATTATGTGTGATCAGGGCAGGGGGGCTGTATGTACTACAGGCAGGACATTGGCGCAACACCCGGAGGACACCAAGGTACACTTACACCAGCCCATAGCTAGTGTAAATGTACTTTTATGGTTGTCCTCCAGCAGTGTTTTGAGAATACAGTTTTAGGTGATGTGGCAGCTTGCATCTGCCGCAAACCTGCTAGCACTATTTTGCACCCCATTTTTTGGCTCTAGGCTGGTGCAATCCCCCTTTGCCGCAAGCGGCCTGTTTGTTGCAGGCTGCTTTTGAGAACAGCCTGGGCGTATTTGTTGGTGCAAGGTGCCACTTGCATCTTTTTTCTTTGACATAGGCACCTTGAGTCCTTGAGGGCTTTCAGAATAGGCCCCTAACAGTCTGTCCAGTCTACCCAAGTTACCTATTTAGCCCAGGGACCTACTGTCCCTCCAGGGTCTTAGCCCACATCATCCTTCCCTCCATTTCCCTTCCAGCTTTTGCCACCCCAAGCAACCACTATGTCCTTCATTCTACCCCAACTGTGCTTGAACCTACCAACAGTTTTACCACACACCACTTCAGCAGACAGAATGTTTCATGACTCCACCACCTTTTCTGTAAAATAATATTTCCTCATCTTCTTTCTGAGCCTCCCTCCTGTTATCTTCCACTTGTGCATGACTGTGAACTAATATTCAAGCTAAATATTCCCCCACAGTTCACCTTATTAATTCCTTTAAGGAACTTCAATCAATCAAATCAATCAAAATCTTTATTTATCCAGGCGGGCACCAGTGAGCAAGGCTCATTTGCAAGGTGGACCTGGTCATGAATACAGCAAAGTACAGTACAGAAGCAGGTATACAAAAAGCAATAATATACAAGGAAGAAAGAGTATATACAGTGTATACAGCACAGTACAAAGTTGAAATAAATAAAAAACAGCATTATTTTACAACTGAAGAAGTCAGCAGATGCACAATCAACCATAGGCATACAGGGGTTATAATCAGAGATCTTTTGAGTGAGGCAGCCGGCAACTACACATATAGGGGAAAGAGGCTGAGTATGGGGTGGTGGGTTAGAGAGGTAAAGAAGAGGAGGGATATATTACTGACGACTGAGGGAAAAATTGGGCTAAAACCACAGAAAGTGACGATGGCTGTCATGTACTTGTTTATTATGATAATGACAGAGGAGGGGTAGATAATTGGGACACTACTATGGATAGGGTGGGACTTTAGCCAGGCTGGAGTGGACAGGGAAGGGTGGGTGCAGCAGGAAGAGTTAATAGGGAAAGAGTGAGAGCCAGGGTTAGAAACATGGCGAGCGTCAGGATGGAAAGGGGGAGTTGCGGAATTAGTGGGCTAGTGGTGAGGAAAAGATTTGCAAGGTGCTTTCATGTAGCGATCGTAGAGTGCCTTGAAGACATTCAGGCTAACAGGGCAGCTCAGCTTCAAGTTCCTTTGTAAACCATTCCACAATGTGGGAAAAGAGAAGCTTAGAGCAGTTTTGCCAAAATGAGTGTTGACCCTTGGAACTTGGAGGGCAATTAGGGAATAGCTCCTTAGAGCATAGGCGCCTAACACACTCTGGGGAATACAATCTGAGACATATGAGGGGAACTTGTTGGTCACCGCTCTGAAGGCCCATAGGGCAGCATTTCAGTTCCTTCTATAGTGAAGGGAGGTCCAGCCTAATGATGACTACAGGGAGCAGTGGTGTGTGGAAAGTGGAAGGCCAGTAATGAACCTGATAGCTCTGTGGTAGAGGGTGTCCAACTTAGCCAGTGCAGAGGCAGTGCAGTGGCTGTAGAACAGGTCCACATAATCTATTAAAGATAGGAAGGTAGCTTGAACCAGTTGAATCTTGGCCTTCTTTGTGAGCAGGTGGCTAATTCTGTAGAATAGTCCTAATCTTTGCCTTAGTTTCTTCTGTAGTTCTTCGAGATGGTCGGTGAAGGAAAGTTTATGATTGAGCCAAACACCTTGATATTTGAATTTAGCTACATACTCTAGTGTTTCTCCAAGAACAGTGGTAATTTATGGGATAGCCCCCCCTCCAGCAGGAATTGCCACATGCAAGGAGGGGGAGAAAAGCATGACTTTTGTCTTTTTTCGCATTGAGAAAAAGCTTTTTGTTTATGAGTTGGTATTGTAGAAGGTTAAATTCAGCTTGGAGGTCTTCACAGGCTGCTTCCGGTGTAGGACGATTCAAGTACAGTACAGTGCCATCTGCGAATAAGTGGATGTTGGCATTTTTGATGGGATCAGTGATGTTGTTAATGTAGACTGCAAAGAGGAGGGGACCAAGGATAGAGGCCTGGGGCATGCCCCTCAGCATAGGTTTTAATAGAGAAAGATCACCTTCAGCTTTAACCTGCTGTTTCCATTCTCCAAGGTAGTCTGCAAACCAGCACATAGATTTATGGTCCAGGCCTAAGGTGCTTAGGGAGGAAAGAAGCAGGCTGTGATCAACTGTGTCAAATGCCTTACTAAGATCAAAGAAAACGGCACAGACATGCTTCTTGTTGTCAAGGTCTAGGAGCAAATCACTGGTCACCTTAGCTAGGGCTGTTATGGTGCTGTGCTTTGCTCTGAATCCAGACTGAACCGGGTTTAATAGGCTTCTGGATTCTAAGTGTACACCTAGATGGCCACCACTAATTTTTCTAGTAATTTAGACAGGATGGGGAGGAGGGAGATCGGTCTGTAATTATTTAGATCGCAGGAGTAACCTGCTTTTAATAGAGGGATGACATGGGCTATTTTCCATTGTGGCAGGAGGCTACCCTGGGAGAGTGACATGTTGAATAGGTGGGTAATTGGCACTGCAAGCACATTGTAGGCACATTTCAGATAGTATGGCTCTATGAAGTCGGAGCCTGCTCCCTTTCTGGTGTCCAGTTGCAGCAGTAGGTCTTCCACCTCTTTTAGAGAGACAGGCAGGAGAGAGAAGGCCTCCTCGGTAGGGGGGGACTTGTGGGTTGGTGGGCCCTGAGCGGTGCAGAGGTCATTGGCAGGGGAAGTATCAAATGCTAGTATTGTCATTGCAAAATGGTTATTGAGGGCTTCCAATATTTCTAATCGGTTAGCGATAACGCTGCCACCGGCCTTAATTTTTGCTGGAATGGAATTACCAGGTGTGTGTCCAGACATGTCTTTTAAAGTTTTCCAGAGCTTTGAAGGATTTCTTGAGGCAGAGGCTAGCTCTGAACAATAGTAAGCAGACTTGGCTGCTCTGACCAACTTGGTGCACTTGTTACGTTCTCTCTTAAAAAGACACCAATTTGAGTCGTTGTTGCTTCTTCTGGCTTTTTTCCATAAAGTATCCCTTTCTAACAGGGAAGCTTTGAGCTTAGGTGAGAACCAATGTCAGGTGCTGCTCCTGACCCGCACCTTAACCAGGGGTGCATGCTTATTTAAAGCCTCACTTAAAATATTGTAAAAAATAGTTTATGCCCTGTTAACTGTTTTGGCTAGGAAGAATTCCTGCCATCGTAGTAATGATTCAAGTCGGACGATGCAAACAAATCGCTGCGCTTTGCACCTCTTGATAGAGAACCCTGCTGCAAACCGTGGGGTTGTGCACGGATCTAATGGGGGTGATTATACAATGATCGCTAATGTCTGAGAAAAATGTTCCAACATGAGAGAACAGATGTGGCTTCCTAACCAAAATTACATCTAAGAAGGAGCTGTTGTTAAGGTTCTTTTTATTTGGGTGAGTAGGCTAGCCAATGAGTTGCACCAGCCCTAGAAGGTCACAAAAGGATTTCAAGGGAGCTGATGCACTTGATAGCCAATCATAGTTCAGGTCACCAAGAATAATGGTTTCCAAGGAACTGAGCCCAGTACGGAACTGAGGTGAGACAGGAGATGAGGCCCGGCAGAAGACGGCCTGTAGCAGCCTATTACACAGAGTGCATTGGAAAGAGAAAGTTCGATCTTTAGGGTCAAGCACTCAAATTCTTTGGGGGAGGATGATGCGTCTATGCATGTGGCTGAGTATTTGTTCCTTACATAAATTGCCACTTCACCTCCTCTTGTTTGCCTATCCACACGGAAGAGAAAATAATTTGGGATATTGATTTCATTGTCTGGGGTGGCTGGCCTAAGCCAGGTCTCAGTGATCACTAGGACGTCAGGTAGGGTGTGGCTCACCCAAGCCTGGATAAGGGTGAACTTTTTCAGCAAACTACAGGCATTAAGATGCATAAAAGACATTCCTTTGATACCTGCCAGGTCTGATGGAGAAGCAAGGGTGTCTAATGGTCCTGGGTTGAGTTCGACATTGCCTGAGCACATTAGTAAAAGAAGCAAGATTCTTTTTAAGGCAGTGAACTGTAATTTGTAAACACTATTTTTGGGGCAATAGGGGAGGCGGTGTTGATGGGTAGGCCTGTACCCACTCCTTAGTGTTATACTGGCCTAGTGTTGCAGCCACTAGTGTCCTGGCAGGAATTTGCCATGAGTAGGAAGTCTCGAGTCTGAATGGAGGAGTAATCTGCAGAGGCAGCTCAGGAGATGTCCCACTCCCCAGAAGAGACAGCTGAGAAGCCCAATGGTCGAGAAAGGCTACCTGAAAGGAGCTGTTGGATGCAGGACAGGGAGAATCGCAAGGGTCATTCCACTTTAGGGAGGGATGAGGGTTCTGAAGAATTGAACTGAGCGCTAGTAAAGCTTGTGACACACTAAGGAACTAGCTATAACTTCCCATGGTAGATCTAAATGCCACAACAGCCAGCAGTAAAAGTCACTAGAAACCTAGACCAATCGGCGATCAGAAGTCATAAGTTCAAAATCTTTTTGTTGGCTGAGAGGCGGTTTTGGCGCTGAACGTACCTGTGGAGCAACTCTTTGCAGATGAGCCAGTGAGGTGGTTCAAGGCTGCAATCCGGTGTGGCAAGATTGATCTGTAGCTTTCATTTCTGTTTCTGGCCCTGCTCCACCAGTACATAATGGGAGTGGGGGCAGGCACTCAAGTCTTGCAGCCTTAGTGGATGAGCATGGTTCAGCCTGAGAAATGGGCAGAAAAACACTGGGGATGGTCCTCAGAAAGAGAGGTATCACAGGTCCACTAGAGCAGAATAGGATGTAGAAAATATAATATGTTTCCTCTTTAACAGAAAAGGATTTGTTTGAACTTGAAGTTCTCTATCACCCTTCCCCTCTCCCTTCTGGTCTCCACAAAGTACATGTTCAGTGCCTTGAGGCACTCCTTATGGGAACTACCATGTTGGCTCTGAATCATTTTTGTTACCCTGTGCTGCACCATCACCAGTCTTTGTCTATCCTTTCTGAGGTGAGGACTCCAGAACTGGATGCAATACTCCAGGTGAGGCCTCACTAAGGATCTATATAGGGGAAGCAGTACATCTTCCCTTGTGCTATCAAAACTTTGCCAGATACATCCCAGCATCCTATTTGCATGCCTATATGTCTTGTTGCACTGACTTGATAGTTTTCAGGGGTCACTGATGTTGATGCCAAGGTCTCATTCCTCAGTCATAGTGCTACGTCTCAGCCCATTCATCCAATACACTGTCCTGGGGTTCTTGTTCCCTAGCTGCATTAATTGCACTTTTTAACAATGAATTTCAACTACCAAACCCTAGACCACTCCTCTAGTTTTCATATGCACTTTGCATTTCCCTTATGTCACTCATCACTATCCACCTCCCACAGAGCTTAGTGTCATCTGAAAAGAGACACAGCTTGCTCCAGATACCCTCACCAATGTCGTTAACAAACATATTGAAGAGCACTGGTCCCAGAACAGATCACAGTATTACCCCACTCATGGCTTTCCTCTCTGCTGCCTTGACCCTATTAACTACAACCCTCTGCTGCCTCCCCTTTAGCCAGTTACCTACCCAGTTTACTATGACCTTAGCAACACCCAGATCCTCCATCTTCTTCAACAAATGTCTGTGATGCACCAAATCGAAGGCTTTGCTGAAGTCGAAGTAGAGCAAATCCACAGCATGGCCCCTATACAATTCCCTCATCACCCAGTCAAAGAAAACTACCGGGTTAGTCTGACAAGACCTCCCTGCCACAAATCCATGTTGTTTACTGTTCTGGATCCCTTGCTTTCCAAGTAGTTCATGAGGTCCTTTTTGACCAGTGACTCCATCAGCTTCCCTACAATAGAAGTAAGACTGACAGACCTGTAGTTTCCCACATGTTCCTTGTTACCAACATATGGAACAGAGCTATGTCCACTACCCTCCAATCCTTCAGAACTACTTCAGCTAGTTCTGGTACCAACTTCCTAAGTATCCTCAGATGCAGTCCATCTGGTCCCAGTGCCTTACCTATTTTTAGTGCTGTCAGCCCTTTCTGGATCCTTTCACTTGTAAGTATTGGCTGCCTCATCTCCAGGACCCCCTTAGGGGCCATTTTGATTCAACTATCTGGCAAGGCTGCACAGTTCTCCTTAAAGAAATCTGAGCTAAAGTAATCATTAAGGATGACGGCCTTTTTCCCATCCTTCTCTATCTCCTCTCTGCTAACCTTATGATTCCCCATCCTTTCTTCTTTTTTGTCGCTAATTTATCAGAACTGTTTTTCTCCATTTGTGACCCCCACTGCAATATGCAGCTACGTGTCTGCTTTTACCTCCCTAACCGCCCTCTTTGCCTCCTTACTTTTCAGTATGTATTCTCCCTATTCCTCCTGCCCCTATTTTTCTTTATATACTGGGTTATGAATGGAAGAAGGCACATCTGCCAATATTAACCATCTACCCACACTAGCGGGTCCAAATACATCCCCTATTCAATAGATATTTATCCAGTTGTTTCTTAACCATATTCAGGGTATTACATTCCACTATTCTACTTGGGAATTTATTCCAAAGTCTACAAGCTCTCTGTGTGAAGATGTTAAATCTCACGTTTTTCTTTGAGGTGTCAAGCTTTATTTGTTGTTTATGGGTCCTTAACCCACCTGTTTTTTGTTGTATTTTAATGTCCAAATCTTGCATTACATCTTATTACTGCAAAATTTTATACATTAACAATAAATCTCCTCTCAATCTCCTATTTTTGAAACTAAGCAAATTTGATTTTTGTAACCTATTTTTATAATTTAGCTGATTCCAGCGACCTACAATCTTTGTCATCCTATGCTGAATCCCCTCCATTTTATTTATTTCCCCCCTATAGTAGGGGCTCCACAATGGGGACCCATATTCCAAGTATGGTCTTACACATATCCCATATAGTGGAAGTATAAATGATGCTAACCTGCTTGAAAATGATCTCTTAATGTTTCTAACCATATAATTTGCTTTCCTAATGATACTTGAACTCTCTCTGTGTCTTTTACTCTGTAAAATTCAGATGCTGATCAATAATAATTCCACAGTCCCTCTCAAATTCGACAGTCTTAATTATTTCCTCATTTAATAAGTACTCCTGTTTTTTGTTTAGTTTACCCATGTGTAAAAATGAACATTTATCCACAGTAAAATGCATTTTATTACCCTTTGCCCATGCTTCTACTTTTTTCAAATCCTGTGTCAACTGTTCCACACCTTTAACTGTATCGACTGGACCTCCTAGTTTCACATCATCTGCAAATTTAACTATCCAACTATTTACGTTTTTATGTAAATTGCTACTATATATGGAAAACAGCATGGATCCCAGGACAGACCCCTGGGGCACCCCACTGGTCACCTCCCCTCCTCTGATGTACAACCCCTAATTCTAACCCTCTGCCTCCTACCAGTCAGCCAGTTCCCAAGCCACACTACTAGCTTTGAATCAAACCCAGCATTATTAATTTACTGATCAACAAGTCACAAGGTGCCTTATCGAAGGCATTTTGGAAATCAAGCATTATTATATCCGTTTCCCTAGTTTCACTTATGCATTTATTAACCTTAATTATAGAAACTCATCTGGTTTGTTATGTATGACCTATTTTGTCTGAAACCATGCTGCGTTTTATCACAGTAGTCAATGATATATAAATTTTCTTCCAATTTGTTCTTAAGAAAGGTTTCTGCTAACTTACAACTAATCGAGGTCAGACTGATAGGTCTATAATTTGAACATACTGATCTGCTTCCCTTTTTAAATAATGGAATAACAATAGCATGACACCAGTCATCCTGCACTAATCCTGTACTAAAGGAAGAGTTGAATAAGTAGGTTAAAGGTTCTACAATAGTTTTAATTATTTCTTTTAACAATCTTGGATGAATCAAATCAGGCCCTGCTGCCTTGTTTGTTTTTATTTTATTTACCATCTCCAAAACTTTCTTCTGACTAACCTCCAAATCAAGAACTTTTCCATTGTTATTATTCTTGATCATCTGACTGGGCTTTTTAAAAGAGAAAACAGAACAAAATAAATTGTTAAATCTATTGGCCTTATCAATAGGATCCATCAAAACATTCCCCTTATGTGTTAATGGACCTACATTCGTACTTGCTTTATTATGACTATTAATATATGCAACAAAACTCTTCCCCCAGCTTTCCTATATGCAATATTAAATTAAATTTTTAATCTTTCTTGTCTGATGATTTTTTTAATTTTTTTACTTCTGATTTATATGTATAAATTGCTACAGAAGTTTGATATCTTTTGATTTGCCTATAGGCATTTATTTTCTTACTAATCTGTCTTAAAACCCTACTGGTGCACCATGGAGGGAGTTTCCCTATTTAACTATATACTTTTTTATTTGGTACATATTTGTTTTCTACCTCCCAAAGCTTCTTTTGGAATCTATGCCATATTTACAAGGTGTCTTTGTTCTGAAAGTCATATTCCCATTTCCATGATTTTAGCTCATTATTGATTTTATTAAAATTAACTCTATTATAATTCTTTGAAACTGTCTTTCCCATAATTTTATCTATTTCTTGTTTATATACTGTATACATGCCACTAATTTATGATCACTTCCCCCCAAATTATCTGTTAGAGTAATGTTACCCACTCTATCCTCAGTGTTGGTTATTAGCAAATCTAAGATATTATTTCCTCTTGTTGGTTTGAGGATCATTTGTTGTAACCCAGCTGTGGACAAAGTATCCAAGAATAGACTCTCCATCCCACCATGAGCTGTAATACTCATCCAATTTATATTCGGGTAGTTAAAATTACCCATAATTAACACCTCCCCCTTTTCAGACATCTCAACTAACTGTTGGTTAATTGCATCTGATATTATTGTGCTTAAATTTGGAGCCCTATAAACAATACCTATGTGTAGTTTTTTTGCATATTTGGTTTTGGCTGCCACCCATAGAGATTCAATATCCAGATTTGTTGTATTTACTAAATAACTCTGAAATGTATCCCTAATGTAAACTGCAACACCATCACCTTTCTTATTCTGTCTGTCCTTTGTATATAACCTGTATCCCTCACTATTTTTATTCCAATTAAAATTGTTATCCCACCAAGTCTCTGATACCATACAGACATCAATATTTTCCTTACTTAATAATATGTCCGATTCTGCTTTCTTCAGGCAATTCAAACTGTGAGCATTCAAAGCCCAAATGTTTAATTCTCCTTTTCTAATTTTGTGCTCCCAGATACCCTTAGATGTTTTCATGAACCCCTTTAATAGATTCCCATCACTCCCAAGTCTCCCCCCTATTTTTTTAGTTTAAACAGTTATTCACCACATGTTTTAATCTAGCACCAAGTTTCCTACCGCCCAGTTTATTTAAGTGCAAGCCATCCCTACTATAATATTGGTCTTTATTTACAAAGCCCTCCCAATGTGTAACACATCCCACTCCTTCATGCAATGCCCAAAGCCTCACCCAATTATTAATAGATTTAATTTTAGTTGTTCTATTTTCATTTGCCCTTCGGACTGGTAAGATTTCTGACAAAAACAGTTTACTGTTCAATCTATGCACTTCATTTTTAATGGCCTTAAATTCCTCTACTATATCAGGTACACTCTGGTAGGGAATGTTGTTTGTACCCAAATGTAAAATTAACGTAGAAGACTTGTCCCTATCTTTGACTACATCTGTCAACATTGGTGTAATATCACCTATTTTAGCTCCTGGAAAATAACCAGTAGTAACCCTTTCTTTATTGCCTTTTGAAGTATACCTTTCTGTATATTTAAGTATGAAATTATAGACCTGTTGAAACGTATTTCCTGCTTGCTCCATGTCAACCGGATACTCTCCCAGTACTCCATCTAAACTAGGAGTGCTCACTGTCCCTGGTTCAAGATCATTGTCCAAGGATCTAATTCCACTATCTTCATTTTGTGAAACTGCAGGACACATAGCAAGGGGCTCATCATCTGATGATTCAGATTGGTGTGCCCCAGCATCTGTCTCTCCTCCTGCTGCTTGTACATTTGCAGCATCCCCATTTTTTAATGTTCTGCCTAGATTAACTGATTATTTCCCTGAACTGCTGTACACTGATGTCCACTGCATTTTCAGCAGTGACTACCTCCCTATTAACTCTAAACTATCCACATTCTCTTCATCTATATCAATTAGAGAGGCATAACTGTTTTGAAGGACAGTGTGCCATGCCATTGCTCTATTTTCTAGTTTCAACCATCCAGGAACAATCATCTTCACTATCTCTGGTTCTTTTTCTATTTTTCCTATTGCTCCCGATGCTTGATGTACATATACTAATGGTTTCCTAATTAGACTCACTTACAGCCTGAACCTCCCCTCTAGCCTCCTCCTCTATAATTTGAGTGTCATCAACTTTAATAAACTCTTGTTGTCCATGTGTGATTAATTGCATTTCTAAGTACAATATTCTACTTTGTAACTCCCTGATTAGTGTATATTATGCACAGGTATAAATCAAAACTTCATTTGTGGCTTCTGTATTCAGTTTGTTACATATATTGCATTTAATAGCCAAAGTACCATTTTGTAGCATCACTATGTTAGAGTCCATTTCCCCATTGCCTCTCATTTAGTGACCTGTACTTACTACTGCTGTAGCCGCTATACCGGCTATCCCAGCGGACACCGGCAGACACAATCAGTTGCCATTGCTGTTCCGCCTTTGCTGTGCATGCCGATGCTGAGCTTGCTGATGCTAGCTAGGAAGGGGAACTTATAGTGGGGGAACCGGAAGCAGCATTCAGCTGGTGTCCAGTTTCCTTGCTACAACGAAAACCATCAACAGGTTAAAATAACTATTCTGGTGCCCTTAAAAGATTACTGAATCCATCCAGGCTCCATAAAATTAAATAACAGTGCTCAAATATGAGTGTGTTTAACCTGTGTCTCTCGAGGACTTCCTGGTCTCTCTCTATCTCTCTCTTTCTCTCTCTCTGTCTCCTTAGCAATGCCCCAACAAAGCTGGATGTCCTCTTACACTCCTCGAGTAACAAAGTGCAGCCTTTTGCCAGAAACACTCCCAAATAACTGCCGCTCCTTCTGCAGCTGGTGTCAGTGTGAAAATAACAGACTACTTAGCGCTCACTCTTTGGTAGTGGGGTTACCAGGAGCAGTGTTCAGCTGGTGTCCGGTTTCCTCGCTACAATGAAAGCCACCAACAGGTTAAAATAATGATTCTGGTGCCCTTAAAAGATCACCGAATCCATTCAGGTTCCATAAAATTAAATAACAGCACTCAGATTTGCCACTTTAGTGTGTTTCACCTGTCCCTCTCGAGGACTTCCTGGTGTCTCTCTCTCTCTCCATCTCCTTGGCAACACCCCAACAAAGCTGGAAGTCCCCTTACACTCCTCAAGTGAGTTACAAAGTGCAGCCTTTTGCCAGAAACACTCTCAAATAGCTGACGCTCCTGCTGCACTTGATGTCAGTGTGAAAATAATGGACTGCACAGCGCTCAGTCTTTAGTAGCGGGGGAACTGGAAGCAGCGTTCAGCTGGCGTCCGGTTTCCTTGCTATAACAAAAGCCACCAACAGGTTAAAATAACAATTCTGGTACCCTTAAAAGATCACTAAATCTGTCCATGATCTGTAAAATTAAATAACAGTGCTCAAATTTGCCACTTTAGTGTGTTTCACGTGTCCCTCCTGAGAACTTCCTGGTCTCTCTCTCTCTGTCTCCTTAGCAACGCCCCAACAAAGCTGGATGTCCTCTTACACTCCTCGAGTGAGTTACAAAGCACAGCCTTTTGCCAGAAACACTCCCAAATAGCTGCAGCTCCTTATGCAGCTGGTGTCAGAAGGCCTTTTTCTTTGCCTTCACCACTTCCTGGATTCTTGCCAAGAGCAAGAATTACAGTATAACTGTCTCTTGAACCTGTTCTTTTTGATTACCATTCTCATGCACAATATACATGCCTTAAGAATTGCTACCTTAATTACTCCCATAACTCATTCAGCCCCCCCCATGTTATGCACCTGACTGTTTCCTTAACCAGCTCCCTCAGCCTGTTGAAGACTACCCTTCTGAAATCCAGGACTTCAGCTCTTGATTAGGGTTTCTCAGACCTACGAGCAAGTTCAATCCAAATAGAATTATGGTTGCTGTTCCCCAGTGGCTTCCCTATTCTGATAGCTCCTATCACCTCTGAGTTGGTGAGCACTACATAGAGAATTGCACTCTGCCTGGTGCATTCCTTAACTAGCTGTACCAGCAGACAGTCCGCATGGCTTTTCATCATGTCATGTTCTCTGTTATGTCTGTGTTATGTTTATTTCTCTTACTGTAGAAGAAATGAAAGTTTAACACAAGCAATTGTTTTTGAGGAGGTGAGGGAGACAGTGAAGCTTAGCAGCAGCCATGCAAACTGCTACCTACTTTTTAGACAACCGCAACTTCCTGCTTTGAACCTGTCTCTTCTTCCTTTAGCCCACACAACAGTTCTGCAGACAGAAAATCTTTGTGGTATTAGCATAGTGGTTTGCACATAACAACTCTGCAAAACCTCCAAACCTCCATACTGCACAATTTATTGTGACTAATATTATATGGATAGGACTGAGAATATTAGTGCAGGATGAAGCAGATATACAGGGAACACCTAGATGTGGGAAGTTTTCTCTGTAAAATTGTAAATGTAAAAATAATATTTTCACTCTGCTTCATAATAGGATTTTCTTCACAGGGTTGTTATTAAAATACATGTAGATTAACAAAATAGCAATCAAAGAGTATGAACAATTACAAAAATGGTCAATATATTGAGTGGTACTTTGCACTGAACAAATGCTGAGTTTGAAAATGCCTTACCTGGGGCTGCCTTTTCAGAACTGATAGCTGATGGGTTAAACAGAGGATCCAAAAAGTGTAAGGTCAAACATCTCTAATCCATTCTTTTTGTTTTGTTTTGTTTTGTTTTTTGCTTCTTGCCTGCCCCACTACTCCAGTTCCCACTCCATCAGGCCTCTTATGGTCTCCACTACCCACTGTACTCACCTCCTGCCATCAGTATCCACCACCAGGGTCTCTGGGTTGTCCATCATCCCGCTGTTGTGGTGCATCCTTGAATTAAGTGCCAACTGATGCAAGGCTGAGTTAAGAGCTTCCTATGTTGGTACAACAGCTGGAGCATATAATTGTCATGCTGAAGGGTCAGGTGGTATGAAAGAAACATGAGGGCCATCATCCGGCACACTGGAATGGGGCATTTTCCCATTCACTCCTCTCTCTTCTTTTTGCCTCCACTCTTGAGAGTGTGCACAAACACCATAGCATTCTTGGGGAATGTTATGCAATGTGTGAGCACCCATTCCACTTGAGCACTTTAAACAAGCCCACATCAGGTGCTACATAAAGACTGATGCATCATTCAATACCTCCTGTGGATGAGTGTCCTCATGGCAATCCATGCGGTACCTTAACTAAAGTAGCTTAAGACCCAGCAATAATCACAAGGAGTACTGTGTATAGTTCTTTAACTGAAGGTAGAATCCAGAAAACAAATGGCAAACTATCACTGTGGGCCTGGAACGTGAGTCTTACTACTTATTAGGGCTGGTGGATTGTTCCTCTGCTAATCAGTCCCCCTCGGGCTCGGGTAAATACAGACTTTGCTAAATAAGTCTGGTTCTGGTTCTGGGTCTGTGGCTAAGCATTACAGACTGTATCAGTGTTTTTCACACTGTTTTTCTGATTGTCTGGTATCTGACAATACAGACCGGTGTTTAGCTGATTACACAAAAAAACCTAAAAAAAGTGAAAAGGGGCTATAAGGGCGCAATAGAATGTTTCCCTTTCAAACAGATTTGAGGTTTTGGTAAATACCACTGGAAATAATGACAAAGAATCTGAAAACAAATTAAGAAACAGAGTTTGCAAGATAATGGTAATCAGGGATTCCAGCATTAAATAAACTGATACCACCATTTGTGCAGGAGACAAATCAAACTCAAATGTAGTGTGTCTACCAGGTGATAGGGTTAAATATATCTCACTTAAAAAGGACAGATTAATTACAACAGAGATTACAGCTGTATTACTGCATGGTAAATGACGTTGGTAAGGAACATGAGAAAGACATCTGTTTGGATTTACTAGAGCTTGGTAAAAGCATTAAAACTAAAGGGTTCAGAGTTGCAATATCAAGTGTTCTTTATATTCCTAGGGTGTGCCTTGAGAAAAATTGTACCATCAAATTAATAAACACCAGACTATCAACTGGTACAAAAAAGAAAACATTATCTTTTTAGACAACAGTATTTTTTAACCCCCAAGAGCAATTTGTATGCTAAGGATGGTTTGCATTTAAATACAAGCTCTAAAATAGAGAAACACGTCAGGTCATTTTTAGGGCTGGCTGGTTATTATCGGAGATTTGTTCCCAACTTTGCTGAGTTAGCTACTCCCCTCACTGAACTTGCGAAAAATAGGTACCCAAATATTGTGAAATGGACCTCAGAGTGTGATGAAGCTTTTCAAGCCATTAAGGCTGCATTAGGTTCAGCCCCTGTTTTAAGGAACCCAGACTTTGAGCAACAGTTTTTGTTACAAACATATGCATCAGAGGTAGGCCTAGGTGCAGGCCTCAGTCAAAATGTAGATGGGATGGAACATCCTATTCTGTACATAGGTAGGAAGCTGCATGACAGAGAAAAAAGGTACTCCACCATTGAAAAGGAATGTTTAGCAGCAAAGTGGGCCATGGAGTCCCTTAAGTTTTATTTATTAGGAACTGACTTTGTACTTATAACAGATCATAATCCACTCTGTTGGCTTAACCAAATGAAAGATAAAAATTCCAGAATCACAAGGTGGTACCTGGCACTACAGCCATTTAAATTCAAGGTGATACACAAATCTAGTAAAGAGAATAGCAATGCCGATTTTCTGTCAAGCTATAGAACAGAAATTGAGGGTTCTGAAGGCTGAAATCAAATGTATGAGTTTAAACTTTACTGTTTGCTGTACTGTTATAGAAAAAAAGATACTGCACATGTGCTAAATTTCTGAAAGTTAGAAGCTAATGTTAGAGAATTAATAGAAAGTTCTTAAGGAGGGGGTGTATGTGACAGGGTTGAATAGGACCCTGTCCCAATTGTTATGGAGAGTTTGAATGCAGGTCTCTGTTCTGTTCTTTCATTTCCTGTCTCTTGCCTGTCTGGTTGCGCAACCAAATTTTATCATGATACCTAGGATTTGATCACCCCGACAGTCTCGCAATTCTTTGCCTCTCACTGTCTCTCTACCCTCACTTGCTGTTATGTCTTTTCCTCCCTTGCATACCTGATGGTATAAAAATATATGCAAATCATTATGTGGAAATGTAACTTGATATTGGGATCCCTTTGTTTAGAAATTATATAGTGTTACTGTTGAAATGTATATAATTATAGTTTGAGGTGATTGCAAAGCTATTTGGAACTCGAGTGGTTAACCTGAAGTGCAATTTTTAAGCCTTTTTCAGAAGCTATGGAGAAAGGGACCTCAGTTCTGGGACACTGTGTTCTGGCTGCCCCTGCCTGAAATATACAAGAACATTTTAGATGAAAACAGGATTCTTGTTAAGAAGAGGGGTTGCAAGGAGTTATAAAAACAGAACTGCAATTGCTTGCAAGAGACACAGAGATTGAAGAAAAGCTCAGATGGATCTTCTCTGTTTATTCTGCCTTTGTAAACAGTTATACCGAACAAGTTTATATTTTTTATGTTACTGCTAGTACTAATAAACACTTTTTGAGAATTCTACAGCTGCTCCTGCTTTTTCCTATGCTTCCTGGCCTGTGCCTCAATGAGAAGGTGCAAGGCTATGCACTTCAGAGCAAGGAACGAAGGAGCTACCAGTTGGAGTGGGTTCAGACAGAGGTCACAGAGGAGGAGAAGGACCTGGGGTGATCATAATGGGTAACATGAACAACTCAGCTCAGTGCAGAAAGGTGACAGCTAAGATCAACAAAATGCTGGGGTGCATTGTGAGAGGAAGCTCATCCAGAAATACAGATGTAATCCTGCCACTGTACAGGTCACTAGTCAGGCCACATTTGGAGTACTGTGTGCAGTTCGGGTGTCCCTTTCTGAAGACGGATATCAGATTGCTGGAGGGGGTGCAGAATAGGGCAACTAAATACAAAATCACACATGTCCCCACAATGCAATAGGGCAACTAAGGGCAATAGGGCAACTGCAATAGGGCAACTAAGATGATCCAGGGTCCGGAGTGCAAAACCTATGAGGACAGGCTGACTGAGTTGAATATGTACACCCTGGAGGAGAGGAGAGAACCAGGGGGGATATGATTGAAACCATTAAATATTTGAAGGGGATTAACAAAATGGGCACAGGAGGATATTTAAGCTGAGGAGAGAAAGGGACACCCGAGGGCATGGTCTCAGGTTGAAGAGTGGAAGATATCGGAGAGAAATGAGGAGGCATTTTTCACAGAGAGGATGGTGGAGAAATGGAACACTCTACATGAGGAGGTGATATCCTGTAGCAAAGTGGGCAGTTTTAAAAGGACATGGGACAGGGTGTGAGGGGGGATAAAAGTAAGGGGGAGAGGAGGGAGAGCAACTGTAATATAAGGGTGCTAGCTGCGCATTAGAGCAGACTAACTTGATAGACTGTAAGGCCTGTTTCTGCTGGCAGATTTGTATGTCCATATGTTCGTATGTTTCACATTTTATTCTATGCACTGTTATAGCAATCAATTCAACAGAACCGGGGGCCATCATATACATGAAGTTACTGTACCTTAATTGCAGACACTGCTGAGACAACTATATGTTGTGACCAGGTGGAAGATAAACACAATGTTGAGACATGTTTAGGAAGACATTTGATGTGTTTAATTGATTTTTTTAGAGATTGCTATACAGTATACACACACACAATTAGTATAATATAAAAGTGCATATACCCAAATGTCAATGCAAATCTTACACATTTCATTACAAGTTGTTCTCTTGAAGGAAGATCTTACTGTACAAGGCCTAAAAATAGGCATTAGGCAAAAGCAAACTGGGGTAGGGTATTGAGGGTATTACATAGTTTATCTTTTTTTGCTGCTCCACCCCAGGCACACACTTTGGCCCCTATGCACTAATGGGGTGGGGGTGCATGGAATCCACATGTACCCCACCCATGTAGCTGTGTACCCATGGACAGGTGCACACTGGTGGTATGCACAACCTCCAACCACCTGTCTGTGGCCCTGCACCCCCAGCACGCAGGAGCATGGAGGCCAGATATGTGGACTGGGTGGGCATCCAATAGGATGCCTGATCCAGACTACTGGTGGATCTATTGCACCTGCTAGCAAGGAGATATGACTGCCACCATGCAATGTGCATAAACAAAGATTCGGGATGGCGCCCGGTCGGCCTTCCCCAGACCACCATTTGCTGTCTGTGGTCTGGGGCAGGATGGTGTGGGGGATGGTAGTCCCTGCCTGTCTGTCGGTGCCCAGGTGAGGCAACATCCCAGTGGGCATGCAGAACTTATGGCAGGGGTCCCCCCTGCGTACTGTGTGCCCCCCACACCCTGCGCTCCGTGACTCTGTGACTGTCATAGAGTGCGGGCATGCCCCCTTCTCTCCCCAACTGCATTGCCTGCTGCGCAGCCTGGCAGTGGGGCTGCATGCTCCATAGGTGAATCCTGCAGCTGGCCGCGCAGGTGGTGCAATGCATGTGGAGTGGTTGTACAGCCCAGATACGAGCGCATGGCCACTCTGCCTCATTAGTGCATAGGGCCCAATGTGAAAATCAACAACCCATTGATATGAAGCAACAGGAATTAGTTAGTACAAGTAAAGAAACAAGTGGAAGACTGAGTAAGTGGGTAGACAAGCATGAGTATGGCAAGTCAAATAACATTTAAAAAAGTCTCACTATTAGAATTCATTTTTCACAAATGCGTCTGCACAGCTGACAGTTTTGTAAAAAAAATAATAACAATGGGAGTAGTAGTTAAAAGTGTAGTAAAAAAGTTTATTTTTAACCAGGAATCAGATCTTACTTTTACATCTTTAGGTCCAAGGCCTTTTTTCAAGATGGTCCTGACAAGTGCATTTCAAGTTACTTAAATAACACATTGTGTACCCAAAATACATTATTATCAACAATTGACAAGTTTAAAAACATATTCACAAATACTCTAAAACATGAACAACAAATAATAGCATTGGTTTCTTTACCTAACCCCCAGGCCTCCGCTTTATTATTTCACCCATTGCACATGCATCTAACTCTCAGTTCCTCTGTTAAAAACTTCATAAACAAAGAAGGTTTATAATCAATTTTTGTTTGAATATGGTTTCTCAAAAGATGATTTGAGGCATAAACTGCCTTGAATGTCATTCAAGTAAAGGAATTCTTTACTTTTGGCCTATAAGGTATTTCTTTAGTGTTTCTTAACTGGTGTTTATGGTTGATAGTGGTTCCCTCTATTTCATCCATTAAATATTTAAGGTCTCCTGTCTTTAAAAGTGTGTATGTGTAAGAGACCCCAATTAATTTTCTCCTGTTTTCAAGCATTAGCCATCCTAAGTTTTGATACATTTCACAAATGTGAGTTCTAAAGTCACACCGAAGAATAAATCTGGCTACATTGTTGTAGGTAACATCTACCTTTTTTAAAAAAGAGTTGGTAGCCAATCCATATATATGGCTACCATAGTCTAGGAACTGATAACTGATTTACAATTGTTTTTCGCATTTTTATGTCTGTACAAAAGCTGTTCCTTCAAAATGCCCCAAGTTTCTTGTTTATTTTATTCATCATATCAGTTATGTATACATCCAATTTAAGTTCCTGATCTACCCACATCCCCAGATATTTATAGTGGAGGACCTGTTCTAGAACTTCATGTTTTGATGTAATTATATTTATCCCTTGTTTTAGGTACATTTTTCCCTTCCTTAGTAACTTAAAGACCATTGTTTTTGTTTTTTTACTATTTAATACTAACTAGTTTTCTAGTCCCAGGAAATCAACTTGAAGTCCCCTTTCTACCTCACTGATGTTTTCCCCATGGACAAGTAGGACTGTATCGTCCGCATATAGTTTAATTCTGGTTTGGGTTGCAATTTTCACCAGGTCATTCACATAAAACAAAAACAGGGTCGGGCCCAATGTGGACCCTTGGGGTACACCTCTGATTAGTTTAATCTGTTTTGAAATAGTGTCCTCAACTTGTACCTGTTCAGTTCTCTCTGTTAGATAGGATGAGAACCAACCTATTGATTCAGAGTCCACACCAAGGGACTCTAGTTTCTGAAGTAAAACCCTGTGGTCCACAGTGACAAAGGCTTTAGACAAGTCCACAAACACTGTGCCACCACCCTGCCCTCCTCTAACTGAGAAGAGACAAGATCTGGGAGTCATTCCACATATGTCCATAGGTGCCACGCATGCAGGTGGAGGGATTTGAGGCCCAGATGCACCAGTTTGCCCTGCTCTTGAGACAGATGATCATGGTAGAGAAGCCAAGGTACTGGGTGTTCCATCAATAGCTGTTGAAGCAGAGGGAACCAAATCTGATGAGGCCAAAGAGGGGCTATTAGAATCATGTGAGCCCCTTCCACCTGTAGCTTCAGGAGAACCCTCTGAAGCACTGAGAAGGGAGGAAAGGTGTACAAGAACCTCACTGTCCCACAAAGAGACAGCACATCTCACCAGAAAACACCATGCCTGGGAATGAGCAAGCAAAAATTGGGTAGTTTTGCATTGGATGGGGAGACGAAGAGGTCTATCTCTGGCCAACCCCACAGGTCGAATAAGCTTTCGACCACTTCTTGATTTAGCTCCCACTTGTGAGCCCTGACAGTGGTGTGGCTGACACTGTCTGCTAGGATGTTGCTGATGCCCAGCACATGGACAGCAGTTAGGCAGAGGTCATGCTGGACTGCCCAGTACCAGACTCACATCGCCTCCTGGCATAAAGGGTACGAGCCGGTGCCTCCCTGTTTGTTCAGGTACCAGACCACAGACATATTGTTGGTTTAAACCAGGTGTGTCCCCAGACATAGAAGAGGCTGGAAGGCCCAGAGGGCATACAGCACTGTCCTCATTTCTAACACATTGATGTGTAGAGATGCTTCCAGCTGAGAACATGTTCCCTGGGTCTCATGGTCTCCTAGGTGGGCTCCCCAGCCTTGACATGAAGCATCCATTGTAAGGGTGATGGTAGGAGCAGGGGGTTGAAAGGGGAACCCCCATGGAGAGACTGGACAACTCCTGCCACCAAAGAAGATCCTTCTTCATGTACCCAGACACTAGGACCCTGTGGTCCAGGTTGTCCAGCTGCTGATCCCATTGGACACGAAGAGTCCATTGGGTCACCCTCATATGCAGTCTGGCTAGAGTAACTGTGGGGATCTCAGCTGCCATCAGCCCGAGAAGATGGAGGATCGACCAGGCTATGGTCCAGTGTGAGTTGGTCACTAATCTGGCCTGTTCCTACAGGGTCTGCACTCTGTCCAATGGGAGGAAGGCCCTGCCCTGGACCATATCCAGCACCACCCCAAATGAATTGTAGGTGCTGGAAGGGGAGAGGTGGGATAGTTGACTGTTATTCCAAGTCTGGAAAAGAGGTCCAGGGTGAAGGAGAGGGACTCTTTCAGATTGCTCTGTGATGGGGCTGACAGAAGCCAGTTATCCAGATACAGACACAGTTAGATCCCTCTGCAGCATAGGGCTGCACCCACTACTGCTAGCCACTTGGTAAAAATCCAAGGTGCTAAGGATAGGCCAAAAGGGAGAGCCTTGAACTGGTAATGTACCCCCTAGAAGGCAAATTGAAGAAAGCAATGGTGGGCCTGTAAGATACGGATATGCAGGTAAGCATCCTGCATGTCCAGTGCACAAAGTTAATTGCTCTTGTAGAGCAGGGTAGAAGTCCCTGGATGGTGAGCATGCAAAACCTCTTCTACTCAATTTACAGGTTGAGCATGCTGAGGCCCAAGATGGGTCTTAGATCGCCTGTCTTTTTGGGCGGTAGGAAGAAATGAAATAGTACCCTCTTCCTATCTGTGCCGGAGTCACGGGTTCTATGGCTGACTTTTGAAGAAGAGCCTGGATCTCATCCCCTATCAGAGAAAGGTGCATTGGAGGATAATGGAAGAGGCCTGGGGGGTTGTCTGGAGGCCTGTCTAGGAACTCTATCGTGTGACCTCTTGCTATAAACTGAAGGACCCAAGAGTTCATGGTTATGTCCTGTAACCCCAGAATGTGGAGGGCAAATCTCCCCCCAGAAGATCTGGATGAGGCAGGGGGGATCTCCCACAAGTCAGGAGGCCAAGGGGAGGGAGTCAGCTGCTCCTCTGGGGGGCTTCTGGGACTTGGCAGGGGAAGTAGGTGTTCCTGATGCTGGGTACCAGCATTTGACCTGGTGTTTGGCAGGGGCCTCTGTGGTCTGGCATCTCTGTTGCCGACGAAAAAGCTGTTTGCATTTGTAACTCCTTCAATACATGAAGCAGATGTCATGGATGGATTTACCACGGTCCTGCAATTCAGTGATAATATCCTTGACATCACCTCCGAATAACATGGATCCCTGAAAGGGGCATCCAGGATGGAGGTCTGGATGTCTTGTGCCAGGCCAGCAATACTGAGCCACAAATGTCACCTAATGCAGACAGCAGTGGCTGTGGTGCAAGCAACTGTGTCTACTGTGTCATAAGTGGCCTGGAGGGTATGACGACAGGAGACTTTAGTAATTTTCACTGCTTTTCAATCTTGGCCTTAAGCTCCTGGTCCTGAATAGCTTCCAGCTTGGACTCACGTGAGGCCAGGGAATATTTCTGGGAGGAAACCATTTGAACCACATAATTAAGGGAACTGAGAGTGCAAGTGAAGGAGGAATGGATCTTGTGACCGAAATTGTCCCACTGCTTAGACTCCTTATCAGGAGGAGACATGCTCAAATGTTTAGGTTTAGAGAACCAGTCATGGGCAGCTGTGATAACAACTGAGTCTGCATTAGGATGGCCAGTAAGGTGTGTGACCCCATCTGGGGGGTGGTACATCCTGCCTGCCTTTTTTGAAACAACCAGAATGGAGGAAGGCTGTTGCCAGATAGTGGCCGACAGGTCTTCATGGGTCTTGTCCAAGGCAGTATGGGCATAGGAGCTGTGTCAGTCATGTCTAGATGCTCAGCAAGCCTTTTCTGCTTTGGATTCTGTTCCTGGAGAGCTCAGCCACAGGTATTTTGTATAGGTGTAAGGACTTCTGCAAAGGAAGGGTCCTCCAGAGGGGACTTCAGGGACTCCTTAGGTTGAGGCTATATAGATGTATGCATACCAGAGCTGGTGTATGAGTCAGAGTCAGAGTCCAAAGAGTGCTTGCTGGGGGTCTGAACTCTTTTTTGAGGAGTGGCCTGGGTTTTATCCCTGATCTGGTGTCTAGAGGAGCCTTCTCCAGAAAGGTGTGAATCCACAGAAGAGGCTGATCTAGGGGTCAGAAAGGAGGCAGGAGTACAGGCTGCACTGGTTTCCTATGGTCAAGCTCCGAGGTTAGCTGAGTCCTGGCCTCCTGAATCAGGATCTGAAACACTGCCTGGATATCAGCCTGAGGCTGCTGTGGAAGCAGACTGAGGCTGAGGAGGAGGTGGTGGAGAAGGATGCTGGTATAATGGATAGCCTGGCATCTGATATTGAGGGAATCCATGAGCCTGACAGAAGTAGGGAAAGCCAGAAGGAGCATATCCTTGATTAGACATAGCCTGGCATCTGGTACCCCAGTACATAATGGGGTTGATGACCAGGCATTGGATACCTCGGTGAAGGGTACATTGGGTGTTGTGAGGGTGGATAGCCTGGAACATTGCCCATAGGTTCAGCCGGAGGTGGAGCTGAAGGCCTAGCAGGAGGTCCAGAAGGACCAGGCATTAGGCCCGTAGGGGCATTTGAAGGGGTTGGCACTGGATCAGGCACAGGAATGTCCTGCACTGGAAGGGGCCTGACAGAAGACTGTCCAACATTTGAGAAATGGCTGGAGTGCCAGACATACTCTGACCTGGCAAAGTGTCACCTGGCAAAGGAACAACTGGAGTCAGGGTGTGAGTATAACCCAACAGAAGATCTGCCATTGTCTGGGGAGCTGAAGTCCAAGATGGCAGAACCTGGTTATCCAAGGGGACTTGGGTTGAGGAGGTCCCAATGGCAGGTCCCCAGAGAAATTAACAATAGGCTCAGTGGGTGAACCAGGAGGAGACAGACCAGGCGAAGGAGGGGGAACCTCAAGATTAGTGCCTACCTCTGGTTCTTGATCTTCAGGCAAGCCTGGAGAGTCTGGTTGGGTCAGTGGGAGCAAGGAACCCTCTAAAGACTGTTGTGTGTCCAGCAGCTGGCTCAGCTTGACATCGGGGTATCCTGCTACCCCGATGGGAGAGCCTCAGCTCTGCAGTCCCCAGAGGAACCAGGGAGTGACTTATCAGCCATGGCTGTGCAGATGTCAAAAGAGCTAACGTCCGACTTATCAGCCTGGGCCATGCAGACAACAGTGGAGCTAGAGTCCAGCTTACCAGCTGTGACTGTGCGCTCCTCGGAGGGGCCGGGGAGCGACTTATCAACCTGGCTGCTGATGATAGACACTGAAGAAGATATGGGCCTAAGGAGCACAATAGGGGTTCCGTCATCTAAGAAGAGCTCTGACTGCACCATGAGTAAAGCAGCCAGGGAGGCCATGCTCTGATCCACTGGAGCAGTAAGAGACCTGGCAGTAGGGGTACTTACCAAAGTGGAGACCCCTCCAGTGTCAGTGGTGTCCGATGGTCACCTCCAAGTGGATGAAGACCTATCCCGGTCTATGTGCCTGTCCTTGTTCTTTTTCTTCTTTTTGGGTTCTGGCATTAGAGAAGAAGATTTTTCCCACAGATTCTGCAGCTCCTTTTCCATCAAAGCTAGGCACTTTTCCAGCAAGTGGGATTCAAGCTTTTTCTGGTGCCTAATCCATGTGGCCTGGTTGAAGAATTGGCAGGGTGCACAGTCCTTGACCCAGTGTTTGGGGCCTAGGCAGATCATGCAGAGGGAATGCTCATCCACATGCAGGATCTGGGTGCTGCAGGACTTGCACTTCTTCTTTTCGATGCATCACCCAACTGTTCATGTTCCTGAACTGTACCTCCAACTATATCCCATGCTGTAAATGTGCCACTGTTATTTATTTGCTTCCCCTTTCTTCTGTATATCCCTCAAGATCTCTGTATTAGACCTGTTTATGTTAAACCTGTTTATACTGCATTTTACTATGTACAGTAATTGTTTAACCTTGTGTTCTGTTCTCTTTTTATGCTTAACTGGACGTTTGTGTAAATTGGCAGTTTTGCTCACATACCTTTCAGTATAAAATAAAGATTGATTGATTGATTGATTGAATGATTGATTAAAAACTGGGCTGACAGACCTGAACCACAGCAGTTCTGTAAAAATCCAAACTGGCCATACTGGGTGTAACTTGTACAAATACTGCTGGTCCGGTCACTCTGGCTGCACTGTTCAGTCTGACTTTTATGTATCTGGTACACTCCTAGAAGTCTGTTTTTCAACCCTTCCTTGGCATGACTGAAAACAGAATCATCAAGACCAGACCAGATACAGGTAGGTAAAAGCCAGACCAGATCATCTGGGGTGAGTGGATGAGCAATATTTGCACAAGCTGTGCCCAGTCCAGATTTTACAGCCCTGGTCTGGGTCTGGTGATCTGGTTTTTACCCATGCTCCACTGCATGTGGCTTAGTGACATACTGTACAGATGGATGCAGAGTCTAACCCACTGAAGGTTGAAGTTTCAGAAAACCATTATGCTAAAAATACCAAGACTCACTCAATTCCTGATGATCCCCCAACCCCAGGTCACACATAGTCCTCTACCAAAGTCATGCTCAAATATTGGTGCCTCTACATCCACACCATTAAGCTTTTAATGCCAGCATGCCTCTTCTGCTGCCATCAGCTCTCCCATCCATGAAATTCCATTTTGCTTGTGGCAGTCCCCCTCCCCCAAAACCAGGTATTTTTCAGGGAGCAGCTCTTTATACCACATCAAATAAATTACTGCTAAACTCCTTATTTTTAAACATTTTGTTGAGAAATTGTTGTTTTATTATGTCCATGGTCAGGAAAAATTGAATTTGTAAAAGAAACCAAAGTCCACATTTATCAGTTCATTTAATCAATGTAATCATAATACAGCATGTTATCAACTGATCAGATTCTATGTGTAACCTAAGTCAAACAAAAATTAGACACACACATGCCTACCTATCTGCAAGTGAAGCAAATGTGGTTACTATCATTCAGTTGTAAGCACCTATAGTCACGAACTGCAGGTTAAGAACATTCAGTAGAATATAAACAATAGCCCAGAACTGCCTGCCTGAGAAAATGAAATTGGTGTATTACTGTACTTGGAAACATGCATCACTGGAACTCTTTGCTATGGAATGTCCTGTAAAGTAGCAGAATGTCTGCTCTTAGAATGGTGGTGTCAAATGGTTTAATGAGGTGTTCATAGGGGCTAGGGCGCAGCAGAGTTTATTTGTCATGTAGAAAGCTCCAGGAAGTGTTTAACCCATTCTACTTGCAGTAGCTTTCTATGATGTCTGTACTATCCATTGGTAATCTGACACAGAATGACTGCCAGAAGATAATGGCCCAGATATTCAAAAGGGCTGCACATGGCACAACAGTGTTGCACCATGCGCAACCCACTGATGTACCCCAACGTGATATTCAAAAGGGAAAAGTGCGCAGCACAAATCCCGATGTGCCAGAGCACATCAGTAATGTATGCAGGCACAGGTAGGGGGGATGTGCCCATGCATACTCTGCACAGCCCGATATTCAGCCCAGGATGTGCAGAGTCATGCATGCACAACCCCTACCTGTGCCAGCACAAAGGTACGCCAAAAAAAAAAATTAACAACTGATGGCCACCCACAGGTGAGCTGCCACATTGCAGGGCACAACACAGCAGCTGCCACCTGTGGGTGTGGCCAATTGAGTTCTGGCTGCACCTGGCGGCACTTATTCGCCCGGTCGTGGGCAACCGTCTGTAGCAACTCATTCTATATTCGGTGGTCAGTAAGCCGATCGTGAGCATCTGTAAGAGGCCATTTTATCTTGTGGTCAAGTGATATTCAATCATGGGCATTTGTAAAAATGAGAGCAGTCCAATATCCTTGGTGGTCCAGTGTACTGCTGTTTGCCTGATTGCGGACATCTGTAAAAAAAAAAAATTCCAATATCCCTGGTAGTCTAGTGGTACCCGCCCACTAAGACCCACCGCCCCACTTTCCCCCGGTCAGCCGTCGGGTGGCAGCACCCCATCCACCTGCCGCCCCACCGCCTGGCACCTCGGTAGGGCTGTATGCCCATTGGTCCACAGCGTGAGCCAATGGGCATGCAGCCCGTACCGTACTACATATTCCAGATATGTGAATGAATCATTCACATATCTGGAATGTGTATGATATTAGCTGCACGCCCATTGGCTCACGCCAGGACCAATGGGCGACAGCCCCACCGAGGTGTCAGTCAGGCGGGCAGGGTGGCAGGGGTGGGGTGCTGCCACCTGCCAGCTGACTGAGGGTGGAGCGTGGTGGGTCTCAGTGGGCAGGTGGGGAGTACCACTAGACCACCAGGGATATAGGAATTATTTTTTTTTACAGATGCCTGCGATCGGGCAAACAGTGGTCCACTGGACCACCAGGGATACTGGACTTATCTCATTTGTACAAATGCCTGTGATGGGGCAGATAGGGCTCACTGGACCACCAGGGATATAGGACGAGTTCTATTATTTGTACAGATGCCCACAATCGGGCAGATAGGGTCCACTGGACCACCAGGGATATAGGAATTATTTATTTATACAAATGCCCGCGATCTGGCAGATAGCGGTCCACTGGACCAACAGGGATATAGGACATACTAGTTTTGTTTTTTACTACAAATGCCTGCAATCGGGCTGCAGGGGGCGTCGGTCCCCGATGGCTGGTGCGTGGCAGGGCGCCAGGTGCAAGTCATCAGGGATCAGCGCACCTGCATGCAAATGGGGCCATAATGACATGCAAATGGTCCCATGTGTGCCTTACATACATTATGGCCCCATTTGCATGTCAACTTTTGAATATCGTGGTTGGTGTGCATGGTGCAATGGAACTTGCGCTAGTGCATCCCCAAGCTCCAGTCTGGCCACTTGCACTGGTGCAGTGCTACTGCACCATGCATACTGGGGGTGGCTAGGGTGCGATATTCAACATTGCTGAGCCGTGGTGCAGCTCCATTGAATATCGCCCAGTCCACACCCCTGCACAGCCAAGTTGCGCTGTGCCCAAGCTTGTGCCACAGCCTGGTGCAGTTTGAATATCTGGGTCAATGAGTCAACTTTCTGCGGGCTCAATTAACACCTCAAGCCAGAGAAAAAATAGTGCTCTGCAGCTTCCTATACACACACATGCAGTGTAGTAATGAGGCTTCAGTGGAGGAATCTATTTTTAACACTCTATCATGTTGTTTGGTAGCAAAAATGACATCAGACCTTTTCTGAATGCAAAACATCTGTTGGGCTATGCCCACAGCCATAAAAAGAGGAGCAAACATATTGGGAAAAAGTATCTTGGACCACCTAAAACAAGGCACTTTAAACTAGTAAAGGAGGGGGAAATAAACAGTCACCATGATAGCTATTATTCACAAAAAGGTATTGGTAAGAAAACTAAGGTTGGAAGAAAAAGAAAAAATTATAATGTAAAATGCATTTTACTCAATGCACATAGTTTGGTTAAAAAATGGAAGAGCTAATTGCACTTAACCAAAAGGAACATTTCCACCTTATTGCCATCACAGAAACTTGGTGGAATTATAACAATGACTGGAGAAAGAATATGCCTGGCTACAAGCTGTATAATCTGGATAGGACAGAGAGACTCAGAGGTGGTGTGGCCCTTTTTGTACATGAAAGTATCAAGTCACATGAAGTGTCACATAAAATAAAAGGTGAATCAATAACTGAATCTATTTGGGTGTAACTAACATCACTCTCCTTTTCCCGTATATTAGTGGGTGTTTGTTACAGACCCTTGGATACAGGCATAGAAACTACAAAATTAATTGTTTCTCAAATTGAAAAAGCTAAAGAATTTGGTGAGTTACTAATCTTAGGAGACCTAAGTTTTGGGGATATAGAAGGGGGGAATAGAGCTTTCAAAGTGGAGAGTAGATACTTTATTAATTTCCTACAACAACATGCACTCATACAACATGTTAAAAATCACACTGGGGGACAAAATATTTAAATCTGGCTGTCACCTCTGAAGAAATAATTGTAAAATCTTGTGAAATTGGTCCACCTTTATCAAATAGTGACCATTACACAGTCATTTTTTATTTTGATATGGCTAGACCACTAGTCTCAGGTATTATTGAAATCTTCATATACTCCTAGGCGAATATTAATGGCATACAAGAAGAGCTAAGTAAAATACATTTGGCAATAGTATTTTCAAATATAAATATTGATGAAATGTGGGAAGGATTTACAAACATATTATTAAAAATATGTCTGGTGCATATTCCTAGGGTTAAAACCAAAATAGTTATTGAAGAAAGTAAAATTATTATTTAAAAAAACAAGAGCATGTAGAAAAGTAAAGAGACACAATACTGCGGAATGTTTGTCTAATGACAAGAAGATACAAAAAAAAGTTAAATCTGAAATCAGAAAATCAAAATGAAATATAGAGGTTAAACTGGCCAATAAAGCACATAAATCAAACAAAAAGGTTTTCTTTACTCATATTTGCTCACTAAAAAATTAAAGACAAACAGTGCGTCCAATCATGGATAAAAATAATGTTATTACGGAGCCACAGGAGTTGGCTGAGGTATTTAATACCTATTGGCTAAGATATTTAATACTAATTTTTGTGAAGTATATAAGGACAATCTGAAGAATCTGCTACCTTTGTTGGATAACACTGATTCAGAAGAAATAACTATATTGAAGAAAGAAATCAGAGAGGGATAAAGAGGCAAAAAAATGACTCTGCATCAGGACTAGATATAATATCAGATTATATTCTAAAAATGACTTGTGTACATGTGCTTGACTCTTTAATAACTATTTTTGAACATTCTATTAATAAGGGTTTAGTTCCAAAGGACTGGAAATTGGCATATGTAACTTCAATTTATAACAAGCATTTGTCAGCGCCGAAAGTTCGCCATGTGCACTGGTGCCATTTGGGGGCGGGTTACGAACCAGTATTGGCAAATTTCAACACAGGTTCATAACTTCATGGTTTTTATATTTTTACACCACATTTTCAACACTGCCATCTTATTACACCACCTAATGAAGAAAGGAAGAGTACAATTTCAACTCTTGTCTGAAAGGTAGTTTCACGCAGTGGCTGCGAAATCGCTTTTCGGGGTGTAAAAAAAACATTTTGCCCAGAATCTGGAAAATGGCAGCTGTCACATTCATGAAGTGCAGTGAAGAAATGGCCATGATGAAAATTTGGGGTCAAAATATTGAAAAGTACCAAAGGTACGAGCCTGTGTTTGTTAATTTAAGTGCATGCTCATAACTTGGCTGTTTGTTAATATTTTTACACCAAACTTTCAATGTAGCATTCTTATGACCTCACCTCATGAAAATGCCACTGTCATTTTGTTCACTTATCCCAAAAGATTATTTTGCAGAGCCACCACACAATTCTGCACCACAGGCGTTAAAACATGTTTCAGGCAGGATATGAAAAATAATAGCTATACTGTTTATAAGGAGGTGTGAAATAATGGCAATGTTGAAAATCTGGAGTGAAAATATTAAAAACTGGCAAAGTTAGGAAAGTGCATAGAAACTGCACAACACACTCACATAATGCAGTATTTTATTTTCATTTTTTCACCAAATTTGTAACATGGGCTTTTTGGGACCCCACCTCATGAACAGTGACACTATTGTTTCATTAATTGGTCCCAAAAGGTGATTCTGCACGGCGACTGCAAAATCACCCTTTGGGACTGAGTAACAAAATAACAGTGCCAGTGTTCAGGAGGTGGGATCCCAAGAACCCCATGTTGAAAATCTGGGGCCAAAATTCCTAAAAATGGCAGAGATATCAACCTAAGTTGAAACCCCCTCATTGATTCCTATTATTCGGCTTACCTTGAAATCTTTACTTTGCCAGTCAGCTTTGAAGAGTGCAGACGTGTCCTGGTCCACAGAAGATCATTGCTCCTGACTTCTGGAGGCAAGTATGGGTAAGTGGGGGTGCGGGGTGGTGGGTGCACAGTGGAAGGATCAGGATGGGGGGAGGGGGATAGGAAGACAACGATGGGACATTTTTTTTTTCAGTTAAAAAAATGAAGACAGTGGGGATGGTTTTCTTTTTTTACACAGAACAGAATGTGTACATGTGTGGCAATGGAGTGGGCTCCCCAGTGTCCGAGGGGGGATGGGGAACAGAGGGTGCAAGGAGGACAGCAGCAGTGGGAGGGAGACAGAGGGATTTGTTGTGTAAGTGTGGGGGCGTGAACAGAATGGAGGATGTGGGGAGGACAGCAGCAATGGGAGGGATTTGCTGTGTAAGTGTGTGGGGGCTCAAACTGAACGGAGGGTGTGGGGAGGACAGCAGCAGTGGGAGGGAGCAGGAGGGATTGATTTGCTGGTGGGGGCTCAAACAAGAAAGGAGGAAGCAGGGAGTATAGCAGCAGTGGGAGGGAGTGGGCGGGAGTGATTTGCTGGCAGAGGGGGGAGCTCGAATGGGAACAGAGGGAGGACAGGAGCAGTGGGAGGGATTGATGTGATTTTCTTCATGTATTGTATGAAAGTGCTTTTGTCTCATGCCCAAACTGACTTAATTTTATGTAGTACATGTCTGTGACCTGGAACTATGGTGGACACTACGAGGGCTCAGTTAACTGTAAAGGTGCGGCACCACACCTTTACAGTTAATGGAGCCCTCATAGTGTTTGCTGTAGTTCTGGGTCGCAGACATTTACTACATAAAATTAAGTCAGATTGGGAGTGAGAAATAAGTGCTGTCATAGGTGAAAAGCTAAACCGGAGGGTAAGCTTTTCAGGGGGCTGGAGTCCCAGATTAACACAGTCTTAATACAGGCTCAGTGCATTCATATCAGCTGTTATCACTGTAAGTGCTATGGCAGTGTGAACGCGCAACCATGAAGTTAATGTAATGCAGGACTCTTTACACATCAAAGAACCGAGCTGTGCCACTATTGGTTCAACTCTGTCCTTTGAAAACTTTGCCAACTCCACCCCTAAAACAGAAAGTGAGTCATCAGCAGTCTGCATACTGATTCTCCTGCCCCTTGGAGCAGAGCTGTCTAATGGATGCACCCCCCTCACACCTCCCTATAGCAACTCTCATTTCAACAAGTTTGTCTGCATTTGTGCACACAACAAACTCAAAAAGAGAAACAAGTTGGATACAGAAAAGTACCGACCAATTAGCCTGATGTAAATACCTGGAAAAATACTAGAAACTTTATTGAAAAACCATATTATTATATCTATAAGTACAAATTTAGATCAACATGGGTTTGTGCAGGGCAAGGTAAGTAACTTACTAGATGTAGGCACACCATGTGATGTGGTATTTATAGTTTTTTTTAAGCTTTTGATATGGTACCACACTGGGCCATTCTTAAATGGTAAAAAGAAGAACATATAAATCCTAGATATATATCTTGGGTGTTCAACTGGATCTCTGACAGATATCAAAGTGGTAAAATAAGGGGATACAAATTAACAAGCAGATTAGTTACCAGCCGAGTCCCACAGGGATCTGTTCTGGGCCCCTTCCTGTTTAGTATTTTTTTCAGGTTTAACAAAAAATATATCATCTTGGTCTATAAAATATGTAGTTGATTTAAAAAATTGGGCAGATGTACCACTGAAAAAGATAATAAAATATTGCAAGATCTAGACTCATTGATGACATAGGTGAAAAACTGGGAACGAAATTTAATTTACAAAGATGTAAAACAATGCATATGGGTAGAACAAATCCACATTATTCCTACACGTTATGCAGAAAACCCTTATTCCAACATATAATGAGCAGGATCTGGGTATTGTTATGGATAGCCAGCTTGACCCAAGTTGACAAATTTTTGCAGCCATATCCAGGGCAAACAAAGTACTATGGAGCATAAAAACAAAAATAAACTCAAGAGATTGGAAGGCAGTATAGCACAATGGTTTAAGGCTCTGAGCTGCAAATCTGAAGACCTGGGTTTGAATCCCACAGCCCCCACTTGCATACTGTGTGACCCTGAGCAAGTCACTTAACTTCCCTGTGCTCTCGGGTTGCAACTGTAAACAAGCTTTCAGCTTAGTGTGCCACTCCTGGTTAAACAATTGAAAAAAAAAAAATAAGGTGGTAATATTCCCCCTAAATAGGGCTTACATATGACCACAGTTGGATTATGCATCACTGGTGTGATGCCCATACAAATGTAAGGATATCAACCAATTAGAACATGTACACAAGAAGGCAATGAAAACAATATATGAAATCCATCATCTACCTTATGAACTGAGACAGCAGAAGTTAACCTTAATGACTCTGGAATAGCGTAGACTGAGGGGGATATGCTTTTAATGTTTAATATTATGCAGGATCCATATCTAGTAACAGAACTGCATTTAGAATTTAAATAGGATTTAAAACATATCAGGGGACACCCACTTCAGTTAAAAAGACAAATCTTAAAACAACAAAAGAAAATACTTCTTCACACGAGTCATAAACCCATGGAATTGTTTACCACTAGAAACAGTAGCCAGTAAAACCAAAAATAAATTTAAAATGAAACTGGATAACCTTATTTTAAATAGAGATTTTTTTTTATATTACTATGCCAAGACAGAGCAATATAGGCTGATAGCCTCCCAGCTCTTATATATCTTAGTATGACTCTTAGTAACTATTTGTATGTATTTATTACATTTTGGTAACCGGGTAGGCCCTCTGAGACAAGACAGTCCCTTTTTCAGGAGGAACACGGGAAGTGCAGTACTTTGATAGTGCATTCATTTATACAAGAAATAAGACAAGGAGTAGTCATACAGTAACAGAGTAAGTACATCAACTACATTCAGTTATGCAAAATAAGCAATGTAAAGCACAGCCAACAAAACCTTATGTACAGACATCGTTTACAGTATTTTTTTCACAGAGATCAGGAGATAGAGAGAGAGTGGAAAGTTATCCAAGGAGACTCATACAAGGAGTGAACAAGGGTTAGGAGTCAGCAGAAGTAGGAGCAAGGTGTGGCAGTTAGGTGAGATAACAGCAAACTTTGAAATTGAGAGAGGGAGGTGCAAGCCAGTATAGAAGGAGGTAGAGAATTCCAGCAGAACACAGCAGAAAATGCAAATGATCTCTGAGCTATGGAGAGTCATAAGTTTGACACTGAGAGAAGGGGCAAGGAGGTAGAGCTGAAGACACATTGGGGAGATGACATTGAACAATATCAGTAAGACAAGGAGGAGTGAAGTGATGGACAAGTTTATGTATAAAGCTTAGTGTGGTACAGAGTAATTGTAATTCATAGAGTAGCCATCCTAGGGTAAATAAGACATTGCAGTGATGGTGCTGAGCATTGGCACCAAGAGCAAACCTGCCAACTCTATGGTAGGCATGTGATAAGCAAGATAGTACAGATGCTGTAACAGAGAGTAGTAATGGAGCACCATACATGAGATGGGGCAGGAGTGTGGCATCCGCCATCTTGTGGCAGGAGGTCAATGTATGGAAGGGACAGATGCGGTAGAGGACACCGATTTTTTTGGTTTATAGTTTTGGTGATGGCTGCAACATGAACATCCAGGGTGAGGGAAGGATCTAAGGTGACTCCCAAGTATTTGAAGGACCTGACCGATTCGAGTGCATCCCCAGTAAGTGAGAGTACAGCCAGAGGGGTGAGAGTTGGTGCTGATGAGTTGGAGAATAGCATGCTCTTAGGTTTTTTTTTTTTATTAAGGACAAGCTGCTTCTGAAGGAACCAATCCTCAAGGGTGTAGAAGCTGGAGGCTAGCATTGAACTGAGCCACCTAATATCAGGAGAAGAATGGCAGATGATTGCATCATCAACATGTAGGTGAACAAAAGCCCAACCACAATTATTAGGGATGCCATTAATATACAGAGAAAAAAGTAATGGGCCTAATATGGAGCCTTGGGGAACATCATGGGTAATGGGCCTAAAGTCAGATAGGGAACTTGCACATTTTACTTTTTGGGTACGGCCGTAAAAGTAACTTTGGGTCCAAGTCAGGGCAGTGGCATCAAGGCCAAGGGCATGCATTTGTTGTAATAGAAGGCCATGACTAACCAAGTCAAAAGCCTTGGTCAGGGCAACAAAAATTGGTCTAGTGGCATGGCCACGGTCCATTTCATGAATATGTCAGAGGTGACTTTAGTCAGAGCTGTAAGTGTATGTCTATGCACTAGTCTTCCCTCCTGGCTATGATGTCATAGTCCTCTGATGCCTCCTCAATCTGCAGCAGGGTTACTGGCAGGTCAGGTTGGTGGTGTCACACTAGCTAACCCTGCCGCAGCACATAGAAGACTCCTTCACACCTGGACATAGTGCTGAGTGCTGACTCACTTCTAGATGCCCACCAAGATGCCATCAGTACACAACACTCCATGTCGAGCATCAGCACAGATGTCTGGCAGCATCTCAAGAAGCAGCAGAAACTGGTGTCATGTGACATAAGGCAGTCAGGGTATCTAACCCTGTAGGTGCACTGTGTGGCTGCAGAGGAAAGTGAGCAGGCAGTGAGATGACGTGGATCGATGGATGAGAAAGCGAAAGACTGGGTGATCAGGCAGGCCAGTAGTTAAAAATTAACGACAAGAAATAAGGTACTGTATTGTATACTACTACAAGGAAAACTATGATAAAAAACAATGCCTAAATAAAATTAAAGTGTCTGTTGCTAAGTGAATGTCATTATGGTAGGTGGTACAGTGCTGCTGGCTGTAGGGATAAGCCCAGAGTAGGGCAAAGCAACAGTTATAAAAAAAAAAATAAAGGAGGACAAGAACAAATATTGTTCTGCAATGAAAAGAAAAAGCTAAAAAAGAAAAAAACCTGTCAAAGAAAATTAGTCAGTGAATGTCACTGATAGGTGGCCTGTGCTACTGGCTTTAGGGGTAGGCCCATAGGCCCAGGAGAAGGCAAAGCAAGCAAGCAAGTAGAATCAGGCAACCTCCTAGTCTTCTGCTGCAAAAAAAAAAATAATATTAAATTTAGAAAAGCAGAGAAAGAACAGAATTAGAAAGCACAGACAATAGAGACAACACAGAGGGACTACAGTGCATAGAGACAGAGAAATTGATTGATGGTGGCTGCTGGCTGGTGCATATATTAATTTTTAATCAATCTATCAGATCAAATTGGATTTGAAGGCAGCATTTCAAAAAGAAAAGGGAGAGTCATTAAAGAAAAAAGCAGAGAGATGGTATGGGGAGGAGAGATCAGAGATGGTGAGGCTGTGCCTGGCACTCATTATAAATTACCCTTTAACATAAAAATCTTAGAAGAAAGTGGTGGTGGTCATTGTCATGTGCTGTGTACCATATAAACTTTGGCCTTCTAGGGTGTGGGAGTCAGGACACTAAGGATTCGGGAGGGATAATATTTTACAGTAGAAAAAAATACAGAAAAAAAATGGATCAAAGTGTTCAGATGCATTCTGAGTCTCAGGAGGGCACTGCATCCTTAAGTAACCAAAAGGGAGGGACAAAGAATAGGCTAAGCAATCATCCTGTACAGGACCAACAAAATCAAACCCCAAAAAATTATTCTGGTAACTCTAAAGTTTCATCTTCCAAGCAAGTGCTTGAATTCAATAAAGGTGCATCTGTCAGACCTATCCCAATTAAAAAAAAGTTATTTTGTTCAAACTAAAGGGTTGGTAGGTACCACCCACAGAGACCCTCCAAGATATGGAACAATTGCATACTGTGCTAACATTAGTCCATCACAGACACATCTGATTCCTCTGAAGCTGAGCCTGACGAGGGTAAAAATGATGAAGGCAGATATCGGGCATAAAGTTTACTGCAAGAGATGGAAATTGCAAATGAAGAAAAAGCAAATGTCTCTGTGGTTGAGGATGAAGACAGTGGGTTAGTGGAAGGGAATAAAGCACAACAGGAACAAACCCAGGAAAAATCCTGGAAAAAAATCCCATACAGGTGACTGAGCTGTGGTGCCTACCTGGCAAAAAAAACTAAAAAGATATAATCTTTTGTTTGGCCATACTTCTCCATTAATGCATTTAATGAGTTGGTGGTAACTTGCACTATTAGTAAATGAGCACTCAGCAGGGGTAAAAAGAAAGGAGCACTGGGAACTTCAGCACTGAAAAGGCACATAGACAGGTGTATAACTTTAATGAGAAATCCATTTTTGAGAATAGATGAGTAAGTGACTGATGATAGCTCACTACACTCAGGGATAACTCTGATAAATGATAGCAGTGGAAGCCCCTGCAGAAATACAGAAACAGCTCCTGCACTTCCTTCCATTTGAATGACTCAGAGTGCTAATGTTACTGATAGTGGCCATGTGTTCAAAGGCCCCCTCCTTCAAGAAAGCAGATTACCGGGCCAGCCCGTCGGTGCAGCGGTTGGATTTCCGCATGCGATGCCGGCGACCCAGGTTGGAAACGGACCAGGGTCACTGGAGGGCCGGCCGGAGGAGAAGGATGGAGCATCCTAGGGACTGCTCTCCTTCTCCGGGAGGTGAGAAGTGTCCGGGCATTGATGACCCCTGGCGGAGGCCAGGAGTCACACAGCTACCGGCACTGGCATGTACAGGAGGCGGGGCGGACGCAGGCATCATTGCACGACCCCACCTCCCCAGAAAAATGGGAAAAAGTCAGCTGCCAGCTGCCGCTAATGAAGCTCACCACAGCTTCGATTTGCTCCCCAGGCCAGCCCTCCGACCTAGTTCAAAGACTGCAGCATGTAAGGGGAGTGCCGCAGCCCCGCCGTGGGGGGCAAGCCACAGGTATCGGAGGGCCCGAGGCCGATTTGGGGAGTAGAAGCCCATGGCCCATGACCGGGCTGGAAAAAATATATATATATCAGGCGGCAGGCAGCTCGGAGCGGAAAAAGACTAAATAGAAAAAAAAAAAGAAAGCAGATTACCATCTCAGAAACATACAAATGTAAAGCCAAATATCCCTCGACCCACCCTGTTGCTGTTATAATAATGAAAATTTCAAAGCTTATAGCAATTGACTTGCTACCACGTAATGTGGTAGAGCATCTAGGATTCTGGCAGCTGCTTGAGTACCTCAGGCCTCAGTATAAAGGGGATTCCAGATCTGTACAATATAGTATGTAAAAAACTGAGATGAGTTTTGATCACTGTGGTTGGGGGGTAGTACATCCCATAAGAGATACCTGGACAAGCTGTCAGCCTGAACCCTTCATGTCTGTCACTGCACATTGGGCATGCTTTGATAATAATTCTTTCTGGGACAATGAAATGCAGTTTGCCATTCTAAGAATTTTTAATTTTCCATCTGATTGTAATTTATACAACACCAATGAGGAACTAAAAAAATAGTACAACAATGCCTCACATGACAGCGACTGTCAGTTGGCTTTGTAGTTGCAGATAATGGGTCAAACATTGTTTACTTTACTTCTGCCTACAGATAGATAGATAGATAGATAGATAGATAGATAGATAGATAGATAGATAGATAGATAGATAGATAGATAGATAGATAGATAAAATGTTTATTTTTTAACAGGAAAATTAACCTTTAGGACTGCAAAGCCCTGTTTTACAAGGTTGTCCTGTATAAGCAAATGCTTACAAAAAGAAGTACAAATTTTAACAATGTTTCATAAAACATCAACTAACATTGAACTACACCATCAAACACTTTGTAACAATTACATACAAAAGAGCCATAAAATTATCACATTTAACTGTCACATACAGTAACTAGGGTTATGTTTCTCGTAGTGATGTCAATATACAAAACAAAAGAAGGCTTGAAATAGCACCTTTGATGTAATATATCCAATAACCATGCCTCTAGAGCTAAACACACTTTTGACAAATTACATACAAGAAGCCATAGAGTTATCACATTTAACTGTCTGAGTGGACAGAATACGAACTATCACATACAATACCTAGGGTTATATTTTTAAATGTGACCTTTATTCCCAATCTGGATGGCTTCAACTGGACAAACACATAAAATACCAAACCTGCATCACGGCCAAGAAAATTATAATGGGGCTTGCCCCACCTGGTGTCTGTGCCCTCCTTAAGCCTAGACATAGGAACATCACTACAAGGAGATCCAATTCCCATCTACTACATATCCCATGATGTTGCACAACCCAAGGATAAAGATCATTCGCCTATCGGGCATCCAACTGGCTCAACTCTCTTAGCATCGACATAGCAACCGCTCCAACACTCGGCCTCTTCAAGTCCAAGTTGGGCCTCTCACTGCTTGTATCCTGCAATTGCCTATCTTAACATTTCCACTGTTCCAGCTGCACATGCCCCAGCACCCAGCATTTACAATCAGTCTTTGCACACCTAGCACCTTACCTATCATATTCCCTCGACAAGACCCCCTGGCTACACTGTCTCCTGCCCTTGCCCACCTTCCCCATATATCCACTCCTGCCACTGCCCCAACCACCTCTCATACTCCCCCTTACCCCCCACCTTCTTCCCCCTCAATCTCCTATCCTCACTTCCCCCTTCCCTTGTCTTGCTCATAGCTCAAGTCTTTGTACTGGTTATTACATGTCTGTAAGTCAATGACTATATGTTTGTAACTAAAAATGATGACTGTTGCAAACGCTGACATGGAACCTTTGTAAAAGAGCCTCGGCTCAAAGGTATTGTAATCCTAGATTGAAATAAATAAAAAATACATAAATAAAAATAAATGGAGGCATCAATATACAAGACTAAAGGTAACTTAAGATAACACTTCCAATGTAGTAATTCCAACAAATATACACTTAGGGCTAAAAACATCATTACATCAAGCACTTTACAGATTTAAACTATGCCCTTTTCATGGCACTTTGTCCTTAGACCTAAAACAGTGGCAGTTTACTTTTCACATTTGGTCTAAATCTTTTCAAAACCATACCAAATTACTTGCATTTCTGGTCTCTAAATGTAATTCATTCCATATCTTTGGAAGATAATACCTCCTTTGCATCTTACTATACCTGTTCTTAACTATGGGAATCCTTAGGCCCCTATTTTGGATATCTCTCAAAGGGTATTTGTTGGTTGACTTAAGTGCATAATGGGTTCCATTTTTATTTACTACTCCAAATTCCACATATGCTTTTTTGCCCAATAGCTTCTTTCTCTCGATTTCAAGAGGATCCCAATCTAGCCTCTGTAGGAGACTGCAATGATGGGTGTTAAAATGACATTTTGAAACATATCTAGCTATCTTTAAATATACTTTATTTAACTTATCCAAATCAGTTTTTGTCGCATGTTGTAGGTCAGGCTCACATATTCTAATACCGGCAATAACAATTGCTGTGCTACCTTCTTTCAATCTTCTTTTGGCAGAAATGAAATCTTCCTGCATATTACCCCCAGTCTGACATTCACCTTCTTTGCAGTGCTGCTACATGCCCCCCAAAGGTTAATTTGTTATCCACAAATACCCCCCAGATATTTATACTGTTCCACCTCATCCAGCTTGGAACCATCTAAGGTAGCAATAGTTAACCCTTGATTGGATGTCTTAGTTGCACTTTTTGTTTTGAACAGCACAACCTGAGTCTTTTTTTTTACTCAGAACAATTTTGGAGGCCAGCAGCCAGTACTGCAACACATTAAAGTCAGACTGCAGTGTATTTTGCAGTTCTGTTCTATTTGCTGCTCTGGTTATCAGAGCACATCATCTGCATAAAGGTAGATTTTGCACCTGTCAATCAACTGAGGCAATGGATTTATGTAAATTAAAAACAAAAGGGGGCACAGGATCGAACCCTGGGGAACATTCCTATCGGTCCTTTCCTTCTCAGATAGTATATCATCCTCACAGACCTGCTGGGTGCCCTCTGTCAGGTAGGACAGCATCCATGATTTAACTGGTTTGGACATATCTACAAGCATCAGCCTATCCATCAAAATATTATAGTCTACCAATTCAAACACTTTTGAGAGGTTGATGAACACCACTCTCACAGACTCCCCATCTCCATTCCATTTGAAACTGTATCAATGAAGTCTGCAAGAGCAGTGTCCGTCGGCCGCCCAGCTCTGAAGCCTACCTGACAGTTCGATAATAGTTTATATTTTTCTAAAAACCTCACATATCTGATTACATACTAATCCCTCAAAAACCTTGGAAGTGTAGACAGCAGAGCTATTGGACGGTAATTGGTTAGGATATCTCTTAATTCCCTCCTTGAATATAGGTATTATTTTTCAATTTTTCTGGAAATCTGGATAGAGTCCCTGCTGTAAACTAGCATTAAATAAATTTGTTATGACTGGAGTTATCTATTCAACAGCGTCCATTAGGAATGTTATTTCTACCTGATCCAATCCTGTAGCCTTCTGTGAATTTAATTTCTCTATTTGTTTTTATACCTCATTCTGTTTAATTTCTCTAAAATAAAATTATGGTATGTTTAATTTAGTTTTTAAAGGGATATTTTGAGAAATGAATGGACCATTCAGATGACTTTTAACATCTAAATCTGGAAGTTAACAAAAACAGTGATTTAGATCATTTACAATTTGATATACACTAATTTCTTCATTATTCTCATCCTGGATAGATATTTCTATATCTTTCTTTGGTTTCCCTTCAGGTTGTTTTATAAGGTTCCAGTACTGAGCAGGGTTTTTTGTCTGATTTATTTTGCATTTATAGTATTTTTTTCTAGCCTTTTTAATCATGCTTTTGCATTTGTTTCTTATTTTTTTGAACAATTCCCAATCTCCCATTTTCAGGGGTTTGTTTGACTTTTTCCACACTCTATCCTTCCATCTAATCTATTTTTTTTTATTTTATCATCTACCCAGGGATGATGTTGTTTGCTTTCTTTTATTTGTTTAAAAGATGCATTTTTATTGCAAATATCCACAAAAGCATTGGTGAATTCTTTGACTGCCAGATCAACATCTGGAATGAGATTTATTCATTCCCATTTTACATAATTCAATTGGTGCTGGAAATGTGTTCTATTAAACTTCTTAAGATCTCTTGTAAATTTCAATTTTGGTGTGTTTAATTGTTTATGTTCACATTCTGTTTCACATTCTATATAACAATGATCCCCTAAATTTGGTGACCCCACTTTAGTACTTCGTGGTTTTAAACCTGCAGTCACAAATATTAAATCTAAGATATTACCATTGCTTTGATGTCAACTTTTACATGTGGGAGTATTTATAATCTGTGTTAAACCCAAAGGTTGAAATTCTGCCTCCAGTTTCAAACCTCTGGCTGTGCCCCAAGTGCAGTTAAAATCTTCCATTAATACTGTGTCCTTTTTGTTCCACTATAGTGGTTAGTTTAGATGATAAAATCTCAAGTGCTACAGGCTTAACCTTTGGATGTGAATAGACTACTCCAACACATACTTTTAGTTTGAGAACATAAACTAGAACAATCTCAATTCCTTTGATGTTTCCTGAAAATAATTTCATCTGCCCCAGTGTTTCCTTTATAAATAAGGCCATCCTCCCTCCTCCTCCTCTCTGTGGTCTATCAGAATGCAAAAGCTTCATAATTTTTGACAGCTTTCTCAATATCTGGATGTTTGTTGGTAAGCTAGGTCTCTGAAATACCCACAACATCATACTCCTCATTATTAATCCATTGTTCAAAAAGGGCCTGTTTGCTCAATAAACTTCTGCCATTATCATGGGCCAATCTAATAACATTAGTTTGTTGTTGGGGTCCAGGACTGGATTCCACATCTCCACTCACCATTATCAGAATTAAAATAAGTACCATGCCTCTGCTAAAATCAAGACTTGCAGATTTAGTACCCAAGTGTGACCAATTTGCTCCTGTAAAGGATCTCATCTGATTTTTACAAGATTGATTTAGTTTATTTCTTCTGTTTGTTTTATTAGTTTTTAAGTAGTTTTTTTAAACCTGCAAGCAGAGAAGCAAAAGGATGGCACCAACTTCAATCAGTATCGGTGTACATTGTCAATTTATATAGATTGACAGCAGAAAAGAATGTAAGCCCCACCCAAAATTAAGATGAATACATTTTTGTATACAGTTTGTTGTTCTGGCCTTATAATAGCCAACATTTTATAAATAAAGCCTACCACTATGTCAAACTAATTTATGTAGCAGTAATACACAGAACCCAGAACTACAGATTATTCTGTACCAATATCCTAAAAGGCCTCCAATTTAGCTTAGTTAGTTTGCCAGAGACCAATCCATTACTAATTGACAATTTATCTAAAGACTGCAAAGCAAGCTAAAATAAATGGCCCTAGTTTGACTATAGGGGCTTATAGCAAATAAGCATATTTTATCAGACTGTCACACTCTATCAGAGACCTCTGATTACTAATTAATTATTTATCTAAATGCTGATATATTAGATTAAGAAAACAACCCATGTATAATCATAAAACTAATAACATAAGCCTGTTTTATCAGACCATTGCACTCTATCAGGCTAGACTCCTTCAATGTGTATCAAACATAAATTATAACACTATATAGACATATATATATATATATAAAACAGACACAAGTTAAAAGTATGTACAGTCCTGATACTCTTAGTTGCTCTAATCTCATAATTAATTTTAAGAAAAGAAAACTGTACTGTACAGACAAGCTACTCTAAATACTGCTATCCAGAAATAGGTATGAATAAAATTGTGTTATATAGAGTCACCTTATGATGACTACAAACAGCACCTTTCAGGATGCAGTTTCTTTTTAACAGATAACTTCTGTGTATACATTTGGGCCCAGATATTCAAACTGCGCCAGTCTGAGGCGCAAGCCCCTGCGCTGCTCAAAATAGTTGCGCAGGGGTGTGGCCGGGTGATATTCAAAAGGAGTTGTGCTGTTGAGCAACTCCTTTAAATATCACCCCCGAGCCACAGCACTTGCGCATGGCGCAGTGGAACTTGCACTACTGCAAGTTGCCAGCGTTGAGCATTAAACTTGCGGTGGTGCAAGTACCATTGCGCCATTCGCAAATTTCCGATATTCAAAAGGTGACATGCAAATGGGGCCATAATTTATGCAAGGTGCAGGGGGGGCCATTTGCATCTATTTATGGCCCCATTTGCATGCCATTTGCATGTAGGTGCGCCGATCCCCGAGGACTTGTTCCTGGCCACCCTGCCAGGCAGCAGCTGTCGGGGACCGACGCACAATGCAGCCCGATCGCGGGCATCACAGTTACATGACACCCCACATCTCCCACAGCCCGATCGCGGGCAGAACACGTACATGTCGCCCCCACACACAGCTCCCACAGCCCGATCGCGGGCAGAACCTGTATGAACCCCAGTGCCCGATCGTGGGCAGAACCTGTATTAACCCCCAGTGCCCGATCGTGGGCAGAATGTAACCCTCCCCAACCCGAATAACTCCCTGGTGGTCCAGTGGACCGTAAAGCCCGATCGCGGGCAGAATGTCACAGCACAACCCCCAAACATCTCCCTGGTGTCTAGTGTCCCCCACCCACCCACGAAGCCCCTCCACCCGCTCCCCCGCGGCGGCGGGCGACAGCATCCACCCGCCTGCCGCCCGCCGCCCGCGGACAACTGTCCGGTAGGGCTGCACACCCATTGGTGCAGAGCTACAGCCAATGGGCGTGCAGCCCATACCGTACATGACAGTCCAGATTTGTGAAGTATGCCCTGATTCTGCATGAAGGCACATGTTGCGCTGCATGTGGAAATCTCCTGACAGGGAGTATGTAAAGAATGCAGGACATGTTTCTTTATAATATGCCAGTGTCCTAAAACATGGAAAAGGCATTAGGAGCCAAAACAGTTGCTTGGCAGGGTTCGTGTAAAACCCCTGAACTCCTAGCTCTAATGTGCAATGCGCCTGTGATAGTGAGCAGCTGGCAGCTTGCCAGAATGCAGCTCATTAAACAAAGTCAAAATGGGGCAAATTGAAATGTTTACCATTGGGCTGATATTTCAGCCACCGGCTTGTGAAACATATAAAGTTGCAAGTTACTAGGGAGTTGGTGAAGTATCCTGAGCTTACCAAAAAACCCCTTGTGAATTAGAAAATTAGAATAAGCAAAGTGAGGGCTAAAGAAATAAAGCCCCCACAGAAAGAAAAGTACTAGAGAACATTATTCCTTTTGAAGCAGTATGGCACAGTGGTTAAGGCTTCTGAGCTGCAGACTTGGAGACCAAGGTTTGAATATCACAGCCCCCCCCCCACTTGCATACTGTGTGACTCTGAGCAAGTCACTTAACTTCCTTGTGCAAACAGGTTGCACCTGGAAACAAGCTTCAGCTTAGTGTGCCTCTCCTGGTTAAACAATTTTCCCTTCCTTTTGTTTTGGTTTATTTTCAGTTACTGCCTGGTATCCTGAAGTTGACAAAGGAAAGAAAATAAGGCCCTTATTCTTCTATTCACTTGTCCAACTCAGGAATACCTATAGTCTATACATAAAGAATAGTAGTAGTCATTACCTGGTTCTGTAGTCAGGACTGTCTATAGGGCTGGCAGCCCCAGAAATGGCTGCTTTTATAGAAGTAAGGAAGTGAGGTCACTCCAGAATGGGAGGGGCTTAATCCCTTAATGAACCTAATGATGGTACAATTAGGTATATTTGGGTTATTCTAGCTCAGTGTTGCATACAAAGAGAGGGGTGTTTCTATAAAACTATGTGGGGTAGTATGTTAGACAGGTATGGTGGGTTACCAGGCGATCTAGACTAACCCAGATAGTTTTATTTCTGTAAATTAGATAATAGCTAGTTCAGGTGACCCCACCTACATGTATAACAGTCTGCCACTGGGGTGTTAAAAGAGATAGAGACCAGACCAGGGAGTCAGTCTGGAACTGTGAGTCTGAGGGATAAGACCTCAGAGTACTGCTGGGCAGAATAGTTGATCCTTTGAAGCTGAACTACTGACGATTTTTCTCTTCTGTAGGAACTTGAATCATTTCATGAAGTATAAAAATAAAATGATAAATGCCATCCTGGCATTTTTTACTCACTGATTTTTGTTGTCTGCCTGCAATTTGTCTCCTGAACCAACGACCCTACTACAGTTGGTTTTAGAAGTGGGATGTCCTGGCTGAGTGTCTGAAGGATACACGGGAGAGCTCAGTCAGGGGTACTGGAAATAGTACCTCAGGAGAGAGGCAGAAAAGTGCATGGTGCCAGTGGACGAGGATATGTGGAAATGGTGACCTGGGCGAGGCACCACAAACCAGATGGCAGACCAGAGGAGGATGTTGCGTTGGATGAATGAAAGCTGGATGGAGGCAGAGCGATGCTGGAGGGAGGCAGAGCAGAGATGCCAAGAGCTGGAGATCCAATTGGAGCAGGCCAGGGATGTATCCAGGAGAGATGAGCCTTGGATTATGGACATGGAGACAACCCAGATGGAACATTCAGAATCAAACTTCCTATCTTCCCAGGAATGTATTGGATTGAGGACAACAGAGTGGTAATGCCGGAGAAGTCCCCAGGTAAGACTATTTTTGTGGACCTAGGGGTGAAGACTACAAGCAATGTAGAAAAGGCTCCAGGAGCTGAAGGGACTTTAAAATGTATTGGACTCTCTGATTCACAATGTAATGATTTATTTAGAGTAAATTGGGAAAAAGAACAAAAGGAAGATCCTGAAGTCACTAAGTTAGGGGCATATGTTACAGTTCAGGATGGAAAGCAGGAAGAAGCCAGTGGGGCTGAAGGGACTCATATACCATTGACTGTTATTAAACATAAACCGAAATCTGAATGCAGTGACCCAAGTAAAGCATGGGGAAAGCTACAAATGGGAGAAACTGACGTAGCTCTGTTAGCTTCCTACATCAAGGATCAGGAAGGGGGTATGGGTACCGGTCAAACAAGGGTCAAACCATTATGGTTGGTTGAAGACAAGCAGGGTACCCTTTACTATGTTAAGCCTAATCCCCATACGAAAAGGCTGTGTGCTAGAATAGTGTTTCCAATTGCTTATAGGGAAGTGGTGATGGAGAATACCTGCTCCAGCCACTCTAAGCCATTAAGCCATGAGGAGGTCCTGGCAGAGGTAACCTCAGCATTCTACTGGCCAGGAATGTACCGGCAAATAGCTACTTATGTGGAAAAGAGGAAGGTGTGCCAGAGGGTGTCTGCCAAATGCATAAGGTGTGGAAACCAAAGGTGGGAAGGCCAAAAGAGATGGCAACCTTGGAGAAGGGGGAAGCACCAACGTAGATTGGGAGGTACTGGGTGGTAAGAAAGCATTTCAGAAGAGTGGTTATTTATCTCTTGGTGTCTGACAGAGACACCAGGAAGCCATAGATATTAGGAGTACGATGGGTTACACTAATACAAGTGAGAAACTGCTGGGTACATGTATGGAAGGGACTGTCTCAGTAATAAACAGAACTATAAACTGGTTGAAGGGTTGTGAAGTGAAAAACCAGATGGGGGACAAAAAGAAGCTAGATAGCAGCTTAAAAATGCTGCGGGGATACTTCTTCTAGATTACGTACTGGGGGAAGTACAGACTAGTCTCAGGGCATAAGTTGTTTTTGAGTGTTACAATAGATTAAATGTGCTACACTATTATGGGTCCCTGAGACAGAGCTTTGGTGAGGGAGGCCTAGCTCCATTCCCTTCCAGGTAAAGGAAGGTGGATATATCCTGCCACTATGATAGAGTAGCCCAGAGAGTTCTATGATAGAGGTGTACTAGGATAACCTCGGTTTTTATCAAAACGGAGTGTGCAAGTTACAGTTAATTAGATGGTACCCCAGGGAAAAAGCCAGATTAAGGAATTGTTTGTCAATGTCATTTTCATTATATTATTCATTTCTTTTCTGTGCTGCAGCAATCCTCTTTTCTATCTTTCCAAATATTTTTCATCGACTGGAGGGTTGGCCACCTTCAGGCGATTGTTTCTTTTTTTTCTCTTCTTCTCTGATCTATTTTTCAATCTGTTGATTTATGTATTTCTCTCCACTTAAATATAGTATGACCTCTGAGACTTTTCTATCCGATGGTATACTCTAGTTGGGTACCTGGTAATATTAAAGTGAAATATATAATCTGGTACACAGCAGAGTCTAGGTGTGACTGTATAATTGCCCAGGGTATATGTTATTGTGTTGTATAGCTGTTTTAGTACTATGCAATCTGATTAAAAGGACCCTGGGTGGAAGCTTCTTGGTGAGGTGGGCAGACTCCACCACACCCTGATGGGATGGTGTGGGTCGCTTGAGCAGCCAGTGGGTGGTTGCCCACTAGGTGGGGAGGAATGTCACAGGGTGCTCCCTGTGATGAGTAGAGACCCAGTTATTCTAATAAATACCCCCCCAAGAAATAAAGTGACTAGGTATAAAGGGACGATATTGACTATAACTTGACTGTTAACAGTGCTGAAACATCCCTTCCTGTACTACCCTGCACAAAATAGCAATCTTTCACGGTAGGAGGACACCCTTGCATCCTGCCACAAACACTTGTAAGGACAAGAGTAGCAACCCCTTTATTATCTGTGCCCTTTCCATTCTGTTTCTTGTCCAATAGCCAGTACACAAAAAGGAAAGCCTTCAAAAAGTCTTTAGCAGTTCCTATTACGCTGCTAGCATTAAAGTATGCCCTGATTCTGTATGAAGGCACATGTTGCGCTGCATGTGGAAATCTCCTGAGAAGGAGTATGTAAAGAATGCAGGACATGTTTCTTTATTATATGCCAGTGCCCTAAAACATGGAAAAGGCATTAGGAGCCAAAACAGTTGCTTGGCAGGGTTCATGTAAAACCCCTGAACTCTTAGCTCTAATGTGCAATGCGCCTGTGATAGTGAGCAACTGGCAGCTTGCCAGAATGCAGCTCATTAAACAAAGTCAAAATGGGGCAAATTGAAATGTTTACCATTGGGCTGATATTTCAGCCACTGGCTTGTGAAACATATAAAGTTGCAAGTTACTAGGGAGTTGGTGAAGTATCCTGAGCTTACCAAAAAAACCCTTGTGAATTAGAAAATTAGAATAAGCAAAGTGAGGGCTAAAGAAATAAAGCCCCCACAGAAAGAAAAGTACAAGAGAACATTGTTCCTTTTGAAGCTGTATGGCAGTGGTTAAGGCTCTGAGCTGCAAACTTGGAGACCTAGGTTTGAATATCACAGCCACCCCCCCCCCCACTTGCATACTGTGTGACTCTGAGCAAGTCACTTAACTTCCTTGTGCAAACAGGTTGCACCTGGAAACAAGCTTCAGCTTAGTGTGCCTCTCCTGGTTAAACAATTTTCCCTTCCTTTTGTTTTGGTTTATTTTCAGTTACTGCCTGGTATCCTGAAGTTGACAAAGGGAAAGAAAATAAGGAACGCGCCCTTATTCTTCTATTCACTTGTCCAACTCAGGAATACCTATGGTCTATACATAAAGAATAGTAGTAGTCATTACCTGGTTCTGTAGTCAGGACTGTCTATAGGGCTGGCAGCCCCAGAAATGGCTGCTTTTATAGAAGTAAGGAAGTGAGGTCACTCCAGAATGGGAGGGGCTTAATCCCTTAATGAACCTAATGATGATACAATTAGGTATACTTGGGCTATTCTAGCTCAGTGTTGCATACAAAGAGAGGGGTGTTGCTATAAAACTATGTGGGGTAGTATGTTAGACAGGTATGGTGGGTTACCAGGCGATCTAGACTAACCCAGAATAGTTTTATTTCTGTAACTTAGATAATAGCTAGGTCAGGTGACCCCACCTACATGTATAAAAGTCTGCCACTAAGGTGTTAAAAGAGATAGAGACCAGACCAGGGAGTCAGTCTGGAACTGTGAGTCTGAGGGATAAGACCTCAGAGTACTGCTGGGCAGAATAGTTGATCCTTTGAAGCTGAACTAATGACAATTTTTCTCTTCTGTAAGAACTTGAATCATTTCATGAAGTATAAAAATAAAATGATAAATGCTATCCTGGCATTTTTTATGCACTGATTTTTGTTGTCTGCCTGCAATGTGTCTCCTGAGCCAACGACCCCACTACAGTTATACCTAAAGTTAGTCTTTCAGCCAAGTAAATGAGACCATGCATCCTGATATGTTCTGAGTTCAATAATGTGTCAATATATAATCAAACTATTTTATGTACAGAAACAGTCTAACAAATCTGAATAAAAACACTATGGAATTAAACAATAACTAGTTAGAAGGAGGTATATATTCACTATGCATGTGAGCTAAGAGTCCTATCACACTTTTTATTTATTTATTTATTTAGGAAATCGGAATTACAACCCTTTGAGTCATAGACTCGTTTCCAAAGGCTCCACGCCAGAATAAAACATAGACATTCACACAGTACATACATAGAATAAATGTGGTAAGTAATCATACAGAGTATAAGTACAATGAGCACGGGTTAAAGCCTCTACATTTGGTAGCTAAAACAGGGCAGAGTTATTGGCATATTTACCTAATGAGTGGTTAAGACCTATACAATTGGTAGCTAAAGCAATGCATGATATGAGTTGGTAGTAAGCCACCTCAGGGAGGCCTTGTCTTATACATAATACAATGCATTCATAGTCCAGTGTAACTATATGGTAACCAAAATATTTCACAGGCACAAAATGCAAAATTCCACCCACAAAATGCAAAATTTTGCCTGTGAATGATGGAATTTCACCACTCACAGGGACAAAATTCCACATTTCACTGGTGAAATGCCATATTTCCAACTCTATTTCCAACTCCAGCTTCAAAGGGTGGGGTGTGGGGGTACAGAACAAAGAAGCTATAGGGCCCCTTAGGTCAAAACATTTGATCTTGGTGCCAGTGTCATGCTGAGCCACATGGCAGGAGCAGAAGTGTTCTGTGTGACATAAGCCCTTACGGAGACACCCCCTGACAGGTGAAGCTGAAGCAGACTGAACTGTTAATTATACTGGTAAGAGGATTGCTATGACTTTGCCTATTTATTTAGGGTCTGTAATGCATACAAAATGATAGCTATATGGGGTGATATTGCACATGGGGAAACCTCATAAGAAGAGAGCATGACTACAATGACAGGCATACAGGGACACATGTAAGTAGAGAGCCTCACATTGCACACATGTTCAGGCTCAGTACAGACATACTGAACAGTGGTGACTGTCTCTGTCCTGCAGCAGCCAGCTGCTACATGTCCCTCTCTTGCTTAGTGTCTGTTTTGCTTGGTGCCCATAAACATGCTGTCTCCCGGCTGTGCTGCCAAACAAAATAGAGGGCAAAGTATTCTGTAGCATGAGCAAACATGGATTAATTGCTGCTGGCTACATTGGGCCCTTCGTCCTTGGGGCTGGTGGGAGAGATGGGACACAGCAAGGAAGGACAATAATGATGCAAAATGAGTACAAGGGAAAATAATTTTTGGATTAATTGCTGCCAGCTACACTGTGCCCTCAGTCAGCCCCAGTATGGAGATATCGAGCAGCGATAACTGTCTCTGTCCTGCAGCAGCTGGCTGCTCCATGCCCCTGTCACACTCACTGTGTCTTTTGCTTAGTGCCCTCAAATTACCTGTCTCCTGGCTGTGCTGCCGAATAAAATAGAGGGCAAAGTGTTGTGCAGCACAAGCAAACATGGATTAATTGCTACCGGCTACACAGCAACGAGGGACAATAATAATACAAGACAAGGAAAAACAATTATACTGTCTTGGAAACATTAACGTGGGGCAGTAGTGGATGAGCTGGGAGGTGAATTAATTGTAGGATGGGGAACAGAATTATCCCTCCTTGGTCTTTCAAGTGAAACTACCCTCTGGTTTCAAAGCTACCTCAGTAACTGGACCCAACAGGTCAGGATTGGTGAATTCCTCTCGTCATCCCTACCAATCCACTCTGGAGTACCCCAAGGTTCTATCCTGGTTCCCTTGTTATTCAGCATATTCCTGAACAATCTCCCTGCCTCCTGCCATGACAGAATGTTACTGTATGCAGATGATGCAGTAATCTTCACTTGCCACACTGACCCTACCTCCCTTCAGTCTCAACTACAGAAAAGTTTCACAGAAGTGGAAGACTGCTTTTGCTCACATAAGACATCCTTAACCACAAAAAAACTAAAACAATGTTGTTCCATGGAACCCACAACAAGTACAAGAACCATGAGCTCATAATTGACAACCACAAAGGCGTCACCCTTAAGCAGGTGGATATGTTTAAATATCTCGGTCTGACCCTTGACTGCTCCCTCTCATATGCCAAAGACATTGACAATATCACTAAAACTGTGAACTTCCACATAGGGCTACTATACAAGCATGAACATTGCCTAATGGCTGAAGCCTTGAACCTCACTATCCTGAGCTCTGTTATCTCAACTATTGACTACGGGCTTGTTATCTATGGATCCAGTACTGATACTGCACTCTGGTGCATAGCTGTAGCCCTTAATAAGGCATGTAGGCTCCTTATTTCAGCTGCCCACCTTTTTCACGCATGTGACATTTATGAGCAGGCTAACTGGCTCCAGCTATCCGGCAGGCTAAAGTACCAGACCTGCATCCTCGCTAAGAAGACATCACTCTGCCATATGACCCTGGAGTCTAATCAATACTGAACCCGCAGCGTGTCCGCTGCCTAATTAGAAGATCAGACAGTCTAACCTTTATAATACCTCACTGCCTGTCATCGGCCCTATTTTGGACCAATTTAAGACACTAGCCTCTAAACCTCATGCTATCTCCCTTTTATACACCTGCCTCTTAACTATCAATCACACCAATCCTCTACCAGGCTCCAAGGTCTGGGATTCTCTCCTTCCAGAGGTAAACATTGACTGGCCTAAAATTTGGAAGGATTTATACCAATACAATACCCAGGATAGATTTAGAATTGCCCAGTGCCATATCATCAATGACATGTACTATACTCCAGTCAAACTAGCCAGAATGGGCCGTCTCCCTTCCTCCATCTGCTCGAGGTGTGAACTCTCGGAAGGTAATCTCCTGCATATATTTTGGCACTGTTGTAAGGTCTCTTCCTTGTGGCAATACATTCAATCTAGGCTGGACCCCTTGCTGGGTCTGGACAGTCTTTTTACTGCAGAAATATGTATTCTAGGATGTTTCTCTAATATCTAGGTCAAAGACAAAAGATACCACATGGCCCTCATCTCAATGGCAATTAAGAAGCTGGTACTCAAACATTGGAGGGATCAACTTATTATTACCTACTACAAATGGCTGAATGAACTTTCGTCATGTTTTAGAACTGAACACATGATTGCCAGCTCCTGCAACAGACCTAAATTGTTTGACAAAAAGTGTGGCAAACTGTATGCTTTATACTTGCACTAATTGTCCTAACCAATACTGATTCTCCAAATGTTTAATCTTTGATCACAAAGTGTATCCTGATAGGTTAGGGGGGCACACTCCAAGGGAGGGTTGGGGGTGAGGAGGGGTAGAGGGGGGTTTAGTTAAAATGTCAATATGTTTGCCTGCTTTCCCAGTTCATTACCTTTGTACTATAAAACAATAAAAAGTTTAAATAAAAAAAAAAAAAAAATACCTCGCTGCTGGACCTCTCAAGCTCAGCATTGTTACCTTGTCAGAGCCTCCACCTGGTTCAACTTGCTACCCACAGAAATCTCCAACATTGCCATGATCGGCGCTTTTAAGTGTAAACTATGTCAACACCTCATGGCTAGTGCCTTCTGTGATTGCTTCTTATAATCCCCTCCAGGCATACTACCCTCAAGCATTCCTCCTCACTGCCTCAGCTCCTCCTCCTCTCCTGCCCACATTACTGGGTATAGGATGAATCTGTCTCCTCTTCATTTTCATCTCCCCCTCCTCCTCCCTTGCTATTTCCCATCTACAACATACCCAATGCAATGCCCTCCCTATTTCTTCCCTCCTCCCTCTCTCTTTCCCATACCACCCCCTCACCCCCACTCTTCTTTCTCTTTTCCCACTAACCCACTCCTAACAAAGCTGCACTGAGCCACCTGTGACTTGTACTGTATAATTAACTTGCAACACAATTCCTTCACAATGCCTTTGGCTGCTATTATTGTAACCTTACTTGTCTTTTTTTTTTTTTGTAAGTTCCATTGTAATGATCATGTTAGGTTTTGTACCTTATTGTCCTTATTGTCTTGATGTGGAACCTTTGTAAAACAGCCCTTGGCTCAAAGGTTTCATCCAAAATACAAATAAATAAATTAAAAAAAAAACACAGAGATAACAGTGTCTGTTATGGGTACTGCCTGGTGAGAACAGTATTTACTATGCCTTGGTCATGCAAATAGGAAGACATAGCATGGCGATCAAGGTCAGGATTGAAACCTAAAGATATTTCCTTCAAGTTGTGGCCAGCAGAGATCAGTTTGACATCTGAACATCAAAGCGTCATGACAGGAAGCCAAAATTTTAGTTTGGCTGGTAATTCAGAGCCGCAGGTCGGGGTTGTAGCTCCCACCTTATAAGTAAGTTTTATTAATTTATTAATTGTCCAGCTGCTGTGCAAGAGAATCTGGGAGTTGGAAGTTGCTCTGGGTGAAGTTCAAGCGATTTCCCCAGAATCCACAGTATGTACCTGGAATTGGATCTGTCCTCTAATCATTCTTCCTTCATAATCGCGCATTTAGCACCCACAAAATATTTTGCAAAATGTGTGAAATTTTGCAATATTTTACAGGGCAAAATTCTTGATTTTGAAACAAGTTCACCAGCACAATTAAATTTCACTGCATCTATAATACATAGTGAATATATACCTCCTTTTGACTAGTTATCGTCCCTCCTGGGGGGGTTAATTCCATTGTGTTTTTATTCAGATTCATTGGACTGTTTCTGTACATATAGTAGTTTGATTATATACTGACACATTATTGAACTCTGAACATATCAGGCTGCATGGTATCATTTGCTTGGGGGTCCTTGACAGTTTTTTTTTATTTGGCACTTATACTGACAACTGATATTATCCTCTATACAATTATGTTACAGTACTGAATGTCTTAAGGTTTATGGAATATAGTAACTAGCTGAATATATAGTTGAGAATTGTCTCCAGATAGGTTTAGTGCTATATAAATGTGTGAAACAGTTGTTCACACTAAGTAAACTTTACTTTAAACCCTCTTAATGCCATATACAGAAAATTTCTGTTACATAGTTTTTTGGTTTGCTTTTAACTTACAATATCACTTTTTAACATGTAGTTAAGTGAGTATTGACTCCAAAGGGCTTGCTTTCATTAAGACTGTAGTCACAAAACACACTGAGACATTCAGAATTTATGTTAGTGGAGTTTTCTGCTCGAAGGGTTCTTATCTTAGTCTGGTGACATTTGACCTTGGAAGGTTTCTCAGCTAAAAGCAAACTGGTGAAATCTGGTTCCTCTGATTTAAACTTCAGTTATGGTTTAAATGAGTATTTTAAACCAATGAGAAATATTTCTGGGTTTTTTTATGTATGATCTGGGTGTTAATAGTATGTGATTTTCTAAATGACTGCCATAAGCTTCTGAGGAAGGACTTGGTAGGTTCAAAAGCTTAGGCACTGTGTTATTTTTGTAACATCTATGTTGGTCCAATAAAAGGTATCAAACCATTTGCTTCTGGATCTGTTCTTACAAGAACCAATATGGCAACTAAACTAAATCTGTATATAAATTTATTCATTCATTATTTGTAGTATAATGTAATACTACATCTTAGCTACAGCAGCTTTCATGGCTGAGATTATATTCTATTAAAGAGGTGCAGTAGCTTCCCTATAGTTAGGGTTGAGCAGGACATTCTGTGTTAAACCTTAATGTTTGCACTTTAATAACTGCAACCGTTTAACAGATTTGCACAAAAGTTTGTATGTGTGGTCTTGTGGGGTAGTTCCTATGATGAACTAAGTTTTGTTCCAGTCACATGTGCAGATTCTGAGATCTGTGTAGTGCATAAATGTTAAAAATCATAATTTTTCACTGTTTATTCTCATTGCGTTATGCCCAGATGTCTTAAGATTTTGTTCTGCAATTTTTAGAGTAGAAAGAGCTTGGGTCATAGAAGTGCCTGTCACTTATTTGGTGAAAAAATATTAATCCTTTTCAGATTTATAACATTTTAACATTCCCATTATTTTCAATAGGACTTTCATTCACCTAAATAACCTCCTGGAGCAAAATAAAAAAAAATAATTTGGTCAAACAAAAAAGGTATCTTTTTTCATTTTGGGCCAGTCTTTTCTTTTGACAAAAAAAAATCCTTTTTAATTTTCCACCATCTTGTTTTCTTATTAAAATAAATATGTCAAAGCTCCCCAAAATTATGACTTGCAACACAAGAAAACATGTATCTTGCTCATGGGGACTCCATTAAGTGGATGCTGCACTTGTTTGGTTAAAAAGATGACCTTGCGCTGTGTTTCTTAAATATTTTAAATCCTTTTTAGTGACTTGCTAATGTCCTTTTTCATGAGTCCTTTTTTGTTCAAACAAAAAAGGATCACAAGTAACGAAAAAAGAATCAGGAAAAAAACAAAGTCTGAAATCCTTTTCATGAGACTGAAAATGACTCACGATAAAAGATTGTTTCTTATGAAAAAAGATTTGGAAAAAAACTAAGTCTTTTTTCATGCCAAGGGATCCTTTTTGGTTTGAATGGAAAAGGGTCACAAAAAAGGATCCCTTGGCATGAAAAAGGATTTGGGACTTAGTTTTTTCCTATCCCTTTTTCCTGCCAATAAACCCTTTTTTGTTCCATAGGGCACAGGACTTTTAGTCACAAAAAAGGATTTTTTTTTTCTGTTCCTGTTATTGTTCTTCAATTTCCATGGTGTCCAGTGGCATCCCTAACCTCCAATTGTGTCTCATTCTATGGTAATGTATTATATGTATCCCTGGTGTCTAGTGGCACCCCCACCCTCTGAATTCCATATATTTTGTTTAATATATTTTCTCTGCTGTTCAGTGGTACCCACCACCCTCTCGTGCCTGACCTTGTAAAACTTTATTTGCTCCCTGGTGTCTAGTGGCAAATCCCACCCTCCCATATCTGGTGGCCTTTATGTTAAATGTTGTCCTGGTGTCTAGTGGTACCCTCTTACTTTCCCATGTCCATCATATGCTGAAAATAAGAAAACAGTCCCTAGATGTGTTGTATTTCTTTTTCAACCAGTAAAAAATAAAGTCCAACCATGAGCGCACCTACACCCACACAACAACCTCCCACTGAGCATCCAACAGCTGCACCACCTTAAACCCCACACACACACCCTTACTTACCTGAACTGGTCCCCCTGTGAAGATCCACTCTCTGATCAAAGACACATCTTGCTGCTGGAACAGGCAACTGCTGTATGAGAAATAATGTGACTGCAGTTGAAAATCCCATTAAAATACATTGAACCACCATTACCTCATTTCATACAGCAGTAGCTGGTTCCAGCAGCAAGACATGCCTTTGATTGGAGAGAGTGCATCTTCATAGTGGGACCAGTTCAGGTGAGTGAGGGTGTGTGGGGGGTCTGGTTGGGTGCAGAGTGGTGGGTGCACAGTAGGAGGGCAGGTGGGAGTGCAGGTGTGATCACTGGTGGACTTTTTTTAACAGGTTAAAAAATAAATACAACTCATCAAGGGACTGTTTTCTTATTTTCAGCATGTGATGTTCATGGGAGGGTGGGTGGTACCACTAGACATCAGGGCAACATTTAACATAAAGGCCACTCACCTTGGGAGGGTGGGGGGGTGCCCCTATTTATTTATTTATTTATTTAATTTGTTATTTATTTTAATTTTGGTGACTGGGTAAGCCCACTGGGATGAGAGGTCCCCTTTTCAAGGGCAACCAAGAATTAGTTACATACATTAAATAGCAGATGAATTATACATGGTTGTTTGTACATACACCAACAGTTGTCATACTAACACGGTTTTGCTATAGGCAATAGAATTGAAACAAGAACATTCATAAGTGTTATACTGGTGGAAAATACATATAGGATACATAAATACAATAGGCTTGACTAATTTCGAATAACAAACATATTGGAGTGAGAGTTCTTTGATAATATAGCCCCCAAGGATTGAATATGTAAGTGGAGGGCATTAGATTCATTGGAAGCAGTTGCAGGGGGGGAGTTGCCCAAAAGAGAGATTTAAGAGTCATCTTAAGCTGTGGCAAGGTAGCACACTCCCAGACCATTGAAGGTGGGAGTTCCACAGATGTGAAGCTGAAAAGAAAGGGACTGTCTTCCAATTTCATATTGTACTTTGGGGAGTTCCAGCACTGGGAAGTCTGATGCTCTTAGAGGATGAACAATTTGTTTGCACTGGATTATGTCAGAGAGACTTGGTGGGGGGAGTGGCTGAAATAACTTAAAGGTAAGGCAGTATAGGGGATACTGCAGTCTGACTTCAAAGGAGGGCCAGCCTAAGGTAGTTAGCATTGTGCAGAGGTGGATTTTGGGGTGGATGCTGGTTGTAAATCATCCCATCCTATGGTGCAGTATTCTTAGCCTATTGAGGGTGGGTTCATGTAAGGCCTAAAGTATCGGGGCACCATAGAATAGCAGAGGGAGGAGGGAACTGGCACAAAGCTATGGGCCAGATGAGGTACATGCAAGGGTACTGAGGGAGCTCACGGAGGCACTCAGGTAGCTCAGGACAGTACCTCTGACTGCTCTTCTTAACAACTCACTTGACAGAGGAGTGGTTCCAGGGACGGGAAGAGGGTAGATGTAGTCCTGTTTCACAAAAGTGGTATCAGGGAGGAGGCTGGCAACTATAGACCAGTCAGCCTGATAACAGTCATGAGGAAACTACAGTATAATAGAGTCTCTTCTAATGGAAAGGATTGTGGAGTATCTTGAATCCAGTGGGTTACAAGATCTGAGGTAATGTGAATTCGTGGTGGGTGGGATGTCATGTCAGACAAATTTGATAGCTTTCTTAGACTGTAACCAGGAAAATAGTTTAGGGTGGGGTAGTGGATGTGGCCTACTTAGATTTCAGTAAGGCTTTTAACACTGTTACACATAGTAGGCTTATAAAGAAACTAGACAGCTTATGTGTGGGTCCACAGGTGGTAAACTTGGAAACAAATTAATAGAGGGATAGGTGACAGCAGGTGGTGGTAAATGGAGTTCACTCTGGGTAAAGGAGGGTGACTAATGGGGTGCCACTGGGCTCAGTACTGGGACCACTCCTCCTTAATGCTTTTATAAGTGATATTGCAGATGAGCTGGAAGACAAAGTCTGCCTCTTTACTGATGACACAACTTGCAATAGGGTGGATACTGCAAAGGGGGTGGAAAGAATGTGAAGAGAGCTGAGAAAACTCAAGGAGTAGTCAAGGGCATGGCATCTGGGGTTTAATGTGAGAAAGTTCAAAAATTATGCATTTAGGGCACATAAACCCAAAGGTGGAGCACAATATCAGAGAAGAGGTATTGAAGGTCAGCAAACAGGAAAAGAACCAGGGAGAAATAATTTCTGATGATCTCACTACAAAGTGACAAGACTGTAGGCAGGGCAAGTGGAATGTTGGGGCTGTTGCCACTGTGTAGATCACTGTTGAGACCCCAACTGGAGTATTTATTCGGTTCTGGAGACCATAATTCAGGAAGGACATAGACAGAGTGGAGACAGTTCAGAGGAGGGCAAATAAAATGGTACAAGGTCTGCATCGGAAGCACTGCGAGATGAGTGTAGCGAGAATGGAGAGAGCATAGGAAATCACACTCAGCAAGTTGCAGGGCCAGGGACAGTAATTTAAATGCTGGGTCACTGAAGTATTGTGGTGGGTGTTATGGCTCCAGCGGATGTCAGTCTGTGAAGTTAACAGCTTGACATTTCTAAAACACCCTGTTCCCCTAATCCTCAGTAAAAATGCAATAAGGTAACGAAAAGTCAGAGTCTCTCTTCCATTTTTGCTGGGGATTGAAGTTAGTTTTTGGGTGAATAGTTGTATGTGTGACATTTTAAAATAAATATATGTTTTGAGTATTTGCAAATGTCTCCTTTTTAGAGCTGTGGGTGGAGCCTACAGCACTATTGGGATCATATTGTAGCTCTAAAATGGCTGATCATGGAACTCCCTTTTTGGACTTTTGAAAGTATTCCTCCACAGCTGCAAAACAGGGCACTCCTCCTCTGATTTTTGCTATTTGCTGCTCTATGTTAAAGGCATCTGAAGGAAGGGGGATGCTACTGTACTGTACATCAGAACTTCTCAAGATACAGTCAAATCCATTTATACCACCCACAGGTATAGCGGGCACTCGTTTTTAGTGGGCATTTTCAATTTGCCAAAAGTCATCCTTGTATGTTTCCATGCTAATAATTACTGTTATACCATCTATTGGCTGTCATATATATCACTGACTTGACAGCTGTCAGTGGCTATCAATTGTAACCATGCAAGGTGCAAATTATTGCAATTACAGTGCAATCAATTGTGTGGCTTCATACTGTGAGCGTTAATAGCAGCAGTTCACTGTCAGCTCGTTCTCAGTCGCAGAGGTGTCAAAACGCAAGGCAATGTGACAAAGTTGAACTGAAAGAAAACTGATGCCTTGCCCAAAATGAGTCAGCGTAACTTGGCGCAATGTCTGTCTCTGCTGAAATCAACCCTTGCAGATCTTTTACGGCAGAAAGAACAAATTCTTAGTGATTGGCACAGAAATGTTAACCCTGACTGCAAACAAAAATGGGAAGGAAAGGTTGGCGAAGTAGAAGAGGCTTTGGTCCGGTGTTTCATTAATGTGCGAGGGTGTGATGCACTCATAAGTGATCCCTTGCTTTTACAGAAAGCCCAGGAACTAGTAACTGCCTTAGGGCATACAGAATTCCAGCCTTCAGAAGGGTGGTTACACCGTTGGAAAGTGAGAAACAACATTGATTTTCACAGACAGCATGGAGAGAAACAAAATGCTGACTGCCAATGCTGAACATTGGCTAGAAAATGTCTTGCCTGGTCTGCTGTCCTCCTTTGCCCCCAGGAACATATTCAATTGTGATGAAACTGGCTTATTTTTTCATTGCATTGGCCAGGGGTACTAAACCAAAAGCCGAGGCTAATGGGGCAAAAAAGCAAAGGAGAGTTTCAGTGTTAGTGTGCTGTAACGTGGATGGAACAGAAAAAACAGAGCTTGTCGTGGGAAAATATGCTTCCCCACATTGTTTCAGAGGGATAAGCCATCTGCCAGTTTTCTACTGGGCTAACAAGTCTGCTTGGATGACTTTGGCCATTTTCACTGAATGGGTTAGGATTTGGGACTGAAAACTACGTGGCCATAAAATTGCTCTGCTGTTAGACAACTTTTCAGGGCACTCAGCTGTCCCAGGACTACACAACATCACCCTAATTTTCCTATCACCTAACACTACCTGTATCATACAACCCCTTGACCAGGGCATAATCTACAACATGAAGCAGCACTACGTGAGGTGTATGAGAAAGCGAGTCCTGGATGACATCAACAACAGCGCTGACACACTCCTTACATCAGGACAGTGTGTTAAAAAATAAACTCACTGGATGCAGTGAGGCTGTTAAAAACTTTCTGGGATGCTGTCATTCCACAGACCATATAGCGCTGTTTCCAAAAGGCAGGATTTACTATCCGGGCTGAAACCTTGACCAGGGAGAGGGTCCCTCAATGTCCCAAACAGCCACTATTGATGATCTGGACCTCATAGCTGAAATGGAAGAAAGTGTAAATGCGCCTGAGGGAATGACGGCTGAGGAGTTCCATATAGCGTGTCTCCTAGGAGATGGGGAGGAGAAGCCCACGGCTGATGACATCACGCATGTTGTAGAGAGCATGCACTCGGAGGAAGCGGAAGAAGAGGATTCAGAGCACGATGAGGATCAACCAGAGGCAACAGTTTTGCAGAGTGATGTGAAATATGCTCTCCTTACTCTATGACGAGCGATGGAACAAAATCCTGATGTCCTGCCTGAGTGGAACACTCTCGCTGCTGCAGAAAGAGAGTGAAACCCCTACTGCCAGAAATCGGCAACTCAGAGTAAAATCTCTGCCTACTTCAAGTAGGACTTTTCAAGAGCTTATAATTGAGCTGTAATTTCCTGTTTTCTTGTTTTCTTTTCTTTATGTCTATGCTGTCTTTTTGAGTACTGTACTGTACTAATCGAAAACACTACGGGTTATGCTTTGTATGCTGTGGGGGAGATCGCATTAAAATATGTCACCGTTATTCCTTAGTTTGCCATTTTTTTTTGGATCAGTGGGTATAGTGACCATTCTATATAGTGGGCAAACAGCTGGTGCACATATGTGCCCGCTATAAGTGGGTTGCACTGTATTACCAAAAAAAAAAAGCTTTTTAAACTGCTGTTTCTATCATCTGTTCAGTTCAGTCTAACATATTTTTTCTATTTCTTTCAGCAACCTAGGGGTTAACACATTATATGTTGTTTGGAATTTACTGAAACTGAAAGTCAGACTACAGTGTCAGATTACAGACAGTGAAGCTGCAGCCTTTGTTAGCTATCTCATTGCTATAGGCACACACACACACACACAAACACACACACACAGCAGCTGCATGTGCTCTGACTAAAATTCAAGAGGACTGAATTAGCAGCATGCCAGTTTTTGATGATTGTGACTAAACGCACTATATGGCACCAACAAGAAAATAATTGTGGTCATTTGGTAGCTCTTCACAGTCCTATCAGCTCTGGCTTGAACTTGTTTTAACATCAATGTATTTTACTAATTAATGCAGTATGTCAGATGTATAGTAATGATTTTACACAAGTAGTGAAGCGTGCAATCCATGGTTGTCCAGTGTCCACCCATTCCCCCCCACCAATTGCCTGCATATATACTAGAGTGTAACCCATGACAGTCAAATAGTTTCATGGGCATTTCCACTCCTATTGCCTGGCCACATACCTGTGTGTAACCCCTGGTGGTCCAATAGTTCCCCAGCCCATTTCCCCCATTGCCCACTCATATACTAGAGTGTAACCCATGTCCAGTGGTTTCACCAGCCCCTGCTCAGCCATTGCCCTCCTGTATACCAGAGTTTAACCCCTGGTGGTCCAGTGGATTCACAGGCCACTGCTCTTCCACTGCCACCCATATACCAGAGTGTAAACTCCGTTGGTCCAATGGTCCCCCTTCCTAGTTCCCCCAATTGTCTGCCCATATACCAGAGTGTAACCCATGGTGGTCTAGTGGTTTCAAGGCCCCTGCCCCCATTGCCCACCCATATAACAGAGTTTAACCCCTGGTAGTTCAATGGTCCCCAGCCCCTGACCCCTCTATTGCCTGATTATATGCCAACATGTATACCCCTGGTGGTCCAATGGTCCACCAGCCCCTGCCATCCTATGGCCCCCCCATATACTAGAGTGTAAACCCTGGTGGTCCACAGATCCCTAGGCCTATGCCCTCCCATGTGCCACCCATATAACAGAGTGGTCACCCTGTCCATGTAATCTCTTCCCCCCCAAGACTGTCAATATATTGTTGTGTAATCCTGGAGGTCCAGTGATCCCAATGCTTCCACTGATGTCTGTATATCCACATGCAATCCACCGCATTGAGATCCCCACCGCATATGCTTCTATGACAATAGCATCCTCCTGTACTTTATAAATATAACCATGTCATTTAGATTGAAGCTGACCAAGGTGGTGATGATAGCAGTTATGCCAGTCACCATCACTGTGCAGGGGCATGATAGTTGGAGTTTCAACAGTGAATGAGGGCTATGGGGCAATGGGAACAAGTGGGAAGTATTGGATGGATGGCCACGTACATCTGTGGGGCTGGTGGATCACTGGACCAAAAGGATTACACTCTTATATTGGGGCAAATGATCATGGGGATGTGGTGGTCACTGTGACACCAGTGATTAAAGTGTTGTGTACTGTACATACAGGAAAGTTTTGGTACATGGGCAGGTGTGACTACAAGTAATACATATGTATAAAGGGTGGCCAATGAGAATTGAGACATGTTTCTGTGTGCCTGTAGACCAACTGACCAGACGCAAGTACCGCTGTCAAATTTGATCTGTTGTCAGATGAAATCAATCTAGGTATGAGATTTGCTGCTGTCAGGCAGTGGTTGATTTGATTAAGTTCTTCAAGGATGTTAGACGTGTGTGCTTTCTCCAAAGCAGACCTTGAAATAGTTGCAGTTCAACAAATTGTACTAGAGTTACATGACTCTGATGCCCAGTGTGCCATGATGCATGTATAGGGGCCTATGCACAAATAAAAAAGTTGCTTTGCACCACATATCTAAGACACATAGGCAATAGTACACATGAATACCATGCAGCCAGGGTCTCATGGCATTCACAGTCCAGATGTGTGCCTGATCCCCTTGCCCCACGGGCAGCAATGTGCCAGAGTGGTCCGGGGGAGAGACAGGGGGTACCCACACTACTCGCTATTCACAAAGACACTTAGTTCTCTGCACAGGGGGGCACAGGAGGGTGCTGAATATGGAGGGGGGACCCTACCGCAACAGCAGGATGCTCCTAGCCCCACACACACAGAACCCCTGCTCTGGTCCCATATGACAGTTGGCACTCCCCCCAGAATGCATAGCCCCCACCCAGTCCCATATGTCTGCCCCCCTCCACAAAGCATAGCCCCCACCCAGTCCCATATGTCTGCTAGAGAGTGTAGGGACTGTGGGACCATTGGGCTGGTATAAGGGAGGGCTAAAAGGGGGTGCAATAGCTAGGGGACCATTGGACCACCAGTAGTTATACTCTGGTATTTGGGTGGGTGATAGAGTGTGAAAGGGCCGGAGGAACTACTGGAGTACCAGGAGATGCATTCTAGCATATGTGTGGGTGATAAGGGGGGGGCAGCAACCATTGGACCACCAGGGGTTATACTCTGGTATTCGGGAGGGTGATAGAGGGTGCAGGAGCCAGGGACCATATGGCTGGTATATGGGCAGGCTAAAGAGGATGCAGGGGCCAGAAGACCATTGGACCAAAAGATGTTACACTCTGGTATACATGTGATTGATCAAAGGGTCAGGGGCCATGGAAACCATTGGAGCACCAGGGGTTACACTCTGGTACACAGGCAGGTGATATTTGGGTAAGGGGCTTAGGTAACCACTTAGAAGATAGCCGAGAAAGAATGGGAAGCTACACATCACAGGTAAAACATAATATTGTGTGATATTGACTGAGAAGTAGTATATGGGTAATACTGGATAATGCAATGGGTCATGATGATGAGCTGCAGAAAGGTAGAATGACATTGGTGACAACTATTTTGATCATATGCAGTATGCAATGTATGATCACAGAGAGAAATGACTTACTGATAAATTCACGAAACACTAGACCATCTTGAGTTGAATTTTATCTTTTCTTGATTGTTTTTTTTTTATACATATACTATTGTACCCTCTGAATTCTCGTAGTCTAATATATCAGTATCTATTACAGGACAGTCAGATCTGACACCATCATCCACTTAGGTGTCTCTTCACACTCTGGTGTACTGGTAAAAATTTCTTGTTCATCTTTACGCAGGTCAGCATTTGAACATCCTTTGCAGGAAGATTATTCCTTCTGTCTATCACAGTTGTACCTGCTGAGCTAAATACAGTACACGTTTGGAAGAAACACTGGCTGTAGGGCATGATAAGTATTCAATTGCCAGCTGACTAAGTGTTGGAAAGTCCTTTTCATTTTCCATCCAGAAAATGATGTGTCCCTCTGTCACTGGAACTGTGATATTATCAGCCAAATAGGAGTCCACCATATTTGCAGGTGATAGGCCTCTATTAGGCTCTGTTTGTTGCTCATGAACAAGTCCAAATGTTGAAAGATTTGCCCAGCTGGGGTTGCAGTTGAATAATGAAGATAATTACAAAGATGATGATCTGCTGGGCTGTGAATCTGAAACTGAGTTTCACTCTGTGGACTCTGCTCCTTTGACTTGCACTGATCAAACGTAATGCTGTTATCCAAAGCTATCTTGGACTGAAGAAGGTCACACCACACACTGACTGCTTTAATCAATAATATTATATTGGTCCACCTTTCTGGCACCATGATGAAGGAAAGAAGAAATTTTACTTTTGTAGCATGGATCCAGCATGCATGGAAACATGTAGTGCTTGCAAACACTCATTTCTTTAAGTCTGGAATCATTGAAAATTTGCATAATATGATATAGTGTAATAGCAGCTCCCTCCGCATCATCTTTGCCTTCAATGTCATGGTTCAGCCTCATAAGTTCAAACCATAGCAAATGAATGAGTGGGATGACTTGGCTTAGTGATGCCATCTCACTGCTCACTGCCTGTGTAGACTGCTCAAAGGGAGTAAGAACATTTATTACAATTTGCATTAATCTTCACTCTGATGGTGATATAGCCAGCTCTTGCATATTGTCCTTCTGCTGCATTGCTCAGTCCTTAATGGCTTCATACGAACATTGGAGTATGTATAATGTGGAGTTCAAATCTATTCAATACTTCCTGTTTGAATCTTTTAAAGAGGAGGAGGACATTTTTCTTTTGTAGGTCACTTAGAACTTGCCATGATTTGAACGAGTGACTGATATGAGCACATATTTTGCATGTCTTTTTCAACATTTCTGCCAGTCTTTCACTGTTTCAAAGGAAGCCTTTAACAATGAGGTTTAGATAATTTTATTTATTTATTTATTGAGGATATCGGATTTACAACCTTTGAGTCACAGACTCATTTACAAAGGCTCCTCATCAGAGAACAATACAGATACAGTAGACAACAACAACACAGTGTATGTATAGTACAATCTTTACATAGAAACATAGAAACATAGACTTTGACGGCAGATAAGGACTGCTTGGCCCATCTAGTCTGCCCATTTCCCTACCTAGAGGATAAGATGCAGATCCTATTTAACCAATGGTCTATTTCGTCCTACCCCCCACAAAAATTGCCTTATGTCTGTCCCATGCATTCTTGAATTCCCCCACTGTTTTTGACCCCAAGACCTCCTCAGGAAGGACCTTCCATGTGTCCACCGCCCTCTCTGTGAATAAATACTTCCTCACATTACCTCTGAGCCGTTCCCCCTCTATCTTCAAATTGTGTCCTCTTGTTCTTGCACAACTCTTTTTTTTGAAAGATGCTCCCCTCTTGGACTTTGTTGATTCCACTGAGATACTTAAATGTTTCTATCATGTCCCCTCTCTCCCTTCTTTCCTCAAGGGTATACATATTAAGCTCCTTTAGTCTTTCTTTGTATGTCTTCTGGTGCAGACCCTGCACCATTTTGAGTTGCCTTCCTCTGGACAGCCTCCACTCTATCTATGTCTTTGCGGAGATGGGGTCTCCAGAACTGCACACAGTACTCCAGATGGGGTCTCACCAACTGTCTGTACAGGGGGATAACAACTTCCTGTTTTTTGCTGGTGATGCCTCTCCCTATACATCCCAGTATCCCCTCAGCCCTCTATACCACCTTCTCACATTGCTTGCCAACCTTAAGGTCATCTGATATGATTACCCCCAGGTCCCTTTCCATTTTTGTTGTTGTTACTACCTCCCCCCCCATTGTGTAATCTTCCCCTGGGTTTTTGTTTCCCAGGTGCATTACTTTGCACTTCTTTGCATTGAATCCAAGCTGCCATACTTCTGACCATTCCTCCAACCTTGCCAAGTCCCTTCTCATCCTTTCCTCGCCTCCTTGTGTATCAACCGTGTTACAGATCTTTGTGTCATCTGCAAAGAAGCATACTTTTCCTTCCAGTCCCTCTGCAATGTTACTTATAAAGACATTAAAAAGGACTGGATCCAGTACTGAACCCTGCGGTACCCCACTAGCAACCCCTCTTTCTTCAGAGTGGACTCCATTTAAAATTACCTTCTGTGTCCTGTTGTTCAGCCAATGTTTTACCCAGGCTACCACCCTGGGACCCACTCCAAGGCTAGTTAATTTGACTACTAATCTTTTGTGTGGGACTGTGTCAAATGCCTTGCTAAAGTCTAGGTAGGCCATGTCCACAGCCCCTCCCTGGTCTACTACTTTGGTCACCCAGTCAAAGAAATCAATTAGATTCATCTGACATGACCTTCCACTGTGAACCCATGCTGCCTTGGGTCCTGTGCCCCACTGGCCTCTAGGTACTCAACAATTCTTTCCTTCAGAAGTGATTCCATCACTTTCCCTACCACAGAGGTCAAACTGACAGGTCTGTAGTTTTCTGCCTCTGTCTTGCTCCCACTTTTGTGAAGGGGAATCACATCAGCGTTCTTCCAGTCCTCAGGTACCACACCATCCTCCTATGATTTGTTATAAAGGGTAGTCAGTGGTGTCACTAGTTCTCTACTTAATTCTTTTAGAATTCTGGGGTGAATTCCATCTGGCTCCATTGCTTTGTCTGCCTTCAGTTTTAGTTCTTTCAGAACCCTTTCTTCTGTGAAAAGACTGGGATCAACCCCCCTCTCCAGAGTGCTTCTGTTAATTGGATTAGGCACCTCCCCCACTTCCTCTTTTGTGAATACTGAACAGAACTATTTATTCAGTATCCCTGCTTTTTCACTGTCACTCTCTGCCCACCCACTATCCATTCTATTCAGCCTCACTATCCCTCTCTTTGTCTTTCTACACTCCCTGATATACCTATAAAAGGTTTTATCCCCCTTCTTAACCGAGTTGGCTATCTTTTCCTCAGTTTGTGCTTTTGCTATTCTGACTACCCTCCCTGCTTTCTTCTGCCTTAACTGGTACAGTTCTCTGTTCTGCTCCTTCTGTGTTTCCTTATACTTCCTAAATGCTATCTTTTTCTCCCTAACCTTCACCGCCACTTCTTTTGAGAACCATAGTGGCTTTTTCTTTCATTTGATTTGTTTATTTGCTTCACACAAAGGTTTGTTGCCTCTGTGATGGCAGTTCTGATATTCCTCATTGTTGCTTCACCCTCCTTATAGCCTATTTGCTAGTGCTTTTCTAAGGCACTCTCCCATCTTGCCAAAGTCAGCCCTCCTAAAGTCCAGAACCCTCACTTTTGTATGGCTTGACTCTGTAGCTGAGTTTATCATGAACCACACTGTTTGTTGGTCACTTGTTCCCAAATGGCTACCCACTTCTAGATCTGAGATCCTCTCACTGTCCCCATTTGAGAGTATGAGGTCTAAGATTGCTCCCTCATGAGTAGGTTCCAAAACTAACTGTCTGAGGCATACCACCTGAAGGGCATCAAGAATGGCCCTGCTTTTGGATGTGGCTGCAGCAAAGGTGCTCCAGTTAACATCTGGCATATTAAGGTCCCCCATCAACAGTATCTCTCCTTTCTCTGCCATCCTAAGTATGCCTTCTATCATATCCTTGTCCATTCCCTCCCCCTGACATGGGGGTCTGTATACAACCCCTGTGCGGATTGTGGTGCCATTTCCAGTCTCTAAGGTGACCCACAGTGCCTCCTCTCCTCCCTGTTTACTCTTTTGTTCAGTTGCTTTTATCTCTTCCCTTACATAGAGAGCTACTCCCCCCTTCTTCTGCCCTCCCTGTCTCTCCTGTAAGTTGTGTACCCCGGTATGTTAACATCCCTGTCATGGTTCTCTGTGTACCAAGTTTCTGTGACTGCTATGATATACAGGCATCCCTCTTCCATCAAGGCCATCAATTCAGGGAGCTTATTGCCCAGACTACGGGCATTGGTACTCATTACCCTCCATTTCTTGATGGCCTTACCCCTTTTTGCCCCATCCCTGTCCTTATTGCGTTTGTCACTTTCTCCATTTACCCCTGCACTTCTCCCTATTGACATCTCTATGTTGGTGTCTACCTCACTTAGTACCCTGATTTTTGGGGGGGCTAGGATTTCCCTGCTCCTTTCCAGTGCCTCCCCCTTTGGATAGTTTCAATGCTTGACAATGAAGTATTTAAACCTATCACCTAGGATCCTGGTTCCCCTCCTGGACAGATGCAGACCATCACACCTGCATCCATCCAGGTTGACCTCCAGTCCCCAGTGAAGCCAAATCCCTGAGCTCTGCACCAGTTTTTCAACCACTGATTGAATCCCATGGCATGGAGCACCCTAGCCTCATCCATGCCATAGACAGACAGCACCTCCAAGAAGGTTACCATGTGTGCTGTTTGTCTAAGGCCCCTCCCCATCTCCACAAATGCTTTGTGCACTGCTCTGATCCCTTTCTTAGCCAGGTCATTTGTCCCTAGGTGGACAATGACATCCAGCTCACTCCCCTGTGCAGCTTCTCCTGTGATCCTGAGGTTCGCTCCCTGTCCCTCCAAGCCAAGGCGCCAGGCAGGCACCTTACTTCCCTCTCCCTTTCCTCCCCCAGTTCTACCTTCCTAACAATGGAGTCCCCCACCAGGAGTTGTTTCCTTCCCCTGTGGGTTCCCATGCCACCCTACTGTGGGTCTCCTTTGTGGAGGTTCCCAGCATCCTCCTTGGTCTCCACTGTGGGTGCCTCCATAGAGGAACCACACTTTTCCAGAATGGCATAGAAATTGTGGAGAGGTACAACTGGAGGGATGCATCTCTGTTCCACCACCCTCACCCTCCCTGAGCCCACTGTGGTCCAACCGCTCCTCTTTCTTGGCAACCTCTGAGGCAATGGCAGTGACCCTGGTGGTCCCTGGGTAGGAGAGGAGGTCCCACAAATCCTGGCCAACTCAGCCTGGAGATGAGCAACCTCCTCCCTCAGCCCAGAGAGTTGCCTGCAGATGGGACAGCACTGCATCCTCCAGAACGTCTCCTGGAAGACTGCTGCTCCACAGCCAATGCTTTATGGAGAAAGAGGCCTATACAATTAGGTAGCTATTCAGGCTCAACTATAGAGCCTGTAATTGTCATTAGTGCAAGCATTCAGAACCGACATTGTCATTGACACATACGTTACTAGTGCAAGAGTGAAATTTACATAATGAGCAAAGTTTACATATCGAGGAATATTAAACAGTTACACAGTCAGTAGTATGCTTAGAGGAGTATACATGAACAGTACGTGCTCCTAGAACTGTAAGTAAGAGTACTAGAACACACTCTCACTCAAAGTAGTACTAGTTGTACTAAGCGTTTCATTACAGTATATGGGCAGGCCTAGCCTAGTCCTGAGGACTGTGAAAGAATGGGGAGCTGACCATAGGACATAACTAGCCATTGCACTGGCAGCTACGGGTGGAGAGTAAGTGTTTTTTTACTGCTTTTTTGAAGGGGTCTAGGCTGGAGACAGAGGAAATGGCTGGGGGGATTTCATTGTACCATAGTGGTGCTCTGTAGGAAAATGACCTTTGTGCTAGGGAGGTCCTGACCCTGGGTATAGTCCACACCAGCTTATTTGATGAGCAGATCTTTGCAGAGGCATGAGCAGAGCAGAGGGAGGCCAATACTCTGAGTGGGGTAAGTCCTAGGTGAATCTTTTTGGAGAGAAGATACGTTTGATAGTGTACTCTTTCATCTAGAGTGAGGATATCTGACAGGGCATACAAGGTGCAGCTGTGGTTGCGCCTATCTACCCCTGTGATGAGTCTACATGCCTTATCAATAGCCAAGTGGATTTTGTTGACAGCGGTGTGGTCAGCAGCAGAGTAAATGGTGAGTCCATAATCTAGTGAAAGGACAAAAGAGATAACAGCGAGGTTAAGGGCCTCTGGTAGTGGACAGTCTCTATGTTGATACAACAGTCCTATGTGAATATTTATGACAGAGGAGAGGTTACTAATATGGGGGTGGAATGAGAGGCAGGGATCAAATGTTAGGCCCAGGTATTTATAGGTATGGACCTGTTCCAGTGGGAGATGGGCTTTGGATAAGATTGTTAGCTGGGCAACACTGTCCTTGCTCTGTTAGTGGGCAAACAGCATTGACTTAGTCTTTTTTACATTGACCACCAGTCTGCAGTCAGTGAACTAGTTTTCAATCTGGTTGAAGGCTAGTTGTAGGGAGGACTGTAGGACTGTGGGATCAGGGTGGGAGGCAAAAAGTACCACACTGTCTGCGTAGAGCAGGAGATTACTTGGTCAGGATTAATGTAGTGTGTTCAGGTAGATGCTAAACAATAAGGGACCGAGGATAGAGCCTCCGGGGGACCCCAGAGCAGACTGGTAGGGTAGATGAGAGAGTGCTGTTTACCTTGACACATTGGAACCTATCAGAGAGGTAACTTGTAAACCAAGTGAGGGGTCCAGAGGACAGACCGGTGAGGCAGAGGCCATTTAAGAGCACGGCGTAAGAGACCATATTGAAAGCTCTAGACAGGTCTAGGAAAAAAGCTCCTGCTAGGTGTTTTTTTCATCTAGGGCACTGTGAAGGAAGTTAGAGAACTCCGTGAGGGTGGTAGATGTGCTTTGTCCAGCTCTAAAGCCATGATGTTCCCTACATGGTATGTTATACTCTAGTAGGTAGTCAGTGAGTTGGGTGGCAACGATTTTCTCCAGCGCTTTTGATAGGGGAGGAAGAATGGAGATGGGCCGGTAATTGTTGGAGGATGTGGGGGTCCACACTCTTCAGTATTGGGGTAATAGTGGCCATCATCCAGGTGGTTGGAAACTGTCCTAGACATAGGGAGCGGTTAATTAGATCAGTTAGAGGGGAGAGCACAGAATCTAGTACCGTATTGAGGATTTTCATGTCAAATGAGTCTTTGCAGTAGCTTGAACCGGAGGGTATTTGCAAGGTATGGCCTCGCTTCACTTATTGAGATGACCTTGAGGTGGAAGGGAGGGGTGTGCATTGTTTGACTCAGAGGTCCTTTGGGGGTCAAAGAAGTTGTTTGGGAGAACTGCATTTAGGTCAGAGAGTGTGGAGTTTAGACAGTTGATGATGGTAAGTGGGTCTGAAGTAGTGTCATTGTTGACAGTTATTTGGGAGGGGGGTGGCAACTGAATTTTTCCGTTCAGCTGCTTTAAGTTGTCCCAGAACAACTGTGCATTCCCCCTCGAGGAAGTGACGGTGGCCTTATAGTAGTTAGAGTTGGCCATCCTAATGGCCCAGGTACACCTGTTGCATGCCACCCTGTAGACCTGCCTGTCTGCCTGTCCACCCAAGGCAAGAGCTTCGTGCCATAGATCATCTTGAGCCTTTAGTTGCTGGAGCAGTGCTGGTGTTACCCGGGGGCATTACACTTTTTGGCTTGAACCTTAGAGAGCGGGGAAAAGTTATCACATGCCTTGTTGAATGTGTGAGTGAAGTAGCAAGGGCTTCATCTATTATAGGGGCGTTGCTGATTGGGGACCAGTCACATTGGGTTATGTGCCACCTGGGCTTGGTGATGCCACCAGGTTGAAAACAGCATTGAATAAAACTGCTTGATTGGGGTGCTTGCTGCTGACATGACCAGGTGAAGAGGATGGGGCAGTGATCACTTAGGGAGTCTGGGAGTACAGCGATGTTCGAGATTCTGTTTGGTCGATTGGTGAATAGTAGGTTGAGCAGGGTGCTGATTCCATTACTTGGATTTAACCTGGTTGGCTGAATAACTAACTTGGCTAGATCAAGCACGGCAAAGGTGTCTTTCATGAGGGAGGCTGACCTGCATAGGCAGTTCACATTAAAGTCCCCTAGGATGATGTGTTTGGTTTTGGGGGGAAGCTGGTGATATAGCTGGCCAGGGATTGAATAGCTTGGATCTGATTTCTTGGAGGGATGTAAGCCACGGTTATAGTAACAGAGGCTCTAGAGGGGTCTGGGGTGAGTTTTATAGTCAGGGCTTGTGCTCCGTGCTCCAGGGAGGGTGCTGGTAAGGCTTGACATAGCAGGGAGTCTCGGGTATAGAAAGCACAACCCCCTCCTTGCTTGCCAGTTTTGACGGCTCTGTATAGTATGTGGCCTAGGAGTGTGACAAAGGAGTCCAGGATCTTTTTTGACAGCCAGGTTTCTGTGAGGGCTTGAACATCCGGCTGATGTTGCAGCATTCAACGTTGCAGGGTTGCCAGTTTTTGGGGACAGGCTGCGGATATTTATTGCATATTCTGAGCCCCTGGTGAGAGGTGATGGGGTTGCGTGCGATGGGACCTGGATTGGGATGTACATTGCCAGACATTAGGAGCAGTAGAGTAACAATCCTGAGGAGGGCCAGGACTTGTTGCTTATTATTGTTGGCATGATGCTTCTTAATGGAGGTGCCAATTGCGCAAGGGATGGTCAGGGTGATAAGGGTAGGGTAGGCGAGGAACGTAATTTGGCGAGGGGTAGTGATGGAAGATGACAGCTGGGAGATGAGTGGAGGGGTGAACAGGTGTGCTACGGTAAAAAGGAGAGTGGGTGGGAGTTGATGTTGTGTAGATGGGTCCCATAGTGGTGTACCATGGGTGAAGGGCTGGGCAGTCCCTGGAGAAGGATGACAATGGTGATCACTAGGAGACAAGGGGAGCTATGTAAGTAAGGGTGGCTAGCCGGCTGTAGCGAGAGGGAGGAGAACCAGAGTCTGTATATGGGGTGCAGTGATGCAGCCATAATTGCTGTGGGCTCAGTGGTACAGTGGTAGTGTGCTGGGCTTTGGTGTAAGAGGTACCAGGTTCAAATCCCGCAAAAGGCGGCTCTGGGATAGAGCTATGGATACCCTCGGCCAGGGGCAGAGAGGTGCCATGGGGAGAGCAAAAAAGGCTGGGAACAGAGAGCACAACACTGACTCCTAGGGGTGGTGGTAGATAGCACTGCAGGGGTGGTGGTGGTAGTGATAAGCTAAGAAGGAAGGGGGCGTAGTCTATTAGAGCAGGGGTCTAGGAAAGCAGGGTTGCAGGGAAAAGGATAGGGAGACTTGAAGAGAGAGGTAGGGACAGAGAGTCTCAGGAAGAGTACGAAGTGAAGAGTATAGGGGAAATATGTGGCTTGAGGGATAACAAGGTCCCCCTAGTGGCAGGTTCCTATAACCTGCTAATGATGAACTGGAAATGCACAAATCATGCAACAAGGTAAAAGTGTCCAGCCTCAAGAACCACTATCACACTTGATCTGTTGTCAGATTAAATGAATCTTAGGGTGAGATTTAGTGTTATTAGCCAGTAACGTAGTAATTGATGGCAGATAAGTACCGCTAGGCCCATCCAGTCTGCCTATATTTCCTGCCTGCATCAATAGCCGCAGGCCCTATTTGGTTAGTGGCTTTTGCTTCTCTTTCCCTCATCAAAGGTTCCCTTATGTGTATCCTATGCATGTTTAAATCCCCGCACTGTGTTAGCATCCACCACATCCTGAGGTAGGCTATTCCAAGCATCTACCACCCTTTCCGTGAAGAAGAACTTCCTCACATTTCCCCTTATCCTGCCCTCTTCCAACCTCATATTGTTCCCCCTTGTCCTTGTACAAATCTTGTACTGGAAGATGTCACCCACATGTACCTTGTTTAAGCCTTTAAGATACTTTAAAGTCTCTATCATACGCCCCCTTTCCTTCCTGTCTTCAAGCGTATATGTGCTGAAGTATTTTAATCTGTCCTCATATATTTTGTGTTGTAAGCCCTGCACATTTTGGTGCCCTTCTCTGAACTGCCTCCACCCTGACTATGTTCTTGCAAAGATGCAGCCTCCAAAACTGAACACCATATGTTAGATGAGGCCTGACCAGTGTTTTGTACAATGGCATCTCCACCTCCCTTCTTCTGCTAGTGATACCTCTTTCAATGCACCCCAACATCCCACTGGCCCTCCCAACAATATTGTTACACTGTTTTGCCACCTTTAGGTAATCTGAGATGGTTATTCTTAAATCCCTCTCCTCCCTGGTAACTGTCAGCAATTCCCCTCCTAGACTGTAGTTCTCCACCGGGTTTCTTCACCCCAGGTGCATGATTTTGCACTTCTTTGCATTAAATCTTAATTGCCACACATGCGGTCATTTTTGCAGTTTTCCCAAATCCCTCATTCGTTCGACCCCTTCTGGAGTGTCTACTCTATTGCAGATCTTGATATCATTCCCAAACAGGCAAAACTTCCCCTCCACGCCTTCAGCAATGTCACTGATGAAGACATTAAGAAGGAATGGCCCCAGAACTGACCCCTAAGGCACCCCTCTGGTCATCTTTCTTTCCTCAGACTTGCTCCCATTTATTACAACCCTGTGCTTCCTGTCCCTCAACCAGTTGCTAACCCAGTTTTCCACATTGTGTTCCACTCCCAGGCTACCTAGCTTATTCACCAGTCTTCTGTGGAGTATGGTGTCAAAGGCTTTGCTGAAATCGAAGTAGGTAATATCCACCGCTCCTACCTGATCCACCGCCTTCATTACCCAATCAAAAAAGTCAATCAGATTGGTTTGACATGACCTTCCTGCTGTGAATCCATGCTGCCTCAGATCCTGTGCTCTCATGGTTACCAAGTGATTCAAAATCCTTTCCTTAAGCGGCGCCTCCATAATCTTACTCACTACTGAGGTGAGAATGACCAGTCACTCTTGTGGACAGGGACTACATTTGTCCTCTTCCAGTCCTCTGCAACCAACCCTGTACTGAGTAACACACTAAACAGGGCTGCCAGTGGAGCTGCTAGCACCATTCTTAATTCCCTTAATATCCTGGGGTGTACATCATCTGGTCCCATCACTTTGTCCACCCTCAGTTTTATGACTTGCTCTTCTGTAAAAGGACTGGTGTCTACCTATCTCGCCCCATTGTTCTTGTTGCCTAGTTGTGGTCCCTGTCCCTCTCCCTCTACTGTGAATACTGAACAGAAGTATTTATTCAGTATCAATGCTTTTTCCAAATCACCCTTTACCCCCTCCCCGAGACTTACAATCCCTCCCCTGGCCTTCCTTCTATCGCTAATGTATCTATAAAATGTCTTGTCCCCCCTCTTTACCATCTGAGCTAATCTCTCCTCTGTTTGGGCCTTTGCGCTCCTAGCTGCTTGCCCTGCCTCCATTTGTCTCTCTAGATATACTGACCTTTCCTCCTCTATCTGAGTCTCCTTGTATTTGCTGAAGGCCCCACTTTGTATCTCACTTTCTCCGGCACCTCCTTTGTGAACCATAGTGGTTTGTTCCTTCTTTTTCCCTTGTTGCTCAGCCTAATACACTGATTTGTTGAATCCCCTATGACTTATTTTAAGTGTGCCCACTGCTTCTCAACCCCTTCCCCTGGTTTCCTTCTTTCCAGGGCCTCCTTGACCACTTTCCCCATCTTAGCGAAGTTCGCCCTCCTGAAATCCAGAACCCTTGTCTTTGTATGGTTCTTTTGTGACACTATACTGATGCTGAACCACACAGTGTGGTAATCAGATGCCCATTCACCCTGACTTCCTTAAACATGTCTCCATTGGTCAGCACAAGGTCCAGGATCGTCTTGTCCCTGGTGGGCTCCAGAACCAACTGCATGAGGCCTGCCCCCTGAGAGGATTCTATGATGTCTTGGCACCATCTATAGGGAAGTCTGATTGAACATCAACATCATGTAATGTGTCCTCCGGTTCAAACTCATCCTCCTGTACCTGCTTCATATTACCTTTAGTGGAGAAGCTATCAGTATTATTATCTTTCTAAATCAAATCAGATCAAATCAACCTTTATTTGGAAAAAAAGTGCAATTCCAAATTTGTCCAACGTGCTTGTACAATAATATTAAAACACAAACAAAATAAAACAATCAATTTAAAATCACATAATATCTAAAAATTCCCAACCACTTTAAAACCCATTAAACTACATCATTAAATATAGTTTAAATAACCATCATAGAAAATTCTACAGGCAATCCAGAAAGACCACGCTGAATAAATAAGTTTTGAGAGCAATTTTAAAGCTCTGGATAGTCAGACACGCCATCACCCGGGGAGGTAGAGAATTCTACAGGCTAGGGGCCACAAAGGCAAAAGAGTGGGCCTCCAAGGTTTCTAATTTGACCCTGGGAATCTCTAGCAATCCCTCATTAGAGAAGCAAATTAGGAGGAGGGGGTGGTAGGGACATAGGAGATCTTGCATGTACTGAGGTCCCAGCCCATATAGGGCTTTATAGGTCAGTAACCCAACTTTGAAGGTGATAAATCTTTGTACCAGCAGCCAGTGCAGTCCATGGAGCACAGGCGTAATATGTCAAGATCTTGACGTTCTAGTTAACAGCCTGGCCACATTCTGCACCAGCTGCAAGTGGTAGATATCAACCCCGGAAGCCCAAGATAAAGGGCTTTGCAGAGGTCACAAAGGCATGAACCAAAGTTGGAAGATCGTCAGGTGGGACCAGGTGTTTTATCTGGACGATATACCTCAGATGGTAAAATGAGGTCTTGACAATGGCTGACACATCAGATTTAAGTGTCAAGCCATCATCAAAAATAATGCCCAGATTCCACACCCGGTCAGAGGTCATCAGTTGAATACCATTGAACCAAAGTCCAGATGGCTGTCCCACCAACAATCCTGCCACCTGGTGACCTGGGTTCACCACCAACACCTCTGGTTTGTCCAGGTTTAACCACAGCCAGCTGGCACTCATCCAGTTCTGAATCTAGGAGAGACAGTTGTTAAAGATTGAAAGGGCTTCATTCTACTCGGGCACAAAGGACATGTATAGCTGAGTATCATATGCATAGCATTGAAAACTTAGACCATGCCTTAAAATGTCTCTCAACGGCAGCATGTACACTGCAAACAACATGGGCGACAAGATGAAGCCTTGCGGTACCCAGGATAGGGGGAGAGGAGATGAGGAATAAATGCAAGAAATCACTCTCTGAGTCCTACCCTCGAGGAAAGATTGAAATCAACTGAGGACTGTTCCAGACAGTCCACAGATCAGCTGCAGGCACTCCAAAAACATATCCAGAGCAGAAGCAGTGGTATTCAAATAGGTAACCTCATTGTTAACATATATCTGTGACTGCACAACTGAAACCTTTATTGGCATTGGTTGATTTAGGAACATTGGTATCCATTTCAGGTACAACTGAATGTGTATGGTTTGATGGTAAAACACCAAGCTTCTTGTTTTCACGGAGTTCACTGTTTTCTCTCAGAACCTAAATGTCCTTGTTCCCCTCTTCCTCTTCGTCTAATACTGTACTGCTTGTGAGTAATCCAGCAACGCTCTCAGCATCAATGTTTTTTGTCCAAGTACCTTTCTTAACAGCAAGTAATTCATCATCTGCTGATTTAGAATCTTTGGAAGTTGTACCTATAATTGTTGTTTTATCATTTTCTAAGCAAGGGTTACTCTTCTTTGTAACATCTGGAAATGTAATCAGTCCCACCTGACCTACATTGTTGAATTTAGCATGCCCATGGCCATGATCTTGACTGCTTTGTTTTGCATGCATTATAGCACTGCTTCTGGTGGACACAATGTTATGTTGCATTGCAATATACAGTACGAGTGTGGGGATTGTAGTTCTACTGGTTGATTAAGCACAAAAAAGTGTCACACTTTTATTTTAAAATGAAAACAGTGACACAGTTTTGTTGGGCTGTTAGGATCGACAACAGTGATATACAGTAATTGCAGTGCTGACAAACTGTTTTCAAAGCACTACAGGTGTACTGCATAGCCACAGAAGACACAGGAACTCTCTTTAGCAGTGTGGGGATTGAAATTCTGTTGGCTGATGGAGCACAAAAGGTGTCATACTTTTATTTTAAAATGAAAACTGTGACACAGTTTTACCTGGCTGTGAAGGACAGCAAGACAGATACACAGTCATGACATGGCTGTCAAACTGTATTTACCAAATTGCAGGTAAACGCCACACCCATACAGGATACAGGATCTCCTTTTAGCAGTATGGGGATTGTATTTTCACTGTCTGATCAATCACAAAAAATTGCTGGACTTTTATTTCAACATGAAAACAGTGACAAACAATTTACCGGACTGTGAAGGGTGGCAAAAACAATACACAGTAATTGCAGTGCTGACAAACTGTATTCACAGCACATCAGACATACTGTGCAGCCACACAGGACACAGGAACTCCATTTAGCAGTATGGGGATCATAGGCATAGATTGTGGGGGGGGAGGGCAGAGGGGCAAGCTGCTCCCCCTGAGAAATTAGACCAGGACTTTTTTAGGAGCCCAGCCACCGTTCTCCGGTTATCATTTTTTTTTTTTCAATATTGAATGGGCTTAGGGCTATGCCCAGACTGCCTGCACCTCTCTGGGGGAGGGAGAGGGGGTGGCGGCGTGTGGCGCTGTGTCTCTTAAACAAAAACTATCCCCTTTTCTGATTGGCTGCAAGTCTGCAACCACAGTAGCCTGCATGTTACAGCCAATCAGAGAGTGCTGCAAGCTGGCGCCATCGCGTGAGCAGTACTCCGTTAGTGGCACCATTTAGTTGTCTGTGTGCTTTCCATGAAGGAGCAGCAGCAGCATCCATATAGTGTAGGGCTGACGAGAGACAGCTATTTGAGGATGTCGAGCAGCAGTCGTTGGTTGTCTGTCAGGTGTCACCAGTGTCTCAGTCAGTCTAGTGTTCCCACCTTCCTCCTGTCCTGAGCAGCTCAGTTTAAATATACCTCACCCGAGTCCTCTGACTACCTACTCTCTGTTTCTCAGTGCAGCCAGCTGTGCTCTGGGCTCTCCCGCTGCCACCTGAGCCTCCCATCCCTGAGAGCCTAGGAGGCCTGCGGCCACAAGGCCTCTACCACCGGACAGACCAGGCGGAGGAGCGAGTAGTACAATTACAGTGAGTCTGTGGCACGGCCAGGCTTGTCTGCACACCCAGCTCCTGTGTCCAGCAGGCCAGAAAAAGATTTACTGTGTTGTCGGCGAGTCCCACACCACGCCCATTGCCCACCAGTTCCACGGTCCACCGAGAGGGATTATTCAGGTCAGTGAACAGCCAGGCCCAGAACAGTGAAGAAGCCAGCAGTCATGCAGGCTATAGCAGACCCACAATGTGACACGTTCATCTGGTGTCAGAAAAAATGAGTTACTGTCTCGTCGGGGGATTAATCAGGAGAGGAACGGGACTGTTGGGAGAGACTCGGCTACCTGACCTGCCTTCTTGGCCTTGCTGTGCCCTGCTGCATGCTGCCCTGTCTGTGCCCTTACTGATTTGGTGAGTAACTGTGCTGTAAGCTGGTTGTTGGAAATTAATACCGTTCATATCCCAGAAATGTGTCTTTTGGGGAGGGTTGTCTTGGCCATGGCCATGTGTCTGGGGGGTGGGTGGAAGGTTTACTGTCAGTCTGTGTTTCTTTGGGTGGGAGGGATTTGCTGGCTGCTGAGGCTGTCCATGTTGGTGGGGTGGGTGGGGGGCCTATTTGTTTGGTATGGTGTGGACACTGGTCATGTTGGTGGGGTGGGACACTCAATTATTATTCTACTGGTGTGGTGGGGTTTGTTGGGAAACTCACTGAACGGTCTGTGTTTGGGTGGGGCTGGGGAATGGTCTGTTTTGTGGGCTTGGGGTCAGGGGAGACGTTCTGTGTGTTTTGGGGCTGACTCACTGAGAGGATGGTCAGTGTTTGGTGCTGGGGGAGGGCCTGCGTTTGGTGGGGCTTGGGGGGACGATCGGTGTTTGGGGCTGAGGTGGTTAGTGTTTGGGACTGGGAGGGCAGTCAGTGTTTGGTATGGCTGGGGGGACAGTCTGTTTTCTATTCTGGGGTCTGGTGGGGTGGAGACACAGGCCATCGTGATGTGGGGACACTGGCTGCGATGGTGGGGTGGTGACACTAGCCATTGTTTGGTGGACTTGGCTGGCCATTTGTCTGGGGGGACTGTCCATGATGGTGGAAAGGGGACTGTCCATGATTGCCTGCTGGGTGTCTTGTGGGGGAACTATTTGCTGGTCGGGTGTCTGGGGGATCTTTCCATGTTGGCTTATGGGGGTGAATATCGGTGAGTGCTGATCAGGTGTCTAGGACGGACTATCAATATTGTTGGGGAGGGGAACTGTCCGTGTTTGCTAGCCAGGTGTTTGGGGGATTGTTCATGTTGGTGGGGCAGGGGAAATTCTGTGTTTGCTAGCTGTGTGTCGGGGGTGGGGACTGTTCTTGGTGGGATATGGGGGGACTGTCCTTGTTTGCTGGCTGTCTGGGTGTCTGGTGGGACTGTCCTTGTCGGTTGGGAGGGGAGCATTCTATGCTCGCTGGCCTGTGTCTGGTGGGAGGGGACAGTTCAGGTGTCTGGGGACTGTCCTTGTAGGTGGGGTGAAGGGGACTGTCCATGTTTGCTGACTGGGTTTCTGGTGAACTGTCCGTGTTGGTTAGGAGGGGGGACATTCTGTGCTTGCTTACTGGGTGTTAGCATATGAACATAAGTAAATGTTAAAACGTAATTTCCACCTCATCCTTTACCTGTCAAGGGATGTATCTCACTGACCTGTGCCCGCAGCTAGCATTTGAACATTAGTAAATGTTGAAACATTATTTCCCCCTCATCCTTTACCTGGCTGTAAAAGTAATCTTTCACTTTTTTTGATTTCTCCGATCATCCACTGTGGAGGGGTGAAACAGACAGATTCCTTGGCCTTGCTGTCTCTGTCTTCATTGCCTGGCAAACACGACCAAAGGGGCAGCTTTTTGTGTTCTCCCCCGTACAGTGTTAAAAGACTAGCAAAAGAAATCTTGCACTAAAACATGCACCCTAAATAAATGATTATACTACTACCTGGCTATTGTTATAGCGACTACTGACTGGCCATGATTTTTTTGGGGGGGTTGGAACACTGGTCGTGTGTGTGGGTGGGGTTGTGGACACTGCTGGTTGTGTGTGTGTGTGTGTGTGTGTGTGTGTGTGTGTGTGGTTGGGGACACTGCTGATTGTGTGTGTGTGTGGGGTTGGGGACACTGCTGATCGTGTGTGTGTTGGGGGTTGGTAACACTGCTGGTCATATGTGTGTGTGTGTGTGTGTGTGGTGTTGCAGACACTGGTCATTTGTGTGGGTAGGGTTGGGGATACAGGCATTGTGTGGGTGTGGTGAGGGCACTGTTGTGTGGGTGGGTGGGTGGAGGCACTGGCATTGTGTCAGTGTGGCGGGGTTGTAACTGTATACAAGGCAAACTGTGCTGACCGGTAGCTCAACATCTCTCTTTCCAGACAAAGAAAGAAACATAAACAAAATGCAGTATAAAATGTGGTTTATTTATTTTGTGTGCCTGTGATGGGAGGCACAGACCTGGATGCCTGGAGAGGATACCAGATAAATGGAGCTGGAAATGGTGTTGGTTGGGTGGGGTGGGGAGAGTGGCTATGCTGGTGTGGTGGGGAGAGTGGCTGTGCTGGTGGGGTGGACACAGAGTGTGGAGAGTGGCTGTGCAAGTCCATCAGGGTGCAGAGAGTAGCTGAGCTGGCCAGTCTGGGTGGAGATAGTGGCCTTGCAGGTCTGGGGTGTGGAGAGTGGGCTGTAGCTTTTTGCATGGACATTTAATTCACTGTTGCTTGCTGTGCCTTCTGCTGCCCTGCCAGCTTTGTGCTGCTGTGCTGACCAGGGCGGACTGGTACATATGCTGAAAAAAATGGTTCTGGACACTGGTGATGGAGGAGGGAGGGGTAGATGGGCATACTGGCACATAAATATTTTTTCAACATGTATGCCAGTCTGTTGGGTCCATGCCATGCTTACCTCCCTCATACAAGGGGCTTCTGAGCACTAAAGATAAGTTTCTGTGTCAAAATTGGGAACTGTTGGAAAGTATCAAATCCTACAGTTTAAAAATTGTGCGTGTTTATGTAGTTTCACCTTACTGTGTGGTTCGACAAGATGTTCTGTGATCTCTCCTCCTCATTTAGCACCCTGACCTGTGACCTAGCCATCCCCCGCAGGGGGAAGGTCCGTTGTTTTGTGGTCTTTTGGTGGTTTGTTGGGCATTGTAAAATGCATTGTTTCATTTACTGTGTTGTACTGCCTGGACCTGCTTTGCCCTGTCCCTATCCTGAATGTAAACATGGTATAAAAAAAGTTCATTTTTTGGTGGTGTGTGTGTCTGTTTGTGTCTGTGTTAAAAGAACAGAGATACACACTCAGATGAAAAAAACTGTATTAAACCACATCAAACTGAAGCAACCATGTTTCATTTGTGCCCTTCAAAACTGTCAGATGAGATGATTTTGAAGTAGTCTGTGGGGGGGGGGGAGCATCCACGGCAACCTGGGCTACCACAACCGGCCCACCACACACTGTCATAGGTCATGCTAATAAAAACCACCAACCAAGTACTTACCTTTCAGGGTGGGTCCTGCGAGGCTGTGCACAGGTATCTGGAGTCGTTGTTCCAGCAAACTTCCTGTGGCGTCTGTTCTCTTAGGTTATGTGATGCAACCACTTTTGTGCCAGGGCAGTCCGTGTTTGCTTGGATGGGGTTGTGTAACCCTGGGCATGGACAGAGATGCAGATTCCTTAGGAGCCCATGGGGAGGAGAGTGGTAGGGGTTGTGGTGTGACCACACCATGCCCATGATCATCTTGAACAATTAGGGGATTTACAGTGTTCTGTTGCACTGTCCCAGGTACATCAGCATGCTTGTTAAGAGCTCTGTCTGAGGGATATCAGCAAGTCCCATGCTTATGTATGCAATGCTTGCTTGCTTGCTTGAGGACAGCATTATCCTCTTCGCTTACCTTATCTAACCAGATTCAGGCATGTGGCATTGAATAAAACGGGATGGGAGACTAATGAATTAACTTGGTTATAACGAAGAAAAGTGTTAACACTGGGTGCAAGTAAGCAATAATGCCCGACAGAGCGTGCGTCATGCTGGGATAATGTCACGCCTCAGGTGGTTGGGCACAAGTGCATCCAATACATAAGGCATGATGTTATCCTACCATGACACACACCCTGGAGGGCATTATTGATATTATACAATGGCATGTTGTTATATAGAATTAAAAAAAATAATTTTAAAGATGTTTTATTTGATGTGGAAAAATATTTTTAAGAGAAGATACAAAAAAAACACACTAATGCTAACAATCATCAAGAGGTTCACAGAGAGGCTGAGACTAGACCTGTGATGAATCGGATGTACTGGGATAACATCATGGGTCTAGCCCAAGATTGACCAATCAGAGGCCAGCATTAATTCTTGTCATTGTATAATCGCATTTTTTTATGTAATCTTTGTAAACAAGGGCTCATGCTGTGAGGATGCACATGCTGGGATGTTTCCCATACCATCCATGTTTATAGGTATACTGAGGTGGCACAGCCATTTGCTGCACTTCCTTGAAACATGCTTTTTGCACTCCTCAAGGGTGGAGGCTAGCTCAAGCAGACATTTCAAGAAGTTCAGGATCCACTATAAGGGCTGGACTTGGAAGGGTTATGCAAGCAGCAAAGGGGGGTGAAAGACTAGTGAGCTATCCACCTGGAGGTTCAGGTGGGGGCAAAATTAGGTCAAGACTGATTTGAATTGAAGCTGAGGGGAAGTCCTGTCCTCTTGAGAAGGAAGTTAAGTTCCTTACATATTTTCAACTTTACAAGTAAGTCCTCACTCCCAAGGCAGAAGAACGAAGAACTGACTACAAAACAGATCTCGGTCAGTTTCAGGAGGAGTTGGGCCGAGAGCAGGCTGCAGTAAAACTGGTGGGGGTGGGGAAGTGCTCTGACTTGGTCTGGGCTGGTCCCTCCCAGGAGTTATTCAGCTGTAATCTTAAATGTTTTTTGGGCATTATTTGATGTTGGTTGATTTGTTTGGATTATGCAAGCCACCCGCCCTCTTCACTGTCGTGATACGAGAAATTCAGGACTTTATTGTTACTTTGCCCCCCCCCGTAAAAATAACAAACTACGCCCCTGATGGGGATTGTATTGCTACTAGCTAATCAAGCACAAAAAAATGGTCACAGTTTTAGTTTAAAATGGAAGCAGTAACACATTTTTACCGGGATGTTAAGGAGGGCAAAAAGAAATATGCAGTAATTGCAGTGCTGAAAAAGTTATTCACAGCACTGCAGGCATACTGCACTGCCGCACAGGACATAGGCATTCAATTTAGCAGTATGGTGATTGTATTGCTAATAGTCGATCAAGCACAAAAAAATGGTCACACTTTTATTTTAAAATAAAAACAGTGCCACAAAGGTACAGTATTGGACTGTTAAGGATGGCAAAACCAATATACTGCATGGTAACTGCAGTGCTGCCAAACTCTATTCACAGCACTGCAGGCATGCTGCACAGCATCACAGGATGCAGGACTGCCCTTTGGGGATTGGACTTCTACAGGCTGATCAATCATATTCTGGACTCCCACTCTTTCCCCCTTCCCCATTCCCACTCAACTTCTGGATAGTCTGGTTTTCCCTGTCATTTCTCTTTCCTCTGGAATCAGCTCCACTCTGACATTAGCCTCTCTGCTCCACTCCTGGACCTCAAGTGCCTGCTCCATCTTACTCCTGTTCCCTCTTGCTCCTGCCCCTCTAACTCCCTCACCTTCCTGCCCAAACCCTTCCTAGCCTCCTCATGGCCCAATGAACAAGTTTAGCCCTATATCCAATTTGTAATTTTGCATTAGTATTAATAATTTTGATTGGTGTTCTATTGTTGTAATCTAATTGCCTAGTTTCCTTCCCTCTGTTTGTATTGTACCCTCTGATTACACCTGGAAACAAACTTTGGCTCAGTGTGCCTTTCCCAGTTACCAAACTGTAAATAAATAAATACATTCTACATTCCTAAATAAACACTATAAACTTTAGCGACTAAAAAAAAACATAAAAAATGCCACACTTTCACAAAAGTTATACTTCAGACTTTGATTGTTAGAGGATCAAGCAAGACTGTAGCTCTATAGGTCTGACTGCTCTGGCAGCTCTGTCTCGAATGCATAGAAATGGCTGACCAACACTGGAGAATGGTCGGAGTAAAATACCAACAAATCATAAAGAAAACATTTCTCCACCCCCAAGATGCACTATTTGGTGAAATGGCACATGGGAATCACAAAATGGCTCACATATCATGAGTAAACATCTATGTGAGCCATGTGACTTCTAGCACCATTCAATTTGTGCTAATGGAACAAAAAAGCACATTATTTGATGAAAAAAATGTTGTGCTGTACTATGCTATGCAAAGTTTGGGCTTTTAAATATACTATACGCAATTTACGAAACTGCGCGAAATTTTGTGAAAATGGCACATTTTCACAGAAAGTGCATGAAATGGATTTGTGCAATTTTGACCACCATTAACACACACACAGTCTGTATTTAGGAAAGATCTTTGAAAATAAACATCTTACAATTTATAGGCCTTCTGCTGTCACATTCTATTTGGGGAGAGAGGAATCTGCATCCCCAGTCTGATTTACAACCACCTACCCTACTATGTCAAAGCCTGTTTCTTTGTCTCTGCATACTTCCTTATCAAAAGAACTGTTACACCCATGTGTAAAACTTTATTTATCAGTAGACTGCTCTGTCCAAAGTAAAGAACCTGGCTGCTACATCTGATGATCGACTCTGTGTAGCTTGACAGCTTGTGTTTTGTACATTTCTTGTTGGTCCAATAAAAGGAATCAAATTACCCATTTTGTTCATATAGTTCATTATTTATTTATTTATTTATTTGAAAGTGTTCACCTAGAAAAGTATACTGAGCGGAGAAAATTGTGTGCAGATGCTTCCGAAGGAAGGTTACTGTGAAGCACAAACATTTTTGTACAATACAGCAAGCAAAAACAGTGCATGTGCACAAAACAGAAAACAGTAAAACAGCAAGTTCAACAGACAAGCAGGTCTATAACTATACAAAGACAGAATAAAACTGCAAAAAATTGACACAGAGCACTTAGAAGTCAGCAACCATGGAGCAGTTCAACATATGCAAATATCTATTTAATGTTACTTACAATCAATGAGGGCAAGGGCATGAAAGAACAAGGTGGAAGGGATAGAAATGAAGCAGAACTTTAACAGGCCTTGTCTGCCTTACTCCCTTGTTCATTTGATTATATTCAGATAAAATGCCAGGAGGACCTTAACATGACTCTTTCCATGAAGCAATGGAGCTGATACACAGCCCATGCATATTTTTACTTCTTCACATATTTGGAAAGAGTTCACCTGGAAATCCTTAACAAGGTGCTTCTGTACCCCTGTCCAGCAGGTTAAATACACTACTCAATGTGGAGCACACTGCAGAAGAAGGTGTGGTAACCCAAGGGCAACTCATGCCCATGTTTTCTGGCAGTACACATCCTGCAGGGGTTTTATGCTCAAGCACTGGTAGACTTAAAGGAACTATTTAATCCCCCCTTGCTTTATCTTATAATAATTACTGGTGACCATAAATATCAACTTGATTACTGTATTATAATAACAGGCCAGCAATTTTTTCAGTACGCTGAGCGAGTTATAATTTGCCGTTATAACCCACGGGTTATAACGGCAAACACGCGCCACATCAGTAAATGAAGAGCCGCATTCCCACTGGCTCCATGCTTCTAATGGGCAGGCTAAATACCGTCAGAAACATGGCGGCTCCCCGCCACACCATGTGCGTGATGCCGTGAATACTGGTTTTTATTTTTTTAAACTATTTGTATCTGGCTGATCCTGCCATTCACAACTTACATGGCCATTTCAGAGCCTCAGTACATAAAAGCTGCTGGGAATGCCTCATACGTGCTCCACGAAGAACAGCTCCGACCTTGCCTCTTCATGTAAGAAGATCGCGATCATGATCTCAGTACACAAATCTGCTAAACATCCCAAACCTAAAAAAAAAAAACTGTCACAATAATTAAATTAATGTAAAAAAAAAAGATGAACGGGGAGACAGAGAGTGTGTGTGTGTGTGTGTGTGTGTGTGTGTGTGTGTGTGTGTGTCAGACTCAGGGCTGGAAAAAGTGCTGCCCTTAGCAATTATAAATAATAAAAGATGGGAAGTGTGCTTAAATTAAATTAATGAGTTCCCTCGTGTGGGATGCTTTAATAAACCCTTCGGGCTTCGCCCTCAGGGTTTATGTAGCATCCCACACCTTGGGCAACCATTAATTTCTCATTACGCACACTTCCCCATCCATTATTGTACATGTTAAAAATGCATATCAACCAGATTTCAGGTTATTATGCTCCAAAGGCAATAATATTCCAAAATCTGGTTGATATGACATGCCATAATAGCCTGAAATCTGGCTGATATGACATTCCCCAAAGAAAATACTTTAAACTGTTGCATTTCATTGTTTCACAAAAAGTATTTAAACTGCAGTATTTTCAATTGTGTTTTATTCATGTACAGTTCAATTTCTTCAAAAATAAAACTGCACTCTAGCTAAAAAACATTGTTTTCTTTCAAGCTGCTAAAAATAAAATTTAAACCTCCACACCAGCAATAACAAACAAGCATTTGTCAATGCCAAATGTTGCTTGCTTATATGTGCTGTTTAGGTATTTGGAAGTGAAAGTACCATGCCCAAGAACTAAGAACCCCCCCCCCCCAAGACATCCATTGTATTATTACAGCAAGCATAAAAGAATAGCTCAGTTAGAGAAATAAACAGAACAACTAAATCTGTATTATTACAGCAATCCTAAAAGTATCCAATCATTGATTTGTGTCCACTCCAGAGACCCTGCTGCAATATAGGACCACAGAGGACCCTGGGCGGGAGGGTGTGTAACTCTAAAGTCCTGGCAGAGCTCCACTGAGCTCGCTCACTCCCCCTCTCTCACTCACTCGTTCTATTTCTCCCGATGCTGCAGGCTGCCCTTTTGTACTGTGCTCCGGCTTGCGTTGGTGCCTTTTTCAGCCCACAAAGAAATCCGCAGCAGTCCTGACAGAGCTCCGTTAAGCTTGCTCACTCCCCATCCCTCACTCACTCATTCTGTTCTCCCGAAGCTGCAGACTGCCCTTTTGTACTGGGCTGCTGCCTGCATTGGCACCTTTTTTGCCCACAAAGAAATCTGCAGCAGTCCTGACAGAACTCCGTTGAGCTTGCTCACTTCCCCTCTGTCACCTGGTCATTCTGTTTCTCCCGGCGCTGCAGCCTGCCCTTTTGTACTGGGCTCCTGCCTGTGTTGGCACCATTTGCTGCTCACAAAGACGTTCACAGCTGTCCCGACAGAGCTCCGTTGAGGTTGCTCACTCCCCCTCTCTCACTCGCTTATTCTGTTTCTCATGGCACTGCAGGCTACCTTTTTGTACTGGGCTCCTGCCTCCATTGGCACCTTTTTCTGCCCACAAAGAAATCTGCAGCAGTCCTGACAGAACTCCGCTGAGCTAACTCACTCCCCCTCTGTCACTCTCTCATTCCATTTCTCCCAGCACTGCAGGCTGCCCTTTTGTACTGGGCCCCTGCCTGCATTGGTGCCCTTTTCCTCCCACAAAGAAATCCTCAGCAGTCCCAACAGAGCTCCGTTGAGGTCACTCACTCCCCCTCCCTCACTCGTCATTGTTTCTCCTGGCGCTGCAGACTTCCCTCTTGTACTGGGCTCCTGCCTGCATTGGCCCCTTTTTCTGACCACAATGAAATCTGCAGCAGTCCAGACAAAGCTCAGTTGAGCTCAGTCAGTCCCCCTCTCTCACTCGATCTTAATCTGTCCCAAACACTGATTTCCCAAAGTGACTGCGCTATTCTGCACTGGAAGTGAAAACTTATTTTGGCCAGGATGTGAAAAATGACAGCTACATTGTTCATAAGGAGGTGTGAAAAAATGCCAGTGTTGAAAATCTGGTGCGAAAATATTACTGATTTGTGAAGTTACAAGGGTGCGTGGAAACTGTGCAATGCACGCTCATAACACAGTCATTTTATGGACTTTCATCACAAAATTTTCAACATAGGCATTTTAGGACATCTGCTCATGAACAGTGTCACTGTGATTTTCTTAATATGTCCCAAACACTGATTTCCCACAGCAACTGCGCTATTCTGCACTGGAAGTGCGAAAACACATTTCGTCCAGGATGTGAAAAATGACAGCTGTACTGTTCATAAGGAGGTGTAGAAAAATGACAATGCTGAAAATATGGAGGAAAATATTGCAAATTCGCAAAGTTATGAGCGTGCATAGCAACTGCACAATGCACACTCATAAAAGTCATTTCTTTTAATTTTCCCCACCAAATTTGCAACATAGGCTTCTTGAGAGCCCACCTCATGAACATTGGCACTGTTGTTTCATTAATTGGTCCCAAAAGGTGATTCCACGCAGTGACCGCAAAATCACTTTTCAGGACTGAATAACGCCATGACAGTGGCTGAATTCATGAGAGGGGTCCCAATAACCCCATGTTGAAAATTTGGTGCGAAATTCCCAAAAATGCCTGAGATATGCACCAAAGTTAAAAACCCTATTTATGCCATTATACAGCTTACCGGCATTTCCTCAGTTCGAGGTCGGCTTTGAAGAGTGCAGACATGTTTCTGGTCCACTGAAGATCGTCGTGCCAGGCTATGGAGGTAAGTATGGGGTGGTGGGGTGTGGGGAGGCAGTGCAGGCAGAGGGTGGTCAAGGGTTGGGGAGGGGGCAGGGAGACCGAGAGGGACCGTTTTCTTTTTTAACAGATTTAAAAAAATATATATATATTGCAGGATGGTTTTTATTTTTCAGGGGTATTTAGCACATAGGGTGGGCTCCCAGTGTGCCACCTGAGTGTTTTTTGGGGGAATCTGTAGCCGACGGGGGATTGGGCACCCCCGTCAGCCTGTACCAAAGGGGGAGCACAAGAGCTGAGGGAGATTGGGTATCCTCCTCGGCACAGAACAAAAGCAGCAGGGGAGCTTATGCCAATGGGGACTGGGCTCCCCCGTCAGCACCCCATCGGTAAGCCCTGCAATGAGGGGTCACTCTCTCATTGCATCGGATGACGCTGCAATGACAAGGCAGCCCCTGATTTCAGTGGCTAAAATGTTTCAAGGTGATGGCACACTGGCTGAACTAGTGTCAGCAGCAGCGTGCCACCCCATTGGGGAACGTGGGCCAAGCCTCCAAAGGCAGTGGGGGCATTGGCCACAACAGTGCCACACCTCCACAACCTGCTTCTGCAGCAAGCTGCAGCAACATGTTTCTTGCGCATGCACACAAGCAACATAAAAATAAAAGATAGGTAAGTTTGATGTTATGGATTTTTTTCACACACTCTCAGTGTGTGATGATCACATAAACCTATCGAGCTTTGCTGTCAAGTATTATAGATCATCACACACCTCGGGCGTGTGAAAAAAATCTATAACACACACACTTACCTATCCATGATTCTTTATATATCTACCTTTTCTTGAATTTCCCAAAGTGATTTCAAGACAGCCTCCTGATAATTGTTGGGGGCCTGCATCCTAATGCATAAAAAATGAAAAAATAATTGCTATCTCCTGTCATACTCATGGTACCCTTTTGGCAAGACATTATGATAGATTTGTGCTACATGGAGAAGTTAACTGTTAAACCAAATCACACCCTTTAAACTTTTGAGCTTATCTGCCACAGATGGGTCATACATATCATGTTTAAATGGCAAGATGTTGTACTCTAAACCCTTTGACAAATGGATTATAGTGTATGGGAGAGTGAGCTTGTTAATGGAATTCAATGAATTCCTAGGGTCGTTGTACCCCAATAGTGATATCAAACTGCTTATATGCCATCTTGAGTATGTCACTACAAGGGTACAACAACATGGAATGCCCTTGCGCTCATCTGACCCTGACAGGCATGCCAATTGCTCATTTCTGTTTTTCCTTTGTCAGTTTCTCCTGATAATCCTGAGGAGAAAAATGAGTGATCGGTGATGTTCTTCTTTCCAGGTACCTTCCTAAATGATGATGCTTGACTGATGTCCATAACCTGGAGGACTGCTGTACCAATTTATTCTTGTTGGCTTTTGGTTCATGGCATTTCCATCAATAATTTCAAACCGCCGATTATGTATAGTGATGTCCAGCGCTAATTTCCAATTTTGAAATGAATTCCTTGGTGTTTTTTTGAAACTCTCCATTTTTGTTGCACAATTTCCCATACATATAAAAGACAGTGGATGGGCAACAGTGAACAACAACACTGAGTTCACTTCTCAAGGTTGCGATGCAACTGTAGACCTCTCGAGCTTCGCTCTTGAAGTTTACTTGGTTGTCATGACAACCACTTGAAGTGAACGTATCTGTTAGCACCCTTTGCAAACTGTGTGAGAGGCCTTTCGGCACCATGCAATTCTGCTTAAAGTGGAACCAGCATAACATTCTGTGGTGATTTGCATATACAGCCCATGATGCTTTGCATTGTGTGGGCATGTGTGATTTTGTATTTTCTTGAAATTTGGCTTCCCAGCCAAATGCCCTTTGGGGTAACCCTTGCCTCAGTGTTTGCGCACAGAGGTTCTTTGTCTTTTGACAGTTATGTTGTTCACTTTTGCCCATCCATTATCCTCTATGTTAATCACTCTATTCTGACATACTTTGAATGGGTTTGTTTATACCTCCTGGCAATCAGTGTCATCTTGTATTACACTCTTGGACACTGTAAAACTGCCGCATGGGTTTTTTGTTTCTGTTGTATTTTCCCCCACAAAACTAATAAAATACAAATTAAAAACAAAGAACTGGATAACTAAAGTTATACAAGAAGGAGGGAAGGGGAGGAAGGAAAAGAGTGGTGGGGAAATTGGGTGAGGGATATGAGAGATGTTATTCGCAGGAACAGAGGGAGAGGAACACATGCATTGGAGGACATTTGCCTAAGGCCAGGGCAGCCTATACTGTATGTGATGGCAGCCAGACAAGCAGAGCTTTTAACCCAGGGAGAAAGAACTTGGGTCAGAGTTTCTGAAGTGGTAGAAGGAAAGTGTGGGGGCAGAAGAGAGGGGAGTAGAGATATGAGAGGTGAGACACAAACCACACTTATTAAATTACGGATGCACAGTGGTAGAGATGTCTTTTCTCAAGAGAGGGATGAGAGAAGGAACAGGAGCAAGTGTGGTGATGGCAATCAAGGACAAAACAGCAAATGGAAAGAAAAAGGAGATCCAAGGGTGGATTTGGAGGCAGCACTATATAGTCTACCATGTCCCTGTAACTGATCACTTAGAGGATCATTTTTACACCTGCCTCCCATTCTACACGGAGTGGGATACTAGCATTACTCCTGCCTAGTGCACCACCCTTAGGGTGGAGCTTCTGGTGGCTGCACTGGAAGCTCTACCCTAAACATGATGCACTAGACAGGAACACAGCTAGTAGTATGGATGGCATTAATGTAGTTGAAGTCAAGATGACAATCCAACCAAACAACCAGGTATATGAAAACAGGACTTTTTCCAAATGAGAGTCATTCAGCATTGTGAAGACCAGAGGATATGGGATTTTGGCTATTCTCTGCCTGGTACAAATGGTCATGAAGACCTTTTTTGGCACTGAGGGTGAGCTGATTGGCAGAGAACCAATGTTGGATGGTACTAACCTCATGTTAGGGCTGTGATACAGTACCTGTCCAGGAGAGGAGGGATCCCTGCTACCTGTATACATATGTGTAAGCACCCCCAACTTCCATGTCTAGAGGTATTTGGAGATGGTAAAGTTTGTGGGGAAGGGGGAGCACTGTACAGCCAATAAAACACAGTCCAGAAATAAGATAGGAAAAAGAGTACCTGATTGTCCATGGGTAATGATGGTGATGGATGGACTCCATCAGGGTGCTCCAACCCACAAGGTGCTGAGCTGGTAACAGGAGGGGTGACACAGACCTTCACCTCCCTGGCCTTGTCCACTTCACCTGGAGGCCTTTGTAGACTGCTTTCACCAGGCAAGTCTCTCAACATCTTCCTTGGTGGGTCTCTGGTCATTCCCGCTCTTCTGAATGCCACCCTGGAACACACTGCGTGCAAGGCTGTGGAGGCAATTTCTTTTAGAAGCAGCAACAACAGTTTTTTCAACACACAAGAGGCAAACACAAAGTTGCAAAAACAGGAGATCCCATTTAATGAACAATCACAGAATAAACAGCCATTCCGTGGAGCAATAAAGCAGGACCAGGGGTCACATTATTAGCTGAATGATAGAAGGTAAACTGTACTTTGGACCCGGGGCTCCCAATTCAGATCTTGCTGAAGTACATCCATAAAGTCACATGCAGGCTACCAAAAAATCACATGGGTAGCTCACAGCCCAAGGCAAATGCACATTTAAGGCCAAACAGACCATCTCCATGCAGTAAAACAGGCTGCAGATCCCTTTCTGGCTCCCTCCAAACACTACCACAAGGAGCATGCATAACTGGGGAAACAACTGCCTGACCCTCAGTTGACCCAACACATGCTTCTTCTAGCTGCTGAGCATGAAGCCCAGAATTAAGCTATTTTTGTATAGGGGCATGCTTGTAGCTGGGGATGTCCATCTCCAGACCCCACACATAACCCCCTACCTCAAGGCTGCACTGCTAAAGTTGCTCAACGGTGATTGCCTGGTTAAGTAAAGACTTTGATTGATTGATTAAAGTGGCAGGCAGCATCTTTCCTCTCTGGATTCCCTGGCCAAGAATCCCAGGACTATCTGCACACTGCAACCCCCAGTCCGTCATGTTTCCCTCAGGTGGATATATAGTAAAAAAAAGAAAAGAAAATGCAAACGTGGCCCCATGGCTGCGTGGACAAGTGGGTGAGCACCCCTCTCAGACTTCCTCCTCCTCCTCCTCCTCTCTCCCCCTTGAATCCCTTCTTCTTCTCTCAAGCTCTCCCTTTTATCCCCTAGAGGGTTTGGCACCTAAAACATTGGTCCACTCATGGGCTGAACCCACTGGCACCAGACCTGCTGTCCATTTTAATGCCAGGCAGGACTAGTAGTCCTGAATTCAATATTTCAACTGTGCCTCACGGTGCCAGCCAGCACCGAAAACTACTGTCTGCCAAAAGAAGCCACTGCTCCTTTAAATTTCCTCCCTTCGGCAGTATCCATGCATCTGCATTGTGTGAGGATCACCATCTTTAAAAAAGTAAAAATTATTTATTTATATTCTGTCAGTCCCGAGTCTGAACCATCCCAAAAATGGACCCGAGACCACACACCCCCACACCCTGTGGTATGGAACATCACCCCAGTGTTTGGCCTGGCCCCAAATGGGCTGAGACACCAGGAAAAACAGCCGCATGCCGCCAGCCTCACGGGAGGTCACAAGGCATGACTCCCACTACAGCCCAAGGAGAAACAGTGCCCCCCCGGGGAAAGCCGGCAAGCATGGAGCTCCAACTCAGGTAAGCCCACTTTGGGGGGCCTACATATGAATGTATAAGGAGGCATATAGAACCATGGACAAAGTTGGTGGAAAAAGACCATTGGTTCATCTGGTTTTATCCTACTCTTTCCTCTGATCTATTGTCTAGATGGGGTTTTCACCCTCACTTCCCTGACCTCACTCTCTGCTTACTGCTTTCCCCCAAGAAAATATAAAACCCTGTACATGCCTTGGAGAGGTTCTTTAGGAAAATTAGCAACAGGACAGGGTCACAAATGAAGCTGTAAACACCCCTTCCCTTCAGTCTGCACACCCACTCACAAGTGGTACTGCCTAATGGATACAGGGTGGCACCTGGGTTCATGGTTAGAACTGGCTTGGCAAGTGGCGCGGTGCCTCTACCTATGCGGATCCTTATAGCAGTGTACTACCAGGTTGCTTCCCCACAAGAAATGAAATAAGTCCCCCTCCCTTGGAAACAGGTAAAACAATAAACAGTTCCCTCCCCACTTATCACACTAAGCATGCAAATATTACACTACACACTAATGCAGACAATTCAGCAGTTGCAGTGAAATAACCCAGGGGGGTTATTTTGGGGCTGGATAATTAGTTAAGGGACAAGGGAAACAAAGGGTAATAAAACATTCAACAAATCCTTATAATAAAAACTGTAAGAAGGCAGAATAAACAGGTACCACAGGATATTACATCCAATATTATCTGCCCCAGCCCCTCTCCCCCACTGGTGCACCAGTTAACCCCACGGTCCCCTGTGGGAACTCCCAAGTACCTTGTGTGCACACTGTGGAGTTGCAAGCCTGTGGCTAGTGGACACAAGGTGCAGCACCATTGCAATTTTTGGATGTTGCAGATGCAAAGCACCAAACTACATCGGTGGGGTAGAAATACAGTTTATCCTGGCTGTAACTGTTGCTGTGGTGGCAGCTAAAGTCACACAGGAAACCCAGATGGAAAGTTACCTAGCTAGCTAGCTGAACAGTTTGAAAAGTATTTGGTTGGGTAAGACCTAGTACTCACGACCTTTGGTAAACAGGAGATGCAGGAGTTGGGGGACATCTCCCCTTGTAGGTAATTTTGGAAGAACAGGAAAACAGGCGTGGAATGCAGGCGATGATCCTCTTCACCCCACAGAGGGACTTGTCTTCACCTACATCGCCGGGTAGCCAGGCTGTCATCTTCACCCCACAGAGGGACTGGTCTTCACCCACCTTGGTAGTAGGTAGGCAGTCTTCACCCTAGAAGGACGTGTCTTCTCCCACCTTGCAGGTAGGCCAGCAGTTGAACAGGCAGGCAGGACCTCAGAGCTTAGGTCCCCTGGCAGGAATTACAGTCTCTTGTGTCAGGGCAGTGAGGCAGAGGATTTGTCACTTCACACAAGCACAAATAAAAGGCTTCTTTCAGTAGTCACTGATATCTGGATTGCCAAATACCAACAGTTTAGTCCAGGCAGAGGTAAATCCCCTTGTCTCTGGGATTTACCAGACAATTAGAAACAAGTTCAGAATGTCCTTAGTTCATATTAGCACAAACTACTTCAGTTTTGTTCTGTGACAGCAGCAGGAACTGTCAAAATCAGTTGTTTCTTCTTCAAAACTCTCACAGAAAAGAAAAAGGGTCAAACTTTCAACCCCAGAATGTTTGATTTGAATCTTGGCACCTCATTTGTCCACATTATTCTCGAGCTCCAGATCCTGATTGGAGGTACTGCAGCTACCAATAGAATTCCAAGCAGTCCTCAAGAAACCTCTGCAAAGATGGCCACCACTGTACAGTTCTTACAGGCTCAGTCTCTTCTCTGATGTATAAAATATTGTTGGCACACAGTTGGCAGCATTTGGCTGCAGGGCTAGCACCCTCCTGGTCCCTACTGAGGGTCACTAGTGCCAGGGGGTACAATTTGGGAACAGGAGCTGAGTCACTAGCTCCTTTTGTGAGGCTCCCTCTGAGGAGCTGATACTAAAAACGGCCATCTTTGGCTGCTAGGAAAAATGGGACATGTAGTTCCAGACAGCCACCATTTTGTCCCTTACTCCCTGACCCACTGGAGGCAGAGGCAAGGTCAGAGAGTTCTTTAAGTTTTATTTTATTTGTTTTTGGTTCCCCCCAGTCCCTTTGGCAGTCTGGTGGGGCTGGGGAGATGAGTCCCCTCACGCGGCGCTTCTGCCACCACCGAGTGGTGCTCTGCAGTGCTGAAACTACTGTGCAGCCTGTGTCTCTCCTCTCCACCCTGATTCACAGCTGTTTGAGGGGGTGGGGGAGCAATCCTTGCTGTGCGGCTCTCGTCACTTTGTTCTTGGGCACAGGAGGCGCCGGAAAGTCCGTGTGCGCTCCCCGGCCCTGGCAGTCATCCAGGAGTGGGACGGAGGAGGGAAGATGAAAACAGCTTGCTGACCACATTGAAAGAGGCACAGGAGGCACTGGATAAAAGTCAGTCTGCTCCCTGGCCCTGTCAGCAGTTCAGGAGTGGGCCAGGGAGCAAGGTGCAACTGCTGCAGACTGCAGGAGCTCCCAGGCAGCATCAGGAGCCCAGGTAAGCTCCCGACTTTGGGAGGGTGCTTACATTCTCCCACCACTGAATCTGTGGCATCCACATCAAGGCCTGAAACATCAGACATTTGCAATACAATACATTACATACTATCTAATACACCTGATACCTGACTAACTATCATTAGCATTGCATTTCTTAAAACACAGAGCATGCACTGAGATGATTATTTTCCCACCATGGTTTTCACATACACCTCCCTATTATGACTTGTTGGCAGCACAAGAGGGGCAGCAGTAGTGGACTTGGCAGCAGATTAACCTTTTTAAGTATCACATTGACAGGGTGGTCAGAAGGGATGCCAGGGACATCATAAGTAAGTTTTACTCTTTGCATGACTTCTCTACCAGAGTGGCAGGGTACTACGGGTTCCTCAGCAATGATCTGATCATGATTATTAATGGGTTCTGCACACTCAGTGACAGGGGCTTCAAATCTTCCAATGTCCTGGATTGGCTCTATTACTGGAGTCTCCACATTGCCTGCATTTGGTACATAGTTCATGACTGTGGGCCCAGTGTCAGTCGGAACAAAGGGTACTGCAGCTGGATTCAATTACCTGAAATGACTCGCATTACTCCCTTCAGGTGCTGAAAGTGTACAGTCCATGGGATTTGGTGTAAGCCGATAGTGACGTGGTATCAGATGAATGTCTTCAGAACTACTGTTGAACACATCAGATTGCATCGCCGGTGGGGCAACAGGTACTGGTGGTTGAACTTGACTGTATCTCTTGTTCCTTGTCTCATTTCTAGGGACCGGTCTCCATGGAGATGAGAGAGGTACTGAACTAACAACCTGGCAAGAGTTGACCATTTGGCAAGAGGTGGTTTCAATGCAGCATTTTAACCACGTTTCCTTTTTCCATTCTTAATCTGTATACTGGCAAATTTGGAAGCTGTTCCACAATTATATAAGGATCAGATTTACATCGGTCCTCTCTCTTGTGTTGGCCTGGTATCCTCAAGATTAGAATTGATACTCTGTCTCTGGGCTGAAGAGCATGTTCTCGGGCTCCCTTGCCTTATCTGATTTTGTTTGCTAGGCCGGACTTTGCAGCTGCTTCTTGAGCTTCTGTGAGTTGTGCTTGCAGCCTCCTGATGTACTCCAAGTGTGTCTCTGGTAAGGCACCATCTGCAGACACCCAAAAACATAAGTCCACTGGAAGTATGGCCTCTCTTCCGAACATTAGGAAATGGGTGAGAACCCCGTTGAGTCATTTTTAGTACAGTTGTAGGCATGGACTAGGAAAGGTACTTGCTGGCTCCAGTATGGTTTTCTGTTAGTATCCAGTGTTCCCAACATATTAAGCAGTATTCTGTTGAATCTGTCTGGCTGAGGGTCACATTGATGGTGGTATGGTGTAGTACAAGACTTTTTTATGCCCATAATGCTTGTGAGTTCTTTGATAAAGTAACTCTCAAAGTCTCTCACTTGATCAGCGTGCAGGTGTTTGGGGAGTCCATAGTGCACAAAATACTTTTCGCACAATACTTTAGCCACAGTGGTTGCTTTTTGGTCTTTTGAGAGGAAGCCTGTGCACAGCAGGTGTTGTGGTCAATTACTATTAGAATGTTACTGATCCCTTTTCGGTCAGGCTCAAGGGAAAGGAAGTCCATACAGACCAAGTCCATCGGCCCACTACTGGTGATGTTTACAAGAGGCGCTGCTCATTTGCATAAAGTTTTACGGGTGATGCACTTATTACAGCTTTTTGGCAATGTCTTTCCACCTCCATAGCCATACATAGATACATAGATACATAGACAGTGTCGGCAGATAAGGGCCTATGGCCCACCCAGTCTGCCCATTTGTGCTTGTAAGTTCAGTTTGTTTTCCTAGAAGTCTGTTGCCCCTTACCCCTGACCTCTAGAATTCCTTTATGTCTATCCCATGCATTCTTAAATCCCGTGATTGTTTCAGCCCCCACCACTTCCTCTGGCAGGGTGTTCCATTTGTCCACCACCCGTTCTGTGAAGAAATTCTTTCTCATGTTTCCTCTGAATCGTCCTCCCTCCAACTTCATCCCATGCCCTCTAGTCCTGGAACATCTTTTTTGCTTAAAAATAGTGTTTTCCTGCACCCTGGACCCTGTTCCTCCCTGTAAGATACTTGTATGTCTCTATCATATCCCCTCTCTCCCTCCTCTCCTCCAGGGAGTACATGTTCAGTTCCTTCAACCTGTCTTCATAGGACTTGTGATGCAATCCGTGCACCATCTTTGTTGCCCTCCTCTGAACCTTCTCTACCCTGTCTATGTCCTTACATAGGTATGGTCTCCAGAACTGTACACTGTACTCCAGGTGGGGCCTCACTAGTGTCTTGTATAGCGGAATTATGACCTCCCTTTTCCTGCTGGTGATGCCCTGCCTATACATCCCAGCATCCTATTTGCTTTACCTGCTGCCTTGTCACACTGTTTCCTACCTTGAGGTCATCAGAGATGACAACCCCAAGATCCCTTTCCTGCTTGGTGCATGCTATATCCTCACCCCCAACTGATATATTGTGCCAGGGTTTTGTGCCCCATATGCATTATCTTGCACTTTTTGCATTGAATTTCAACTGCCAAACCCTTGACCATTCTTCAAGTTTCTGCAGGTGGCTTCTCATTCTGTCTACACCCTCTGGTGTGTCTACTCTGTTACAGAGCTTTGTGTCATCAGCGAACAGTGAAATTCTGCCTTCTAGATCCTGCATAATGTCACTGATGAAAATGTTGAATAGGACCGGGTCCAGCACTGATCCCTGTTGTACCTCACTGGTCACTCTTCCCTCTGTGGAGTGACAGCCATTTACCACCACCCTCTGTGTCCTGCCACCCAGCCAGTTACCTACCCACCACACTACTGTCCTGCCCACACCCATATTCCCCAGTTTGTGTAATAGTCTTCTATGTGGCACAATGTCAAAGGCCTTGCTGAAGTCCAGATAGGCCATGTCCACTGCCCTCCCTGATCCACCTCCCTAGTCACCCAGTCAAAAAATTCAACGAGGTTGGTCTGACATGACCTCCCCCTGGTGAAACCATGCTGCCTTGGGTCCTGTAGTCCATTGACAACCAGATGTTCCACCAATCTCTCCTTCAGTAGTGCTTCCATGATCTTCCCACTACTGAGGTGAGGCTGACTGGTCTGTAGTTCCTGCTTCCTCTTTGTTCCCACTTTTGTATAAGGGACTACATCTGCTGTCCTCCAGTCTTTGGGTACCTCCCTGTTTCCAGTGATCGGCTAAACAGGATAGCCAGAGGTTCAGCCACCACCTCTCTTTGGTTCTTTAAGGACCCTGGGGTGCAACCCATCTGGCCCATTGCTTTATCAACTCTTATTACTTCCAGTTCTTCAGGACCCTTTCTCGTGTAAAGGGACTTGTGTCCATTTCTGCACCATTCTCACCCCTTGTACTCCCTTCAGACCCATTACCCCCCCTCTTCCTCAGTAAAGACTGAGCAGAAATACCTGTTCAATATGTCAGCTTTACTGTTGTCATCCTCCACGTGGCTCCTACTATGAGGTCAGTAGAAGTGGTCTTGTACCAGGCCCAGAGTCTTATCAATTCCCAAATGCCCCATGTCTTCATGAAGTGCTTGCAAAACCATTCGGCAATACTTTTTGGGCAGCACCAATTGTTCTCTGGAAAACTTAGTTTGTGTTTTGGAGATACGATACAACAGTCCATGCTTTAATTAAAACTGGTCCCACTCTCTCAGGGGAAGTGATACTTCTGGCAGGTTTGCTTTGACTTGAGTGGAAGACAAACCCTTTTCTTTGGCTAAGATAATGTCTCTTAAACAAGGATCTCCTCACTGTGCTTTTCTTAAATTTGTAGGAGATAAATGAGGCAAGAAGGTGTTGTGCAGTGTGGTGAATCATGTGTGCACTTCTGGTATGGCGTCAAGATGTACTCCAAGTGGATCCACAGCTCGGACTCAGTTGGTGATGGCAGGTCGGGCATCAGGCACCATCATTTGGCAAAAAGCTTTCACTCCATCTTCCGTAACATAGGTCCATGGCCCCTTGGTAGCAGGAATATTATGGGGGCATCTGGACAGTGCATCTGCATCTGTATTGTTTCACCCAGGACAATACTGCAAGTGGAAATTGTAAGCTGATAGTGCAGAGATCCATCTATGCCCAGTGGCATCCATCCTGGTGGTGGTCAGCACATATGTCAGTAGGTTATTGTCCGTTAGCACCATGAATCTGGCTCCATACAGGTACTCATGGAATTTATCAGTCACTGCCCCTTTCAGTTCAAGGAACTCTAACTTATGGACTGGATAGTTCTTTTCAGAGGGAGTCAAACTGTGACTGGCATAGGCCACAGGTCTCATACCTTTGTCACGTTCTTGGTAGAGTATGATGCCCAAACCTTCTGTGCTGGCATCAATGGACAGAGTGTATAGCTTGGTGTTGTTAGCAAAGGCTAGAACAGGAGCTTTTGTTAGGAGGTGAATAATTTCTTGAAATGCCCTCTCAAATTCATCAGTCCATTGGTCCCCAAAAGGTTAATTGGTTTTGAAGTATTCATTTGGGGAGGTCTTCATGGCTCCTAGATGTTTGGTCTTCTGAGTCGAAGAATATCCCTGAGTTAGTCTGAACAATGGCCTCACCACCGCAGAGTAGTTTTTTACATATCTCCAGCAGTAATCACAGAATCCTAAGAAAGATTGAAGCGCTTTCAAGTTGGTGGGTCTAGGCCATGTGGTAAGAGTATTCACTTTGCCTGGATCAGTACTGATACCTTGATCGAAAACAGTATGTCCCAGATTATTCACAGAAGTCTGGCAGAACTGACACTTGTTCAGGGAGAGTTTCAGACCATGTTCCTTCAGTCAGTCCAGTACTTTGAGTAGTCGGGTTTCATGTTCTTCCAGTGCTCTCCCAAACACTATCAGGACATCCAAGTAAACTAAGACTTCTAAGAGATTCATGTCACCCACCACCTTCTCCATCAGGCACTGGAACATTGCTGGGGCACCAGATATTTCTTGGGGCATTCTCTCGAACTTGTAAAATCCCAGTGGACAAATAAAAGCAGTCTTCTCCTTATCTTCCTCAGCCATCGGCATCCGGTAGTAACCACTGCGTAAGTCTAGAGCAGAAAACACTGTTCACTGATTCAGGGTGTGATAGTCAATGCACATTCATATGGCACTATTCTTTTTCTAGGCCACCACTATAAGCAAAACGTAGGGACTGCAAGATTCAGATATTATCCCTGCCTTCAGGAGTTCTTGCAAATATCTACTAACATCTTCAATATCTGTGGACACCAATCATCTTGACAGGAAAATACATCTGATTGGTCTACCAATTCCTTCTTTAATCGATTCTTCCAGCTGGTAGGAATGGGAGATGAACTAAAATTGAACACCCCTTCATCCAGTCAAATAGTCTTCTCTGGAGAGGATGTGGTCATGACCACATCAGCTGCATACAGATTGGCTATTATAGTTCCAGAGTACACCATCAGATCCTTGTGAGTCTCATTCTTTAGCTTTATGTTGATTCTCTTGACCATCACATCAGTTCCAGGCAGCACTTCTCGCTGGACCATCAGAACATTTGGCTGACCTCTTCCTGGAGACTCCACAATAACAATTTGTTCTGACAGTGACACCTTTCAATCTACTGCTCCTTCCACCACACACTCGCACCAGAGGGCACTATCATAGGATCCTTCCCTTCTTTTTTGATAACTCCGACAATCACCTCTGACTGGCTGCAGACCTTGGTCTCTCTCTCTCCAGGTGGGCAATATTCACAGTGGCATGAATTGGTCAAGTTTGGTAGGTTGTTTCTCCTGCCTTCTGCAAGCACAGGTGAGCTAGGCATCCAAACGTATTGGCATTCGTTCCAATCAACACCAGTGTCTTGTCCAATATATGGGCTTCAGGACAAATGAGGGCTAAAGTGATGATCCTTTGAAGAACTCCAGCAATGTCTCTGGAAATTCAATTTGCACAGTGATGTAACCATCTTAGGGGTAGCTGGCATTGCTCAACCCCACATAGAAAGTCCCTCTAGAGGCTTCAAAGGCAAATGCTTTAAGTAACTCTGGTAAAAAGATTGATAAATGATGGTGATGTGTGACCCACTGTCACTGTCCAGGAGGGCATCACACAGGTATCCTTCAATAGAAATATTTATGGTAGGAGTGGGACCCATCAGTCCAGACTATTACTTGTTTCTGACAGATGCATTAGGGCTGATCCATCTTGCAGAGCTGTTCACTCTTGGAGTCCCAGGTTACGCCCTCAAAAGGCTCCATTGTAGTTTCCCTGCAGCTGTTGCTGTCTCTCCCATTTTTGTTTCACTAGCTGCTGATTCTCAGACCTAACACAACCTTGTGCAATATGTCCATTTTCTCCACAATGATAACAGAACTAGTCACCTCTGGGTACAGATGAGGATCAAGGGCTGACTCTTGAATCAGAGGAAGGATCCAGCGGGCGTCCACACCCAGGTGGTAAGGAGCTGGCCCGTGGGCACGGCATCTGCATCATCTGCATGGCTTTGACACACTCAGTGAGTTCTTTTAACTGCTTTTTCAGGTCTGAGATATCAGTTTGTTCTTGGCTACTTTCAGCTTGAGGCTGTAAGGGGAAGGCTTTCCCAGTAGGCACAAGCAATGAATTGGCAATGTCTTCCTGTAATTCTTCCTCTGTCACCTCATCAAGAAGCTGTCTGAAGTTAGGAGGGTTGGCTCAGCATTCTTTAAGTCTTAAAGTTATCAGAATCCAACAGGAGTACACAACACTATGCAAGATTTGGTAGAGTCTCATTTGGGCAACCTGTGCAGGGATCACTCCATCAGCTTTAGCTATTTTACAAATCATTGTCTCTACTCAGGTAATGTAATGGGACAGTTTCTCTCCCACCTTTTGGGTGGTGGCTCCCTGCTGAAAAATTACATCTTCCTTACACTCAAATGCTCCATAGGAACGTTTCAGTATGGCAAGATGGTCACTAGCAGTGCAGTCTGGTTGGCTGGCTCACAGTGATCAGATTATCTCCAGTGCCATATCTCTCAAACTCTCCACTATGCGTTTGCATTTCTTGTCATCCGAGCATTTCCATACTTGTGCCATCTGAGTGACTTGACTAATCCAGCTTTCATAATCATCCTCATCAGAAGGAATGGGAACAGTGCCAGAAGTACGCAGTCTTCTATACTGTTCACAAGGTGGAATCAAGTAAGGGGACCACTCAGGTCCTCCAACCCAGGGTTCACCAGTGGGTTTCATCTTGGTGGGGTCACGTTCTTGGAACATAGCTCTAATATCTTGAACTGTCTTTCCCTCTGTGGCTAACAGCAAGAGTAACTTCTTTTCAAACTCACTTGGTTCTTTAGGGTCCTCAGCAGGAGGATCCAGGCTGGCATGGGTAATTAAGACCCATGGGGTGGGTCTTCATCAGCAGGGATCTGATCAGGCACTCTGAAAGGGTCAGCATCCTCTCTGCACTCTATCAAAACCTGATAGGCTTGCTGAGCATCTCTGTAAATTCTCCCCCGTTCAATAACCTTTCCCAAACATTTAATGCTGCCTAGAACACTTTCAACATGGTCCCTTGGGGTTGAATCAGGGATCCCTGTACCAATTTTTTTTTGGATCAACGTCTGCACCCTTGCACCAGTCTCACAATGAGAAGCAATTCATAATGACTTTTGAAATTTGGAGGGGTACCAGACCGTTCCCAATATAAAGAGAGTGGTGCTGCAGAAATGCCCCAAAATCCCAGCAGTGCCACCAATTTTGTAACCACCTCTTCCCTTCACTCTGCACACTGACCCACAAGAGGTACTGCCTAAGGCATATAGGTTGGTGCCTGAGTTCATGGTTAGAATTGGCTTCACAAGTGGAGTGGTGCCTCCTGGTGCCTCCACCTTTGGGGATCCTTATAGCAGTGCACAGCTTGGGTGCTTCCCCACAGAAAATGAAATACAGCCCCCTCCCTTGGTAAAATGTAGAACATTATACAGTCTCATCCCCACTTATCACTCTAAGCATGCAAATATTACACTACACAATAATGCAGATAATTCTGCAGTTGCAGTAGAATAACCCAAGGGGTTTATTTTGGGCGCTGGATAATGAGGTAAGGGACAAGGGAAGCAAAGGGTAATAAAACATTCAACAACACCTTATAATAAAAATTGTAAGCAGGCAGAATAAACAGGTACCAGAGTATATTACATCCAATATTCTCTGTCCCAGCCCCTCTCCCCTCACTGGTGCACCACTTAACCCCACAGTCCCTGTGGGAGCTCCCAAGTACCTTGTGTGTGCACTGAGAAGTTGCAGGCCTGTGGCTAGTGGACACTGAGTGCAGCACCATTGCAATGGTTGGATGCTGCAGATACAAAGTACCAAACTACACCAGGGGGTGTAGAAATAGTTTATCCTGGCTGTAACTGTTGCTGAGGGCATAGCTAAGGTCGTGTAGGAAGCCCAGATAGAAAGCTACCTCTCTAGCTAGCTGAACAGTTAGAAAAGTATTTGGTTGGGTAAGACCCAGTACTCACGACCTTTGGTAAACGGGAGATGCAGGAGTTGGGGGACATCTCCCCTTGCAGGCAATTTTGGAAGAACAGGAAAACTGGTGTGGAATGCAGGTGATGATCCTCTTCACCCCACCAAGGGTCTTGTCTTCACCTACCTCACCGAGTAAGCAGGCCGTCGTCTTCACCCCACAGAGGGATTTGTCTTTCCCCACCTTGGCAGCAGGTAGGCAGTCTTCACCCCACAGAGGGACTTGTCTTCACTAGGGCTGCGTGAACCCCTAAAAGTTCTACCATGTGAACTTTCTGAGTAGAACCCAAAACAGTTCTACCTGGTTCTACCCGGTTCTACCAGGTAGAACCCAGTAGAATCGGGTTCTACCAGGTAGACCTGGGTTCTACCATTTATAATCAAGTTCCGCCAAGTAAAACCAGGTTCTACCAAGTAGAACCAGGTTTTACCAAATAAAACTAGTTCTACTATGTAAAAAAACAAGTTCTACTACGTAAGACCAGGTTCTACTTGGTACAACAAAGTTCTATGATATATAACAGAAAAAAAAAGTTTACATGGTTCTACTTAAGTAAGAAATCCACAGAAGTATTGTTTTTTGTTTGAGAAAGTACATGTAGTACTAAGAATGGTTATGGTATAAATATAATTAAGTATTGCAAAGCTTTGGTGCATGGAATTCTGTCTCAGGGCTCAAAAGCTTTGCAAAACTTACCATTCTTAAAGTTAGAATCTTAGTATTACATGTATATCCCCAAATATGCAAAATAAAATATACAGATTTTTTTTATAGTTCAGTAGAACCAGGTGGAATGTGTTTACTGCTTATATATTTTAGAACCACCTGGTTACCCAGAAGATGCTTAAAAATGCTAGTGTTGAAACAGATTTAACAAGCAGTAAAGGTCAGGGATGATATATGACTCGTATATTATCCCTGACAATTTTATCTTTTTAAATCTGGTTACAGGCAGTTCAAAGGGTTAACCCCCTGAGCTACACTCTGTTACAATAATTTTAAATCTTCCCTCACTGTTAGACTCAGGTACTACTAGGGCCCAGTTCAAAATAACTGGCGCCCGTGGTACCTATAGCTTCAGCTGCTTTAGTACCAAATAAGTACATGGACAGAAGTTTACAGTACAAAATGTATTTAATCCACACAATGTGGTAAAGCAAAATGCCACAGTACCCCAGCACTTCTGTATCTTACCTTCCTCAGTGCCACCCCCCAAGGAAGGCATGGTGCCAACGGGCTGGGGCAGTGTGACATTTTGCTTTACCATATTGTGTGGATTAAATTGAGTTTCTACTTTAAACTTTCTCTGTGTAGTTATTAGTTTGGGGCTTTCCGTTATTCTGAGTAACTGTCAAAGTTAGTAATACATTACCCACCATCATGTTCTCCTTTCCCTCTAGTACACTCTCCTGCTCTGATCCCTATACCTCCCATAGGTAACAATCTCAATATTACTTCATTTGTTCCATCCTCCCAAACATCTGCCCCTTCCTCATCTTTACTCAGAATAATTGAAAAACCCATAACAGTATATCATCTGCTAATTGTGTTTATGATGCCAGGTCACGTGCATGGTTTGGTGTCTAACAATGGAGGGTGAATTGTATTTGTAAGAGAGAGTGTCCCAGGGGGTTTGAAGGGCTTGGGGTTTCAGACGGGGGCTAGGGTAAGATCAGTGATTTTTTTTTTATTATCATGAGTGCAGTATGTGGGAACAGCACTTTGTAAAATCTATTTTTTTTTATTTTCATTTTACAGGTTATGATGAAAACAGTTTCTATCTGGTGAATGGTTCCTTCAGATCAAAACATTGAATGTCATTGGGTTCAACACTGAAATTGGGAATGTATTGTAAAGTTGACATTTTACAGGAAAAAAAAAACATTTTTTAAATTAAATTCCCTTCTGGAATTGAAACAGAGGAACAGTTATTTATCATTTATTTATTCTATTAATGTTTTTGTTTGTTAACAGCCAGTAATAAGTATTAATTGACTGTGTGTTTTGTAATAAAAATCCAATAAAACAAATGAAGAGCTGTGTGACAATGTGTAGTCATTTCTGGTTATTTTAGCTGAACTGCCATATGCAATGGTCCTTTAGTTTCTGGTGCTAGTCAGATTGGGCCTTAGTGGCACATGAAACCCAGCAGTGGATCTTTGTTTCTGAAATTAATGGAACTCGAGGATGAGGAAGAGACGGGGGAGACCCACCAGTGTAGGAAAGACAGCTGGAAAGGCTAGTGGCAACAGAATCCTTCACCATCATCATCGTAGTCATCAGTGTGGCATGATGCCATCTGTGTGCTGTCACCCTGCATAAATTTGGGACAGTATATGTTTTTGAATTGAGGTAGGTTCATTTTTAAAAAAGTGAGCCTCTCTACATTCTTCGTGGAAAGACATGTTCTTTTGTCATTCACTATTGCCCCGGCATCACTAAAAATTCTCTCTGAATATGTGCCTGGTAGGTGGGCAACTGAGATATTCAATTGCAATCTCAGTTAAAGAAGGCCAGATAATTTTTTTCTGTTGCCAATAAAGCAGTGGTTCATCACCTGCAGTGAGATGTACAGTCTCCTCCATATAATCCTTAAGCATTTTTACAACAGGGACTTCTGGTACCACTATTGTCAGCTGAACCTTCCCAGCTGTCTTTGTTAGACCAAAGTCTGACAGCATGTCCCACAGTGGTTTGTCGTCTTGTGGTGCAGCAGCAGTTCTGGTATGTGTTTGATGAGCCAAAGCATCAGTAGTGGCGGCAGCAGCAACAGCAGATTGTGCTCCCTCCCTCTCCACCAGATTTTGTTCAGAATTTGAATGTTGCCAAAAGGGCACTGATGATGTACTACATTTCTTGACTATAAGTGCTGACACTTTCTCAATTAACAGTTCATGATAGTGTTCCAGGTCTTTAAAGTCATGTGGTTTGAAGAATGTCTCAATTGTATCCTTAAACCGAGGGTCCAGAAGTGTGGCCAAAATGTAATGTTCTGCTTTGCACATATTTACAATGCGCACATCAGCCAGGAAGGTTTGTATCATTTTTTCAACAAGTGATGCAGCATTGATGTCATCATTGTCAAAGAACTGTGACTTGGGATGCCACAGTCTCATCTTGATGAGTGAAATTAAGGGTAGGATCTGACTTAGTCCGGCACCATCAGAGCTCACCACTTGGATAGCCTCCTCAAAGGGTTTAAGGATACAACAAAGATTTTCCATCAAACGCCACTGACTGGGGCTGATATTCACATCTCCTTTCCCAATGCCATGTTGGACTGCATATTGATGAATGGCTTTCTGTTGTTCAGTCATTCTCTGCATCATATAGTAAGTGGAATTCCACCGGGTTGGAACTTCCTGTATCATCTGGTGGAGAAGGAGGCTGTTTTCAATCTGAATCTGCCGCAACAACTTTCAGGCTATCACAGAATGGCCAAAGTGGGTGCATACAGTGCAGGCAGCTGCAATCAAGTTCTGCACATTTCGGTCCTCACTGATAAAGTCTTTTACCACCAAGATAGTAGTGTGTGCAAAGCATGGTACGTGTGTAAACCTACCAAGTCTTACTGCTTTCACAATATTTAAAGCATTGTCAGACACTATAAACCCTGGTTGCAAGGACTTTGGAGTCAGCAACTCAGCAAACCTTTCTTCAAGGCCCTCCAGAAGATGTTACACTTTGTGATCTTTTTCAAAACCATAAATACATAAAGCTGCCTGCCTTTGAACTGTGAAAGTCCCTTGCTTCTTGCTTGCTGCTGCTGCCACCACCAGTGCCACTACATGATGATGATAATGATGATGATGAGGAGGAGGAGGGACGAAAGTGTACCCAATGACCAGTCACAGCCATATAGTCAGTCATCTGACCACTGGTCCACATATTTGTCGTGACATGAATCTTTTTTACCCACTGAATCTTTAAGAGCATCAGACACGCTTTTCCAAACAGCATCATACAAGTCTGAAATGGCAACACTGGAGAAATATGTCTGGCTGGGGACCTGATACTTTGACACAGCGATTTCCATGAGTGCTTTAAAACCTGGTTTAGCCACAAACGTGAACGGGAGCAAGTCAGTGGCTATCATCTCCCCAATTGCCTTTGTCAATCACCTTGCCTCAGATCTGTTGGGCTTATATTTCTGTGACTGCTCAAAGCAGTCTTTCAAAGAAATTTGATGCTTGCTGCTATCACCTGATTTTCTGGGCTGCTTCCCTTGACCTTTACCACCATGAGGGGTGGATGTTGTGGCCATGGATGGTATATGACTCCAGTTGGGCTGTGGTGGTGGACTCAGAGGGGTAAAGAAACGTGAAATTGAGGATGCTGTGCTTTGACTGGAAGGAAGACTTTCATCATCCTCCATCTCCGCATCAGTTACTTCATTGTCTTGGTAAACATCCATTATCTCATCCTCCTCAGCTGAGTGCAGAAGTGCAACAACTTGTGTGTGCTCCTTTTGTTCTTTTTGATACTGATAAATGTGAGACTTGTTCATATGTCTTATCGTTGTTGATGTTCCCGGTCGAGTACCCACTTTACCACGACTTAATTTTGTTTTGCATAATTTGCAAACCACATGGCTGCCAGATGATTTATGTTGTGTGAAACAATCCCACACAATGGGTTTCACAGATTTTGTTGCACTGCTGCTTATAGGGAGGATAGGTTCGTTACTACCACTGCCACCACCACAGCCACTACTACTTCCACTATCTTTTTGAGGTCTTTCGATGGCCATCTGCATGTAATTTTGAAGATGCACAGCCTCTCTGACTGGATGAACTGCATCTCTTTCTTCCCCTCGTGAAGCCTGTCCATCTTCTGTCCTCTGCTGTTCCTCTGCATGTGTGGGTGTCTGACTCGCCAAGTTATGCCCCCCTATCATTAATGTCTTTTTAGCACCACAGCCATCCTTCTGAGAACTAATTTTTGTTCTTTTTCTGCCTCTGTATTCCTCCTCTTCATCCCACTCCCCAGAGCTACTGCTACTTGACATACTGACTGCTGCCTTATCTACTACAAACTCAGGATCTGTTCCACTGATTTCCCCCTCATTCTCATTGGTCTTCTTCTCCTCCTCCTCATCATCATCAACCATCACTCTGCTTACTAAAACTGGTTGCCGCACTATTATGGCCCTTGTGCTCATCCTCTGAGTACCACGACGGGTTACTCCTGCAACATCCTAAATTTTCTGTACCGTTGTTACTGTTACCTTGATTGCCTGAGCAGTGCTGCTATTTTTTTTACCACTCATGGCTGCGATAAGTCAAGTACTTTTAGTAAGACACAGGGACATGTACTCCCAAACAGGTAGATACAGCACTGCTTACTGCGTCGAGTCAAGTACTTTAAATGGTAAGACACAAGGATATTTTCTCCTTAACAGGTAAATACAGCACTGCTTGCTGCATCGAGTCGAGTACTTTAAGTGGTAAGACACAGGGATATTTTCTTCCTAACAGGTAAATACAGCACTGCTTGCTGCGTCGAGTCGAGTACTTTAAGTGGTAAGACACAGGGACATCTTCTCCCTAACAGATAAATACAGCACTGCTTGCTGTGTCGAGTCAAGTACTTTAAGTAGTAAGACACAGGGAGATTATGCTCAAAACAGGTAAAGGCAGCACTTTAGGCTATGTCTACTCAAGTCAGGTACTTTAGGCAGTAAACACACAAGGAGTATACTATAGTACAGCACTGCTGTCAGTGTCTACATGGAGTCAGTTATAGTAGTAGTACTGAAAAAAATGCAGGGGCTGGACTTGATATATTTATTATTAATTGTTTCTAACAGGTCACTGTCACTGACTAGACTAATCTAGACTACTGAACTACTAGCCCCCCAGATCATGCTATGCCCAAACAATCAGCAGCGGAGCAAATGAACTACACAAGTCAAAAACTCTGCCTCTCTCTGTACTTTTTTAGTTTACACTAGCTCTAAATTTCTCCTTCCCTGTGGTTTGTAAAATTCTTCAGTCAAATGAAAAATAAATCATCAGTTTCATCACTAGCACAGATTGGATTTGAAACTACAACTGTGTTGTGTGAACCGAACTGATTTGATTTTGATTGAACTGATCCTCCAAGTTGAGCTTGAGAGCAGCACAGCAAATTGCTCTCCTTAACTCGTGGCAATGGCGGAGTAAAGGTAATTTTTGTAACTCTTTATTTTCCCTCTGCCTTTTAGTTCAGCTTCTTGACTCTAGTCTCACAGCACGAGGACCAGTCCAGAAGTACAGCCGACCAGTATCCTATTCCTCCTTTCCTATCCACCCCACTTCAAAAACAGAGAAAATACAAAACAGATGTTTTGTTTTTGGGGGGGCTACAGCTGAAGTCAAGGCAAAAAAAAAATCAGTGAAACAACGTCATCTGTTATGACGACGATTCAGTTAGTAGCAAGCGCTCTCTCACTCTCAGTGCTCTCGTCCCGTTGCCACCTCTCACTCTGTCTCTCCTCACACACTGAAGAAACTGCATGGTGTAGTTGTAGTCTCAGTTATCAGTTTCCCCACCCACGTGTTTTTCTGACTTGCTCCACCAATTGCCACTGCTGTTGCTCCCAGTTCTGCAAGGTAGAGGCGGAGACTCTGGAGAGATTGAATTATGGACAAATCATTAAAGTCCTTGTTGGCTGACTGACATGCAAGGACTCAGTCTCCTGACTCTCCATATCCTGCACCACATGATGTTACTGGGGGCTGCCACAACTGAGCATGTGTGACAAAGGTGTAGGGGAAATAAAAACTTGACGGGGGTGAACTGGCGAACCAAAGTTCGTATTTTTCTATAAAATGTTCGCAATGCACGGACAAGCGCAAATGCTGGGGGTTCGATCTTTTTTAGTGCATGAGCAAACCAAACTTGCAGCCCTAGTCTTCACCCACCTTGGCAGTAGTTGGGCAATCGTCTTCACCCCACAGAGGGACTTGTCTTCACCCACCTTTCAGGTAGGCCAGCAGTTGAACAGGCAGGCAGGACCTCAGAGCTTAGGTCCCCTGACAGGAATTACAGCCTCTTGTGTCAGAACAGTGAGGCAGAGGATATGTCACCTCACACAAGCACAAATAAAAAGGCTTCTTTCAGTCGTCGCTGACATGTGGATTGCCAAATATCAGCAGTTCAGTCCAGGCAGAGGTAAATCCCCCCTTGTCTCTGGGATTTACCAGACAATTAGGAACAATTTCAGAATGTCCTTAGTTCGTTTTGGCACAAACTACTTCAGTTATGTTCTCTGACAGCAGCAGAAGCTGTCAAAATCAGCTGTGTCTTCTTCAAAACCCTCACAGAAAAGAACAAGCATTTGTCAATGCCAAATGTTTGCTTGCTGGCATTAGTAGTGGAGGAGGCAGTATAGCGCAGTGGTCTAAGGCTCTGAGCTGCAAATCTGGTGACATCCAGCAGACCAGACCTGGGTTTGAATCCCACAGCTTCCACTTGCATACTGTGTGACCCTGAGCAAGTCACTTAACCTCCTTGTGCTCCCAGGTCGCTCCTGTAAAAAAGCTTTCAGCTTAGTGTGCTATACCTGGTTAAAAAACAACTAAAAAAAAAGTAGTGGAAGTGCAGGAGTTAGACATATACAGTATAGGAATGGAATTGAAGTATTGAACTGATGCCAACTCCACCCTCACTCTGCAGAGATGGACAGGCATTGGGGTGTGCCTTTGGGTCATCACCCATGACGGTCACAACATTTCACCTCACCCTACCCTTCAGACACTGACAAGTGTCGAGGTGTGCCTTGGGGTGTTTGGGCTTTACATTCACCTCATTCCATAAGGAAATACACAGAAATGGGCGCAGTATAGGAGAACTGGGTGAACTCTTGGGGCAAAGGGTCCAAGGCTCACCTCGATGCCTGTCGCTGGGGGGTGGGGGTGGAATTGCATAAGCATTACTGTCGACAATCCCAAGTCATACCCCTGACACCTGTCAGTCCCTACAGAGTAGGGTGTTATGGTTGTAAACCATAATGCCCTGGGCATTTCTTGGTATTTTTACACCAAGTTTTCCACATGGGCTTTTTGTGACCCCACTGCATGAACAGAGACACTATCAGTTTGTTAGGTGAAAGATAATTTTGCACAACGACTGCGCCATTTGGCGCCACAGGTGTGAAAACACATTTCAAACAGGATGTGAAAAGTGACAGGTGTACTGTTCATGTGGAGGGTTAAAAAATGGCATTGTTGAAAATCTGGAGTGAAAATATACAAAAACGGGTAAAGCCACAAGCATGCATAGAAACTACGCAATGTACACCCGTAATGTAATTAGTCTGGGGATTTTTTACAGCAGATTTTCAACACAGGCATTTTGGGACCTCCGCTCATGAACAGTGTCACTGTGATTTTCATAATTTGTCCTAAACACTAATTTCCCACAGCGACTGTGCTATTCTGCGCCGGAAGTGCTAAAATACATTTTGGTCAGGGTGTGAAAAATGACAACTGTACTGCTCATAAGGAGGTGTGGAAAAATGCCAGTGTTGAAAACCTGGACTGAAAATATTACAAATTAGTGAACTTACGAGGGTGCATGGAAACTGCACAATGCATGCTCGTAACACAGTCATTTTATGGACTTTTGTCTCCAAATTTTCAATATAGCCATTTTAAGACCTTTGCTCATGAACAGTGTCACTGTGATTTTCTTAATCTGTCCCGAACATTGATTTTGAACACCGACTGCACCATTGTGTGCTACATGCGTCAAAACACATTTTGGGTGAGATGTGAAAAATGACAGCTGTACTGCTCATAAGGAGGTGTGGTAAAATGGCAATGTTGAAAATCTGGAGTGAAAATATTAGAAATTCACAAAGTTACGAGCATGCGTAGGAACTGCACAATGCACACTTGTAAAACAGTAATTTATGGTAATTGTTTTACCAAATTTTCAACATAGTGTTTTGGGGGGGGCCTACTTCATGAACTGTGACACTGTCATATCATTACTCAGTCCCAAAAGGTGGTTCCACGCAGTGACCACAAAATCACCTTTCGGGACTGAATAATAAAATGACAGTGACTGAGTTCATGAGGTGGGGCCCCAAGAACCATATATTGAACATTTGGTGAAAAAATTCCTAGAAATGGCCAAGAAATGCACTAAAGTTTAAAAAAAATCATTTATGCCATTACATGGTTTACTGACATTTCTTCAGTTCACGTTCGGCTTTAAAGAGTGCAGACATGTTCCTGATCCACCGAAGATCATTGCACTGTGTTCTGGAGGTAAGTATGGGGTCGGGGAGGGTGTGGGGAGGGAGTGCACAGAGGTGTGCGCGGGTTGGGGAGGGAAGACAGTCAACAAGGGACATTTTTTTCTACAGGTGTTTTTTTTCTTTTTAGGAAAGGCGACGAGGACTTTTGCCACGTTGGGAGTAGGCTCCAGCATGGCAGCTGGAAGTTTTGGGGGGCAGTGGGCCGACAGGAGTTGGGCACCCGTTGGCCTACGGACTTTTGCTACACTGGGGTAGGCTCCCAGTGTGGCATCTAGAAGTCTGTCTTTGGGGGGCACAATGAAGCCGATTGGGGACTGTGCACTCCCCGTTGGCCATACAGACTTTTGCCATGCTGGGGTGGGCTCCCAGCATGGCACCTAGAAGTTTGTTTTTGGGGGGGTACAGTGAAGCCAACAGGGGATTGAGCACCCTGTCAGCCATACAGACTTTTGCCACACTGGGGTGGGCTCCCAGCGTGGCACCTAGAAGTCTGCTTGGGGGGCAGTGGAGCCAACGGGGGATTGGAAACCCCATCGGCCATACGGTGTGTGGGGGGGAGCACCTGAGCACACTGGGGTGGGCTCCCAGTGTGCTACTTGGGTGTTTGTTGGGGGGGAGTAGAAAAAAAATGGAGCTGTCTATGACAGCTGTTCACATGCAGTGCTGAGTGTAGGTACTTTGCATACTGCCAATGGCAGTATGTAAATTGCCTGCCGATGGCAGTATGCAAATTGCATATACCTTACCACCGCTGATTGTAGCGGACTTTGGCTTTCAACTAGGGGTGGGCGGACCGACCCGCGGTAAATCAGAACCCCCCCAGATCCAGCGCAGTCTGACTGACCCGGACAAATAAGAGTCAAGTGATATTTTGTACTGAGTCCAGGTCCGTTAGCCCAAGTCCCCTGCAAAAGTTAAATGCTTTTTTTTTTGTAGTGTGCTAATGCTTCTCTTTTGCTCGGGAGCCCAGCCGGCCAGCCGGCACATCACATGATCCCCACATCCTGATGTCATGTGCCTGGCCATTGTCATTTCTCTCATTTCTGGCATGCACGCGCATGCAGAATAGTAGCAGGGGTGGGAGTCACTGACTCCCGAGGCAGGAGACAGAACAAACTGGCAGGCACAGCATGATTAGGCGAGCTGATCACCAGCTCATGAATGAGCGTGCCAGGATCACCAGAGGGCAGAGAACCCTATTGGCAACATCTAGCCAGACTGACATGGATGCATCCTATAACTGAATGGATGCTGCCTGTGTCAGTCCTGGCTATTGGCAGATGTGGTGGGTGGGCAGAGCTCATCTGCTCTCTTTCTCTACACTGCTGGTCATCAGAAGATGCACCATTTGCCAATGAAATAGCGGAGATAGCATACATGTGTCTGTCTCTCGTCTGTGTCTCTCATCTTCTTGAGTCAGTTCACAAAATAATCAATTTAAAATTTTTAATAATAGCTTGTGTGTGGCTGTGCTGCTTATGCTTACTTTTTAATAAAAAACGAACAAGCATTTTTGAGTTTTTGGGATAGATGGTAGAATCATGGCCACCGGGCTGGGCATGCTGCAGTAGCTAGCGTGTGACTCTACAAATCTTGTGTTACTCTTCTGGGCTTTTACCTAACTTTTTTTCTTTTAATTTTGTTCATTTTTCTTTTGTGATATGTTTGGAGCTGCTTCGTTTCAGTTCTTTCTCCTTGCTGTACAAATAAGCTGCTACACTTTGGTTTTATGATGAGTCGAAGGGTTAAACTTTTGAGGCCTTCAGTATTACTTTTTCCCCGGACCTGTCTGGTGCTGTCTTCTGCCTTTTACAACCCGATTCTGGTGGACCAGGGACAGAGAACGAGATGGAGAAGTTGTGAAGGGAAAGGTCGTGGTGAGGAGGCATTTTCTTATGGGTCTGAATCGGGAATGCACCTGCTGTGAGGACCGTGGATTTAATTGTTAGAGAGGGCTCTATGAGGGCATTTGGTCGGTGCTGGAGTTTGGACTAGTTAGTGATATTTCTGTGGGTGGTCCCGAGTTTGCAGGGTGTCTGGTGGCTGAGGCTCAGGGCTGCACGGGGGGACTGGACTGCGGTCTTGGTCGGGTAGCCGGCAGACAGGGCAGACAGTCCACTTAGGTTTCCTTGGGGGCCAACTGGTGGGTTGACACCATCGGGGATCCGGAGTGGTAGTCACTAGCTTTCTTACCCGCTGTCACCCCTTATGGGATACTCTGGCCCCGCTTCTTGAAGTTTTGGATCCTGAGAAGAGGATTTTTGCTCCAGTTCATCCTGCCTGATTCTGAGAAAAGGACTTCTTTTGAACTCTTGTCTTAATTATCTCGCTTAATTTTGAGAAGAGGACTTTAGCTCCTAAACTGATCCTGTTGGTTACAGTCAGACCTTGAATTTTTATTCATTTACTTTTCTGATATTTGTGTGCCATTGGAAGGCAGTGAGAGCACCTATTTTGGTTTCCCCATGTAGTGAGAGTCCCTGGGGGAAAGATATAAAATCAAAGCAGTTTCTGTCAACAACTTTAACTAGGCAGTGAGAGTGACTATTTTGGTTCCCCATGTAGTGAGAGTGCCTGGGGGAAGATATAAAACCAAAGCAGTTTCTGACAATAACTTTAATTGGGCTCAGGTAGTGAGAGTACCTGTGCTTTGTTGGCCTCCTTAGGCTGTGACTGGGCCTTTGGGGGCTGAAGACTTTTACCCTTTTTTATTTTATTTTATTTTACACTTTGGGACTTAAGTTACAGTTATAGTTTCAAGAAACTATATTATTTCTTTTATGATTGGTTTTCTTTGGCTGACTTTTTTATTGTTTTGGTTTGAGTTTAGATTTGGAGGTGGGTGATTGAGGGAATTTATTTTATGGTTTGATCAAGGACTTGTTTATAGTGGTTTTATTGTATTTATATTGTTGTTATGTTTATGTTTGTTTAGTTGGAGCTATGAGTTTTGGAATATTGTTTAAGTAAGAATGTTGTGATTTAGGTGGGTTTTTAGAAGTATTATTAGGTAGAGTGTAAATTAGGATTGTCTGGGGGGTTGGATATGGAGGGTGTTTATTGATAAAGGAAAATTTTGTTTTGTTGTGTGGAATGTGTTGGGTGCCTACCCCCGCAGTTGTGTGCTACTCACCCTCTACTCTCCATGCCCTCCGCCCTTTTTTCACTCCTTCTCCTCTTCAGTTCACAACTTACCAGCGCTGTAGAGCACTGGGTATTGCGCGTAGGAGGTGGAAGGGGTTGGGGGGTTATGAACAGTGGAGGGTGAATGAGAGGGGTCACTGTATCAGGGTAGTAGGATCCAGGAGATTCCCTGGGGCAAAATGGAACCCAGAACATGGCCCCCCATGTTTGGTTGCCATACCCAAGGGCACCACCAATTGTGGTGGGCAGGTGGCTCGGACAGCCCGTGAGGTTCGTCCAACTCGGGCAGTGTTGTGCAATGCCAGGTCCACCAAGAACAAGACTGCAGTTATTGCAGATCTTGTTGAAATGGTGGATCTGGCATGCATCACCGAGATCTGGCTGGATGAGAATTCTGGCCCCATTTTGGAGGCTTTAACTCCAGCTGGTACTCGGTGATACATCGTCCGAGATTGGACAGCAAAGGGGAGGGTTGACTGGCCCTCACGAATGTACTAGTTGAGGAGGCTGAGTCATTTGAGTGTGTCATAGTGGCAGGTGTAGGCTATCGGATAGCCCTCATTTATCATCCACCTGGTGATGAGAAGTGATTCCTTCAGAAAGTGGCGAACTTCATCGTCGACATGGCGTTTGAGTCACCCAGACTGATGGTTCTGGGTGACTTTAACGCCTGGGTCAATGACGAACTCTCACAATTTGGTCAGCACTTCCTCCAGTTGATGACATCACTGGGCTTTACACAGGTGGTTACCACTGCCACTCATAAACACGATCACTACCTTGACTTATTCTTCCTCCTAGGGATCGAAACATCAGACTTGGGGAGGGAACTAGCTAGGTGGTCCAATCACTACATCGTGGGGTTCAGTTTTAGCTCCCCCCTTCATAGGCCTATCCCTGTGGATATGGTCAGGCACTGTCCTTTACGAGATATAAGTTCTCATAGCCTGGAGACAGTGCTTGACTTATCGTCCCTCCCATTGGCAAGCAATGACCCAGAGACCCTCGTGGCGGCCTATAATTCGGCCATCTCAGAGGATCTGGATTCCTTTGCTCCAGTCCATGTTCGCCCTCTCTCCCTTTGCCCTCAATTCCCATGGTTTGATGGGACTCTGACGGAGATGCGGAGACTAGGATGAAGGTTAGAGTGTTGCTGGCGGAGGTCCGCCCTCTATACCAAATGCCTTAGATTGATGGACCATTGTCAAGTCTATCACTCTACAATCAACCATAAGAAGGCAGAATTCCTGTCCAGGGAGATTGCAGCCATTCAGAATTGACCAGCTCAGCTTTTCTGTACTGTAGACAGACTGTGCAACCCAGCCTGTCTGCATGTCCGGAAAGCTTTTTTGCAATTAGAGTGAAATGAACTTGCTTGATTCTTTGCTAATAAGATGGCTGATATCAGGGTGGCACTTCAACCGGCACACTCTATGGGTGTTGCTTTTGATCAGTGTACGGTCACTGCACCTTGGCCTTCCTGGAGTACCTTCAGCCAACTGGAGTTTATGGATGTCATGCAGATCATCCAGGGTGTGCACCCTACGTGCTGTAGTTTGGATCCTGGACCAACTTCCCTAATTTTCGGTTGTATTGATGTCATCGATCCGGTCCTTGTGTGGATAGTCTGGTGCTCCTTGGAATCTGGAGAGTTTCCTAGCTCCCTGAAAGAGACGGTGGTTACACCGCTCTTGAAGAAAGCTACCTTGGACCCAGACTGCCATGCAAACTACAGACCTATCTCTAACCTTTCCTTTTTAGGGAAGGTGATTGAGAATTAGTGGAGGCACAACTGGAAGACCATTTTACCATCCATGACATCTATGAACTGCTCCAATCCAGTTTTTGAAAAAGACATAGTACCGAGACAGCGTTGGTTCAGGTGTTCAATGATCTCCTGATGACTAGAAATCAGAAAAACTGTTCCAGCTTAGTCCTTTGGATCTCTTTTCAGCATTTGACACCGTGGAACACAGGGCGTTGCTTGGTCACCTGAGGTACATCTGTGGACTGTCTGGTACGGTCCTCAGGTGGTTTACATCTTTCCTCACGGGGGTTTAACACAAAGAGTTGTGTCTGGGTTTTTTCCCTCAAACCCCATCTCTCTTTCATGTGGGGTCCCTCAAGGGTCAGTGCTATCACCCATGTTGTTCGTGGTCTACATGCTACCCCTCAGAGACATTGTAAGAAAGTATGGGCTAAGGTTTCACTGCTATGTTGATGATACTCAGCCCTACCTTTCTTTTGCACCCGACCAGGAAGGAGCTCTTTCAATTTTTAAGAACTGTCTGAAAGAAATCCAGGAGTGGATGGATTCCAGCTGGCTGAAGTTGAACTCGAAAAAAACTAAGGTGTTGGTTGTGGACCCAGGTCGCTGGATAGGGGGGTTGGGGGTTGATTCACCCTCGGGACTCTTTCTCAGTGGCGTTTCACTCCTGACCTCAGAACAGGTGCATAGCTTGGGAGTAATTTGTGATGAAGGGCTATCCCTGCATTTGCAGGTGTTGACTGTCATCAAATTTTCCTTCTACCATCTTAGGAATATCACCAGGATTAGGCACCTTGTTCTGTCTGGCAACTTGCCTACGTTGGTCCACACCTTTGTGTCCTCAGGCTTAGATTATTGCAACTCCCTCTACCTAGGGCTTCCTGGGGTGGAAATCTGCCACTTGTAGCTGGTGCAGAATGCGGCAGCCCCGGCTTTTGACAGGATCTGCTCAGTCCTGTCATATTTCACCAGTGCTGCGCGAACTGCACTGGCTACCAGAACAGTGGCAGATCACCTTTAAAGTTGATTTGCTGACTTTTAAAGACCTACACAGACTGGGCACGGACTACCTGAAAGAGCTCCTCATTCCTTACTGCTCTGGACGATCACTCCACTCGGCCGATGAGGGGTTGCTAAAGATTCCAAGAGCAGGCTTGAAATTATCGGGGGTGAGAGCATTTATGTATACAGCCCCTACCCTTTGGAACTCTCTACCCCATCGGTTATGGGAGTGCACAACTGTGGAGGCATTTGAACAAGCTTTAAAAACTTTTTTGTGGTGCCAAGTATTTAATGATTGATCTTCCTTTGATGAATATTTTACTGACATTTTATTATTGTTTTATTTATAATGTATGGTTTTCTTTTTTGATTCTGTTTTTAAATTGTTAGGCACCTTGGTCTTGGATAAGGCACCATGTAAATAAAAATGTATTATTTAATATTATTTTTAACTGAAAAAGTGAAAGGAGAGAGGTGGGGGAAAGTGAGAGAAGATCGTGGGTAGGGCAGGGAACATCTCTGCAAGGCTCTTGATGGGAGCCAGATGTCTCACTCTCATCTACAGTACAAAGTAAAACTAAAGTAAATCAAAAAAGCTGAAAAGAAAGATTAAAAAAAAGCTGAAAAGAAGAAAAATGAATACATGAAGTTGTACTATTACAACACATGTGGCTAGGTTATCAAGCCTTGTCTGCTCTGCTTTTTCTGTGATTGTCAACTGAAAGCCTACAAAGTAGTGCAAGTGCCAGAACTGTATTAAACAAGCATTTGTCAATGCCGAATGTTGGTTGCTTGTATGTGCTGTGTAGGTATTTGGAAGTCAGTGGAGCACAAATATTGAAAATTTGCAAACTACAGTCTCTTGGGAACTGCATAACCTGCATTTCATTAAAACAATTTTAAGGAAGTTTGTCACAAATTTTCAACATAGCCATTTTAAGACCTCTGCTCATGAACAGTGTCACTGTGATTTTCTTAATATGTCCCATACAGTGATTTCGCGCACCGACTGCGCCACTGTGCGCTACATGGGCGGAAACACGTTTTGGGCAGATGTGAAAAATGACAGCTGTACTGCTCTATAAGGAGGTGTGGTAAAATGACAATGTTGAAAATCTTTAGAATGAAAATATTGAAAATTCATGAACTTACCAGCATCATTAGGAACGCGTAGCGCCGCATCATAAAACAGTAATATTTAGGAATTTTTCCACCAAATTTTCAGCATAGACTTTTTGAGAGCCCACCTTATGAACACTGGCAGTGTTGTTTCATTAATCAGTGCCAAAAGGTGATTTCAAGCAGTGACTGCGAAATCACCCTTCGCGCTCGATTAACGCCATGACAGTGACAGCATTCATGAGAAGGGGTCCCAAAAACCCCATGTTGAAAATTTGGTGCAAAAATTCCAAAAAATGCCTGAGATATGCAGCAAAGTTGAAAAAAACCTATTTATTACATTATACAGCTTACCGGCATTTCCTCAGTTCGCGGTCAGCTTTGATGAGTGCAGATGTGTTCCGGTTCACCAAGATCGTCAGCCAGAGTCCGTAGGTAAGTATGGGGTGGGGTGTGGGAGGCAGGGTGCGCAGTGGGTGAGCGGGTGGGGCAGAGACAGCGAGGAACCGTTTTTGTGTTTCAGGGTTTGTTTGTTTTTTTAAAACGAGCGACTGACGAGGATGTTTGCTACATTGGGATGGGCCTCAGCATGGCACAAGGATGGCTGTTTGGGGGGCGGGAGCCTATGGGAGATTGGGCACCCTCGTTGATGATAGCATCTGTTGCCACGCTGGGGTGGGCTCCCAGCGTGGCACCCTGTACTCTCTGGGGGGGACAGTGGAGCCGACGGGGGATTGGGCACCCGTCGGCTATCGATGTGTAGCCATGCTGGGTGGGCACCCAGAGTGGCATGTGGAACTCTGTTTGGGGAGAGCGCAGCACAGCCGACGGGGATTGGGCACCCTCTGCCGCTATACAGAGGGCGGGGGAGCGAAAGACGCAGTATAAGGTATGCAGGTGTGTGTGTGTGTGTAGGGGAGGCCAGACATGAGCAGGCGATATCTTATCGCTGCTCACTGGAGCGTAGCTCCCCCTTTCAACTGTACTCCACTGCATTTTCGACTGCTGTCATAGATCGCTCCAGCAGCCATTGGAGAACTGCGGCCGAGCCTGCAAACACACTGACTGAATTGGAAGAGGGCTGCCACACCTCCGAAAACTCGGATGATGGCACTATGTTTCTTGCACATGCGTGCAAGAAACATAAAAATGGCTAACTAGAAAAGAACAAATGGGGAATAGGAGACGGAAAAAAGCAGATCAGACAGACAGTCACCATTAACCTGGCAGGTTGGAAGGAACTTGAAAGCTTTGACTGCTCACTGTTGCTCGCTCTGTGCCTGAGTCTATCTCTCCTGTGTTTCTTTTCAAGTTAGCATTGCTTTTTGCCTGAATTCTGCAGCAGGTACCGTAATTAAAAAAAAGAACAGCCAGAAAGACCCAGAATCAATTAGTTGTAATCCCCCAATTGTCCTGTGTGAAGTGACTGGAGTGTTGTACTTTGTCTTGCCTGGGAGGCATTTATAAAAAAAAGTGTAAGACCACTACCAGCTGCTGTATATTACATGGTTTTACTGCTCATACCATTGCTGTGGGCTTATTGTCAAATTAAAAAAACAACTACATAAAGGAAAAAGCATTTTTGTCTCGTTAAAAAAAATCTAGCTACAGTTGTGGAAGGGGGAGTGTGGCTGTGAGTTCAAGCCTGTACTGAGTGGGTAGAGGTGCTTGGGAACAACTGAGAGGACTACTTACATCTGCAGTATTGCAACAGTCGAGAAATATTTCCTCTAATAAAAAAGAAACTAGCTATTGTGCTGGAAGGGGGCGTGCAGCTGTGAGGCCGAACCTGTACAGAGTGGGAACAACTGAAAGGACTAAATAAAAAGATAATATTTACAGACAAAACAGTTGTGTGTGCCATTTAAAAAAAATAAACCTAGCTGTTGTGGTAGAAGGGGGACACTGGCTGTGAGGCTGATCCAGTATTAGTGGGCTGAGGAACTTGGGAACAACTGAGAGGACTAAAAAGAAAACACATACTTGTGTATAATTAAAAAAAAACTGGAAATGTTCAACTGACAGGGCGAGGCGGCGGCCAAAAGTGGGGAAAGGTATGGCACAAACAACACTACACAGTCTAACTGGTTAAAGACCAGTTGCTGGGACTTCATCTGATAGCAGTAGTGGTTCTTCCACAGTGCTGCCCAAACAGACAGGAAAGGCCAAAACTACCTTAATTAAAACTAAAGGAGTAGTTGGCACCACAAGGAGTGGCAAGCCAAGATATGGTACCTATGTGTACCATAGTACCAGTACAGATTTAAATGAAACAGAGGTGGAGAAATCTAGCTCTGATGAGAGTAATGATGGTGGCGGTATGTGTGAGCTGCCTGAGCCTGAGTTCTGACTAGATACATTTCCTAAGCTCCAATTTGTTTTATTTTGATAGTTTTTAACAGTTTGTTTTGTTTTGCTCGGTTGCGGCTGTGTTTCAGCGTGTGAGCGAACGCTGAGTTGCCATCTGACGGATGCCGAGGTGTGGTATTTCTCAGTCTGGAATCCAGCCGATCTGATTTTCAGCGTAGTACGGGTGTTGAAATGTTCTGTTAAGCCCGCTGAAAGGAAGTGATATCGCAGGCGGCTTTGGCTCCTGGTAGATCTGAATACAGAACCTTGTGGTTTTGTTTCAGCCAGCCTGTCACATTCAGGAAACTACTGGGGGTTGGAACTGGGGAATCCTCGAGGAGTGTGGGGTCCTGGACTTCTGCCTTTGCTGGACTGGCTTTCAGATTGTTGCTGGTGTGTCTCTAGGCATTTTGTATGTTTCCCATGAGCCTTGTGGATTAACTTTTTGAAAGTTTGAAGAGGAGGTTTATTGGCCAGAGCTCCATGAATTGGATGGCATCTTTCTGGAACTGAGACTGGGACTGTGAGTTAATGAGTGGAGACCTCCTTTTGTATTTCATCCTAATTTTGCGATGGGAATGCCTAGGATGTTATTGTCAAAGGTGGATTCTGTTGATTACTAACTGTCCCTAAATATTGTTCTGGGTGGTGAAGGCACCCAGGTCTTGGGGGCATTTGATAAAATCTTCTCCCTGTTCTGGAATCTGGAAACTTTTTCATGTAGTATTGTGGTCATATGAAAACATTTATTTTTGACTGTTTTGGTGGATGCTCCCCTTCCCCTGGTGTGGGTGACTCCTAAGGATTTTTGGGCCGTTTTGGGAGGAATCACGGTGGATTTTGACCAGAGGGCCGCTCTCCTCTGTGGTTGTTTGGCTGGGAGGATCTCGGCGGCTGGTGGGCGGCTGGGATCACAGGTTCCCCTCCTAGAGCGGCCTGTCCTTCCATGAGTTTTACACCTGTGGGGTTGGGGGGTTTGCATTCTTTTTTTGGGCCTTGCTCCTGGGTGTGGGATTGTGGCTGTGCTGAGCTGTTCTGAGGGAACTTTGGGGTTTATTGGTGGTATATTTTCCCTGGGGTTCCTATGGTGTCTCTGTAGTGGGAGCTATTGCTGCCGCCTTAGGGCCCTATTTCAGATTACAGCCCTCCGGCCCGATCTTAGCTTAGGTGTCTAGGCCTGGGTCCTGAAAATACAGTTTATTGGAGAAGAGTTGGTTTTCCAAAGGAACGTTTTCAGCGATTGGATTAAGAGGGGGTGAGAGCCCCTCTTGCTGCTTGTCCGAATTTCATCTGGAGGAACTTCTGGTATTTGGATTAAGAGGGGGTGAGAGTCCCTCTTGTTGTCATCTGGACTCTACATTTCTCTGTGAAAAATTGCTATTTTGCCGTTTGACAGTGACTTTTAGAGACTGCTATCTGATTTGTATTTATGATTTGTTTTAGAATTTAAGGGAGGGTGAGAGCCTCTTGATTTTTGGTTGTGAATTTTAGTTATTTGGATATTTTATTTGATTGATTTGATTTAATTTTGTTTGAGTTTATTTTATTTTTATTTTCATTTATTTTATTTTATTTTATTTTGGGTTATTGTTTGGGTTGGGCTTTATATGTGTAGAGGGTCGCCACCACAGTCGTACACTTTTTGTCCTCCACTCTCCGTGCCCTCCACCCTTTCTCCCCTATGCCATTACAGTTGTCAACTTACCAGCGTTGTAGAGCACTGGGGATTGTACGGAGAGGGAGGAGGGGTTTTGGGGGTGCGGACAGTGGAGGCCGAATGAGCGGCAACATCAGATCTGGGTTGTGGAGACCAGAAGATGCTCTGGGGCAAAATGGATTCGAGAGCGAGGTTCTCCTTGTCTGGTTTCCATACCCAAGGGCACCTCTACTATTAATGGTATTGGGCAAGTGTCTGTGCCACTTCAGTGACCCATCCAACCCGAGCGGTGCTGTGCAATGCCAGATCCATTAGGAACAAGACTGCAGTTATTGCAGATCTTGTGGTGTCCATGGATCTGGCTTGCATTACCGAGACCTGGCTGGATGGTAATGCCGGCCCAATTTTGGAGCCAGCAGTTCCAGCAGGGTACTCGGTGTTACACCGTCCGAGGTTGGACCGCGGGGGGGGGGTTGCAGTCTATTTCAAGACCGAACTGGGACTCACAAGTGTACCAGTTAAGGAGGCGGAGTCCTTTGAGGGTACCGTTGTGGTAGGTGTGGGATGTAGACTTGTTCTCATCTACTGTCCACCAGGGGATGAGAAACATTTTCTACAGGAAATAGCCGACTTCATCATCGACATGGCATTTGAGTCTCCCAGGATGATGGTCCTGGGTGACTTCAGTGCCTGGATCGATGATGAATATTTGCAGTTTGGACAACACTTCCTCCAATTAATGACATCTTTGGGTCTCACACAAGTGGTTACTTCTACCACGCATAACAGCGGTCGCTCCTTGGACTTAGTCTTCCTCCTGGGGATTGAGGCCACTGACGTGGGGGTGGAATCTGTCTGTTGGTATGAGCACTACACTGTGGGCTTCAGTTTTTGCACCCCCTCTTGTAGGTCTACCCCTGTGGAGATGGTTAAGTGCCGCTCTTTATGAGATATTAGCTCTGTGGGCCTGGTAGCAGCACTTAACCTATCAGAGTTTTCTGAAGTGAGCAATGATCCTGATGCCTTGGTGCTGACCTATAATAGGGCTATCTCCTTGGCTCTGAATCAAATTGCTCCTGTCCGTGTTCGTCCTCTCCCGCTTTGACCTCGGTCTCTATGGCTTGATGAGGCTTTGAGGGAGATGCAGCGACAAAGATGAAGATTAGAGCATTGTTGGTGGAGAACTGCCCTTGATGCTAACCATCTTAGATTGATGGAACATTATCAACTCTATCATTCCACAATCTCTCTTAAGAAGGCAGGGTTCCTGTCCAGAGAGATTGCGGCTGCTCAGACCCGATAGCTCAGCTTTTTTGAACTGTTGACAGACTGTGCAACCCAGCCTGTCTCCAGGTTCGGAAAGCCTTTTCACAATTAGAGTGTGATGAGCTTGCTCGCTTCTTTTTTTATTTTTTTTATTTTATTTATTTATTTTTTTTTATTTTTTGTTGACCGGGTAAGCGCACTAGACAAATTCTGCCTATTTTCAGGCACGACCCAGGGAAGGGGGATACAGATGAATGCCAACTGACCTTGAACCAGATTAAGCAGATATTTGCAGATGAGGTGGCCGACATTAGAGCAGAACTCCAACCTGCTCCCTCTATTGGAGAGGTTTTTGATCGGCATTTGGTTGCTCCCTCCGGTCTCTCCTGGAGTTCCTTTGCCCGGTCTGAGTTCATTGTTGTCATGAGGATTGTCCAAAGTATGCGCCCTACATGCTGTAGTTTAGACCCGGGCCCGACTTCCCTGATAAAGGGTTGTCTAGAGACAATTGGCCTGGTTCTAGCATGTATAGTCTGGTGCTCCTTAGAAATGGGTGAGTTTCCTAGCTCCCTGAAGGAGGCGGTGGTGACACCCCTCCTGAAGAAAGCTACCTTGGACCCTGACTGCCATGTTAACTACAGGCCGATCTCTAATCTTCCCTTTGTTGGGAAGATTATTGAGAAGGTGGTGGCTGCACAACTGGACAACCATTTAGCCATCCATGACATCTATGAACTCTTTCAGTCTGGTTTTTGAAAGAGGCATAGTACTGAAACAGCACTGGTTCGGCTGCTCAATGATCTCCTGATGGCTAGAGATCAGAAGAATCATTCCATTCTCATTCTTCTTGATCTCTCATCAGCTTTTGACACTGTGGACCATGGGGTACTTCTTGCACACCTGGAGTTTATCTCTGGTCTGTCAGGGACAGTCCTCAGTTAGTTTAGATCTTTCCTCACTGACAGGACTCAGAGAGTGGTGTCTGGATTTAATTCTTCATGCCGACTCTCACTGTCATGTGGGTTACCCAAGGGCTCAGTGTTGTCCCTCGTGTTGTTTGCAGTGTATATGCTGCCCCTCAGAGTCATTGTAAGAAGGTATGGGCTGAAGTTTCACTGCTATGCAGATGATACTCAGCTATACCTGTCTTTTGCACCTGACCAGGATAGAATTCTCTCGGTCATTAATAGCTGCCTCACCGAAATCCAAGACTGGATGAGTTTGAGCTGGCTAAAGTTGAACTCGGAGAAGACAGAGGTATTGGTTGTGGACCCAGGTCATAAGGTAGAGGGGATGGGAGCTGGTTTATCCTCAGGTTTATTTCTGGGAGGTATCCAGCTCCCTACATCTGAATGGGTGCGGAACCAGGGGGTGATTTTTGACAACGAACTGACACTGCACTCGCAGGTGTCGGCAGTTGTCAAACTTTCCTTTTATCATCTTAGGAACATTGCCAGGATTAAGCACCTTGTTCCGCCAGCTGACCTTCCTACACTGGTTCATGCTTTTGTGACCTCACGCCTGGATTATTGCAACTCCATTTATCTAGGGCTTCCTGAGGTTGATATCTGCCACTTGCAGCTAGTGCAGAACGCTGTGGCCCGATTATTGATGGGTACATGTTATACCTGTCATATCTCACCGGTATTATGCGATCTGCACTGGCTGCCGATTCAGTGGTGGATCACCTTCAGAGTTGGTCTTTTGACCTAGAAAGCCCTACACGGACAGGGTTCAGACTACTTGAAAGAGCTTTTGGTTCACTACTGCCCCGGGCGATCTCTCCACTTGGCAGACAAGGGGTTGCTAGAGATTCCAAGGGTTTCTTTAAAGTCATCAGGTGCTCGTGCTTTTATGTTTGTTGCTCCAACCCTTTGGAATTCTCTACCCCATCTGCTTCATCAGTGTGTGACCGTGGAGGAGTTTAAAAAGGTCCTCAAGACCAATTTATGGTCAAAGATTAATTTTAATTAACTGACTGTGAATTGGAGCCCAGATTTAGTGTTGTATAAATTATTTATGGATTTGTATGTATTTATTGCTTATTGTTTTAAATATTGTAAGGCGCCTTGGTTTGAGAAAGGCGCCATATAAATAAAGTTTAATTTCATTTCATGAAATGGAGGCTGTAGACAAGGAGGGAGAAAATCAGAAACAAATAGAAAGCCAGAATGAGGTAGAGGTGGCAGTTGCACAGATGCAGGATGAATGTGATGACATGTACTTGGATGACGTGGGTAATTTGGGCACAAACAGTGTGATGCAGGTGCAAGACAAACAGGATGAGGGGGCAGTGCATTCAAATTTCTGTTCTGTTACTGGCCTGGAGGAGCTGTTTGATGATGATAATGGTGAAACAGAAAAAGACCATGATGAACAGCTTCCCAGTGTTCAGAAAGGACAACTTAGTGGAAGTAACAAAGGAGGACAGTATAGTATGCCTGGTAATAAAACAAGAAAGGTGACATCTTATGTGTGGTCTTACTTTTCTCTGGCTGCCAATAATGAGTTACGAGCAGTGTGCTGTATGTATAAAAAGACCATCAGCAGAGGGAGCAAAAAATGTGCTTTGGGTACCTCAGCATTAAAAAGACATTTAGAGAGCTGTCACCCATTATGTCTCAAGCATGATTTTTTGGTCAGAGAGAAAGAAGACAACATGTAGGCAGAGTTAAGTCAGACTACACCTGCACCTGTTATATCTAGTGATAGCAGCAGCCCTGCTGATTCAGTTGTACTGTCAACTCTTTCTTAGTCTTCTTCTAGAATAAGTACTATTAACAGGCCCCTTTTGCTCTTATTATCATCCAGCACTCCTAATGTTGGCCATCTGAAAACTTCAACAGCTAGAAGACAGATCATGATTTCAGAAACAATTGAACGTAAAGCTAAGTACCAGCATACTCATCCAGAGGCAATTGCTATAACAAAACTAATTTCAGAGGTGATAGCACTGGACTTACAGCCTTACAGAACTGTGCAGCATGTAGGATTCAAAAGGCTTTTGAATCACCTGTCACCACGATACAATATTCTATCCAGGAAATATTTCTCAACTGTTGCAATACCACAGATGTATGATTTAATAAGTGCTAAACTGAAAAATGCTTTAAAAGATGCAGTTACTTGGGTTGTCCATCTGACTAATGACATATGGACAAGCTGCCAGCCAGAACCATTTATGTCACTGACTGCGCATTGGGTATCATTTGCTCCCTGTAGTGACACTGACAATTCCCCTCTGAAACTGGCTTCCCTTCACATCCAGTATATCTGGCAGGATCACACAGCTTCAAACATCCTGGATGAGCTCAATAGAGAGATACAGTACTGGCTGACATCACAAGGGCTTTTTATAGGTTTTATTGTGTCTGACAATGGTTCAAACATAAAAAAAAAGCATTGTCTGTTGTGGGCTTTGTCCACATTCAATGTTTTGTACACTGACTAAATGTGATTTTGCATGCATTTATGGAAGAGGATAGAGATATAAAGGCTCTCACATATGTGGCAAAACGAATATGCTCACGTTTCAGCCATTCCTGCAAAGCACGCCAATTTCTTCGGTCCATACAAGAAGAGCATGGACTGCCTCCTAATATGCTCATCCAGGATGTTGCAACAAGGTGGAACTCTACCTTTTACATGTTCCAATGACTGCTGGAGCAAAAAATAAAATGGCTGTAAGATAGTATACACTACAGAACAGCATAGGGGATGCCGATGTGTACATTAATCCTCAGCAGTGGGCTGTTTTAGAACTTCTCATCAATATCCTGCAACCCTTTGAGGAAATTACTAGGGAAGTGAGTTCCAACAGTACCACACTCAGCCAAATAATCCCATTGATCAAGATACTTAGATTTCAGCTGAATGCAGTCAGGGATGAGTTGGAAGGTACAACAAGCCAGTTTCAGATGGGAGAGTCTAGTGCAACTGAAAGGGACTTGCCACCCAGAATAAAAAAGAGATAGTACATAGAATGATTAAAAAAGTCAAAGATGAGGAGAAACTTGGTGAAATGCTCACGGCAGAACATTACATTATTGCAACAGTACTAGACCCATGGTATAAGATGAAACACCTCTCACAGTATAACCCAAATGTGTTCCAAAACTGCAGAGAGAAAATCATTCAAGAAGTAGATTTGCTTTTGAAAAAAAACATGACAATAGATGCAGCCCCCTCATCCATTCCTCTTGTACCTTCACAGCTCTCTCTCTTCTCAGTCAGGCTACTAACAGTCAACTGCTGCCATTTATTCTATACCCAGCAGTCATCTTTGGGGTCACTTGGATGCTGTTGTCCTGAAAAAATCAGCCCTTCCTTCTGCATACATCACTGCTTTTGCCCAGGCCATGGTTGACTGATATTTAGCACAAAAAGGTATTGAATGGAATGAAGATCCCATTAAGTACTGGCAAAGCAAGGAGCCTGTATGGCCTGCACTTGTGCAGGTAGCCTTGAAGTATATGGTCTGTCCCCCAACCAGTGTATTTTCAGAGTGACTCTTTAGCTGTGCAGAAAATGTGGTAACAGATACACAATCTAGGCTACTACCAGAAAATGTTGAGAAGTTAACGTTCTTAAAAGTAAACCTTCCTTTGACTGGTTACAGCTATGACCCAGAGGCAGCAAATACATTTCACAGTGACCTTAAAAATAACTACTTGGAAGAATAGAAAGATCACCGTTTCTTCAGAAAAATAAATTAATACTCAAGTAAGCCCATATGCAGCCTGCACAATTTTTGTACCTGACGGCACAATGTTTTCAGCATGTCCTAACAGACTTTGTTAATTTTTGGATTGCCTGAACCTGATGGAACACATTTGCGCATTTTGCCCTAATAGACTTCTTTAATTTTTGGATCGCCTGAAGTTAGGACTTATGGCACAATGTTTTCAGCATGTCTTCCTCACGTGCTTTGCTAATTATTGGATTGTCTGAACCTGATGGCACACTTTTTGCAGCATGTCCTCATGGACTTGTATAATTTTTGGACTGCCTGGACCAGATGGCACACTTTTCGCAGCATGTCCTCATGGACTTGTATAATTTTTGGACTGCCTGGACCAGATGGCACACTTTTCACAGCATGTCCTCATGGACTTGTGTAATTTATGGACTGCCTGAACCAGATGGCACACTTTTCGCAGCATGTCCTCATGGACTTGTGTAATTTTTGGATTGCCAGAACCAGATGGCACACTTTTCGCAGCATGTCCTCATGGATTTGTATAATTTTTGGACTGCCTGAACCAGATGGCACACTTTTTGCAGCATGTCCTCATGGACATATGCAATTTCTGGACTGCCTGTAGTTTAGACTGATGGCAGAATGTTTTCAATATGTCCTAATTTCTAGAGTGCCTGAACATGCTGGCACACGTTTTTTAGAATGTACTAATGGACTTGTCTAATTTTTGCATTTTTGGATTACCTGAATGTAGGTCTCTGCCCACTCAGTACATGCTCGACCTCACAGTCACACTCCCCCTTTCAACACAATAGCTAGGTCTCTGGATTCCTAAGGATATGCAGTTATTTTTTAGTAGGGTCCCAAGTATGTCATCAATTTGGGTGGGAGGGTGGGTGGAGGACCCATGCCATAGAAAATAACTGCATGACTCTCAGTGGAGCAGAGAAGGAACTGGAACAACAATACCAAACAGATATCTGTTAGGAGGAAGTAGGCTGTTGGTTAGCTAAAACCTGCAGCTTATCCAATAGGTAAGGAAATGAGCAGACTGGGTGGGCCAAGAGGTCCTTATCTGCCATCAAATTCTATGTTTCAGTGTTTCTATGATATGTCCATTGTATGGTATGTGCTACTAAATGGGAATGGGATTCCTCCTCTGAGGCCAGACAAGTCAGTTATCAGTTTACAGCTGCAGCGCTAGTACTACAGGACCTCCATGTGAATGAGCTTGCTCAATGGAGTTTTCCTGAAATAAACTTGAACTTGAACTAACTGCATGACTGCCATATTCAACTGACCAGTGCATCAGTGCTATAAACTCACAGTTTTCATACCTGAAATGCTGCTTTCAATTCTATGTGTGTGTCACAAATGTCAGTGCTGTTTTATGCAATTATATAGCAGATTTGAAGTTTTCATCACATTTTACAAAAGGTTCTGATTCAAATCAGAACTAATCAGAACTTATCAGGACTTTGGCCTGGATCCTGTTCCTGATAATAAGGGTCAGAACCTTTCCGGGTCTGCCTAACCCTACTTTCAACTGTATGCCACTGCATCTGAACTGCTGTCATAGACATCTCGGACATTTATTGGTGCAGTGAGGCCATGCCTGCAAGAAGGAGCAGGGCATTGGAAGCGGGGTGGCTCACCTACGAAAATTCGTACGGTGGCACTATGTTTCTTGCACATGTGTGTGAGCAAACATAAAAAGGGTCAAACTGTCAACTCCAGAATGTTTGGTTTGAATCTTGCCACATCATTAGTCTGCACTATTCTCGAGCTCCACATTCTGATTGGAGGTACTGCAGCTACCAATAGGATTCCAAGCTGTCCTCAAGCAACCTCAGCAAAGATGGTTGCCTTTGTACAGTTCTTACAGGCTCAGTCTCTTCTCTGAAGTATAAAATATTGTTGGCACAGAGTTGGCAAAATTAGGCTGCTGGGAGAGCACAGTAGATGCATCAACTTCACCATGTGATTTTTATTTTGTTTTATAAAGTCCTAAAACCTTAAAAAAACTCCTCCACCCACTGTGCTGTAAAGCCACCAACTTCCCAACACTAAAAAATATTATATTTTTTGGCCCCCCTCCCATCCCCTACTGGCACCTTTCTCCCTCCTCCTCCCCACTGCCCTGGTAAAGTCAGGCTGCACTACAACAATAAAAAGTAATCCTTACCCTTCCCATTACCCATGCATCAAGCACAGTCCTGCTTCCCCTCATCCAGTTCCCACAGAGTAAGTCACTCATCGTCAAGACTGAGAATCATCATACTTAAGTGTTCCTATTTCTCCCCTCCAACCCTTTCCCCGGTCTCCACCAGCCTCCCCCCACCATTGAACACCCACAAATTCAACATGCAATAAAAAAATCATTCCCTAGGTTCAGAGCATCTGCTCTGTTCAGTGTTCATCTCATAACAAGAATAAATGAACAGTCCTAGTAAACCCAATTGGCTGAAGGTTTTACTAACAGTAAAGACATGACTATTTATTCATTTTATTAGATGAACACTGAACAGAGCAGAAGTGGGACTCTGATGGGTGGAGGCAGATGGAGCGTGTTTAGCGTACAAGTGGGGGGGAAGAGCAAGGATTACTTTTTATTCCTGCATTGTAGCCTGAATTTGCCAGTGGAGGAGCGTTCCAGTAGGAGATGGGAGGGGGACCATTGAATGCAACATTTTTGTGTTGGGGGAGGCGTAGTATACAATTCACATTGTGATTCACCTGCCAACTGGTCATTCACGTAAATTCTCCATGAAAATTCAACCAATGTGCCCAGTGAATAACAATGGGATTGTGGCCATCAACTTCACAAATTTGTTGAAATTCACAGATTTTTTTCTTTTAGCAAATTTTGGCAACTTTGCACACCACTGTCTGCCAGGAAGGAGAGGAACTATTTTACTGTGAGGTTAGATAGTTTGGCCCCAGACTGTTCATGCAGTAGTACGGAGTGGACAAAAATGTTGAAGGCTTTGGTGAAGTTGCAAAGACTGCCATGGAAAGCAGACTGTGATGGGTCCCCTTCAAGATATCAGTGACTCTGACAAGGGAGGATATTGTAAAGTGGGATTTCCTAAAGTCAATCTAGAAATCATTATGGAAAAGGAAGAGCCAAACAAAAGGGAGAGTTGAGAGAGAACCAGGTATTCCTAGAGCTTAGACAAGGCAGCAAGGGAGAAGGTGGAGCATGGCACAGAGGGGTCACTACCTTTACGATGGGAGATCAATCCATCTTCCAAACACCATGAACAGTACCAGAGAGGAAGGATAGGTTATGGAGGGTACAGATAGGGGATGCGACAGTATTACCAGGGAAATACTGTATAGATAATAACTGCTATCTCCTCGTAACAAGCAGGGCAGTAATCTTTTGAGTTGTTTGTTTGATGTCCATATCACATTACAGAGATGTAACCAAGCTTTCAAAATATGGGTCAGTAGGTGTCTATTGATTCTTGTAAAATTTGCACTAAAGATTTAACCAATGATTAAATAAAAATGCTATTTCCTGTTATTGCAAGTTTTTTTTGCCCCAGCAACAGGGTACTGTTTCTGTGCTGAGTACATCTTCGACTTATTGGCTTAGCACTTGTAGGGTTTGTCTGTCCTCCCATTTGGGGAATATAAAAGGGGACCCAGTCTTGCCCAAAAGTAGTTCTAATTCTAACTTTCTAATTTCCAGTTAGGTTGGCCCCAGAATCTTGGTGCCCAAGGGACTCAGCCACCCCAAGGCATGCACCACAGCTGTACCCAGCCAGGGGGACATGTAGGCCCAGGATGGTGGCAGGGTCCCAGGTCTGACATGACACTACTTCCATCTGGATGAGTCACCTGAGGCTCAGATTCTGGCTAGGGTCTGAGATCAGCAACAGCAAAAGTGTGTTGTCAGCCTACTTTCAAGCAAGGCTGCACCTGTCCGGGAGGGGAACCAGGATCCTAGGTGATAGGTTTAAATGCTTCATTGGCAAGCTTTTAAACTAGCCAAGGGGGGAGGCACTGGAAAGGAGCAGGAAAATCCTAGCCCCCCCCAAATAATCATGGTAGTAAGTGCAGCAAACACCAACATAGAGGTGTCGATAGGGAGAAGGGCAGGGGTAAATGGAGAAAGTGACAAAGGCAAGAAGGAAAGGGATGGGGAAAAGGAGTAAGGCCATCAGGAAATGGAGAGTAATGAGTACCAATGCCTGTAGTCTGGGCAACAAGCTCCTGAGCTGATGGCCTTAATGGAAGAGGATGCCTGGATATCGTAGAGTCACAGAAACATGGTACACAGAGAACCATGACTGGGATGCTAACATACCAGGGCACATAACCTACAGGAGAGACAGGCAGAGGAGAAGAGGGGAGGAGTAGCTCTCTTGTAAAGGAAGGGATAAAAGCAACTGAACAAAAGAGTAAACAGGGAGGAGAGGAGGCACTGTGGGTCACCTTGGAGACTGGAAAGGGCACCACAATCCGCACAGGGGTTGTGTACAGACCCCCATGCCAGGGGGAAGAAATGGACAAGGATATGATAGAAGGCATTCTTAGAATGGCAGAGAAAGGGGAGATACTGTTGATGGGAGACCTGAATATGCCAGATGTTAACTGGAGCACATTTGCTGCAGCCACATCCAAGAGCAGGGCCATTTGTGATGCCCTAGAGGTGGCAGGCATTAGACAGCTAGTTTCGGAACCCACTCGTGAGGGAGCAATCTTAGACCCCGTACTCTCAAACGGGGGCAGTGAGAGGATCTCAGATCTAGAAGTGGGTTGCCATCTGGGGACAAGTGACCATCAAACAGTGTGGTTCATGTTAAACTCAGCTACAGAGTCAAGCCATACAAAAGTGAGGGTTCTGGACTTTAGGAGGGCTGACTTTGGCAAGATGGGAGAGTGCCTCAGAAAAGCACTAGCAAACAGGCTAGAAGGAGGTGTGGAGCAACAATGGGGAATTATCAAAACTGCCATCACAGAGGCAACAAGCCTTTGTGTGAAGCAAATAAACAAATCAAAATGAAAGAAAAAGCCACTATGGTTCTCAAAAGAGGTGGCTGTGAAAGTCAGTAAGAAAAAGATAGCATTCCGGAAGTATAAGGAAACACAGAAGGAGCAGAACAGAGAGCTGTACCAGTTAAGGCAGAAGGAAGCAGGAAGGGAAGTCAGAATAGCAAAGGCCCAAACTGAGGAAAAGATAGCCAACTCAGTTAAGAAGGGGATAAAACCTTTTATAGGTACATCAGCGATGGTAGAAAGACAAAGGGAGGGATAGTGAGGCTGAATAGAATGAACGGTGGGTGGGCAGAGGGGGACAGTGAAAAAGCAGGAATACTGAACGAATATTTCTGCTCAGTATTCACAAAAGAGGAGGGGGAAGTGCCTAATCCAATTAACAGAAGCACTCTTGATAGGGGGGTCGATCCCAGTCCTTTCACAGAAGAAAGGGTTCTGCAAGAACTCTTAAAACTGAAGGTGGACAAAGCAATGGGTCCTGATGGAATTCACCCCAGAATTCTAAAAGAATTAAGGGAGGAACTAGTGAAACCACTGGCTACTCTTTTTAATAAATCATGGGAGGATGGGGTGGTACCTGAGGACTGGAGGAAGGCAGATGTGATTCCCCTTCACAAAAGTGGGACCAAGACAGAGGCAGGAAACTACAGACCTGTCAGTCTGACCTCTGTGGTAGGGAAAGTGATGGAGTCACTTCTGAAGGAAAGAATAGTTGAGTACCTAGAGGCCAGTGGAGCACAGGACCCAAGGCAGCATGGGTTCACAGCAGGAAGGTCATGTCAGACAAATCTAATAGATTTCTTTGACTGGGTGACCAAAGTAGTAGACCAGGGAGGGGCTGTGGCCATGGCCTACCTAGACTTTAGCAAGGCATTTGACACAGTCCCACACAAAAGATTAATAGTCAAATTAACCAGCCTGGGAGTGGGTCCCAGGGTGGTAGCCTGGGTAAAACATTGGCTGGACAACAGGACACAGAAGGTAATTGTAAATGGAGTCCACTCTGAAGAAAGAGGGGTTACTAGTGGGGTACCGCAGGGTTCAGTATTGGGTCCAGTCCTTTTTAATGTCTTCATCAGTGACATTGCAGAGGGACTGGAAGGAAAAGTATGCCTTTTTGCAGATGACACAATGATCTGCAACAGGGTTGATACACAAGGAGGCGTGGAAAGGATGAAAAGGGACTTGGCAAGGTTGGAGGAATGGTCAGAAGTATGGCAGCTAGGATTCAATGCAAAGAAGTGCAAAATAATGCACCTGGGAAACAAGAACCCAGGGTAAGAATACACAATGGGTGGGGAGGTAGTAACAACAACAAAAAGGAAAGGGACCTGGGGGTAATCATATCAGATGATCTTAAGGTTAGCAAGCAATGTGAGAAAGTAGTAGGGAGGCTGCGGGTATACGGATGTATAGGGAGAGCATCATCAGCAGAAAACAGGAAGTTGTTATCCCTCTGTACAGACAGTTGGTGAGACCCCATCTGGAGTACTGTGTCCAGTTCTGGAGACCCCATCTCCGCAAGGACATAGACAGGATAGAGGCAGTCCAGAGGAGGGCAACTAAAATGGTGCAGGGTCTGCAAGAGAAGCCGTATGAGGAGAGACTAAAGGAGCTTAATATGTATACCCTTGAGGAAAGAAGGGAGAGGGGGGACATGATAGAAACTTTTAAGTACCTCAGTGGAATCAACAAAGTCCAAGAGGGTAGCATCTTTCAGAAAAAGAGACTTGCAAGAACAAGGGGACACAATTTAAAGATAGAAGGAGGGAGGTTCAGGGCAATGTGAGGAAGTATTATTTCACAGAGAGGGTAGTGGATGCATGGAACAGCCTTCCTGAGGAGGTTGTGGGTCTAAAACTGTGGGAGAATTCAAGAATGCATGGGACAGACATAAGGCAATTCTTGTGGGGGGTAGGAAGAAATAGGCTGTTGGTTAACTAGGATCTGCGGCCTATCCTGTAGGTAGGGAAATGGGCAGACTAGATGGGCCTAGCGGTCCTTATCTGCCGTCAAAGTCTATGTTTCTATGTTTCTATGTTTCTAAGGCTGCCTTATGGCTGCTACTTTTTTAGTCCTGTTCCAAGCTAGGAGGTAACTGTCAGTCTTCCTAGCATCCTGACTCATGTATGAAGGAGGCAGATCTGAACTGATCAAATCTGAGAATCTGCAGCAGACCAGAGAAAGTGGCACTGTGACACTGAAACCTGAGGGAGGGGTAAGATGCCATGAGTCCTGTTACACCTTGAACCTGTGACCAGTTATTGTTGTGTCATCAAGACCCAGTACAGGGAGTAAGATGTAATGAGTCATTTCCTACCTCACGCTGCTTGGTGCTCATGCCTATGTGGTATGCTAATGTTAGTTAGAAGGGCACACCCCTCACCGAGTTAAATCATAAAGGGGGTTATGCATAAATGCTGTGTCTTTAAGGTGACAGGTACATCCCTTGGATGGATTTCCGCACAACTGTGAGGGATCCTTTTAAAAACTGTAAATATGTTTGAATAAGTAAACTGCTACTAACTGTTGTCCCTACTGCTTACAGACTAAGAACTTATTCAGTATAAACTGCATTATATGGGCGTTTTAGCGGAGTTGCTGTTGAGTCTCCAGCTGTATAACTCCCAATCACCTTAACTGGTCTTGTGCACAGTGCCATGTAAATAAGCAAGTTCTACCTCAAGTGTGACACCCTGTGTTCTCTGTCTATGCTGTACTTATGGAAAGGAAGGGAGCAGAGGAAAACCAAACTGAAATATGTTTAATAAAGCTTGCTGCTGAGATCAAAACTGATACAATGCCTAGTTGCCTTGCTGAGACATGGATTTAATGTTTGGTGTACATACAGTGGTAGCCATCCTAATCATCCTCTTTAAAACAGAACAGCGGACCACATTAAGGTCCTACAATACAGCACTTCTACCTTACTGCAGTATCATTTAAGGTGCTACACAATCTGAAGCATTACCTTATTGTGCTAGGTCTGAGCAATGTGCTAGTACTTCTGCTAATGTGGTATTTTGAATAAAACTGCTAAAAAGGGGAAGCACTGTATTGCAGTACCTTAATGTGGTAAATATTTCTGTGGTAAAATGGAAGATTGGGATGGCTACCAACAGAAATCTATCATCTGACTAACCAAAGGATGGCTCTGAGCAGCCTTTGCGCGGGGTGGGCTGCAGCACCCCCGAAGGGATGGAGACTGTAACTAAGATACATTCCACAGACAAACAAGGTGGCATGGTGGAGACTTGAACAGAAAAAGAACAGGACTGCTAGTGGTATCCCCATAAGGAGCGCAGTGTGGCAGGGACCAAGCAGTTCTAATGGGATGGTACAGGACTTATATAGGTGGTACCCCAGTGGTCACGAAAGGGGAAGAGCAACCAGATCCTAATCTGCTTACAAGATGTGGCTCCCAGGGAGACATTACATTCCTGATATCCCTAGACCCAGCAGTCACCCCCTTGCTATAGCCCACTCCCCTTTCCAAGGTAATGGTAAAAGCAGTATAATGGGGGCTAGGTGGTGGTCACAGAGAAGTTTAGGGTCATGTCCATTAGGGCTGTTGCCTTTAGAAGATACCGAGTGCCAGTTGGACAGAAAGGGCAGCTGCAGACATGGCAGAGGAGAATGATAATGTGAAGAAAAGATGGGGAATGCAGAAGAAGGAATCAGAGATACCATTGAGTAAGGGGCATCAAGAGGGCACAAGCATAGAGAAAGTCATTAAATGTGGGATCAGACTCAGTGGGGTCAGAGACAGAGGAATTCTCAAGCTTTAACAAGTCTGAGAGTTTTAAATGACTCAGAAAATTCAGGCTTTAATGACCAGCAGTCATTTTCTAATAAAGTTCCTTATGGTTTTTTTTGATGGAGATATATATATATATACATATATTCTAAGATTGTGATTTGAATGTTGTATTCTGTTCAGTTTGAAAACTTAATAAACTTAATTAAAAAAAAAAAACATTCCTTATGGTTAGTTTAAAACCAGTGTGATGCCTTTAGGGTTCCTAAAGAACACTGGCAAAAGGTATGACCAGCTATAGAACGGTCTTTTAGTTTTGGTCTTGTGCATGTGTTCACTTGCAAAATATCAAGGTAGTGATGTATGCAATCAAATAAACACTTTTAACATGAGAATAACAACTCAAACAACCAATAATACAGTGGTGAATATGAATGCATGTAATATTTACATACGAACATACGAAAAGCCAACAAAAATAGGCCGAAATGGTCTATCGAGTCTGCTTGATTGTGCAGCTAGCCCCTCACCATTTTTATCTTTATGCGACGCATTTAACTGTCTTCAGGTAATAAAGTCACCCCACTCCAAGACCCATTGCAAAAGGAAACTGGCAGTTTGACTTATTAACTTCTCTCACTTCAGATATGACAGTTGGCATACTGTATGTGAGAATCAGTCACTTCCCCCTGTAAGTATTAGAGCTGTAAATTATTAGTCAGAATCAGAAAAAGAAATCCAATGGTCTAATTTATTCATTTTTCTGTACCTCTCCCCTGAAACAGAACCCTTCAGTCCTGCTGGGGCACTGGTCATTTCTGTAAGTAGTCAGGTACAGCTGTACAGTATCATGTAGGCACACAAAAAAGACTCAGAACATTGAGGGATACTCATTATCATCAATTTGATTTATATTAGATGCCCTTCCAGTGCTCAGGGCACCTGTACAAATTATATAAAATCACAATAAAATCAGTAGTCATCAATACATAAAATCATCATAAAATGCAGCTTATATTCAGTTCCCACTTCATTGTGCTCCATTCAGCATCATATATCCTGAAAAGCCTGAAGAAAAAGGTGTGTCTTTAAGGCTGATTTTAAACCCTGGATGGTCAGGCTATCTCGTGTCTGACAAGGTAGAGAATTCCACAGGGTAGGAGCCATAAAGGCAAAAGAACGGGCTCCAGATGTTTTTAAGCGCACCCTGGGAATCTTTAGCAATCCCTCATTGGAGGATTGGAGCATGCAGGAAGGACAGTAGGGTTGCAGGAGATCTTGCAGGTATTAAGGTCCCTGGTTGTGTAGGGCTTTATAGGTCAATAATGCAACCTTGAAGGTGATCCACCACTGTACTGACAGCCAGTGCAATTTGTGCAGCACAGGTGTTATATGACTGGATCTAGAGGTCCCAGTCAACAACCTGGACATCACGTTTTGCACCAGCTGCAAGTGGCAGATGTCCACCTCCAGTAGCCCTAGGTAGAGGGCATTGCAGCAATCAAGACAAGTGGTGACAAAGGCATGAACCAGAGTAGGAAGATCCTCGGACCAAATCAGGTGCTTCACCCTAGCGATGTTCCTCAGGTGGTAAAAAGAGGATTTGACTACTGCTGACACTTGAGATTTCAAGGTCAGGCATTAATCAAAAATCATGCCAAGGTTATGCACCTGATCCGAGGCAGTCAATGGGACTTTGCCAAGCCTAAGTCCAGAGGGGTCTCCCACCACTGCTCTGGCCGCCCTCAGATCAGGGTCCACGACCAACACCTCTGTTTTGTCAGGGTTTAGTCACAGCCAGCTAGCACTCATCCAGTCCTGTATTTCAGTCAGGCAGTTGTTAAACACAGAGATGATATCTCCTTCCTGCTCAGGCACAGAAGACATGTACAGCTGAGAATCATCTGCATAACAGTGAAAACTCAAGCCGTACCATCTTATAATGTCTCCTAATGGCAGCATATACACTGTGAACAACATGGGTGATAGCACAAAGCCCTGCGGCACCTCCCAGGGCAGGGAGTGGGGGGCAGAGGAATTAATCTCTGATGCCACTCTCTGCAACCTACCATCGAGAAACAGTCGAAACCAACTGAGGACTGCTCCCTCCAGTCCACAGAAAAATCGCAGGTGCTCGAACAACACCTCATGGTCCACAGTGTCAAATGCCACTGAAAGATCAAGGAGAACCAAGATGGTTCGAGCTTTCTGATCCCTCACCATCAGGAGATCATTCACTACCCGAACCAGGATGGTCTCCATGCTATGCTGTTTCCTGAAACCTGACTGGAGAGGATCATAGATATAATTGCTGGATAAATGATCTTCCAGCTGCAGAGTGACCACTTTCTCAATAACTTTGCCCATGAAGGGCAAGTTCGAGACTGGTCTGTAGTTCACTGTGCAGTCAGGGTCAAGAGAGGGCTTTTTCAGAAGGGGCCACACTACCACCTTCTTTAAGGAATCAGGAAAGATCTCTCTCTCCAATGACACCTTGACTATTCCAGCCAGGACCAGAGCAATAATCTCAACACACCCTACAAGAATGCAAGTTGGGCGCGGGTCCATACTACAGCAAGCTGGCCACAAACTGTGGATGATCCTCACTATATCAATGATTACCAGCTGACTGAAGACAGACCAGACAATCTGGGTGACAGTACCACTCGGTTGATCCCTGCATGGCCCAATAGGGGAGCATTGGATGATCTCTGTCCTAATGGTGGCAATCTTATCAGCAAAGTACTACACAAACTCATCACAGTACTCTTGTGACAACGCTTGACTGGATTGCAGACAGGCTAGATTGCACAGTCTGTCCACCATCTGGAAGAGCTGAACTGGTCTATTACCTGCTGCGGCAATTTTCCTGGACAGGAACTTTGCCTTCTTATGGGAAAATGCCGATTGGTAGACCTTATAATGGTCTAATAATCTAAGCTTGTCCTCCTTCAGGTGAGTTTTCCGCCAATACCTCTCTAACCTTCACCCTAACTTCTTCAGTTCCCATAGGTCCCCGTCATATCATGGGGAACCAGGTGAAGCGTTAATGGGCAAACATGTACAGGAGCAATGGAATCCAGGGCCTCCACTACTGCCTTATTATAGGCAAGAACTAGATCCCCTGAATCACTGCTATCAGTCAGAATTCCAGACAGGTCCAGCACCGTCATTAGGCCTGCTGAGGTCAAACCTCTCAAAGGACAGTACTGTACCATCTCCTTGGGGGCAGGCCTAACTTGAGGGGTCGCGAAACTGAATCTCAGGGCGTGATGGTCCAATCATCCGACAGGATCCACCTTCATGTCCAAGATCTCCATCCCCAGGAGGAACACCAAGTCTAGTGAATGACCTCCTATGTGGGTTGTGGCGGTAACTACCGATGTCTGGCACAACGATTCCATCAGCTGGAGGAGGTTTTGTCCAAAGGACAAGAGTTCATCATTGTCCCAGGCATTGAAATGCCCCAGAATCAACCACCAATCATCTGGGAGACTGCAACACCATCTTGGTGATGAAGTCCGCCACCTCCTGCAGGAAAGCCCTCCCATCACTGGGTGGACGATGTATGAGAAGGATCCTGTAGCCTACACCCACACCCACAATGTACTCAAAGGAGTTGGTAGCTCCCATTGGCAGCTCCCTAAGGCCCAGTTTCGATCTAAACAGATAGCACCCCCGCCTCAATCCACTCGGGCGATATATCACCAAAAACCTTCCAGAATTGCAGATGCCAAGATGGACCCAGCACTATTATCCAGCCAGGTCTCGGTGATGCAAGCCAGGTCCACAGAGGCTACAAGATCCACCACTGCAGCAGTCTTGTTCTTAATAGACCTGGCATTGCATAACACCACACGAGAGGGATGAGAATCTGAGGATGATCCCAACACCTACTTTCAATAGTCAGAACCCTTGGGTATGGGTACTGGACAGGGAGGACCCCTGTCCAGTCTCCATTTCTCCCCATGGCATCTCCTTGACCCTACCATCTTCTATCCATCCATTCCTCTCCCTTCCCCCCCAAACCTCCAGGTCTCCCCCACACCTCCTTGCTATTCCCAGAACTCGACACCTTCCATACACTTCAGGGGACAACGGGGAGCATTAAAGGAGCAGAGGTCCCAGAGTCTAGAGGGGGAGTACTGCCTGACCAACCCAACTCTACCCTAGCACATACTGAATCACACCATTATATAACAATTTACTCAAACTCAGGAAATCACACACACTCTCACACTAATCCCAACCCTCAATAAATCCCACTTACCCTCCTCCCCAGTTCTCAAATCCCAAAATACAAATCCCCAACCAAAGCAGCAGCTGAAAATAAATGTAAAGCAGTTGTTTCAATAAAGTTCCAACTGCAGTGAATGGCCCTCAGAGCTCCCTCCTCTACGAGTTGTGTCCTTTGTGTACCACTCAGCCCCCTCTCACTGGGCCAGCTAGTACTCCACCTTAACTTTCTAGTCCTCTTTTATTTATTTATTTATTGAAGATATCGCATAACATACCTTTGAGTCAAAGACTCCTTTACAAAGATTCCACGTCATTGAGAACAGAGACATCAGGGACAATAGCAACAATTAGACATAGTAGTTACAGAAATGGTTACAAAATGGTTACAGATAACACAGTAAAGCAGCTGGTGATACAAAGATACAGAATGTTGCCAAGTATAGGTACATAGTACAGATGGTAGCAGGTAACAGAAACATACACTGCAGGGTGGTGGCACCAGCCATGCCCTGGTGGTTATTTGCAGGCCTAGGCTGGACTGAGGTGTCCATTGTCAAATATAGGCATGCCCTGGGGTGGCTGGACCAGAGTTAAGTCCATAGTCATGGGGGGGAGTGGGTAGGGCTAGAAATCAAGGAAGTCACAGACTGAGTCATGAGAGATTAGGTCTCTTAGCAGGGACTTGAACTGACCAAGTTTGGATTCCGTGAGGAGGAAGTTTGGGAGTGAGTTAAGCCACCTAGGGACCAGATGCCTAAAAGTTCTTTGACCCAAGGTGGTCTTGCAGCGAGGTACCCAGAAATGGGTTGTCGCAGATTGCTGAGTGAGGCAGGTGGACAATGGTGCCTTGAGTGGGGGGGGGGGAGAGCAGATGGGAGTAGCCCTGCTGTTATTTGTTTAGCAAAGAGGCAGGTCTGATATTTGAGCCTCCCGTCAAAGTTTAGCCAGTTGGTTGAGGAGTAAAGGATGCAGGTATGTGTGAGTCTGGTGCAGCCAGTAGCTAATCTACAGGCCTTATTAAGGGCCAGCCTAATTTTGTTTAGGTGCATGTTGTCGGCTGCCCCATAAATAATGATTCCATAGTCTATGAGTGATAGTACTGATGCCAAGACAGCTAAGTGGAGTGCTTCTGGTGGGAGGCAGTGCTTGTGCTGGTGAAGTAGGCCAATACACACATTGACAGCAGTGCTCAGTTTTCAGATGGGGTCATGGTAGGTTAGCCCAGAGTCTAGGGTGATACCTAGGTATTTGAACGAGGTAACCTGGTCAAGGGGGTCATTTAGAGAGTTCAACATGAGCAGGGGTTGTCCTATGTTCTTGTTTTGGGAGTGTGCAAACAACATGGATTTTGTTTTTTTGTAATTTAAGACGAGCCTATGTTGAATGAACCAGGATTCAGCTTCCATGAAAGATTTTTGGAGTGCAGAATGGAGGGCTGTGGGATCAGTGTGGGAGCTGTAGAGGGTGGCATCATCTGCATACAGGAGCAGTTTCCCAGAGCAATCCTTGGGCAGGGAGTTGAGGAACAGGGAGAAAAGTAGGGGGCCAAGAATAGAGCTCTGCGGGACCCCCAACCTGACTTGAAGGGGGGAGGACAGGGTTTGGGCAAGCCTGACTTGTCTGGGTTCTCTCAAACAGATAGCTTTCAAACCAGCTGGTGGTGTCTGGAGACAGGCCTATTTGTGTGAGGGAATCCAGGAGTAGTGTGTGGTGCACTGTATCAAACGCCTTGGAAAAGTCTATAAAAACAGCACCAGCAGCATGGCCAGTGTCAAGAGATGTGTGGAGGGCATTTGTAAACTCAGAACAGGCTGTGGTGGTACTGTGGTTATGGCAGAAGCCACACTGTTCAGGGCACAGGAGGCTATATTTGGAAAGGTAGTCCAAAAGCTGGGTGGCCACAATCTTCTCCAAGGTTTTGGAGAGGGGAGGCAGGATTGAGATGGTGCAGTAGTTCCCAGGCAGAGTGCGATCACTGCTTTTAAGGATGGGTGTGATGAGGGCAGATTTCCATTTAGAGGGAAACTGGCCCAGCAATAGGGAGCGGTTCAGAAGCATGGTGAGAGGGGGAGAACCTCGTTAAAGGTGAGCCTAAGCAGTATAAGATCTAGTATGTCACTGCTGAAATGTGATTTGCTGAGGGCCTTGAGTAGAAGGGGGGTAGCGTCGCACTAAGATATTGCTTTAAAGCAGAACGGGGGAGAGGGAGCAAGGTGGTGCTGGGGGGGGAGAAGAAATTGGGGGGGAGAACACTACTAAGGTCGGAGAAGGAGGCATTAAACATATTTGGCATCAGGGTAGGATCTGTGAAGACAGACCCATTGACCCTGAATTGGGAGGGAGGTGCAGTGGAGGCTTTGCCACTGAGCTCTTTGAGGGAGTCCCAAAACTTGCACCCCGAGCCCCATGTGGCAGTGAGTGAGATTTGGTAATACTCAGCTATTGCCTTATGAATATTCCAAGTACATTTATTATGCGCTTCTTGGTAGCACTGCCTATCAGCAGGTTTACCAGTATCCAGAGCAATGTGCCATAGATTGTCACATTCGCGCATCTGGTCCAGCAGGACTTGTGACATCCAAAGTGTGTCAACCCCTTTAACTATCTTTTTGCTTAGAGGTGCATACCAGTCGCAGGCAGAGTTGAAGGTGTCAATGAAGTGGTCGAGGGCAGAGTCAATGTTCAGTGTGGTTTTGATGGGGGACCAGTCACTAGCTAAGAGACACTGTCTAAGGGACTGAAGTTTGCCAGGTTTGAGGCAGTGTTGGAGGATAGTTCTGTGGGGGGGGTTCTAGCAATATATGACCAGTGACAAAGCATCGGGGAGTGGTCACTCAGGGCATTGGGTAGTACCCTGACCTGGGTTGCTTTGTGGGCTGCATTGGTGAGCACAAGATAAAGGAGGGTGCCAGTACCAGTCTTCTGGTTGATTCTAGTGGCAGTGGTCACAAGTTGGGACAGGTTTTGTGAGGCTGCAGCATCCCTAATGGGAGCTGATGCATCAGCAAGCAAATTTATATTAAAATCCCCAAAGGCAATGATTTTAGCCCTGTCAGGGAGTGTCTGGAGTGGGCAAGGACAAAGTGGAAGACACTCTTCTGATTTCGGGGAAGAATGTATATGGAGGAGAGGAACGGGGGCTCTGCTAGGTGCAAGAGTGATTTCAGTATATATAGTCACCACAACAGCACAATCCTTCCAAAGTTCCATTGCCAAATTAAATAGATCACAAAGAAAGAAAGAGAGAACAGTACATCACCAAACACCACCATCCCCTCCAGTTCGATTCGTGTGTTCGTTCTCCTTCCACTTCAACTTGCAACCATCGTCTTGTTCTTCCTCCCTGGTTTTAATGATGGAGCACAAGAAAACACACAAAGTCACTGGACGCAATACACTTGGCTGCACTATCTGGACAGAGGAGTCTCCCAGACCTTGGAGTAGTTAAACATTTTAACTTAAGTAATTGTCTTGAAAAGGCATTAGGGTGACATGATATTGATTGAATGATTTCTTTATTTATAAAAAGCACCTTTCTAAAACCAATAAAATAAAACAAACATCGCAATTTAAAATCATCATAACAAACAAATGTTAAAATCCAAACCTCAGACAATAAATATAGAATTAATTAGATCAGAAACATTTAGGATACGTCTAAGTATTCTAAACTAAATAGCTATTTCAACCAGATTCTGGATAGGCTAAACTAAATAGATATGTTTTTATTGCTATTATAAAACTCTGGATGGTTAAGCACTCTCGTACATGATGAGGTAGAGAATTCCACAGGGTTGAGGCCACAAAAGCAAAAGACCAGGCCCCTGATGATTTCAAATGAACCCTGGGAATCTCTAGCAATCCCTCATTGGTGGATCGGAGAGGACGGAGGGGGTGGTAAGGCCGAAGGAGATTTTGCAAGTAACAGGGTCTGTGATCATGTAGGGCTTTATAGGTCGGTAACCTGACCTTGAAGGTGATCCACCACTGTACTGGCAGCCAGTGCAGTTCGAGGAGCACATGTATCATATGACTGGATCTAGAGGTACCAGACAATAACCTGGCAGCCACATTCTGCACTAGTTGCAAGTGGTGGATATCAACCCCTGGTAGCCCTAGGTAAATGGCATTACAGTAGTCAAGGCGGGAGGTTACGAAGGCATGGACCAGCATTGGAAGATTGTCAGGAGGAACCAGATGCTTCACCCAGGCGATATTCCTCAGATGGTAAAAAGAGGATTTGACAACAGCAGACACCTGTGATTTAAGGGTCAGGCCATCATCAAAAATAATGCCCAGGTTCCACACCTGATCTGAGGTAGTCGGCTGAACACCCCCAAGCCAAAGCCTAGACAGTTGTCCCACCAACAAACCTGCCTCCCATCGAACTGGGTCCACGACCAGCACCTCAGTTTAACTGGGTTCAACCACAGCCAGCTGACACTCATCCAGTCCTGAATCTCGGATAGACAGTTATTAAATACTGAGAGGATTACATCCTGTCCAGACACAAAGGACATGTACAGCTGAGTATCATCAGCATAGCAGTAAAAACTCCGACCAAACAGCCTAATGATCTCTCCTAATGGCAGCATATACACTGCAAACAACATGGGTGCCCAAATGGAACACTGTGGCACCCAACAGGATAGGAAGAAGGGGGCTGAGGAATAAATCCCAGACAACATTCTCTGAGTCCTACCCTCGAGGAAAGATTGAAACCATCTGAGGACCACATCAGATAGTCTGCAGATGAACTGCAACACACCATGGTCCACAGTGTCAAACGCTGCAGAGAGATCAAGCAGGACCAGGAACCCCTGGGGCTGATATTGATGCCTACATGAGTGTGAGGTTTTACTCTAGCTGATCTTCTGTACTTGAAATAAAGTGTTTAACAGCTACAAGGCCTGAGAGACTCGTCTATCCAGATAGTACAGCCAAACATTTTGCTTCCAATAACCAAACCATGCAACCCTGAAGACCTTGAACTCTGCTTTGTTCCTTTGGGCCTTGAGAAGGTCACTGTGCTGTCCTCACTGTAGGTGGCAAGCTTCACTGACTCTCTCATGATGCAGGATCTTCTCTTCAGCTGAACTCTGCTCTTGGGAAGTAGTCCTTGATAAGTTGTTGCTTTAGCTGCTTCTCCAGTTCATAAAGTATGTACCCGCTCTTTCTTCTTTTACTCTTTTCTGCCACATTACCAATATTCCAAAGATACCCCATTAGTTTGAGGCTTAGCAACTGTTAATAAGAACCCCTGGGGCCCAATATTCAAAAGGTTGCTCAGGCACAAATCCGAGTTTGCCCATGCAAACTGGGTTTTATGTGGATGTGCAATATTGAAAAGCCCAGTTAGCATGAGCAAACAGGGGTGCACCCAGGCAATATTCAGAAGGGGGGCGCAATGTAATTTAAGGGAAAGGGACCTGAATATTTGCCAAGCCCAATATTCAGAATATATGCACCATGTAAGGCCATTTTGCTCAGTCTCCTTGCACAACACACATACCACCAAACAAAACCTTAACTTACTCCCATGCAAACTTAGTAGTTGCCAGAGGAAGTGTGGCGGCCCCCTCCAAACCCCAACACAGTAGTACCAGGTGTCTGGGTTGCCCCACTGATCACTGGTGCTAGTGATCTCCCCCCTCGTTGATTGCCATCCCGAAGTTGAAAAAGAAAGTTTTTCTGGTGTCCAGTGGTCCCTCCCACCACTAATTGCCATCCTGAAGTGAAATACAAAATTTCTCTGTTGTCCAGTGGTCCCTTCCCCTGCTGATCGCAATCCCAAAGTGAAAAAAAAAAAGACAGTTTCCCTGGTGTCCAATGGTCCCTCCTCCACCGATCACCTACAAACAACTGATTGTATAGTATGCAGTCATTTAGAACTCAGTTAGTGGCTGATGGTGGTTGTGAGTGGAGAGCTGTGCTGGTCACCAGCTCAGGCGAGGGATGGGGGAGCTGGGTGGTGAGCAAATACCTGCAAGGGTGGGGGATCTATTAGAACACCAGTTACAGATCTATTTAGTACACAGGCAGGTCAGAACAGGGAGGGGTGCACTATACCACTAGGGACAGATCTATTTATCATATGGGCAGGTTAGGGTTAGAGAGGGGGGACCACTAGACCACCAGGGAAGGTGCATATTATAAAACCAGCGGATCGAGGATAGGGAGCGGGGGCCACTACACCACCAGGGAGTTTTTACCACATATACAGGGGATCAGGGATAGGGAGTGGGGACTGCTAGCTACCAGGGAGCTTGTTGGAAACTGACAAAGGATTGGGGATGGGGGGACCACTGGACACCAGGGAAAGTGTCATATAAAACATCGGCACTTTGGATTTTACTACTATGAACTCAACTGCAATTTCACTGCAAATCTGAGTAAATGAATCCATTTTTCTGTCATTCTGGTTGGTAGTGCCATTCTTTCTGCTTGCACCCAGCAGTGCTAAGTGCCTTTGCACTGTGTTGCCATGGCCCTATATTCAGTCGAATAGCATGGGTACACTGTTCTACTGAATACAGCCTTTTTGAACACTTGGGACCTGCAAGGCGTGGCACTAATGTTTCTGCTTTGTGCCTTTTGGAATATTGGGTCCCTGGTCTTTTCCAACATCCTACCTCAGCAATGTAACTGGTCTTTGTCCTCTGGGGCTCACATATGTGTACACCAATGTATACAGTAACTTTGCATGTCTTCTCAGTTCATTTAATTTTACCTTTCTTCAGGTGTTGCTGTTCACCTTTCACTGACTGAGCAGCTGGTCTTCTTTCTGCTACAGTCAACTCTGTGTAGCTCAGCAGTTAGCACTCTTACTTTCATACCAGTCTCTCCCAGCAGTTAACATATGGCCCACAGATGAACCCCACTATCCAGAACTGCAGGTTTCAGTTACATTGTGAGGTAGCTGAAACATGATTCTGTAAGAAGCTACTCCTGTAATTAAGCAGCTAAATGAGATGCAGTAGTGCATAGGGCATTTCAACCTCCTGAGTATAGACTGGCATCTCAAGAGGGCTAATGGCAGGGTTGAGATAAAGTTCCTGTCCACATTCAATGGTTGCTTTCTAAAGCAGTATGTCAAGCAGGGCACTAAGCTTATGACCACAGTAATCTTGTTCTCAGCAGCAGGGATGGGCACATCTCAAAAGAGAGTGTCAAGGAGCTGGTGGGTGGCAATGACCACAACTATATGACTTCCTTCACAATAAAAGGGAAGACTAGCCATACCTCAACCACCAGGACTGGAAACTTCAGAAAGGCAGACTTTGCCAAGATGAATGACCTAATGTCAAAAGGTGTGCAGCAGCTGCATGAGGCTGGTCATTTGAAACACATGTGAAAACTTGTTGAGAGGACATTCAAAGCAGTCACAGAGGCCTGCATCCCAGTAACCAGTAAAAGGGAAATGACAAAACGTGCACCCCATGGCTAGACAGGGATCTTAGGCAACTGAACATGAACAAAAAGAAAGTCTCAAATTGTAGTGAGAAAGAAATAATGTGGCTTACTAGGAACTGAAACCAGGCAACTGAAATACCGTCCCTGTGTTCTAACCACTGAGCTACAGACCCACAGGGTTGGACCTCAGAGTCCCAGATAACCTTCCTTTCTCTGGTATTCCATATCCTGCAACAAAGAATTACCAATATGACAATTAGATGTTTGTTGGTGCAGTATTAGCCAGTGTTAAGCAATTTAAATTATAACTTTTACTGAGAAAGAAATAATGTGACCTACTGGGAATTGAACTCAGATCCTCCAGGAACCACAGATCCCTACCATGTTAGCCTGTAGCTCAGTGGTTAGAGCACTGGGATGGTATATGGGGCCTGGGTTTAATTCCCAGTAGGTCAGATTATTTCTTTCTCACTACATTTTGTGATTTAAATTGCTTAGCAGTGGCTAGTACTGCACCAAAAAATATCTAATAATCAAAAAGAAAGTAATGTATTTAACTGCAGCACCAAGACAGGTTGCTTTCAGCCCAGAAAGAAGTATGTAAAAGCACAGAGGCACTGTAAGAAAGCCAAGAATGGACTGGAAGTCAGGATAGCATTAAGAATTTGCAAAAAAATCCCGAAATCCTTCTTCCACTACATAAATGAAAGAAGAAAGGTAAAGGAGGGGATTGGGCTTCTGGAAACAGATGAATGTGGAGAGAACCAATGAGAGAGACTGAGGAAGTGGCTCAGATGCTGAATAAATACTTCACTTTGGCATTTACCACAGGGCCAATGGGGTTAAGGTGCTCATTGGGAGGGACCAAAGCATCAGGTGTAGCCATGATGCAAGTTGTAGACATAACAGCCATACTGGTACAGTTCACAGCCTGGTTAATATTAAGCCAGGTAAGCCCTAATGGATGAGAAACACCCCAGGACCATAGTAAAGGGAATAATTGGCAGGGCCACTTACATATAGAAACATAGAATTTATTGACACAAAAAGGCACTGCATTCTAGTGAGTTTGGCAGCCATATCTATCCAATGTTGATTTTGTAAGGGCCCTCGTGGCTCATCACTCCACTGTTCCTCCCTCCCTCCACTTTTGACACTGTCTTCACCAGCCACACTTAAAATGCCTACCCCACCTATACCTAAATTTCAGCACTAAATTCACACAAAGTACCTCCATTGGCAGCCTGTTCCAGTCTTCCACCACCCTTTCTGTGAAGAAATGTTTTCTGAAGTCCCTTTTAAATCTTCCCCCTGCCAACTTTGAGTTTGACCCAGTGCTCATGTTCTCACACAGAGGAAACAACTCTTCACTGCCTACTCTGGTAGTAGCATGGAGGTATTTGTACATCTCTGTGATGTCCTCCAGTTCTCTTCTTGCCCTAGCATGCACAGTACGTGATGAGATTTGATAACATCTCTATGTAAGTCTTATCCTGCTGGCCTTGGATCATTCTGGATTCCCTACTCTGCACCATTTTCACCTGGTCCCTGTTTTTCTTTAAGTTGGGCTCTGCAATTGCAATACACACAGCTCCAGGTGAGGTAGAACCAGGGACATGTATAGTATCAGAATCACTTCACTCCTCTCTGGCTACTAAGCCCCCTTCCTTTACATTACAGAATCCTTGTCACCCTCCCCACTGTCCTGCTGCACTGTGCAGTTGTCTTCTAATTGTCTGATATCACTACCCCAAGATTTCCTGCCCATTCTTTATTCAGTCCTTCTATTTCTTGCTCCATGTGCATTAACTGCATTTTGTGTCATTAAATTTCAACTGCCAGACCCTTGACCACTTTTTACCCTTTCTAAATCCCCCTTCATACTTCTTTCCCCCTACTCATTCTCCACTCTTCCACAGCTCTTTGTATATTCCATGAAGAGGCAGATTTGCTCTTTGATCCTTACTTAAATATCACAAATAAAAATGCTGAAATGGTGCGGACCCAAGCCAGATGCCTGCAACACCCCACTGGTCTCATCCACAACCAACACTTTTGAGTGTGCCCCAGTTAGGACTGCCCTCTGGTTTCTGTCACTTAGACAATTTTACACCCACCTCGGGATTTTGCTCCCTAACCTGAGACCCACAGTTTCCTACCCACCTGTCCATGGCTGTCCGTGTGGGACAGTGTCAAAAGCTTCACTGAAATCAAGGTTCAGTATGTCCACTGTCAGTCCCTTGTTCACCACTTAGAAGTTAATCAGGTTCTTCAGACATGACATTTCCCAGTGATCCCATGCTGTCTAGCATTGAGAAGTCTGTCCACCTCCAAGAAATCCACCACCTTTCTTTTATAAGGGTGAGGATGGACAATTTCCTGGAGGTGAAAAGGTTTAAGAATGTCAGACAGCATGGCTTCAAGATGTCAATGCATCAGAGCAAGGCAAGTTCCCCTACCTCTTTATGAGGCTCAGGTCAAGCTCCTTCTAAAGTACTGCATCATTACAACAAAGACTGTGATGTAGGCAACAGGGTGTAACACAGGGCCATCAGTCATTTTTTCAGGAGTCTGTTGAGGCAGATGTGGGTCCACAGGACTACGAAGTGGCCAATGTGGTCCCCATCTTCAAGAAGGAGGCACAATTTGACCCTGGCAATTATCAGCTGGTCAGCCTGACTTCACTGTTGGGCAAGATTCTGGAAGTTATTATTAGGACAGAATAATGGAGTGCTTGGTTGAGGCCAAAGTTCTTTTCACTCTCATCAAGTTTTGATGAAAAGCATATAATGTCAAAACAACCTGATCATCACATTCTAGGGGGTAGCCAGGGTGGCAGACTGGGGGAGGGCTATATACATAGTGGCTAACACTGCTCCAAGTGGAGAGGAGTACTCAGTGATGGCCCTCAGAGAATAATGCTGGACCACTGCTGATCAATACTTTTGTCAACAAACTGAAAACTGTGGTCTTTAGTTGGCTGCTTAAGTTTGTTGGTGACACTAAACTGGCTGAAGTGGTGGGCTTTCTTGAGGGTGGAGAAAAATTACCTGGAGTTGTAATAGATAAGGGGCTAAAGCATGACAAGAGGCAGAAAGCTGCTGCCAAGAGGGCCAGAAGAATTCTGGGGTGCATTAAAAGGGGGATGACCTTGCAGGGCAGATGAAGTTAGCTTGCCTTTTTAGAGGCCCTGGGCAAGCTTTACTTGGAGAAATGCATCCAGTCCTGGGCTCCCCAATACAACAAAAACAGGGAGGCGATCAAGAGGGTGCAAGTAGCAAGATAGGACCACCAACATGATCAGGGGTATGGAAGACAAAAGCTATAAGGAGTCTCGTGGTCTGCAGACTACAAAGATTTTGGGGTCAGCACAGTATTTTTTACTGATAGTAATGCATCGCACAAAATAGGGCACATGACATATAAAATGGTTCAATCTCACCCAGTCTTCTATTTCACCATCTAGGTACTCTCAGAACCATGTGGAAAAAAAGTCAGTTCACAGAAATGGTATAACAAACAAGTAGCAAGTATCTATGCAGCACAGGCGATGAAAGGTACAACGCCAATATGTGCTGAAAAAAACTTTGAATTCAATTGCTGTTGCTGCTAAGTCGAAACAAGCATATGCAAATGCTGAAACACATCAAAACATGGTCAAAGGTGTACCGAACAAAGCACGTCTTGAAAAAGACGTCAAACGCACTCACCATACACGCTGCATGTACCGCAAGGTCTCCACATGGAAGAAAACGTCATGCTACGTCACGCTTATGTATCAACCAATCAAAGTCTTCCTCAAAGCATGACAAATCTCTGTCTCTCCTCCCTTTAAATAAAGCAAAAACTTAAAGGGACAAATTACATTTAACTAAACAAGACACAATTCGCCATGAACATCTAACAAATTGTAATAGAAAAATGTAGAAAATGTAGAAAAAAATGTATAATCAACCAAATTAAAATTAATAAAGAGAACAGAGCTGAATAAGTCATGTCCTCTTATTCGTGGCCAGAGCACGTCAAGTCATAGTCACGAATACTAACTTATGTGCACCTTAAACCCATACACCATGAGCTGGATATTCAAAAGGGTTGCGCCTGCTGAAGTCAAAATTCGCCATTCTGCCATATTCAGCAGGAGGCAGTTGCGCCCCAAGGCAAGCTTAGCAACAGCGCCAATGCAAATGAATGCATGCTGAGCTGGAGGGAGAAACCATGCATAAGCTGCACAGCCCGTTATTCAGCGGGCTGTGCAGAAGATGTCGACAGCCAACCTGCGCCTGCACAACTTTGAAACAAAAAGAAAGAGGTAAGTCGAGGGCCACCCACAGGTGAGCTGCTGCACATTGCAGGAGGCGCAACACAGAAGCTGCCACCTGTGGCTGGCCCTCAACCTACTCCTGTGCCCCCCCTGCAGCCCGATCGCGGGCAAAGTGTAAAAATCCCCCCACCCTGACTGGCCTGATTGTGGACAAAGCGTAAAATCCCCTCTCCCCGACTGGCCTGATCAGCGGGCATAGGTTAAATAACCCCCACTAGCCGATCGCAGGCATAAGCTTAACTAACCCCCACTAGCCCGATCATGGGCATAAGCTTAAATAACCCCCACTAGCCCGATCCACGGCCATAATTGTAAAATACCCCCACCAGTCCGATCACGGGCAGCACAGAGTCCAACCCCCAAGGACATATCCCTGGTGGTCCAGTGGACCACTAAGCCCAATCACGGGCTGCAAAATGTTGCAACACACCCCCAAGACCATATCCCTGGTGATCTAGTGTCCCCACCCCACCCACCCACAGCTCCACCACCCTGCTCCCCGGCGGCGGTGGGCGGCAGCATCCACCACCTGCAGCCCTGCTGCCCGTCGACTGACTGCCCAGTAGGGCTGCATGCCCAGTGGTGCAGAGCAGAGCCAATGGGCGTGCAGCCCACTACCATTAAAACCAGTCCAGATAATGATCGAAGAATTCATTCACATATCTGGACACCTACTGTTCAAGCTCAGCCCGGACAGCCGCTCTACACCGGTCATGCAGCCTCCTGGCAGTCGCGGCAGCAGAGCGTCGGGCGAGGTCGGGTGGATGCTGCCGCCCGCCGGCTCTGGGGAGGCGGCTGTGGGGCTGCGTGGGAGGGTGGGGTGGAGGGACACTAGATCACCAGGATATGGTCTGGGGTGTTGCAACATTTGCAGCCCGCGATTGGTCTAGCGGTCCACTGGACCACCGGGATATTTCCTTGGGGGTTGGATTCGTGCTGCCCGCGGATCGGCTGGTGGGGGTGTTTTAAAATTATGCCTGCAATTGGGCTAGTGGGGGTTATTTAAGCTTATGTCCGTGATCGGGCTAGTGGGGGGTTATTTAAGCTTATGCCCACAGATCGGGCTAGTGGGGGTTATTTAGCTTATGCCCATGATCGGGCTAGTGGGGGGTTATTTAACCTTATGCCTTGATCGGGCCAGTCGGGGAGGTGGGATTTTACGCTTTGCCCGCATTGGGCCAGTCGGGGTGGGGAGATTTTTACATTTTGCCCATGAGGGGGCATCGTCCCTGATGGCTGCTGCCTGACAGGGTGCCAGGCGCAAGTCCTCGGGAATCAGTGCACCTGCATGCAAATGGCATGCAAATGGGGCCATAAATAGATGCAAATGGCCCCTTGCACCTTGCATGAATTATGGCACCATTTGCATGTCACCTTTTGAATATGGGAAATTTGCACATGGCGCAATGGTACTTGCACCACCGCAACTTGAATGCTTCACTCTGACCACTTGCAGTGGCACAAGTTCCACTGCACCATGCACAGTGGCTGTGGCGGGGGTGATATTCAAAGGAGTTGCTCAATAGCGCAACTCCTTTGAATATCGCCTCGCCACACCTCGTGCAACTCATTTTGCAGTAACAGAAGCACAAAATAGCGCAGTTTGAATATCCAGCCCCAAGTGTGTAAACGTTACGAATAAATTAATCAGACAAACAAGTATACTATAAATGCACAAAACACCCAAAATGGAAACAGAGCCGGAAAGTCTTATTTCCATTTGTGAACAGAGCACGCAAAAGTCATATTCACATATAATTTACCCTTATAGTGTATAATAGCTGAAAGCTACTATTACTATTCTTTAAGGTAACTGTGAATAGGAATGTCATCATTTAGACCGAACGGTGCAATGGTGTTAAGTTCAAAGATCCAAAAGGCTTCTCTTTGTAATAGCTTCACATTTAAATCTCCACCACGAAATCCTACGTCCACCTTTCCTAAGCCAACGAATCTAAGAGTTGCAGGGGACCCATGTTGAGCTTCCTGATAATGACAGCTATAGCATACTCCATATTTTTGTTCCTAATAGCCCCCTTGTGTTCTCCTATTCTAAGTTTTAACGGTCTTCTCATCTGGCCTACATAAGGCATGCCACACGGGCATACCAACATGTAAATTACGCCTTGTGTGTTACAATTGATGAAGGACTTAATATCATAGCTCTTCCCAGATCTTGGATGATGAAAGCATTTGACATCTGATGTATTGGAACAATGGACACAACGTCCACATCGAAAATTGCCTTTAGGAAATGGAGGCAACCAATTCTTGTGCATATCTGTATTTCTGGGAGGAATATATGATCTAACTAGCATATCTTTCAGATTTTGTCCCTTAGTATAGGAGATCATGGGGCAATTTCGCCCTATTTCTTTCAGCCTTAGGTCCGAATTGATGACATTCCAGTGTCTGTGAATGATTTTACCAATTTTGAGTGCCAAATAATTAAATTCAGTGACAAAAATCAACTTATCCTTCTCATCTTTTCCATCCTTTCTCTGACTTGATTCCAAAAGTGATTCCCTATCCATATTTTCAACCATATGTAAACCATTCAGTAAGATTTCTGGTTCATAGCCTCTCACAATGAATCTATCGGTTATTTCCTTTTTCGCCTCATCATAGAATTTTGCATCAGAGCAAATTCATTTTGCTCTGATATATTGTCCTTTCAGAATATTATCAATAACAGATCTTGGATGACAACTGTCATATTTCAGTAAAGTATTCCTCGACAGAGGCTTTCTGTACAACTTTGTCAAAAGTCCATGTACATTCTTTTCAACCAAAATATCTAGATACGGAATACTGTCCATACTGCTTTCATACGTAAACTTTAAATGAGAGCTGGTGTGATTTATGTATTCCATAAAATGTTGTAATTGGTTCATAGTCCCAGTCCAGACCATCAAACAATTGTCAATGTAACGTTTCCATAGTTTTATGTATTTCAAGAAAATGTTGATAGCTTGATTGTAAATGTTGGTCTCCTCCCATTCACCCATGTACAAATTGGCTAAGCTGGGAGCAAAAGTAGTTCCCATCGCAGTGCCCTTTATCTGAATGTAGAAAGAGCCATTGTACCAAAAATAATTTTGTTCCAGTACAAATCGTGCCAGCTCTAGTATAAACTGGATGCTAGGTTTGGTCTTATTCCTTTGATTTAAATTTCTTTGTAAAGCACTTAATCCACCCTCATGGGGAATATTGAAATATAAACTTTCCACATCTATTGTGACCAGTATATCGTTTTCTGATATCACTACATCTCGCAATATTTTCAAAGCATCTTTTGTATCCTTAACATAAGATTGGAGGTCTGGAACAAATTTCTGGGCAAAAAATATACATACTTGGACATATTTTCAGTCATTGCTTCGTTAGCAGAGACACTTGGTCTTCCAACCACAGGAAAAGTATTTTTGTGTATCTTAGGCAGGAGGTACAAAACTGGTCTTTTTGGGCTGGATACTTTAAGAAAATCAGCTTCTTTTATGGTAATCTCTCCCATATTTAAACCACACTCAATCAAAGAATCTGCTTTAGATTTTATCAATTCTATGGGATCTTTATTAATCTTCTGATAGAAATCTTGATTTTGCAATTGACGTTCTACTTCTTTATTATAATCATCCAAGCCCCACACCACCACGGCACCTCTTTTATCAGCTTGTTTTATCACTACTGAATCCAATTTCTTAAGTTCTTGAATAGTCTTCATTTCTTGCATTGTCATATTCTGCATATATTTATTATTGTTAGTTTTAATCAATTTATGCACATCACCAGTTACCAAATTACAGAAAGTGTTAACAATATGATTGGAATGTGGGGGATTACGTTACATTGACGATTGTTTGATGGTCTGGACTGGGACTATGAACCAATTATAACATTTTATGGAATACATAACTCACACCAGCTCTCATTTAAAGTTTACATATGAAAGCAGTATGGACAGTATTCTGTATCTGGATATTTTGGTTGAAAAGAATGGACATGGACTTCCGACAAAGTTGTACAGAAAGCCTCTGTCGAGGAATACTTTACTGAAATATAGCAGTTGTCATCCAAGATCTGTTATTGATAATATTCTGAAAGGACAGTATATCAGAGCAAAACGAATTTGCCCTGATGCAAAATTCTATGATGAGGCAAAAAAGGAAATAACAGATTTATTGTGAGAGGCTATGAACCAGAAGTCTTACTGAATGATTTGCATATGGTTGAAAATATGGATAGGGAATCACTTTTGGAATCAAGTCAGAGAAAGGATGGAAAAGATGAGAAAGATAAGTTGATTTTTGTCACTGAATTTAATTCTTTGGCACACAAAATAGGTAAAATCATTCACAGACATTGGAATGTCATCAATTTGGACCTCAGGTTGAAAGAAATAGGTCGAAATCATCCCATGATCTCCTATACTAAGGGACAAAATCTGAAAGATATGCTAGTTAGATCATATATTCCTCCCAGAAATACAGATATGCACAAGAATTGGTTGCCTCCGTTTCCTAAAGGCAATTTTGACGTGAACATTGTGTCCATTGTTCCAATACATCAGATGTCAAATGTTTTCATCATCCAAGATCTGGGAAGAGCTATGATATTAAGTCCTTCATCAATTGTTCGTGGTGGAGATTTAAATGTGAAGCTATTACAAAGAGAAGCCTTTTGGATCTTTGAACTTAACACCATTGCACCGTTCAGTCTAAATGATGATATTCCTATTCACAGTTACCTTTAAGAATAGTAATAGTAGCTTTCAGCTATTATGCACTATAAGAGTAAATTATATGTGAATATGACTTTTGTGTGCTCTGTTCACATATGGAAATAAGACTTTCCGGCTCTTTTCTCTTTATTAATTTTAATTTGGTTGATTATATGTTTTTTCTATATTTTCTGTATTTTTCTATTAGAATTTGTTAGATGTTCATGGCGAATTGTATTTTGTTTAGTTAAATGTAATTTGTCCCTTTAAGTTTTTGCTTTATTTAAAGGGAGGAGAGATGGACATTTGTCATGCTCTGAGGAAGACCTTGATTGGTTGATACGTGAGCGTGACATAGCGTGACGTTTTCTTCCATGTGGAGACCTTGCGGTACATGCGGTGTGTATGGCGAGTGCATTTGGCGTCTTTTTCAAGACATGCTTTGTTCAGTACACCTTTGACTGTGTTTTGATGTGTTTCAGTGTTTGCATACGCTTGTTTCGACTTAGCAGCAACAGCAGTTGAAATCAAAGTTTTTTTCAGCACATATTGGCGCTGTTCCTTTCATCACCTGCGCTGCATAGATACTTGCTACTTGTTTGTTATACCATTTCTGTGAACTGCCTTTTTTTCCACATGGTTCTGAGAGTACCTAGACAGTGAAATAGAAGACTGGGTGAGATTGAACCATTTTATATGTCTTGTGACCTATTTTGTGCGATGCATTATTATTAATAAAAAATACTGTGCTGACCCCAAAATCTTTATAGTCTGCAACTCTATATAATTATCAGCTCCTGGGGCATATGTGCACTTCCTGCTGTTGAGACCCCTATATTTCCATGTATTTTGGATATTTTTTGAGTCTCGTGGTCTGTAATATGTTTACATTGGGGCAAAGGAGACAGTGAGGGAAGTGATATACAAAATAATGCACAGGCAGCTGTGTGTTATGTATTTTTTTTTTTGCACACCTGAAGAATGTGATGACCCATAAACCTCAATGGCAAAACATTGAGAGTCGGTAAAAAAAAATCCATAGACACAGTCATCTGTTTTATTTGTTATAGTTACTGGTCAAAGGAAACAGTTCTGATTTTCTAAACCTTCTTTTAGAAAAAACACATAACGCAGGCTACAGAGCTGAGTTAGTAAGTTTATTTTAACTGTACTTGTACTATGCTAAAGACCTTTATATGAAAATAAAGAATTCTTTAAAGAGTAAACATCTGACTACTGCTTTCACTTGCTTTTTGTCTCGTTGTAACTCACAACAACTCTGAAACATGGTGTAGGTTATGACTATAGAGTTTATGTTTGAACGTCATTTTGTATGGATAGCTGAACTGCCGTTGCTGTCTGTCTTGAGAGCGATCTTTCCCACTCGTATACTGCAAGCTGCAGTGTGGAGCTGAAGTGTGACTTGACAGAAAATGTCATAACAACTGGGTATGACATCATGCCCCTTTATTATGGCATTTGATCGGAGCTCATTATCTGATCATTAAAGGGTTCCACCAATAATTATGTCCATTTTCCACATACTCAAGGGTATCAACAAGATCAAACAGATAGATATGATTGATCTGGTGTCCTCTGACAGGACATAGAGACATATCCATTTGATATGAGGTGGTAAAATTTGGGGTGACAAAATGAAGCATGTTTTCTTCCAGAGAGCAGTAAATCAATGGAACAGCCTGCTACTGGATATTGTGCACATGAAGATAGTGCCAGCCTTTAAGGTAAAGCCTAGATAAATTTCTGCTTACCAACGGAATCACTGAATATACTGCATTGTAGAGTGGGTAGGGAACCCCATTAAATAAGTACATGTTTACACAGCATATCTACTGTATTCATGCCCTGTTATGAAATAGAAGGTAGGCGTTATGAATATAGATCCCTTCCAGTCCTTAATTACTATATTTCTATGTTAGTAATACATTTAAAATGCAGAGATTTTTTGTCTGAGAAGACAAGTGGCTGTTTTGCATATTGCTTTCAAAACCTAATCCCATCCCAGCCTTTAAGATTCATCCATCCTACGACCACATAAAATCCAGACACTAGCTGACCCAGCTATGTTTCTTTATTTTATTTAAGCAAAAAGGTACTCCGAAGGGTGTGTTGTGGTGGGATAACAGCCCACCTTGGGTGGGTTGAAGCATGAGGCAAAGCCGAAGGCTTCTACCACTCGAGAAGGGTCAACCACAGAACATCGAATGGAGTGCTAATTGAGATGGTGGCAGCAGTACTGCAGAATGGTACTGGCTTCAAGGAATAAGTGTGTGGGGAGCAAAGGTCAGACATTGCAGTTGCGAACAGGCTGGCAGCATGGGACTGGACAGGAGGTTTGTAAGCATGCCATTTGGTAGTGTGGGAAATGGTGGTCTGGATGTGGACTGTTATGTTCACCTCAAGTTGTTGTTTTGGGGATGTGTTATGTGGCACACACAATTTAGGTGGAAATGTCAAATGTGTGATATTATTTGGCCATTATTAAGCCAACACATAAATCAGGTCACCAAGATATAGAGCCTGATTTTAAAACGGTCCTTAGAGTTACGCATGTAGTGTCGCTCTAGTGCTGCAGCAAGCTTTAGGTGCATCAGGGTGCCCAATTTTACAAAAGAGGGGTCACTATGCAAAAGACCCAGAAGTTGCCATTGTGCCAACCATTTGGTGCACCTGTGGAAACTGACGCAGGGATCCGGCCCACCCCTGCCTGGCAACACTAGAGAGGTCATGGGGGGACGTGACTTTGCTTGGCAGGATGGAACCAGGGAAGAAGGAGCACAGGGGTGCCCTAAGGGGCATGGGGAATATGGTGGAAGACCACTGTGGGGATGTGGCATGGGGTGCACATTGCAATGCCAGGCAGTTGATAAGCTGGCATTCTAGGGAGAGTTGGCAGGGAAGGAAACTGACCTGGCCCCAGGTGGGTACAGTCAGAGGTGCCACGAGCCCCAAACCTGGATGCAGGAGTTAGTCTGCCACAATATGGGGGGCCTGGGGGCCAGGGAACTGCTGTGGTGCCTGCAGAAAGTTCCCCTCCACCACTAGCAGCTCTCATCCTGCAATCAATGCTTCCCACCTACAGGCTCATGACTACTCTGGAACAGGTGCCATGACTGTGCCCACCTGGGGCCAGGTCAGTTTCCTTCCCTGCCAACCCTCCCCCGACCACCAGCCGATCAACTGCCTGGCATTGAAATATGCACCGTGGCCAGTTGCCACATCACCACATTGGTCTTTTGCTGTCTCCCTTATGCCACCTAGGTCACCCGCTAGTGCTCATTCTTGCCCTGGACCCTCCAGTCAGGTCTCCCCCAATTGCCACACTGTCACACAGTGAGTGGCACAGGGCTCTTAGACACCTCCTGGCTGGTCTAAACAGCCCCCCATTGCATCCATGGTGAGGCTTGCAAAATTCAAAAAAAGGAGATGGTGCTGCCTGCAGTGGTGCAAGTCCCCTTGCAACCTGGCCAGGAGAGCTTTCCCCACAAATAAAACAAAAGATAATTTTAAAGCCTTCTATGTGCATATAAATAAAAAAAATATATAACATTCAAACTATAGGACCCCTAAGAAAAGCAGATGGGAAAATGGCTACTACTAACAAAGAAATGGCAGATACTCAAAATACTTACTTTAGATCAGTTTTTAATAAAAATGATAGCTTAGACACAACAGACACACAGAGCCAGGACCTCCTAAGTCTTATAAATGTAGAAATCAGTGAAGTCAAAAACAGGTTATTATCATTAAATTTAAACAAATCAGCACGACCTGACAGCCAACATCCTAGATTACTTAAGGAAGTGGCTAATGAGTTGGCACCATCAATTAGTTATTTATTCCAGCAATCTTTAGATAAAGGAGAAGTGGTCTCTGCGTGGAGGGAAGCGATTGTCAAACCGCTATTTAAAAAAGGGGATAGGAAATGCCCATAAAACTACAGGCCAGTAAGTTTAACTAGCTCATTATGCAAGATCTTAGAGGGCATAATAAAGGATTTCATCTCCACATTTCTTTATTAAAAAAAATGTCTTGGAAGATAATACACAACATGGGTTCAGAAAAGGGAGATCATGTCAAGCAAACATGCTCGAAAGTTACAATAAAGCAAGCAAGCATCTTGATGAGGGAAAATCGGTAGACATGGTCTTCCTGGACTTTACTAAGGCATTTGACAAACTCCCCAATGAACAACTGATCTCTAGATTGCAGACTATAGGAATCCCAAAAAATATTGTGGCTTGCGTTACTTCATGGCTTATACGAAGAAAACAGAGAGTTAGTATAAAAGGGGCATTATATAATTGGACAGAGGTGCCCAGCGGGGTGCCAGCCACAGGGGTCAGTGTTGGGGCCATGTTTATTTAATATATATGTTTCCACACTGCAATTTAATAAGAAGAAAGCCTGGCTGACCAAATTTGCCGATGACTGTTGCTTGGGTGCACAATTATCCCAAAAAGATGACTTAATGATACTACAAAAAGCATTGGATCATATAAACAACTGGTACAGCATCTATCAATTATACTTAAATCCTGATAACTGCACTGTTATGCACCTTGGACACAAAAACTCAAAAGCTGACTATCACCTGGGAAATATTAGACTCAAAACTACAACTGAGGAAAAGGACCTTGGAATCACCATCTCAAATGACCTTCAATTTGGCATCCATTGCACTAAAATCAGTAAAAAGGCAAATGGGGTACTAAATTGTATACTTATTGCTAGTAGAGAGAGATCTGTCATGGTTACACTGTACAGTTCTCTGGTAAGACCTCTGTTGGAGTATGGTGCTCAAGTTTGGGCCCCATATTATAAAGCTGATATAGCCAGGCTAGAGAGTGTACAAAAAAAAAACATTAGCTCTACAAAAGGGATGTAGACAAAAGACTACTACACCAGGCTCAGTGACTTAAACACGTTCACACTGGAGTGTAGAAGATCAAGGGGGGATATGTGTTTGCTTTTTAAGTCCTTAATGGATCAGGAGCTGAGGGAGAAGCTGAGATTCACATTTATGATTAAAATTTATAATACAAGGGCTTATTCACTCCAGCTTTCAGAGGAACACTGTAGAACATGGAGGAGAAAGATGTGGTTTAATCAGAGAGTGATTACAATTTGGAACGGGTTTACCGGGGCCAGTAATAGAAAATCCATCTATGAAAGTGTTTAAACATTGCTTGGATGAACTTTATCATTCAGATCAGTTTTAAACCACAAAAGGCAAGCACTATGGATGAAAGTCCTTTCAGCTCAGTATATACCTATGATACCTATGAAGGGTGGGTTGGGCGCAAGGCATCCCAATTCTGACGCACCCTGCATCTATAAATCTGGGATTGCAGCAAAGTTTGACACAAGGTGCCACTTGCGTTATGTCAATATGGCACAGGCACCTGTGTCAAACTTCACCTTTTGAAAATCGGGCACATTGTTTTTAACTATTGACCCATTTCATTGTTGCCCCCCCCCAATGATTCTTGAGAGAATCATTTTTGATCAAAGTTGTGATTTCTGTGGACCAACATGAAATATTAACTAGTGCCCAACACAGACATAGATCTATGCATAACACAGAAACAGCCTTGGTTAGGTTCACAAGCTGCATGCACAGTGCTGTTGATAAAGGGCTCTGTGCCACATCTGTATTTGTAGACCTCACTAAGGCTTTCAGACTTGTAGGTCACAGTTTGTTATTGGACTCACTGCTAGAGTGTAATTCTTTATCTGATGTTACAAAGTGATTTTCCAGCTACCTAATAGGTAAGTCTCATAAAACCTCCATAGCAGGAGTTGTGTCGGATTCTCAAATGATTTGATGTGGGGTGTCCCAGGGCTCAATTTTGGGTCCTCTTTTGTTTTCTTTGTTTTTAATTTTGCACCACAGTCATGTGAAAAATTTGAAATAATTTTGTTTACAGGAGATGTGGTCATTTTTAGTACAGAGCCAGTTTTGAAGGATGTATTCGGTGTCATACAGAATTACTTTGACACCTTTCAAAGCTGATTACTGTCAAGAAAAATGATATTGAATACTAAAGAAGCTGAGATGATGGTTTTTACCTGTCCTAGAAAAGACAGAGTAGCTGAATAACCAGTAGAAGATATTAAGGGAGAACCTATAGAAGTTGTTAAAAGTTTTAAATATCTTGGGACAGTGTGGGATAGTAAGGATAGTAATCTCACTTTTGAACCTCATGTCAAATATGTTACTGGGCTAATCCATCAGAGTTTGGGACTACTCTTCAGGATTAATAATTTTGGGGGTACCAGAGTCTTGCAGACTGCTAGCCCATAGCTTACTACTTAGTGTACTGGACTACATGATAACTGTCTATACTGCAACTAAACATAGCATTTTTTTCTTTCTTTCTTTCTTTCTTTCTTTCTTTCTTGCTTGCTTTCTTATCACCTCTTTGCTCTCCTTTACTGTCTACGACTTCAGTGCAGTACTACTAAAAGTATGTCCCCTCTGAATTGTAGCGTATTGTAGTAGACTGATCCCTTCACTTATGCACATGTCAGCTTTTCTCTGGCCCCTAGAAGGAGTAACCTGTTGTATGCCTATAAAGGTGCATGAGCCCTAGGGTGGCTGGGATGGGGAAGGGTGGTTGAGTCTGAGCATCCATTCCTTAACCTGTGGAGAAAAAAATTAACTCCATGTTGTAAGTAAATACAATCCATGCCTCCTTCTATGCCTGCTTCCTTGATGTGCAAACCTTATAGTTTCAGCTCCATGGTTGAAAAACTGGTGCAGAGCTCAGGGTTTTGGCTTCATTGGGGACTGGGGGTCCACCTGGATGGATGCAGACCTATAATGGCATGATGGTCTGCATCTGTCCTGGAGGGAACCAGGATCCTAAGTGATAGGTTTAAATGCCTCATTGGCAAGCATTTAAACTAGCGAAGGGGAGAGGCATTGAAAAGAAGCATTGAAATCCCAGCCCTCCCCAACAAAACAGGGTAGTAAGTGAGGTAAACACTAAGGTAGATAAGTCAAGAGGGAGCAGGACAGGGGTCAATGGAGAAAAAGGCAAAGATAGTAAGGACAAGGATGGGGCTTAAAGGGGGTAAGGCTATCAAGAAATGGAGGGTGATGAGTACCAATGCACGCAGTCTGGGTAACAAGCTCCCTGAACTAGTAGCCTTGATGGAAGTGGGACACCTGGATATCATGGCAGTCACAGAAACATAGTACACAGAGAACTATGACTGGGATGTCAACATATCAGGGTAAACAATGTATAGGAGGGACAGGGAGTGTAAAAGAGGTGGAGGAGTAGCTCTCTACATAAGAGAAGGGATCAAAGCAATGGAACTAAAGGGGAAACAGGGAGGAGAGGAGGCACTGTGGGTCACCCTCGAGACAAGAAATGGCACCACAATCTGTATGGGGTTTGTATACAGACCCCCATCTCGGGGGCAGAAATGGACAAGAAAATGATAAAAGGCATCCTTAGAATGGCAGAAAAGGAGGAGATATGTTGATGGGGGACCTGAATATGCCAGATGTTAACTGGGGCACCTTTGCTGCAGCCACATCCAAGAGCACGGTAATTTTCAATGCCCTATAGGAGCATGCCTCTGACAGCTAGTGTTGGAACCCACTTGTAATGGAGCAATCTTAGACCTGGTACTCTCAAATGGAGATGGAGAGAGGCTCTCAGATTCAGAAGTGGGTAGCCATCTGGGAACCGACAACCACCAAATAGTGTGGTTCACAATAAACCCAGCCATAGAGTCAAGTCACACAAAGGTGAGGGTGTTGGACTTTAGGAGAGCTGAGTTTGGCAAAATGGGGGACTGCCTCAGAAAAACACTACCAAATGGGCAAGAAGGTGGGGTGGAGCTGCCATCACAGAGGCAACAAGCCTTTTTGTGAAGCAAATAAAACAAAATGAAGGAAAAAACCACCATGGTTCTCAAAAGAGGTGGCAGGGAAGGTTTGGGAGAAAAAGATAGCATTCAAGAAGTATAAGGAAACACAGAAGGAGCAGGACAGATAACTGTACCAGTTAAAGCAGAAGGAAGTGGGGAAGGCAGTCAGAATAGCAAAGGCCAAACAGAGGAAAAGATAGCTAACTCAGCTAAGAAGGGGGATAAAACCTTTTATATATAGAGAGTGAAGAAAAACCAGGGAGGAATAGTGAGGCTTAATAAAGGGGAGGGGGTGGGCAGAGGGTGACAGTGACAAAGCAGAGATACTGAATGAACACTTCTGTTCACTATTCACAAAAGAAGAGAAGGGTGAGGTACCTAAACCAAATAATAGGGGAGTCGATACCAGTCCATTCACAGAAGAAAGGGTCCTGAAAGGACTCTTAAAACTGAAGGTGGACAAAGCAATGGGGCCTGATGGGAATAACCCCAGAATTCTAAAAGAACTAAGGGGAGAACTAGTGGCACCACTTACTACCCCTTTTAACAAATCATGGGAGGATGGTATGGTACTTGAGGACTGCGATGTGATTCCTCTTTACAAAAGTGACAGCAAGGCAGAGGCAGGAAACTACAGACCTGTTAGTTTGACCTCAGAGGTAGGGAAAATGATGGAATCACTTCTGAAAGAAAGAATTGTTGAGTACCTTGAGGCCAGAAGGGTACAGGACCCAAGGCAGCATGGATTCACAGAAGGAATGTCATGTCAGATGAATCTAATAGAGTTCTTTGGCTGGGTGACCAAAGTAGTAGACCAGAAAGGGGCTGTGGACATGGCCTACCTAGACTTTAGTAAGGCATTTGACACAGTCCCACACCAAAGATTAATAAACAAGTTAGCCAGCCTGGGACTGAATCCCAGGGTGGTAACCTGAGTACAAAATTGGCTGGACAGCAGGACACAGAGGGTAATAGTAAACAGAGTCCCCTCTGAAGAAAGGGGGGGCACTAGCGGGCTACCGTAGGATTCAGTACTGAGATCGGTCTTCTTTATTGTCTTTATAGATGACATTGTGGAAGGGCTGGAAGGAAAAGTATGCCTCTTGCAGAGGACACAAAGATCTGCAACAGGGTTAATACACAAGGGGGGGTGGAAAGGATGAGAAGGGACTTGGCAAGGTTGGAAGAATGGTCAAAAGTATGGCAGCTTAGAGTTAGTGCAAAGAAGTGCAAAGTAATGCACCTGGGAAACAAAAACCCAAGGAAAGATTACACAATGGGGGGGGGACAACAAAAATGGAAATGGACCTGGGGATAGTCATTTCAGATGACTTAAAGGTAGGCAAGCAATGCAAGAAGGCAGTTAGGAGGGCTGGGGGATACTGGGATGCACAGGGACAGGCATCACCCATAGAAAACAAGAAGTTCTTATCCCTCTGTACAGACAGTTGGTGTGACCCCATCTGGAGTACTGCATCCAGTTCTGGAGACCCCATCTCCACAAGGACATAGACAGGATGGAGGCTGTCTAGAAAAGGGCAACTAAAATGGTGCAGGGTCTGCACCAGAAGCCATACAAAGAGAGACTAAAAGAGGTTAATATGTATACCCTTATGGAAAGGACAGAGAGGGGGTACATGATAGAAACTTTCAATTACCTCAAGGGAATCAACAAAGTCCAAGAGGGTAGCATCTTTTAGAAAAAGAGATGTGCAAGAACAAGGGGGCACAATTTGAAGATAAAAGAGGGATGACTCAGGGACAGTGTGAGGAAACATTTTTTTCATGGAGAGGGTGGTGGACACATGGAATGGCCTACCTGAGGAAGTCATGGGGTCAAAAACAGTGGGAGAATTTAAGAATGCAAGGCACAGACATAAGGCAATTCTAGTGGAAGGTAAGAGGAAGTAGGTTGTTGGTAAAACTAGGATCTGCAGCTTATCCAGTAGGTAGAGAAATGGTCAGACTGGGTGGGCCAAGTAGTCCTTATCTGCCATAAAGTCTATGTTTCTAGGGATGCACAGTGGGAGATGTGTCTTTTCTCAAGAGAGGAATGAGAGAGGAAGGGAACAGGGGTAAATGTGGGGAGGGCAATCAAGGACAAAACAGCAAGCAGGAGATCCAAAGGTAGATTTGGAGGCAGCACTATATAGTCTACCACATCCCTGTAACTGATCGCTTGGAGGACCATTTTTACACCTGTTTCCCATTCTACAGGGAGTAGGATACTACAGTAGGTTTGGTCTTGCCTAGTGCACCACCCTGAGGGTGGAGCTTCTGGTGGCTGCACTGGAAGCTCCACCCTAAACATGGTGTACTTGACAGGAACACAGCTAGTAGTATGGATGGCATTAATGTAGCTGAAGTCAAGATGACAATCCAACCAAACAACCAAGTATTTGAAAATGGAACTTCTTCCAAATGAGAGTCATTCAACATTTTGAAGACCAGAGGAGACAGGATTTTGGCCAGTCACTGCCTGGTATAAACGGTCATGAAGACCTTTTTTGGCACTGAGGGTGAGCTGATTGGCAGAGAACCAATGTTAGATGGTAACAAAGTCATGTTAGGGCTGTGATGCCTGTCTAGGGGAGGAGGGACCCCTTCTACCTGCATACATATGAATGTATAAGGAGTCACATAGAACCATGGACAATGTTGGCAGAAAAAGACCATTGGTTCATCCAGTCTGCCTAGTTTTATCCTACTCTTCCCTGTGACCTATTGTCTAGATGGGGTTTTCATCCTCACCTCCCTGCTCTAACTCCCTGCCTTACTACTTCCTCCTGAGCAAATATAATACCCTGTACATGCCTTGGAGAGGTTCTTTAGGAAAAATAACAATAGGACAGAGTCACAAATGAAGCCTTAGGGTACATCAGAACCAGTTTGAAGAAGGGATAGGGTGCCACCCATAAGGACTGCTTGGTACTTCTCTGCTAGTAGAGATATTGTAAATTTTTTATCTACCGGCGTAGTTGGAAGAAATCTGCAGAAATTCATAATTTGAAAAACTATTGCGAATTCAATGGTAGATGCATCAACTTTGCCATGTGATTTTTATTTTGTTTTATAAAGTCCTGAAACCTTAATAAAAACTCCTCCACCCACTGTGCCATAAAGCCACCAACTTCCCCCACCAAAAAACATATTCTTTGGCCCAACTTCCATTGCCTACTGGTACCCTTCTCCCTCCTCCACACCAGTGCCCTGGCAAATTCAGGCTGCACTGCAGCAATAAAAAATAATCCCTACCCTTCCCATCGCCCATGGGTCAAACACAGTCCTGCCTCCCCCATCTAATTCCCACTAAGTTAGTCACTCATCGTCAAGACTGAGAATCATCATAACTAAGTGTTCCTATTCACCCACCCAACCCCCCTCCAGTCTCCACCAGCCTTCCCCTCCCATCAACCAGCACCAACAAAATCAACATGCAATAAAGAAAACAGTCCCCTAGTTCAGAGCATCTGCTCTGTTCAGTGTTCATCTCACAACAAGAATAAATGAACAGACTAGTAAAACCTGATTGGCTGAAGATTTAACTAAGAGCAAATACATCACTATCTATTCAGATTATAAGATGAACACTGAACAGAGCAGAAGCTCTGCATCAGGGGGCCACTTTCTTTATTGCAGGTTAATTTTGATGGTGTTGGTAGGGGGAGAAGGATTGTAGGTACCAGTGGGAGGTGGGGTGGGGGACTGGGAGTGCTTAGTTAGGATGAGTCTTAGTCTTGAGATGATGAGTGACTTATTCAGTGGGACTCAGATGGGTGGAGGCAGATGGAATTTGTTTGACACGCAGGTGGGGGGAAGAGTAAGGATTACTTTTTATTGCTGCATTGTAACTTGAATTTGCCAGAGGAGGAGGGTGACAGTAGGAGAAGAGAAGGGGATCATTTAATGGAAATTTTTTGTGTGTGGGGAGGTGTAGCATGCAATTCACATTGTGATTTATCTGCAACTGTCCATTCATGAAAACATTCTGTGAAAACTCAACCACTGTGTCCAGTGAATAACGATGGGATTGTGGTAATCAGCTTCACCAATTTGTTGAAATTCACTGATTTTTTCATGGAGGAAATTTTGGCAACTTTGCACACCACTGTCTACCAGGAAGGAGATGAACCATTTTACTGTGAGGTCAGATAGTTTAGCCCCAGACTGTTCATGCAGTAGTATGGAGTGTACAAAAGTGTTGAAGTCTTTGGCCAAGTTGCAAAGACTGCCATGAAAAGCAGACTGTGATGGGTCCCCTTCAGGACATCAATGACTCTGAGAAGGGAGAACATTGTGGAGTGGTATTTATTAAAGCCAATCTGGAAAGCACTATGGAAAAGGAAGAGCCAAACAAAATAGAGAGTTGAGGGAGAACCAAGTATTCCTAGAGCTTAGGAAAGGTAGCAAGGAAGGAGGTGGAGCATGGGGCAGAAGGGTCACTACCTTTATGAAGGGGAGATGAATCCATCTTCCAAACACTATGAACTGTACCAGAGAGGAAGGATACGTAATGAAAGGTACAGCTACTGTAGGAGATGCAACAGTATTAGCAGGGAAATACTGTATAGATAAGAACTGCTAGCTGATCATAGCAAGCAGGGCAATAATCTTTCGATCTGTTTGTTTGATGTCCTTAACACATTACAGAGATGTAACCACGCTATCAAAATATGAGTCAATAGGTGTCTCATTATCCTTGAAAAATTTGCACTAAAGGTTTAACCAGTGTTCAAATGAAAATGTTGTTTCCTTTTATTGCAGTTTTTTTCCCCAGCAACAGGGTACTGTTCCTATGCTGAGTGCACCTTCTACTCTTTAGCATAGCATTTTCAGGGTTTCCTTGAACACATACAAACAGAGGTGAGAAAGAAGTAAGTGCCTCAGCTGGAACTTGAACCCAGGCCACCTGGAATACTATTCTGATTGCACTAACCAGCTATGCCATTGAGACAACTGGAAACTGGGCTGTCACCGAACACATTACTCTTTCTCAAATGCACAACCCAATGTGACACACTGTGTCCTTTGTCTGTGTTGTACTTATGGAAAGGAAGGGAGCAGAGGAAAACCAAACTGAAATATATTTAATAAGGTTTGTTGCTGAGATCTAATCTGATACATTTAGTTGCCTTGCTGAGATGTGGATATAATGTTTGGTGTACATACAGTGGTAGCCATCCTAATCATTCTCTTTAAAACAGAACAGCGTACCACATTAAGGTCCTACAATACAGCACTTCTACCTTACTGCAGTATCATTTAAGGTGCTACATGATCTGAAGCATTACTTTATTGTGCTAGGTCTGTGTAATAAGCTAGTACTTCTACTAATGTAGTACTTTGAATAAAACTGCTGAAAAGGGGAAGCACTGTATTGCAGTACCTTAATGTGTCAAACGTTTCTGTGGGAAAATGGAATATTAAGGTTGCTACCAATACAAATCTATCATCTGACTAACCCAAGGGTGGCTCTGAACAGTCATTATGTGGAGTGGGCTGCAGCATCCCTGAAGGGATAGAGACTTTAACCGAGATGCACTCCGCAGACAGAGAATGTGGTATGGCGGAGACTGAACAGAATAAAAACAGGACAGTTAGTGGTATCCCCATAAGGAACACAGTGTGGCAGGGACCAAGCAGTTCTACTGGGATGGTACAGGACTTATATAGGTGGTACCCCCGTGGTCACACAAGGAGAAGAGCAACAAGATCCTAATCTGCTTGCAAGGGTTGGCTCCCAGTGAAACATTACATTCCTGTTATCCCTAGATCCAGGGATCACCCTTTGGCTATAGCCCAGTCCACTTTCCAAAGTTATGGTAAAAGTGGCATAATGGGGGCTGAGGGTGGTGGTCACAGAGAAGTTTAGGGTCATGTCCATTGGGGCTGTTGCCTTTGGAAGATACTGAGTGCCAGATGGACAGAAAGGGCAGCTGCAGAGGTGGCAGAGGAGAATGAGAATGTGAGGAAAAGAAGGGGAATGCAGAAGAAGGAATCAAGAGATACCGCAGAGTAGGCAGCATCAAGAGGGCATAAGCATAGGGACAGTCATTAAATGTGGAGACAATCTCAGTGGGATCAGTGACAGAGGAACTCTCAAGCTATAACAAGTCAGAGAGTTTTAAATGACTCAGAAAATTCAGGCTTTATGACCAGCAGTCATTTGCTAATAAGGTTCCTTATGATTTTGTTGATGGATATATATTCTAAGATTGTGATTTCAATGTTCTTTTATGTTCAGTTTGAAAATTTAATAAACTATTAATTAAAAATTTCATTATGGTTAGTTTAAAACTACTGTGATGTTTTTTGGGTTCCTACTGAACACCAGCAAAAGGTAAGACCAGCTATAGAAGAATCTTTTAGTTTTGGCCTTGTGCATGTGTTCACTTGCAAAATATCAAGACAGTGATGTATGTAATCAAATAAACCCTTTTAACATGAGCATAACAACTGAAACAACCAGTAATACAGTGGTGAATATGAATGCGTGTAATATTTATTTTTATGCAACCCATTTTACTGTCTTCAGGGCAATAAAGTCACCTTACCCCCAAGACCCATTCCAAAAGGAAACTGGCAGTTTGACTTATTAACCTCTCTCACTTCAGATATGACAGTTGACATAGAGTATGTGAGAATCAGTCACTTCCCCCTTTTAGTATTAGTGCTGAAGATTATTTGTCAGAATCAGAAAAATAAATCTAATGCTCTAATTTATTCATTTTTTGTATCTCTGCCCTTAAACAGAACCCTTTAGTCGTACTGGGGTACTAGTCATTTCTGTAAGCAAAGTCAATTCGAACTTTCTCACTCAACCCACAAATAAACCATTCAATATGATTCTGTAAATTGTCAGAATTTATTTTATCTTTTTCTACTTGTGCTGCACTGTTTCTTATTTAGTAACATTTCACAACTCAAGGTTCTTTCATCAGATTTGGAGCTTTACAATTTTTGTTTCTCTTCTAATAAATGTTATGCAAAATTAAATTCAAGTAAAATATGTTTTAGTATGTTTTGCTTTCTCAAACATATTATAAGTTCTCTACCTTGACTTTGAGAAAAATTATAATAATGTAATATGCAGGAGAAACAAACCTGCTAATCAAATAAATCAAATACATAGTTTCTCTGTGTTAATTTCTTTACCTCTGGTAAATGGGGGCTTGATTGTGCTGTGGCCTTAATTAATCTGTAAAAAAATACATCAAAGGTTTTTTTTTTTTTTTTATTTCACTGACTATAAGTCTTTTTCATTTTATACAATATTTCCTCTGTTAATTTTATTTAGGAAGTTTTACCTTTAACATTTTGCTTTATGAGGCAGTTTAGTCAAACTCATTACTGGCTGAAGGTTCTGACTTCCAAATCAAACTTCTTACGTTTGCTTAAGGGAGGCAAATAGAGGGCTTCTTTGCATTTAATCTGCCCATTCACTTCTGTTTTTAAACATTATTACAAAAACTAGGGACTGCTATGGGAGCCACATTAGCACCAACATATGCCAATTTATATATTTCACTTTTTGAGAAACAACATATTCAATCAGACAACAATCAATACAAATCAAAATGTAATTTTGCATAAAAGATTTATTGATGATATTTTGATCATTTGGAGAGGTACAATACAGGAATTGGAAATATGTTATGAATATTTAGAAACAGCATTGGAAAACCTTTCTTTCATGATGGAATATGACAATCAAAGTATAGCCTACTTGGGTTTGAGAATAATCAAAGAGAATTAAGCAATAATGCCCAACAGGGTGTGTGTGTCATGCTGGGATAACGTCATGCCTCAGGTGGTTGGGCATGAGGCCACAGGCCGAGTGTGTTCAATACCTGAGGTGTGACATTATCCCATCACGACACACACTCTGGGGGGGGGCATTATTGCTATTATACAATGGCTTGTTGCTATATTGAATTAAAAAAAAATACATTTTAAAACTGTTTTAGTTAGTGTTGAAAAATATTTCTGTTTCTTAACAGAAGATGAGAAGAATCAAGGTAATCCAAGGAATATCAAGAGGGTCACAGTGCTGAGACTAGACCCGTGATGTTGTACTGGGATAACATCACGGGTCTAGCCCAAGACTGACCAATCAGAGTACAGGATTCTTTCTTGCCATTGTATAATGAAAAATTAACAACAGACCTCTACAGAAAAGACATAGCTGAACACACATTGTTATATGCTAATAGCTTTCATCCAAAAAAATCTCAAAGAAAGTATTCCCTATAGTGAAATGCTGAGGATAAAGAGGGACAGTGGAACAGAGGAGAGAAACAAAAACAACATGACAGAATTAACAAAAAGATTTAAAGCAAGAGGTTACATCACAGAAGCCATAAACAAAGCAAAAATCAAGGTTAATCAAAGAGAGAAAGAGAAGATCTACTAAAAATTAAAAATACAAGTGATAAAACATCAATAGAAAAAATAACAATGTCCACCCAGTTTTCAGAATATTTTGTGAAAATTATGAATGTAATATAAAATAAATGGAGCATTCTACAATCAAGTAAAACTGGACAAAATATTTTTAACAACAGATCTTGGGTAACAGCAAAAAAGACTGTAACTATAAGGAATAAATTAGTAAGAACTCAGCACTGGACCCCTGCAGAATCAGGCACATCCTAGCTCAGATTGGATATAAAAGGATTTTTTTTTCCATGTGGGAATTGTGTTCATTGCCATAATGGCATAAAAAGTAAACAAATCAAAAGCACTCTGAATGATGTGAAATATAGTATGACTGGAAAAAATTATGATGACATTGAGAATGTAGAGTGAGACAGAGTGTTGCCACTGTCTAACATGGCCCATAATTCCAGAAATGTTTACCAAAAATGCTACAGTAAATCAAGACCGAAATCAGGTCTCAGCCATGGTGTTTTAGGGTGCCCCCCACCACCACCACCACCCATACATTAAATAGCCATTTCAGGGCCTGTTTGCCCAATATTTCTGCCTAAAACTCACTGCTGCCAGTGCCAAATGGGGCCTTCAAGTCCAGAAATGTTTCCAAAAAAATTGCACAGTACATTGAGACAGAAATTAGGTGTCATACATGCAGTTACATGACTCACACCCACCATGAGGACCCAAATGTGCTGTTTTTTGCAGCGTTTAAATGCGTTGGGGCCTAAGTGTGGTGCTGCCGGTTTCAAACATGGCTCAGAAGCCCAGAAATGCCTCCACAAAAGTTGAATAGTACATTGAGACAGAAATCAGGTGTCAGACATGCAGTTACATGGCTCACACCCACCATGAGAACCCAAATGTGCTGTTTTCTGCAGCGTTTAAATGCTTTTAGGGCCTACGTGTGGTGCAGCTGGTTCCAAACACGGTCAGAAGTCCAGAAATGTTTCCACAAAAATTGCACAGTACATTGAGACTGAAATTAGGTCCCCACCATGATGTTTTATGGTGCCCAGACCACCACCCAGACCAAACGATGGTCTCTAGTCCACTGTTTACAATAATTTTTCTGTCACATCTTGGTTCTGCCAGTGCAGCATAGGCAGTAAATGTCCAGAAAAGTTGCAGAAAAAATGGTGCATTAAATTGAGAGTGGAATATGGTCTCAGCCATGATGTTTTAGGGTGCCCCCCACCACCCAGACATTAAATAGCTTCTTTTAGGGCCTGTTTGCCCAATATTTCTGCCTGAAACTCACTGCTGCTGCTGCCAAACAGTGCCTACAAGTTCAGAAACATTTACCAAAACATGTTACATAAAATTGACCCTGAAATCAGGTCCCAGTCATGATGTTTTATGGTACCTAGACCACCACCCGTACCAAACGATGGTCTTTGGTCCACTGCTTACAATTGTTTTTCGGTCACATCTTGTATCTGCCAGCGCAGCACAGGCAGTACATGTCCACAAATGTTTCCCAAAAAATTGCACAGTACATTCAGACTGAAATCAGGTGTCAGGCATGCACTTACATGACTCACACCCACCATAAGGACCAACATGTGCTGGTTTCTGCACCGTTTAAATGTTCTTTTCGGGTCTAAGTGTGGTGCTGCTGCCTAACATGCAACATATGCCACTTTACCACGCTGGGAAAAATAAATCCTCCTGCAAAATGGTCCTGCTGTGACTTAAACTTGTACTTAATTACTCCTGCTGCTGCTTTCTCAGTTGATTGCGAACTGTGGAATTATCATTTCACAATGATGAAGATCCCCTGGTTAGCTCTGTTGTCTCTGTGGTTTTAAGTCAGTGTGGATTAAATGACGTTTTTAGTGCTGCTGCTGTTGCCTGCCTGTAGCTGCTGCCTGCTGCTCTGACTAGTTGCCACGAGAAGTAATGCTTTGTTTGCTTCATGGGGATCCTCTTCACATAGTCGATCGATGCTGCTGCTGCTGCACACATAAATATCAGTATTTATATTTTTGGGTGCAAGAAAAGGTGGATGGTGGGTTGGTATTGGGATGTCATGAGTTCTTATATGTTTGTACTTATTTTATATTTTTCTATTGTGCTGAGGAGTACATCATCATGACAACATGCATGCCAGCCCAGGATTTGGATACGGGATGTTGGAATGCACCACATTTAACATTGCTCAAGGACAAGGTAAGTATTGAATTTTTCATTACGGGGATGGATAAGTGACTGCAGCTCTGTTATCTGAGTCAGATTGTAATTGTTTTATTTTTTTCTTTTCTAAACACTTGCCATAATTCAAGAGCTGTTAACTCCAGGTGCGCTGCTGCTGCTACTGCTGCTGTTCAATACATGTGCAATTCATTAACTGGTGGTAAGTATTTCTTAATTTATGATGGTCTTTGGTGGGTGAGTGGGAGGAGGTGGTTGAGGTCGGGTTGGTGGATATGGTTAAGTAATAAGTTTGTGGTTACTGCAGGACAGAGATGTCAGACTTTGACAGTAACTATCTTATATATGGCTCTGTCCATATTCAGGATTTCCGCTGCTGGGGTGTGTAGTATGTTACCTCTCTCCAAATCTGGCTGCTGGGTGCTGGCTGTGCTCATCAGACATAGTCTGTTCATGTCAAGTGTTACAGTTTAATGGCCATTCCCTGATGTAACTATAGCTTCCTGTAATGATGGTGGGGGGGCACCCAGTTGTTCTAACAATGCTAAAAATGTTTTCTTCTTTTTTTCTTACTGCCAGACAGGTAAAATTATTTGAAGTGGAATGGTGGCTTGGTTTTCTGGTGGACATTTGACGAAGCATCCCATCTCTGTGCAGCATTGGTGACTAAATAGAAGTCTTCCATCCTGGTGTGTGGACGCTGGATCGAAGTGCTGCATCTGTGAGGTGTGGAATGCTGCTGACAACTAAAAACATATGGTTCTTTTTGGTGGAAGACTGCTGGAGGAGGAGGAGGAGGAAGAGGAGGAGAAGTAATTTAGCTTGACTCAGAGGCAGCATTAATGTATACTGAGTAACATAGTACTGGCTGTGTACTGTCTGACTAAGTTGTCATTCTCATATATACAGTGGTGGCACACTCACTAGACCTCCATTCATGGTGTCATGGAGGAGGTATATATGGAAATGGGGGTAGGGGTGCTGGTGCTGGTTATGGGGGTGGGACACAACACCTTTAGCCTTCTTTCAGTGACATGTCATTCATGAAGCAGCCCTCACAGTCTTCAAGACTGGAGTCATCACCAGGTAGAAATTCAGTCAGCACTCCTGCTTCATCTACCTCCCTGCTAGTAGAGACCTTACCACTGTGGCCGTCTTCATTGTCATCATTGTCCCCGAGACACAGTTCTTGGGGCCCCACCATCAAAATAATTGTGTCATGTGGAATGTGAGCCTTATTCATTTTTATAAATGTTAGGCTGGAAACATTCTTCGGTGACAGATTTGTCCTATGGTCACGCACAATGGCCCCAGCAGAACTGAACACCCGTTCCACGCTGACACTGGATGGTGGGCAGCTGAGGTATTTAAAAGCAACAGATGCCAGTGCAGGCCACTCACTCACTTTGCTGCTCCAGTACACCAATGGCTCATCAGTGATGCCAAGATGCTTGCTATCTCCTATGTAGGCATCCACCATGTGTTGTGCTGCCCTGAGCCCTGCTGCCTCATCATGCTTCTCCTCCTCCTTCTCTTCAATTTCTTCAATGCTCACCTGGTACAGAGCATTCCAAATGGGATTACCTGCTGTGTTGTGCTGTGCTGCGACTTTGAGATTTTGTCCAGTTTGGTGGCCTCTGATGATTTACTGGTGGTGGTGGTGGTGGTGGTAGCAACACCTGGTATTTCTTTATGCACCTTTTGCAACTTTGCATTTTGCATCTGTGCCCCATATACCCATCTGACAAGGTAATTGGTCAATTTCTCTACTAGCACATGACCCCTTTCAATCATGGCAGGCAATCCACGTTTGTACTGTGGATCCAGCATTGTAGCAACATCAAACTCATTAGACTGCATAATGCCACAGATATGTGTATTGCTGTCCAGTATACAAAGCATGTGTCTCATTACATAAACAGAACTCTGATCATCACTTTCCTCCATCTGGTGATGGACATTTACCAGTGTCTGCCTCAGCACACATATCGGGGTATTGACTGACTTATGCAGGCAGTGTCCCCACTCACAGCCTGTGTTGCATGCTCAAATAGATGCAGGATGTGTATTATGCCATCCATTTGTCGCCACTGCTCCGTTGTTAGGGCGATGGACACTCCAGCACTGTCCCGGGTGGTGTGCAGCAGTAGGTAATCTGAAACCACCTCATACTGCTCATAAAGCCGGTCCAGCATGTACAGCGTGGAGTTCCACCTGGTAACAACATCAGGCTTCGTACAGTGCTGAGACAGATGGTTAGTGCACTGCAGCTCATGCAGATGGTCACGGGCCTTTGCAGAATGGGCAAAGTGAACACAGATGCATCTGGCGACAGACACAGTTTCTTTTATTTCATCGTGGTTCAGAAATTGCTGCACAACTAGATTAAGGCAGTGCACCAGGCATGGAACTCTGAAAAAAACACTGTCGCTAATGTACTTAACATTGGAGCCATTGTCACTGGCAATAAACCCTTCTGTGAGTGACTGTACATTGAACCACTCATCAATGTTATTTAGCAGCACATTCAGCATTATCTCAGCAGTATGAGACCCTGTAACACTTTGCATAGTTATGGTTGCATTCTGTCGAATACCAGGTGCATTGCTACCACCACAATTTTGCTTTACACAGATTTTGCCAGGGCCCAAATCAACAACCACCCCAGGTACCTGTGCCCAATGTGCTGTTATGCACAGATATGAGCTGCCCGCTGCCTGCCCACTTGTCCACATATCCATGCTAAGGTGGATATATTTTGAGGAAGAATGCTTCATAGCATGTAGGATGGACTGTGCAACTCTGCTGTAGAGTTCGGGCATGTCACGTTTGGAGAAATACGTTTGCAATGGCACTTGCCATTTGGGATGGGCACAGGCTATCAGACAGTGGAATCCTGCATTCCACACAAAGGAGAAGGGCAACAGGTAGATGGCAAGCATTTCAGCTGTGGCTGCATTCAGCTCACGTGCAGCAGCATGATTGGGGGGGCACTTTTGAGTGCCGCTCAAACACACTCCTCAATGTGGGCTGCATCCTGGCAGCGGGTCAACAAAAATGCTTTACTTGTGCCACCAATGTTGTTCTTGCTGGGGTACCAGGTGACTCTTGGGGCCTAGGATGTGCAGCATGCATGAAACTGGTTATTTTGCTGGATTTGGGGCCTGATGGTGTACTTTTATGACTTGGGGAGTGGCAGCTCCACTGTTACTATGTCCACTGCTCGGGACAGAAAATTATTCCTCACACTCTTCCTCCTCCACTGACCCACTCAGCCCTCCCTCCTCCTGCTCTATTGCACTGCTGTCACTAACATTAAGCTTGACAAGGGAAGTCCTGCCAACAGCAATGGTATCTTTCTGGTGTTGGTGCCAGCGCACTGGGTGCTTGTGTTTCAAGTGGGCATGCTGCCCACCGGTGCCTAGGTGGCTGCCCTTTTTTCCATGACTTACACGTGCTTGACACAGCTGACAGATCGCAAGGGTGTCATCAGCTGCATCAAGCATGAAAAAATCCCAAACTAGGGAGTTTGCAACTCTAGATTTGACATCAATCAATCAAAATCTTTATTTATCCAGGCGAACATCATTGAGCAGAGCTCATTTGCAAGATGACATGATGGGACTTAGACTTGGACACCGTAGCCAAAGGTGTGGAAGTTTTTGCTTTTTGTGCCAATTGCATGATATCTGCCATGCTACATTTGGGAAGTGGGGTGACTGAACTGCTTGTTGTAGGCTAGCTGATATCCTCACCCTCAGTCTTGTCATCTAAATGGGCTACATCATCATCACCCTTCATCTTTTTCACTTCTGGATCCCACAGGGGATCCAACACCTCATCATCATCTGTACCAAAACATATTATATCCTTCTCCTCATCCCTATCACTGCCTACTGCCAGACAAACCTTTCTCTTCTCTGGCATCTCCTCATTGGGGGGGCTGACTTTCCTTATCTCCTTCTCCTGGAGAAACACACTAAAGCTAGACACTATCACCCTCACCACCATCAGCTCCTACTTGAGTAGGAACAACAGTCACAATGACAACATTTTAGACCTCCTCCTAGACCTCTGTGCCTTCACTGGTGTGAGTGTCTCCCTTATTCCCAGTATCATCCCCAACAAACATACTAGCTACAGATTGGGCGGTAAAAAATGAGTCACAGACTTAAAGCCACTTCTAACTTTGATTTTGCTGCTACTGTCTGCCACAGCAGCAGCAGCAGGGGCCACAGAGGGCACGGATTCTCAGATAGGTTTGCTTTTTCCATCAGACTTCTTTGAGCCACCTCCTCCCACCCTAGCACTTTCATCTGAACATCTCTTGGCAGGCTTATTCATTTTTATGTTGCTTGCACGCATGTGCAAGAAACATAGTGCCATCATCTGAGTTTTCGGAGGTGTGGCACCCCCTCCTCCAATTGAGTCAGTGAGTTTGCAGGCGTGGCCGCAGTTCTCCAATGACTGCTGCAGCTGTCTATAACAGCAGGAAAATGCAGTGGCATACAGTTGAAAGGGAGAGCTCCACTTCAGTGAGCAGAGCTCTCCCCCCCCACACACACAAGCACACATATTGTGTGCTGATGCGCTCCCTCCCCCCACACACTGTATAGGCCAGCGGGGTGCCTCAACCTTGGCTCCACGACTCACGCCCCCCAAATAAAAAACCTTTCCAGGTGCCACTCTGGGAGCCCACCCCAGCATGGCAAATCCTGTTATAGCCGATGGGGGTGCTCAATCCCCCATCAGCTCCAGCCCCCCCAAACAGCCTTTCCTGCCATGCTGGGAGCCCACCCCAGTGTGGCAAATGTCCCGTGTCGTCTGAATTTAAAAAAAAATCTGCAACCAAAAAAGCGTTCCCTCGCCGTCTCCTGCTCCCCACCGCACCCACCCACTGCACCCTGCCTCCCCACACCCCCACCCCATGCTTACCTCTGGAGCTCAAGCGCGATGATCATCGGTGGACCGGAACACGTCTGCACTCTTCAAAGCCGACCGCGAACTGAGGAAATGCCGGTAAGCTGTATAATGGAATAAATAGGGTTTTTCAACTTTTGCATATCTCAGGCATTTTGAGAATTTTGCCCAAATTTTCAACATGGGGTTTTTGGGACCCCTCCTCATGAATTCTTGCACTGTCATGGCGTTAATCGGGCCCAAAGGTTGATTTTGTGGTCACTGCACAAAATCACTTTTGGGTCTGATTAATGAAAGGACAGTGCCAGTGGTCATAAGGTGGGCTCTCAAAAAGCCTATGTTGAAAATTTGGTGAAAAAATTCCTAAAAATGACTGTTTTACGAGTGTGCATTGCACAGTTCCTACACATGCTCATAAGTTTGCGAATTTTCAATATTTTCACTCCAGATTTTCAACATTGCCATTTTACACACCTCCTTATGAGCAGTACAGCTGTCATTTTTCACATCCTGCCCAAAATGTGTTTCCACCCATATAGCGCACAATGGCATGATCGGTGTCTGAAATCAATGTATGGGACACATTAAGAAAATCACAGTGACACTGTTCATGAGCAGAGGTCTTAAAATGGCTATGCTGAAAATTTGGTGAAAAATTCTAAAGTGACTATTTTATTTAGCATATGCTATGCAGTTCCTACGCACGCACGTAAGTTCATGAATTTTCAATATTTGCACTCCAATGACTTCCAAATACCTAAACAGCACATACAAGCAAGCAACACTTGGCATTGACAAATGCTTGTTTATATAGTAGCCGGCTAAGTCAGGTACTAAACAACAGTGGTGTAACAGTGAGGAAAGGGTTAATATGGTAAGCAAATTCAATCGAAAAACAGGAATGCTGCAATGCAGAGGCTAGTTCACAATTTTAATTTCTGTGAGCAATTCAACAATGCAGTGTACCTGGATATGGACAAGTCAAATGGTCAGGTCACTGTACACGAATACTTTCAATAAAGAAAATAAATCACAAAAGTGATTCAGCAAAGAGAAACGGGAACAGAACTACTCAGTCAGAAGAATGTAGTAACTGTTCAGATAAAGTGACCCACAAAACAGTCAATATGTAAGAAAAATATAACAAATAAGTAGCACACACACTACAAATCTTCAGACTTAAAAGAAATTACAGAAACTCACTCACAACTTGTGAGAAATATGTCAAATCTTAGGAATTAGCCTGCTCTACTTTAATTTCACACACACAAACACACACACACACACACCACGGTCAACCCTCCCCCACTCACTCCCTCACAGATACAGAGAAAACTGAAACACTGACTAAGTTTAACTAACTATTCTCCAAAGATACAAAAACAAAAACATTTTCACTAGCAGCACTAGGAACTAAACTTGCAATTTTGTGAGCAATTAACTCTCAAAAATCACAAAAAAAGAGGTTTTTGAAGGGTTCATTGACTGTGATGCACCCCACTGAACTGCTGTCCAGTTCAACAGACAATATACTGTGCAGGAAACACTCTGCATGTGAGATTTCAGCTATCTACCCACAATGCACTGCAAGTTTGCCAGTGTAATTGTAAAACATTGGCAAAAGTGAGGCAAAATGATGAAATTTCTCCTCCCGGGACCAAAATTGGCGTAATTTGGGGGGTAATTTCATGCTTTCCAAAGCTGAACTGGGGGCAAAATTACATTATGCCTAGACGAAATATTTAGCGTAATGCGGAAATTACGTGAAATATTATGCTAGGCGTAATTTCTCAATTTTGCACATCTCTACTCATGTTGCAGTATCATCTCTTCAGTTGAATTCTGCTCTTGGGAAGTTGTCCTTGAAATGTTGTTGCTTTAGCTGCTTCTCCAAATCATAAAGTATGCACCTACTCTGTATTTGTTTACTCTCTTCTGACACTGCACCAATATTCCAAAGACACCCCATTAGTTTGAGGCTTAGCAACTGTTAAACACAACCACTGAGGCCCGATATTCAAAAGGTTGCCCAGGCGCAAATCTGAGTTTGCCTGTGCACACTGGGTTTTGCATGGATGTGCAATATTGAAATACCCGGTTAGCAGAGGCAAACAAGGTTTGCACCTGGGGATCATTCAGAGGAGGAGTGCAGTGTAAATGAAGGGGCAGGGACCTGAATATTGGTGCAGTCCAGTATTCAGAGTATGTCAAGTCAAGTCATGTCAATGTTTACTAGAAAAATAACTCCATTGAGCAGACTCATTCACAAGGAGATCCTGAGACTATGAATCAGAAAATTATAAATATATTAGGCAAAGAAGAGTATATACAATCATGGCACATAACACATAAAATCCTGATACATAATAACAGAGTACAGGGAAACATTTTATATACATACACTATATATAGATATTTACAAAGCACACCTTGATTTAGCAAGCTGCCTGAGAATGAACCCAGATTAATCAAGGCATGTACTAATTACAGCTGCATGTGTCTTTCAGTTTAATTTTGGCTAAATCTTTAAAGAATTTGACAGAAACGAGGATGGTAAGTTTAAGTACAGACTGCAGGAGGTTCCAAACTGAATGGGGGGTGGAGGAGATAGCACGTTTCCCAAAGGATGTACGAGACCTAGGATGAGGTCCAATTTCCTGAGGGAGTATGTACAGTGAGAAGTATGAACAAGGGAGGATATGCAGCTTTTTAAGAAGGATTTTAAGTGTCCATATATCAGAGTGGATCAAGCGTCTGGTAGAGAGTGACGTCAAGCCACCAAAGACATAAAGGTCACAGTTATGGGTTCGATAGGGTGCATTAGTTATGAACCGTAGGGCTTGATGAAAGAGGACATCCAATTTTTGAAGATTGGAAGCCAAGGTAGCATTGTACACAATGTCGTCATAATCAAGTAATGGCAGGAAGGTGGCCAATACAAGTCTAGTCCTAATCTTGGTGGGGAATAAAGACTTGTTTCTGAAGAAAAAGCCTAACTTGGCTTTGGGTTTGCATGTGAGGTTGTTGGTGTGGGTGCTGAAAGAAAGCTTACCATCTAGCCAGACTCCCAGGTATTTGAATTGTGGTACAATTTCAAGGGGTTTACCCCGGGGGGGGGGGACACAACAGAGACATTAGTCAGAATTGATGGAGAGTTGACGGAGTTGTTAAGGATAAAGAACATGGTTCAGAGTATTCAGAGTATGTGCACCTTGCAAGGCCATTTTGCTCAGTCCCCTTGCATAGCATACATACCACCGATCAAAACCTCAACTTACTCCTGCGCAACACTAACAGTTGCAAGAGGAAGTGCGGCTGCCCCCTCCAACCCCCAACACCATAATACCTGGTGTCTAGTGGTGCCCCACTGATCACCAGCCTGATGTTGCAAACAAAGCTGTCCCTGGTGCTAGTGGTCTCCCCACTCGCCGATTGCCATCCCGAAGTTGAAAATGAAAGTTTCCTTGGCATCCAGTGGTCCCTCCCCCAAACCAACTGCCATCCTGAAGTGAAGTAAGAAAGTTTCCCTGGTGTTCAGTGGTCCCTTCCCCTGTCGATTGCCATCCCAAAGTGAAAAAAGAAAATGTCTCTGGTGTCCAGTGGTCCCTTCCCCCCAACGATTGCCAGCCCGAACTGAAAAAAAGAAAGTTTCTCTAGTGTCCAGTGGTCCCTCCCCCACCAGTCACCTACAAACAAATTATTTTATAGTACACGATCATTGAGAACTCAGTCAGTGGCTGGCCATGGTGGTGAGTGGAGGGCTGTGCCGAGCACCAGCACAGGGGAGGGATGGGGGAGTGGGGTAGTAAGCCAGTACCTGCCAGGGTGGGAGGGGGAGGACAACTAGACCACCAGCGACAGATCTATTTGGTATATGGGCAGGTTGGGATAGAGAGGGGGTCCACAATACCACTAAGGACAGATCTATTTATCCTATGGGAAGGTTAGAGTTAGGGAGGAGGGACCGCTAGACCACCAGGGAAGGTTGCATATTATAAAACTGGCAGATTGAGGATAGGGAGGGGGGGTCCACTATACCACCAGGGAGTTTTTACCACATATGTAGGGGATCAGGGATAGGGAGGGGGACTGCTAGCCACCAGGGAGCTTGTAGGAAACAGACAAGGGATTGGGGATGGGGGGACCACTGGACACCAGGGAAAGTCTCACATATAACATCGGCACTTTGAATTTTACTACTATGAACTGAACTGTAATTTCACTGCAAATGTGAGTAAATAAATTCATTTTTCTATCATTCTAGTGGACAGTGAGTGCTGTGCTTTCTATTTGCATCCTATTTAGGGAGCCATGTCTGCACAGCACTAAGTGGCTTTGTACTTGACCGCAATGGCTCTATAATCAGGCAAATAAAACTGCTGAAAAGGGGAAGCACTGTATTGCAGTACCTTAATGTGGTACACATTTCTGTGGTAAAATGGAAAATTAGTGTGGCTACTAATACAAATCTATCATCTGACTAACCAAAGGGTTGCTCTGAATAGCCTTTGCATGGGATGGGCTGCAGTACCCCAGAAGGGATGCAGACTATAACCGAGATGCACTCCACAGTTAAAGAAGATGGTATGGCAGAGACTGAACAGAAAAAGAAGAGGACAATTAGCGGTATCCCCATAAGGAGCATAGTGTGGCAGGGATCAAGCAGTTCTACTGAGATGGTACAGGAATTATATAGGTTGTACCTCAGTGATCACACAAGGGGAGGAGCAACCAGATCCTAAAACTGTTTACAAGGGTTGGCTCGCAGTGAGACATTACATTCCTGATACCCCTAGACCCAGGAGTCACTCTCTGGCTATAGCCCACTCCTCTTTCCAAAGTAATGATAAAAGCAGCATAAAGGGTGCTGGGGGATAGTCACAGAGAAGATTTGGGTCATGTCCATTGGGGCTATTGCCTTTGGAAGATACTGAGTGCAAGCTGGAAAGAAAAGGCAGCTGCAGACGTGGCAGAGTAGAAAGAGAATGTGAGAAAACGAGGGGGAATGCGGAAGAAGGAATCAGAGATATCGGGGAATAGGGAGCATCAAGAGGGCACAAGCATAGAGAAAGTCATTAAATGTGGGGACAATCTCAGTGGGGTCAGAGAGAGAGGAATTCTCACACTTTAACAAGTCTGAGAGTTTTAAATGATTCTGAAAATTCAGGCTTTAATGACCAGCAGTCATTTGCTAATAAAGTTCCTTATGGTTTTGTTGATGGATAGATATTCTAAGATTGTGATTTGAATGTTCTTTTATTTTCAGTTTGAAAATTTAATAAACTATTAATAGAAACAAAAAGAATCTTATGGTTAGTTTACAACCATTGTAATGCTATTAGGGTTCCTAATGAACACTGGCAAAAGGTATGACCAGCTATAGAACAGTCTTTTAGTTTTGGCCTTGTGCATGTGTTCACTTACAAAATATCAAGGTAGTGATGTATGCAATCAAATAAGCACTTTTAATTTGAGAATAACAACTGAAACAACTAGTAATACAATGGTGAATATGAATGCATGTAATATTTATTTGTATGCAACCCATTTTACTGTCTTCAGGGCAATAAAGTCACCTCACCGCAAGACCCATTCCAAAAGGAAACTGGCAGTTTGACTTATTAACCTCTCTCACTTTAGATATGACAGTTGGCATACAGTATGTGAGAATCAGTCACTTCACCCTTTAAGTATTAGAGCTGTAAGTTATTTGTCAGAATCAGAAAAAGAAATCCAATGCTCTAATTTATTCATTTTTCTGCACCTCTCCCCTTAAACAGAACCCTCCAGTCGTACTGGGGCACTGGTCATTTCAGTAGGCAGTCAGGTTCAGGTGTACAGTATCATGCAGGCACACAAAAAAGACTCAGAAGGCTGAGGCATGGAGCACAAGGAAACAAGCAAAGTCACTAGATGCAGTACACTTGGCTGCACTACCTCAACAGAGTATCCCAGACCTCAGAGTAGTTAAACACTTTAAGTAAATGTCTTGAAAAAGCATCACGGTGACGTGATGTTGATGCCTGCATGAGTGTGGAGTGCTACTCCGGTTGATCTTCTATTCTTGAAATAAAGTGTTTAACGGCTCCAAGGTCTGAGAGAGTCCTCTGGACGGATAGTACAGCCAAATATTTTGCTTCCAATAACTGAACCATGCAACCCTGAAGACCTTGATCGCTGCTTTGTTTCTTTGGGCCTTGAGAAGGTCACTGTGCTGTCCTCTCTGTAGGTGGCAAGCTTGACTGACTCTGTCATGATGCAGGATCATCTCCTCATTTGAACTCTGCTCTTGGGAAGTAGTCCTTGAAAACTTGTTGTTTTAGCTGCTTCTCCAAATCATAAAGTATGCACCCACTCTCTGTTCTTTTACTCTCTTCTGACTCTGCACACATATTCCAAAGACACCCCATTAGTTTGAGGCTTAGCAACTGTTAAACACAACCTCTGGGGCCCAATATTCAAAAGGTTGCCCAAGCTCAAATTCAAGTTTGTCTATGCAAACTGGGTTTTACTTGGATATGCAATATTGAAAAGCCTGGTTAGCATAGGCAAACAGGGTTTGCACCAGGGCGATACTCAGAAGGGGGCACAATGTAAATGAAGGGGTGGGGACCTGAATATTGACACAGTCCAATATTCAAGTATGTGTACCATGCAAGGTCATTTTGCTCGGTCCTCTTGCACTGCATACATATCACCAGTCAAAACCTCAACTTACTCCCGTGCAAACCTAACAGTTGCAAGAGGAAGTGTGGCGGCCCCCTCCAACCCCCAACACAGTAGTACCTGGCATCTAGTAGTGCCCCACTGATCACCAGTCTGATGTTGCAAACAAAGCTGTCCCTGGTGCTAGTGGTCTCCCCCCTCACTGATCACCATCCCAAAGTTGAAAATGAAAGTTTCCCCTGGCATACAGTGGTCCCTCCCCCACCGACTGCCATCCTGCAGTGAAATAAGAAAGTTTCCCTGGTGTCCAGTGGTCCCTTCCCCCACCAGTCACCTACAAACAAATTATTTTATAGTACACGATAATTGAGAACTCAGTCGGTGGCTAACCATGGTGGTGAATGTAGGGTTGTGCTGGTCACCAGCACAGGGGAAGGATGAGGGAGCGGGTTGTGAGCCAGTACCTGCCAGGGTGGGGGGTCAACTAGACCACCAGCGACAGATCTATTTAGTATATGGGCAGGTTGGGATGGGGAAGGGGTCCACTATGCCACTAGGGACAGATCTAGTTATCATATGGCAGGTTAGGGTTAGGGAGGGGGGATGCTAGCCACCAGGGAGCTTGTAGGAAACAGACAAGGGATTGGGGATGGGGAAACCACTGGACACCAAGGAATGTCTCATATATAACATCGGCACTTTGGATTTTACTACTATGAATTGAACTGCAATTTCACTGCAATTCCAGTCCAGTCAGTCAGTTGCTCCCCCCGTGGCTAGAAGTGGCCCAAAGCATCGGAGCTCCCTCCCGGAGCTGAAACTTTCAGTGGAGGTGCTACAAGAAGTAATTTAAACAACCTCCATCAGCACCTTGTGAGGGGGGTTAGCCCGTCAACACGCTCCACACGTCGACTGCCCTGCCCACCCCAGCCACCCACCCCCCTTTGTTTATAGTCCCTGCCTGATGACATCACTTCCTGCTGTTGAAATACTAAGTCCCCACTTTCCCCTTTGCAGGTTATACCTGCCAGCCACTAGAGGGACCCTTTGTTACTGCCTCTAGCTCCTCTATTTTCAGAAAGCTCCACCCTGTTTTACTTGGACCCCGCTAATCTAGCTGTCCTCTTCCCTTCTCTCCCAGCCCTCTGCCCTCTCCACCTCCACTCCTGATCCTATACTAGCCTATTCCTGGACCCCCTCCCTTCCACCCCAAGCCCATGCTGGTTGACCACCTATCTTGGATTCCTCCAACTACCTATCCCTCCTTCTATCTTCCTTGACTACAGAGGCTCTGCCCGCTCCCCCTCCCACACCTGATGCTGTACTAAATCCGGTCTGGACCTCCTGCCATCACTGCTGAGCCTTTCCTCGAGTGGCCACTAGGAGTCGCTATTAAACACCCCTTATTTGGTCCCAAACATACCCTGTGTCCTGGCCCCAGAACATGGATCACGGCTCTTTCCTAGGTCCTGTGACCAACTGCCCTGAGTTGATCTTGAACCTGGTACCCTAGTCACCAGAGTCCGTGTCACTACCACTATTCCAAAGTGGCATCCACACTTGCTGAGTGACACAAATACAACTTCAACCAACCACCCAGCTTCTACCACAAGCAATATGTTAGCCCTCTTCTTACAATGTCTCCCTTTCATCCTCACCCTGGCACCATTGTCTCACCAACCTAATACCCCCACAGGCACAATGTCACCAGATCCTGCTATTTTGCTGGAGCTAGCCTGGCCACACCCTACTCTCATCGTCTGCCCCAGTCATCAACACCTTCCCCCCAGTCCTCTCCCTACCACTACTTCCTCAGGCGCCCACCAGAGACTTATCCTCCTCACGTTCACAGCCTGGAAAACCCTGCCCACCCCTTGTGCCCTAAAGCACCCCCCCTCGCCACGGCATACTTATCGAAAGCTCACCCTCTACCGTCCCCTGGCCAGGGCTGTGGTTATACTACTACTTCTGACAGGCAATATTCATCCGAACCCTGGCCCAGCTCCCTCAAACCCTCCTACAGGGTCACCCGGGCTCTGCATTGCATCTATGAATATATGCAGCCTGATGAAAAAACTAGATTCCTCCAATGTTGGGTCACCTCGCATAGGCCAGATGTCATCGCGGTGGTGGAAACCTGGTTATCAAAATCCACTACAGACTCGTATGTCACTATTCCAGGGTACTCCCTCTACAGGGAAGATCGTGTAGGTAGAAGGGGGGGGGTTGTGCGATATACACCAGGGAATCCCTCACTGGACTGACACTCCCTGCCCCTGTTCTCACCCATAGGGTGCAGGCCCTAACCCTCAAACTGACTCCTGACCCCTCCAGGGGTCCCCTCTACCTCACTGCTGCCTACATTCCCCCAAAAAACCAAACCTTGGCACTGGCTTCACTAACTGATTATCTTTCAACCCTACCTCACACAGCTGACCAAGTCCTTGTGGGTGACTTGAATGTTAACTGGCTCAGCTCATCCATCAACACCACCCGTGACTCTTTCGCTGCCATAGACATGTCCCAACTAGTCTCCCAACCCACCAGAATTAACACAAAGAAAGGTACCAGCACACTGCTAGATGTGGTCATCACCAACCGCCCCCTACAAATCCATGATACCCAGGTCCTTCCGACTCAATTAGTGACCACTCTCTATCATTTTCCACTGGGCCACCCCACCCCCAAACCCACAGCTCATCCCACTCTACGTCGGCGCCTCAGACCAGGCGGACTAAAAGGCCTTATGCTACATCTCTCCCAAATTAACTGGTCTCCCATACACCATGCCCCTGATGTTGACTCCGCCCTTACCTTCTTTGCCCAAACCTTCAATAATGCCTGCGACGTCTTTGCTCCCATGACAGCAGTCCGCACCAAACTTCGTAATGCCCCCTGGATTACCCCGTCCCTGCTGCAACTACTCAAACACAGGGATAACCTGTGGCACCTGGCCACTGAAACAGGCTGTGCTGCAGTCAGACAGGCCTACAATGCTGCTAGAAACAAATGCACATGGGCCATCAGGAAAGCAAAAGCCAGTCACTATCAGGCTGCGCTTACCTCCTCCTGGGGGAGCAGCAGAACTTTTTGGGACAACATTAAACAACTGAATGGGAGTGTGCGCTCTCCTCCCCCCTCACAGATCACCATTGAAGGCTCTGTCTCCACCAACCCTGCCCACATAGCCAACTTCCTCAACACATCATTCACAGACCTTAGTTCAGTCCTCCCCAGAGACTTCTTTGACCCTCCTTCAACCCTACCCGCCCCTGACTTTCAATATCCTAGCTTCCACTTACGCAGGATGACTCCCCAGGAGGCTAGGCCACACCTGCTTCAAGCTCTAAAGAGCAATAATATTGGCAGCGACTCCCTGGACCCCAGTATCCTCCGCCGGGTCCTGGATCAGGTCCTTGCCCCCCTAACTACCCTGCTAAACAAGTCCTCTACCTGGGGCAATTCCCTTCAGCCTGGAAAACAGCCACTGTCACGCCCATACACAAAGGAGGTGACATGTCCTCAGCCGGGAACTACCAGCCTATCTCCATCCTTCCACCCCTCTCCAAAGCCCTTGAAAAACTGGTGGCTACCCAAATCACAGATTACCTGTCCAAATACAACATCCTCTGCCACGAACAACACGGATTCCGTGCAGGTCACAGTACCAGCACTGCCCTCATTGAGTTCTCAAATTTTCTTCATTCCTCCTTAGACTCAGTCTCACTAGCAGGGGCAGTGTTTATTGACTTCTCAAAGGCTTTTGACACTGTCTCCAACCCCCTCCTGTTGGATGCCCTCAACTGCACCAGCTTTGCCACCGGCCCGGTCTCCTGGTGCTCCAGCTACTTGTCTGACTGCTCTCAGCATGTTAAAATTAATGGAACCCTCTCCAATACATGTCCCATCTGATCCGGTGTCCCCCAGGGTTCCATCCTAGGTCCACTTCTCTTCTCACTATAGCTCAATACCATGCCCAGAGCCTGCACAGGTAAAATCCTGCTGTACGCAGATGATGCCATCATCTTTGCCACCCACCAAAACCCCATCTCCCTTCAAGACACCTTGCAACTAGCCTTCAATGATGCTGAAGCCTGGTTCAAAGAGCACAGACTTGTAGTCAATCTAAAAAAAAACAAATCCATGCTCTTTGCCCATCCCCAAAACAAACTCAGTAATTTCCCATTCCGTATCCTCCCTGGCTCTAAGCATCCTCTCGAGCAAGTCCGTCTGTACAAGTACCTTGGGGTCTCCTTTTACGCTGCCCTCACTTTCCACGACCACATTGATACTCTAGCCTCAGCTACAAATACACGGCTAGGTATCCTTTATTGCTACAAGCACTGCCTCCCCCCGATGCCTCCGACTAGCAGTCAGCTCCTCAATCATGTCCCTTGTGGACTATGGCCTGCCTGTCTATGGTGCCGCGGACACGACCGCCCTCAATAAAATCCGACACACCTTGAATAAGGCCTGTAGATTAATTATGGGAGCCACCAGATTAACCCATACCTGCCAGCTTTATGACTTGGCTAAGCTGCTTAACCTGGACGAACAGCTCAGATACCAAACCTGCCTCATAACTAAAAAAACACTCCTTGGACTATCCCCTCCCGGCCTGACTGCCTCTTTCCACCTAGCTCAACCCTTAGTCCAAACTCGTAGCTCCTCCAAGGCCACCCTAATTGTCCCTAGAACCAGGACTACACATGGTCAACGGTCCTTCTGTTGCAGAGCCCCCTTCAGGTACAATACTCTCCCCAGCTCCATCACCGCTACTCGTACAATCTCCAGCTTCAAAACCGCACTTCGAAGTCAGCTATTTAACAAGCGTAGCTGTGCTTGTCCCCAGCCGTAGTTGTTCCGACTCATTGTACCCAACAAAACTCTCTGAGTAGCTTCACAACTACAACTGACAAAACTCCCAGAGTGGCTCGCCTCCCTAACCTATCACCTAGCCTGTCCCATAGCCAGCTGTCTTTACTAACCTAAGCGGTACCTGCTCAAGACCAATTGACTGCTTAAACCAATGTATGCTTACCTCTCAATCTTATCCGAATAACTGTAATAACCTGTCAATACCTAACCTGTAATACTGTTATTGTAAACTAAGTAATTACTGCATATATCTGCCTAAACTGTTGCCCGCTATGATGTAAAAAATGCTGTTATCTACAATGATGTAACTAAATGTTGTACTGTGTTTTGTCCTCTTTGTGACGAGGTACCTTTGGAAACGAGCCTCTGGCTGAAAGGTTGTAAACTGATGTATAAATAAATAAATAAAAAGTGTGAGTAAACAAATCCCTTTTTTTATCATTTCTGGGGGACAGTGCTGTGCTTTCTGCTTGCATCCTATTTAGGGAGCCATGTCAGCCCAGCGCTAAGTGGCTTTGCACTTGCCCACCATGGCCCTATATTCAGGCGACTAAAACTGCTGAAAAAGGGGGATGCACTGTATTGCAGTACCTTAATGTGGTAAACATTTCTGTGGTAAAATTGGAAGACTGGGGTGGCTACCAATACAAATCTATCATCTGACTAACCAAAGGGTGGCTCTGAGCAGCCTTTACTCGGGGTGAGCTACAGCACCCCTGAAGGGATAGAGACTGTAAATGAGATGCACTCTGCAGACAAAGAAGGCGGTATGGTGGAGACTGAGCAGAATAAAAACAGGACAGTTAGTGGTATCCCCATAAGGAGCACAGTGTGGCAGGGACCAAGCAGTTCTACTGGGATGGTACAGGACTTATATAGGTTGTACCCCAGTGGTCACGCATGGGGAGGAGCAATCAGATCCTAATCTGGTTACAAGGGTTGGCTCCCAGTGAGACATTACATTCCTGATATTCCTAGACCCAGGAGTCACTCCATGGCTATAGCCCACTCCCTTGTCCAAGGTAATGGTAAAAGCAGCATAATGGGTGCTGGGGGTGGTCACAGAGAAGATTAGGGTCATGTCCATTGGGGCTGTTGCCTTTGGAAGATACCTAGTGCCAGCTGGAAAGAAAGGGCAGCTGCAGACGTGGCAGAGGAGAAAGAGAATGTGAAGAAAGATGGGGAATGCAGAAGAAGGAATCAGAGATACCAGGGAGTAAGGAGCATCAGGAGGGCACAAGCATAGAGAAAGTCATTAAATGTGGTGACAATCTCAGTGGGGTCAGAGACAGAGGAATTCTCAAGCTTTAACAAGTCTGAGAGTTTGAAATGATTCAGAAAATTCAGGCTTTAATGATCAGCAGTCATTTTCTAATAAAGTTCCTTATGGTTAGTTTAAAACCATTGTGATGCCTTTAAGGTTCCTAAAGAACACTGGCAAAAGGTATGACCAGCTATAGAATGGTCTTTTAGTTTTGGTCTTGTGCATGTGTTCACTTGCAAAATATCAAGCTAGTGATGTATGCAATCAATTAACACTTTTAACATGAGAATAACAACTCAAACAACCAGTAATACAGTTTTGAATATGAATGCATGTAATATTTAAGCAGCAATGCATGACAGGGTGTGGTATATCATGGGATATCGTCACTCCTCGGGCGAGTTGTGAGGCACGATGCCTCAGGCCGAGTGCCTCATGCCCAGGGAAGTGACAATATCCCATGATACATCACACCCTGGAGTGCATTATTGCTATTATGAACTGGCTTTTTAAGAAACAAAAAAAAACTTTAAAACCCTTTTGAAAATGCCTTTTTTTTATGTCAGAGGAGTATGTTTTCAGAAAATAGTTCCTGGAGGGCTCTGGATAGCAGGTGTCGCTGTTAAGTGCAAGTGCATTTGTGAACTGTGTGTCACTTTCCGAGCACTACTCTTGGATATTCTCCTTACGTCTGACCCAGTCCCACTGTCTGCTGTTGGACTGGGTCAAGAATAGATCTGTGTGGAATTTTTGTTTTTGTCAAAATCTTATCTGTTGCCATGTGCGATCACAATGTAAAGATTGCAGGCGGACAATTCCAGTTTTACGATGGCAATCGGTCTGGATAATGGGTAAGCAGCCTGCAGTGGTTGTTTAGACAGTTTCTTTGCTGTAACCAAGGTATTTTCAGGGGTGGGAGAGACTGTTGATAAATGTGAGTCCATTTTTTTTTTTAAACAATGGGCTTCCTCAGGCTTCAGGTGCTGACTCACCTGGTGCTGTGCTGCCACTGCCTGCTACTGCCAAAACAGCCGGGAGTTCACTACTTGGTTACAGGTTTTTTTGTAACTGCCATTTGGTGCAAAGAAGCATGTTGTGGTGGGAAGATCTGCTTTCTAAGCTTTGCAGTTTCGGGGGCACTATGAAGTTACTTTGCTTTGCTTTTTCTTGTTTGTTTTTCACTTGCTCCAGACCACGGGATGTGGGGAACATTGCAGTCAGAGGATTTCATTTTCAGTGAGGAGGCTGGTGGCCAGAGGCTTCTTTAAGCCGTGAGTATGTAGCCTGATACACCACAGCTTCAAAAATCTCTCGGCCAATCAGATTCATCCATTGTCAGCAGCCAGTTCATAATTATCTTTTTGCAACCCTTTTAACTGTCTTCAGGCAATAAAGTCACCCCACCGCAAACCCATTCTAAAAGGAAACTGGCAGTTTGACTAATTAACCTCTCTCACTTCAGATATGACAGTTGGCATACTGTAAATGAGAATCAGTCACATCCCCCTTTAAGTATTAGAGCTGTGAGTTATTTGTCAGACTCAGAAAAAGAAATTCAATGCTCTAATTTAATAATTTTGTGTACTTTCCCCTTAAATAGAGCCCTTCAATCTTACTGGGGCACTGGTCATCTGTAAGCAGTCAAGTAAAACCATACTATAATGACTGGGGAATGTTTTCTCCCATAGGAAACCCGGGTTATAATTTGCCATTTTAACCCACGGGTTATAACGGCGGACAAGCGCCGGGTTTCCAACATTCCACGCATGCGCCTGCCTAAGCTCTCTCCTCTCCACTTATGGCAGTGCCCCTCCAGACACTCTGACACTGTCAACTGGACACCGCCAGTATCATTTGGCAGTAAGTTAATAAAATAGAAAGAAAATTGCCTGTCATCTGCTGACTTTGCTTGCGCGGCTAACCTAAAAAGAAAAAGAAAAAAAAAAGGTTTTGACATCCACTCGGCCACAGACAGACCACGTACTGCACTTCATCCACACCGGAACCATGGCTGTTTTATACTATATAATTGCTGTGGTGAGAAAATGCTCCACAGCAATTATATAAAATAAAACATGGGGTGAGGTGTTTAATTTGAGATTTTACACGCACCCCTCGGTGTTGGATGCTTAAAAATACCCCTCAGGCTTTACTCTTGCAGTTTATGTAGCATCCAACACCTTGGGGTGTGTGTAAAATCTCATTAAACACGCCAAACCATGCATTATTCTATATGCATCATGCAGGCACATAAAAAAGGCTCAGAACACCGAGAGATGTAGCACAAGAAACAAGCAAAGTCACAGACGCAATACACTTGGCTGCACTATCTGGACAGAGGAGTCTCCCAGACCTAGGAGTAGTTAAACACTTTAAGTAAATGTCTTGAAAACGCATCAGGGTGACATGATATAGATGCCTATCTGAGTGTGGGGTGCTACTCCCGTTGATCTTCTGTACTTGAAATAAAGTGTTTAATGGCTACAATGTCCGAGAGACTCCTCTGTCCGGATAGTACAGCCAGTCATTTTGCTTCCAATAACTGAACCATGCAACCCTGAAGGCCTTGCTCTCTGCTTTGTTTCTTTGGGCCTTGAGGTATTCACTGTGCTGTCATCTCTGTAGATAGCAAGCTTCACTGACTCTCTCATGATGCAGGATCATCTCTTCAGTTGAACTCTGCTCTTGGGAAGTGGTTCTGGAAAAGTTATTGCTTTAGCAGCTTCTCCAAATCATAAAGTATGCACCCACTCTCTTCTTTTACTCTCTTCTGCCACTGCACCAATATTCCAGAGACACCCCAATAATTTGAGGCTTAGCAATTGTTCAACAGAACCCCTGAGGCCCAATATTCAAAAAGTCGCCCAGGTACAAATCTGAGTCCGCCTGTGCATCCTGGGTTTTGCGTGGATGCTCAATATTGAAAAGCCCAGTTAGCATGGGCAAACAGGGTTTGCACATGGGCAATATTCGGGGGGGGGTGCAATGTAAATGAAGGGGTGGGGATCTGAATATTGGTGCAGTCCAATAGTCAGAGTGTGTGTGCCATGCAAGGCTATTTTGCTCGGTCCCTTGCACAGCACACATTCCACTGATCAAAACCTCAACTTACTCCCACGCAACCATAGCAGTTGCTGGAGGAAGTGCGGCGGCCCCCTCCTACCCCTAACACAGCAGTATCTGGTGTCTAGTGGTGCCCCCCTGATCGCTGGCCCAATGTTGCAAACCAAGCTGTCCCTGGTGCTAGCACCCCCCACTGATCTCTGTCCCAAAGTTTAAAAAGAAAGTTTCACTGGCATCCAGTGGTCCTTCCCCCCATCAACTGCCATCCTGAAGTAAAATAAGAAAGTTTCCCTGGTGTCCAGTGCTGCCTGCCTCCACCAATTGCCATCCCAAAGTGAAAAAAAAATGTTTCACTGTGTCCAGTGATTGCCAGCCCAAAGTGAAAAAAAGAAAGTTTCCTTGGTGTACAGTGGTCCCTCTCCCCACCAGTCACTGTCCCGAAGTTGAAAAATAAAGTTTCCCTAGTGTCCAGTGATCCCTCCCCTGCTGATCATCTACAAACAGCTGATTGTATAGTGCATGCTCATTGAGAACTCAGTCAGTGGCTGGCCGTGGTGGTGAGTGGAGGCTGTGCCAGTCACTAGCTCATGGTAGGGATGGGGAAACAGGGTGGTGAGCCAGTACCTGCTAGGGTGGGGGGGGTCTACTAGACCACCAGTGACAGAGCTACAGTATTTAGTATTTAGGCAGGTTGGGATTGGGAGGGGGGACCACTCGGGAAGGTTGTATATTATAAAACCAGCAGATCGAGGATGGGGAGGTGGTCCACTATACCACCAGGGAGTTTTTACCACATATTTAGGGGATCGGGGCTAGGGAGGAGGGACTGCTAGCCACCAGGGAGTTTGTAGGAAACAGACAAGGGATCAGGGACAGGGGATTACCACTGGACACCAGGGAATGTCTCATATATAACATTAGGCTGGCGATCGGTGTGGGGGGGTGGACCACTACACACCAGGGAAGTTTTGTGTTTATCATTGGGCCAGCAATCGGCGGAGGGAGGGACAACTAGAACCAGGGAAACTTTCTTTCCTTCGGGATGGTGGTCGGTGGGGAGACGGACCACTGAACACTAGGGAAACTTTCTTTTTTCACTTATGGACAGCAATGAGTGAGAGATGGGAACACTGGACACTAGGTAAACTTTCTTTTTCAAATTTGAGATGGCGATCGGTGAAGGAAGGTACCTCTGGACACCAGGGCAACTTTCTTATTTTATGTTGGTACAGCAGTCAGTGAAGGGAGGCACCACTGGACACCAGGGAATCTTTCTTTTTTCACTTCAGAATGGTGACCAGTGGTGAGGGGGACCACTAGCAGCAGGGATAGCTCTCTGAGACTGGCATGTTGGGGGAAGGGCCACACTAAATTGTCATACTACCAATGCAAATGAGCCCATAATGGGCATGCAAATGGTCCCTTAGCACCTTGCTTGCCCAATGAGCTCATTTGCATGAGTCCATTTGAATATGGGACATTTAGCATGGGTGCATGCCATTGTGGTGCCCTATTTAGGGATGGCTGCAGCACTAAAGGCAGCTCCAAGACAGATGTGCCCATGCTACAGTGTGTCAAGGGAGCAAGCAGAACGCACAGCACTGTCCACCAGAATGACAGAAAGATAGATTTATTTACTCATATTTGCAGTGAAATTGCAGTTCAGTTCACAGTTGTAAAATCCAAAGTGCCAAACAACTGAAACAAACAAGCACCACTCACACGGGGAGGGACGGCTCAGGGGCAAAGTGAGGAAGTATTTTCTTTTCAGAGAGGGTGGTGGACGCATGGAACAGTCTTCCTGAGGAGACTGTGGGATCCAAAACTGTGGGAGAATTCAAGAATGCATGAGACAGACATAAGGCAATTTTTGTGGGGGGTAGGAAGAAATAGGCTGTTGGTTAAATAGGATCTGCAGCTTATCCTCTAGATATGGAAATGGGCAGACTAGGTGGGCCAGGTGGTCCTTATCTGGCGTCAAAGTCTATGTTTCTATGTTTCACCATGGCCTGACTGGATTTGCACATGCGTTTCACCTGTGAGGCACTTTGAATTTTACTGCTATGAATTGAACTGCAATTTCACTGCAAATGTGAGTAACTAAATCCATTTTTCTATCATTCTGGTGGACAGTGTCTGCTTTCTGCTTGCACCCTATTTAAGGAGCCATGTCTGCCCAGCACTATGTGGCTTTGCACTTGGCCACCATGGCCCTATATTCAGTCAGATAGAGCGGGTGCACTATTCCACTGGATATAGCCTTTTTGAACCCCTGGGCAACTGCAAGGCGTGGTTCTAATGTTTCTGCTCTGTGCCTTTTTGAATAGTGGGCTCCTGGTCTTTTCCAGCATCCTATTTCAGCAATGCAACTGGTCTTTGTCCTCTGGGGCTCACAAATGTATACACCAATGTATACAGTAACTCTGCACGTCTTCTCAATTCATTGAATTCTACCTTTCTTCAGTTGCTGCTGTACACCTTACACTGAGCAACTGGTCTTCTTTCTGCTACAGTCAACTCTGAGTAGCTCGGCAGTTAGCACTCTTACTTTCATACCAGTCTCTCCCAGCAGTTAACATAGGGCCCACAGATCAACCCCACTATCCAGAACTGCAGGTTTTAGTTACATTGTGAGGTAGCTGAAAAATGATTCTGTAAGAAGCTACTCCTGTAATGAAGCAGCTAAATGAGGTGCAGTAGTGCATAGGGCATTTCAACCTCCTGAGTATAGACTGGCATCTCAAGAGGGCTAATGGCAGGGTTGAGATAAAGTTCCTGTCCACATTCAATGGTTGCTTCCTAAAACAGTATGTCAAGCAGGGCACTAAGCTTATGACCACAGTAATCTTGCTCTCAGCAGCAGGGATGGGCACATCTCAAAAGAGAATGTCAAGGAGCTGGTGGGTGGCAATGACCACAACTATATGACTTCCACCACAATAAAAGAGGGAAGACTAGCCATACCTCAACCACCAGGACTGGAAACTTCAGAAAGGCAGACTTTGCCAAGATGAATGACCTAATGTCAAAGGGTGTGCAGCAGCTGCATGAGGCTGGTCATTTGAAACACATGTGAAAACTTGTTGAGAGGACACTCAAAGCAGTCACAGAGGCCTGCATCCCAGTAACCAGAAAAAGGGAAATGACAAAACATGCACCCCGTGGCTAGACAGGGATCTTAGGCAACAGAACATGAACAAAAAGAAAATCTCATATTGTAGGGCTCCACCATGCTGCGGCAACATGGAATTTGTCGACCATCAGCACAGCGACGGCACAACACCGCCAATTAGTGTTGTGCCGTCGCTGGGGGAACTTGTGTTTTCTGTGAGTGCTTTACACCCCCACACTCTCCATGCTCTGCCCCCAGCAGCCCCACACTTAAATTAACCAACTCTGAGTCGGGGAGGGGGTGAACACCCCAGAGGCAACAGTGTCTGGATCCCAGTGGACCATCATAGCGAACTGCTGAAAATGTCACTGTGATGGTCTTCACTGTATTCCTGTCACTGTTGTGACATGATACCAAATTGTAGTGAGAAAGAAATAATGTGGTTTACTAGGAACTGAAACCAGGCACCCAGAATACCATCCCTGGTCTCTAACCACTGAGCTACAGACCCACATGGTTGGACCTGGAATTCCCCCGATACACTTCCTTTCTCTGGTGTTCCATATCCTGCATCTAGGAATAATCAATAGATGCTTGTTGGTGCAGTGTTAAGCAATTTAAATCATAAATTTTAGTGAGAAAGAAATAATGTGACCAACTGGGAACTGAACCCAGGTTCTCCAGGAACCCCAGATCCCACCATGTTAGCCTGTAGCTCAGTGGTTATAACACTAGGATGGTATTTGGGGCCTGGGTTCAATTCCAAGTAGGCCACATTATTTCTTTCTCACTACAGTTTGTGATTTAAATTGCTTAGCAGTGACTAATACTGCACCAAAAAATATCTAATAATCATAAATAAAGTCTTTAACTGCTTGACCAAGACAGGTTGCTTTCAGCCCAGAAAGAAGTACATAAAAGAACAAAGGCACTACAAGAAAACCAAGAAAGGACTGGAAGTCAGGATAGCATTAAGAACTGCAAAGTTCCCTAAATCCTTCTTCCACTACATAAATGAAAGGAGAAAGGTAAAGGAGGGGATTGGGCTTCTGGAAACAGATAAATGGGGGAAGATCCAGTGTGAGAGAGACTGGGGAAGTGGCTCAGATGCTGAATACATACTTCACTTTTTGCATTTACCACGGGCCACTGGGGTAAAGGTGCTCACTGGGAGGAACCAAAGCATCAGGTGTAGTCACGATGCATATTGTAGACATCACAGCCATCCTGGTACAGTTGACTGCCTGGTTAATATTAAGTCAGGTAAGCTGAAATGGATGATAACACTCCCCAGGATCATAGCAAAGGGAATGACTGGCAGGGCCACTTGCATATAGAAGCATAGAATTTGTTGACACAAAGAGGCCCTGCAGTCTATAGAGTTTGGCAGCCATACCTATCTAATGTTGATTTTGTAGGGGCTCTAGAGGCCCATCCTTCCCCATTCTTCCCTCCCCTTTTGACACTGTTTTTCCCAGCCGCACACAAAATGCCTGCCCCACCCATCACAGAATTTCAGCACTAAAGTCACACAGATTACCTCCTTTGGCAGCCTGTTCCACCCTTTCTGGGAAGAAATGTTTTCTGAAGTACCTTTTAATTCTTCCCCTGTCAACTTTGAGTTCCCCCCAGTGCTCATGTTCTCACTCAGAGGAAACAACTCTCCACTGCCTACTCTGGTAATCCCATGGAGGTATTTGTACATCCCTATGATGTCCTCCAGCTCTCTTCTTGCCCTAGCATGCACAGTACATGTTGAGATTTGATAACATCTCCATGTAAGTCTTATCCTGCTGGCCTTGGATCATTCTGGTTTCCCTACTCTGCACCATTTTCACCTGGTCCCTGTCTTTCTTCAAGTTGGGGTCTGCAATTGCAATACACACAGCTCCAGGTGAGGTAGAACCAGGGACATGTATAGCAGCAGAATCACTTCACTCCTCTCTGGCTACTAATCCCCCTTCCTATACATCCCAGAATCCTAGTCACCCTCTGCTCTGCCCTGCTGTACTGAGCTGTTGTCTTCTAATTGTCCTGTATCACTACCCCAAGATTTCCTGCCTATTCTTTATTCAGTCCTTCTGTTTCTTCTTGCCCCTATGTGCATTACCTGCACTTTGTGGTATTAAATCTCAACTGCCAGACCCTTGCCACTTTTTCAGCCTTTCTAAATCCTCCTTCATACTTCTTACCCCCTACTCATTGTCCACTCTTCCACAGCTCTTTGTATGTTCTGCAAAGAGACAGATTTGCCCAATGATCCATACTTAAATATCACAAATAAAAATGTTAGAAAGGTCCGGACCCAAGACAGATCCATGCAACACCCCACTGGTCACACCCACTACCAACACTTCTGAGTGTTCCCCAGTTAAAACTGCCCTCTGTTCTCTGTCACTTTGACAATTTGACAACCACCTTGTGATTTTGTTCCCCAACCCGAGGCCCACAGCCTCCTAACCAGCTGTCCATGTGGGACAGTGTCAAAGGCTTCACTGAAATCAAGGTACAGTATGTTGAATCTATGACAGTCGGTCGGCAATTTCATGGTAGACCAACATTGCAGTTACTTCTTTATGTCAACTGCATTTGCAGTTGGCACACAGGGAGTCATTTAGGATTGTGTTTTCTTCAGGGGCTCTGCTCTCCGCGCCCCCACTACTTAATTAATCAACTCCCAGTCAGAGTTGCTTCGGGGAGGGGGTGCAATACCCCCAGAAAGTAGTGCTGGACTCCCGCACTGACAATACAGTGACTTGGCGATGTTGTTGCTGTAGAGTCGGGAGCTGTAAATTTGTCACCGTAGCGATGTTATGCCCATTATTTCCACTGTCAGCCCCTTGTTCACTACTTAGCAGTTAATCAGGTTCTTCAGACATGACATTCTCCTGTGATCCCATGCTGTTTAACATCCAGAAGTCTGTCCACCTCCAAGAAATCCACCAGCCTTTTCTTTATCAGGGTGAGGTTGGAGAATTTTCTGGCCTACCGGGAATATAGCATGATATGAGCCACACTGTAAATAGTGCACTACGAATTACAGTGACAGGGGTACAACAGATACAGGGAATTACCACAACCCTGGTCGCTGTATGAATTACTACAAAGCCATCAAGTTACTGTGTGCTAGGCGTCTGATCCAGCCACTCCTGAGGCGGAGCAGTTAAAGAACCAGCACACGGCATACTTGGGAGACCTGGGGCTGTAGTTCGATTCCCCATAGGTCTTCCCATGCTACAAATTTTGCTGTCATTTAAAAAACATAAAAAAAAAAGTTCCTCCGTCCAGACTTTCTCCACATCTTCTGAGTCCACCAACCCCCGGAGTTTGTTATTTTGTGTCCAGGGGGTATGGGAGTAAAGCCCCCCCCCAAAAAAAGAGTAGCCCATTTATTTCAACAGTGTGTGCTCTTTCTGTTGGCAAGTGTATTTCCTAACCTTATTGTAGCGCACACCATTTTGCTTGTGGTATTTGGTGCCACGCTATTTTGCTATGTGAGGTTATGACCCGTGCCATTTTCTGGAGGTGAAAGGATTTAAGAATGTCAGACAGCATGGCTTCAAGATGTCAGTGCTTCAGGACAGGGGAAGGTCCCCTACTTCTTTATGAGGCTCTGGTCCAGCTCCTTCTAAAGTACTGCATCAACACAACAAAGACTGTGACATAATCAAGAGGGTGTAACACAGGGCCATCAGTCATTTTTCAGGAGTCCGTTGAGGCAGATGTGATGCTACAGGGCCACAAAGTGGCAAATGTGTTCCCCATCTTAAAGAAGGAGGCAAGGTTTGACCCTATCAACTATGAGTTGGTCAGCCTGACTTCAATGTTGAGCAAGATTCTGGAAGGTATTATTAGGACAGAATAATGGAATGCTTGGTTGAGGCCAAAGTTCTTTCTCCTCTCATAAAGTATTGATGAAAAGCAAGTAATGTCAAAACAACCTGATCATCACATTCTAGGAGGTTGCCATAGTGGTGGACTAGGGGATGGCTATATACATGGTAGCTAGCACTAGTCCAAGTGGAGAGGAGTACTCAGTGATGTCCCTCAGGGAATAAAGCTGGACCACTGCTGATCAACATTTTTATCAAGAAACTGGAAACTGTGGTCTTTAGTTGGCTGCTTAAGTTTGTTGATAACACTAAGCTGGCTGACATGGTGGGCTTTCATGGGAGTAGAGAAAAATGACCTGGGGTCATAATAGATAAGGGGGTAAAGCACAACAAGTGGTAGGAAGCTGCTGTCAAGAGGGCCAGAGGAATGCTGGGGTGCATCAAAAGGGGGATGATCAGCAGGGCAGATGAAGTTAGCCTGCCTCTTTAGAGGCTCTGGGCAGGCTCTACCTGGATAACTGCATCCAGTCCTGGGCTCCCCTATACAACAAAACAGGGAGGCAATCAAGGGGATGCAAGTTTTTTTATTTATTTATTTAGTTTTTGTTGACCGGGTAAGTGCACTATACAAATCCTGCCTATTTTCAGGCACGACCCGGGCCGGGGGATACAGATGAATGCCAACTGACCTTGAATCAGATTAAGCTGTTGCAAGATATGACCAGGGGTATGGAAGGCAAAAGATGTAAGGAGAAGCTTGTGGTCTGTAATATGTTCACACTGGGGTAAAGGAGGCAGCAAGGCACATGATATGCAGAAGAACACAAAGGCAGCTGTGTGTTATGGATTTTTTTGCACACCTGTATGCGTTGACCCATAAACCTCAATGACAAAACACTGAGGGACGTTAAAAAATATCCATAGACACAGTCATTTATGTTTTATTTTTTTATAGTTACTGGTGAAAGGAGACAGTTCTGACTCTCTAAACTTTATTTTAGTAAAAACACATAATGCAGGCTACAGAGCTGAGTTAAGTTTATTTTTAACTGTACTTGTACTATGCTAAAGACCTTCATATGAAAATAACGAAATCTTTAGAAAGTAAACATTTGACTACTGCTTTCACTTGCTTTTTGTCTCATTGTTGGTACTCACAACAACTCTGAAACATGATGTATATTTTAAGACATTAGAGTCAATGGGCCCTATGCACAATGTCAAAGTGTCAAGTAAACCGGGTGCGTTGGCATCACTACACCTGTATGCTGGGAAGCGGGGCCCATGCGGCATGCACCATCGGGGCATGCAACAAGATCTATGCCCGATCCCCTGGCTGCTTGGAGAGCAATGCTCCTGTGTGGGCCATGGACAAGGCAGCACTATGCACCAGTCTCCAAGGAGCATAGTGCTGCCCACAGAGGTGTGGAGGAGGAGGCAGGGTATGGCAGCTAGGACCCTACTATAACCAAATGCATGCCCCCATGAACTGCATCCGCTGGTTGTGTCGGGACCAGATCATCGACCCTTTGTGCTGACACTGCATTCTGGACTGATGGGAAGAGCTAGGGTGGATGACTGAATGGGTCCGCGACTCCACCCTGGCCTGCCATGCAGAGTACTGCGCATTGGGGTGGTGGAGCTATGGACAGGTGGTGGCCAATGGTGAATGCTGACTGGATGTACCTGTCCACAGGTGTGGAGCTGCTCGAGCAGGATATTTGACTCCGGTGCATAATTCCCACCCCCGATAGTGCATAGGGGCCTAGGTTTCGATGTCATTTGGTATGGACAGCCGAACTGCTGTTGCTGTCTGTCTTGAGAGTGAGTTTTCCCACTCATAGACTGAAAGCTGCAATGTGGAGCTGAAGTGTGACTTGATAGAAAATGCTGTAATAACTGAGTATAACGTCATGCCCGGTTATTATGGCATTTGATCAGAGCTCATTATCAGGGCCCATAGTGTCTAACTATTGACCCATTTCATTGTTGCCCCCCCCAATGATTCTTGAGTAAATCATTTTTGATCAAGTTGTGATTTGTGTGGACCAATGTAAGATATTAGCTAATGCCCAACACAGACTTAAATCTATTCATAACACAGAAACAGCCTTGGTGAGTTTCACAAGCTGCATGCACTGTGTTGGTCACAGTGTGTTACTAGACTCAATGCTAAAACGTAATTTTTCATCTGATGTCACAAAGTGGCTTTCCAACTACCTAACAGATAAGTCTCATAAAACCTGTGTAACAGGAGCTGTGTCAGATTCTCAAATGATTTAATGTGGGGTGCCCCAGGGCTCAATTTTGGGCCCTTCTGTTTTCTTTATTTTTGAATTTTGCACCGCAATGATGTGAGAAATCTTAAATAATTTTATATGCAGGTGATGTGGTCATTTTTAGTACAGAGCCAGTTTTGAAGGATGTATTGGGTGTCTTACAGAATGACTTTGACTCCTTTCAAAGCCGAATACTGTCAAGAAGAATTATACTGAATACTAAAGAAACTAAGATGATGGTTTTTACCAGTCCTGGAAAAGACAGAGTAATTGAATAATCAGCAGTAGATCTTAAGGGAGAACCTATAGAAGTTGTTAAAAGTTATAAATATCTTGGGACAGTGTTGGATAATATGGATAGTAATCCCAATTTTGAACGTCGTGTCCAATATGTTACTGGGCTAATCCATCAGAGTTTGCGACTACTCTTCAGGATTAATAGTTTTTTTTGTACCAGAGTCTCGCAGACAGCTAGCCCATAGCTTACTGCCTAGTGTACTAGACTACCAAATAATAGTCTATACTGCAACTAATGATAGAGTTATGTCTTAACTAAGGGTAACTTAAAACAATGTTTGCCAGTCACGTGATGCTCACCAAGGAGTAAGCTGCTCTTCAAAGGAGCTCTGCTGAGATCTGTAATTTTTACCTACCTAATCATCGAACCTATATCTCCTTCAATCTCTACAAGATCAAAAAGTAATTTACCGCATGTGGCAATGGCAGAATGGAAGAAAAGCCTCTTTAATCCTAAGCAACTGCTTTTCTTCAGTCGGAGGACTCTGAGGGGAAACGCAACAAAGAGCTAGGCCTGGATGCCAAATGACCCCACAAGAGCAGCTCCACATCCAATATTCAATCTCCCATTTCCCAGTTGATCACTCAGGAGTAGATGTATGCCAAGCTGCAAACAATAAAGACCGCACTGTTCTTATTAATCTCAGAATACCCCTGATATGCTTTGCAAGTACCCATACAGTTTACACTTACCACCAGGGTCTGTTTCTCAATTTCGAACCTGAGGATCCCCTGAAAAACAAGGTTAGACAGAACAAATGGCAACAGTACAATGCATCGAGCACAAACTGGAATCACAGTCTGGTTGAATTGCAGAAAAAGAGTAGATCTGATTTATTCAGGGGGGTTTGAACAAGGAAGGGGGGAAATCAGGTTAATTAGTTTAATTGCCCTATCAATCACATAGCTGTCCATGTAGTCAGAGTCCCTAATACAGTCACACTCTCTGGGTACCCAGGTGAAGGAAAAGGTGAGCTAGCCAGGACCGTTGCCCGGGGTAGGCGGGCGTTGCAGCTGGTTGGGGCCCTGTGATGGAAAAAACAGTTTGCACAACACATTATTTGTAATCCGGAGCCGGATGGCTCAGTTTGTGAAGGAAAAGAAACAACAGAGCAATCAGATGACACACTTAAAGTAAACTGTAGTTGCAGGGAGCTACCCTGGGGGTTACTCATGGTACCCAGGACTAGACACAGGATGGATGAAAATTGAGACAGCAGGTGAACTTTCTGGAGTGCCAGGAGAAGCAGGGCCCACATGATTCGCTGAGGCATTGTTCCTGTTCAAGAGTGAAGCAGGGGGCTGATCCCCAAGCAGGTCTCTCATCGATGGCTCTTCTCTGTGCAGTAGGGTAGTATGGCAGGGTCCTCGTGGCAAGTCCCAGCCGCATGGAGCAAACTGCAGATTCAGTCCATTTAAGCAGGCTACAGTTTTCAACAAGCAGAACACAGTTCGCACAGTAGGGAAACACAGCACGACCCACTGTCATCAAACAACACATTTATATGCGAGGAAATCTTATTATACCAGACAAAACACTCCTCAGTCACGATCGCTCAATTTGTCCTTAGGCCGGGAGTTCAGAAGTAGCTGGAGTTCCTACCAGACCATTCGCATACAGCAAAATCTTCAGTCCTTTGCAGATTGAGCTTGGCTACACTTCAGTGACTTAATTCGATCTCACCACCTCAGATTTAGTCCTCAGGAACATCTCTCTTCCCCTTCAGGGCAATGGGCAGACTTGCAGACCTCAACTCAGGCCTTTCCCACAGTTCTCCTGTTCAAAACTACACAGATCACTGCTCGACCTCTCACGAGCTGCTCCTCTCTCCACTTCCAACTCAGAACTGGCTAGCCAGCAGACAGCTTGGAGGATTTCCCTCAGATCCAAAAGGTTTGGTTGGTCTGATCAGCTGTCAGTCACAGCAAGAGCTCCCCCTTCAGTTACAAAAAGGCACAAACAGTCCAAAACTACAAATTCCAAGCTTGTAATCCCCTCAGCCCCTATAAGCAGGCTCCATTTTAGAGTCCCCAAGTACTGATTGGTCCAATTCAGCAGTTTGGGACCAAAATGGTGGAATTAGACAGAAACCCCTCGGTGCAAAGAAGGCAGGTTAGAACAAACAACAATATCTTTATCACTCTAAATGATTCTCAGCAATTAGTTACATCTTTCAACAGAGCTCCCTCTGCACAATTAGTTATGGCAGAAACAGACTGGTCCAATTCGGCAGTTCGGGACCAAAATGGTGGAATGAGACAGAAACCCCTCACTGCAAAGAAGGCAGGTTAGAACAAACAACAATATCTTTATCACTTTAAATGATACTTAGCAATTAGTTACATCTTTCAACAGAGTTCCCTCTGCACAATTAGTGATGACAGAAATGGAGTGATTTTCTGGCAGCCCGGATGGGACTCAAGCATGAAAATACTCACCCCCCCCCCTCCAGATCCATATTACTGCAGACTAGGCAGCTCTTAAAGCGACAATACATAGAGGCTACACAGGCACTCACTGGCAATACATTTAAGCTTCTAAATGCAGAACACCAGCCTGGCAGTGAGCATTTGGGCAAGCTCGAGGAAGACTTTTTGGGAACCCCCATTTGTTAAGGGTTACACCCTTCCCTGCCTGGAGAAAACTTGGCATCCGCATCAAGTCAGTACGATCACAATAATTGCAGTTGCAAATTATGCTATACATTTATACCATTAACAGGTTAGGCCTGGTACTTCTAAGGCATCAGTCAACACATTTAACCTTTACTATACACATTATCTGCATTTCACAGTATGATATTTATTCTAAATTACATTATGCATTTTTTCACACAGGTAATTCACACCTTACTGTACTGAATCAGGTAATAACTTCCTGTACACTGAAAATAACCTGGGGCTAGACGGGGCAGGGGCACCACACCTAGAGGGCAGGACAATCAACCAGGAATTGGTACTTAGACTCAGTTTAGGCAGTGAGCTCTGGGAAACATAAACCCCCTTATGGACCACATTGAGAGGCAAATCCACTGGCCTCCCGGGAGAATCATGACTGAAATGTACCACTGGCTTGACAGCTCAGTCAGTCCTTCTGGGGGGAACAACCACAGTCTCTGTATGTTCAGCAACAGCCTTGGGGCTTTCATCACTTGTGAGGAGAGGCTCTGCCTGGGTAGGAATGTTCAAACTTGGAGCACTGTCAGCCCCTGGCTCTGTATATTCTGTTTCTATAGCACTTGGCTCACTTGGGAGGCACTCTGGCACTGAAAGGGAATTGTCGTCACTCTCAAAGTATTCTTCAGGTTCTGGCTTATCACCAGGATGACTCATATCATCAGCCCCTTCCTCAGGCAAATCATACAATTCCAAAATACATACAGACTCAATATCTTCAGATGTGACACTTTGCACTTCACTTTCAGAGAGCATTGTCTCCAAGGACAAAGCTGGGGGGGTTTGACAGTCCAGAAGACCCAGCTTCATCCCCACAATTAACCATGGGGTTAACTTGAAACAACTGACTCAGTTCATAAGAGGGGTGACAGGCATAGTTGCACTCACTCTCATCAGAAGTGGACTGACAGTCACTATTATTTGGGGCTTGCCATGGAGAAAACCTTAAGTCTCTGACCACTGGGGTAGGTGGACTCTGTCTTTGCTTTGCAGCAGCATGAGTCACTGGTCCAGGGGGAACACTCTCGGGGGGTTCAGCTTCAATCATGACTTGCCGATAGGTAGTAAGTGGTTACGGTGCATGGTCTTGACAGCCTTGGAGTTGTTTTCAGGGCGTACTTTGTATATGGGTAAATCATCCAACTTGCCTACTACTATATGGGGAAGATGATGCCATGGATCAGCAATTTTATGTTTACCATGCAGTCCCAAATTTTGCAACAACACACGGTCTCCAGGCCAAAGCTCTTGAGCCTTTACTCTTTAATCATGTTTCTCTTTATTGGTTAAGTTTCTCTTGGCAGCCATTGTCTGGGCCAGTTGGTATGCATGGTTCAATTGAGCTTTCAGTTTTTGCACATATTGCAGATAATTTTCAGCTTGGACCCCATCTGGAGAGACCCCGAAACAAACATCAACTGGTAGTCGGGCCTCCCTCATGAACATGAGGTGGTAGGGAGAGAACACGGTAGCATAATTTTTTTGTGCAATTATAGGCATGTACCAAGGTGCTAATCTGTTGGCTCCATTTACACTTGTCTTTTGGGTGAAGGGTGCCTAGTATGTCTAGCAGGGTGTGATTAAAACATTCTGGTTGTGGGCCCCCCCTGCGGGTGGTAAGGGGTGGTCCTTGACTTTTGCACCCCCCCCAGATAGAGCATTTCTTTGATTAATCCACTCTCAAAGTCTCTTCCTTGATCAGAGTGAATTCGCTGGGGGGCTCCATAGCGGACGAAGAAATTTTCCACTAGTACCTTGGCCACGATGGATGCCTTTTGATCTCTGGTGGGGAAAGCTTGTGCATGCCTTGTGAAATGGTCCATAACCACTAGCACATTGCTAATATTTCACTGATCAGGCTCTAAACTCAAGAAGTCTATGCAGACAAGTTCCATTGGGGTGCCAGTAGTAATGTTGACAAGGGGGGCAGCCCTCTGAGGCAAGGCTTTCCTCTGCAGGCAGCGACTACAAGTCTTTACATGGTGCTCAACATCGGCCCCCATTTTGGGCCAGTAGAATCGAGATCATACTAAGTCAAGGGTTCGGTCGAAACCGAGGTGGCACATATGATTGCAGAGGGACCTCAGCACCAAACCTATGAAGGCTGTGGGCAGGACCAATTGTTGCTTGTCTAATTAGCCACCCCAATCTACTGTCTCTCTATCAATCAATCAATCAATCAATCAATCAAAATCTTTATTTAACCAGGCGGACATCGTTGAGCAGTGCTTATTTGCAAGATGGACCTGGGTGCAACATAGAGTACATAACAATACAAGGTAGTGCAATTGAGTACATATATATTTATATTGATAACAGGTCAACAAGAAGCAATGGAACATACAGGCCTGTGGCAATTCAAGTCCGAAGTGCAAAAAAGGAGCAGGTACATATATGCAACCTGAGTACAGTAATGGAGGAGAGGGAAAGATAAGGAGAGGAGGAGAAGGAAGAAGAGTGAGGAGTGAGAAGTAACAAGGGCAGCAGGAAGTCAGAGTGGAGAGGAGCAGGGGGAGGATGAGATAAATAGAGATGCAGGTGGAGAGAACAGGTAGGATAGAAGAAGGGTATAGACAAGGGGTAGTGGAGGGGACCATTAGGGAGGTGTACAACAGCTGATTGGGCAGCTTCAATCTGGCGCCTTCTTTAAACAGCAGAGCAGTTCGCAAGTCAGAGGAACGAAACTTTGACACATCTTTCCCTGCACGGGAGGCATCAAGGGCTGGCTGAATCATAGGATCTTGGGATTGAGCCCACTGAATGCTGTCATTGTCAAATTGAGGTAGTGCACTAACATCTAGAGCAGAGAAGTGACAGTACACAACTAGTTTGCATGTATCAGGAGGGCCCAAGCAATTTACTAAGCAGTCCACTGCGTCCACAGACATCTGTTCATCTTTATCAAATTTTAGCACAGGGCTTGAATGTCAGGTTCAGATAGCCTGATCCAGTCACTTTTGGAAGTTGGCCTTTGGGACAGGGTGTCAGCATAGATGTGATTCAGGCCTGATCTTTATTCAACAACATAATCATAGGTAGACAATGCAGAAAGCCACCGATGCCCTGTGGCATCTAACTTAGCAGAGGTCTGCACATAGGTCAATGGGTTATTGTCAGTCTTCACCAGTATCTTTGCCCCATTTAGGTATTCATGGAACTGATCAACTATGGCCCACTTTAATGCTAAAAACACCAACTTATGCACAGGGTAGGTTCGCACTGATGGGGTCAGACTCCTACTAGCGAAGGCTACTGGTCTGAAACCATCCTCATGGTCTTGATACAGCACAACTCCCAAACCCTGTAGACTAGCATCAGTGTGCAGCACATTGGGTTTGGTGGGATCGGTATAGACAAGGATGGGGGCATGGGTGAGCTGGAATATGATTTAGTGAAAGGCTGCTTCACAGTCAGGCATCCAGCAGGGCCCAAAAAGTTCACCTGGATGGAAATATACTCTTTCTGACCCCAGGGTGGCCCTTTCTTATATTTACGATTGGTGGGAGGATAACCCAGGGTGAGAATCAAGAGTTGCCTGGATCACCTTCAAATAGTTATTTATGAACTGGCGGTAGTAGCCACAAAACCCCAGGAAGCATTGCCGTTTTTTAAGATTGTGGGGCTGGGGCCATGTGGTCAGGGCCTCAACTTTACTGGGGTCAGTCTCTATCCCCTTTGTGGATACTATGTGCCCCACATACTTCACGGATGTCTGGAAAAACTGGCACTTGTTGATGGACAGCTTGAGGCCAAAATCTTCCAGTCGATCTAGTACTTTGAATAATCAACTTTCATGCTCCTCCAATGAACTTCCGAACACAATGGTGTTATCCAAGTACACCAGGCATTCTAGCAAATTCATATCTCCCACCGCATGTTCCATCAGTCACTGAAAGGTGGCCAGGCACCCAATATCCCCTGTGGCATCCTCAGAAACTCATAGAACCCCAATGGAGAGATGAAGGCTGTCTTCTCACGGTCTTCTGGGGCCACAGGAATCTGGTAGCACCCTCTACGAAGATCCAACACCGAGAACCATTTGCTCCCATTCAGATAGTCCAGAGCATCTTGTATACTGGGCATGGTGTATTGATCAGGGATGGTCCACCAGTTCAGGGTTTGATAATCCACGCACATTCTCACAGACCCATTCTTCTTATGCACAACCACAATGGGCGAAGCATAGGGCTCCTGGATTCTTGTATCACACCAGCTGAAAGCATTTCCTGCAGGTGCCTTCTGACATCATCTAGATCTGCTGGAGCTAACCGCTGAAACCTCTCATGAAATGGCCTTTCATCGTGCAGGCGTATGTGATGCTCCTCACCCTAGATACATTCCATTCCCATTCCTTCAATGAAACCACTTGGTCTCTCTGGGCAAATTTCTTGCTGATTCTAGTCTTCCATTCAGCAGGCAATGGGGAGTCACCAAAGTCAAACAAGTCAGGAGTCACTCTATCAGTCTCACCAGGGTGCTTGTTGCTGGGTAACACTGCAGTGTCGGCGCAGTGTACCGTAGCTAGAGTGCAGCCTCTGTTCACCGAAATCTCCCGATCTGACACATTGTGAATCTGGACCATCACTCATCATGCATAGGCATGTGCACGAGTGGGCAAGATGCTGGGCTTGACCAACAATACTTCTGGCAATTTTCCATTGCCTGACACATCCAGCATCAGTATTCTATTCTTGACATCTTTTCATAGGTGGACCTGCTCTTGTAGAGTACATTTGGTGTTAGGGGCCAGCACCATCGACTCAGGATCCTTCTTCTATACAACCCCTGCTGGTTCATCCTGGTCTATTTCCTCAGGATTCTGCTGCAATTCATAGGCCCTCTTGATCAGAGCAGGAATTCTCAGAGCCCTACCAGTCCAGTACCCCTGTTTCTCATAGCAGAGTTGTGCCAGTCTCCCAAACATATGAGCATTGGTCCCAATTAGCAGTGGAGCCCCATCATACAGTCCAGTAGGAGGACACACTAAAGCCAGGGTCTCGACTTGCTCTGCCACTCCAGCCACTGAGGTAGGAAAAGACAGCCAGATCCGAATACACCCAGAGTATGGATACGACTTCTCACTCAACCCCCAGACATGCAAACCTTCCATGGGTTGTAAGGGCACATCAGGCAGGTGCTTCCGATACCAGTCTTGAAACATGATAGTCACTTGATACCCACTGTCAAGCACAGCCCTGGTGGACACTCCATTAACCTTTACTGTTGTCTCAATGGAAGGACCCACCACCTTGGACCACTCAGGTGACACAGACTTAGGTGTCGATCTGGCGGTGGCCTTCGAAGGGTAACTTTTTTGAGCAGCCCCACTTGGTGCCCGGTTGTTATTTTGCCAAATTACAGCTAATAATCTGGTAGTGACCCTCCTCAAATTCTCTGGCGAGTGACAGAAGAAATGAGTGTGTCCATCCTCCCCGCAATGATAACAAAAAGTAGGTTCTCTAGGGTCTCTGGCAGTTCGCAGGCCGTCTCCCAGTTTTGGCACATCAGGGGCCCTTGGCAGCTCATCTTTGACTCATGACTTGTGTTCTTGATCCTCTGGACTTCCACCAGGTTTGGGGGCTTGTGAGGTTCGCACAGAAGTCCCCCACCAGGGCTCTCAACTCTCGTACTTCTTCCAATAGGTTATCCTCAGTCCGGGGTTTTGAAGAAACAACATGCACCCCCACACCACTTTTTGTCTCTGGGGGTGCCTGATACAGGTCAGGTTCTCTGGCTGCTTCTGTCAATTCTTTGATCAGCTCTCTCAGCTGCTGCACCTCATCTGTGTCACTTCTCTCCGGGGTCTGGCAGGTACCAACAACCCCAGCATAGGGCTCCCAGCCCTCTTCATCATTTTCTGTTTCACGAATCTCTTTCATAAGATGACAGTACTCAGGAGGATTAGCCTTCCTGTCTTGTAACTTAAGTTTCAACATCATCGCACTGGAGAATCTGGCTGACTTCAGAATTTGGTCCAATCTGACCTGGTTTAGTTTCTTAGCCATCACCCCTCCTTTTCTGTGGGCCCTCTGCAGAGCCCTCTCAATTCTAGTAACAAATGCAGACTTTTCATTTTTCCATTGCTTGGCAGACTTGAATTCCACAACAAATCATCCCCTGACTCAGTACTTCCAAACACTCCTTCCAACGCAGAGAGGTATTCAGCTGCAGTACCCTCTGGGCTAATGGCTCATAAGAAGAGGACGGCCTCCAGTGCAGGGCCCCTTAAGCTTTCCATAAGTCTCTTTCTCTTCTCCCCCTCAGAACACTGCCATTCCTGTACCAAGCGGATAGCATAGTCCATCTGTGTTTACAGGTCATCCTCCCCCATAAGCACTGGGACGGTGCCCGAAAAAAGCCTGAGTTTACTGTACGAGTCCAAATGTAGAGATGGAATTATTATGGGGGAGGGGACTATAGGGGAACTCTTATTGGAAGCAGGAGATGTGGCCTGGGACTGCAGTGGCATGTGCTCCTCAGACAGGTCTAGCACCTTTATTAGCTCTTGAGCGGTTTGTCCTTCAGACGCTAACAACTTGAGCAACTTCTCCTTAAACCCCTCTATACTGGAGGACCCACCCAGGGTAGCCAGATCACTATGCAGGTGGATGGCCCTCCACCCCTTCTGGGTCCCTTCTGGCAGGGTAACAGGAAGCACCTTATTGGGATCTATGGGAGAACTGCAGGACAGTAAAACTATCATAGTCTGTTCAAACAAGTCAGAATCCTTCCCCCTCACTTCAACTTTGCCCAAACCCTTGACATGTTTCACAGTTTCTATAATAGCAGCATTAGTGGTCCCTAAGGGGACATCCAATAACAGGAGGGTCTGTCAGGGATCTAACCAATCTGCCTCGGTCCACCCCATCATTCAGTGCACCAACAGCTTGTGGGGGGTGATTTTGAGCTTGGGCGTAGCAAGGGCCTCCATTTTCTCACCAAAACTGAACATATCAGGGTAATTCCCTTCTTTGGCCACTACAGGATGCTAATCCCAGTGGTGTCTCTAAGATGTAACCCCTAGGTGGCGCTATCCCAAGGGCTACTACCTCTGCCTGCTTGGCTACTAGCAAGTTAAGGGGCATGAGTTCTGGAACGAGGGCCTCCACCTAGAGGTCAGGGTTGATAGTGGTCAAACTAGCCTGGGCACAGCCCTCTGGGATATTGTAACCCCCCTCTGTTCCTGCTAGTGGCCCACACAATACACAATAATTACTTTCACAATACCCCTGATATGCTTTGCAAGCACCCACACAGTTTACACTTACCACCAGGGTCTGTTTCTCCAGTTCAACCCCCTGTAAAACAAGGTTAGACAGAACAAATGGCAACAGAAAAATGCTTCGAGCACAAACTGGAATCACAGTCTGGTTGAATAGCAGAAAAAGTGTAGATCTGATTTATTTATAGAGGGTTGAACAAGGAAGGGGGGGAAATCAGGTTAATTAGCTTAATTGCCCTATCAATCACACAGCTGTGCATGTAGTCAGAGTCCCTAACACAGTCAAACTCTCTGGGTACCCAGGTGAAGGAAAAGGTGGGCTAGCCAGGACCGTTGCCCGGGGTAGGCCGGAGTTGCAGCTGGTCGGGGCACTGTGATCAAAAAAACAGTTTGCACAACACACTATTTGTAATCCGGAGCCAGATGGCTCAGTTCATGAAGGAAAAGAAACAACAGAGCAATCAGATGACACATTTAAAGTAAACTGTAGTTGCAGGGAGCTACCCTGGTGGTTACTCACGATACCCAGGACTGGACACAGGATGGACGAAAATTGAGACAGCAGGTGAACTTTCTGGAGTGCCAGGAGAAGCAGGGCCCACATGATTTGCCAAGGTGTCATTCCTGTTCAAGCGATGGAGCAGGGGGCTGACCCCCGGGCAGGCCTCTCATTGATGGCTCTTCTCTGTGCAGTAGGGTAGTATGGCAGGGCCCTCATGGCAAGGCCCAGCTGCACGAAGCAAACTGCTGATTCAGTCTGTTTGAGCAGGCTACAGTTTTCAACAAGCAGAACACAGTTCGCACAGTGGGGAAACACAGGACGACCCACTATCATCAAACAGCACATTTTTATGCAAGGAAATCTTACGGTTCCAGGTAAAACACTCCCCAGTCATGATCACTCAGTCTCTGCTTAGACTGGGAGCTCAGAAGTAGCTGGAGTTCCTACTAGACTGATCGCATACAGCAAAGTCTTCAGTCCTTTGCAGGTTGAGCCTGGCTACACTTCGGTGGCTTAATTCGATCTCACCACCTCAGATATAGTCTGAAAGAACATCTCTCTTCCCCTTCAGGGCAATGGGCAGACTTGCAGGCCTCAACTCAGGCCTTTCCGACAGTTCTCCCACTTGAAACTATGCAGATCACTGCTCAACCTCTCATGAGCTGCTCCTCTCTCCACTTCCAACTCAGAACTGGCTAGCCAGCAGACAGCTCGGGGGATTTCCCTCAGATCCAAAAGGTTTGGTTGGTCCGATCAGATGTCAGTCACAGCTAGAGCTCCCCCTTTAGTTACAAAAAAGGCACTAATAGTCCAAAACTACAAATCCCAAGCTTGTAATCCACTCAGTCCCTATAAGCAGGCTCCATTTTAGAGTCCCCAAGTACTGATTGGTCCAATTCAGCAGTTCAGGACCAAAATGGTGGAAATAGACAGAACCCCTCGCTGCAAAGAAGGCAGGTTAGAACAAACAACAATATAGTGTATAGTGGAGTGTTGTTCTGTATATAATTCCATCTCTTTCAAAATGCTGTTCTATCACAGTTCCAAGGTCATGGAATGCTGTTCTACCCTACTGTGGTTGAACAGCATTCTAGAACCTCTAGAGACTGCATAAGTCAGTTTCATTTTGAAAGCAAAAGACCTCACAAAACACATTTTTCACACTATAAAAAATACAGGATGAGCAACTCTATGCAGAACGAGTGTGTTTTGCCACCTCGGGGTTCTGATTCCCATGGACCTCTCGAGCTTCGCTCTCGAGGTCAGAGGGAATCAGAATCCCTCTGTGGCAGAACACACTGGTTCTGCATAGTTGCCCATCCAGTATTCTCTATATCTTTATCACTCTAAATGATTCTTAGCAATTAGTGACATCTTTCAACAGAGCTCCCTCTGCACAATTAGCGATGGAAGAAACGGAGCAATTTTCTGGCAGCCTGGGTGGGACTCGAGCATGAAAATGCTCAGCCCCCCTCCAGATCCATATTACTGCAAACTAGGCAGCTCTTAAAGTGACAGTACATAGATGCTACACAGGCACTCACTAGCAATACATTTAAGCTGCTAAATGCAGAACACCAGCCTAGCAGAGAGCATTTAGGCAAGCTCAAGGAAGACTTTTCGGGAACCCCCATTTGTAAGGGGTTACACCAACTTACAGTTTTCTAGAGTTAACGTAAGGAGTGACATACAACTCAGCGAATAGAGCTGTGTATAGAAACAAACTAAATTTATATTGTTTGTTATGTTCTGATTAATGCTTGGACACAACTCCAAAAGAGAATTTACTCTCAATTTGCCTTCCAATAAATATTGATTTGATATTGATTTCATTTGTATGAGTAACTGCCCTAGAGAAGGCAAGGAACACATGCCACAGTCAGAAAAGACAAAACATATTAACTTGATAGTTACAGAAGACACATATCAAACAAAAGCCATAGGCAAAAAACAAACAGAAAATGAAGTTAGATGTTTTTATGGGTACATTGATGGATCTGTCCACTGTGTAGTGAAGGAATAGGCTAGACGGACCATTATAGGTCTATTCTTATTCCTAAAGTCCTTAGTAGCCTTAGTAAACAGAAAGGCCCAAAACAACTGAGGAAAGCAGTAACCATAGAGGATAGAAGGAAGCAGAGCTTTTGCTTGCAGTAAAGAAGAGAGTTTCTGAATAAGGGTGGAGGAAGCTAGTTTATATAGCCCAGGAAAGGTGTGTGGCTAGTTTCTCCTGCCCATCAAACCTCTGGCAAGACTTTTAAATATGCTATGGCCTGAATCAGAATATCCAGTTTATCTTCCGGTGTGAGGGGGCAGGACTAAGACTCATGAGTGATAGAGCCATAAGTGAGTTATTAGAATCCTGACCTGTCACAAGTGATGTTAAACTGAATATTTTGTGTCAGACTATTGCATAGGTGTCAGCATGGCTCAGTTGGTACTGTAGCACATCTGCCTCTGGGTCAGAGGGTTGTGGCTTCCCATCCCACACTGGGATTGAACTCATGCCTAAACGCTGGCACCCAAGTACAGTATTATGGGGGTGCTGTACTGCTGGAGTGTGTCATCCTTCAGATAAGACATTAAACCGAGATCCCTTCTACCCATCCTGGTGCTCTCCAGGTGGAAGTAAAAGAACCCAAGGCACTCTTCGCAAAAGAGTAGGGGAGTTTTTATTTTTCAAACTTCAAATTATACAAACAGAAAAATCAAGCAAAATAACAGAAGAAAAAATCAGGATACATAAACAAAAATAAGGACTAACAATATTCACTTCATATTGAAGTCTAGAAAAGGAAACACAATGAAAAGGGGAAGGAAGTAATACAGTATTACATAGAGATGTTTATCTATATCAGGCCAAAATAGCATTGCATCAAAAAAACAAAAATCATTGAGTTTGGTACAATGACACATAGAAACACATCACAGTTAATTCGTACAATAGAGTCCTGTACATTTTCATAATCACTTTTTCCCCAAGGAAATGTGTGTTGTCTAAATGTAAGACTGATTTAGATTCATATCCTATTCCCATTCCAGTAAAATTCATGTTGCACATTGCTTTAAACACAATCAGGGGTGTTAGTACCTGGTAAGTCTTAATAAAAATATACTACTGTAGTGATTATTGTATCTTAGCTAAAATCTTATGTTATGTTTTGAAATAAAAAGGGGGGAGGAAAAATCGTTATTTGAGAAAAAAGGGAAGGTGGCTTTTTTTTTCCATCATATTTGGGGAAAGAGTGCCCAGTATTGGAAACTGGTATCTGGAGCAATTTTAAGAGATTCTTTCTCTTTATAGTTTTTAAAATCTTCTTTAATTATATTGAATAACTGGTCTTGTGTAATGTGGTGTTGTTGTAGGGAGAACCTACATCCACTTTGCCATATCCAATATTTGAGGAATGCAAACAGAATGTGTGCACTACTTGTGTTCAAGGTTTCCCGGTGATTTGGCTCAGTTCCTAGTACAAAGATGTCATAGTTCAAGTATTGGAAGGGTAAACATATCCAGGTGTTTTTTAATATTTTCCACAATTCTACAATGTAGAGGCATTCAAAAAAGAAGGTGTGAAATGGGTTCTAGTGTGTTGCCACAACCTAGTCTGAGACAGTACCATTCGGTCAATTCCTTATGTTTTAAATTGTTCTTCACATTGAGTTTTCCCTGAGCACTTCACCATACTATGTCCCATGTTTTTATTGGGAGTCTTTTGCCTGAAAGCATTTGGCATATCTGTTGCTTTTCTTGTCTATCCATCTTTTCTCACCTAACCATCCTCATAGTAAAGGATGTACAGAGGTGCTCTTGTAGTAACCTTTTAACCTAGAAATAAACTGATCAGGGGATGCCATATTCAGTAAGGCGGAGCCATACAAATTCATGGGAAATGTTATCGAATGCCTGTGATTTGTCTAGACTTAGAATATATGTTTGTATATCTAATTCTTGATTGTGGCCTATTATTTCTCTAAGTAGGATCAGATGGTCAGAAATTTTGAGTAGAGGAATTGTGCAGGTCTGTGATGGATGGATAATGTATGTCATCGTGTTTACTAATCTATTGTTTAAAATTTTGGCCAGGATTTTTAAGTCTACATTTAACAATGTAATGGTCTCCAGTTATTTAGTTGTTTCTAATCTTGTTTTTTATAAAGAAAAAATAAAATTCCCATATTCATTTCTTTAGGAATTTCTGATAGTTGTAGTAATTCATTGTATACTTGGACCATTTCTTCAGAACTGTGTGTCCATAGCTATTTGTAAAATTCAGATGGTCGGCGGCCTGTCTGCACAGCGGTAGCACTACTGCTCATAACGCTGGTGACCCAGGTTCGGGAATGAGGCCGGGGAGCTGGAGGGCGATCCGGGGGGAGAAGGCTGAGCATCTGTGGACTGCTTGCCTTCTCCAGGGAGGGAGGGGGGACAGGGTTCGGTGCTTGACTGACCCCAGGCAGAGGCCTGGGGTACTGCAAGAGCCGGGCCAATCAGGAGGGTTGGGTGTGCCAGACGTCGGCAGAGCTCCACCTTGATGTCAAGGCGCATGGCACACCCAGAAAAACAGGGAAAAAAACTCAGTCGCTCCGGGTAGATGGAGCGCCAGCACAGACCTCAACATTCCCCTGCCTGTCCCATGCAGCAGCCCCGATGAAGTGACGTTAGTTTGGGGTGTTTGGGCCCCACCTCGTCCCCGCCTGGGGAAATCCAAGGCTATATGGGGACCATGCTGGGCCCCAGGCATGGAAGGAACCGAGGCAGATGCCAGGTGCTCCCGAAGAAGCGGAGCGTAGGGGGAAGGGGAAGGCGGAAAATAGCAAGTACAAAAAAAAAATAAAAAATTCAGATGGTCATCCATCAATACCAAGGGCAGTGTTAGTTTTAAGTGAATTCATCACATTTTCTAATTCTAATTTAGATATTGAGTTTAATAAAGTTAGTTTAGGGGTTTTCAAAATTTGAGGTAAGTCTAATGTTTTAAGCCATTCTTGGGTTTTGTTTGTAATGCAAAATTCTGTCCCAAATTTGGTTTGTATGTAATTGTCAATTTCTTTCATGATACTAGCTTTGGTATTAATTATTTCTCTGAAATGGTTCAAGTTGTGCAATATGTTTATTTTGTCTTCATATTTACAATTTTCTTATGGGTTGATTAAATACAACTTCCCTTGGGTTCTGAATTTTTGTTCTGCCTCTAGAGACTGAAACCTGTTATATTTTAAGAACATTAGTTCATCTTTAATTTTATTAATCTAATGTACAGCATTTTTTATAGTTTTTGTTCTTTCCTGCAGAAATTGCAGTTGACATTGCAAATCCCTATACCTTTTTTGTTTCTTATAGTGGTATGTCCTAGAAATATTTTTGAAGCAAAAAACAAACTCTTTTTTTGAATATAGCCACCAGGTTACTAGGTCGTCATATAGACAAAAACAAAAAAATTTCTGGTGGTAAGTAATTCCAATAAAACATCTTGCTATTTGTTATGTAAAAGAGAGAAATTAAGTCTCCACATCCCTTTTTCATATGCAACCTCAGAAACATTTGAGAGAAGAATGATAATCAGACAGTGATTTGATGTGGTGGTGACTTGAGATTTGGATTTTTGAACTATGACAGTGTTAGGTATGTAATAGATATACCACTCTGAGGTGTGCGGTCACGCTCTGATATACGCACGCCTTGGTGTGTGTGTGCATGCGAGGCCGCGGGCCGAGTGCATCAACCCACAAGGCGTGCATATATCAGAGCGACCGACCACACCTCAGAGTGGTATATCTATCTTATAAAATAGCTATAGATTTTTTTGGGGAAGTAGTCCTTCTGTGTAGTTGGTAATTAAATGTTATGTTTGTAGAGGTGACACTTTTGGTGTTAAAACTGTATTTTAAATGAATTTAAGTTTTAGTAGTCCTTTGTGGTGTCAAAAAGTATGTGTTTATAGTACTGTCACTTTAATTGCCCAAATGTAAGCGTGACCGAGTGGTGCTCATTTAGAAAGTGAGAAGCTGTTAGGTTGTGAAAGTAAGATGTGGGTGTTTAAAAATTAGAAAAGTCTGTGCCTTTTATTAGTTTCTATCCGCTTTCTTTAGTACTAGTTCCACATTGTATGCGAAGCAGCTGAGGGTAGATTGAGTGAGTCGGTAATTTTAGAAACGGAGCCAGCGTGTTGCTATGGCATACACTCACCTCGCTTCCCTTAGGTTTCTAAAATTACCGACTCGCTCGGTCTGTCGTCACTCGTTTCGCATCGGAAATGGAGCTACTATTTTGGATTATGGAGAGAAACTAGTAAAAGGGACTGACTTTTCTAATTTTTTAAACACTGCACGTCTTACTTTCACCAGCTAACAGCTTCTGACTTTGCAAAATGAGCACTGCTCGGTCACGCTACATTTCTGTATTGAAAGTGAAAAGGCACTGACTTTTCTAATTTTTTAAACACTGCACTTCTTACTTTCACCAGCTAACAGCTTCTGACTTTGTAAAATGAGCACCGCTCGGTCACGCTACATTTCTGTATTGAAAGTGAAAGTACTGTGTTAAGGATCACGGTATTGTCAATGTAAAGGCTTGAATTGAAGACAAGACTACAAAATAATGTATGTAAAGGCTTGAAATGAGGAGAAGAGTACAAAATAATGTATGTTGTACTTTTATATATACAGTTAGGTTTATGTTAATCAGACTGGTCACAGTGATTACAGGGTGTCAGTTGCATATGTGTGTTAGTGTGGGTGTCTAGCTGCAGCAGGTGTGGAGTGGTCTTGCTGCTGGTGAAAAGGTTTTGAGGAATGGAAAGTAGTTTAGGCGTGCGGTCGTAGTGCTAGGTGTGCGGTCATTGGGAAATAATGCACGGTCATGTGACGTGTTTTGTCCAATTGTATAAGTGGGATTTTTATGATTTTACCACACCATTTTATAAACAAAAATAACCAATTCAGGAGGATAATGCTCCTTTATAAAAGGTATGGGGGAGGGAGTGCTGTGTTTAAAGACCCTTGTGCATCTTTTAAACTGGTTAGGGCTTCTCACCCAAACCAATCACCAACCATGTCCCATAGCCCTCTGAATTTTTTACCTCCTGCAGTCTCTGCTCACTACCATGTGTTTGCTTTACCAATGTATGCTTAATCTGTCACTCTGTATCCAAATAACTGTAAAAGCTTGTGAATGCCAAACTTGTAACATAAATGATGTAACAAAGAAATAATTGCTTGTGACTGCCAAAGCTGTAACCACAATGATGTAACTAAATGTTGTAATGTAGTTGTCCTCTTTGTGACGAGGTACCTTTGGAAATGAGCCTCTGGCTCAAAGGTTGTAAACTGATGTACAAATAAATAAATAAAAGTGTTGAGACATCGCAGAAGGTTTTTTTCTGTTCTGCCACCCCTGTCAGATCTCAATAATCCACAGTTGAAGTCACCACCTAATAATATTATTTTAGTTGTAAACAAGTAGGATTGGATCTTTTCCAAAGGCCAACATGGCTGGCTTTTGTTTGAGGAGCATTACAATTAATTAGTCTGTAAATATTGTCTCTAAAATAAATATCTATCAAGAAGGCCCTACCTTGGTGAATCTCTACCATTTTTAACATTTTAACCTCATGATGGAAAGAACAGATGGTTATATCACTGCATAGTTCTTTCCCTAAGGGCCAGAAATTGGGCCCCCATTTCCAGTCAGCAGCTGCTTTAAAAGATTTAGAGAGTTCATAAATCCTTGTATCTTGGAAAAAAATGACATCTAGCTGACTGGGATTGAACATAGCAAAGGTTGTTTTCCTTCTTTTTTCATTCTTAATACTGTTCATGTTAAGAGAGGCCCCAACTAAATCTGCCATTATTTATTTTCCCTGAGGGGGTTGGTAGAAAACTACTTTTACCTTGGACCTAGTCCCCTATCATCTTTTTTTTTTTCTCACTTTGGGTTTGTTTTTAGAAGGATCTTCGCTTTCTGTGAATACTTCTAAAATTGAGGCAGCATCATATAGGTCCCCCATTTCAGTATGCCCTCCATTGCAAGGCTTCATATTGTTTCTGGAGTTGAACTCTGCAGGGTGATGATTTCCTTTGTTTATGTTTCCCTTTCCCCTGTGTCACTAGATGGAAGGCATTAAGATCTGGAGGGGGCATTTCAGGTGTATCTTCAAAATTACTGCTTTCTTCCATGTGGGGGTCAGGTTTAGAGCAGGGTTCTGCTATCTCCATGGGGTGGGTACTAGAGCTGGGGGCTTCTTTTCTTCCTGGGTGTTTATCTTTGATAGTGTTGCTTAGGGAAGATTTTGTAGTAGCTGTAGGTGTCTTTGCATAAGGGGGTGGGGGCAGGGAAGGTGGTGCATGCTTCGGGGTTTCTTTTGTTCGGTTGTTCCTGTGTAAGGCAGTGTTTATATAAAAATCATGCTCAGCGAAGTCTACATCTGATATGTTCTGGAAAGCCCAGGGGCAGCTGGTGAAAGTGTGGCCCTCAGTTTCATACAGACTGCATTTTGGGATAAAAGTACAGTGGGCCCCAGGATGGCTTAACAACCCAAACATGCTACACTTGATCTTTTCACATCCACTACTGACATGCCTTGGGGAGCTACGAAACACGTGTCTATGTCTTCTGGTAGCACCCTTTGCAAACTGTGTGAGAGGCCTTCCGGCACCATGCAATTCTGCTTAAAGTTGGACCAGCATAACATTCTGTGGTGATTTGCATATGCAGCCCATGATGCTTTGCATTGTGGGGGCATGTGTGATTTTGTATTTTCTTGAAACTTGGCTTCCCAGCCAAATGCCCTTTGGGGTAACCCTTGCCTCAGTGTTTGCACACAGAGGTTCTTTGTCTTTTAAATATTTTTTTATTTTAATGGGTTCACCACAATATATCCAAGGCACACTGCCTTAAGGGTAGCTGGTCCATTCCACTGGGGTGTCAAACAGATGAGGCATACTGATGAGTCCTGGTAGGATGAAACACGTGTCTATGTGTTCTGTTAGCACCCTTTGCAAACTGTGTGAGAGGCCTTTATGCACCATGCAATTCTGCTTAAAGTTGGACCAGCATAACATTCTGTGGTGATTTGCATATGCAGCCCATGATGCTTTGCATTGTGGGGGCATGTGGGATTTTGTATTTACATTTATAACAGGTGCATAGCATATCAGGGTAAAATAGGATGCCCCGGTCCCTACCTAGGAAAAAGCTACTGGCTAAGTGCTGTATTCTTGAGTTGGTCAGTTTCAATTGTACTTTAAATGCCACCCGCCCATCCAAAAACCCTTCACCATCTATTATGGGATCAGGTAGGCCCTGTACTTCACACTTTTGCTCCAATCAGTATACAATGTCTTTAACATTTACCCCCTCGTTCCTAAATAATACAGTTACTGCTTTTAAAGTAGGTCTCGATAAAGATATAGCAAATAAATGTGACCATATTTCTGTATCTTTAATTGTTGAGTATTGCTGCCAAAATCTGTCTAACAATGCAAAGGAACGAGAGCTTAAGTCAAAACTGTGTTTGCCTGGAGCATGTATAAATGCGAACACTTCAGATGGGAAAAACATTAGAGATTGTTTATTAAGAAATTTCCCCACGAATGTTCTGTCTGGTGGCTCATCCAGATCTCCTGTATATTGGATCTGAACTACATGTCTGCATTTTGTGTTAATGGCGGGGCTATGGAATCAAGCTTGCGAAACTCAATTTCTGACCTGTGCCTTCCTGTTACAAATTGCTGTCCTCAGTTTCTTTGTGAGTGTTTTCATCTGCTGTTGCTAATATTTGGCTGTCTGTAATGTTGGGGGCCCCGTTCTCTGATACTTCTTCGTAGGCGACAATATCTCTGAGTGACCATATCTAAGGCCATCTCACTCGGTGTTGTATGATCTGGGGTTTTGCTTTGGGTACCATTTTATTTTTCTTCAGAGTCATCAGGTATGTTCATTACATTTTTTTTTTTTTATGAATCTGTTCCTGGTAGTGGGATCATTGGGTCGGGTAGCCACATGCCCGAGTCTGATTGTACCCATCCCGCATTTTGCAGGGCAAGTCCTGGGGTCCAGTCTGTATCAGGGCAGTAGAGGTACTTGGATTTTGGGAGCCAAACTGAAAAACAGAAGATGTTAATGTCTTTCCTGTGTTACCTTCAGAACTGGTATTAAGTCTCTTTCTTTTTTTCCTTTTCTTCTTCAATTTTGTGCCTCTTTCTTATATTGTTGTTCTGCAGTAGACAAAAGTTTGGCTAGATGTTGTTTTTCTGGTAATAAATTCTCCTGTAAATTCTGCTCAGCGACACCCAATTCCAATAAGATAGGATCATCCGGTATAGATGTGTGAAATTCAGAATTTGTTTCTATATTTCCCGATGCAATCTCCTGTGCTCGACCTGCATGAGTGGAGATCTGTTCTCCTGCAGATGCACCAGCCAACTCCACAGTCGGAGAGCCCACCATGCAGACAAGGGGTCCCCCTACTGGCAAGAGTAGGGAATTTTTTTATTTGAAAATACATTTCATCAGTATCACAAAATTCAACATTTTCTTTTCAGTATACACAAGACAGAAAACATTATTCCTCCCTCTTTTCTTTCTTTACTCTCCCCCACTTCCCTTCATTTATAATCTGTACTATTTATTTGTATAACCATATAATATTATACAATGGCAAAGAAAAATCCTGAGCTCCCATTGGTCACTCTGGGACTGGACCCATGATGTCATCCCAGCACAACATCACGGCTCTAGTCCCAGCAAACAAACAACCACATCAACCAGCATGAAAATTACTCCACGGAGCCTACATAACAGATCTCTCCTCTGGTACTCGCCTGTTCCTCGCTTCACCCGCTCGCAAACTGCATTAGTAGCTCCCGAGTCCCGACTCATTCACAACTAAAGGATACCCCCTCATAACACTCCATCAGCACTGACCATTCCCTAAACAAAACATCATTTTCTTTTTTTTTAAACTTGTCATACCGCTCCATAGCATCCACTTCAGTTCTGATCGCGGAGGCTCAGCGTCACAACAAAGCGCAAGGTCAGCCGTTCTGTCAGGAAACAGCACACAGTGGCTGGTTCCGAAAGCAGAAAACTGAATCAATTTCGGTCATGTTCCTCGTAGTGCTGTCTCACAACACCTGACCCAAAACTTCACCCATCCCAACAGCTACTCCAACAGTAAACACCACTTACCATTCACAGAAATCTGAAAATCTCCACAACTCATGCTTCCTTCACAACACGGTTTCTTACGAAAAAAAAAAAACTAGACCTGGGGGGGGCAGACTACAACACAAAAGAAAACATGATTATATACAAAGAATGGACAGGGACAGCAAAGAAAAAGTAGCTAACAAGCAATAGCACCACCTACTGCACAGAATACAAATTGGACTTTTTTGTTAAAAAGTATACCTCCACATACAAAAAATTCATAAAAAACAAAACTTAAAGATATTTTTTTAACAAATGAGCCATTGTATAATAGCAATAATGCACTCCAGGGTGTGTGTTGTGCTGGGATAACGTCACTTCTGGGGTGATTAGTCGCTCTCGGCCTGCGGCCTCGTGCCTAATCACCCCAGGCGTGATGTTATCCCAGCACAACACACACCTTGTCATGCATTGCCGAAACAATAATAATAATAATTTTATTTCACAAAAGCGCCTTTCAGATTTCAAGGTGCTTTACAAAAGAATTATAAAATAGTAAAACAGTGAATATGATGTAAAAGACAAAAATACAACAGAGTTCATTTATTAAGTGCCATTAAAAGCCTGACACCATAAATAAGTTTTAAGCACCTGCTTAAAGCCTCCCACTGTCGTGCACTCCCGAAGCCGACGGGGGTATAGAATTCCAGAGGATAGGGGCAACATACATAAATACACGTGCTCCAGATTACTTCATAGAAACCCTCAGAATCTCCAGCAACCCCTCGATGGCCAAACGGAACTGTCACTTGGGGCAATAGGGAATCAGAAGTTCTTTCAAATAGTCATGGCCACGTCCATGTAGGGCTTTGTAGGTCAGTAAACCAACCTTAAAGGTGATCCATCACTGAATTGGCAGATTGTGCAGACTGCACAGAACGGGGGTAATATGAGATGTTCAAGAAACCCCAGATAGCAAATGCACTGACGCATTCTGCACTAGCTGCAGGCAGTGGATATCAACTCCAGGAAGCCCTAAGTAAAGGGAGTTGCAATAATCAAGGCGCAAGGCCACAAAGGCATGGACAAGTGTAGGCAGGTCTCCAGATGGAACAAGGTGCTTGATCCTGGCGATGTTCCTAAGATAGTAAAAGGAAGACTTGATGACAGCTGATGCCTGAGATTGTAAGGTCAGCCCATCATCAAGCACCATCCCAAGGTCCCACATCTGCCCCCTAGATAAATTTCAGAGGGTTGGCCAGTCTTCAACCCCTCTATCTGGTGACCCGAATCCACCACCACCATCACCTCCATTTTTCCCATTTTCAACTTTAGTCAGCTTGAATTCATCCAGTCCTGGATTTCCACAAGGCAGTTGTTAAATACCGAGAGAGCACTATCCTGGTCAGGTGCAAAAGACAGGTAGAGCTGGGTACCATCAGCATAGCAGTGAAACCACAGCCCATACCATCTTACAATGTCTCTGAGGGGCAGCATATACACTGCGAACAACATGGGGGAAAGCACTGAACCCTGAGGTACCCCACAAGACAGAGAGAATGGGTCCGAGGAAAAAACCCCAGATACCACTGTCTGAGTTCTACCAGTGAGAAAAGATGTAAACCATTTGAGAACCATATGTGACAAGCCACAGATGGACCTCAGATGTCCAAGCAATACCCAATGGTCCACAGTGTCAAAAGCTGAGGAGAGATCAAGGAGCATCAGAATACTATGGCTTTTCTGATCTCTCGCCATCAGGAGATCATTGAGCACCCAAACCAGTGCAGTCTCGGTACTATGCCCTTTCCAAACACCGGACTGGAGAGGTTCATAAATGTTATGGATGGTCAAGTGGTTCCCAGTTGTACTGCTACTACTTTCTCAGTATCCTTCCTTAAAAAAGGAAGATTAGAGATTGGGCTGTAGTTAGCCAGAGAGTCAGGGTCCAAAGAAGCTTTTTTCAGGAGAGGTGTTACCACCGCCTCCTTCAGGGAGCTTGGGAACTCACCCGAATCAAGGGAGCACTGTACAGTCTGAACCAGGATTGGGCCAATGATATCATAACATCCCATAATCAGGGAGGTTGGACCCAGATCCAAACTACAGCATGTAGGGTGCATACTCTGGACAATCCGCATGACAACCACAAACTTCAGCAGGTCAAAGGAACTCCAGGAAACACAAGGTGAAGTGACCAAACACCCATCAACAGCGTCCACTATAGAGCGAACCACAAGGATCTCCGACCTGAAGTCTGCCACCTTATTCTCAAAGAATCAAGCAAGCTTATCACACTCCTTTTGCAAAAAAGGTCTTCAGAACTGTAGACAGGTTGGGTTGTACAACCTGTCTACAGTCTGTAAAAGCTATGCTGGTCGGTTCTGTGTGGCAGCTATCTCCTCAGACAGGAATTCTGCCTTCTTACAGGAGATGGCTGATTGGTAGGTCTGATAATGCTCTACCAATCTAAGGTGGTCGACCTCCAGGCCAGAATTTTGCCAATGTTGCTCTAACCTATGTCTAAGTCACTGCAACTCCCTCAAGGACCCATCGAACCATGGTGCCTGAGGGCGAAGGGGGAGAGAACAAACACAGAAAGGAGCAATGAGATCCAGGGCCATGGAAATGGCCTTATTATAGACCAACACCAAGGCCTCAGGACTCAAGCTAGCCACAGGAAATTCTGAGAGGTCAATCACCACCACCAGGCCTTCAGAGCTCACCTCCCATAAAGGGCGGTAACTGAACATTTCCACAGGGGGAGGCCTATGAAGGGGGCGTAGAAGTTGACCTCATGGTGTAATGATTGGACAATCCGATGGGTTCCACCCCCACATCGGAGGCCTCTATCCCTAGGAGGAAGAACAAATCAAGAGAGTGACCGTGCTGATGAGTGGCAGAGGAAACAATCTATGTAAGGCCCGGTGATGCCATCAACTGGAGAAAGTGCTGTCCAAACTGCGAGAATTCGTCGTTGACCCAGGCATTGAAATCACCCAGAACTATCAATCTGGGCAACTCCATCGCCATGTCGATGACAAAATCCATTACTTCCTGCAGGAATCACTTCTAGTCCCCTGGTGGACAGTAGACAAGAGATATCCTGCAACCCACACCTGCCACCGTGGTACACTCAATGGATTATACCAGAGTTTATTACATTTTCTATGCTCCATAATTTTAATTTCTTTCTGTTTCACTTGATTTATGGCTATTTCTATTTGCTGAATTACTACAGAATTTGGTACAATCTGATATTGCAAAGAATACTGACACCGAATTTGCCACATATAATACTTTACACAAGCAAAAATGACATTTAGAGTATTAGCATTGTATCTATTAAGAAACCCAGAATAATCCTGAGAACCAAACTTTCATATGAAATGTGACTCGTAGGGTTCCCTTGCCATTTGTTAGATAAATCACTTCAAAACTGCACTGCTACCCCACACTGTAAAAAGAAATGTTCCTGTACTTCCTCCCTTCCTATACAACATGGTCTAATACATTGTCTTTCTGATACTGGCTTATGCTTTAAGTGTCCTTTAACCCCTAATTCGCCATGGCAGCTTAACCATAGTACATCCCATATTTCTATGGGTATTCTTTTGTCATTCAAAAGTTGGAATGCTAATGATAATCTAGATGGAATGCATTTTGGAAAATCTACCATCACCACATGGTTGTTTTCCATTATTTCAGTATATAAAGATTTTCTACTTCATTCTTTTATTTTTCCTTTATTTATTTCCAATTTTTTTTTTTTATTGCAGTAACAGCAAACTCTGGGATGTTAAGTACCTTAGTTATCTTGGGCACAGCATTTGTCCATTGACTAAAGAAATGTCGAAACAAAAACTGCGTCCACTCTTCCCACGGGTGTAATGATTCCCCCGTTTTGTTTTCAGAGAAGATGCTGTAAAAAATGAATGATAAAACACCACTGGGTTAATCATCCCTAGGCCACCCTGTTTTACATTTAAATATGTAAAATTTCTTTTAACAGGGTTTAATCTACTCCCCCAAATCATTTGGAAGAAAATACTGAATCATCTTGTTTCCAACCCTACTGGGATAGGAAAAACATAACTAAGGTGCAAAAATATAGGTAGTAAAAAAAAAATTATAATTAATATTCTTTTCTTTTTAGGAAAAAGACCAGGATTTCCATTGCTAGACTTTTTTTTTATTATTCTATTTATCCGCCTCCTTGGCAGAGCCAGACCCATGATCTCCAGCCACTGTGCCTGCACCCCCCAGACCCAGTCGTGTGTGTGGGCCACACGAACCCACAGAACACAGGGATGGGCCAGCATTGCACTGTACCCTGGACAGGCACCTCTCTCAGGTCCGAGGGGCAGGGGATGGCCATCAGTTGCAGAGATTGCCCCCCCCCTGTATTTTTCTCCATGGTTTTTCAGCCCCGGAGTGCAGCATGCAATGACCTCTGGGCACTGACGTGCCAATGTCTTGCTGCACTCTGCCCCTTACATTGCCACCAATCTGGTAGTGCCCCCAGTCATCACCAGGGGCCTCTACAGAGTGGTGGTTCCCTGGATCCCTCCTCAGGATAGGAGAGCAGTCCTTCCTGATGCTCAATCCTATCCCTCCCCTGCCGACCCCTGGTGGCCAAGGTTCATGTCCGAACCCGGGTCGACAGCATGGCATGAGGTGTGGTGTCCAGCACCTCAACCCTCAGCGCCACTGGGCTGGCCATTGCCAGACTTTTTGATCTCCTTGTCTTTAAAGCCAAGTCCCAGTTGTAGTAAACCAAATCTCCAATTCCAAAATAACCCCCAAGTACTTTTACTGGGGAATCTGAAATTTCTCTCTCTCCCACTCTTTGTTCTGTAACTTTATTACCTATCTGAATTCCCAAACTTTTTCCATAATTTATCCCAGCTTCCATTATTTTAGAATAAAAATTTATTGTCTGGACTGCTTGCACCCCAGATTCTAGATTTTTAACCATTAAACAAATGTCATCTGCATATACTGCAATCTTTTGTGAGGGAATTGTTAAGGAAGGTGTTATCCCTCAAATATTCTTTTCATGATATATCACCCTAATCAATGTGTATAACACAAATGAATACAAAAGAGGGCTTAGCGGACACCCCTGTCATTCCCCTTTGTTTAAAATAAGCTCTTTTCCCATAACTCCATTTACTGTTGGATATATTAATGCCTCAGTATATAATATTTTTATTCCTTATACTATTTGTTGTGGGATTCCATATTTCTCTAAGACTTCAAAGAGAAAATCATGTGCCACATTGTCAAACACTTTGGTTTGATCCAAAGTTAATATAAAACCATGAATCCTATTTTGTTTACACAGCTCACATAGTTCTTAGAATAATCTTAAATTTTGTTGTATAGATCTATTCAGGATCAAGCATGTTTGTGCTGCATGAATAATTGTATTAGCCACTTTTTGTAACCTTTTACATAACATCGTTGACAAGATTGTGTAATCAGTATTTAAGAGGCTTATCATAAGCCTCCAATTATGAATATCATAAGGATCCTTTTTATAAAGAAAAGTTACAATTGCTGCAGTGACATTTTGAGAAACCTTGCCTTCAAATAACAATTCATTATACACATTGGGTAGTATTTCACTGAGGTCTTCTTTTAAATATTTATAAAATTTGTTTGTGAGTCCATTCATCCCAGGAGATACCCCCTCCCCCCTTTTAGGTTTGAAACTGCTGTCAAAACTTCATCTTTAGATATAGGACCATCCAATAACTTAGACTGGTCTTCAGCTAATTTAGGAACAGGAAATGTGACAAAGTCATCCCATTTAATTTCAGATTTAAAAGCAGTACCAAAAGAAAGCTATAGATGTTCATGCATAATTTCTAACATACCCGTGTCTGTTTTTTTGTGTTCACCATGTTATCTTTTAAACCCTCCATAACTTTTGTCTCCATTTTTTTACAGGCAAAAAAAGGGTCCTCGAAAGGTTGTTTATCTACCCCAAATTTCATTTCAGCTTGTAATGAAATCCCTCTGTTATACTGGTATTTTCTCATTTGTTTCTTTATTTCCTCTATTTGTATTTTTATTCTTGAATCTGCCACATTTGGACCTGATAACAATTTATAAAACTGATTCCTATATTGTAAGTATTGTACATACTCCGTATCACTTTTCTTTTTACCATGTTGTATAAAAAATTATTTTATACTAGTTTTAATATCTGCCCACCATGAGTTTCAATCCTCATAGAGGTCAGCTACGTATTTTCTCATTATTATCAGGTCCTAAAATCCCTTTGTTATAGCCACTTTCTCCAACAAAGCTGAATTCAGTTTCCACCATTTTTGTAGTGAAAGAAATCTTGTGGGAATATGTTTTAATCCTATTATGCATTTCAGAACCCTGTGATCTGAGAATTCACATGGCTGAATATGAAACCTTACAGGAATTAAATTCTGTGATAAAAAACATAATCTATTCTGGAACAATAAACATTCCTTTGGTACATAAACCCTGAATCTTTGTGAAATTGTCTGTAAGCATCTGTACAGTTTCACACATTTATTGTGTTGGCTAACACATGAGAATCACAATAAAGTTTTCTTTGAACATTATCTTTCATTTTAATGTCTGATGTGCCATTCATATCCCCACCCCAGATTACTTGCTTTGAAGGAAATAAATAAGTTTTGATTTGATTAAAAATGTCAATTCATGCTGTTTTTACCTGTGGTGCATAAGTATTTATTAATCTCAGTTGAAATCCTTTATAAAGGCAATCAATAATCAAAATCCTTCCTGGAACTACATCAATCAATCAATCTTTGTACTTTCAAATTCATATGGTTAAACAATATTTCCACCCCATCTGCTGCATTGGGCCCATAGGCCCAAAAAGGAGGACCCCATACCCATAATTTTTATGCTTGTGTAATGTCTTGAAGTGTGTTGAACCTTGTTTCCTGTAAAAAAAAATAATGTCTGCCTTTGTTTGTTTGCAGAATGTTAGACAGGCTATTCTTTTTTTAAAGTTCTTAATACTACACGTATTTAAGGAAACATGACTAATTGTAGACATGGGATTCTAGAATTAAGATTTCTCTTTATCTTTTTTCCTGTTCCTCCACTTCTTTTTTTTCCCTTCAAGCACTTCTGAATCCACTTCTTCCTCACACTCCATTTCTGAAACAACTTCTGGAGACATCTGATTCAGAATCCCCCTCCAAGTCCCCTAAAATTTGAAAGGCATTCTTTGTAGAGATTGGAGCACTAGATCCTTTTTGTTTGCTAGAGGCACTAGTTACTCTTCTAGAGTGTGGGGTTTGAAACTCCAATGTCTGAGGAGGGGGGACCATGTTCTTTATCTCCTTATTTTACTTAGAGGGACCCATAATTTGTTCATTTGTGGATGAAGTAGACTGGCCCCCTTCTCCCTGCCTCGTGAGGTGCCGCAGGGTTCCGTGCTGTCCCCCATGTTGTTCACAGTGTATATGTTGCCATTGGGAGACATTATAAGCTGGTATGGGCTAAGTTTTCACTGCTATGCAGATGATACTCAGCTTTACATGTCCTTTGTACCCGAACAGGACAGTGCAATCTCGGTCTTTAACAACTGCCTCACTGAGATCCAGGACTGGATGATTGTTAACAGGTTAAGACTGAATCCAGATAAGACTGAAGTGTTTGTGGTGGATCCAGGTCAGCGGGTAGAGAAGTTGACTCCTGGGCAACCATCTGGCCTTGTGCTAGGGGGTAACCAGTTGAAACCTTCTGAACGTGTGTAGAATCTGGGCAATGTGCTTGATAATGAACTGATGCTAAAAGCGCAGTGTCAGCAGTTGTCAAGTCCTCATTTTATCATCTGAGGAACATCGCCCGGATAAAGGACCTCATTCTGCCTGAGGACCTTCCTACATTGGTTCACACCTTTGTGTCCTCTTGTCTGGATTACTGCAGTGCTCTATATCTAGGGTTACCGGGTGTGGATTTCCGTCGCCTGCAGCTGGTGCAGAAAGCTGTGGCCAGGTTGTTGGCAGGGTTGTCAAGAGCTAGCCACATGCTACCTGTGCTGTGCAAACTGCACTGGCTGCCGGTGCAATGGAGGATCACCTTCAAGGTCACGTTGCTAACCTATAAGATCCTACACGGACAGGGAACGGGTTACTTGCAAGACTGCAGCCCTACTGCCCTATCAGTCCACTCTGCTCTGCCGATGAGGGATTGCTAGAGGTTCCCAGGGTCAGTCTGCAGATATCAGGTGCTAGGGCTTTTCCTTTTGTAGCCCCAACCCTGTGGAACTCTCTACCTCATTGGATTAGAAAGTGCCTGTCCGCCAAGACTTAAATCCTCACTAAAAACATATTTATTTGGAATGGCATTTGGGGATAATGTTTAGTTTTGTTACTGCTGCCTTGTTATTTTGTATATTTTATTTGATCTGATGTTTTTCATATTGTATATGCACTTTGGTTTGTTGAAAAGCACTTTAAAAATACATTTTGATTGATTGATTGATTGATTGACAATTCTTGTCCCTGTCTGAGTCATTATGTCATGCTGCTGTATCTGTTTGCGTGTGTCTCTGTGTTCCCTTCTCTCTGTTCTGTGTTTTCCTGTTCTTGAGGCCTACACCTTTCTTGGGCTTTATTAAATAAGTCTTCCTTATGTAAACCACCTGGTTTATTTTTACCTGCCCAGGCGCATTGATGATAAGCATGCCCCTGTTCCACACAATGGTTACATTTGAAAACATTTCTGCAAACAGCGCTATCATGATCAAATTCTCCACAAAGTGCACATTTTATTTTATCACATACACTACTTAAATGCCTCTGACTGCCACACTTGTAGCAGGCCATAGGCTGCTCCGGATAAAAACACACCCCTCTGTCCTTTCCTTAAAAAAGCTATTTGGGATGTGTTGGACTTCATTTCCGATGATTCTTAACTTAATTTTAAATCTCCAACTTCCAGTCCAAATTCCCTCTAAGCCTATTATGGGTTCTGGTGGGCCTAGAACTTCGCATCTCTTCTTGAGCCAGAACTTTATGTCTCCTATATTTACCCCTTCATTCTGAAACATTATATTTATAGTCTTAAAAAGAGGTTTCATAATAGGGATTTCTCAGAAGGGCAGATATTTGCAGGTTTCATATTTTTTCCAAAATTCATCCAGGCCTGTAAACATTTGAAAACTTATATTAAAAGTGTCTTCTCCCCTTATGTTAATGACAGCATAAATCTCTGAAGCTTGGAAGTTCATTGAGTCTTTGAATGGTCGTCTGTCCACATAAGTCCTGTTGGGGGTGCTCTTCCAGCTCACCCCTATATCTCAGGTGAACAACATTTCTCCACGGGGCTCGATCTAATTTATTATGTCAAAACAGTTCAGGGAACTGTGGTCCTGTTCTTTCCGATCCCCTAAGCGGGTAAGGTGGGGGAGAGTTATTGTGTTCATTTCTGACTGATTCTGCATCTTCAGGTTCAGATGTTCCCTTTCCTAAAGTCATTTCTATAACATTGCCATTAGTTATAGAATCACAAGGAAGAGATGTCTGACCTGTTTGTTTGGTCCTGATAGACACCCCAGGGGTGTCTCATATTTCTGTTCCCACAGGTGAAAAAGAAATCCATTTTTTGTCTGGGACCCATTTTCCATTTTCTTCTTGAACCCATTCAGCTTGTGTCAGGGCTTTTTCTTTCATCCAGGAATTATCTGGACAAGGTGCTAAATCAGGTTGAAACGTCCGCATTCCTTTGCCCTTAGTCAGTGGGTGTGCTGTTGAAGGCCCTGCTTCCTCATTCCATTGTAGCCCAGCTGTTATCTTGTCATGCTCAGCTAGACAGATGGCAACCACCCCTGTCAGGTTCTCCACTAGGTTGCAGTCAATTTCCTGAGGCTTTTCTGACTCATCTCCTTGCCTCTGCATCGCAGTTTCATCCGTAAAAATTCTTCTGGAAAACAGTCTCCCCACTGCATGGGACTCATCATGCAAATCTCCTTGGGTCTCTCCAGTCTCGACACTGCTTTGACTGCTCACACTATCCCCTTGAATCTCCACAGAACTAGGTGGGGATTGCCCATTAGACTGCCACTGTAGAGCAACGTCCTCCTCATTTAACCACCTCACACCACCTGCCATTCTGCACAGAACAGAAGGGTCTTCTTACAGACATGTAGGGGAGTTTTTATTGTAATAATCAACATAGAAAACAAAACTTCAAAAAATCATTCTTCATCCACATAATCTGATAATAAACAATGATCTGCATAACTAACAATCAATCATACTCAGAAAAAAACATTGTCCATGTGTTAATGACCTGAAATAAAAAAGAAAACAAAAACAAGTCATACAAATTAAGCAAAGAGAAACCACTATTCTCATACCAAACAGGTATTATTACCTTATTTAAACTTGATAAAGTGAAGAAAACCTTTCCACCATTTTAATAACGTGTCAGAAGTTACCCTTTTAGCATCCTGAAAATACAGTCTTGAAAGCTCCTTAGTAATCAAAATGCTAACACAGGAATAGGGCATTTTCTTTTGGTAAATGACCCATTGACACCAGGCTTGCCATAAGTAAAATCTTAAACAGCCCAGGAACAAAGATAGCATTCCTTCATGAAAACAAGATAATTTAACAGGATAACAACCTAAAATCAAAACTTTATATGACATATAATTAAGCCACTTGAAACCCCATAAGTCTGCCAAATATGCCCACAAACCCACAGCATAAGAACACTTAAGAAAAAAATGTTCCATCGACTCTTCTAAATTTATACAATCTAAGTATGGACACTGCCTTTCTTCTAATGCCTTATACTTAGCATTACCGCTAACATTCAGGCGACCACAAAAGATCAACCACTGAGTTTCCCATTGTGATTGAGGCAACCTAATGTCGTTTAACTGAGCCAGAACTTTATGATTTAGAGCTACCGGACAAGTCTTAAAACATGGCTCAGGAGGGAGTAGCTGAAGCATCACATACTGATAAAATTTCTTCATGCTGTTGTTCAGTATTGTTGGCTTCTGAAGTTTCCATTTAAATAATTGTTGTGCTGTAGGCCTAAAATACTGTGGAAGATAAATATGACAATTTAATTTAGGGGCAAAAATGTGCCAGTTCTTGAAATATTTACCTAGAGACCTTAGAGTCCAGGAATCTTCTGCCCTTAATTCAGCTACTAAACCATTTTTAACTGAATTCATAATAAATAAAGAGTGCACAAAAACAACAGGGTCTATCATGCCCAAACCTCCCGCTTTCTTCTGTAGGTACGTATAACCCCTCTTAACAGGATTTAACCTATTTCCCCAAAGCATTTGAAAAAACAGACTGTACATTTTGGTTTCTAGGTGCACCAGTAGTGGAAAAATCATGGCAACGTACTGCACACCAGAAATGAGAAACTGTTTAATAATCTGTATACACTTCAGTTTTGACAACTTCCACCGTTTCCATTTATTAACCTTGTTTTCTATCATCTGAAGTGCAGGTTCCCAGTTTTCCACTGGCAGATTCTGGGGACCAAAAAGTATTCCCAAAATTTTCAGTGGATTCCTAGAAATATGGATGCCCTCTTGCCATACCTCCTCAGGGCCTACCGATCCTATAAATAAACCCTTAGTTTTTAATAAATTCAATCTTGCGTTTGAAACCTTTGAAAATGTATCAAAGGCCTGTACAAAACTGGGAACAAAAACCATATCTTTAAAATACAATACTAAGTCATCTGCATAAGCTTGCACCAATAGAGGGGAATTTTTGAGTGCGGTATCTGCAATACCCTTCTATTTCTGCGAGGAAATTAAGGTCTGTAATAAGGGATCTAGAGCAAAATTATAAAGAAGAGGACTAAGAGGATACCCCTGGCGAACTCCTAAGTGCAACTGAAAACCCTCCGCCTTACACCCCTTCAAAAATGGAAATACTTCATAATTATCATATAACCTTTCCATCATCTTCACCATTTGTAAAGGAACACCATAATGTGCCAAAGTCAAAAAAAGAAAGGGCAAATGTACTCTATCAAAGGCTTTATCCAAATCAGCTGCTATCAAACAATGAGACGCACCTATGTCCGTAAGATGTTCAATGACATCTCTTATCAACATAAGAGCTGACTGGACCCTTCTATCGGGTAGGCCACAAAATTGATAGGGTGAAGTGACCCATCTAGCGTAGGATTTCAAGTGATTATTTAATATACTTGTGAAGATCTTATAGTCTGAGTTCAACAAGGTAATGGGCCGCCAATTGGTGATGTTTTTCCTGTCCCCCTTTTTGAATATATAAATTAACAACCCCTCAGAAAAGGAGGGAAGAATAACAGCTGTCATCATTAAAAACTGAAATAAAATATACAAACAGTGACTCAGTTCTTCTGAAAAATGTTTACATAAATTATTAGAGAGTCCATCCGTTCCAGGGGAAATGTTCAATTTTAGTTTCCCAATTATACTTAAAATTTCCTTTTGAGTGATTGGGCCCCATAACTCTAAAGCTTCTGATGATTTAACTGGGACTGAGATCGAACCTAAATATGAGAGCATTGATCTTTTTGAAATTAAACCGGAAGGTTCAAGAGACCAAAAGTGCTCTATTATTACCTCTCAAAGTTGCTCTATTGAAGTAGCAAATGTATTATCTGATTTCAGCAACACATCCATGTCCGAAGAATCTCTGAGATGTTTACACATCTCAAAAGGATCGCCAATAGGAAATTTCTTTATACCATTGGTGAGAATAGCTTGCATAGTGTTACCTCTATCGTATTGAAACACTCTCATCTGTTCTTTCAATATAGAGATTTGTGTAGAGTAGTCTAATCGAGAAGTGTAAGCTACGGTTGTAAGTCTCTGCAGTTGCTGCCTAAGTCCCAAATAATGTAAAAACTTATAATTTTTTGTTCTAAACCCCTGTTTCTTGAACCAACTCCGTAAGTCTGCCTTTGTTTCCAACCACCATTCCCCAAATCTGAATACAAAAAGGCCACTGATAGCCTGGCTCTTAACATATTTTTAACCCCAGATTGTATATAAGGCAAGCTTAAAATAGAATTGTTCAGTTTCCACCTAATTTGTCTGCGTTCTGGTAAGTCTGCAGGCGAAAAATTACAAATTAGTAAAGAATGGTCTGAAAATTCACATGGGAACATTTTAAAAGAGGCCGCATGCATATTTGGAGAGACTAACATGTAGTCAATCAGAGTAAAACTTTTTCCTTTATTAAAGGAAAATCAAGGTCTTGCAGGCAAATAAGTATTGCAATTCACAAGGCTAGCCGTTTTAATGATGTTGCCCAATGCATTGGAATCACAGTATATTTTCTTCTTTTGAGGGGAGTCCTGAATAGTACAGTTAAAATCTCCACCCCATAAAACCCTAACAGTCGTCAACAAGAAGGGTTGAATAGATTTTAAGCAAGTTACCCTACCTGCTTTGGTTTGAGAGTTATATATATTTATAAATCGGAAACAAAAATCCTGCCATTTCCCATCCACTATCAACACCCTACCCAGTATAAGGTCAATCAGGTTATGTAACTGAAAGGAATATGAGATAAACACTATACCTACACCATCAGCTGTGTCTTCACCAAAAGACCAAAAGGAAGGGCCCCAAACCCAATCCCTTTTAAAAGATACCAGTTGATCTATAGAATGCATCCACGTTTCCTGCAAAAAGCATACCGACAAACGTTGGTCATGAATATAATGAAAAAGGGCCTGTCTCTTAACCATATTCAATAAACTATGTGTATTGAAAGAACCCCAAAACAAACTCATACCTGTTTATGTTAAAGGACCTCTATTTTTTTCTCTTTTTCTTTTTTTTCTCCTTATAGTTATCCACTGGTTGAGACCTAGTGGAGAGAGTGGATTTTTGTGAGTCCGAGTCTCCCAAATCCATCTCAGTATCCCCCCACGGGGTGAAAAGGGCAGCATAAGAAGTGCTAGTTTCAGTCAGAGCCACCAGAGAGGGTTTTTTGGGGTGCAAGTTCCTTGATGATCTTCTTTGGGGTAAGGCTAACTCAGGGCTAAACACTGGAACCTCTTTACCTACCCCTGCCGAGACTACTTCCGTATAACACACCGGGGGAAATTGTAAGGGATCAGGGGGGCCCATAGTGGCCTTTAAGGGTGACACTTTACCTGGAACAGTGCCTTGCCCAGTATTTTTAGCTGTTTGTAAAGGCTCACTGATAGGCAGAACCTTCTCACTTGCCTCCCCTTTTATTCTATTTTGATTACCAGCTAAGGAACAGCTAGTCTGCATGCTAGAGGGGCGAGAAGGAGGGTGGGGGGGATGACAGATCTACTGCCTTTTGAGCTTTCTGGATGAGAAGGTCAGATTTAGAACTGGAAGATTTGTTTTTGGACGCCCAAGGGCATACCCGAAACACATGACCCTTTTCTTCACACAGATCACAGCGAGACTGGCTAGTACAAAACATGGTTAAATGCCCCACGTCCCCACAATTGTCACAGTGTGGTTGATCACATACACTGGAGAGATGCGTCCTAGCTCCACATTTGTAACATGCTCGAGGCTGTCCACTATAGAAACACACTCCCCCTATCCCTGCCAAGCAGAAAAGAGTTAGGAATGTGCTCTATCCCTGCCTCCGATTGTTTCAATTTAATTTTATACTTCCACCCCCCTGTCCAGAACCTTTCTGAGTCCAAAATAGGCTCTGGCTCACTTAAAACCTCACATTTTTGGGACAGCCAGAAAGTAATATCCTCCACGTGGACCCCTTCATTCCTGAACATGACCGTGACAAATTTGATCAAAGGCTTCAATAAAGGAATAACCAAAAAAGGGGTCCACGCAGGAGAAAACTTAACCTGACCGTACCTATCCCAAAATAGATCTAAGGCATGTTGTGTTCGAAAACTGATATCAAAATTGTCCTCCCCCAGAAATAGTAATGAAAGCATAAACATCATGTGGGGTAAAGTGTAGTGAGTCCTTTAGTAAAGTTTTTCCAACATAATGTCTGTCAGGTCTGACCTCCAACCCTCCTTTGTAACGCAGCCGTACTGCATTACAACGAGGTGCAGCTTCCCTTATTGAAGTGGAAAAAAGTTCTGACATTAGTGACTTCTTGATTGGCTGGGGGGGGGAGTTCAGTAGCAATAAATCTTGTTCCGAATTGGAAGGCCCCTGTGCTAATTGTTCCAAGTTCGATTGGGGTGATGCAGGTAAAGAAGGTAGTTTTCCCGGTACTAAAGTTTCTAAGGGATACTGTATATCCTTGGGTACTACCTGTACCTTGCTCAAAACCGTCTTTGCCTCCAGCAGCTGCATTGCTAGTTTCCACTCAGGTGAATGCTGTGAAAGCGTTGACTTGGGGTCCCAGAGAGGGTCAGGCTTCCAAACACCTGATTCAGCCTGCTGCCAGCCTGCTTCCTGCAGGGCTTGCTGAGGGGACCAGTCATCCCCAGGTGTCTCCTCCAATAAACAAGGAGGTCCCGTCCCCCCAGATTGCTTAACTACTGAGGTTGTCTGTTTTGAAGCCAGCTTACATGGAAAAAAAAAATCCGTAACCCCCACTTGAGAGCATGCTGAGGACTGGTAAGTCACCTCTGCTTGCGCTATTGACTCCTTATTCAAGTCTTTTTTGAAAACAAACCCGGTCGTTTTGCTCAAGGGAGCAGTCTCAGACTGAGTAAATGAAACAATGGGGAAACTCGATGGAGCAGCGGATTTGCTAGTGTTCAAAGTACCCTCCTGCAATGGTTCTTCAATTGCAGGGCTAAGCTGTACATCTGTATGCTGTAACTGGTCATTACCAACCTGTGACAAATTTCTCTGGCCCAAAGCTATCCCCGATGTTTGAGAGAAGGTATCCTGTGTGGAGCTGCTCCCCTTGGGACATGCAGCCCTGGAAAGGTCTTTTGGGGAAATGTCAGAAATCGCCATACCACTGTCAGCGCTAGGTGTGCTGCGAGGGAGAGGCACTGTGCAGGACTGCGCAACCGCATACTGCTGCATTGCAATTACAGGTGTGCAAACTGCCTCCGTTTCACTTTTGTCCACCAAGCTCGGTTGTAAACAGAATAAGGACTCAGTACCTGAATTTCATGTATTCTCCAGTTCCAGAGCTCCTGTATGCAAAACTTCATACTTCATAGTGCTAGTTTGTCCCCTTGCTGAATCAGCAGCCCGAGGCACTTGCTCGCATCCCACCAGGTTCTCCGAGGAAGCTCCCGATTCGGAAAAATCACCACCAGCCACTGTAGCACTCAAGCACCGCGAACTCCCGCTGTCCTGCAAAGTCGTGTCACAGGATAGTGATTCTGCTCTCTCAGTGTGAAGTGCCCAGACAGACCTCGCATTATCCGAGGTAAATGAAGAAACATCCGTATGTAAAACCGACGTTTGCACTGAGTCCTCCCAGCACACTGCAGCATCATGAAATTCCATATCAGAATCAATATCATCAGTTACCAACGCTAAAGCCTCCGATTTACCAAGAGCAGGAGCTGAGGCTAGCTCTCCCACTCTACTGACATCCTCCTCCTTCGCTAGTCCACTTCGAGTGGCCATCTTGGCAATGGCCAGTCCCCCTACTGGCGGCAATGCAGCAACCGAGTAGGGGTAACTTTATTAAAATATTCACATAATAATCAACCACAAGAACAAAAAATACAAAAAACAAAATAGTAAACCATTAAACGTATGCATGATTCTACATGAACTAAAAGAAACACTAAAACAAATTCCAACTCACATATTACACCTCTTTCCCCAATAACTAAAGTAATCAGTAAACCGGGCAATGTATAACCTTTAGTAATTTTCACTTATATTTAATGAAATGGAGAAATCCCCTCCACCAAAATTTAACTTTACCCAAACTATAAATTTGACATTCTTCCATATAAATCTTATTCAAAACATTGGTTACATAAATTCGAAAACCTTCCACTGATGGCCTTTTTTGGTATAGTACCCATTGAACTCTAGTTTGCCATAAGCAAAACCTCAAACAGGCAAAAAAGATCCGTAATGTATTTTTTTCAAAATCGCTCAAAAACTGTGGAAAATTCCCAATAACCAGGAGATCATAATCCATATGAGCTAACCAAGGAAGATCCCAAATCCGAGCTAAAAAAATCCATAATTTAGTGGGAAAAGAACAATACAAATAAAAGTGCTCCATCGTCTCTTCTTGATTAACACATTCAGGGTTAGGGCAACTTCTTTCCTCAACAGATTTATGCTTGGCAGTACCCCTTATATTTAATTTCCCATACATACTGAGCCATACATTTTCCCACATATAAGGTGAAAGTCTATTATTATTTAGCTGCTCCAACACATTACTCTTATTATAACTGGAACAATTCCTGAAAGTAGGTTCTATATGAAAAAATTGAACCATGATTTCTTTATACAAAACTTTTGTTGTACATCTTAAAATCATGTCTTTTGAGATTTTCCATTTAAATAATTTCTGAGCCGCTGGTTTAAAATACCCTGGAGCCCTAAATCTCGTAGACCAGGTAGGAGCCAGAGGTCTCCACCTACTCAGATATGTTTCAAACAGATTCTGAAAAACTAAACTGTCAAACTCTGTAGAACCCCCCCAAACTTTTCTTTAAAGAAAAAGAAAAGAAAATGGAGAAACAAAATACCACCGGGTCCACCATCCCCAACCCACCTTGTTTTCTGTCAAGATATGTACATCCCCGTTTAATTGGGTTCAGCCTGCTGCCCCATAACATCTGGAAACATATGCTATATAATTTAGTTTCTAGCTGCACCGGCAAAGGAAAAATAACCGCTATATACTGCAGTCTAGGTAAAATAAATTGTTTAATTATGTGAATCCTTTTTAGTTTAGAAAACTTAAACCTTTTCCAAACTGTTACTTTCTGTAAAGCAGATTCCAAAACACCAGACCAAACTTCCAAGGGGCTATTCTGATTTGCAAACTCTACTCCTAAAATCTTCAAGGGTTTTAATGAAAATTCAACTGATTTGAATAAAAACAAATCCCTTTGCCATTTACCCAATAACAACCCTTTAGATTTATGTGAATTCAATTTAGCATTAGCCACACCTGCATATGCCTGAAACACTGTATAAAAAATGGAAAAATCCATATGATTAGAGAAAAAAAGACAAATATCGTCCGCAAAAGCTTGTATAAGACAGGGATTTGAAGCCCCTGGAACAGTTATTCCTGACCACAAGGGTGGAACACAGACAGCCCTTATTAATGGTTCTAAAGAGAAATTATACAAGAGGGGCTTAATGGGCACCCCTGTCAGACCTACATTTTGTAAATAAAACCTTCTCCCAACGCACTCTTCAGAACTGGATAGACTTTTGCATTAGTATATAGCCCCTTTATGAGCTGAATAATAGACTGCGGAATACCAAACCAATCTAGGGATGCAAATAAAAAATCATGATTAACCCTATCAAATGCTTTCTCAAGATCAACAGATACAAGTACCGCTGACTGACCCTCTTTGTTGATTGGCTCAATTATGTCTCTAATTAAACATAAAATGAAATGAATTCTCCTACCTGGTATACCACTGTGTTGAATAGGAAGAAACAACCCCCCCACAACCTTTTTAAGTCTATTATTGATTAAAGTAGTCAAGATTTTATAATCAGAATTCAACAATGTTAACGGCCTCCAGTTTCTAAAATTACCTCTATCTCCAGATTTAAAGATATATGTCTGTCGTCCTTCTGTAAAAGAATTCAACACCACCCCTTGAGAGAGAAAAAAATTAAATACTAAAACAAGACATTCCACTATTTCGGATGAAAAGGCTTTATAAAACCCATTCGAAAGCCCATCTATACCTGGTGATACATTCTGTTGTAATGATTTAAGGACTACCAAGATTTCAATTTTTGAAAATGGTCGACCTAATTCCTTCAGTCCATCATTATCCCAGCTGTCCTTTAATTTAGGACCTAAAAATTGACTAATCTGAAGTGACGATGGAGCAACCTTTGGTTCCAGTTCCTTAAAGTACTCTTGAAGCATTTCTCATAATCCTGAAATAGAAAAAACCTTAGTATCACCTTTGCATAAAAATTCCAATTTCTCTTTCTCCTTAAGTGATTTACAGAGCTCAAAAGGATCTCCAAAAACCGATTTGTTTACGTGATTCTGAAGTAATGCCTGAAGAGACTTTGCTCTGTCATACTCTCTCTTCTTCATGAGACCTTTAATTTCAGCTATCTGCTCTAAAAAATTACTTCTAGAAGAATTTGCACAAGACAATAGATATTGAAGTTGTTGTCTGAGTTTAAGATATTCAAAAAAATCTTGCTTCATCATTCCAAACCCATATTTTTTAAACCACCAAATACAATCATTTTTTGTTTCCTGCCACCAAATCCCAAGATCTTGGTATAAAAAGGCCACTGACAACCTGGCATTTAGAATACATCGTATGGAGTTAGAAACTACAGTCTCATGGAGGATTGAAGTATTCAATTTCCACACTTTTTTATGACCAAAAAACGTTTGCTGCTCCCCCACTTTGATAAGTATCAGAGCATGGTCTGAAAATTCCATAGGAACAATCTGTGGACTATGAAACAAGATTCTTTTAGATATAAACAAATAATCAATCATATAACTTTTCCCTTTTGTAAAAAAGGTCCCTAACAATTGACCATCCTTACTATCAATACAACTCACTAGATCAGCTGTTTTAACAATATGATTAAGACAAACCGAATCACAATAAATCTTCTTCTTCCCTTGGTCAAACCTACCTTTACCCCTAGGACCTATTATAGTACAATTAAAGTCTCCCCCCCAAAAAACTGGAATAGTTGTAATTAAAAAGGGCCTTATATCTGAAAAACACGCAACCCTCCCAGCTTTAGATTGTGGACCATAAACATTTATTAATCTAATCCTCTGTTCAAACCAACACCCTTCTAAAACCAAAACTCTCCCAGGACAGACCTCAATCAACTTAAGTAACCTAAAGTTAAAGGAATTAAACAGAATTCCTATCCCATCCGCTCTATCCTCACCAAAAGACCAGAATGAGGGACCCCATGGCCAATCCTGAGTAAAAGCACTAACTTGATTACTAGCAAACATCCACGTCTCCTGTAAAAAAACAAATGGATATATGTAAATCTGCAATGACTTGAAATACTGCACGTCTTTTCAAAGTTTTTAACAGACTATGGGTATTGAAGGAAGCCCATGTGATATCCATTAGCTTAAGTCACCGAGGAAAAAGAACAGACTAAACTATACTCATGTTTTTCTCTTCTTCTTTTTTTTTCCTTTGTAATCATCTTTCTTTACTCCCCCTCCCTCTTGAACTGAAATTTGGGACTCTGTATCCCCCATATCCATCTCAGAATCTCCCCAAGATAATTCACCAAACGAGTTTTTGGTCTCAATACTTTCCAAGTCTACCGGTACTAGATTTTTAGCAGACCTACTATACCGCCTTGCCGGCGGCGGGGCTACTGGTGGTTGAGGATCACCCCCACCAATCACCCTTTTCCCTTCCAGCGCGTCTGAATAACAAACCGGCTGAAGTAGGTTCAGTACCCCTGCTCCAGCATCCTGCTTCCTCACCACTTTGTCAGCCACCTTCACTGCTTCTGGTTGTTTAACCATGCTCTGAGGAACTATCACCTCCTTATCACCTGTGGTCACCTTATGCTGCAAAACTCCTGCATTTTGAGCTTGTTGTACCAGGAGGTCCGAAACTCCACAAGTTTGCTTATTCTGGGCTGCCCAAGGACAATCTTTAAAAGCATGATTTAGTTCATCACACAGGTCACATTTCAAAGAGTTTGAACAAAATAATGTGATATGACCCACTTCCCCACAATTATCACATTTAGGTTGGTCACAAACATTAGATAAATGCTTTTTGGATCCACATCTATAGCAGGCCCTGGGCTGTCCACTGTAAAAACATACCCCTCTATCTCTTCCTAACATAAAGGAATTAGGAATATGTTCCACCACTGATGCTGTTTGTTTTAGTTTCACCTTAAACTTCCACCCCCCTGTCCAGAATAATTCAGCGTCCAATATGGGATCTGATTCACTTAAGACTTCACACTTTTGTGAAAGCCAAAATTTAATGTCTTCAACCTGTACCCCCTCATTCCTGAACATCACTGTCACAAATTTTATCAATGGTTTGGACAGAGGAATAACAAAAAATGGTGTCCATAAAGGGGAAAACTTTACTTGATTGTACCTTTCCCAGAACAAATCAAGTAAAGCAGGAGAACGAAAGCTAATATCATAATTGTCTTCACCTGAAATATTGATAAACGCAAATACATCCCTGGGGGAAAACTTCAAAGAGTCCTTAATCAGCATTCTACCAACATAGTATCTGTTAGGTTTCTCCTTCAAACCCCCTTTATAACGGATCCTCACCGCATTCCTCCTTGGTGCTGCCTCCCTCTTATTCTGTGAAAATAAACTTGATAAAAGGAGTTTTACATCCTGCACTTCACTAACTTCTGTCTGCTCAATTTTAGATAAACTAACCCTCCTTTCCTTAACTGCAGTCACAGAAGTGGCCTGCTGCTCAACCACAGAAAACTGTTCCTCCTTAAGATTTTCTTGCACAGCAGTTTTAGTAGAGGCAGGAAGACTGTCCCCGTTCCCCATCCCCGGTTTCCAGTCAGGCAAAGCAGACTTTAAACCCCAAACATCCTCCCATGAAGAAGCAGGTGTCCACACTCCTTGTTCTGTCTGTTGCCAGCCTGCAGCTGACAAAGCTGCTTGAGGAGACCAAGAGTTATCATGTTCCCCTGCTACCACCATACTGCCAGATACACGGTTGAGATCCACTCCCACATCCTGTTGTGCAAAAGTCTTACAGGCTTCACTGTTATTATGAAAGGCAAATTCAGTCACTCCCTCCTGCTGCCCATGTGTGGTTTGAAAAATAACCGCTAAAGTTTTTGAGTCAGCCATCCCCTTCGGGTTAAACACAAAGCCTGAGTCTTTCGATATAGGGATGGTAGTAAAGTGTTTCAGATTATGCTGTTTACTTACAGGACGCGAGGTTGACGAAGACCTGCCAGTATCTCTCGCTCCTGCATCCAGTCGCTCTGAATCTGGAAGCCGAATAATGTCCTCCTCAGGTACATTTCTCCGTCTCCCAACCTCCGGATCCACTTTCAACAGTGTAGACTCCAAAGTCCTTTTGGTAAGGACCACTAGCATTGGAACTGAGTCCAGTGCTTCCACCGATCTGACTTCCGCGTTACCGGCTTCACCTGCCAGATTTAAAGGAATGGCCACATCTTTCATCTGTTCCGTCTGAACGGGGTCCTCCGCAATCGCTGCTATAAAGGAACCACACTCCTCGCGATTCACCTCTATCTCTGTTGCTCTGTCTGCACATGACTCCTCCTCCCTAGCACAGGAATACCGCTGTAAGCCATAAGACCGCTTCTGTTGCGGTCCGACTGCTCACGCTCACCAGCCTCCCAACCACCTCCTGCCCATAACTGAGCCATAATGCACTCAAGCACTACATCTCAACGCCCATACTCCCCCTCTGGCCACTCGAACAGCAGCACAGTAGGGGAATTTCCCCGGTGTCCTGGCCAGACCTGGGTGATCCTATAGTAGTTTTGTAGACCATAAACTCTTTGCTGAACACCAGAACATAATCCTCACCTATCTCAATCGACCTGGACGGAACGTCTGTGCTGAACCTCCTAAAATAGCATGCCTTTTTAATGATTTCTTCTGTGATCTGAATAAATACAGACCCTCCTGGACATCCCAAACCTAAATCTAATAAGGGAGTGGAGAACCTGAATCAACCCAAGTTCCATCTCAAAAAGGGCACATGTTCGGAAGTTGTTAAATTTATTGCCTCCCTGAAAATAGACAAATCAGCCGGATCAGACCGTTTGCTCCCAAAGTTCCTCAAACTTCCTTCCCCTCAGAGAGCTCCACCCATAGCCAAAACCTTCAACCTACCTTTCATGACCCACACCATACTTGACCTCTGGAAAACAGCTATAGTTGTCCCACGAAACAAGAAAGGGAAGAAGACACTACTGGAAAACTACCGCCCTATTTATATTTTGCCAGCTGTAGCTAAACTGCAAGAGAAAACAGTATGCACACAACTGACCGAATATCTTGAACAACACAATCTAATCTGCAAAGAACAACATGGGTTCAGGAGGTGTCATGGCACTGACACAGCCCTGGTTGTATTCACAGATGCAATCTATTGTGCAACAGATAAGGGATTGTTGACAGGAGCTCTGTTCATGGATCTGACCAAGGCTCTTAATTTGGTCAACCACAACATCTTAACTAGCAAATTACTTGAACTTGGCTTCAGATCACATGCTCTGGGCTGGTTCAGTGATTACTTAACCTTAGAAAACAGAGGGTGAAAATCAGTAACATGGTCTCAAGTATCAATGTAATTTGCAGTGGGGTCCCTCAAGGCTCCATACTGGGGCCTCTTCTGTTTTCAATCTTCATCAACAATTTGCCAACAAACTGCAAACCCTTACATATTCTCCTCTATGCAGACAACACAGTTCTATACATGCATAGCAAAGACATCAATGAAATCAATCATGTACTAGGAAACAGCTTAACAAACTTGCAGGAATGGTTCGCTCTGGGAAAAATTGTCTTGAATCTACCGAAAACACAATCAGTGCTGTTTGATTTTAACTACTGTTTGAAAAATGCAGCCCCCCCCCAGTTCTGCATCAATGCAAATAATTGGAACTGCCTGGAAAAAGTCTGCTGCTTTAAATACCTAGGAGTACACTTAGACTCTACCCTTACCTTTAATACCCACATTCAAAACACTATAAACCTGCTTCACCAAAGGCTTGGTGCTCTGTATAGAATCCGCAAGTACCTAACGCCCAATCCAGATACAGAATAGCACAGGCAAATCTGCTCCCTATACTGACTACAGCTCCTTGATCACTGATGCTGTTAATGAAACTATGCTACAGAAGAAGCACACTCTCTATCACAAGACTGCCAGATTTGCAACAAGTAGTTATAGTAAGTCGCAGCATTGCCTTTCTCCAAATACATTAAACTGACTCTCACCAGAGCTCAAATCCAACCTAACACTCACCAGATTTATTAGAAGAACTATGGTTAAAAACTACCCCATCTATTTAACTGAACAGCTTGAGTTTTTCAACTTGCCCTCTTCAAGATCCACCTCAAAAAATAACTTAAAAGTTCCCTTTTTTTGAACAAACACTGGACAATGCTCCTTCAGCTACCACATCTCCCTACTATGGAATACAATCTCAGCCCCCATTAGAGAATCACTAACGCTGTCTGCTTTATCAAGCAATCTGAAAGAATGTTGTCCCTCACTCAGTGTCTGTGACTGCTTTCTGTAAATACCCCTTGTTCATACCCCTATGCATCTGCACTCAGTGTAATATCTGCACTAATCAGCAGCACTTTCTATGTGCCACAAGTATGTAATCAAGTGTGTAATTTTCAATTGATGTGTGTATGTTTCATTTTCTGCAACAAGCACCCAAATATTTGTATGTATGTCCTCAAATGTCTATTGCAATTGCACCTGGGTCATGACTGAAAAAGGCACTTGGTGCCAGTGCACTTACCTGGTTACCTAAGTGAAAATTAATTAATTAATTAATTATTCCCCTTTCCATTAAACTGGTTCATGCAATTGTCCAGGCTGTGCATGGGTGTTGATGTGTGATATGGCCACCACTACACATTCAGCCACTTCACTACCAGTCTAGCATTGCCTGTAAAGCACTTTGGAATACATTGTGTATGAAAAGCATTACATACATGCTGATTCTTCTTCTATTTGATTTATACTTCAGTTTGCTAGTTTTAACTTTTACATCTGCAGTTTTTTTTTGACAATTTAAGTGTTTCTCTTTGATTTCAACTGCTGGTGTCAGGGCTGGACAGTGTTATTGTGGTGTCACTAGCATTGTGAAAGCTGCTCTATGATTGGTTCAGTACTCCACTGTGATGATTCTTACCTTCAAAATATCAAATATAACAGCACTAACAACAAGATACTGTATTGTAATATATTGGTGTTAGATAGGCAGATATCACTTGTTATCTTTTCATCTGTATTTCCCCGGTGTTATATAATTATAAACTATATATGTAAACCTCTCCCCCCGGAAGATTGGAGCACTAGTTAGGGTACTGAGGCATATAATGTAGGGATTTATCTTAGGTTATTTCAACCCACACCCAGAAAAGGTTAACAGTTTTACTGCCCTGAAGGACTGCTGTGTGCATGGGAGTACCTTGGGGGGGCAGGCATTGCTTATGAGCAAAGGAGTGCACACGTGAGGAGGTGTGAGGTTGGTGCTGGAGAACTGGGTGGGATTGCCTGAGGCAGATTTCCATTTTGGGGGGAAAGGGGTGAAGAAATGTCAGGCTTCTGATGTGGTGGTGGCCATTTCAAGTGATTCCCCGGTTGCAAGGAAGGTGGTCCCACTGGCCAGCAGTATGAGAGATAGGTAGCCACAGTGGGAAATATGTCAAGGCCTGAGGCAGAGCAGAGGAAGAAGGGTCACTCTGGAGATAATGCCGAGAGGCAGCGTCAGCTGGATTCCCCACTGGGGACACGTCACATTAGTTCTTGAGGACAGTCACCAAGAAGGGATTTGTGTATATGGAGTTTCAATGAGGATAAAACCCACTGTCCCAAGCTGAGAGGCTAGCAAGTTCTGAACCGATGAGAGAAGTGGGTCTTACATGGGGGTTAGAGGCAGATATAGCCCTGTGAGATAATTTTGATGCTGCTTATGGATGAGTGAGCTGTCTGAATGTTTGGGGTCCTCTGGATCACGCCCATTGATATGAGCTTATGGACTTAGGGAACATTTTTTAAAGAATGTGGTGAGGTGCACCCTTTCGTATGGACAGTTATGGACTGATAGATTGATGTGACCACCTCGGTCCCTTTATATGTGGGGTGTTCCCCTTATGAATTGTTATTCATTTTTGGTTCCATGGAGTTGTATAATTCTATTTTATTAAACGGGATCCCATTGGGTTACTGGACATTGAGTGTTGTCTCAGTTATTTGATCAACTTTGCTGCCACTAAACATCAGTTCTCTCCTAGCCCAGCACCCTGGTGAGACAACTGCACCCTGCCTTCAGAGGGACCTGGAAAGTATAAGTCATCTTTTGCCGTTTCTGCTGTGGCAGCCACCTCCCCATGGACAGTTACCATCAGCATTCCCCTAGACTCCCGGGAGGGGTGCTATACATGGGGGCTCATTTCTGCACTAAAGTTGCCCCGAAAGGTGCTGGGTGAAATTATTCATTCTCAAGGATTTTTGTATTAGACAGTAATGTGACTAATATGGTGCTGGTGGTCTGAGGAAATTCATACCTTCCTACTGGCAGTGATCTGGGGGTCTGATGGAGAAAACTGTGAGTCTAGTCCACGTGAAAGCTATGTAAATGGACTGGGGGTCAAATCCATGGATTGGACTTACTGGACTCATTTGGGTGGGGCTGATGATTTCCTGAGTCTGGTGCTTGTGCTGGTGTTCATCTGTGCAACATGTTCATTGGCATACCATTTGCTTTGGCTCCTGCCTTATCAGTTGGATTTTGGACTGTATTGAACTGTTGTGGAGTAAGTATTGGCAAAAATGGCACAAGCACCTTCCGTTTCAGATGTCACAATGCCATCCAACATGTTTAAATGGATGTGAGAACTGGTGGGCAAATTGACCATGTCTAGAGAGTATGCCCTTTGCAAACAGAAGGGTCCTGGAGTGAAGCTGCTCCCTGTGTGTACTACATGCCATGATGCTAAAAAGCCAGCCCAAGGATACCTGCTGCCCAGGTGGCCTTGTTATGGCTCAAGACAGTCAGCCATCTCTTTACCTCAGAAGATGCCAGTGTGGAAGTGTGAGGGGATCTTGTTGTTAAAATGGACCCCAGCATGGAGCCTGCACCCACAGTGTCTAGTCAGCAGGAGGGGTCCAAACCCCCGGAGATTTTAGTGGCATGCAAACAACAGGTAGTAGGCAAGAAAGTAATCTTCCAGCTCTGCAGGAGCTGCCACTGAAGTTAATGACCCCAATGGAGTTCCATGCCTCTAGTAATCCACCTGAGGTGCCTCATCCAGCAATGTCTGAAATTGCTGCAGCCCCCTCAGCCTATGCCCACTGGTGAAGTAGAAGAAACCTCATCAGCTAACTTGCCTTTGAGCCTTGGTCAGCAGTCAATGCCACTGGACGAACAGATGTGAAGAGCATGTCACCATGAACTGGAGGCTGGAGGGGCAGAGGGACTAGTAGAGGGTGAGGTGGACGATAATTGGGAAGCGGCATCTGAACAGGACCACCCATCCCCATATGTAACAGTGGTTTTGTCCATTCAAAGGGGTTCCTCATCTGCTAGTGCAGTCCATATTTGGCTGCGAGACCATCACTGTCAAGCTAGAGAGCAAGAACAGCATGACTGAGAATATAGGGATGGCACATGGCTCAGGAGAGACAGGTTTCGCGAATAACTATCCATAGCCTGCCAGTGTGGTCTCAAGAAGAGAGAATCATGAGAAGGCATATCCACAAGGAGTATTCAATTCAATTCAGCTTTATTTTATGCTGGTTAGTATGTGAGCAAAAATGCCCATTTTCACAAATGTCCAGGTTACACAGAAAGTACATAGTTACAAAATACATGAATAACAAACATATTTACAGAGGTAGTGGAAATAAAAAAAAACAGCATCTCCAGTCTGACTATCCCAGTCCGCCTGAGTGCATCTGGGATGTAACTGAGGAGAGAGGAGTGGACTGAGTATTCCATGCCATTCTAGAGTAGCTCTACTGGAAGCACAATTTGAGCTGGAATAGTGCCACTGTTTCTCTTCTTGAACCACAGCGTATTGCCAAGGATATTTGTGCCATAAATGCTTAGAAGGGACTCACTTTGTTTAAAACTATGCTTTGCTACAAGATTTAGATAGTAGCCACCTCAAGTATTGTGTGGGAGCAACCAATTTGCATGATCAACCATACACCAAACCATGCCCCCACTACTACTTTGGCATACGGTAAGGTGGTAATGTTCAACGCCCTGCAGTGCTGTGATATTTCAACTTTTCCCCCTGGAGGACATTTAAATGAGTGAGATTAACCCTATTTGCTGACTTTTCCCTTCGTAGCCTGAGCCACATACATTAACCAGTGGGGAATGCCTATAACAGCTTGCTAGTCTTGCTAATGTTCTAATGTTACAACATGCTAATTAGTTGCTATAATTACTAGTGCTTTATTGTTACAGCATGTTAATTAGCTGTTACTGTTACCAGTGCATTAATGTTCCAGAATGCCAATTGCTTATGAATAGTAGTGCCACTGTGTATCTGCCCCATTGGGATTCTATTGTTATGATTATTTTTACTGTGTAAGCTGTAATAATTTGCTGGGGGACATAATGAGAAAGGAGTCCATATTAGGTAGCTGGCAGCTTTGGGTAGCATTTCAGTCTTGGTTAGATGGGTGATAGGCCTGGGACACCACCCCCTGAGGATTTAGGCAATTTACCCTGAAGTTCCAGGAGGGTGAGTGGCAAAGGTGACAGTGCTTGAGCATGTTTGGAGCATCGAGCTGGTTTGGGCCTCATTTGGTAGTGTAGTAAGTCCACCTTCATGGTGAGGCAGCCTTAGACCCCAAGGGCTTGGCAGAGGGGGAGTGCAGGTACATATCCCATCTGAGCCCTGGTGGGTGGCTGTTGGCTCTCCGGAGCTCACCAAGGGCTTCATGCTTTTAAAGGGGGGAGAGTTGTATCCCACCCCAGGGGTCTGGGGCACTAGTTAGTGTACTGGGACATACACTACAGGGATTTATCTGGGGTTATTTCAACCCACACCCAAGAAGGAATAACAGTTTTGCTGCTCCAGAGGACTGCTGAGCACATGGGAGTACATTGGGGGGCAGGCCTTGCTCATGAGCATGTGAGTGCGGAGGAGAAGAGGTGGCAGATTGGTGCTGGAAGAGTGGGGGGATTGCCTGCTCGACGAAAAGGGGCAAAGAAATGTTGGGCTCCTGATGTAGTGGTGGCCATTTCAAGTGATTCCCCAGTTGCAGGGAAGGTGGTCCCAGCAGCCAGCAGCATGAGAGATGTGCTGCCACAGTGGGAGATATGTCAAGGCCTGAGGTGGAGCAGAGGAAGAAGGGTCAGTCTGGAGGTACTGCCGAGAGGAAGTGTCAGCTGGATGCCCCAGTGGGGACATGTCACATTAGTTCTTGGGAACAGTCACCCAGAAAGAATTTGTGTATATGGAGTTTCAATGAGGATAGAACCCACTGCCCCAAGCAGAGAGGCTAGCAAGTTCTGAGCTGATGAGAGAAGTGGGTCTTACAGTGGGATTATAGTCCTCTGAGATCATTTTGATGGTTCCTATTGATAAGTGAGCTGCCAGAATTTTAGGGGTCGTCTGGATCACGCCCCTTGATATGGATTTATGGTGCATTTTGTGAAGAGTGCAGTGAGGTACATCCTTTTGTATGGACAATTATGGACTCTAGACTGACGTGACTATCTCAATCTCTGTGTATGTTGGGTGTTCCCCCTATGAACTGTTATTAATTTTTGGCTCCATGGAGTTGTATCATTCTGTTTTATTAAATGGGATCCCATTGGGCTACTAGAAATGAAGTGTTGTCTTAGTTCTTTGATCAAGTGTTGCTGCCACTAACCATCAGCTCTCTCCAAGACCAGCACCCTGGTGAGACAGTGGCACTCTGCCATCAGAGGGATCTGGAACATGTAAATAATCCTTTGCAGTTTTTGCTGTGGCAGCCTCCTTCCCATGGACAGTTACCATCAGCATACCGCCTAGGCACCTGTGAGGAAGTGGGTTACATATATATATATTTTATTTTAGAATTTTGAGCTGAGAAAGGCACACTGTACTAAAGTTCATTTCCAGGTGCATCCCAGGTGCACACAGAAGTTAAATGATTTGCTCAGAGTCAGACAGTATCAAGTGTAGTTGTAAGTTTCAAACTGAGGTCTATTGGGTCTTTGGGTTCACTGCTTGATGCTTGAACCCTACAGGCTGTACTGCCTCCCGATACAAATACATTGCTATTGTGGATAATGTATTGAAAGTAGTACCCATTATCCCATTAGGCCAGGAAACAGTGGCTGTTTAGCTTAATTTGTGCTTTATAAATGGAACTATTACATTTCTATAGAAAATGCTACCCTCTTAAAAATATCCTGGTCCATTCTCCCTGACCTCAGACTGTCTCAAAGCAGAAAAATGTATTTTCACTCCCATCAACAGTGTCAGTGGCTCAGTAGGTAGCACACTCGCCTCTGAGGCCAGGAGATCAGAGGGCTGTGGGTTCAGTTCCCACATCTGACACTTGGGCTAATATCCCAATACTGACACTGTAGTGCAGCATGAGAGGGGTGCTGCACTTCTGAGGTGCCGCCTTTCGGATGAGACTTTAAACCGAGGTCCCATCTGCCTGGAGTGGTGGTAGTTCAGGTGGATGTAAAAGATCCCATGGCACTTATTGAAAAGAGTAGGGGGAATTTTTATTATAAGACAAAAACAGATACAAGAGAAAAAAAACAGAAACAGAAGAAAATAACATACATGTCTAGTAAACTTAAAAAAATATGACCAAGTAATAGTACAACAAAACATAGAAACAAAAACTCACCTCCCACATGATTACATAATACAATACATTCATAGTCCCCATAAATCAAAGAAAAAGAAAAACAGTACATAATAGAATAAAAAAACAAAGCAGTGTAAAAACATTATCTCACCCAATCCACTCCTTTCCAAAAAAACTTACATACGACCTCCCCATTGTATGAAATTCATAATGATAAATCTTATCTAATTCTGACTGTACCTGACATAACATATCCCAGTTACCTCTTTCAGTTGCAATACCCTAAGGCATCTAGCATGCCAAATTACCCATTTCAAACATGCAAGAATCAACCAAACCATACCCTTCAGCCATTTATTCCATCCCTCTCCTAACTGTCCCAATACCAAAATGTTATGTTATCTGTAGAAACAAAAGTTCACCCCATAAGGCAGCTAAAGAAGACCAGAAACCTCGTACACAAGTGCAGTCAAAAAATAAATGATGCAGAGTTTCAATTTGTCCTGAACAAGTTCCTACTGAACACAACTGGTCATTCAGCATTTTATGTTTTTGATTCCCCTTAACATTCAAGTGTTAATGCCCACACAGCCAAATCATATCCTGCATTTTTAATGGGATTCGAGGTTCAATAATACTAGCTAATAATAGCTGACAATCAAAAGTAGCAGGAATATGAAAGACTGGTTCTTCCAGATAACAATGCTCAAGAATAGTTTTATAAAATTTCTTCCGATTAGTATCCACAAACCAATGAAGCACTATGTGCCACAGTCTAATATATTTCAACGAAGTCTGTACAGAAGTAGGCAAACTTTTGTCAGAAACATGCCACTTGCACCTCCCCCATGCATCCAAAAACTGAACCTCCCAATGTCTCATACTATCAATTCCCAATCCCCGCTGTCCCTAACAATAGTAGACGAATATTGCTATAAAAAAAAAATTACTAAAGAGATATACCAAAGGCTGTACCATATCAAGACCTCCTTCCTTCCTTGCCCTATAGGTATGTGCTCTTTTTACAGGATTCAGGTAACTACCCCATAAAAATAAAAAGAAGAGCCCCATTAACTTAGTATGAATACCAAATGGTACCAGATAGATATGTGAAACGTACAAGAAAATAGGTAAAATATAAGTCTTCATTAAATAAATCCTTTTTTTTTCCTACTCATCTTCCAGGATTTCCAAGACAAAACCTTTTCATGAGCCATATCATAGAAAATATCCTAATTCCTCTGTTCCGCTTATCTAGTACCAAAGAATAAACCCAGCAACTTAATCTCCCCAAGTTCGACCAGAATGGAAAACTGTACAGGAATGAATGTCATTACCTAAAGGCAGTAATCAGCATTTAGCAATATTTAGCGAAATACTTGTCATCTCATGCAGAGTTATGAACACATCAAGTACACCCTTACCTGAATCCAAATCTTGTACAACAACCATGCAATCATCCACATAAGCAGACACTTTTGGATAAATCTTACCAAATATATCACAAACAGGCTTATTCCCATCAGTATGTTCTATAAGTCTTAAAAGTGGGTCAATAGTAAAAACATACAAAAGCGGACTCAATGGGCATCCCTGTCGCACACCATTCCGCAGCTGGACTGGAATCCCCAAATGACCATTCAAGAATGGAATCATCAATGCATTCAGATAAAGTCTCTGCAACACACCAAAAAATTGCTGTGAAACTCCAAATTGCAAGAGTGTACCCCAGAGATGATCATGCTGTACTGAATCAAAAGCCGTCTCCTGATCTAAGGATAATAAATACCCACCCAGGCGCTTAGCTAAACTAAGTTCCATAATCTCTCTAAAAAATATTAAATTCTGATGGACATTCCTACCTGGCACAGCACCTGTTTGGTGAGGCAATATCACATGGGTCGCTACCCGTGCCAATTGTGACATAAAAATTTTGGCAAGAATCTTATAATTGGAATTTAAAAAACTTATAGGTCTCCTATTCCGAATATTTTGTGGATCCCCTTTTTAATATAAAAAGGACATAACTCCCTTCAGTATACTAGGAGGTAAATTCCCACCATCCATTATCTCCTGATACAGTACTCGTAAAGCCGGGACTAATTCAGATTTAAACAATTTATAAAATTCATTAGATAACCCATCCTACCCAGGAGTTGTATGGGCCGACAAATGGTCAATTGCCACCCCAACCTCTTCATCTTTTATGGGCTGCATAAGGGCTGCAACATCACAATCTGGAATTACAGGCAAGAATCCAACATTCAAAGGGACATTCCTTAGTGTGGTTCGTGGCTTCTGATAGATATAATATAAATGCTCATTAACCACCTTATGGATACCAGATTGCGTATCTTGCACTATCCCATCATTCCCTAACATACACTTCATAGTAAATTTCTGTACTCCTTGCAATTCAAGATCAAATGGGTTGACCACCTCTTTCCTACCTTGTGTCACAAACTGTTGACATTTTGCAATCTCACTCTCCCGCTGTTTATGATATTCACACATCTGATTTTTAAGGACTTGTAATTGCACCAGAGTATCATCCCCAGCTTCCCAAGCCTGTGATAAAAGCTTTAAATATTGAGCCCTTATACTTAAGTAATCCAAATATTTGAAATCCACAAAAGCCCTTGATGTCTGTTTCAACAAATCCCTCAAACCCTCAAACCCCGTTTCGTATCTTCCCACCATACTCCCCAAGAGTCATATAAGAAAAGCATATCCTGTCGAACAAGCAAAAAATTTCTCACCTCCCATTGTACCGACTCCTGATTTAAAATAGAAGTATTTAATTTCTAATAACTTCTACCAAAAGAAATTGTATGCACCAAACCAAACTTCACTTGAACCTGTACATGATCTGAAGTTTCCAGGGGTACAATGTTAACGACCATACCATGCAATCTGTGTGAAACAAACCAAAAATCAATACATGTCAACAATTTGCCCTTACAAAAGGTATGATCTGGACATTTGCCTACGAGAATATAGAAATCACTTAAATCTGCGGTATTGAGAATTTTTGTCAAGGCATTTGTATCACAATAAACCTTCTTCATTTGTCATCCCCAATCATTAGGTAATAAACCACAATTAAAATCCCCTCCCCCACAAAATTAATTTAGATGCAAAGAGGAAATGCTCAACAAGACAAAACAAAGCTACCCTATCCGCTTTAGTTTGTGGGGCATAGATATTAATCAGGTGATAAGCAATACCACCAATAAACACATCAACACGTGATACCCTTCCAGGGCAAACATCTAAGACTTTCAAAATTTGGATAGGCAAATCAAAAAACAAAATACCCACTCCAGAACAAGGTACTTCTCCTATTGACCACAATGAGGGTCCCCACCTCCAATCCTTTTTTGCCTGTTCTATCTAGTGTGCAACCTAATGTCTTGTACAAAGGCAATCTGGGACCAAATCTCTATGAAAACTGGCAAAAGTAATAGCACGTTTCTGATGATTATGAATGCTGTTAACATTAACAGTAGAGATAAGGACAGAAGACAGCATGAAAAGGAAAATTAGAATGCAGAACTAGAAAATCCCAGTCATTTCCTTTTCTTTCGCTTCTTAGGCTTGGGCTCATAAACAGTTCCAGAACAAACTGGAGTTTCCAATTGAGACGATGTGACTGAAGAAACATCAGATTCACCACTCCCTTCCTCCTCTGGAACATCCATGAGAATATCAAAAGGATTCTGAACTGCAGGGTCTTCTACCACAGGGACTCTCTTCTGAGCTGCCTTAGACCATGTGACACGTTTAAAGGATAAATTCTCCCTTCCCCCAGGCAAGGGCATTACCACCTCCATTTTGTCTGCCACCAAAACATGGGCAGACTCAATAGCAGTGCTCTGTGAGGAATGCTCATCCAGCCCATGGTCAGACAAGGCATGTCCCAAACTTTGAGAAGGTTCCACATCCACTGGGTCCTGTGTAGCATCATTAGAAGGCACAGAAGGATCCTGAGGACAATCAGGAACATCTGCTATTTCCACAACAGGATCACAAGAAACTCCCGAACTATGATCAGTAGTAGGGATTGAAACCTTATCATCCATCTGAGCCATTAAGTTACTGAATTTCATTTTCTCTTTTTGTGCTGTAGCAACTTAGACATCCTGTTCAGCATGAACAGATAAATCAGCATTATTATGAGAAGCCCAAGAACAATGTCTAAAATTGTGACACTTTTCATCACATAGATTGCATTTCTGGGGTTGCCTACAATGTGCTCCAACATGCCCAAAGTCTCTGCAAAGGCCACATTTTTGTTTATCGCAAACATTACTCAAATGCCCAAGCTCACCACATTTATAGCAGGCTCTTGGCTGACCTGGATAGAAAATTGCACCCCTATCCCTCCCCAGAAAAAAACAATTAGGGAGATGCTGTACTGTCCCCTGTATTTGTTTGAGTGTGACTTTATATTTCCAGCCTCCTGTCCAGAGGTGTTCCTCATCCAGGATAGGGTCCGGGAAATGAGTCACTAAACAATGCTGCTTTAACCAATACGTTATGTCCGCCACATTGACCCCTTCATTGCGAAAGAGGACAGTAATGGTTTTTGACATTGGTTTAGTCAAAGGGATAGCAAGAAATGGCCGTCACACAGGACCATTCTTTAGAAGATTATATTGTTTCCAAAAGCATTCCAACCCATTAGGATGTCTAAAACTCACATCATAAATGGTATCCCCAGGCATATGAATCAAGGCATAAATTTCATATGCATAAAACTTCATGCTATTCTTAAATAACGCCTTCCCCACAAACAATCTATCAGGTGCTTCAGAGGCATCACCCCTAAATTTCAGCCAGACAGTATTTCTTCTCATAGCTGGCTCCAGAGCATTCTGAACATTAGAGGGGAAGAGTTTCTCATGAGCCCCAGCATGCCAAACAGTGGGAGTGGGGGCCAAAGACCGTTCAGTGGATTTACCAGGTGTAGGTACTCCTGGATCAGATAAGTCAGTGTATCCATCAAAAGGAGTAGGTAATGAGGAATCCAAACAGGGTTCTGAAGGGACTAGGACAAGTGGGGGAGAACTAGGTTGTAAAGCAGGCATAGATTCTTCACTTTATATAGCTTTAATAGCCCTTGACCCAGAATCAGCAGAAGACTCTTGACCTTTACAGACCTGACCTGGTGTAATCTGGGAAGGAGAAGCAGAAGAGCTAGCCCCAACATAGCACTCTTGATACCCTGATACATCATAGGAGGCCTGTGATTCAGGGTTATTAGCATCCCAACCAGTGTCATCTGTTTTTTAACCCACCCTGCTGCTTCACAAGAGCGAGTGACCCAGTCAACCGGAGGTGCAGCGGAACATACAGACTCCTCCATACAAACAACATTTGAAGATCGTAACAGGGTAGAAACAGCCTAGCTAGCCTTTCTAGCTACCCCACGCAGTAGCAAAGTATCAGCAGAATGCAGCTCAGAAATCCCATCTGGGGGAACACCAGCAAGAGTACAAACGCTAGAGGTAGCAGGCACAGAGAAGGGAGTACCAACGTTCAGGCCAGTTACAGAAATACCTCCAGTTACCGAAGTCGTTTTCCCCACCACCTCACCCACACCTTTGTCAAGTACCTGTACCTGTTTGGGGAAAGCGCAATCCCATGAATCCAACACCATCGTCCCAGAAGAGACTTCAGAAGCCACAGTCGGCTGAGCAAGTTCCATGGCTATGCACTCACTGGAAAGAGCAACAGAAGTGCAGCCGTCCCTCACTCTAACTTGTCGCGTGTGCACCAGTAACAAAGCCTCCAGTTCCTGCCGTCTAGCAGAAAACTTTGGTTCCTCAGCTGCAAGCAGCTCGTGAATACTTTCAACATTGTCCATTTGACAAGTAACGTCGTCCTGCAGCGGTGTCTTCCCTGGTAAGGAAACATCTTGTGAAGAAGATCCAATATCGCTACTAGCAGGGTCGGCCAAACAATCATGCAAGACCAGGGAATTGGCTTTTTCCCCAGTCCCAGAGATGTCCATCCTCTGTGAAGTATCAGGCGAACTGGCCATCAGAGCACCAGTCACAGTGCCATCTCCCTCAGGGTAGGGGAATTTCCCCACTGTCCTGGCCAAATTTCCCTCATTCACTAAAAATACCACCAACAGCTTAATCTGGTTCAAGGTCAATTGACATTCATCTGTATCCCCCTCCCCCGGGTCGTGCCTGAAAATAGGCAGGATTTGTCTAGTACACTTACCTGGTCAACAAAAAACTAAATAAAAAAAAAATAGAGCTAACCTTCCACCATTCCTCCAAACTTTTGTCAATCTCTGGGACAAGATATTCTTAGCGAAAAAAGTATAAATAACTTGGATTTAAAAAAATCACATACAGTTTCAACCCCTGCATTGAGAATAGACAGTTTTAAAATGCACAGAGCAGCAACTAAGACTTTCAAGTTTGCTTAAAGGAGAAGTAACTCTGAACCCAGTTAATACACAGGGTCCTGGAGGTCCCAGTCTACAACAATGCTTGCTTTGAGAATTTTCCTAACAAAGGTTATTTCAAAAATGTATTTTCTATCTGGTTGATCCCAACAAAACCACACCACATCCTGACTGTAGTTGTCACCCATAAGCCTTTGTGGCTGACATCCCAGACGAGCAACTATGCTAAGGGGGGGGTTCCCGCTACTATTTGCAAAAATAAGCTATCCAGACAACCCCCCCCCCCAATAGGGGTTGACTGCTGCTGCCAACAGTAGACCTGAAGTGTTAATAGCAGCTATTGCTTACTGGAAACTGGGTCATGTTTCTGCAGATTGAAAACTAGAAGTTCCAACTGCAACTACAGCACCAATGAGAAACTGGGTGATTGATGCTGCCAGCGAGAACTAGTAGCTCCAGCTGCTGCTATCTGCCTGCAAGCAGGTGACTGTTGATGCCAATGGAAAGCTGGTGATTACTGCCCCCAAAAGTTGTATTCTCCTGCATGGGCATAGTAACATAGGATTTGTCATCAGAAAAGGACGGATTGCCCAAATCTACCTAGATGTTCCCTGCTTAATCTGCCTCCACAGACCTTAACTGGTCTCCAGCAACCCTCTCTACTCCCTGCCTATTTACTAATATACCTTTATATCTATGCCATGAGCCCCTCTCTGATTTCACCTTCATCACTTCTGCTAGCTATCTGTTCCGGAAGTCTTTCAAACTTTCAGTGAAGTGGTATTTTTTCACATCCCTCTTAAATTCCCACTGTAGCTTCATCACATGCCCCCTGATCCTGCTGCTCTTTCTCATTTGAAAGAGACTCCATTCTGCACCCTGTTTACCCCTGTGAGGTACTTGTAAGTCTCTATCATGTCACATCTCATTCTCCTCTCTTCCAGGCTGTACATATTGAGATCCCTCAGTCTCTCCTTGTATGGATTCACATGCAAACCCTGCACCATTTTAGTTGCTCTCCTATGGACCGCCTTCACCCTGTGTATGTCCTTTCTGAGATGCAGCCTCCAAAATCAGACACAGCACTCCAGGTCATGTCTCACCAGTGAGTGATAAAGTGGCAACACCACTTCCCTCCTCCTGCTGGAAATACCCATCTCCCTTTGCACCCCAGAGTACCAGTGGCCCTATCCTCTGCTTTTTCACACTGCTTATCACCTTGACATTGTCAGTTATGATAAACACAAGGTCTCTCTATGGCTTAAAGAGCTGGTGACACATTCAGGAGAACTTTAACAAAGCCTAATATGTAGACACAGTCCAGCTTGTATTTCCAATTAGTGCTGTATTCCTCCTCCCCATTATTTACTACTGAGGTCATTTGTATGAAAACAAGATTTTTGCTCCTGAACAATTTGTCTATTCCTGCTGCTTTCTCCATACCTGAAGTCATAGAGCACTGATTGTGGCATCACACTTCCATGGCAACAGAGAATTATGACTTGAAATAGGGAGTCAGCTATTGAGGCAGATGGACTCTAAATACATTCATGCAAAGGTCTTTAGTAGTAAATAATGGGGAGGAGAAATATGCAAAATATAAATGAAATGTAGGCAGAATTGTAGCTAATTACTATGTTTTTTTAAGTTTTCTTTGAGGAGTCAGTAGCTCTTTAATGACTGTCAGCACCTCCCCATCCTGTACGCTGCTCCTGTGTTCCTGTACCCTAGGTGTGTGATTTTGTACTTTTTAGCATTGAACTCCAGCTGTCATGCTCTTGACCACTCCTGCAGTTTCCCACGATCCTTGCACATTTTCTACACCCTCATCTGAGTATCCACCCTATTGTAGATTTTGGCATCATCTGCAAAAAGATATACCTGCAGCAGCAGCATCAACTAGGAGCAGATTTATCCTGGACTCCCTTCAGGGTGCCTTCCTCAAGCAACTGGTCATGGAACCAACTCGGCAGAAGGCAATACTGGACCTTGTGCTCACAAACAGGGACAGTGTGATGGGGGTAACAGTGGGGGAGCACCTGGTAACAGTGACCACCAGTCATTGTGGTTTGAAATCACAGAAAGAGCAGAACCAAACCACACAAAACATGTATCCTGGATTTTAGGGGGCAGACTTTGGGAAAATGGGAGATGCTTGAAATAGGCATTAAGGGGAATGGGACAGGAATCAGGGATTGTGGAACAGTGGGCAGTATTTAAAATGGGGATTATAAGAACAACAGAATTATGCATTAAGCAGGTTAGCAAGAGGAAAAGAAAGAGGAGGCCATTATGGTTTTCCAAAGAGGTAGCAAAGAAAGTGAAAACCAAAAAGACTGCATTCAGGCAATACAAAAAGACACAGGCAGAAGGGGATAGGGAGAAGTACCAGGAGAAACAAAGGGAGGCAGGGAAGTCAGTAAGGGAAGCCAAAGCTCAGACAGAAGAACACATTGCAAAATCAGTGGTTAAAGGGACAAAACCTTTTACAGGTACATAAGTGAAAAAGAAGGACAAAGGGAGGGATAGTGAGACTGAAGGGGAGGATGGGAGCCGGTGGAGGATGACAACAGTAAAGCTGACATATTGAATAGGTATTTCTGCTCAGTCTTTACTAAGGAAGAGGGGGTAATGGGTCTGAAGGGAGTACAAGGGTGAGAATGGTGCAGAAAGGACACAAGTCCCTTTACACGAGAAAGGGTCCTGAAGGAACTGGAAGTAATAAGAGCTGATAAAGCAATGGGGCCAGATGGGGTGCACCCAGGGTCCTTAAAGAACTAAGAGAGGTGGTGGCTGAACCTCTGGCTATCCTGTTCAGCCAATCACTGGAAACAGGGAGGTACCCAAAGACTGAGGACAGCAGATGTAGTCCCTTATACAAAAGTGGGAACAAAGAGGAAGCAGGGAACTACAGACCAGTCAGCCTCACCTCGGTAGTGGGAAAGATCATGGAAGCACTACTGAAGGAGAGATTGGTGGAACATCTGGTTGTCAATGGACTACAGGACCCAAGGCAGCATGGTTTCACCAGGGGAGGCCGTGTCAGACCAACCTCATTGAATTTTTGACTGGGTGACTAGGGAGGTGGATCAGGGAGGGCAGTGGACATGGCCTATCTGGACTTCAGCAAGGCCTTTGACACTGTGCCACATAGAAGACTATTACACAAACTGGGGAATATGGGTGTGGGCAGGACAGTAGTGTGGTGGGTAGGTAACTGGCTGGGTGGCAGGACACAGAGGGTGGTGGTAAATGGCTGTCACTCCACAGAGGGAAGAGTGACCAGTGGGGTACCACAGGGATCAGTGCTGAAACCAGTCCTATTCAACATCTTCATCAGTGACATTGCACAGGATATAGAAGGCAGAATTTCACTGTTCGCTGATGACACAAAGCTCTGCAACAGAGTAGACACACCAGAGGGTGTAGACAGAATGAGAAGGGACCTGCAGAAACTTGAAGAATGGTCAAGGGTTTGGCAGTTGAAATTCAATGCAAAGAAGTGCAAGATAATGCATATGGGGCACAAAAACCCTGGCACAATATATCAGTTGGGGTGAGGATATAGCATGCACCAAGCAGGAAAGGGATCTTGGGGTTGTCATCTCTGATGACCTCAAGGTAGGGAAACAGTGTGACAAGGCATCAGGTAAAGCAAATAGGATGCTGGGATGTATAGGCAGGGCATCACCAGCAGGAAAAGGGAGGTCATAATTCCGCTATACAAGACACTAGTGAGGCCCCACCTGGAGTACAGTGTACAGTTCTGGAGACCATACCTACGTAAGGACATAGACAGGGTAGAGAAGGTTAAGAGGAGGGCAACAAAGATGGTGCATGGGTTGCATCACAAGTCCTATGAAGACAGGTTGAAGGAACTGAACATGTACTCCTGGAGGAGAGGAGGAGAGAGGGATATGATAGAGACATACAAGTATCTTACAGGAGGAACAGGGTGCAGGAAAACACTATTTTTAAGCTAAAAAGATGTTTCAGGACTAGAGGGCATGGGATGAAGTTGGAGGAGGACGATTCAGAGGAAACATGAGAAAGAATTTCTTCACAGAACGGGTGGTGGACAAGTGGAACACCCTGCCAGAGGAAGTGGTGGGGGCTGAAACAATCACAGGATTTAAGAATGCATGGGATAGACATAAAGGAATTCTAGAGGTCACGGGTAAGGGGAAATAGACTTCTAGGAAAACAAACTGAACTTACAAGCTCAAATGGGCAGACTAGGTGGGCCATAGGCCCTTATCTGCCGACACTGTCTATGTATCTATGTATCTATGTATCTATGTACCTTACCTTCCAGTTCTTCTGCTACGTCATTTATGAATTGTTTTGGTTACCCTATTCTGCATCATCTCTAGCCTCTCTTTGTCTTTACTTAGGTAGTGTCTCCAGGACTGGGCACAGTATTTCAGATGTGGCCTCACCAGTTATGTTATCTGGCAAAGTTCAGCAAGTGGCATTCATGCTGCTGCTCTCTGCTGTGGAGTGTCTCAGGGATCAATCTTGGCTCCCATATTCTATGCCATGTACATGTTGCCATTTGGGAAGATCATCAGGCATTATGTCTGGGTGTTCTCTGCTATGCGGGTGTCACTCAGAGCTATCTGTCATGTGTACCTGATAGGGTAAACACAGTCTTTGTGTTAGACAAGCATCAGATTGAAATCTCTGACTGGATGGCTTCAAGTTGGATCAGACTCAACTCTTTGAAGACAGAGGTAATACTGGTAAAATCAGGTCAAGTGGATGCAGCAGTGAATAGTGATGATTGTATTGTTGCTGTCTTTAAAATGCACTACACCACGAGCTGTTGATAAGGTAAAAAATTGGAGCATCATTGTGCATAGTGAACATGCTAGAACATCAGGTGTCATCTGGTGGTCTTTTCCCATCTATGGAAAATCACCCAAATTTGTACCTATCTTGTACACTCTGACTTGGAAACACTAGTGCATGTCGCAAACCCACTCAGCAGGTCAGGCCCTCTGTTCCCACAGTGCCAACCTCTGAGTGCAGTATTGTGAACAGGTAACAGAACAGGGTAACCCTCCTGTCTGCTTGTGGGTCCAAATCACTTTGGTCTCAAGTTCTGGGGGGATTCAAACTGTGAACCTTATGCTAGCATACCCAAATGTACAGGCTCAGATAATCTGCTCTTTGGGGAATGTCAGATATCTTTCACCTAAGGGCACCTAACCAGGTATCCAAAATGAACCCTTAAAACACTATGAAAGATCTTAGGTATTTCTTACCTTTTTCCAGTTCAGTAACACCATTAAGCTTATGAACAGTTGTCAATTTTAACCATCTATACTTCACATGCAAAAGAAAGAATTTCAAAGGCACACCAGACAGTCTCTTTAAAATAAGAGGTTTACTTAAAAATGGATAAAAATATGTAAACTGTAAACACAGAACCCTATATCACAAAGCATACAATCACTTAAAAGAAAACAAGTAAAAGTACAAATTCCTATCAACATACAGTTAGACTTTTTCTGTCTAATGTATACCTCTACACAGTGCTTAAAGTTAGATGTTGTTTCTAAGAGCCCACAAAGAAGTAACTAAAGATCAGACACAAAATAGTTTAAACTGTCTCTCAAACACACCCCTTCCATGATGTCACCTAGCTCCTCCTTGTTAAATATAAAAAAATAATACACACAGGATGTCCTATCAAGTGGTATATTAAATAAGGTCACATCAGCAAAAACTCATTTCCCAATATGACTCTATGATCTTGAGTGATTTTCTGCTTCCCCAAGGATCAAAGGATATTTTAGTTTCCCAGCGTCAAACGCAGGAGGCCATAAAATGCAACTCCCCTAAAACATCATAAAAGTTTACAATCCCTATATCCTGGCAGCTGGTCAGCTCAATTAAGTCAGATAAACTGGAGACCCTTAATTATGTCTCTCTAGTCTTTAATTACCTCCTGGTTTCAGGTTAATATCCTGTAGCTGAAACTTGGGGGTGGGGGTGTCATCCCAGGAGCACAGGATGTCGCATGACAGACAATCACACTACATTTTTATATTACAAAAACATAGAACAATCATAACCATCTGGCCAAGTATCACAAATCCTCCCCACCTAGAATGAACTTGGGAGCTCTATCCCCTGCATGGGATGAGCTTCCCAAATCAGTTCACTCCTCATAAAGATGCAAAAGTCCATCACTGTTCTGATTGGTCACTCCAGCCTGTCATAAAATTGTCATGTCATACCCTTGTAAGGCAAGACCCCATCTTAACAATCTACCATTAGTTTTTCCCATTTGTGTCAGCCAAACCAGGGGGTTGTGGTCAGTTTGTACCACAAAAAGCTGCCCATATAAGTGTGGTTCTAACTTCTTTAGGGCTCCAACCTATGGCAAGACACTTTTTTTCCACAGTAGAGTATGCCTACTCCCTGGGAAGTAACTTTTTACTCAGGTACACTGCCGGGTGATCTTTCCCTTGGTGGGATATCTGACTCAGTACTGTCTCAATACCCACATCTGAGGTATAAGTCTGAACTACAGAGGGTCTGCTATAGTCAGGACTTGTCAATACAGAAGCACTGCACAGTGCCTCCGTCAGTCTGGTAAAGGCTTTTTTACAAGCTGGTCCCCAGGTAATTTTCTTTGGCATCCTTTTCTTTACCAGGTCAGATAGGGGAGCAGCCGGGGCACAGTAATTGGGTACAAATTCCTATAGTACCCTGCTGTCCCTAGAAAACTCCTGACCTGCTTCTGCATTTCTGGTCTGTGCCACACCTTGATCATCTCTATTTTCACTTGGTTAGGATGGAGCTGTCACCAGCCCACAACATGCCCGAGGTATGCCACTTCTCCAATGGCCACCTGGCACTTTTCAGCTTTGACAGTGAGTCCGGCCCCCTGTATCCTGCCCAGCACTTCCCTAAGGTGGGACAGGTGTTCCTCCCAGCTGGCACTAAAGATGGCGATGTCATCCAGGTATGCCATTGCATACTCCTCAGCACCACTCAACACCTGGTTCACCAACCTATGGAAAGTGGCTGAGGTGTTCTTCATTCCGAAAGGCATTACTTTAAATTCAAATAAGCCTATCAGAGTGATGAAGGCCAACCTCTCCCTAGCTCTGTCCATTAACTCTATCTGCCAATACCCCTTGGTCAGGTCAGTGGTCGTAAGGCAGGTCGCCCCTGCCAGCTTGTCTAGGAGTCCATCCGTCCAGGGCATTGAGTGGGTGTCTGACTTCCTGACTGCATTCAGTCCATGATAGTCCACACAGAAATGAGTAGAGCGATCTGGCTTGGGCACAAGGACTACGGGTGAGGCCCAGGGGCTGTGGGATCTCTGGATTACCCCTAAATCCAGCATCTCCTCCACGTCCCTCCTAATGTCCTTTTGGACACCCTCTGACACCCGATATGCTGTCCACCGTATAGGCGTCTGTGTCCCTGTCTCCACATCATGCATCACTAAGGGGGTTAGTCCAGGCTTGGTGCTAAACAGAGGGGCAAAGTCTGCTAAAACCTCCCTTACTTCCTGGATCTTGTCCGGGGCCAGCTGGGGTGACAGTTTAACTGCCTCCACAGAGGACTCCCACTTGCTTTCTTCCAGCAAGTCCAGAAGAGGGTCTCCTTCATCCATCATCTCCCCAGGACTACATACTGTAAACACCATGTCAGCCCTATTAGCATATGGCTTCATCATGTTGACATGGTACATCCTTTCTGTCTGTCTTCTGTCAGGTAACTCTATAATATAGTTCACGTCATTTACCTTCCTAACTACTTTCTATGGTGCCGTCCACTCAGCCTGCAACTTGTCTTTCTGGACCGGAATAAGGGCTATGACTTCCTGACCCACAATGCACGAGCGAGCTCAGGCTCTGCAGTCGTACCCCACTTTTTGTTTCTGTTGGGAAGCTGCCAGGTTGCTCTGGGCTGTCCCCATAAGCTTCTTCAGCCTTTTCCTAAACCTAAGGACATAATCCACTATGGGAGTTCCCTGGGTGACATGCCTGCCTTCCCAGTCCTCTTGGATCAAGTCCAGGGGCCCACGTACCCGACATCCATGTAAGAGCTCAAAGGGGGGAAATCCTGTCACCTCTTGGGGCACCTCCCTGTATGTAAACAACAGGTGAGGAAGGTATTTCTCCCAGTCCCTCCCTTGCTGTTCAGCAAACACTCGGAGCATTGACTTCAGGGTACCATTAAATCTTTCCACAAGCCCATTGGCTTTTGGGTGATACAGTGTTGTGCATCTCTGCACCACCCCACACTTCTCCCACAAACATTTCATCAGGTCCGACATGAAGAAACCGCCTCGATTGGTGATAACCTCCTGTGGAAACCCAACATGGGAGAAAATACCAAGCAAGGCATCTGCCACTTTGTCTGTCCTCAGTGAGGACAGGGTGACTGCCTTGGGGTACCGGGTGGCATAATCCACCACAGTCAGGATGAATCTCTTCCCTGAGGAGCTGGGGGTATTTAAAGGCCCCACAACATCCATTTCCACCCTCTAGAATGGCTCCTCCACTATGGGCAATGGAATCAGGGCAGCTTAGTTTTCTAGCCCGCCTTCCCTATTTATTGGCACCGGTGACAAGACCTGCAATACTCCTTCACCTGCTGGGTTAAGTTGGGCCAATAGAAATTCTGGGCCAATCGCTGCGTAGTGTGTGCAATTTCCAAATAACCAGATGTGGTAGCGAGGATTCTTTATAACAGATTTAGACACACAACTGTAATATAGTGCATAAAAAATGCATATTGTGCGTTTGTCAATTTATTGTCCAAAAAGCAAAATAAGGAAAATAAAGGATATTTACAAAAAGGAAAATAAGAAGGTGTTAATTCTTCACACCAATGCAAATCATCAGGACATCATTCTTCTTCCACTAAGCATCAAAATCAAAAGAATTCCTGAGATCTTCCTTCTTGACAATGTGTAAACCTCCACACTCAGATCTTCTTAGCTCTTGCTCAGTCTCTGATCAGAAAGCAACTGACCATCTTCCATACTCTCTCTCCTATCTGTCTCTAGCCCTCTGGTGGACATCCTTTTATGGCAGCCTGACATGACATCAGAGGTCAGGTGACAACATCAATTAGCAGGGACACTTTATTTTAAACCTCTACATTTTATAAAACAATGTCCTAGCCTGCCTAGTGTAATGCTATTCTCTATGTCCACCATACAGGCTCTTAAGGAGTCTCTATTCTGAAGAAAAAGGCTAAATAAAACCTTAATTACAGGGGTATGACATCACACTTGGGAGCTGACTCCTCCCCTACTGTGACGTTACTGACTGCTTCTTCCATAAATAGTCAGTTCAGGGGCTGCCAGCCCTATAGTAGGACCTCTGGAAACATCACTAGGTAATGACCCTTTTTCCTTTTATTTCTGGCTCACTGTAATATTTTAAACCAGAAGAAAAATATTCAGTAGGTATCACTGGGCTTGAAAAATGTAAGCAGAAAAGGGCGCACTCCTTATCTGTTTACTCTTGCAAGCCCTAGGAACCTACTGCTTTTTTAAGAGAAATAAACCTTTTTTAAAGAAAACTTACAAAACAGAAGACAATTTCCAGGGCATACATTTCTTTATAGCTAGAAAGAATAACTGATTGTAATTTATACATATACTTTCTTTTTTATTTGAGAACCAACTTTTTCAGTACCATACTTAGCTTTGCAAAACAGCTGTTGGTTGAAAGCTATCAGCCGTCGGCTCCCATTTCATTTTCAGTCCTGTTTTGTTTGACCACGAAGCTAGCTTCTTTGCTGTATCTGATACATGCAGCATTTCTTTATATGGGCATCATTGGGCTTTATATGCTTAAACACCCTTCATTTCTTTCTCAGGGAGTGTTTTTCTGTGTTTTCCCGGCTGAGTTAGCTCAGTCTATACTCTCGCTACAAGACACAGGAGCATGAAACAACAGGGGCAAATTTTGTACATTCTTTGGAACTCTGCATCAATGTTTCCCCTTCAGAGCTATGTCCTCTTTATAAGAAACCACTCCTGGTGGTTAAACAATCATTTCCTTATTCTCCCTGTGTTTTCTTCACAATCATGCACACGATCATGTACAGATATGCTGATCGTGCAAATATACAAATGTCGCACTTGTGATGTACACTGGGACCAAATTCAACATACTGCTTGCAGCAGCAGGGGACCACTGCTCTTTCTTTAAGGCACCAGTTATATATTTCAGGAGCTGCTTTTAAATGGGAACACAGGCATTTTAACAAATAGGGGATAGAAAAGAAAAGAAAAGAAAAGAACAGAAAAGTAAAGAAAAGAAAAGAAAAGAAAAGAAAAGAAAAGAAAAGAAAAGAAAACAAAACAAAACAAATATCAGGTTGGCCACCCTGATAGAGAAAAGAAAGGATAGTCAGAAAAAAAAGGAGAAAGGACAGAGTAAAATAGAACATCTAAGGGGATTGCCTGTTTTAAATCCTCATTCTGGCATACCAGACAAGGGAATATAATGTGCAGTCTTGAGCAACTACTCACAATACCCCTGGGAAATGACAAGCTGCCTGCCTATCACCCCTCCCTCTGTCTTCACATCCTGAGTATACATCAGTCCATTTTCCCAATAAACCTTACGTTTACCATCACCTACCTGTGCACCGTCAGAGTCTGCCCAAACACTCAGCTTCTCTAGACTAGAGTCACTTTTCTGAGCAGTTGCAAACTCCTTACACATTCCCAAGGCATGGGACAGATCCCCTTCAGTCTCTAAACTAGGGTCCCTAGCACTACCATCAGGGTACTCAGGATCACTGTCATCCCTAACCCTCTGACAATGGGTCACCCCTCATTCTTCAGAGTAACCCTCTGTAGCTGTGTGGTTATCTGCTACTGGGGACATTTCTACCCTCTTTTTATTAGTCTCCATATCAGGAGACACAGGCTGGGGAACCAGCCTCTCAGTGGTTTTCACAATGGCTTCTGTGGGGTTCAAGGAAGTACAATTTTCCGTTGCTGCTTGGCTATGGGTAACTGCACACACCATCCCCTGTTTGAGATTGTTGCCAAGGATGACATCAACAGATAACTTTTTGGCTACAGACACCTATTGCACATTTCCCCCGTTTCATCCCAGTCTAGGAGAATACTAGAGAGGGGCAATGTTTCCTCCTCACCAGTAAAGTCTTGTACAGTGACATATTTATTGGGTATAAGCTGTCCAGGCTCAACTAGATCCCCTTTAACCAATGTCAGGGATGCCCCTGTGTCCCTTAACCCCTGTGTCTGTACACCATTCACCATGACTGGGTGCATGTGTTCCTTCATGTTCACAGGCATGTTTTCAGGGGCACACAAACAACCCACCTCTTTCCTAACCCCATGTTGCATATTGCTTGCCCTTGTGGGACACTGGCAATATGCCCAGTTTCTCTACAGACCCAACATTCATTTCTTTTCTCAGAAAAATCTTTTCTCTGAAACCTGGGGCTAACTGGTTTAGGTGGAGGCAGTGAAGGTTTTAGATGCCCTGAAGGCACGCTTTTCCCTTTCTGCACTGCCAAACCCGCCTCATTCACTCTCAGAGCAGGTCTGTTCTTGGCATAGCAGTCCAAGAGTTCAGCAGCCTCTTGCACTGTTTTGGGATCTCAGTCCTCCAGCCAGGTTTTCAGCTCTGCTGGGCATGCCAAATTAACTGTTCTAACAAAATAGTATTTTCTATTTTCTCTACAGAGTTTGCTTCAATTCGTTCCCACCAACGTTTTAAAAACTGATGTTGTTTCATGGCTAGCTCCTCGTAGCTCATTTCAGGGCTTCTCCTGAGCTTACAGAATTTGGCTCTGTAGATTTCAGCAGTTAAATCAAACTTTTTTAAAAGTACAGCTTTAAGTTTGCTGTAATCATTACTGTCTTCACTGTCCATTTGACCGAATGCATCCCGAGCATTTCTGGTAAGTAGCGGGGATAGCTGGAAGCTCCAGGACCCTCTAGGAATTTTAGCCTGAATACAAACTTTTTCAAAGAAATTTGAAAAGGCATCCATATCCTCCCCCTCTTTAAATTCAGCTATCAATTTGGAATTCAATTTGTAACCCAGTCCTGTAGTTCCAGTTAAACCCAAGCCATTTACCTGCTCTGGTGTGGGTGGTTGGAGTCGTACATTCTCCAGTTCATGTCGCTTCTGGTGCTCACGCTCCTCACGGTCCACCTCTTGCTGTTCATGGTCTGCCTCTTGCCATTCCCGGTCAGACTCTTGCTGTTCTCGCTGGAACTCCAGCTCCATTCTGCACAGCTCAATCTGCAGCCTGATTGCTTCTGGCTCCAGAATGCTGGTGACCTTCCCCTGCTGCTCTGCCTTTCACTGGCACTGGCCCTGCTGTCATCCTCATTGGATCTGGACACTGCACTGGCCACTAGCCCTTTCATGCTCTAGGTTTGGTCCTTTACAGTCACAGTCTATGACTCGATGCTCTGGGTATCTGCAGTCATCAGGGCATCCATGAGGTTCTGCTTGGTGGCTCTCACCTTATACAGGACTCCTCTGTCCTTGCATAACTGCCTCATGTAGTCTACAGTGTGCCCGCTGTAGTTGGAAGCCATCTTCTTCCCTAACTACGGCTACTCTAACTTGCACTTCAGAAAAAAATAAAACAGGTAGGAACTTGACTGTAAGCCAAATGATATAGTTCTGTTTCCCTTTTTAAAAATAAATCACTGCCTTTTTTTGCAAGTGAGCTGTACAGTATTAAGCTGACACAGTGAACAATTTAAAGCTTGTGTTACCAAATTTATGCACACCGCTGCCAGCCAATCTGTCACAAACCCACTCAGCAGGTCAGGACCTCTGCTCCCACAGTGCCAACCTCCGAGCGCAGTATTGTGAACAGGTAACAGAACAGGGTAACCCTCCTGTCTGCTTGTGGGTCCAAATCACCTTTGGTCTCAAGTTCTGAGGGGATTCAAACTGTGAACCTTATGCTAGCATACCCAAATATACAGGCTAAGATCATCTGCTCTTCAGGGAATGCCAGATATCTTTTGCCTAAGAGCACCTAACCAGGTATCCAAAATGAACCCTTAAAACTCTATGAAAGATCTTAGGTATTTCTTACCTTTTTCCAGTTCAGTAACACCATTAAGCTTATGAACAGTTGTTAACTTTAACCATCTATACTTTACATGCAAAATAAAGAATTTCGACAGCGCACCAGGCAGTCTCTTTAAAATAAGAGGTTTACTTTAAAATGGATAAAATATGTAAAATGTAAACACAGAACACTATATTACAAAGCATACAATCACTTAAAAGAAAACAAAAGTACAAATTCCTACCAACATACAGTTAGACTTTTTTTATCTAATGTATACCTCTACACAGTGCATAAAGTTAGGTGTTGTTTCTAAGTGCCCACAAAGAAATGTGACTAAAGATCAGACACAGAATAGTTTAAACTGTCTCTCAAACACACCCCTTCCATGATGTCACCTAGCTCCTCCTTGTTAAATATAAAAATATAATACACACAGGATGTCCTATCAGGAGGTATATTAAATAAGGTGACATCAGCAAAAACTCATTTCCCAATATGACTGTTTGATCTTGAGTGGTTTCTTGCTTCCCCAAGGATCAAAGGATATTTTAGTTTCCCAGCTTCAAAGGCAGGAGGCCATAAAATGCAACTCCTGTAAAACATCATAAAAGTTTACGATCCCTATATCCTGGCAGCTGGTCAGCTCCAATTAAGTCAGATAATCAGGAGACCCTTAATTATGTCTCTCTAGTCTTTAATTACCTCCTGGTTTCTGGTTAACATCCTGTAGTTGAAATCTTGGGGGGGGGGTTATCCCAGGAGCACAGGATGTCTCATGACAGACAATCACACGCTACATTTTTATGTTACAAAATCATAGAATAATCATAACCAGCTGGCCAAGTGTCACAGTGCATACTGTACTTTTGTTTTCCATTTAAATCACTGTAATACTCATTACCTAGGGGTACAATTCTGCTTGTAGTCCATCTATATTTTATATATTTCTCCTCCCCATAATTTATTAATAAAGAAATGAATGTGAATATATGATTGTTGTCCCTTAGAGTTTATTTAGAGTTCATCTGCCTCTATAGCTTACTCCCTATTTCAAGTCATAATCCTCTGTTGTGACTGTGAGGTCACAAGCAGTGCTCTATGATGTCAGGTAGGGAGAAAGCAGCAGGAACAGATTAACTGTTCAGGAGCAAAGATCCTGTTTTCATACAAACAACCTCAGAAGTAAATAATGGGGAGGAGAAATACAGAAAAAATGGAAACTACTGAAGCTTATGCTCATCTGTTTTCCTTGATCTATGGAAAATTAGCAAGATAATCCCAGTGTTTAAGGGAGGAGACAGTACTGTTCCATCATACTATAGGCCAATAGCCCTTCTGCCAATTTTACCCAAGATTTTGGAAAAATTGATACATAGCCAACTAAACCAGTTTTTGGAACAACATAGCTTGCTGACCAACTCCCAACATGGATTTACAGCAGGGAGGTCCACGGACACAGTAGATTTCAATAACCTTGTGGCTACATCACAGATTTCAGGGAAAAAGACTGATGCAGTGTTCATGGACCTCAGGAAGGCTTTTGATCTGGTAGATCATTGTAGACTGATGGAAAGATTATGTGCAGTGGGAGTCCTGGAAGAGCCCCTACACTGGTTTAAATCTTATTTATCAGGTCAGCACCAATGTGTCTCCATTGGAGCATTTGTCTCAGAATTGGTAAAGGTCAGAAGAGGGGCTCCCCAGGGCTCAATATTGGTCCTTCTGATGTTTAACATCTATGTCAATAGTATAACATCTAAAATATCAAAAAAAGAAATTCGGCTATATGCTGACGATCGGCCGATAGCTATGAACAATTGGAGAGTCAATTGCAGACTGACTTATCTAACACGGAGAAGTGGTTGATTAATTCCACCCTACAAATTAGTGCAAAAAAAACAGTGTATGACTTTTAAAGTGGGTCTAAAGAAACATGAAACTCCACAGTTACACTTAAAACTAATTGAAGGTACCAGCTAACAAATGTGAAGGCTTATAGATACTTATGGGTACTAGTGGACTCTAGAGTTTCATACTCTGAGCAAATTTGTTTGCAGGTAAACAAAGTTTATCAGAGACTGGGAGCTTCAGGAGGATATCTGGTTGTTTCACAACCAAAACAAGAGAATGACTAGTAAACCAGTTGATGATCCCTGTTTTGGAATACGGTTCTTATTTATACATGAACTCTCCCCAGTTTTATTTAAAAAAGATAGATCAGGCGTACTATTGGCTCAGTAGATTTGCTGTTAATGCTAAAAATGGAACCCATCACTGTAAAATCTATGAAAAACTTGGATGGCTACAACCAGGTTCGAAAAGGCTCTATTGCTGGCTGACCTGGTGCCACAAGTTAATCCACAATACAATAACCCACCCCTTAAACCAAAAAATTTTCACTGCGATCTTTACGTCCATTAAAAACCTCTTTAAGGCACTCAGACTTATTTATCCCAAGAATAAAATCACGAAATAGATTGGGGGACATCATCTTGCAAAACAGTCTGGTAACTCATTGGAATAGATTATCAAGAGAAGTAAAACAAATTCAAGGACAACTTCAGTTTAAGAAGAGTTTGAAAACTTATCTGTACATAGCCTGTACTTGTTTTAGATAGTGTCTAGCTTTCTACGACTAGACAGTAGACTGTCTTTTTATAATTATTATATGTATTTGATGTAAAATAGAGTGAATGATGGATTTAAATGCTATTTGTTGTAATTTTATGTATATGTTGTTATTTGTGTAATGATACACAGGACACTGTTGAAAATGGGGTTTTAACCCAACAGTATGTATCCTGTTTAAAAATAAATTTTTGTTATTATCAATACAAGCTGGACAGTACCTAAATATTATATTCTCCTGAACATGTCACCAGCTCTTTAAGATACATTTGTTAATCTGCAATGCCCTCCATAATTTGGATCCTGGACCTTCCAAATGAATACACTCCCATCTGTCTTTTTTATTCCTCTGAGGTGGGGCTCCTTGTGGTTCCACGCTCCTGCTTAAAGTCTTTGGGTGATAGAGCTTATTGTGTTATGACTCCTATTTTGTGGAACCTGCTCCCAGTTATGATTAGAGAGGCCACCTTTCTGTAATGTTTCAAGGGTTTATTGAACACCAATTTGTTCAGTCAGGCACTTGTGACCACTTACACTGTACGTTAATACATCCCCCAGAGCCACTCTTTGCTGTATAAGAGGCTTTACGTGCATTTGGCTTGAGCGAGAACAACAGAGTGAAGCTAAGCTGTGCTGGCTCAAGCTAAAAGCAAGTGAAACCACTCTGATACAGCAAAGAGTGAAGATGTGGGACATAGTATACTATTGATCGAGCATGATCAATAATATAATTAAAAAAAAACATTCCCTGAACATGCTGCTTTCCAGGGCACCTGCACATGAGGCGCTTTTCACAGAATAAGAGTGTCTCATGCGCAGAGGAAAGGAGCTCTCCGACTGGTTGGGAGCACTCCCTTGATCTATAATCAGTTTAATGAAGGCTTGAGCTGGTATGTTTTTATGTGATTTACTACTTGTACCTGACCTGTTTTTTACTGATCTTTAACATAGAGAATACTGGATAGGCAACCATGCAAAACCAGTGTGTTCTGACACTGTGGGGTTTTGATTCCCTGTGACCTCAAGAGCAAAGTTCTAGAGGTCCATGTAAATCAGAACCATGAGGTGGCAGAACACATTGGTTGGGCATTGAGTTGTCTATCAAATATTTTTTTTATAGTGTATGGTGCCCCCCACACACACACGCACTCATGCCCAAATCATTTACTGTAAATACAATTTGAAGCACTTTTATTTTTAAATCCTGAAAGAAATTGTTTGCTGGCATGTCTTATTCTCAGAGTTAAGGATGGTTGCTAGGATAAGTTATGTGATTGCAGAGGGACTAGACATCCCTATGTTAGTAGCGTAGACTTCTATTGGTTGTTGATCGTGTGTGGAAAGGATTTTCTCAAAAAAAAAGGCGGCTATACTTCTCACTTAATGAGAGGATGTGGACTGTGTGGAACCAACTTTTATTTTTAAGTTATTTTAAATATCTGGTTGCATTTAATTTTTAATATGTGATTATATCTGGTTTATCCTGCATTTTTTCTCATATCTGGTTGATCCTGCATCTGCAAGTGTCTTATCATACTGTCACTGGGCCCATGTCCTTTTATCTGGTTGATCCTACACTTTCTGTTGCTGCAGCAGTTTTTAAATGTGTGTGGCTCATATGCTTTCCAAATATACTGGAACACTGTTCTACCACAGAAGGGTAGATTTGCATTCCATGACTTTTCAACTGCAGTACAACAGCATTTCAGTAGAGATGGAACTTGCATTAAAACAATGTTTCACCATACACAGTAAAAGCTTTTAACTTGCTGTCTGTGTGATGCCTAGAGCCTGGGATAGGTGCCTAAAAAATTAATTTGCCTTGCTTTGCCCATAGAAAGGCAGTATCACCTCTTTCCTCCTATGATCAAACCCTCTCCCTATGCACCCCAGCATCCTGGTTGCCTTCCTGTAGGTCTTGTTACAGTGTCTAGAGTTTTTAAGGAGTTGTACAGTATACAGTGATTCTCAGGTCCCTTTTCTTAATCGTAATGTCCAACTTAACCCCTCCCATCTAATATTCTGTCATGGGATTCTTGTTCCTTATATGCATCACTTTGCACTTTTTGCACATTTTGGCATTGAGTGTCAACTGCCAAATGTTGGACCACCTCTCCAGTCTTTGCAGGTCTCCATGTGCATCACTTTGCACTTCTCATTGAATGTTAACTGCCAAACATTGGACCATAGCACCCTAACCCCTTCCTCACTATTTACCCTGCTAAAGCCTGTGTCACTGATGAACATATTGAAAAGGACGGGCCGCAGGTTGGAACACTGTGGCACCCCATTCATGACCTCCCTCTTCTCTGACTTATCCCAGTTTACCACCACCTTCTGCCATCTCCTCCCCAGCCAACTTCCCATCAATCTAAAAAGATTCTATCTGTTCCCAGTTCCTCTAACTTCAGCAACCTTCTGTGAGGCACAGAGTAGAATGCCTTACTGAAGTTGAAGCAAAGAATATCCACTGTTTGTTCCTAATCCACTTTCCAGTTATCCAATCAATGAAGACTGTCAGGAAGGGGATGCCAGGCATAGGAAACTTCACCCCAAGCTGAAATACATAGATACATAGACAGTATCAACAGAAAAGGGCATACTGTCCACCCAGTCTGCCCATTTGAGCTTGTAAGTTCACTTTATGTTTTCCTAGAAGTCTGTTGCCTCTCACCCCGACCTCCAGAATTCCTTTATGTCTATCCCATGCCTTCTTAAATCCTGTGATTATTTCAGCCCCCACCACATCCTCTGGCAGGGTGTTCCACTTGTCCACCACCCGTTCTGTGAAGAAATTCTTCCTCACGTTTTCCTCTGAATTGTCCTCCCTCCAACTTCATCCCATGCCATCTAGTCCTGAAACATCTTTTTCACTTACAAATGCTGTATTCCTGCACCCTGTTCCACCCTGTAAGATACTTGAATGTCTCTATCATATCCCCTCTCTCCCTCCTCTCCTCCAGGGAGTACATATTCAATTCCTTCAACCTGTCCTCATAGGACTTGTGATGCAATCCATGTACCATCTTTGTTGACCTCCTCTGAAACTTCTCTACCCTGTCTATGTCCTTACATAAGTAAGGTCTCCAGAACTGTACACTGTACTCCAGGTGGGGTCTCACTAGTGTCTTGTATAGTAGAATTATGACCTCCCTTTTCCTGCTGGTGATACCCCTGTCTGTGCATCCCAGCATCCTATTTGCTTTACCTGCTGCCTTATCACACTGATTCCCTACCTTGACGTTATCAGAGATGATAACTCCAAGATTCCGTTCCTGCTTGGTGCATGCTATATCCTCACTCCCCAACTATATATTGTGCCAGGGTTTTTGTGCCTCATATGCCTTATCTTGCACTTCTTTGCATTAAATTTCAACTGCCAAACCCCTGACCATTCTTCAAGTTTCTGCAGGTCCCTTCTCATTCTGTCTACACCCTCTGGTCATTCTACTTTGTTACAGAGCTTTGTTTCATCAGCGAACAGGGAAATTCTACATTCTAGGTCCTGTGCACTGTCACTGATGAAGATGTTGAATAGGACTGGTCCCAGTACTGATCCCTATGGTACCCCACTGGTCACTCTTCCCTCTGTGGAGTGATAGCCATTTACCACCACCCTCTGTGTCCTGCCACCCAGCCAGTTACCTACCCACTACACTACTATCCTGCCCACACCCATATTCCCCAGTTTGTGTAATAGTTTTCTATGTGGCACAGTGTCCAGATGGGTCATGTCCACTGCCCTCCCCTGAGCCACCTCCCTAGTCATCCAGTCAAAAAATTTAATGAGGTTGGTCTGACATGACCTCGCCCTAGTGAAGCCATCCTGCCTTGAGTCCTGTAGTCCATTGATAACCGGATGTTCCACCAATCTCTCCTTCAGTAGTGCTTCCATGATCTTCCCCACTACTGAGGTGAGGCTGACTGGTCTGTAGTTCCCAGCTTCCTCTTTGTTCCCACTTTTGTATAAGGTGACTACATCTGCTGTCCTCCAGTCTTTGGGTACCTCCCCTGTTTCCAGTGATCAGCTAAACAGGATTGCCAGAGGTTCAGCCACCACCTCTCTTAGTTCTTTAAGGACCCTGGGATGCACCCCATCTGGCCCCATTGCTTTATCAACTCTTATTACTTCCAGTTCCTTCAGGACCCTTTCTCGTGTAAAGGGACTTGTGTCCATTTCTGCACCATTCCCACCCCTTGTACTCCCTTCAGACCCATTACCCTCCTCTTCCTCAGTAAAGACTGAGCAGAAATACCTGTTTAATATGTCAGCTTTACTGTTGTCATCCTCCACGCGGCCCTCATCCTCCCCCTTCAGTCTCACTGTCCTTCTCTTTGCCTTTCTTTTTTCACTTATGTACCTGTAAAAGGTTTTGTCCCCTCTACCCACTGATTTTGCAATGTGCTCTGTTGTCTGAGCTTTGGCTTCCCTTACTGACCTCCCTGCCTCCCTTTGCTTCTCCTGGTACTTCTCCCTATCCCCTTCTGCCTGTGTCTTTTTGTATTGCCTGAATGCAATCTTTTAGGCTTTCACTTTCTCCGCTACCTCCTTGGAAAACCATAATGGCCTCCTCTTCCTTTTCCCCTTGCTAACCTACTTAATGCATTATTCTGTTTCTCTTGTAATCCCCATTTTAAATACTGCCCACTGTTTCTCAACCCATGATTCCTACCCCATTCCCCTTAATGCCTCTTTCAAGCATCTCCCCATTTTCCCTAAGTCTGCCCCCCTAAAATCCAGGATATGTGTTTTTGTGTGGTTTGGTTCTGCTCCTTCTGTTATTTCAAACCACAATGACTGGTGGTAACTGTTCCCCAGGTGCTCCCCCACTGTTACCTCATCACACTGTCCCTGTTTGTGAGCACAAGGTCCAGTATTGCCTTCTGCCGAGTTGGTTCCATGTCCAGTTGCTTGAGGAAGGCACCCTGTAGGGAGTCCAGGATAAATCTGCTCCTAGTTGATGCTGCTGCTGGGATGCTCCAGTCCATGTCTGGAATATAGAGGTCTCAAACCAGCACTACCTCACCCTTGTCTGCCATCCTTTGGATGGCTAGCATCAGCTTCCTATCTGTTTCTTCCTCCTGGGCTGGTGGTCTATGGACCACACCTGTGTGGATGGCTGGCCCCATTTTCCTTTCCAGCTTAACCCACAGTATCTTTCCCCTATTTTGTTCCTCCTGGATCTCTGTAGCCCTTATGTCATTTTTCACATACAGTACCACTTCTCCTCCCTTCCTACCTGCCCTGTCTCTTCTGAATATGTTGTAGCCAGGTATGGCCATCTCCCAGTCATGGTTATCATTATACCAGGTTTCTATGATGGCTGCAATGTCCAGGTCTCCATGACAGCCTCCAGATCTTACATCTTGTTGCTAAGGCTCCTGGCATTGGCACACATGACGTTCCATGATTTGACCTTCCTAGACTGTTTAGCTGTTCTCCTCCATCCCCTTCACTGGTTGTCCATTGGGTTGCGCATTTGAAAAAGAGTAATGTGCTCAGGGACAGCCAAGGTTCCAGTTGTCTCAGTGGTGCAGCTGGTTAGCGCAATCGGAATGGTATTCTGGGTCGCCTGGGTTCAAGTCCCAGCTCAGTCACTTACTTATTTCTCACCTCTATTTGTATGTGTTCTATAAATATGCACACAGTACTCCTGTGTGATTGATACATATATGCATCTATGAATCTATGAAGGGATGGGAGCATAGGGCCAAAAATGACCTGTGCATTCTCAGGCAAATAAGGATACAATTACACTATCTCTAAAAGTTAGGAAATGCATTGCAAAAAACTGCATTGATGCATCATTTAAGGTTGGTGTTAAAGCGTCAAAAGCTGGAAAATTTGATGTTAGGGTTTCCAACCCTAACTCCCCACCCTTCCCCCAAGCAGCAAAAGGACAAGACCACACAAGCAACCACGGACAGCCATCATCAGGTAAGACAAACAACATACAACTGTTTCCAGATTACACAAATGCAGTAGCACTAATGTGCTCCCTTCATGGATTTTTATCTCCAGCATGCAAACTGGAAAATATACACACTCACTTGTCACTGCAGATAGGACTCTATGATACTGGTGGATGCCTGAAACATTCTCCCAGTGTAGGTGGTGGGGGTAAAAATGGTAACAGGATTCAAGAATGCATGGGGTAGGCATAAGTGAACCTTAGTGGTAAGGAAAGGGGGGGAGTCAGAGATCAAGTAGGGTCTGTGGTGTTACAGTAGGAAGGAAAATGGCACACCAGGTGGGCAAAGCAATCCTTCTCTGCCATCAAATTCTATGTTTCCATGTTTCTGTACTGAAATTGCCACACTGCTGTGTATACAGAAGCACAGGCCCCTCCAGCCAGATACAACCCATGATATCCAAATTACAAGACTTCTTTTCTCTATGCCCCAATGATGCCAGCCTTTCTGTAGCAAAGAGGGTCCTGTGTCTCTTCAGCCAGAGGTGTAAGACATACACCAATGTCTGGCTCCAGAACAGCAGGTCACTTGCATATAGAAAACCTCTAAAGAGACACAGGACCCTCAAGGGACTTTGCTTCTGCAAATAGAAGTACTACTGCACATTTTGTATCATGGATTTAGAAACATAGAAACATAGAATTTGACAGCAGAAGGAAACCGCTAGGCCCATCTAGTCTGCCCATTTGTTTTAGACCTATTTGACACTCTAGTTGCCTTTGTAGTCAGGGCTCCCTTGTGTCTATCCCATGCATTCTTGAACCCCCACAGTGTTGACCCCCACAATCTCTTGGGTCAAGTTGTTCTAGGCATCCACCACTCTTTCTGTGAAGAAACACTTCCTGGTGTTGGTAGAGAACCTCCCTCCTTGCATCCCGAGGCCACCTCCAGTTGACCCCCCAACCCCCTCTTATCCAATCAGTCTATCTGTTAATATGAACTAATTTGATGTAAGTTCAAATTTTACTATTACTGCCTGTGTATATGCTTCAATGTTTTTCTTGTTTTTTTTCTCTGTAAACCTTGTATTTTTGTAATGTTTGTTCAACACTGATGTGGAATCTTTGAAAATAAGTCCTTGACTCCAAGATATTAATCTCAAACTGAATTAAATAAATAAATGTCCCCTGGTCCTGCAGCCCTTCTTGGCATCTGTGCTTCTGCACCCAGAGGTCGGTGTGTATGTCCTACACCTGCAGTTGCAAAAGCTCAGGCCCTTCAATTGTGTATATGTTTTATGGTGCCCATGGCTATGTGAGACTACAGAAGGCTAGAAGGAGCACTTTGCCCACCTAGTCTGACATTTTCCTTCCTACTGTAACACTGCAGACTCTACTTGATCTCCCCCCCACCACTAAGGTTTTGTTATGTCTACCCCATGCATTCTTGAATCCTGTTACTGTTTTTGCCCCCACAACCTACACTGGGATGCTATTCCAGGCTACTAGTATCATGGATTTCTATTGGCAGTGACAACCATTGCATGTTTTTTGTCTTACCTGATAGTGGCTGTCTGTGGTTTCTTGTGAGGTCTTGTCCTTTTGCTACTTGGGGTGTGGGGTTGGGGTGTTAGGGTTCTGGGTGTGGGGGTGAGGAGCTAGGGTTGGAAACCCTAGCATCAAATTTCCCAGCATTTGGCACTTTAATACCAACCCTAACTGATGCAGCAATGTAGTTTTTTTGCAATGAATTGAGATATGAATGTATTTAATGGTGTATTTCCATTTTGCTGGAATTTATGCATTCTATGTATGATTTTTCTTAAACTGCAATAAAATAGAAATTTTAAAAAGCATGCAAAAGTCTGATTTTATCTTGGACATTGACTTTTATATTGATCAACGTTCTGTTTCTCTGGAAATTTCCACTTTGTAAGACCACAAAAAATCTGAAATCTTTCAAGTATAGTGCAATAGAAAGCTACCTGATGAACTTCAAAATGTTAGAAGTTCCAATTCTTTTAAAACACTGTTAAAAGGTTTTTTACACTCAACTGCTATTTGTAATTGCACATACAATAATTCCATGGCATTATCAATCATAAACATATTATGCATATTGGATGCAATATAATTTGTCCATTTTTCACTGTATTGCTGTCAAAATGTTAATTTTTATTTATGCCTATTTGTTTTTATTGTCATTAAAGGTTTGTATTGTCTTTCTGGATCAAGCCTGTAAAAGGGCCATGAGGCCCAGTGCTTTTCTACCCAGTCAACAAAGTTTTAAATAAATAAATAATAAAATAAAAAACTTGTTTTGAGCTATTTTACTTGTAATGGTGGAGCACCAGGGAGAATTCATTTCTAATATGTGTAAAAGACTGAGACACAAAGTAATGTTTTACTTGCTGCACAAGGGTTGTTTGAATGTCAAATGTCTGAAGAGGGTTCAAATGGAGGATTGTAAAGTAGATAGAAAAAAATCCTGAAAGCTGACTGGAAAAAGAGGCATTTCCAGCAGTCATGTTATCCCAGTACAGCATCACAGAATCTAATCTAAACAACAACTAACGGGTAAAGCCTTTTGATAGACTCCTTTTTATAACCACAATAAGGCACTCCAGGGCATGTGTTGTGCTGGCTAACATTCCTTCTTGGGTGACTGAACGCACATAGCTATATCTTCATTGATCTATTCTAAATGGGGCTGTTGGCACAAACATACTGTAAGCATATTTTTACCTGTGAGTAAACAATTATGAATTTAGAAAGATGGGTAGCTGAATTATTTGCAGCAACAGTTTTAAATGTATTTTGTTATAAACAGAAAAATTGCATGGAAACATTCAAAAACTAGATTAATGGACTTGTGTCTATGTTGATTTCTTCAGACTCAGTATTAAATGGGATATATGGACCAGGATATTCAAATCTCCAATTGTGACTATTGAACAGGTTAGTGATTCACTAACATCACTTTGTGCCTCAAAGCAGAAGAGAAGCATTAACTGCTATATTGGATGGCCCGGAACCATTCTGATGTGTCTATGCAAAGCAGCTAATGGCACCTTGTATATAGGCTCACCTGCATGTTTGTACGTTTGCAAGAGGCAGCAACTAGCTGTTAGGGCTTCACTAATAACTGCTTCCCTAAACCAGGTCGTATGGTCAGCACCGACCCTATTGCCTGCACATGAGTAAACACCCATATCCCTGATGTCAAATGGTACCACTGACATTCCTGTGTTGGCCACAACAGCAAAGCGATGTCAGGAGAATGAGATTCAAAGGGACCTGATTAGGCGGTCGTGGGGGGGGTGCCATAGACTTGACGGAGGTGAGTAGGATAGGGGTGGTCAGGTGTAGGAGACATCCTGGGTTTAGACAGAACCTGGAGAGAGGCCAAATGTGTTTGGTTTCTGTTCCCAGAGGTCCACCAGACTGAGTGGGCAGGTAGTCAGAGGGGCTGCAGCATCAACCAGTTACCTTAGGGTGGTGCTTTGCAACACCAGATCGATTAGGAACAAGACCACAACTATGGCGGACTTGATTTCCTCTGTGGATCTGGCTTGCATCACATAGACCTGGGTGGGTAACGATGCTGGGCCAGTCCTGGAGGCAGCTGTCCCCCCCGGGTACTCTGTAGTGCACTGCACTAGGGTAGAATGCAGGGGTGGGGCAGTGGCCCTCTGTTTTGGATCTAACCTGGGTTCCACTGTGCACCCAGTCAGAACTACCAGGTCCTTCAAATGTGTGGCAGTGTGTGGGGGTCCAGATGCAGGCTGCAGGATCCTCCTTATTTACCGCCCTCCTGAGAGCAGGGGAGAGTTCCCACAGGAAGTGGTGGATCTCATCGTCAGTGAGGTGTTAGAATCCCACAGATGTTTGGTGCTGGGGGATTTCAATGCCTGGGCTGACGACGAGTCCTCCCGGCTTGGTTCCAACCTCCTTCAGATGATGTCGTCACTGGGCCTGACACAAGAAGTTATTTCCATTACCCACCACGGCAGCCACATGTTAGACCTGGTGTTGCCACTTGGGCTTGAGGTAGTTAACTCAAAATTAATCAGGTCACTTGGTCTGATCATTGCATGGTGAGGTTCTCGTTCGGGCCCCCCCCCGAGAGCCTTCCCCCTGTTGAGATGATCAGCTACTGCCCTTTGAGGGGAAATGTCGTTGGAGCATTTTCTGGTGGTGGCTGATCTATCTGGTGTAAGTGCTGCATGTGCAAGTGGTATGAGTGAGGTGGTTGCCACCTATAGCACTCGCACCGGTCCATGTATGACCAAAATCTTCTCACTTGAGGTCTCCCTGGTTTGATGGAGAACCCAAGTCAATGAAGATCAGGGATCGGAAGTTAGAGCATTGCTGGTGAAGAGGCAGGCTGGAGGAGGAAAAAAATGGCCCATCATGCTCACTACGGTGAGTACCAAGTGGAAATCAACTGTAAGAAGACAGAGTTCCTGTCCAGTGAGATTGCTGCAGTGAAGAACTGACCAGCTGTGCTATTTTGAATTGTTGACAGACTTTTACATCAAGCCTGTCTACAGCCAAAAAAAAGCTTTTTTTGTTTTATAAACAAGAACTGATATCCAAGAAAAGTCCACAATCATCTAGAGGGCAACAATAATGTGTGCAATAAACTCAACTACAATAATGAAACCTACAAAGAACTACTTTATGATTTACCACAAAAAAGCTCTAACAGATTTAACATTTCTGGTGTAAGAATATGTGCCTAGACTGCTACGAAGAAGTGACAGACTCCAGAAATTACTGAAAAGAGAGTTGTGGTGGTTTCTCCACCTTAATAGCCTACAACTGAATGGGCTTAAAGATATTCTGGATTTAAGACCATTTTTGGAGTGACTACATATGTTTCAGAGTGTATTTTTCAACCCCGCTCTTCTTCTTTATAGATTTAATTGGAGAGTTTCATTTTCACATTGTTGATGCCCTCTAGATCATTGTGAAATTTTCTAATATACCAGTTATTGTTTCCACTTGGATTTATTACATGGACTTTGTCAGGTTTCTACAAAGCCAGTATGTATTTTGGACTGTAGGTACTGCCCCATCACGAGTGGTTCGCTAAATTAGTTGCCTGAAGAATGCCCCTGCAGGGAGTCCAGAATGTCCCTGCATCTAGCTGAAGCTGCAACTGGGAGGTTCCAATCTACTGTACATCCAGCAGACTGAAGTCCCCCACCAGCAACAGTTCACTTCCTCCCTCCTTGGGGTATCTGGTGCCAAGAATCCCCACATCCTCCCTTGCCACTACCATGGGTGCCTCCTTCTGGCAGACTCACCTCACTAGAGCAGCATAGGGACTGTGTAGTGGTACCAGTTGAGGAATGTGCATCTGGCCCACCCCCACCCTTCAAGAGTACAGCATTGTCCAGCCATTCCTCTCTTTCCTGGTATCCTCTGGGGTAACGTTGTCAGACTTGGTGGCCCCTGGGTGAGGGAAGAGGTTTCCTGAATCCTAGCCAACTCAGCCTGATGTCTAGCAACCTCTTCCCTCAACCCAGAGAGGTGCACACAGATGGGGCAACAGCACAGTCTTCAGAAGATCTCTCTGAAAACTGCTGCCCCACAACTACTGTACTGCACCACTCCTAGCATTCCCAGCTTCTAAACTCTCTGTTACCTAGAAATACTTATGTACCCTTACCCCTGATATGGTGTTCTTAGTTTTCCCTTTTTTTGTTTGTTGCTACTTGTGATCCCCTGTACCTGGTGTAAATCCCCTTATACTGTTACCCTAGATAGGATGTTGCACCTATTCCCAGTTTTAGGGCTATCTGTCACCTTCTGCCCTTCCTAGCTTACCCTTTTTTTGTGTGTTGCTACTTGTGTTCCCCTGTACCTGGGGTAATTCCCCTTATACTGTTACCCTAAATAGGGTGTTGCTCCTATTCCCAGTTTAGGCCTACCTTTTACCTTCTGCCCTTCCCAGCAGTAACTGTTAAATGGTAGTGATGATGTACCTTACATTAGTCAACCGGCAGAGTCCCCAACTTGCCGGCGTCCTCCTGCAGCTGCTTGCTGATGCTTAAGATGCCAGTTTTATGGGGGGATCACGTGATGCAGAGCATGAGCTAGCTGCTCTTCTTCTGAGCTCCGTCTGCCCAACCTATATTTTTACCCCTCATTTGTTCCTAACGCAAGTTGCACTACTCTAGGGGCAGTATTTGTGTTCCAGTGTCACCTGCGATCATCTCTTGGTGCTCAATGGAGGTGGAATTGAAAGATATGCTACCTCGGCACACTCCTCCCGCTACTCCGGAGAAGGCCCCAAAGAAAGCCAGGGCCTCTGCTAGCCAGCAATGCTCTAATCAGAATGCGTCTCTCAAGACATTGAGCCGCTTACCTTAACCAGTTTCCGGAAAGAATTTCAACCTTTTAAAGATGAAATGAAGGAGTTAGCAGGAGATCTCAAAATATTACCCGAGCACTGGAGGATTTGCTTTCTGAACCAGCGATACGAAGCCGCATAAAATCAGTCGAGAGAAGAACCGAGAAGCTGGATCCTGAATTAGCCTCGATGAGACAGCGAATTTCCCGTTTAGAAGCTAAAGTCGAAGACCTTGAAGGCCGGAGTCGCCGTAACAATATTGTTATTATTGGCCTCCCAGAAAAGCAAGAAGGCAGCGACCCTGTTAAATTTGCGCAGTGACTAGTGGAAAAAATTGCTGGTCCATCACCTTTTGGGCATGGCTATGTGATAGAGAGAGCCCATCGTGCCCTGAGAGCTTCTCCACCTGCTGGATCCCCTCCTCGTACCTTTATCCTGCACTTTCTCAATTATTTAGAGCGTCAACATTTTCTGGCTAAAATTAAAGAAATTCAGGACCTGACCTGGGAGGCAGCGTCGCTGAGGATTGTACAGGACTTGCCATTTTCTATCCGGCAGAAAAGAACTACTTTTCACCCCATCATCACCAAATTGATCGCTGCCAGTATTAAATTTAAGATGGGGTATCCTGCTCATTTCCAGGTTTTGGTGGCTGGTTCCTGGTGCAATTTTGACAATTATGACTCTGCCCTGGCTGCTCTTAAGCAGGCCCTTCCGGATCTCTTTAATAATGTTTGATATCTCTGGCTACCCGTTTTTTCTTCTCTGGACTCCAACTGTTTTATTTCAGTCTTAGGACTGTTATGAATACGGGTTGTAATTTTACAGGGTGTGCTGTAATATTAGGGGATCGCCCGTTTTGGAGCAAGGGGTGTTGTTTTCTGGACCTTCTCCATGGCCCCTATCCCTCTCCAGTAGCGCTGGTGTGGTTTGCCAGCGCTTTGTGGACTGCGTGTGTGTTCTTTTGGCTCTGATGGCCCGTTTAGGCGGGGATCACCTGGTGGGCGTTGGTTGTCCTGGGGTTCCTCCTTTTTTCTCCTTGAGTCAAGTTTGGATCTCAAGGTGTTTTCCATAATATAGGAGAGCAAGTGTTTTTCGTTTCAGCCAGAGGCGCAATGCTCATAATTCCCCTATTCGGTTTTTGGCCTAGTCCATTTTACTTTACTCTAGCTGGAGCTGTACATTTCTCTATATGTGCTTATAGGGAGTTTGGGGTCTTGATTTTGACTCGATGGTTAGGGGAGTGGGGCTTCTGCTCCTGGGGTCAAGAGAAATCAGATGTGTGTTGAATTTTGATCACACAGTATTTCATTAGTTATCATAGCTATTTTTGCACTTGAGTAGTGCTGCTTTGGAGGTTGTGGGGATGGGCTGAGAAGGGCAATTACTGTGGGCTGCAATCACGGTCATTGATAATTCGGGTTGGATGTGGGTGGCGGGGATTGGGGGGTTGGGGATTTCTTGTTTTTGGATTTGTTGTGGGGATTTGGTATGTCTGGAAAAGGGGGGAGGGTCTGCACAGCACACATTGGGATTACATATGATATTTCAGGGTGGTTATTTCATTTCAATTGTTGGGGATATAATTTTCGATTTTGCATATGGCTAGGAATATTAATTTCTTGAGTTGGAATGTTCATGGCCTTCGCCATAAGACGAAACAATATAAGGCCCTTAAACATTTGGAATATATGAAAGCAGATATTATATTCCTACAGGAGACTCATTTACTTAATTCTGAGGTATGCATAATTCGTGAGATTGCAAATCGGTCAGGTATTTGCATCAGAAGGTAATTCTCAGAGCAAGGGGGTGTTGATTATGATACGTAGATCAATCCCATTCAATCCGTCTCAGGTAATTCAGGATACTTCTGGGAGATATATCTTTGTTAAAGGTACATTGCATACCTTAGAAATTCTCCTTGGTTCCATATATGGTCCTAACCTTGATAGCCCTGAATTTTTTGTTCAATTATCAGAAATACTCTCACCCTATTGCAACCTTCCTATTATAATTGGTGGGGATCTCAATCTGGTTATGGATACAGCTATGGACAGATCTGGTTCTAATAGGAAAGGTCTATCCCCGGGTCAAAGGGCGGTAAGAGAAATGATGGACCAGTTGGCCCTATGTGATGTATGGAGGGTTCTCCATCCAGAGGCTCGAGAGTTCACCTTTGTTTCTCCGGTACCTAATACCTCCTCGAGAATTGATTACGTTTTAATTTCTAATATGCTGTTGCCTGGTGTTTTAAATACAGAGATATCCCCTGGGCTACCCTCGGACCATGCGGTAGTCTCCTGCTAATGGCCTTCTCGGTACTACCCAAACCAACTGGGATGGAACTTAAATAAAATCACTGAAAGATCCGAAATTGGTTAAATATATTTCTTCCCAATAAAATTCTGGCTCTTTAATCGTAACTCTACCACCAGGCCAGATATAGAATGGGGTGCATTCAAAGCTTTTTTAGGGTATCCTTATAGGGCTTGCTTCCAAAGAAAAAGTAAAGTTGTCTTGTATCTCGGAATTACTTACTCAGATTCGAGAAAAAGAGGCGGGCCTCTGCCTCTTCATCTGAGGATTATAGACAGGATTTAACCCGCTTGAGACTCATACCTCAGACTGTTGAGTGAACAGGCTGAATGGGCATTATCAGAACGAGGGCAGTATATACAGATCAAGGGGAAAAAGCAGGGCGTTTATTAGCTAGGAGGGTAAAGCAGTTGGAGACCTCCAGGGCCATACCGGCTATCCGGTCCTTAGAGGATGGTCTAATGAAGATTTCTCCCGGAGATATTCTGGGTGAGTTTAAAAAGTATTTTGAGGAGATTTATGGACCTATGAGGGATCCACCTTCTAATGAAAGGATTGACTCCTTTCTAAAGGATCTTAATTTGCCCTCCTTAAGTGAGGTTAGTAGAGCCTTACTTATGGCTCCCATTACAGAGTATGAAATAGGTGAGATTATCAAATCTCTCCAACCTGATAAAACTCCTGGCCCAGATGGCTTTTCGGCCAACTTCTATAAGACCTTTGCTAGCGAGCTAATTCCTTCTCTATTGAAACTGTTCCAATGCATTTTAGAAAGTGCCACCACTAAAGTTTCTCTTTTTGAGGCTTTAATTGTCTTGTTGCCCAAAACTGGTAAACCTCTTGATTCAGTAGCCAGCTACAGGCCTATTTCACTTCTCAATCAGGATATAAAAATTCTCACTAAGTTATTGGCTGATAGGGTTAGTAGGATTCTTCCAGAGCTAATAGGTGCTGAACAGGTTGGGTTCATGAAGGGAAGGTCTTTAGTTGACCATCTGAGGGCCTTGGCACATGTCTTCTTGGCCTCCAAGGATTCTGTTCATCCGAGGGTGTTGGTTTCTTTGGATGCTGAGAAGGCATTTGACAAGGTGTACTGGAAGTACTTGTTGATGGTTATGGCAAATTTTGGTTTTCCTCCACAGTTTTGCTGTTGGATTAATTCTCTCTATAAGTTCCCAACCTCGAGGGTTACTTGTAATGGTCTAACCTCTGATCCTTTCAATCTTTATGTTGGCACCAGACAAGGTTGCCCACTGTCCCCGCTGCTTTTTAATTTATATATTGAACCCTTATCAGACAGATTAAACTAAATCAGGTATTCAGGGTATTCAGGTTTTGGACCACACCTTGAAAGTTCTGGCGTATGCAGATGACCTTTTGTTGTTAGTCTCATATCCGTCCTCTTCTATTCCGGTCCTGCTTAAAACTATTGACAATTTCAGTGCAGTGGCTAATTACAAGCTCAATACTGGAAAGTCGGTAGTTCTCCCTTTAAATTATAAAACTTTTGCTCAGGATGTTACTCCCTTTGGATTGGCCTGGAATCCGGTGGCAATTAAATATTTGGGCCTTACTTTACCCAGAGTGTCCTCTCGTTTAGCCCAATATAATCTAGATCCAGTGTTGCAAAGTATTGAAATGGATCTTAATAGATGGGCGTTACTCCCTCTGTCTATCTGGGGTAAAATTAATTTAGTGAAAATGAATGTTTTTCCCCGTTTATTTTACCCCATGAACATGTTAAATATCTGGCTTCCGTTAAAATGGTTTAAAAAGTTCATCGTATAATCTCTGCTTTCATATGGAACCATAAAACCTAGGCTGGCTTATGGCATATTGGCTGCCCTAAACTGTCTGGGGCTTAAGATTGCTCTACTTTGGTTTGTATTACTGGGCCAGCCATGCTAATAAGTATCTTAAGTGGCTTATGACCAATGATGATTCTGGAGACACTAGTTATTCTCCTCTTTGGTTAAAAATCAAGATTTCTCAAATTCTCAATTCGGCCTTTCACCCAGGGCCTTGTTATATTCTTGCCAAATTCTCTTCCATCTCACTACGTGAACTCCCCCATTAAGACATCTCTCAAAGTACATATGCAGTTGTGTACCTTCTTAAAGTATTCTCATATTTCAGATCCTTCCTAACCATTGTTGGGTAATCCCAATCTTTTGATAGATAGGAAACCCATTAGGGGATTGGTTACCTTTACCAAAGGATACTTTAGTTAAAAATTTGCTGTCGGATGGAGGTAGCTACCTTACTTCAATTGAGATCTTAAACAAATTCGAATCTCTCAAAGATGATTTTAAAATTTTTCAATTAGTCATCTGATTGTGAACAAATTTGGTACTTTCCTCTAATAGGGTATCCCTCGATTTCTGTAACACACTGCAACCCTTGTCTGAGTGTAGCTCATACTGTCTCGGCAATATATGGTGTGTTACTCAGCTGGGTACACCCGCAGTTCTGGCGCCTAAGAGATATTGGTCCCTGCTGTTCAGAGATTATAATTTTGATTGGGCTAGTATTTGGAAATCTTGTCATAAGTTTTGTTACAGGATAGACTTAGAATTATGCAATTTAAATTACTACATAATATTTATTTTCTCCTTGAAACTGACTAGCCTTGGCATGATTTCTTCCTCTGCCTGTTTTAGATGTTTACAAGCAGAGGGGGACCTCCTTCATATTTTTTGGAGCTGTTCTAAAATAATCCCATTGTGGGACACTATTAAACAGAAGTTGGATCCCCTCTTGGGGTTGGGCAATCTTTTTACGGCGCAGATATGTGTGCTGGGGGATGTCTCTTCTATTGATGTCAAGAATAGGAAGTACCATATTTGTTTGATCTCTGCTTCAGTTAAAAAGGTGGTCTTGAAGCATTGGAAAGATACCTCACGGATTTGGGGTCCTTTATATTCCCTTTATTCCTGTTCTGATTAGTTTGGCCCCGTATTTTCTTTTGGCTTTAGGCTGCTATTTTGTGTGCTGTGCAGAGGGAAGGGGAGGGGTTTCTTTTTCTTCAACATATTTCACTGCCATTTATATCTCTAATTTTTTGTTTGTTTGTTTTTGTTTGTTAGGGTGGGGCTGGGTGGGGGTTGGACTGCATCCGACTGTCTTTGTTCTTCATGTGTATTGTCAATTGTTATTTGCCTTTCACCGGATGTATTCCTCTGGTTAATAATCTTTAATAAAATTTGAATTAAAAAAAAAAGATGCCAGTTTTATACCTGTTCCACTCCACATTTTTAACAGCTGGATAATCAGAAGGGTGGGAGGTCCCTGGACATCGGAGAATGGACTTTTGGCAGCCCTGACAGGGCACTGTGGTAGGGGGTGCCCCAAACACTGTTTGCTCTTGACCAGTAATGAGCCCCTAATGGGATGTAAGTAACCCCATAGCACCTTGCTAGTGCTATGGGGTCATCTGCACAGTAAGGCATGGAAATGGCAGATTTGCTCCAAAGAGATCCAACTGTCTGATTCCTCCCACAAGCATCACGGCACCCTATTGGTCACAAATCTCCTCTCGTCAGTAGGGGGCTGGGGTTTGTAGCTGCAATTATGATAGTACCTGGCTGTTATGTTGTAACATGCCTCTACAACTCAAAATTTGCTTCAGTATCTTACAATATACAGTACTAGAGGTTTCCTCCAGGTACTAATTAGCTTCTAGAGCAAACTTCAAGTGGGCCTAGTTCAGGATCTTTGGACATCCTAACCATAACCTTTAGAGAGAAGACTGGTTTATACTAGGATGTCTTTCCCTTTTCCTCGTCTTTCTTTTTTCATTCTTACTTTTACATATGCAAACTGTGTGGAGTTTAGACTTAACATGAACAGACAATTGCATGTTCATTTTGTTTTATGAATCATAATTGAAAATCAAATACAAAATAAAAAGAAAAAAAGAAAACCACACAAAAATGAAGTACAGTATAAAACAATGGAAGTAGACTGTTTCTTTAATTATTTCCATCTCCTTGGGTTCATCAGCTCTTTCAATTAGTAAAGAAAGCTGCTGACAGGGCAGAAGAGTAAGGGCTGATGTAGTTAAACTCTGTTTGGGGGTAGGGGTAAAATACTCCACTAGATATTTATAATTAGGAGTAATATAGAGCATTGTAACTCACATTTTAAGGTGTATATCTAAATGGTTTAGTTCATCTTTGAAATACTGCCACTCCTGAAAAGGTCTGAACACTTTTTTTTTCTTTTTAATAGGGCAGAGGCCCCACTGGCTACCTGCATGCAATAGAATACCGTATCTGTTTTAGAACAAAGTGTATTGCCAACCATTTCAGACTGGCAACAAAGTGCAATGAAGCAAAAACAATAAAAGAAGTTGTGGGTTTTCTGAATAAAACAATCACTTTGAAGTTTGGTGAGTTTGGGTGACCACTTACAAAGGCTTGCTTGAAAGTTCTAGTGGAGAAAGGGTCAAAGAAGAGAAGAACATGGGTAGTTTTGTGGAGGTGAAAGGTAAAGTGAGCTCAATCTTAAATAGACTCGTCACTTATCCATAAGTTTCTGATAAATGGAGTAAAGTTGAAGGTGGAAAACTATAAACTTTGCCATAGTGGTTGTGAAGGTAGATGCTGACTGTGCTGCCCACATATAGTTGGACATTTGCAAGTTTCCTGCAAAACTTTGAGCTAGATTCATGAAGGTGAAAGCAGCACATGGTAAATAAAGAGACCACTACTGTTTCTGCAGTACCACAGGATTCAAGAAGCAACAGAAGCACTGCTGACAGGCACAGAGTTGTGTTCATGAACCATGTGGTGCAGTTTTGCAATCGGCATATTAATAGTCATTGGTGTCATTAGCTTGTTATCTGGGCTGCAGAAGATGACATCACAGGCACTACTACATAGGAGCCTGCAGTAGTGCAAGCACCATGTCATTTAGAATGGGCAGAGAGCACACACTATCTGCCTTTAAAAGCACAGTCATCCAGTATGCAGTAGTCAGTCTGTTTAATCAACACCCAAGGCTGTAGTATCTTCTGTGGTCCCTTGACTTTTTCACCTGGACACTGGAAGAACACAGGTTCAAATTCTACTACAGCCAAGTTATCACTGTGCGACCTTGTGCCAGTAACTTAACCTCCCAGTGCTCCAGGCCACCCAGGTTCCAGTAATAGGTAGAGGCAGGACCTACTGTAACCAATACATTACATCCCAGCTGGGCTTTTCTGGGTGAAGCTCTTTTCTTCTCCTCCTGGGCTGCTGCCAGTACGTAGACAGCCTGTATAACTTCCCATTTTGTGGCACAACTGAATCCTGGTGCAGTCCTGTACTATTTAAATGGTGCTTGAGAACCCCTTCCCCTTATGCAACACAACAGTAACAGGGTGCAATTTGCTTCCTGAATGCTGTGCTACAGTGTTGTTGGGGTGTGGCTGGTATACTGCTCATGACCACACTAGTGATGGCAGCACCATTTGAAGCAGTTTCGTGTACTGCAATGTATGCATCCATCATGAATTGCACCATGTGTACATGTTTTGTTACTGTGCTTGCATTGCTGGCTGTGTTTTTGTCCCCAATGGCAGTGGTTTCCTACTCTGCTATCCTTCAGCTGATGGACCCCTTCCGTTAGTATGTGTTACTTCCTATAATTGCCTCTGTTTCCTTCAGAGGCTGTTTCTTGAATCAGGAGGTATGAAATATCACAGACTTCCTGAAGTAACATGCATTTACCATGAGGTATTTCTTTTATAAATCTAACCCACTGTCTGTTGGCATCAGCAGGACTGAAATTTATAACATTTAAAAACAATCTGAATTTCAGGACATCACATTATATTAACAAAAAAAAAGAGACTAGCTTGAAAGCAAGCTTTGTACTCCCCCCCCCCCCCCGCTGTCTTAATATCAAGGCTTGATTCCAAGAACCAAGAATTCTTAACCATTCTCAAACTCAACATACCAATGACCAACTTTATCAATTCACTTAATTGTTCATGTGTACAACAAGTGATATCTACTACTTCCCACCCTCCCACACCTCATCTCGGCAAGTCTCTACTGACTCCTCCCACTGGCATGGGCACCATAGTTCAGCTCACCACTCCCAGCAGCAGCGGCACAGCTCTTCTTCCTGATTATATCTACAACAGCTTTCACATTGTTATCACCAACAATCTCAATATGATCAGGTGCTCCACAGTAAACACAGAGAAAACAGTCAGTATCAGTTAAAGAAGACTCACCACAAGTAATGTAATGCCCTCACTTTAATACCTTTTCATTTATTTTTATTTTTTCATATTTTTTGACGCAGTTCTTGTCTTTATTTGGGGAGTGGGGTTATTACTGTACAATTTAAAACTCTGTGAGACTAGACTCCACAGAAGATAAATTTATTGGCATGGAGGTTAAGCAAAGAATAGATGGGGTATGTGCCTTGAGCCCAACAATGAAAAGTAACTAATTATGTATCACACATCAGGCAATGGCAGTCTTCATGGGGTTTGCAGACTGTATCACAACACCATAAAGAGGAGTCCATAGCAGATGCATGCCAGCAGCACCTGCCACAAGTAAGCTGTAGTAATTCATTTTCATTGTATACCTCAATGCTTTTACTCCCCCCCCCCCATTTGAAGTCTGTGTTACCCCATCTCAGTTACTGCATTGGGAGCTGAAGTATTTTGGCTGAATTCCCAAAGCCAAATCAAATTCAAGGGCCCTAACTCATAGCTGAACTAAAGCTGCCAATGACCCACTTCTCTCATCCTTACACAGTGGATGAGTGATGTTGGGGGGGAGGAAGTACTAAATCTGGTGATGTAAAATTAGGATATTATTAGGAACATTAACACAGAGGACCCAATTGGCCAGAGTGACCATTACATGGTAAAATTCAGCATGACGCTGGAGTCGCATTAATGACCACTGATGCACAGGTGCTGGATTTATGGAAAACAGATTTCAGGAAAATATGTGGTAGAAACTGTAGAAAAAAACTAAAGGACTTCCAGAAGGTCAAAAGGGTGGAGAGGAACTGAGCAGTATTAAAAGAGGCTATTGCAGAGGATACCAAAAAGTGCATGAGGATGATAAAAACATCCAAAAACTACAGAAAAATCATATGGTTATACAGGTACATAATGGCAGGCTATTAGGGACAAACAATGGGCATTAAAGGCTTACAAGAAAGCACAGAGTGAGGCAAACAGAGAGAAGCATAAAAAGAAAATGAGAACAAGTAAAAAGCTCATCAGAGAGGCAAAGGCAAGGGCAGAATAGAAGTTAGCATAAAGGATCAAGAGCAAATGACAAATCCTTTAATAAAACATTGTAAGACAAGCATTTGTCAATGCTGAATGTTGCTTGCTTCTATGTGCTGTTTAGGTATTTGGAAGTCATTGGAGTGCAAATATTGAAAATTTAGTGACTTACTTGCGCATGAACTGCGAACGCCAGTAAAAACAGCGTCATTGCTAGGAATTTTCACAAAATTTTCAAAATAGCCATTTTAAGACCTCTGCTCATGAACAGTGTCACTATGATTTTGTTAATGTGTCCCATACATTGAGTTTGCACACCGACTGTGCCATTGATGCGTTACATGGGCAGAAACACATTTTGGGCAGGATATGAAAATGACAGCTGCACTGCTCATAAGGGTGTGGTAAAATGGCAATGTTGAAAATATGGAGTGAAATATTGAAAATTCACAAACCACGAGCGCAGTGTGGGAACTGTGCAACGCACACTGTGAAAACAGTCATTTTTTAGAATTTTCACCAAATTTCAACATTGCCATTTTAATCTCTACTCATGAACAGTGACACTGTGATTTTCTTAATATCTTATACACTGAGTTCGCACACCGACTGCGCCATTATGCGCTACATGGTGAAACATGTTTTGGGCAGGATGTGAAAAATGACAGCTGTACTGCTCATGAGAAGGTGTGGTAAAATGGCAATGTTGAAAATCTGGAGTGAAAATATTGAAAATTTGTGAACTTACGAGCCTGCAGAGGAACTGCGCAATGCACGCTCGTAAAACAGTCATTTTAAGGAATTTTTTTGCCAAATTTTCAACATAGTCATTTTAAGACCTCTGCTCATGAACAGTGTCACTGTGAGTTTCTTAATTTGTCCCGTACATTGATTTTGCACACCGACTGCGCCATTCTGCGCCAAGGGCAGAAACACATTTTGGGTGAGATGTGAAATGGCAGCTGTACTGCTCATAAGAAGGTGTGGTAAAATGGCAATGTTGAAAATCTGGAGTGAAAATATTGAAATTTATGAACTTACGAGCCTCTTGAGAACTGCTAACGACGCCAGAAACAGTCATTTTTGGAATTTTGACCAATTTTCAACATGGGGTTTTGGGACCCCTTCTCATGAATGATGTCACTGTCATGGTGGTATTCAGGCCTGAAGGGTGATTTCACAGTCACTGCACAGTCCACTGCGAAATCACCCTTCGGGCCTGAATAACGCCAATGACAGTGACATCATTCATGAGAAGGGGTCCCAAAACTCCATGTTGAAAATTTGGTGCGAAAATTCCCAAAAATGCCTGAGATATGCAACAAAGTTGAACCCCCATCTAGCCCATTATACAGCTTACCGGCATTTCCTCAGTTCGCGGTCGGCTTTGAAGAGTGCAGACGGGTTCCCGGTCCACCGAAGATCGTCGCGGGAGTCCGGAGGTAAGTATGGGGTGGGGGTGGGGGGTGGGGAGGCTGGATGCGCAGTGGGTGGGTGCGGTTGTGGGAGGGGGCTGGGAGATGCGCCGGACCGCTTTTTGTTTTATAGGTTTAAAAAAAAAAAGACGCTATGGGACGCTTGCCATGCTGGGTGGGCCTCCGTGTGGCACAAGGACAGGGGCCGCTCAGCCGATCGGATTGGGCACCCCGCTGGCCAGATGACTGATTGCCACACTGGGGTGGGCTCCGCGGCACCAACTACTGGGGACACAGTTCAGCCGACGGGGATTGGGCACCTGGCCGGCTACACAGTACGTGGGTGTGCACGCCTGGCGTGGGGAGCTACGCTTATCGCTGCTCACTGAAGCGTAGCTCCTTTCAACTGGGATGCCACTGCATTTTGGAGCGTGTCATAGACAGCTCCAAAATGCATTGGCTTACAGAGGCCGCGCCTGCCAGTTCACTGACTGAATTGGAGGAGGAGGTGACACACCTCCGAAATCTCCGATGATGGCACTATGTTTCTTGCACATGCGTGCAAGCAACATAAACAAACATTTGTCAATGCCGAATGTTTGCTTGCTGGCATTGGGATTGGTAGTGCAGGAGTTAGACAGCTGCATAATAGGAATGGCAGTGAAGTATTGAACTGAAGCCAACCCAGCCACCACCCTGCAGATACGAACAGGCATTGGGGTGTGCCTTTGGGTCATCAGGCATAATGGCCACGCCATTTCACCACACCCCACCCTGCAGACACTGACAGTGTCACGGTGTGCCTTGGATCTTTGGCCCTTATGCACACCCATCCCATTAGGAAATGCGAGTGAGATGGGTGCAGTATAGGAGAATGGGGTGAAGTTTGGAAAAGAGTCCAAGGCATACCTCGATGCCTCTCAGTGACTGCAGGGTGTGGAATGGTATGAGCATCACAGGCAAGAATCCCAAGTCTCACCCGATGCCTGTCATTCTCTTATAGGGTGGGGTGTTATAGTTGAAAAGCCTAATACCTCAGGCATTCGTTGGTATTTTCACTCCAAATTTTCAACATGTTTGTTTGTGACCCCACCTCAGTGAACAGGTGGAATATCAGTTTGTTAGCGAAGCTGCTTATGCACAGTGACTACAGCATTTAGCACCACAGATGCAAAAATATTCCGAACAGGATGTAAAAAATGACAGCTGTACTCTTTCATGGGGAGGTGTAAAAAATGGCTATGTTGCAAATGTGTAGTAAAAATATTAAAAAATAGGAAGTCACAAGCGTACATAGAAACTGTGCAACGCACACCCGTAATATAGTTAGGTTGGGGATTTCTTACAGCAGATTGTCAACTCAGGCATTTTGGTGCCTCCATCATGAACAGTGTCACTGTGATTTTCTTTATCTGTGCCGAACAATGATTTCCCACAGCAACCATGCATCTCTGCACTGAAAGTGTGAAAACGCACTTCAGCCATGTTGTGAAAAATGGCAGCTGTACTGCTCATAAGGAAGTGTGGAAAAATGCCACTGGTGAAAATCTGGACTGAAAATATTACAAAGTCATGAACTAACGAGGGTGCGTGGAAACTGTGCAATGCTCACTCGTAACACAGTCATTTTACGGACGTTTGTCACCAAATTTTCAACACAGCCATTTTAAGACCTCTGCTCATGAACAGCGTAACTGATTTTCTTAATCTGTCCTAAACATTGCTTTCGCTCACCAACAGCACCATTGTGCGCTACATGTGCGAAAACACATTTTGAGCGACATATGAAAAATTGCAGCTGCACTGTTCATAAGGAAGTTTAATAAAATGGACATGTTGAAAATCTGGAGTGAAAATATTAAATTTGCAAACTTACGAGGCATGCATAGGAACTGTGGAGCTGACGCTGTAAAACTCATTTTAGGGAATTTTTCCCCAAATTCTCAACATAGCCATTTTAAGACCTCTGCTCATGAACCGTGTCACTGTGATTTTCTTAATTTGTCCTGTACACTGATTTCGCACACCGACTGCGCCATTGTGCGCTACATGGGTGGAAACACATTTTGGATGAGATGTGAAAATGACAGCTGTACTACTCATAAGAAGGTGTGGTACAATGGCAATGTTGAAAATCTGGAGTGAAAATATTGAAAATTTACAACTAAAGAGCGTGAGGGAACTGTACAAACGCACGTCAGAAACATTAATTTTGGAAATTTTTCACCAAATTCTCAACATTGCCATTTTAAGACTTCTGCTCATGAACAGTGTCACTGTGATTTTCTTAATTTGTCCCTACATTGACCTCTCAAGACACCGATTGCGCCATTGTGCGCTACATGGGCAGAAACACATTTTGGGTGAGATGTGAAAAATGTCAGCTGTACTACTCATAAGAAGGTGTGGTAAAATGACAATGTTGAAAATCTGGAGTGAAAATATTGAAAATTCACGCCCTTACGAGCGTGCGTAGGAACTGCGCAATGCACGCTCGTAAAACAGTCATTTTTAGGACTTTTTTCACCAAATTTTCAACATAGCCATTTTAAGATGTCTACTCATGAGCAGTGTCACTGTAATTTACTTAATTTGTCCCGTACATTGATTTTTCACACCGACTGCGCCATTGTGCGCTACATGGGCGGAAACACATTTTGGGTGAGATGTGAAAAATGACAGCTGTACTACTCATAAGAAGGTGTGGTAAAATGGCAATGTTGAAAATCTGGAGTGAAAATATTGAAAATTCGCGAACTTAAGAACCTGCGTAGGAACTGCGCAATGCACGCTCGTAAAACAGTCATTTTTGGGAATTTTGGCACCAAATTTTCAACATGGGGTTTTTGAGACCCCTTCTCATGATTGATGTCACTGTCATGGCATTTTTTTGGGTCTGAAGGGTGATTTCGCAGTCACTGCGCAGTCACTGCGCAAAATCACCCTTTGGACCTGAATAACGCCATGACCGTGACATCAATCATGAGAAGGGGTCTCAAAAACCCCATGCTGAAAATTTGGTGCACAAATCCAAAAAAACTCCTGAGATATGCAATAAAGTTGAAACCCCCTATCTAGCCCATTATACAGCTTACCGACATTTCCTCAGTTCGCGTCGCCTTTGAAGAGTGCAGGCGTGTTCCCGTCCACGAAGATCGTCACGCCGAGGTCCGGAGGTAAGTATGGGGTGAGAAGTGGGAAGGCTAGATGCGCAGTGGGTGGAGTGCGGGTTGTGGGAGGGCGGGGAGACTCACCGTTGGACTGTTTTTCTTCACAGGAAAAAAGAAAAGCAGACGTGGGGCGTTTGCCTGTGGGTGGGCTCCCAGCATGGCACAAGGATGTTGAGGGGGCTGTTCAGCCAGCGGGGATTGGGCACCCCCGCTGTTTCCACGATTGCTTGCCACGCTGGTGGGCTCCCAGCGTGCAGCCCACTACTGGGGAGGACAGTGCAGCCGACGGGGATTGGGCACCCCGTCGGCTATATGATTAGTTGCCATGCTGGGGTGGGCACCAGCGTGGCATTTTATAAGCATTTGGGGGAGGCGGAAGGGCAGCACAGCGGCGGGGGATTGGGCACCCGTCGGCTATACAATCGCGTCGTCTGGGAAACATGCTGCGCCTGGCGTCTGTGGGGAGCTGCACATGTGAGCAGCCTTATCTATTGCTGCTCACCAAGCATAGCTCCCCCTTTCAACTGTATGCCACTGCATTTTGGAGCGTGTCACAGACAGCTCCAAAATACATTGGCTTACAGGGGCCGCGCCTGCCAGCACACTGACTGAATTGGAGGAGGAGGTGACACTCCTCCGAAATCTCCGATGATGGCACTATGTTTCTTGCACATGCATGCAAGCAAACATAAAAATGACAGGATAACATATAGAGGATAGGGAAAGATGGTGTGAGTACAGTGAATGTTGGGGAGAAGCCAGGTATACTAAATGAAACATTAGGCAAACCAGGGTTGGGAACATCAGAGTTCACATAATCAGGAGATCTGGATAATCAGGAAAAAATCAAGGCAGATACAGGAAACAGATTTGAGATGGAGAGGGTTACAAGGGAACCAGTACTAAAGGGACTGGAGAGCATAAACACATAAATAGCATGACTTTAATTTGTGAGCCCCATGACTTTCATTCCTACTAAGTATAAACTGGGTGATTGCAGTTGTTAATGGGTAACCCCAACAATGGTTATTCTATTTCCTCTCTTTCTGTAAATGATGTACGGTATTAACATTTAAGTAGCAGTTTGATACATAAAAGGCATACTATAGCTTTATAAACTTTTTTTGTTGCTTCTCCCCAGCCCCCCGTCCTGACCCTCCTTTGGGCCACACAACATTGCCCCCCAAAGCTTTGCCAGACTTACCTCCCTCTGCCATCTCATGTCCATCCCTGGTTTGTGTCCACTCTCTCAGTAGTCCAGCTTATCCCTGCAGGGGAGCCCCCCTATCCTGCAGAAGAAGGAAGGGGAGTAGCATTCCACGGTCTATCTGAGTGCTGGAGTGAGGGAGGATCAGTGCAGTGCATTGGTAGTTGCATGGCAAGGGATCACAGGGTGACCATCAACTGGCTGGTCAGTGGGTGTTTTCCTGTTTTCATGCTGGGGTCCCAGTCACCTCCCCATGTGCAGATGCTGGCAGCATCCTGGGGCAGGGATATTTGGCAGCAGGTGGTCACCCATGCGGCCAAGAGTGTCCCACAAAGTTACCGCCAGGAGCTGCTGTAAGAGTGGCCTGCTGGAGACCACCCTCCCAGAGAGGGAAACATCCAAGGGAAATTCCGACTCCCTCCTCCCTGGCCTCTACTCCTGATATCCTGATTCAGGGCACAAACCCGGGTCACCAGCATACCAAAGTGATACCCCATTGCTCAGCACCATGGAGCTGGCAGTATTAATCTTAACAGAGTTGATAAAATATATTGTTACACACTTTGTATGCATTTCCTTTTGTGTTTACTACCTACAGCGGTAGTTGGAAGTTGTTCAATACCAAGGTAATGCTGAGGTATGCTAAGGCACACAAGTTACAGTACAGTTTGTATTGGCTTGGCTGTATTGTGAGTCTACATCAGTATACCTCAGCATTATCTCAGTACTGAGTCAGCTTTTGTACGACTACCATGGCATGCAGGGTTGCTGCCTTTATGTGGTTACTGAGCAGAACAGGTACTGTAAATTTAAGAGTTTGACTACTTAAGGGCAGCTATATACACCATGAAACTGCCTCCTGATGAAGACTCAGTGCGAGTTAAAACACAGGGACCATGGTGAGAGGTTACAGTAGGTATTTAATCTATTTACCAACACTGCCCTATTGCACTGGTAGTTTCTGGATGTTATTGCTGAGAAGTTGCTCTTTATGTCACACAAGCACCAACTATTGCATGCATGCTAATTAACTGAGTTTTGTGACACTTCTGAATCTGCTTCTAGCTGTATTCTTTTTTTAGGGCTGAGGTTGCTACTTGCTGGTGTTTCCAGTGCGATTTAGGTACTGGGCAACCATGTAGCAGCATCCCCTCCACACACGCACACACACACACACACACACACACACACACCCCACAGCGCAAACTCAGGCAGCACCAAAAAAATAATGGTTGACAAAGGGGACAGATTTTAGATGGAGAGGATTACAAAGGAACAGATACTTAGGGGGCCCTTAAGGGGAAACTAAACACATAAATTGCCAGAAACACATTGGATTCACCTTAGGGTACTGAATGAAACAAGGCAGGTGCTAGTGAAACTGCTGGTCATCATCTTTGGAAAACCATTTGCAACAGGTACAGCTACCCCCAGCTAAATATTTAAAAGATTTAAATGTTGGATGCTTAATTATGTATTCTAGGTACTTTGTATACATTCATGCTCAGTAAATATTTTAAGACTTCCATGTGCTTTTAGATAGTTTTGATGCAAGCATAATATTTGCCATGTTTTTCTTTCCTCTGATTACTGTACATGTTATTTATGGTGAATATTTGTATAATTATTCAAATTACATTGTAAAGAAAACACATGTACAGTATAAAACATATATAATATATAAATGTGAAATATGATTTATTTTAGAGATATCTAAATTTGTGTTGAGTAGGATAACTTTGACTATACTCACTTTAAATCCATGCACAGTATCTAGAGAACTGTGGCAGAGGGTGGTCCTATTTTGTAAATGTCCTGAGCACAGGGCAGTTTCCAGTAGGATACTATAGGGTCAGTTCTGGGATCACTCCTGTTTAATATGCACTATATATCTGCAGCATACTGTATGAGATGGTATTCGGGGCAAGGGGAACTTGTTAACAGATGAACTCTGTGGGAGGGTAGACAGTGAAGTAGGGATGAACATTATAAGGAAGGATGTTAGGAGATGGGAGAAGTGATCCAGTGTTTGGCAGTTGAACTTCAACACCAAAAATTGCAAGTGATGCCCACAGAAAAATATTGAAACAGAGTACTACAATGATGGGACACAGATAGAGCATGTAGGAGTGGTGATCAGCAATAACCTAAAGCTGACTGTTTAGTCAACATGGTATATGGGAAGGCTAATAAAATGCTGTGGGGAATAAAAACCATGTTATTTAGCACTACACATAAATACAGGAATAGCCTAGGACTGTTTAAAATTAACGTGAAGGACTTTACCCTTGACTGTGTAGAACAATTTAGATGTTTGGGAGCCATCCTGGATCCCCACTTGGCATACATATGATAAAAATGATAAACACATTACTCAGATTACTGCCAATTTACATAAAAGACTGGTGTCCCTGTGCAGGATAAAAGATCAGGGGCCAGATATTCAAAACTTAGGCCGGGCACTAAGGGATGTTTGCCTGCACTAACCATGTTGCGTGCCCTATTTTTGGGTGCGGTCTAAATTCAGACACTTCTACAGTGCAGGCAAAATCCATTAGCACCCAATTGCTAAGTTCCAGCTGCACCCATGCAAATGAAGGGTTGTCCCCTGCACATGAGTGCAGCGGGATACTGAGAGGTTTGCACACATGGCAGCCAGGAACCTTCTAACATAGTGTTGAAAGCACGGCAGAAGTGTTTGCGTTAACGGACCACACGAAGCCATGACGACAGTAGAAGGAGAGAATAATGGAGCTGCATGTGATGGCATTCTGATGGGTGGCTTTGCAGTGATGGTTTTCCACACAGCAGAAGAAACCAACCCCCTACTGGGAGAGAGCAATTGATATGTGCAGCACCCGGGTGGTGAGTCCAATTCAAAAACAATGTTTTACAAGCTTGAGAAATTGGTGCTTAAGGGAAGAAGGATGTTTTGGCACAAAACCATGCTTGAGGGGACTGTGAATAATACAGAAACCCTATTGTGGGACAGATCATGCTGATTTCATGAGCAGATGGCACGGGAATATGCCAGAAGCTTCCATAAAAAAATAGAACTGATATTGGAGTTTGCTAAACCATTTCGAAATGAACTAACTATTGAAACTGGGGAAATGGAAGCTTTGTTAAAGGCATGCACTGAACCTAGTGAACTTGAAAAGTTGAACAAAATGCTAATGGACAAAGTGACAAAATATAATGTCAAAATCAAAAACCAAAAACAAAAGAAGTTCCTAAGGGACAAGAGGGATTACCAGAACAACAGGTGTTTAACTGGCGTGCAGATGAAAAAGTAATACCTAAGTCCATACTTAAGAGGGGTACTGCAAACAGAATGGAAGTGCAGGGGGAGAAACAGTGTAGATTACACAACAGGCCCTTTGAACACTGATGGATCCAAGACCCCCTCAGAAGGTGAAATGGGGGAATCAGAAGTAGGACAGTCCACTGTTCATAGCCAGGGGATAAGGTGCAGTCAATGGCAGCACAGAGCATGTTTCCAAACTCCCCATTTCCCAAGAGGAGGACGGTGGGGGGGGGGACAGCATGAAAAAAGAGGCAGAAACAAATACTAATAAAAAACATATTACAGGAAGTGGGTATGCCTCACATGCTTACCCCTGCCCTCACTCATCCCACATCTAAAGCTGACTTTAATGAAGAGGCTATATGTGGGATGCATAATATTTGCAACAATTCTCCTTATAATGGGGACTTAACACCAGTGGTCAATATATCAGATTATGATTTGACAACAGCAGAATTATCTGTTCTCAGTAAAGGCTTAGCATTTTGTCCATCTTCCGATATCAATTAGAGATTAGATTTAAATAAGTTTGGTAAAAAACTGACTTTTTAATGAATGTCTGAAAACAATGCCACTGACACACTGATGAACACCAGACTTAGCCCTAGATCAGAATTTTGTCCACCATTGAACCCAGTTGTTTCAACATTTAGCCATAGATGTGAATTAGATATTAAAAAACTTAGAGAAACACCGATAGAAGTTTACAGAGATAACTGCAGAAAGGAAGAGAGGTTAGCAATTAAGGCCTTGAGCAGCAACACTAACCTCATTGTAAAAGCTGCATACAAGGGAGGGGCAGTAGTAGTAATGAACACTAAGGCTTATATCACTGAAGCACAGAGATTACTAAATGATATTTTGTTTTATAAGTGTGTTTCCAGATAGATTGTAGCACCGTTTAAAACAGAAATGGATAGTATGCTCAGTGATAGCTATGTTAGGGGACACATTACAGACATACTTTATAGAACTATAACAGTAAATTGCCCCAATGTTCCTGTTATTTACATACTGCCTAAAATACATGAGAGCATGTCACAACATGCAAACACAACAATGGAAAAAGTATTATATTGTTGAGAACATCTAGACTAAACTGATATACCACTTTTTTTATTCATAACAAGTTTTCTTTAGGTTTCTTTTAAAGTGAGGGAATAGTGTCCATATGTACAAGTTACTAAATGTATTCATTTCAAACATTCAGTTCCCCTTTTGGCATTCTGCTTTCTCTTTATATTAAGAATGGGCATGAATGCAAATAACAAAACAAAAAGGCATGGAAACAGAGTTAATGAAAATACCACAGCCTCAATTAAAGAAATGCAATTTATAGAATTGTTGTTAAATCTATAAATAATAAATTAGAACACAATAGAAGTAAAAAAGAAACCTACATATTAAGTGAGGTCATGGAAACTCATAATATAGTTAACTTTCTAACTTCAATTAGGTAAAAGTAGTCCTTTCTATATGTGTGCCTGTAAATCAGTACCACAGAAGAATGGTGTAATATATTGGTTTTTGGATGTTCAGCAAAACCATTTGGTTTTGGTTCAAATAAAACAATAAAACACTAAGCACAACATCAATTAATATCTCAGATGTGTCTATCTCTTCTAGTAGACCAAAGTCCACAGCTAGCCAGGTACAACTGTGCCAGTAAATGTACAACCAGCTCTCAATGTGCTGTGAAGCCTATGACAATGTGATTTCAGTTACAGTAACTTCTTGGGCTTCAAGCACAACCACGAACATGATGTCATGCTCCTTTGTGAGGCATATCAGAGTAGTGCTGAGAATCTTCAATGATATGCTGTGTTGTGCTTGTTCATGTAATGTGACACATTACATATAGGAGAGCTGGCCAGCGGAAGGGTGGAGCTACTGTGTGTGTGTGTGTGTGTCGGGCTGTCAGGTTAGCAAGCAACTGACAGAATCAGCGTCACGCTCTGCTTGCCGACATCCCCAGTGACTTGTTTCTTCTTCTTGGAAGCATCATTGACTGCTGATGTGAACAATGGTCAGTGAGTCTCGTCTGGCAAACAGTGTCAGCTCATACAGCAACCACTGACTGTATCACTAAAAAGCTAATGCAGGTGATGGTTGTTAGGGTGTTGATGGAGAGGAAAGCAGTGTGGCATGACCACCAGCTGAATTTTTTGTTTGCCTTGATCTATGGAACATATACTAAGAGGTTATCAAAAAATATGGTTGATAACTGCCATCTAAATTCACAAGTGATGAGTGTATCAGATAGTCAGTGCTATATAATGTGGTAGTGAGCAGCTAAAAGGCTGACATGCTATGCATTGCGCTCTGCTTGCTGACAGCCCAACCAGTGATTTACTTTGTTTCATGCCTGAGAGTATGTTTTGACTTTAGAACAAGTAGAAGGCTTGGTTCTAATTTCAGTGATAGAACCCTGATATGAACTTGGATATGATAGAACTTGGAGGAAGCTTGAGCATCCCAGGGACAGCTTGTCTTCTCCAGGGAGGGAGGGGAGGATAGCATCTCAGTGCTTGACTGGCCCCTGGCAGAGGTCTGGGGCATAGCAAGCACTGAGGCAGACAGAGTGGGGAGGATGTCATGGATGTTGGCACTATGCACCTTGATGGTAGGGCACTCGTCATGAGACACAAGAAAAGACAGAAAATGCCTTTCAGCTCCAAGGAGATGGAGCACAGGAGGTAGACCCTAATCTGCTTCCACCTGGCTGGCTGCCTGAACCTGACAGGACAAAGAAGTGTTCAGGGTGTACAGGCCCCACCTCGTCCTCGCCTGGGGGTGGACCGCGGCTCCATGGGGGGAACAGAATGGAAAAGGTAAGGTGGATAGCAGGGCCAGACACCATGGTGCTCCTGAGGAACCAGAGCTTGAGGAGTGTGTGTGGGGGGAGAAAAACACAGATTAAAAATAAAATGTGTGTACCCCCACTGACTCTAGTTGTGCTGACTGAACAACAAAACTATTATGGCGAAATCCCCCCAGTGACAATTTTGACAGGTTTCAAAATTGTCGCTGTGGGGGACCTGTGGGCAAAACTTCGCCGTTTTACTGTGTGTCACACACTCTTCAAATCAAACCTGACTCAGAGTTGATACTCCTTAGAAGGGGGTGAGGAGGGGCACAGCCCCCCCCCCGAGAGAATCACTCCAATGTCGGACAGGTGAAATTTCACCTGTTGACATTGGGGATCTCGCTATGCCGAACTTCGACAATGATGTTGTTAATTCGGCATAGGTAAATCTTGAAACTACATATAATTTGTACATTTCTTCACCCAGGAGCTAACATATTTCCTTCTGTTCACTTCATAAAAAGTATCGAAATTAAATGATAAAAACGATGTTAGTACACTAGTTAGGGTTCATATCATGCCTTTTAAAGTATGGAAATGTGGTGTTAGGGTTCCCAGACCTAGCACCCCAATGCACCCTCCCACTCCACCTACCAATTCTCACTACCTCCACTCTCCACACACCAATAGGTGTCAGGGTGCCTTTGGGATAGTTGGCCCTAATGCTCACCCCATTCCATAAGTAATTAGACTGAGATGGACATAGTAGAGGAGAATGGGGTGAGCATTAGAGTACATGTCAGCTTATGTACTTATGGAATGGGGTGAGCATTATGGCCGACGATCCCAAGGCACACCCTGATGACTGTTGGTGTGTGAAAGGTGGAGGGGTGAGATGGTGTGATAGGGTTTAGTGGGGGAGGGTGCAGTGGGGTGTTAGGGCTGAGAACCCTAACACCACATTTCCATACTTTGAAAGGCATGATATGAACCCTAACTAGTGCACTAATGTAGTTTTTTTTGCATTTAATAATGGCATATGCAAGAATATTCTGAAATGTATGGCACTACATGTTCTATTTACCATTTAAGCTACTAGCTTGATGCAAAAAAGAGAGGCTAAAGAGAAGTATGCCCATTTATGAAAAGAAAAGAAACATGTAGTCAGGTATGCAGTGTGATGCTGCTGGGTTAAACAGAGATAAATGTCAGTTTGCTTTATTTAAAAGATTGTTTGCACTCAGGGTGAGGTGTCTGTTGTGTGATACAGGCCAAAAGAAAATAGCTTAAGGCAGTAATTGTGAATTATGTTTAATTTCAGCAACAGTAAATGAAGGAGCAAGATGCCCTTAATGAATTTTGAAAGAAAATATTATGAGATCATAGAGGAGCTGTGATATGATATGAAAGCATAGGTACATAGCGTAAGACTATTCAAAACAAACTTATTAAAGAACAAAAGTAATTTTATAATGAGGCTATCTAACGTGCTTTAAAACAGATGAATTATGTTTTGCACTAAATGTTTATATTTTAATTATAGACTTATATCCCCTGGAGAAGCCCTTACAGGGTGAAACATTGGGGCACAGGCAATAAAACAAGCAAAGAATCTACTCTACAGTGCGAATGCTAAGTTATATTTCAAGCTTTTGGAAAAAAAGAGGTCGCTCTCCCCTTCCCCCATTTTTTCTGAACCAATTAAATCTTTCTCTGGGTGGATGCAATGCATATTTCTTTCTGTCAGGATTCACACACACACACACACACACACACACACACACACACACACAGACCCCACTAGTCAGTGAGAAATGAAACCAGGAGCCACTGTAAACATGCACATCAGCATGGTGGTAGTGTGAGGTAGTGGCATTTTGCTGATAAAGAAATTGGGAAGGATGTCTGCCCTACAGGGGTCTTACACTAATTTCAGCCTAGAAATGCAGTAATCAAACTACAGTCTCTTAATAATTACTGTATAGGAGTACATTAATCAAGATTCCTCTGTTTCCCCTGCTACACCCCTTATCCTCCTCCTCTGCTTCTCTTTCTGTCTTCTGAATGCTGCCCTTTTAGCCTTTACCTTTTCAGACACCTCTTTCAAGAATCATAGCAGTCTATTTTTCTTCCTGTGTTTGCTCACTTGTTTGATGCAGAGGTTTGTTGCCTTTACTATACTCCCTTTTAGCCTTGCCCACTGTTCCTTCACCTCACCCAGACCATCCCCCCACCAGGTCATCCCTGAGGCATTCACTGATCTTTATAAACTCTGCCCTCCTGAAGTCCAAGACCCTCCCCCTCGTGTGGTTCAATTCTGTAGCCGTCCTTATTGAACCACACTGTACAGTGATCAATGGTCCTCAGGTGGCCTTCTACCTTGATGTCTGCAACACTTTCCCTACTAGTGAGTACCAGGTCCAGTATTGCCCAATCACAAATGAGTTCACTGATTAGTTGCTGAGGAATTCCCCCAGCAGAGAGTTCAGGGTGTTTCTTCTAGATGAAGCCACTGCTAGGAGGCTCCAATCAACATCTAGCAGTTTGAAGTCCCCCAATTAGCAGCACATCCCCCTTTCTTGCCATCTTGCCAGTTGCTTCCACCAGTACCTTATTTAATTTCTTCCCCTGTGCTGGAGGTCTGTAGATCACTCCAGTGTGAGCAGTGACTCCACTTCTCATCTCCAGGGTGACCCACAGTACCAAGGCCTCCCCCTGTATTCCCTGTATCACCACAGCTTTTCTGCTTCCCCTAACATAAAACACCACACCCCCTCCATTCCTTCCCACCCAGTTCTTCCTGAACAGAATATAGCCCTGTATGACCATGTCATAGTCATGGTTTTCAGTGCACGATGACTCGGTAAAGGCCACAATATCTTAATATGCAAATGAAACAACCACATGACAAAATATACCATATCACCCTCCCTATTTTACACAAAACTGCTTAAAAATTATACACTTGAAACCAAAGCATCAAAAAATAATACTGAAAAAAAAAACAACAACCAAAACCTCCCTCAAAAACTGAACATTCTTAGATTGCAAAAGAAATATCCAAAATACAGTTAAAAGAACAAACACCATATTTAAGAAACCTGAAATCCATCCAAGAAAACCAATAAAATATGTCTTACTGATAAGTCACAGTTCAAAATGCCTTAGTATGCTCCCTTTCAAACAAAATAAATAATAATGAAAACAGAAATTATTACAAAATACAATAACACCCAAGAGCAAACAGATATAGACACGTCAATACAAATATCAAAATATTCTATAGGTAGTTCTCAACAGTGAAGTAAAATTCACAATTACATCACCAAAGCCAGAAGAAACACTTAACTGTCCAGCCTCTCAGTCAATCAAACTAATCATCAACTAGCAGCTGTACAAATAGTTCATAGGCACTCCCTTAAAGGGGAAACAGTCAGTGACCTAATTCTTAAAGGGGTGATGAAATTCAAACTGCTCTTAAAAAGCTATTAAATTTCTCATTACAAAAATATTTTAGAATTAGAGTAGAATCAGCCACAATAGCCATTTTATAAGTGGAATAAGACACTTGAGAGGGTGGGTAACACCCTGCCAATATTAGTCATGGTGATTGACTTCCCTTGGTGTAAAGGTCTTAGGAATCAATGCACTATTTGGGATGTTAATTGGGTATAACCCACCTCTCTCATATCTTGTTCCTTACATAACACACACCCTGTCATGCATTATTACTTATATAGCACCTTCTCCTAGAAACATAGACTTTGACGGCAGATAAGAACCACTTCTCCCACCCAGTCTGCTTATTTCCCTACTTATTGGGATAAGCTACAGATCTTAGTTAACCAATAGCCTACTTCCTCCTACCCCCCCGCTAGAATTGCCTTATGTCTGTCCCATGCATTCTTGAACTCCCCCACTGTTTCTGACCCCATGACCTCCTAAGGAAGGCAGTTCCATGCATCCAACATCCTCTCCCTGAAAAAATACTTCCTCACATAGCCCATAAGCCATCTCCCCTCAATCTTCAAATTGTGCCTCCTTGTTCTTGTACATCTCTTTTTCTGAATGATGCTACCCTCTTGGACTTTACTGATTACCTTGAGTTACTTGAAAGTTTCTATCATGTCCCCCCCTTTCCTCGAGGGTATACATATTAAGCTCCTTCATAAGGTTTCTGGTGCAGACCATGCACCATTTTAGTCACCCTCCTCTGGACTGTCTCTATCCTGTCTAAGTCCTTGCAGAGATGGGGTCTCCAGAACTGCATACAGTACTCCAGATGGGATCTCACCAACTGTCTGTACAAAGGGATGACAACTCCCTGTTTTCTACTGGTGATGCCTCTCTCTATGCATCCCAGTATCCCCCCAGCTCTCCTTATTGCCTTCTCACATTGCCTGCCAACCTTTAGGTAATCTGATATGACTACCCACAGGTCCCTTTTCATTTTTGTTGTTGTTAGTACCTCTCCCCCCATTGTGTACTCTTCCCCTGGGTTTTGTTTCCCAGGTGTATTACTTTGCACTTCTTTGCATTGAATTTAAGCTGCCTTACTTTAGACCATTCCTCCAATATTGCCAAGTCCCTTCCCATCCTTTCCACCCCCCTTGTACATCTACCCTGTTGTAGATCTTTATGTCTTCTGCAAAGAAGCATACTTTTCCTTCCAATCCCTCCACAGTGTCACTTATAAAGACATTAATGAGAACCGGCTCCAGTACTGAACCTAGCAGTATCCCATTAGTAACCCCCCTTTCTTTGGAGTAGACTCCGTTTATTATTACCCTCTGTGTCCTGTTGTCCAGCCAATGTTTTACCCAGGCTACCACCCTGGGACCCACTCCCAGGCTGACAAACTTGTTTATTAATCTTTTGTGCGGGACTGTGTCAAATGCCTAGATAAACTCTAGCTAGACCATGTCCACAGCCCCTTCCTGGTCTACTACTTTGGTCACCCAGACTAAGAAATCTATTAGATTCATTTGACATGATCTTCCTACCGTGAATCCATGCTGTCTTGGGTCTTGTGCCCTGCTGGCCTCTAGGTACTCAACAATTCTTTCTTTCAGAAGTGATTCCATCATTTTTCCTACCACTGAGGTCAAACTAACAGGTCTGTAGTTTCCTGCCTCTGAATTGCTCCCACTTTTGTGAAGGGGAATCACATCCACCCTCCTCCAGTCCTCAGGTACCACACTATCCTCCTATGATTTGTTAAAAAGGGTAGTCAGTGGTGTCACTAGTTCTCCCCTTAGTTCTTTTAGCATTCAGGGGTGAATCCTGGCAGGCCCCACTGCCTTGTCCACCTTGAGTTTTAGGAGTTCTTTTAGGACCCTTTCTTCTGTGAATGGACTGGTAGCAACCCCCTATCCAGTGTGCTTCTGTTGTTTGGTTTAGGTACGTCCCGCTCCTCTTCTTTTGTGAATACTGAACAAAAGTATTCGTTCAGAATTTCTGCCTTTTCACTGTCACCCTGTGCCCACCCCCTCCCCTTTATTAAGCCTCACTACCCCTTGCTTGGTCTTTCTTCACTACCTAATGTACCCATAAAAGGTTTTATCCCCTCTTCTTAACTGAGCTGGCTATCCTTTCTTCGGTTTGGACCATTGCTATTCTGACTGCCTTTCCCACTTCCTTCTGCTTTAACTGATACAGTTCTCTGTCCTGCTTCTTCTGTGATTTCTCATACTTCCTGAATGCTATCTTGTTCTCCCTAACCTTCCCCAGCACCTCTTTTGAGAACCATAGTGTTTTTTTTCCTTCATTTTGTTTTGTTTATTTGCTTCATACAAAGGCTTATTGCCTCTGTAATGGCAGTTTTAATTTTTCCTCATTGTTCCTCCACCCCTCCTTCCTGCCGTTTTGCTAGTGCATTCCTTAGGCACTCTCCCATTTTGCCAAAGTCAGCCCTTCTAAATTCCAGTACCCTTGCTCTTGTATGGCTTGACTCTACGGCTGTGTTTATCATGAACCACACTGTTTAGTGGTCACTTGTTCCAAGATGGTTACCCACTTCTAAATCTGAGATCCTGTCACTGTATCTGTTTGAAAGAACCAGGTCTAAGATTGCTCCCTCCTGAGTGAGTTCCATCACTAGATGCTTGAGGCATGCTCCCTGTATAGCACTGAGAATGACCCTGCTCTTGGATGTGGCTACAGCAAATGTGCTCCAGTTAACATCTGGCATATTCAGGTCCCCCATCAACAATATGCCTCCTATCATTTCCTTGTCCATTTCCTCCCCCTGAGATGGGGGGGGGTCTGTATATAACCTTGTGCAGATTGTGGTGCTATATCCTGTCTCCAAGGTTACCCACAGTGCCTCATCTCCTCCCTGTTTACCCTTTAGTTCTGTTGCTTTAATCCCTTCCCTTACACAGAGAGCTATACCTCCTCCTCCTCCTCCTCTTTACCCTCCCTGTCCCTCCAGTAGCTTATGTACCATGGTATGTTGACGTCCCAGTCATGGTTCTTTGTGTACCATGTTTCTGTGACTGCCACAATATCCAGGCATCACTCTTCCATCAAGGTCAATAGTTCAGGCAGCTTGTTACCCAGACTATGGGCATTGGTACTTATCGCCCTCCATTCCTTGATGGTCTTACCCCTTTTAGCACCATCCCTGTACTTACTGCCTTTGTCTTTCTCTCCATTTACCCCTGCCCTGCCCCCATCAACCTCCCTACCTTGGTGTTTACCTCACTAACTTCCCTGTTTTGTGGGGGGAGGCTGGGAATTCCCTGCTACTTTTCAGTGCCTCTCCCCCTTGGCTAGTTTAAAAGCTTGTCAATGAAGCATTTAAACATATCATCTAGGATTCTGGTTCCCCTCACAGACAGATGCAGACCATTGTGCCAGTAAAGACCTGTCTCCCTCCAGGTGGACCCCCAGCCCCCAATGAGGCCAAACCCCTGTGCGCTGCACCAGTTTTTCAACCATTCATTGAATTCCAGGGTGTAGAGTACCCTAGCTTCACCCATGCCACAGATAGGCAGCACCTCCAAGAAGGTTACCGTGCATGCTACTTGTCTAAGGCCCCTCCCCAACTCCACCAACTCCTCCTGTACTACTCTGATTCCATTCTCAGCAAGGTCATCTGTCCTTAGATGGAAAATTACATCCAGCTCTCTCTTCCATGCAGTTGCTCCCACAATCCTGAGAATTTGCTTCCTGTCCCTCCAGACCAAGGGTGCCATGCAGACACTTTACCTCCCTCTCCCCTCCCTCCCCCAGTTCTGCCCCCCTAACAGTTGAATCCCCCACCAGGAGCTATTTCCTTCCCACATGGGGTCTTGTGCCATCATCCTGTGGGTCTCCGTTTTGGAGGTTCCCAGCATACTCCTTGGTCTCCACTGCAGGTGCCTCCATAGAGCAACCATGCTCTGCTAGAATGGCATATGAATTGCGGATAGGTACAACTGGAGGGATACGCCTCTGCTCCACCACCCTCACCCTACCTGAGTACACCATAGTCCAACTGCTCCTTTTTCCTGGCAACCTCTGAGGCAGTGGCAGTGGCTCTGGTGGTGCCTGGGTGGGGGAAGAGGTTTCACAATCCCCTGCTAGGTCCTGTGTGGGGGAAGAGGTTTCCCCCTACTCCTTGCCAGGTTAGCCTGGAGACAGGCAGCCTCCTCCCTCACAGCAGAGAGGTGTCTGCAAGCAGGGCAGCATCACAGCCTCCAGATTGTCTCCCAGAAAACTGCCATCCCACAGCCAGTGCATTGCACCATTCCACATAACTCTCTCCCTTATTGTTGAAATAGTTTTTATTATTTTTTTTTCTTAGTGTGTGTGCGTTTACCCCCTATTCAGTGTGCTGGGGTGTTAAGGATATGGCAGTTGTATGTCCTTTCCCCTTTTGAGGAAGTGATGTCAGACCCCTGGTATAAAGGAAATGACACCCTTGGGGGGTGAAGTGAGGGGGGGAACCAAGCCAGTGCATTCCAGAAACAATCAGCTACAGCTCTGGCCCACCACCACAGTGAGGGCTTTCCTTCCTTTCAGCAAGACAACCTACACAACAACTTAACAGAAAAACAGACAACACAGGCTAGAATTTGGTAGAAGCCTTGGAATGCTGGTTTCAAACAGAACAAGCCCCTGAACAGCCTGAACAGCTTGGGACAAGAAATTCAGCCAAATGAAACAATCTTGGCAAGTACAAAACAATTTAAATTCCTAACTTAGTTGCTCCTGTTATAATTAGACAGTGCAAGTTTTGCTGCACCTCTTCAACATTACTTGACAGAGTTAAATGTTCAAGATATTCTTCTATATTATCTTTACAAATTTCTTCTTCATGAGCTGAACAAAATAACACAGGGAGGTGAGAATGTATCAGTTACATAATTTAGAGGATACATTTTATGATCTTAAGTATTTTGTAGTTTCTTTATTTAATTATTAGATCATCGGTTTACAGACCTTTGAGTCAAAGACTCATTTACAAAGGCACCTCGTCAAGAGAGCAATACCTCACAGCAAACAAAACAGTACATTACATAACGCTTAGATTAAAAAAACAACCAGTGTTACAGGAATTCACTGGTGGCACAAGCTTGGTAATAGGTAGATTTCAGTAGTCATAATATAGGTACATGAGTACCACGTCAGGTAGCAACCAGAGATATCTGATGTCCTATAGTATGGTTTTTCAATTATCAAGTCACTAACTCAGTGCTGTTGGGCTAGGGTCAGGTTATCTTTGTTTTTGAAATGTAAAGTTCAGTGCCTTTTCATGTTTCTTTTATTTACCATTTTTTCCTCATGTTTCCTGTCTACTACTATAACAATCCAAGCTGGCATAACTGCATGCTTCCTTTGACCAGGAACACAGGCAAGTGACTACCCACAGCAAAAAACACTGCCACTCCTTAGCTAACTCACAGGGAGTACAGAGGTGTGGGAAGCTTACCTCCTTGGTTTTTGTTGTATCAGTTGCCTTAGTTTTATAGCTTGCTCATTACCTCAAAGCATGACTGCTGACATGACAAGTTAAAATGTTTCAAAATCTAGTCTTAAAAAAATTGTTACTTGCCTCTGACTGTTGCGAATGTGGTTGATTTTGCTTACATATCTGTATTCTTATGATTGGAGTGTGTGTGTGATACATTATGTTTGTTAGTATTGTTTGATTTAACTTTTTTTATTTACGCTTTTTTTATATGTTTATTTTTATTATTTTAGTCTTTGGTAACCAGGTAAGGCCCACTAGGCACAAGTGCCTGTTTTCAGGGGCAACCTGGGAGCACTGGGTGGTTAAGTGACTTGCTCAGGGTCCCACAGAATGCAGGTGGAGGCTGTGAGAATCAAACTCAGGTCTGGTCTGCTGGATGTATCAAACTCGTTCACACCTCATTCCTCTAACCTCCAGGCTATACTGCCTGCCCATTGTATCTGGTTGCCCATGAAATCAAGCAATTTTGCTCAAAGTCTTGCCAGATTTTAAATGAACAAACCAAATCAATCCTTCCTCCCTTAGAGTCAAGTGTTATAGGCCAACCACATCCTTGGCCCCCAGTTGGTCTTAGTGTGGGCTTCTGGAACTCACACACAAACCTCCATCTTCTAAGTGGCAATACAATACACTGTCAGTGCTCTACTGTGTTAGCTTGCTACCATATTTTAAGTTTCGACAAACTGCCAAGCTGAACCGAGAGTTATTCTAGGGCCCTTACTGATACTACACTTGGTAGAACTTTAAGTCCTAGCTATTGCTGTTTTTTTTCTTTTGCATAACCTGTTTTATTGAATAATTTCCATACAATAAGCATTGACATACATCACATACCACATAAAAGTAAATTCATCAAACTATGTACAAGGGTCCATTTCATTACATACAACATTTTCTCTTATTCCTTTTATGTGTCTTTTAATACAGTACATGTAATAAAACCAAAATCAATATAAGTTAAGGTGTCTAGTCTCTTCTTGTGATCAGTCTGTTAAATGTTTCCCACAGTGCAGGGATATCTTTCTTATCGAGGGATGCCAGGAGAGGATATACAATTCCCCACTCTTCTCCTCTATTCTTCCCCTTTTCCAAGTCCTTCTTTAGAACCACCCTTCACACAGGATTTGGTTTTCTGCCATTGTGAGAGAGAAGAGGAAGGGCTCCCACACTCTGCAGAACTTTTCCCCTTTTTCTTTCATTACATATGAAAGTCTTTCCATTGTCAGTGCCTGCAGTGAGAGGTTCCACCACTGTTATACAGTGGGGACTGCCCCATACACCCAGATATTCTGGATACAGTGCCATGCCAAGATAAGGAGTACTCTTACCCATGTTGGCAAGGGAGCCCATCCCTCCTCTCCCAAGTCCTCTATGCCAAATAGCAGCAGCAATGGGGTCACCTGTAGATCTTTCCCCCAACATTTCCCCACCTGTCCTGCTATCAACTTCCAAAAGGTTTGTAGGACTGGGCAAGCCAAGAAGTAGTGGTAATATGAGCCAAAGTCACCATTACATCCTACACACATTGGGGATACAGCTGGGTTGAATGTATTCACTATAAGAGGTGGGCAGTATAACCAGGCTATTGCTGTTTTAATTTAGTTTACAAATCTCTTTTCTGCTTTTATAGATCTCGTTTCTGGTTTTATGCAATGTGGCCACTTTCTTACTATACAATATTACGTAACTAACTTCACCTTTTTGTGCTCAGCCTCTTCTGTCTCTCTGTCTTTCTCTCTCTCTCTCTCTCTTTCAAAACCTCTTTTTGCTCAACCTCCTTGGATTTGCTCTCTCTTTCTCTCTCTCTCAAAACTTCTCTTTTCCAAACCTTATCTCTCTCTCTCTGAAATATCTTAAATTGGATGTTGACAACAAAACTCAGAACTTGACAGTACCATGGGCACAACCAGACTTTATTCTCTGACATTGACTCAACAGTACATCAAATAACATTGCCCTCTCACTGCTTCCTGGCACATACTTCCCATCTCTTCCTGTTGACCCCACAACAGAGGTGAACTATCTATTCCAGTAATAGAAAATATCAGTACCGGGTCAATACAGCCCACCAAGAAGTGTACTGCAGCAACTGCACTGTTTAAAGCATGAATAGATTTACAGCTATAGGGGTATAACAGTGGTAATCTCTTACGGCTACCACTATCACTCTCCATATCACCTGAAGAGGGCTGATGTTGCAGTGTGCTGGGATGGCTGGCTGAGCTGCTCCCATGGTGGAGTGGCTAGGGCACCAGCACACGGTGTGGTAGGAGGCCTGGGACCATGGTTCAGTTCCCAACAGGTCCCCTTCCTGCTGCAACATTTTTTTTTTTTGTGGAACACAATAATTTCCTGCTCCCAACTTTTTCCCCATCCTCAAAATCCATGACATCTAGAGTTGATTATATTAGGTGAGGGGCCTCTCGCAAAAACAAAGAGCTTCTATTCCTTTTACTGGGGCTGCGCTGTTCCTGATGGGTTGTTGTATTTCTCGACCCTGTTTCATACAGCACTCTTTTCCATGTGGCATTTATTGCTATGTGGTTTTTGTATGTGGCGACATGAGCCTATGCAGAAAATATCTACTGGTGAACACAATAGTCTGGGGATAGATAGTGCCCCCCCGAGGGAATTTTCAAGACTATGATTTTTGAAAAGTTTGTATCATGGCAATTTGGAATTTACTTGTTTGCCATTTGCTGATGGCAGCTTCTGTTTGGTACAGGGTCATATGTGCCATCAATTTGCATAGGAACTGAAGGGAAATGATGAAGGGGTAGGGATAGCTTTTCATCTAGTAAATCTAAGTATGTGACTAAAATAATGGTAAACTGGGTATCAATAAAAGGTTTTTAATTTTTATGTCATATGAATACAATCTAGAGGTTCATGAAGTCAATATTAACATAATCATAAAGTCACAATTTTGACCTGACAGTTTTGGAACTCAAATAGACTGTAGATGAGGATACAGATAATTATATTTTTTATGACATTATTATTGCATCAATGAATATTGAAATGGTTGTTTTAGTAGAAACTAATTCTGGAAAAAGCAGAATAAATACTTTTTATTTATTTTTTCAGGACTTAAAACAGCATGGCTGATGAGCATCCTGTAGCACTAAAAGTTAAGTTGAGGCAGACAATCTGCCATACCATAGATACGAAATACATAATTCACAACAGCAAGAATAAGTTTGACATAATAATAAAACCTTTGACATCGACCAGTCAGTCCAAAATTGAAGGGGCTACACATAGGAGACAATTGTGTGATGACCCAAGTATCAGACTCGATGACATATGCAAGAACATACCTGTTGAACTTGATGACGTGTGTCATGGGTATCACATTTACATGTGATACCCATGGGTGTTATTTACAAATGTCAGATACCTTAGGAAAAGGAAGTGTCAGGTTGATGGTAACACAGAGGACCAACAGCCTTCACCCTCCCAAAGGAGCAGAGCTGAAACACCCTCTCAAGTGTTATTTCCTTCGAATCAGCGAATTATATGTGGAAAAAGAGATAAGTGGATTTCTGGATGAAAAAAGAAGACAAAAACTAGGGAAAAACTGGCACAGTGTGTAACAAACACTGCAAAGATATCTATCAAAGAAGCAGTACAGGTGAAACAAGATGATAATCTATCATACAGCATTTGAGATGTTGATTTAATTGCAAGGGAGGCTCATTATCACAACTCTTGTTGCTGTGATTATACAAGGAAAGATGACAGAAATGCAGCATTGGACCAACACTGAGTGTTGAGCAAATCAGAGCCCACAAAAAGGTATTTGAGTATATCACTGAACATGTTGAAAAGAATATCATCAGAGGATCACAGGTTGAACAAATGACAATTTTATGTGAGAGGTACTGTTTGGTTATGCTGGCTCATTACCCAGCATTCTATAATCCTAATTACAAAATAGACAGGTTGAAAAACAAGTTGATCAAACACTTTGGTCAGAGGATAAGGTTCTGGCAGCCATACTTTAGAAGTGAACTTGTTTACTCTGATGGGCTCCCAACTGGTCAAGTTGTGGAGATTGCATTTGAATCTGATGCATCAGATGACAGGAGACTTGAAGAGGCAGCGACTCTTTTGTATCGTCTCATCATAGATTCCTTCAGAGAATTCATAGGAGCATCCCTGGCCATCTTCTTCAGGTTTCCTGAAGACAGCATAGTTTTGGATTCAGTACATGGACAGAATCTGGTTGGTGCTTAGGTTTTTGCATGCTACCAAGGAGAACAACTTTGACCTGCACTAGCATGTGTTGAACAACTTTGCCCTCAAATTTTTAGCCTGGATCACCAAAACTATGCAAGGTATCTATTTATTTTCTGACACTCCTGAACCTAGTGCATACTCATCCTGGAGCTGATGTCATGCTGCAGAATGGTGGGTTCAGTGCATGTAGATCCGATGTGCCAGCATCATGAAATGCTGTTGCTCTGACCATTGAACAGACAATCAATCAACGTGCCAGCATCATGAAATGCTGTTGCTCTGACCATTGAACAGACAATCAATCAACGTGCCAGCATCATGAAATGCTGTTGCTCTGACCATTGAACAGACAATCAATCAACATGCCAAGTCCAGTGGAGGTATTGTTGGATTCAACAGAAATTATCCAGCCTATTACTGGTGGTGTGTAACAAGGCATGCCTGAGCATGTGACTGCCACACTTGAAACTGCTGGAATGGCAGACTCAGAGAAGTCTTTTCACAAAGATGTTAGGCCTGGAGAGATAGCATGCAGTGAGAAGAATGTGCAGAAGCTGATCAATGCATTCAGAAACTTCATCAATCATTTTGAGATTGAAGTCAAAGAGGCACTATTCTGTCTCTCATCAAGTGCACAAGCCACCAGGAGATATAGAAAATTACTTGCTCAGTGCTGAAACATGGAGAAAAGAAGCCTTTCAACAATTTGTGCAGACAAGGCTTGTTGACAAAACAGTTCCCTTTCATGTGCACTTGAAATAGCAGTCACTAAAGACATTTGCTTCCCTTCAGCAGTCAAAGAAACTCAGATCCTCACAAAACAAGATTGTTCAGGTGACTGCACAAAGAAACCTCTTTGGGCAATTGATAATGCTTTCAGAACAGAACAACCTTAGCATGGAGAAGGCTCTCTCGTATCCATTGAGTCCACTGCCATGGTCATCAGCAACTTCAGATGGCCTACCAGTGAAGACAGAGAAATCCACCCTTCTTCACAAACTTGAAGATGAGACAGTACTCAGTGTATAAAGTGAATTACCAGGCTCTTGTCTGAAATAATGCCCATGTGTCACACCCTAACATCCCAAGTCCTGAAACACATGGTTAGAAACTTGATGAAACATGAATCCTGGAGTATGACTGGTGTGATGGTGGCATTATACCACAGGAACTGGTGGACATTTTGTCCCAGGAGGAGACACTGAATCAATCAGATGAGAAAGATGACAATGACATTCTTTCTGCCAGCCTGGCAGATGAGACCTTTGATGCTGAGGATGAAAACAGTGGGGATGAAGAAGACAACTAAATTATAATAGCAAATATATTACTGTTACAGTGTGTCAATTTAATCATACATTTATACAACAAACATTGTTATAACTATATTCTGATACCACCAATTTCCATAGTTCCAATGACATTGCAAAATACTCATGCATACATCAATATGACATCATTCCAGATGTTACCATTGATCTGAATCTTTTCTAATTACAATAAAGTCATAGATGAGTATGTAACCTTTTAATTGATACCCATTTTGTAATTATTTGACTTACTATACATATATAGACTTACATTGACAAAAATTACCTCTACTCCATCTTTGTTGTTTTTTTTCTTTTCTGATATATAGTGGTCACATGTGTTTGCCTGTAGCAAACAAACACTACCATTGCCAGATGGCAAACAAGTAAGTTCTAAACTATTACAATGTAAGCTTCTAAGAAAGCAATGTCTTGAAAATTCCCTATGGGGGAAGGGGGTAGTGATAACCCATGGGCTACATTTATTGACTGGACTAACACCACTTTCTAATGCTGCAATAATCAGCTGGTTGTTCTGGAATAGAACCCAGTTATTACCTGGTTATTGTGGCATGAATATCAGTTGATCAAATTAAAAGGTAAAGCTGTAACAGAAAAACAACAAAAATGCCACAGAAATGGAAGACAGACTTTTTATAACACACAACACTAAATTGCCTAGCAATTATATAAAATAAAGAATGGGATGTTTTGTTATTCATTTTGTTTTATACACTCTTGATGTGCAATACGGTTCCATGTGTTAACATCGCTGGAACAACAAAGCGGTAAAGAATATTGTGGTCAACACATCGCGGTCAAACAGACCACCTGGTATAAACCCCACTGGTTGAAACTCTGCATTGGCACAGTTCATAGTGTGTGTGGCCATGGTCCCATGCAGCAGATGCAGGAGGGTGGCAGCGTGCAGCATGTGCAGGTTGGGCCAGAGGCAGAGGGAGCGCCCAGGAAACCAAAGGCAGCACAGGCTTCCCATAGGAGAGGGAATGCAACAGTGCTGGGCACTAGATGGGTATGGCAGGCAGGGGCTGAGGTACAGGGGAATGTCCATGATGAGTACAGGGGCACTGCACCCCACATACACACAAGGCAGCACAGAGGTCACCTGCCTCACTGATGGGATTGACTGCAAGCAAGATTCGGAGGGTGACAGGGGGTCATGCATGGACTCCCCCTGTGCATCGCACCCATTCAGAGGTCATGGATGGGCACACCACAGGGCTTGTACCGCCTGCTCCCTACCTGCACAGATCTGTCCAGCGATGCTATTCCTAGGCTTTGTTGTTGCTTGTGATGTACTGGCTGCAATGCATTGGCCAGTGATAATATGCCCCGCATGTTCACACGCGGAACCGTGTAATACAATCACAAATCGAATTAAGAAAAAAAAAAACAATTTGGCTTACTACTACTATCAAAAGACTAATCAATAAAAAAATAGATTGTATAAAAAACTAAAACTAACCAAATCAACAAAGATACATTTAAAATACAAAGACTGCCTCAGGAAGGTTAAAAGGCATATAAGGAAAGCAAAAGCACAATCGGAGGAGGATCTTGCTAATAAGGTGCAAGATGATAAAAAATCTTTCTACTCCTATATTATAACACAAGGACTGTCCAAAGTAATGTAGGTCCTTTTACTAATGAGTCAGGATAGATATTAACAAATAAGGAAATGGCTAATATACAAAATGATTACTTTTGTTCAGTTTATAATGTTAACGACCCCAATCCATATAGATGTTGTAGACCACCTATACCTGGTGAAATAACTATTAACCCTGAAAGTGTCCATAAATATCTGACTGAGCTCAAGGTCAATAAATCCCCTGGACCAGATGGTATGCACCCTAGGGTTTTGAAAGAACGGGCTGATGTTAGGTACCTCCCCCTCTTCCTTTGTAAATACTGAGCAAAAATATTTGTTTAGGCAGAGATACTAAACAAATATTTTTGCTCAGTATTTACAAAGGAAGAGGGGGAGGTACCTAAAACAAACAGTAGAAACACTCCGGATACAGAAGTTGATACCAGCCCATTTACAGAAGAAAGGGTTCTGAAAGAGCTCTTAAAACTGAAGGTGGACAAAGCAATGGGGCCTGATGGGATTCATCCCAGAATTCTAAAGAACTAAGGGTAGAACTAGTGACATCACTGACTATCCTCTTTAACAAATCATGGGAAGATGGGGTGGTACCTGAGGACTGGAGGAGGGCAGATGTGATTCCCCTTCACAAAAGTGGGAGCAAGGCAGAAGCAGGAAACTACAGACCTGTTAGTTTAACCTCAGTGGTAGGGAAAATGATGGAATCACTTCTGAAGGAAAGAATTGTTGCGTATCTAGAGGCCAGAGGGGCACAGGACCCAAGGCAGCATGGATTTACAGTGGGAAGGTCATGCCAGACAAATCTGATAGATTTCTTTGACTGGTTGACCAAAGTAGTTGATCAGGGACGGGCTGTGGACATGGCCTACCTAGACTTTAGCAAGGCATTGGACACAGTCCCACACAAAAGATTAATATACAAGTTAGCCAGCCTGGGAGTGGGTCCCAGGATGACAGCCTGGGTAAAGAATTGGCTGGAGAATAGGACACAGAGAGTAATAGTAAATGGAGTCCACTCTGAAAAAAGGGGGGTTAGCAGTGGGGTACCGCAGGGTTCAGTATTAGGACCGGTCCTCTTCAATGTCTTTATAAGCGACATTGCAGAGGGACTGGAAGGAAAAGTATGTCTCTTTGCAGATGACACAAAGATCTGCAACAGAGTTGATGCACAAGGTGGGGTGGAAAGGATGAGAAGGGACTTGGCAAGGTTAGAGTAATGGTCAAATGTATGGCAGCTTAGATTCAATGCTAAGAAGTGCAAGGTAATGCACCTGGGAAACAAAAACCCAGGGGAAGAGTACACAATGGGGGGTGAGATACTAACAACAACAAAAATGGAAAGGGACCTGGGGGTAGTCATATCAGATGACCTAAAGGTGGGCAAGCAATGTGAGAGGGCAACAAGGAGGGCTGGGAGGATACTGGGATGCATAGGGAGAGGCATCACCAGTAGAAAACAAGAAGTTATTATCCCTCTGTACAGACAGCTGGTGAGACCACATCTGGAGTACTGCGTGCAGTTCTGGAGACCCAATCTCCACAAAGACATAGACAGGATGGAAGCTGTCTAGATGAGGGCAACTAAAATGGTGCAGGGTCTGCACCAGAAGACATATGAAGAGAGACTTAAGGAGCTTAATATGTATAGCCTCGAGGAAAGGAGGGAGAGGGGGGACATGATAGAAACTTTCAAGTACCTCAAGGGAATCAACAAAGTCCAAGAGGGTAGCATCTTTCAAAAAAGAGGTGTGCAAGAACAAGGGGGCACAATTTGAAGATAGAAGGGGGGAGGCTCAGAGGTAATTTAAGGAAGTATTTTTTCACAGAGAGGGTTGTGGATGTATGGAACAGCCTTCCAGAGGAGGTTGTGGAGCCAAAAACAGTGGTGGAATTCAAGCATGCATGGGACAGTCATAAGGCAATTCTAGGGGTTGGGGGTAGGAAGAAGTAGGCTGCTGGTTAACTAGGATCTGCAGCTTATCCATCAGGTAGGGAAATGGGCAGACTGGGTGGGCCAAGCGGTCCTTATCTGCCATCAAATTCTATGTTTCTATGTTTCTATGATGTGCTGGTTCTACCAATAACTTGCATCCTACAGACCTCTATGGATTTTGGGTTGGTTCCTAATGATGGGAAAAATGCTAATATTGTCCCCATATTAAAAAAGTGCCTAGAACAAAACCAGAAAATTTTAGACCTATTAGTTTGATGTCTTCAATTGGAAAAATTAGGAAGGCCTAGTTAAAGATTTAATTTTAGAGCATCTAGTAACCCTTGACATGATGGATCCTACACAATATGCGTTCACAAAGGCTAGATCACGTCAGACCAATTTGTTGGCATTTCAGGAAAATGTAAATAGGGAACTAGATCTAGGTAACTCAGTAGACATGATCTTTTTGGACTTTGCAAAGGCCTTCGATAAATTGCCCTATAAGGAATTACTATCTGTATTGGAGGGTATCAATCTTAATAACAACATATGTCATTGGATATTAGATTGGCTGCAGGGCAGAAGGCAGAGAATGGTTATAAATGGTGTGTTTTCCAACTGGGCACCTATCACCAGTGGAGTCCCTCAGGGTTCTATACTGGGGCCTAGCCTCTTTAACATTTATGTCACCTCATTAAATTTAAATAACCAAAATATTTGGATGTATAAATTTGCTGATGACCGTAGATTGGGGTCAGTGGTAAATAACACTGAACACAAGACAACCTTACAAAACGCCTTGGAAACAATCCTCGAATGGACAATTAAAAACAAATTGGTTTTAAATACTACTAAATGTAAAGTTATGCACCTTGGGAAAAATGATGACAAAAGGTCATATCAACTGGCTAATACTTTACTGTTGGATGTCAATGAAGAAAGAGATCCAGGAATGCCTGTTACCAATGACCTTAAATTCAGATCTCATTGCGGGGCACAACTTAGAAAAGCTACGCAAAACTTAAACTGTATTCTAAGGCACATAGCTAGTAGAGAAGAGAAGGTGCTTATTCCCCTTTACAGCACCTTGGTTAGACCGCAGCTGGAATACTGCATCCAAACTTGGTCACCGCAGAATAGGGAGAACATTAACTCATTGAAGGGGGTGCAAAGAAGATTAACAAGACTAATTAAGGAATTAAATAATGATCTATTATGAGAGATTGGTCAGCTTAAATCTATAGTCCTTATACTATAGAAGATTAAGGGGTGATCTATGTTTACTATTCAAACTAATGAAGGAGGATAATCTCCTAGCTGAGATAGGTTTCAAGCACAATTTGGGTCGGATTAGTACTAGAAAGCATAAAAGACAGCTTCTTCTCCAGACCTAGATTCATAATCTGCGCAAACACTGGTACAGTTACAGGGTAGTTGGAGTTTGGAATGATCTTCCACTAATCATAGTGGATAGTTTGACATGAATGAATTCAAGAATGGGTTGGATTGGCACTTTGGGGATAGGAGATTTAAATTTTAAATTCTGGACCAGCAAGCTTTAAAGGACATCTGTCTTCAGGCTTGACCTCACCTAGAAACCTATGAAATCACTCATGCTTCACGCTTGTGGTTTATGTGGTATTACACACCTCGAGTGGGTAAAACAAACTCATACTGTATAACACTCCATCCATTATTCTCTATATATTATACCCCACCCCTTAAGATGCTTAACTAGTACTAAACAGCAATGCAAGGAAGAGCATACACGGAACAGTTATCTGGAACATAAGCATCGTACAGTTGTTAGCTTTTAACAAAGTCATTCCACACTTTAGATTTTAACAAATGACCTGCTTGAGAGTACACAACATTTTGCTTGGATGTATCTGTAGAATGGGACACATCCAGCTTTCCAGGATTCAGTTGATTAGATTGACGAAGAGAGCTCTCAGACTTGTCAGCAGCAGTTTCATCATTCTCTTGCAGGCCATCAATGAATTCTGACACATCAGCATTAAAATGAAAAGTATTACCTGGAGAAGCAGGTTAAAAATCACAACCTATAGGACAGGTGAGCTCTCAGCTAATCGTCATGGACAGACAGTTAAGATTTACTTATTGGTTGTGGGCTGACCCAGTGCTCAGTCCTGGGCCCCTTTTATTTTCTTTGTTTTTAAACTTGGCACCCACATCATGTAAATCATTAGAAGTAACACTTTATGTTGATAAATCAATTTCATTTAGCACTGGTCTCATAATTAAGGATTAGATTGGTAGTATGCAGGAGGATTTTGATTCCTTTCAACATTGGATATTGTCCAAGAAGCTGGTTTTGAATAATGAAAAAAAAATCATGAAATTCACTGGCCCTGGCCATAGGAGTGGTGTTGATGTGGACCTTTCTCTTGTGGACTTGAAAGGCAAAGTCATTGAAACAGTGGAATGCCTTAAATATTTAGGGGTTGCACTGGACAGTGCTCTTTCATTTGAGCCCCATAACTGACAAGTGACTAAGATAATACATCAAAGGATGGATCTATGATTTAGGCTAGGAAATAGTTTGATTCCTGAATCCCTGAAACTGTTAGTGAACAGCTTATTTCCTGACCTTAATTATGGACATCCCATTTATGCAGATACCAGTGAAAGGCTATTGGCTAATATGAGGATCACTTATCATAGTATGTGTCACTTTGTTACTAAATTGCCCAGGTTGCCTCATCATTGTCACCTGTATCAGGTCGCTGGGTGTTTGTCCCTCTAAAATAAGATCAACGTCCACATGGGGATTTCACTTCATAAGGCACTTTTGAGGAAACTTCCCACTTCAGTTGCTGCCTTCTTGCTAGGGCAACAGGTGTGTGGATTGCAAGGTCCCAGATCTCAGATTAGGGGTCTTTTTAAGATTACTTTTTATGCACATCACAACTATTGTATAGGGCCCTTACATTTTATAATTCACTGTCATCTAACATTGTCAATAGTTTTTGCTTAGACACTTTAATACCCATTCAAAAATCTTGCTTATTTAAAAGAATGTGTGTAACTGTTTTGAATGATATATGTATGTTAAGCAGATTCTCATAAATGTTGCATGTGTATTGTTTTGTTTATATCTGTACTTGTCACAAATCTAAATGGGCAATTTGCTCATCTGCTTACATGTATAAAAAATAGAAAAAACTTATGAAGATGATATCTGTCCATGTGAATACCTGTTCCTGATCTGTCTTGATGAGGTAACTACTGTGGTGTTGAGCCCAGTGACAATATATTTGCAGTGTCTCATCTTCTATTAGACACTCTGTAGTGAACAGCTGTTTCAGCAGAGAGTGGAGACAGTGGTTGGGCACTATGGTTGAAGTAGTATTCCTGACGTTCTTGTTGCTTGCTTCTGTTGCTTTGAAATTTTGATGCAGGAATAAAGTACAGTTATGTAAGAACTTAGCGTAACAGTAGATCTTCGAGAACAGCTCTTACAGCTGGTTATGCCATTAGGACTGAAGCTGGCAGGGGCCAGGACCCCACGGAAATTTTCTAGCTAGCAGTATTCAGTGGGGACCACCCCTGACGTCGATCCCACCCACGACGTCAGGCATAGTACATAAGGGGGCGATCCCCCAGAATCCCCAGTTCTCCTGACGGAGACTCCCGGCTGCTGGATGACATCAGAAGAGGAGACTAAGGATTCGCCATCAAATGGCAATCAAAATAGTGTAGAGAACACCTGATCCTAGGAGAAGGATATCTGAACAACAAAATCTACCTCCAGCGGGGATGGTGGGAGGGAAAGTACCTGCTGCAAGAGCTGTTCTCAAAGATCTACTGTTACGGTAAGTTCTTACGTAACTCTACTATCTTACTTCGAGAAACAGCTCTTGCAGCAGGTTACACCATTAGACTGATTCCCAAGCAATAGTGGAAATCCCACACCATTGGGAGGAGGGAAGGTAGAAATCCTTAGTAAAACCTAAGCCTAGGACAGAAGTCCTTGAAGGACTGCTAGACCAAAACCTGCTCTTTGCCTCAATGCAATGTCCAGGCTATAATGCCTGGTGAAGGTGTGCATAGTGCTCCAAGTCACTGCTGCACAGATAGCTGAGGTGGACATGTTCTTTAAGGCCGCAAAGGACGTAGCCACCCCCCTTATGGAATGACCCTTGACCGCGCCCGTTAAGGGATTGTTGCACTTCTGGTAACAGAACGTGATACAATGTATAAGCCACCTGGATAGCGACTGTTTGGAAACGGGAGCTCCCAGCATCCTGTGGGCGAAGGATACAAAAAGCTGGTCCAATTTTCAGTGGTGTTTGATCCTGTTCAGGTAGTATCAAAGACACCTATGCACATCTAAAGTGTGCAACAGGGCCTCTCCTCAATACAAATATTTAGGGAAGTACACTGGTAGATCGATATCCTGATTAAGGGTGAGAGCTGAGACCACCTTAGGTAAAAACTTCAGATTTGTCCGTAAGGATACCCTGTTCTGATGGAAAACCAAATAAGGTTCTTTGCACATCAGTGCATGAAGTTCCAAAATTCTTCTGGCTGAAGTAACAGCAACTAAAAACGTCTTCCATGTAAGGAGACGTAGCTCGCAATCCGTGGCTGGTTCAAAAGGTGGCAGTGTAAGTTGCTCCAGGGCAAAGGGTAAATCCCAAGGTGGAGTAGAATCCTTAATCAGATGTCTAAGGTGGAGAACACCTCTCAGGAAGGCTAATGCCATGTCCAACTGAGAGAAAGGATGTTGGCCTATAGGAGTGTGATAGGCTGAGATGGCACAAAGGTATACTTTTATCGAGGAGTAGGCCAAGCCTGTCTAGAAAAGAGACAGGAGGTAGTCCAAGACCGACCTTTCTGGACAATCCAGTGGTGAAAACTCCCGCGCTTGAGCCCATAGGCAAAATCTGCACCATTTCATGGCGTAAGTAGCATGAGTGGCCAGTTTTCTAGCGGCTGCTAGAATGTCAGCTACTTTTTGTGAGACCCCGTGTCGCATAATGGCTATGTCTCTAGGAGCCAAGCATGCAGGTTCAGAGAACAAAGGTCTGGAAGGTCCAAGGAGCCCGCATCCTGACACAGCAAGTGAGAGCTGATTGGCAGAGGCACCGGAGGTTCCCAGGACAGCTGCTGTAGCAGAGGGAACCAGATCTGCCTGGGCCAGAATGGCACGATAAGTATTAGCGTCGCTCACTCTCTGCGAAGTTTCAAAAGGACCCTCTGGATCAATGGAAAGGGGGAAAGCATATAGGAATCTGCCCGCCCAGGAGAAGGACAACGCGTCTCCCCAAAAAACACCAGGCCCTGGATCTAACGAGCAAAAATTGGGCAATTTTGCATTGGATGGGGATGCAAAAAGGTCTAACTCTGGTGTACCCCATCTGCAAAACAGATCCTCTACTACTTCCTGGAGTAGTTCCCACTCGTGGACTCTGACCTGAGAGTGACTCAGGCTCTCTGCAATGACATTGTCCACTCCTGGTACATGAACAGCAATGATGTTTGTGCCATGTTGTAAAACCCAATCCCACACCCTCATGGCCTCCCTGCAAAAAGAGGAGGAATGGGTGCCTCCTTGTTTGTTGAGGTAATACATCACCACGGAATTGTCTGTTTGTAACAGAAGAGTACCTGATGGAATCTCCGACAGGAAAGCCTGCAGGGCATAAAGAACTGCTCACATTTCCAGGATATTTATGTAGAGATGAGTCTCTTGGGCTGTCTACAGGCCCTGAGACCGGACACTGTCTAGGTGTGCTCCCTATCTGAGCCCTGAGGTGTCTGTGGAGAGCGTCACAATCAGAGATGGTGCAGTGAAGGGAACCCCCACCGAGAGGTTCTTTGAATCTAGCCACCATTGCCAATCCCTGATTACGGCCTTTGTGATCTGAATTGGGAGCTGCAGATGGTCTTGCTTTTGATCCCATTGGACCCATGACATCCACTGGGTCACCCACATGTGAAGACGGGCTAGCGGAACCGTCGCAATGGCCACAGCCATGTGTCTGAGCAGACAAAGGACCAGTATGGCTGGGATAGTCTTCTTTGCCAAGATGTCCCTGATGAGGGATCTGATATGTTCTGCTCGGTTCTGGGGCAGAAAAGCTTTCCCCTGAATGGTGTCCAGAACTGCAACTATGAACTGCAGAATCTGAGATGGAACCAGGCATGACTTCTCTTGATTGATAATGATGCCCAGCATCTCGAACAGGGACCGAGTACAGTGAATGGCGGACATCAGGGCTTCATGAGAGGGCGCCATGAGAAGCCAGTTGTCCAGGTAGGAGAACACGTAGTGGCCTTGTCTCCTCAGAGACACCGCTACTACTGCCATGCACTTTGTGAATACCCAAGGTGCCGATGACAGTCCGAAGAGAAGGGCTCAGTACTGATAATGGTAACCCTGAAACTCGAAGTGCAAAAACTTCCTGTGCACTTAAGCGATGGGTATATGCAGGTACGCAGCCTGCATGTCTAAGGATGCTAGGAAAGTGCCCTGCTTGAGCATGGGAATCAGACCTGGAAGGATCACCATGCAGAAGCATTTGTACAGGACCGATGCATTGAGGTCGCTGAGGTCCAGTATTGGACAGAGATCCCCTGTTTTCTTGGGAACCAGGAAGAAGTGAGAATAATAACCTGCACCTCTCTGGTTCCATGGTAAGTGCTCTATAGCTTCTTTTCCGAGAAGCGTGAACACCTCCTGCTGTATGAGCAGGGCATGCTGACCCGAGTAATGGGAAAGCAGGGGAGGTCTTGACGGTGGGTGGTCGAGAAATTCTATGAAGTGGCCTTTTTTGACCAATTGGAGAACCCACCAGTCAGCGGTAATAGACTGTCACCCTAAAAAGTGACGAGCGATGAGACCCCCAACCTTTTGTGCCAGTTGATCCAGAGGAGGGGCAGGGGCTGGGAAGGAGTCATGCTGTGGCAGCACTGGACCCTGCAGGTTGGGCCAGTTTGGAGTAACGCTGACCTCTGCCTGGGGACGACTTAGCCTGGGCTTTACGTTGAAAAGTGCTCCTTTGTTGCTGGCTGGAACGTGGCTGCTGCCGTTGTTGCCGACTGTGAAAATGGCTCTAGTTCCTACGAAAGGAACCAGGTCTTGGTCTGTACATTGCTTGTACAGACCTGACTGCCTTCCCAATGTCCTGAAGCATGGTGATAACCTTCTTCAAGGGTTCCCCAAAAAGTATTTCACCATTATAAGGGACATCAAGAATGTTCTTCTGTACGTCCAGGGTAAACCTGGAGACACAGAGCCAAAAGTGTCTCCAGAGACAGATGCTTGAAGCTGCAGCTCTGGCAGATGAGTCCGCAGAAGCATATGCAGCTCGTAGCACTTGGGTACCCACATCAGACCCTGTCCGGAGGAGGTTTACGATCTCCGCCTTCTGATCGCCATCCAGTAATTTATCAACCAGGTCCTGGCCCTGTTCCCACAGGGCATTCTGAAATTGTACCATGTGAGATAGATAGTTCAGGGGCCTGATGGAACATGTAGCAGCCACATGTATGCCTCCCCAGGGCATCCAGCTGTTTGTATTCCTGGTCCGGTGGCTGTGTGCTCATGTGTTGCGGTCTTTGGGACCAGTCATGTGAGGCCGTAATAACCAGGGAGTCAGCCAGAGGTTGTTGAGCCAAGTACTGGTCCTCTTTCAGGGCCTTGTACAAGCAGTCAGCTTTCTTCAGCACAGGAGGAGTGGAGTGCAGACGCTTCCACGATGCCTTGGTGACGTCCATGAAGGTGTCCACCAAGGGCGGCACTACCACAGGCTTTGGATCTTTCTGCCAAAGAAAACAGGCAAGGTGCGGTCTTTCAGGATCGAGGTCTTCAGCTTCCCACCCCATGTTGTCCTGGATGTGCTTCATGATCTCAGAGAAAGAGAGATCATCCAGAGGAGACCTGGGCAGGTCATGTGGGTCAGATGATGGAATGCTGAGTGGAGAAGGAGATTTGAAGTACTCTGAGGTATCCAATCTGGAGTCCTCCCCTGATGGAGTATACTGACGATGTTTGGGTCACTTGGGGCTGGGAGACCCTGATGGAGATCTTGAGGGAGGCCTTCTCCGATCCTTGGATCTACCCATGGGAGGTAGGGGTTGGTGGTCTTCCTGCTGGCCGCTGTGGTGGAGGAGGGGGTGTAGGAGGTGAAGGAGTAGGAGGAGGAGGAGAAGGAGTTTTTACTGGGACCACATCTTTGTGGATGGTGTCTCACCAGAAAGTAAAGAGATCCTTTACCTCTTGTATAGTCATGTCCAATGACGGGCCTGGCGCCGGTGGTCTGTCGCTGGGGTCGGACGTCAGGTCCGCAGGTATCTCCAGGGTTTCCTCAGAAGTCCAGCATCCTCTGTGTCACCCACCTGGTCTTCAGGCAATGTGGTGCCCTCCTCCGTGGAATCCCTGTGACCGGTGTCCACCGGTGACAGGGGGGCAGTCTTCGGCTCCGATGAAGCCAACGTCGGTCACTTGGCCGATGACTTCGGGTCCGTCAAATGTCTGGCTGGTGTCTGGTGCTTGGCCGATGTCCTCGGCTCCAGTGAATGCCTAGCCGACTTCAGGTGCTTGGCCAATGTCGGGTGCTTGGCCAACGTCAGGTCCGTCATCTGCTTGAGGGACATCAGGTCCTTCATCTTCCTGGGTGGTTGATCCGGGACCCTAGGGGCTGGGAGACTGACCTGGAGTCGGGGTCCCGACATTGGGTGGATGGGGAAGACTTGTGGCATTCAGAGGACTTAGAAGAGGCCTGAGAGGGAGTAGAGGAAGCTGAGGGCCTGGAAGTCTTGATGGGCTGAAGAGTAGAAGAACCTCTGGAAGCCTGGGCTTTAACCGGAGAGGGCTGAGACCTTGCCCTGGAGGGAGAGTGGTCCGATCGAGTGGAGCCTGAGCTCCGCAAGTATGAAGTCCGGTTTGGGGATCTGGACCTTGCTTTCTCCCGGTGCTTGTCCCATTGTTTATGGGCCTTGGAGGAAGAATCGCCCCGGAGGAAGGTTCTTTGTCCATCCTACTAAGTTTTTCTTCTAACAGGTAAGCCTGAAGTGCCTTCTGATGGCAGATCCTGGTGCGTCTGTTGAACCCTTGGCAAAAGGTGCAGGCCTTGGTGTTGTGCTTCGGGCCTAAGCACCGCACACAGGAAGAATGAGGATCCTTGAAAGGGATCTTTTTGTCGTAGGCACACTTTGAAAGGTGTCCCTCAGATGAAGGAGATGGAGAGGACATTAGTTATGTAGAAACTCTTGAAGTTCTAAGTCGTCGTGCACTAGGTAGAGACCGAGAGGCCGATGCTGGTGAGTCGACAGCAGGAAAAGAAATGGGGATTCTGGGGGACCGCCCTCTTATGTACTATGCCTGATGTCGGGGGCAGGACCAACGTCGGGGGTGGTCCTGGCTGAATACTGCTAGCTATAAAATTTCCATGGGGTCCGGGCACCTGCCGGCTTCAGTACTAATGGTGTAACCTGCTGCAAGAGCTGTTTCTCAAAGTAAGATCTTGTGGTTCAAGCTTGTCACTGGCCACTGGTATAGCAGACCTCAACCTTCATCGCATGAGAAGTTGTACAGGTGAGCCAAGGTTTTCCACTGATATGTTACGGTAGTTCAGCAGTCCAATGTAGGGGTCTTGACCACTATATTTAGCTTAGACTAAAATGTGGTTTGCTATCTGGACGTATTTTTCCACAAGTCCATTAGCTGGTGGAAAGTAAAGACTGACCAGCACATGTTTCATGCCCCAACTGGTGGTGAATTCTTTGAACTCAGCAGAAGTGAATTGTGGACTATTGTCGGACACTAGCTCTTCACATATACCATGTCGTAACATAATGGCTTTTATATGGGTCACTATAGTGTGTGCTCTGGTGTCCACAGGTTGAATTAGCTCAAAACTCCTGCTTAGTCAACAGCAGTTATGTAGTTATCCCCTCGAGAACAACAAGGCCTGAATCAATGTATCGTCAAGGTCGCTCAGGTATGGCAGAAGTTTTCAGAGGTTCTTTGATGTTTTCTCTTTGAAAAGTCTGATGTGTGTCACAAACTAGCAGCAGCCATTCTATGTCTTTGCTTATGCCAGGCCAATACACTACATCTTTGGCATGGTGCTTGATGAGCACTTCCCAATAATGACCCTCTTGGATCTGCTGCAATGTCTCTAATCAGAAGTCAGGTGGTATCACTATTCTTCCACCTTTTAGAATCTGCCCATCTGCATATGTCATATCTGCTTGCAGGTGCCAGAAAGCATGCAAATTAGGCTGTAACTGTTGCTGGCAAGTATGCCACCCACTAGTAAGCACTTTAGTCAGCAGCACCATGGTTTTATCAGTTGTGGTTGCATGATGGTTTCTTTCTAGGTATGACTCAACCACAGGCATTACCATTAACACACTGTGCATCTGGTTTTCTAGATCTGATTATTCCTGGGCACCCTGTTCAGCTTTGTACAGTTTGGACAGAGTATCAGCAACTGGAATGTCCTTGCCAGGCTTGTACATAACCATGAGATCATACGTCTGTTCATAGGTTTCAAAGGTATTTCAAGTGAAAAGACAATGAGTCTATAACGCTTGCCATTTAATCACTTGCCTATATTTGTCCAAATCTGTCTGAATCTGACATCACTAGATCCAAATAAGATTTAAATAGATTCATATTTGGGCTCTCTACCACAAATGTAGGAAGAGTGTTCCATAATGGGACTGATCTCACACTAAACCAATTTTTTTCTCCTTAGTGAATGCCATTTTTCAGTCAATAGCTGTCTTTCATGTTTACAGCAACTAAGTCTAAATTCAGATCCTATTAATCCCATCCCCTTGGTAATGGTTGAATCCTGTAGTAAACCATAAATAAGACACATATCTCCCCTTTGCCTTCTATACCTTAAAGTGTATAAATTCAAAGCTTTTAACCTATCCTCATAAGTTTTACCTTTCATCCCTAGTAAATCTTCTCTGAACTCTTTCAATTTTATGTATGTCATCCTTAATATAGGGGGACCATACTTGCATGCAATATTCAAGATGTGGTCTGACCAAAGCATTATATAATGGTAATAACACCTCCAATGACCGACTGGCCACATGTCTGAATACACAATTTAGATTCTGATTTGCCTTTTTTACTGGTACAATGTGAATTAAATTTTAAATTGGGGTAATGAGTACGCCAAGATCTTTTTCTTCAGAGGTTTGGTGTAGTATTTCGTTCCCCAACTTATATTGAAAGTATTGGTTATTTTTCCCAAATGCATTATTTTACATTTATCATTATTCAATGTTAACTTTCTCCCATGGGCCCAGTTTGTAACTTTGTCTAGAAAGTTTTGTAGGATAATACTTTCGTTCTTTTTATTGATAATAGAGCCTATGCGACAATCGTCTGCAAACTTTAACAGCCAAATATTATCATCATTTGATTTTAAAGATGAAATATAAACATTGAATAGACAAGGACCCAACACTGATCCCTGGGGAACACCACTAGCCACAAGGGCCTAGCTCGAAAGTACCCCATTTATGACAACTCTTTGCTTCCTATTTCTGAGCCAATTTACAATCCAATTTACAATATTTATATCTAGTTTAGTTTCCCTTAGGATGTTGATAAGCTCAAAATGTGGGATCTTGTCAAAAGCCTTTGCAAAGTCAATAAACACTAGATCCACTGAATTGCCATTATCAATTGTTTCGGTTACCTTATTATAAAAAGTTAATAAGTTGGTCAAACATGATCTTGATTTGGTAAAGCCGTGTTGAAAACTATCAGTAAGTTCACTATGATTTATGTGTTCCAGAATGAAGTCTTTAATAAATTGTTCCAAAATTTTCCCAATCAGTGATGTAAGATTAATGGGTATAAAATTCTCAGGTTTGTTTGTAGGGCCTATTTTATGCACAGGGATGACTGTTACCACCCTCCAATCATTTGGGACTTCCCCTGTATCTAGGGAGTGTTGAAATATATTAGTCAAGGATAAATAAATCTCACTTGCGAGTTCCTTCAATACCCTTGGGTGAATATCATCTGGACCGGGGGATTTATTGATATTTATTCCTTTTAACTTATCCAAAGCATCTTTAGGCTGAATCACAAGCTGTTAGGTGCATCATTATGCATTGAAGATGAAGGAGCAAGGATGAGAGTGGTTTCAACAGATTATACTATAGTGGCTGGTAGGTCTGACTCCACTGTGACAGATTGGCCATAAATGTACTGATGAAACTTGTGGCACCCAACTACAATTGCCAATATTTCTTTTTCTAATTTAGGTAGTTTACCTATGCAGAAGTCAAAGCGTAGAAGGCATAAGCATGCGGCTTCCCTTCCTGAAGTAGGACTGCACCTAGACCAGCTTCAGAGGCTTCCACTTGTAATACCACTGATTTGGTTAAATCAAAATATTGTACAATGGGTCTAGGCTGGTTGCATGTAAGAGTTTTAATTTTTCTGAATGCCTTTCCCATATTGCCATCCAGGAATCATTCTACAGTGCTCTTCAGCAGTGCCTGGAGTAGGACTGGGGCTTGTGCCAGTGCATTGGAGAATTTTGGAAGGTAGTTGAAACAACTAAATGTTATCTCAAGCTCCTTACAGAAATTCAGAAGTCTCATTTTCTTGATGGCACTAAGCTTAATCGGATCTGGCTTTACCCCCCCACTGGTAAGTTGATGTCTAAAATAGGTTGCTTCTGTCTAACCTATCTGGATTTTATCTGGATTTAAATTTAAGGTCATTTACTTACACCTCTCTGAAAGTGCCACAAGGTGGCAGTAATGGTCCTCTTTTATAGATCTATATACAAGGAGGCTGACAATGATCACTCTGACACCCTGCATTCCCTCTATGATTTTGCTCATGAGATTTCTTTTGGAACATCTCTTGTGCAGATATAATACTATCCCAAAAGGCACCCAGTTGAAGTGCCACCAACCGAATGGTGTGTGCTGAAAGTTGTCAGTTGACTACTTGTCATGTTTATTCACATTTCTGGTCCTGTGTAGTGCAGTGTGGTCTGCAAGCCCATTGGTCCACACTGTGGACCAATAGGCATACAGATCATACTGTACACTGTCATTCGGCGGGTGGCCAGGCTGAATGCGGGTGGGGTGCTGCCTCCCACTGATGATGGGGGGGTGTTGGGTGGCCAGAGGACCTCTGTGGGTGGGTGGGAGGGTATCACTGGACCACCATGTTATACTTCATTTCCACAATGGCCCATGATTGGGTGTACAGGGTGGGGGAGTTACCCCTAGACCACCAGGGATGATTACACTTTATGACAGCCCATGATCGGGCATACTGGGGGACAGGTTACTGCTAGACCACAAGGAATTTTAACAGTTATTACAGCCCGTGATCAGGTGTACCGGGGGTGGGTTACTGCTAGACCACCAGGGATTTTAACAGTTATTACAGTCCGCAATCAAGTGTACCAGGGGGCGGGTTATCAATAGACCACCAGGGATTTTAACAGTTATTACAGCCCATGATTGGGTGTACCGGGGGGGCGGGTTACCACTAAACCACCAGGGATTTTAACAGTTATTACAGCCCATGATTGGGCGTACTGGGGGGTGGGTTACTGCTAGATCACCAGGGAGTTTAACAGTTATTACAGCCTGAAATCAGGCATACAGGGTGGGAGAGGGGACCACTGGACCACCAGAAGGGTATGTGTGCCTTGCAATGGTGCTCTGGGTGGACGGATGGCCACCCACGGTTGGTGGCTGCTGTGTTGTGCCTTGCAATACAGCAGCCTACCTGTGGGTGGCCAGGACATGCTCCTGCTTTTTGGGGCTCAACTTTGAGCCTCCCTGTGTGGTGCAATGCAGGGTTGCACTGGCATATGCGCTGCACATCCCGGGCTGAATATCAGGATGTGCCACATATGCATGGGCATGCACCCTGCATCTGCGCTGCATAGGATTACACTGCACCTCTGTGCATCTGAACATGTGCTGTGCCTGGAAGCCTTTTGAATGTCCCTGCCGGGGTGCAATGCGGGGTTGCACCAGTGCAACTCAGTTGTGCCAGGCACAACCCCTTTGAATATCCCAGCCCATAGGTTCTGGTCCTCACATAGTGGTTTCAGAAATCAGGCTGTCAGAAAATCAATTGCAGTTATCACAAACAAATGTAAATATCTCTAGAAGTATAGGAGTTACTCGTAACTCATCAATATGAAAGTTGTTCAGGACAAAAAAAGCTTTCAAATGAGCCTATTCATTAATCTGCATTAATTATTTTTTTTAAACTATGGCCATCTGATTACTTGAATTTTCATTTTTCTTCACAATTTTCACCCTTCGGATGGCTATATTTAAAAAAATCTAATGAATTCAGATTAGTGACTACCCTCAATTGAAAGGTAATTTTGTCCTGAACAACTTTCATGTTGGCTGTATAGTGGTAACTTGTATACTTTCCGAGATATTTACATTTGTTTGGCATGACTCCTACTGTGTTCACTCAGAGAGAAAAAAATGAAGATGTTTGGAAGATCATATTTTACAAAATATAAAGAATTCAGATTAGTGACTACCCTCATGTGAAAGGTATTTTTTTCCTTGAACAACTTTCACACTGGTTGTTTTTGTGCACCTTGAATAGTTTTAAAGATATTTAGATTTGTTTGGAAGGTGTGCACATTTGCTCTCAGAGAAAAGCAGCTTGAAGTTGTGTGTCCATCATTCTAAACAGAAAGAAGGGAGTATTTTTTTAAGTGTCACAGAGACTTGCAGTGTTATGGAAGGATACACTGAAAACTACTTAAAAATGTGTTCCATGGAAACCCCTTTTCAAGCTAAAGCGATATGGCTGTAGGCTCCACCCTCAGCCATAAAAATAAAGTAACTTCTCTCACTTGAAAAGAGAAAGTGAAACTGAACTTGACTGATGCAGACTTGCAAAACAAAAGTGTTTGGACAACTGAAAATGTAAGCGTTACCAATTTTGCTAAAGTGTATGCTATAGCTTGAAGTGGCTTTAATTAGTGTAACTTTGTGACCAAGAAATAGTAACAGCAGTGACTTATCAAATCCAGTCACCTGAACCTCTTGATTTTGCCAGCCCAGATGAGTTTCCAAAATGAGTCAGACACTTCAAAAGGCTTGTCATGTTGTTTGAATGTGGGTGGTGTGTACTGAAAATCAATAAAGTATATTTATTTTATAAAAGAAAGCAGCCTGGCAGAGTCAACAGTAGATAGGCAGGTGAACTCCCTGATCTTTTTTGGGGGGACAAGGCAGATGGCATTATCAGAGAGATGTAATTAATGGATGCAGAAAAGAAAAATTATAATGTAGTCCAGGAAAACTTAAGCACATATTTTACAGGCCACAGAAATGTTATCTAGGAAAGGGCTAAATTTAGCATAAGCATGCAAGAAGCAGGGGACCCATTGGTGACTTCATTATAGCATTGTTGACCCTATCTGAACACTGTAACTGTGGAGACCTACAAGAAGAACTGATCCAGAACCAGACAGCTGTGGGGCTCCAAGACAGCAGATTGGTCAAACACGTGCAGCTCAACTACAACCTCACTCCGGGGAAGGTCATTACAATGGCTTGACAGAATGAGGCCATATGAAAACAGCAGTCAGACCTCTGGGCAGAAGCAGGTCAAGGGACAGAACCATGCATGTTACAAATGGACACCATGCAGGGTAGACATTTTTCCACTGGAAGTGTCCAAAGAAATTCAATCCACCCTCAAAAGTGATACAGCGTTAGCTGCACAAAGGGACACCTCACAAGGGAAAGGACATACAGTAGCCATACATGAGGTGCAGAAACATGCTTTCACACCTAGGAGTCTACTGACCAGCAAACAAAATAATCTGCCATGCATGCCACAAGAGAGGTCATTACACGAGTGTATATAGGTCAAAAACAGAAATTCACAAAGTTCAAGAAGTACCAAAGTTCAACACAAGAGGTTTTTTGGGGATCAGTTCAGGCCCAAGGGGCTAGCTGGAAAGCAACAGTTGTCATCAACAAGATGCCAACAGAGCTCAAGATGGACACAGGTGCAAATCTCACAGCCATACCAGAAATCCTTTACAAGAAACTGTGGAGCAAACATTGCATACCTTTGTGGACCACAAGTAAGTCCTGATGGGGCCAAGAAGATATAGTTTAGATGTGTGTAGAGTGTTCACTGCCACTGTGATTAAAGGCAAAATGCAATCAAGAGGACATTTATGTTGTGAAGAACATCCATACCCAATTGCTAAAGTAATTGAGAAGTTTCATCTTCTTGCCAGACTTGATAGTGGGGAACAATGCAGACAGACTGAGGCATTACCAACACTATTCAATGGCCATGGGGAACTCAAAGAAGAGTAACATATTCCGCTTACACCAGAAGCTGTACCATTTTCACTGAGAGCACCCAGAAGGATTCCAGTTCTGCTGATGCCCAAGATCAATGACTAACTTTCCAGAATGGAGAATCTGGTCATGATGACCAAGACTGAGGGTCCCACAGATTGGTGTGCTGGAATGGTAGTTGTCTCAAAGCTAGATGGCATCAGAAGGATCTGTGTTGGTCTAACCAAACTGAATGAGACAGTCATATGGGAGAAATTCATCCTTCCCTCCCCTCCATGGATCAGATGCTGGAGATGCTGGAAGGAGCAAACCTCATCACCAAGATTGATAAGAATGCAGGATTTTGGCAACTACATCTGGCAAAGCCATCAGAGAAACTGATCATTTTCTTTATGCCCTTTGGGCACTATTGTTTTTAAAGATGACTCTTTGGGAACCTCAGAATGTGTTGAGCCCTGGAAGTCTTGGAGGGGGGTGTGTGTCACATGAATGATATCCTTGTCTTCAGTCACTTGACACAGGAGCATGAATAGAGAGTCTATGCAGCCCCAAGAAAAGTCCATGGTGCAGGGCTCACATTGAATGCCAAGAAATGTGAGTTTGGGAAAAACAAAGTTCATTTCCTGGGACATATAATCTCAGACAAAGATGTACACTCTGACCCAGAGAAGTTGAGGACTACACAGAGGAAAACAGGTCAGTGAGTTAGGGTCCAGCTCAGAAGAATGGGATTGCAGCTCTCACAGCAGAGCTCACTGCACCAACCCTAGCCCTTGTTCAATCCCTGCAAAGAAACAAAAGTTGTGACAGATGCATCATTCTTTGAACTAGGAGGTGTTGTGATCGCAAATTCTCTCACTGTAAGTATTACCTGAGCAACCACTCCCGGTGTCACGGGGCAAAAACCACACCACTGGGTTTTGCCTTAACGTCGCTTTATTTGATCAACCTTACACATGCATGTGGGACTTCTACAATGGAGAAGTTCTCCGATTACAATTTACAGCAGCTTTTTATAAGCTAGATTTTGCACTTCTTATCTTGAAAAATACTAACATTTCAGTATAAGCCAATCATAAGACAGCATAACAAGTTTTTAGCAATGTAACAGAAAAAACACATTTGATATGCATGAGGTATTTTTCCACTGCTTATTTTATTTCTTTCCCATTACTGCTTGATACATATGCCTGGGTCAAGCTGACCTGAGAGAGACAATGAGCTTCACTCACACCATAGCAATGTACAGCTTGCCTTCAATGCTACTACGTGCTGTTATTTTTATATTTTGCCCAGGCATGCTCTTATCTTTATATTTTGTCCAAGCCCATTATTCAGGCTGGTACAACCAGTTCTGCTCAGTTTTATCTATCTTTCTGTTTTTACAAATGTACCTCAAGTAACCTTAGTACAAATTCTATAACCCTTAAAAAGAAACATGAACTCAGAAATTTCTACTACATTCATTATGACTTTGTTACAGCATGGCTTTCAAAGCAAGCATAGCTTCAAGGCATTTAATAGCAAATATAGCTTTAGGATATATAAAAATTCCCTCACACTCTCCCCCCTTTTGATACTATGTATCAACTAACCGATCCCTTTTTACTTTTTCTCACTTTATATTTTGGTCACAATCTGGCTCATTTTGTAATGGAAACACCCCCTCCAGTTTAATGGGGTCCTTTTGTTCGGGTTGTAGCAAGGGGGCAGGTGGGTGGCGTCCCGTGACACCATTGGGTTGCACAGGCATTGTAGGAGAAGTTTGATTAGGACAGTCAGTAGCCAGAGTGCCAATATGACCACTTACAAGTACTGTCACCCAATGGAGAAGAGTAGCACCCAGTCTACCAACTTCCGCTTGTAAGCCATGACAATGGGTCCCATATTTATGTGTAGCAAGCTTAGAAAAATGCAAGGCTGAATTTTAGTATATTTTGGCCACGCTCATTTTATGCTTTTTAGCTATTTTTTTTTTTTTTCATTGTATGGAATTTAAAATTAACCCTTTAAAGTCTTACGCACACATATTAAGTGACATAGTGGTATTTTCCACTTGCAGCCTTTTGCTACTAGATATACTAATTTACATGTTGGCATCATTTAGTCATTTACTAACCATTTTACCTTTTACTAGCCCTTTAGCAATTTACACTAGCCATTTTACACCTTTTATTTCCTCAGTTTTATGGTTAGCCAACTACACATTGTTGATAAAGTTTGGTCACTGATTACTAAAACCTTGGCCACTGACCACTGTTAATAATTTCCACCCTGAAGATAGGAAGCCCTGAGGACTCGAACATTCACAAAAATTGAACATAAATGTAAAGATATTAGTTAATAACTGAAGGTTAAAAAAAAACTAAACATTTCTACTTTTAGACTGTTAGACTAGGTGAATAGGTATATGATTTAAAACTGGTTGCCAGCATACAGATAGTCAAGGCATTTATAAAAAGCATCCTGTTCTGGAGTTGGTACAGGGGTGGTTACAGACGGAACACAAATTGTGAGTTTGTAAAACATAATACCGAATTGAGGGATGTCAACACCACAATTGAAATATGTGAAAAAATGCTAACATGTGACATCACATATAACACAATATAACATAACAATTTTGTTGATGAAAAAGAGTTCATGGAATTCACTTTGAGAGTGAATAAGGTAGATGCTACCTTGTGTTGAGGTGTGGCACACCCTTGGAGCTTGATTGAAGAATCTATTGATAATGTCTCTTGACAGATAAGTCTTATAAAACATAACAGTCCATGAAATAAACAGTTCATAAGTTCATATAAGTATCCACAGGTTGATGTAGTTACAGTACAGATGAAATGTCATTTGAGAATGGTGGTAACCCCACAAGGCATATGGGGCAATGCAGACAGTAATTTAAAAACAAAACACCAGCATAGTAGAAAAGTCAGTGTTCATTTTGCTGGCTGGCTTCTGGATGGCTGATTAGTAGACACACTGGCCAGGGGTGCATTGAGTCCTTTTAATGGAGTAGCCACACACACACACTGGCATGGCATTTGTTTTATCATAGTTGATTACACCCCGGCATAAAGATTAACAGTCCATAAAAGGTAACAATTGACAATAAACCATTAAGAACACAGTCCATAACAGAGCAATAGGGTTGTAGAAAGTACCAGCCATGTTTGGAACAAGGCCGTGAAGAAAATGGATGTATTGCTTGAAGGTCAATTGAAGCAGAATCTTCTCGCTGGAGTTAGGGGAGTGCCTTCCCCAGACTTAACTTCATAGTAAGCAGAAACAATAAGCTTGATTGCAGAGTCTGAACTGACTGGACCTTCTTCAGTTGATTTAAAGTTCTACAAATAGGTGTAATTTTGCTGAAAACATTACACTTGCAGAGGTAATAATAACTGATTCATGCAATAGTCCTTAAAGGAACCAGTCAGGCACAAAGATGGTGATAACATCAAAACTGTGGCAGTTGTTTTTCTTTTAAGGAAAAGATGAAGGTCTTGGCAACTTAGATAAGAGTATTACTGCTGTTGAACGTGGAGATCTTATGTGTGCTACACCGTGGAAACCTGCAAACTTGCAAAGTGTGTTAGACACTGAGTTAAAAACACATAAATAACAATCTTTTAAACCATTTACTTTTGTTTTGTAAAGAGTGTGACAGAGCCTAAATTCTGGCAATTAGAAAATAAAAATAAAATGGGACATTAACCGCACACCTGGGGTGCAGGCCGAGGTTCAATTATACCATTTGACCATCTGTAAATCATGACAATGTTATGGTTACCTCCTGCTTTTAAATCACAGAAGCAGTCATGACAGTGATGAACATTATTTCCTGTCTGTTGCAAGCAGGCCTGACTGAGACCTGAGTTATAAAATCTTGTAATGTTACAATACATAGATACATAGATATATAGACAGTGTCGGCAGATAAGGGCCTATGGTCCACCAGTCTGCCCATTTGAGCTTGTAAGTTCAGTTTGTTTTCCTAGAAGTCTGTTTCCTTACCCCTGACCTCTAGAATTCCTTTATGTCTATCCCATGCATTCTTAAATCCCGTGATTGTTTCAGCCCCACCACTTCCTCTGGCAGGGTGTTCCACTTGTCCACCACCCGTTCTGTGAAGAAATTCTTTCTCATGTTTCCTCTGAATCGTCCTCCCTCCAACTTCATCCCATGCCCTCTAGTCCTGGAACATCTTTTCGCTTAAAATAGTGTTTTCCTGCACTCTGTTTCTCCCTGTAAGATACTTGTATGTCTCTTATCATATCCCTCTCTCCTCCTCTCCTCCAGGGAGTACATGTTCAGTTCCTTCAACTTGTCTTCATAGGACTTGTGATGCAATCCATTTCTGCACCATTCTCACCCTTGTGCTCCCTTCAGACCCATTACCCCCCTCTTTCTCAGTAAAGACTGAGCAGAAATACCTGTTTAATATGTCAGCTTTACTGTTGTCATCCTCCACGCGACTCCCATCCTCCCCCTTCAGTCTCACTATCCCTCCCCTTTGTCTTTCTTTTTTTTTTACTTATGTACCTATAAAAGGTTTTGTCCCCTTTAACCACTGATTTTGCAATGTGTTTTCTGTCTGAGCTTTGGCTTCCCTTACTGACTTTCCTGCCTCCCTTTGTTTCTCCTGGTACTTCTCCCTATCCCCTTTTGCCTGTGTCTTTTTGTATTGCCTGAATGCTATCTTTTTGGCTTTCACTTTTTTTGCTACCTCTTTGGAAAACCATAATGGTCTCCTCTTTCTTTTTTTCTTGCTAACCTGCTTAATGCAGTTACACGCTTTAAACATATTGTTCATAACAATATGCCTTTTACACAATGCAATTAGTGGGACAAATACATATGTTGTTGGCCTATGCCAATTTAATAACAGTGCCTATTGCACCTGTGACAAGTGAAAAGGTCTACCTTCTTTACCCTGTATAGTGAAATACTCCAAAAGTACTGAATGGGGTAAGGCTTGAAGCATAGGTTTGGAGTACAATCTAAATTTTGCATATTATAATTGTTAAAATTTAAAATGACAAAACCTGCATAGAGTACACTCATTCTTCAGGGGTACCTGTGAGCAATAAGACAAACGGAGCATTAATTTTACTTTTGGTTTTGCTTTGGAACATATTGTAGGGGTGGGTCAGCAATGCTGGTCCCAGTATTTAGGTTTGGTTATGAGCATTAAAAACGTTATACATGTGGAGCACTTTTTGAATACACACATGATACAGTGTAGCAAGATGTATATTAAAACATTATAACATAAACATGAAACATAAGCATGTTTGTAATAGAACAATTTCAGTATTGAGCATAATGCATAATGCATAAAATACATTTTAAACAACACATATAGACTGTAAACTTAGCTTAGAGTCCAGAAATGTTAGAGTACTGTGAATTTACTGGTTGAAAAAAATGCATTTATTGCTGTAAGGCAATGACAAAAGTTGTTTTGCATTTGTTTTAACAGGATAAGAAAGCTGAAAAGACACTCAAAAGAATGAATATGTGTGGACATACATACACAACTTCACCCTCCAGCGTAACTGATTACTTGCTGAGGGCAGAAACCCTTGTACCAATAATAGGTGTGAGATGTAACTGTTTGCACTAGAAAAAACAGAAGGGCTTGAGCTGGGTTATGCTGTTAAAATACCTTGGGTCTTTTTAAAACCTGTAAATAAGAAACAATTATTGGCAAATATACATTTTCTTTATTTACCCTTTGGGGAACAGTGATGTACTTTGCAACCTCTGTGGGTACTACACTGGAAGGATAGAGGAAGGTAGCCCCTCCCCAAGCTCCTACTGGTGGAAGAGACAGCTCAAAGTGAAAGAGACAGCTCGAATACTGTAACAATAAAAGGTTAGCTGTGGATGGTGACATGATCCCCACCTACTACACTTTAAATTATAACAAGATAATATTACAATTAGTTTAGTAAGTTTCATACCTTACTATAAAGATGGGAACTTCTTTTCTCTAGAAGAAAGAAGAACACAGAAACACAGACAAACAACAAAACAAACACACACCAGTTTAAAATAAAACAAGATTATTTCCATAGGATAAAAGAAGCCAAGCATCCCTGGTTCCCTTATCCTAAGCATGACAAAATGTCAGCTGAGTTTATAAAAAATCCAGATTGATGGTAATACCGTACGTCATTATCTCTTAGAGTGCATTTCAAAAAGACAAAAAATGATTACATGGTCACACATAAAACAAAAGCCATTGTTTTTAACTGTAGATGGTAAACTCTCAAAACAGCTGTAATAGTCCTTTTTTCAAAAGCGTACTATATATATATAAAAATATGGGAGATGATGAATAATTCTTCCCTTTCAGCTGGAGTATTGCCTGTGTTGGCTGCAAGTCAGAAGCAGTGAGGCGAGAAGAAAGTTTGTTCCTCTTCACTTAGAATACTAGTTTTGCAATAAAAGTCAAATTACATGGTTCACTCTTGGTGTGCTTTCATGAAAACATACATTTTGTGTGAAAAGTTGTGCTTTAGGTATGGAATACACATCAAGTTTGAACTGGTAGTAACATAAAATGTTGAAACACAAGAAGGTCAAATAACATGCAAAAGGTCACAGTGTGCATGCAAGGGTCGTTTAAACCCAGTTATTTATTTTTTTTTTTTTAGTGTCCTTGAACACTACTGATATTAAATATCTTTAAATAATAATAAAGCATACAATAAAACTGCTGGCCAAGACAGTACACACACACATACACATACACAAAAAGAAATACTTAACACAAAATAAGACTGACATTGTTTCACACCAATTTGCTGAGGTAATGCCCATAGTTTCATTAGAAAACTGTACGTGTTTTAGATATATGTGCTGCCTCCCCCTGTCTTGTAACACTGACAATTTTTAAATCAACACATTTATACATATTGCCATGCCAAATCTTTCCAGAACAAAACACTTTTTAAACAAATTTTAACTCCGTTAAAATGCAGCACAACATATCATCTGTAAGTGAACACATCTTGTATAACATGGTTACACCTTTTGGCACATAGCCAAAATATGGCACCCTGCCGTTTTGCAAAAAGTTTCTGGTTATAACTAGAAGTATGATAAAGCCATTTATAGCTGTTAACACATTACATTTTTACCTAGCCGTGGCTTTGCACATTGCTTGCAAACCACAAATTTTTCTGCACATTGCGATCTATATGACATTATAACTCTTCACCATCAACACTACCTGCTCCAATCCAACAACTACAAACAAAAGTTCTTCACTGACCCTATCTAGGCAGCACAAATGTTCCATTAAAAATAAAGCCAATTAAAACAGTCAGCTATGAGGCAAAGAAGCTTTTTCTTTCTTTTTTTTACTGTAACATGTTGTGCACTTAAGGCAGTCAATTCTATCTCGCAACCTTGACAACAGAACAGAATTACAGAACACAGATATAAGCTAGAAAATATGCACGAGAAAGACGGAGCATTACCTTGTTTAGTAAATGTATTACAGAAATAAAACAGACAGACATAAAACAACTTTGAATAAAAAAATTCAGACTTATCCAGTGCCAAGGTATTTTTCTTCTTCTTTTCCGATACACTAGTCTGAGTAAGAAAACTGACTGCAGGACCTTCATAATAATTTCCAAACACTGCAGCTATTAACTCTTTTATTTTTTTGGCCATTTTAGTAACCTGCCAAACCAAGTCTTTTTTTCAGAGCTCTGGTTTGCAGTTTAAAAACAAAACAAAAAAATCTCTAACAGTACTAGGTTGAGATCCATCTGGTAGAGGTCCCCAGTACTTGGGTTTGGAATCAAATGTTTCAGCCTCTATAGGAGGCAAGGAAACTTGAAATTGATACAGAAAAACTTGAAACTACACAGATAGGCACCATGGGGGGAGGATTTTCAAATCATCCCGTCTGTAGTCACCTACTGTGCGAACATCCACAGTAGTTTATTTTTCTTTCTCTAGATGTTGCTTATCTAACTTTACTTAATCAGCCGCTGTTTTTCTCCTAAAAGCAGCCTGAACTGTGAAAGCCATCATTGGCTCTAACAGTATATACTTGCAGCAAGCACAAATTACAAGTACAAAGGGCAGTACAGTTGCCCTTGTAATTTATTTAGTCAAACTTGTCAAACATACATTTGCGGTCCAGATAATACTAACTCTGGACCCAGCTATTTTTCCCTTGTTTCCCATATTATCTAGGCCTGTCCTTTATAGTACACTCACTCCAAGGTATTCTTGTACTTACAATGATGATGAGTGTCGCCAGCCCTTAGGCGCACATCCTGATGGGGTTCCACAAAATGTCCTTCTTTTTGTCCAAGGAAACAACCCGATCATGAGGTGACACAGACCAAGAACTCATCCTGCCGACACGCCAAACCGTGATCGCAAATTCTCTCACTGTAAGTATTACCTGAGCAACCACCCCGTTATCACAGGGCAAAACCACACCACTGGGTTTTGTCTTAACGTGCTTTATTTGATCAACCTTACACATGCATGTGGGACTTCTACAACGGAGAAGTTCTCCGATTACAATTTACAGCAGCTTTTTATAAGCTAGATTTTGCACTTCTTATCTTGAAAATACTAACATTTCAGTATAAGCCAATCATAAGACAGCATAACAAGTTTTAGCAATGTAACAGAAAAACACATTTGATATGCATGAGGTATTTTTCCACTGCTTATTTTATTTCTTTCCATTACTGCTTGATACATATGCCTGGGTCAAGCTGACCTGAAGAGACAATGAGCTTCCTCACCACCATAGCAACGTACAGCTTGCCTTCAATGCTACTACGTGCTGTTATTTTTATATTTTGCCCAGGCATGCTCTTATCTTTATATTTTGTCCAAGCCCATTATTCAGGCTGGTACAACCAGTTCTGCTCAGTTTTATCTATCTTTCTGTTTTTACAAATGTACCTCAAGTAACCTTAGTACAAATTCTATAACCCTTAAAAAAAGAAAACATGAACTCAGAAATTTCTACTACAGTCATTATGACTTTGTTACAGCATGGCTTTCAAAGCAAGCATAGCTTCAAGGCATTTAATAGCAAATATAGCTTTAGGATATATACAAATTCCCTCACAGTGTCCTGATGGAAAAACATGAAAACCACTGGAAACCTGTCAGGTATGCCTCAACAGCATGGATGCCAAAAGAAAAGCGCAATGCACAAATTAAAAAAAGACACTCGCCTTAGTGTGCGCATGTGAATGCTTTACTTTTTACTTTGTGGGAGCACACTTCCTTCTAGAGACAGATCACAAACATCTGGTCAGTTGTTTGGACACCAGAAGCCTATATGACCTTCATCTGAGAATACAGAGGTTCTGCATGTGATTGATAAGACACACCTACACCACTGTTCATTTTCCAGGCAAGTCTTTCCCTACCGCTGATTCCCTGTAAAGAATGCCTCTCAAAGGACAACTTACAAAAGGAAATGCAAATCTCAGGGAAGAAACAAACATCTACAGTATCTCACTTAAATACAGGACACCTTTTCAGCATCTGACAGCAATCTTGAGCAAATCAGACTGCAACTGCAGAAAGATCATGTATGTCAACAAGTCATGATATTTTGTCAACACAGGTGGCCACCCAGAGTTCAAGGTCTAGATACTATCAAACTCTTCTGGCATGAACAACACACTTTGCAGTTCTACCTGGCTTGCTTCCAAACTAGAAACATCCTATCAGGGGTAAGTGTACAAAAGTATTTCAAGGTAACACAAGGACACAGGAAGAACAGAAGTTGAGAATGCTGGGAGTGAAGTGGGGTGGAGCAGTGCAGTAGCTGTGGGCAGTAGTTTTCAGAGAGACCCTTGTAGACTGCAGTGCTGCCCTATCTGCATACACCCTTCTGGATTGAAGGAAGAGGTTACTAGATTCCAGGCTGAGCTGGCTATGATTCTGGGGACCTGGCCTGCTCAGTGCTTTTCTCTGAGGTTCTGCCTGTCTATGACAGGGGACAAGAGAAGGATCTCCACACCAAGAGGTTCAACTCATGGCTGAAGAAATAGTGAAGCTAGAAAGGGCTCAGCTACATTTGGGGACTGGGGAACCCCTGTGAGGATAAGGCCCTATAGAGGGCTGATGGCCTGCCTCCATAAGGAAGGGGGACCACAGTCTTCAGTTGATGGTTTAAATGTTACTTCTATAAACATCTGAACTAGCTAAGGGGTAGCAGAAGGAATCAGGGAGTCATAAATTGCCCTCCCCACCACCACCACAAGCTTTAGTAGAAAGTAAGGAGAACCTGAGGGGAGAGGAATCCCCCAGGGTGCAAATCAATAAAGGAAGCAGGGTGGTAGTGATAAAGGGGAAAGGAAGTGGGGCATTAAAAAGAGGCAGGAAAGGAAGGAGGGCAAAACAGATAAAAGGGGACTAACAAGCAGAATGGAAGCAAAACCTGGAAGGCCATGTGCGCAAATACTAGAAGTCTAGGAAATAAGATTCTGGACCTAGAGGCCATCATAACAGAGGTCAACCTGGATACTGTGGCCATTACAAAGTCACTGTGCACTGAAAACATGACTGGGATATGGCCACACCAGGCTGTTTAGAAAGAACTGAGTGGGAAGAAAAGGAGGGGTTTATGTGAGGGAAAGCATAAAAGTGAAGGAGATACAGGAAATACAAGGAGAGGCAGAGGTATTGTGGGTCACCCTGGAGAGGTGGAATGGAGCCACTATTCACAGTGATCTACGGACCTCCATCATGGGGGGTGCGATAATTAGATAAGGTGCTTGTGGAAGCCACTTGCAAGCTAGCAGGAAAAGGGGAGATTCTGCTGTTGTGGGACTGCAGCCTGCCAGATGTAGACTAGAACCCCCCAGCAGTGGCTTCAGCTAGAAGCAGGGACATACTGAACTTTAAAGGGGGCACTTCTCAGGCAACTAGTCAGTGAGCCCACTCATGATGGGGCAATACTGGACCTGGTACTCAATACCATATCACTCATCATTGTTGTAGATGTTAAGGTGAGAGGCTACTAGGGGACAAATGGTCACTGTACAGTGAGGTTTAATATAAGCATGGTTGCAGAATCGAACCACACAAGGGCAAAGGTCCTGGACTTCAGGAGATCAGATTTTATCAAATAATAATTTTTATATTATTTCTTTGTTTTTCTCATTCCATCAAAAGAATATAACAAAATAAAGAAAAAGATAATGACATGACAACCACGTGGGGCTGCTAACTGATATGTTGGTTACAAAAATAAGTTTATCTAAAGTTTCCAGGTCCATATCTGCAAAATATCTAAAACTTATCTAAGGAAAATTATATATGAAAATTGTCTATATCCATTTTCATAGAAATAATAATAATATCAAAGTTAGTGCTTAATAACATCATTAACAAATAGTTAGGAATTAAATTATGTAACAAATAATTCCTTCCAGATTAATTCCAGATTATCCAAAACATGAAAAAAAAATGTTCACATTGTTTACATAGTTTTAAGCCAAAATTTTATGCAAACTGATTATTTATTCCCATTCCCATTCTAAAAATCAAATAAAGTGTTTTCAACTTCTGTTACTGCAGCAACAAGTTCTGAGTCAGACTAGGTCTGATTCCCTGTCCAAATCTGAGCCATACTCTGTGACTTGCTGGGGATTTTCTTCCTGTCTGGACCTTAAAAATTGGGTAGCTTGATCAGGGTCAAAGAAGAGATCATTTTTGCCTTGATAAACAATTTTAACTTTAGCTGGGGCCTGAAGAGAAAATGTTGCACCTAGGCCCAAAATTTCTTGTTTTAAGTTAAAAAACACTGTCTCCGCTGTGAGTCTCATAAGCAAAGTCTGGGAATATAGAGAATCTTACTCCTCTGAATTCCAATGTTTTCCTTAATCTGGCCAATTTCAAAATAGGGTCTCAGATGCAAACTGGGTGAGGATTTGAGCTTTGGTATCATAAGGATTTCTTCTAGAGGTTATTCTACAAGCTTTTGTTATTATGGGGGATTGTCTTCTGGTAGTTGAAAAGTTTTCATTAAAATTTCCCTTACCATCCCCCTCATTTCTGGATACTCACTATCCCAGGTGTTAGGAATACCCAGTATTCTTAAATTCCGATATTGGTAAGCATTTTCCAGGGCTTCAATTTTTTTATCAAGTGTAGCCTGTGCTAGTATTGAAACTGATGTGTTAGCTAAAATTGTTTTAACTTCTTGTTCATGTTTGTCTATTCTCTTACGCAGCTGTAAATTGTCTTCTTTTATTTCTTTCAGCACCACCTCTGTATTAGTTGTTTCGATGCACAGGTTTTGTACTGCCATCTCTATGTTAATAAACTTTGAATCTATCTTAGCCATCCATGATTCAGTACTGCTTAGTGACTTAGCAATTTGTACCTCTTGAGTGCTACCAGTACTCTATGACCTACCCCCCTTACCTTGCTCCTGTTCTTGCTCAGTCCATTTGGGCCTTTCAAAATCATTTTCTGTGGTCATAAACAGGGCTTGTGAAAGTTCACCGGTAGCTAGTTGAGATTTTAACATATCTCTGGGATTGTGTTCCATTCTCTGGACCTGACCAAGTTTCAGCTTGTTAGGGTCTGTACTCACACTTACATTCACACTTGCATTTGCAGAAGTACCTGTAACATCCATGAGACCTCTAGTATCCATAAAAGGTGAATTTTCCTTCAATACTATCTGGTCCTTTGTTTGCAGACTTGGTCCTTGTTCTGTTACTAAATTCGACTGGGGAGACACAGACGCAGCTACTCCTGCTGCCTGCTCCCCCACCTTAGTCAGACTAGGAGAACCAACTTTAAACCATTTACCCAGTGGGCCACCGCAAATAAAGGACACCTCGCTCGAGGATGAGGAACTCCTATCTTTGCGGTTTTTAATGTCCTTCATGTTTTTTGAATCCATTGTGATCTTCACCAGTAATTTTCTGCCAACTCTTGACAAATGGGCATGTTGTGATTAAGAATATATGGGTGAATACCTCAGGGATGAACTGGCAGTGGGATGGCTTAGGTACGATGGAGGAACAGTGAGCAAAGATAAAAGGGAGCATAGTAAAGGCAACAAACCTTTGGGTCAAAGAAGTGAGCAAAAGCAAGAGGAAAAAGAGACACTATGGTTCTCAAAAGAGGTGGCTGAAAGATAAAGGCTAAAAGGGTATCATTCAGAAGCTATAAGGAGATGTAGGAGGATAGGGAGTTTATAAGGGGAAACAGAGGGAAGCAGGGAAAGCAGTTAAAAGCACAAAGGTGCCAGCCCAGTGGCACTGAGGGCTGAGGCACTGGATGTCTTACCTCACGCTATGCTGGTGACCTGGGTTTGGAAACAACCTTGGGTCCATGGAAAGCCAGCAAGGGGGGAGAGTCAGAGTGGAATTGAGCTGCAGTAGGCAGCTCTCCCTTCCCAGAGGTGGTTGTCTGCTCCCCCCCCCATAGTTCCGCTCCCACTGGGTGGAGGTCTGATTGAAAGTGTAGGCAAGGGGAAGCAGTGGCAAAAATGCCACGGGTGGGCAGAAGGGGCCGAGCAGGTGCCCAGCGTGCATGTGCACCTCCACACAAGTGCATGTACGTGTCTGCCGGAGTCCCGGGTCTGTTGCATGGGAAAAAGAAAAAAATTACTCACCTTAGTAATGTTGTTTCTTCTAATGGAGTCTTGCTGTATTCTGACTATTGTAGTTAGGTCCTGCCTTTCAACTGCCCCAGAGAATAAAAAGTTAACTTTCCATGGCCAGCATGGAATGTTCAGTGCGGGCTCGGTTGAAGCCCCTGTCTGCTGTTGTTTAAACTCCAACCGTCAGATCTTTATGAGCAATACTCACTAGAAGTTCTGTGTGGAAACTGTAAAACTCACACTAGCCAACTGGCAACTCAATTTATAAAAAGGTTTTTTTGGTTTTAAAGCAAAGACTCAAGTCAGGAAACCCAAAAAACAAAACACAACACACACCCAAAGTAAAGGAGGGTGAAAAAGGGGGCACCCCTAGGGTGCCAACACTGCTCCTACCCACCCACATCCCCAAAACCAGGTTCTGAGAGGGGAGGTGGGGAGGTCAGAATACAGCAAGACTCCATTAGAAGAAACAACATTACTAAGATGAGTAATTTTTTTCTTCAACCAACATGAAGTCTTGCTGTATTCTGACTATTGCAGACTACCAAGCAGTACCTCCATGGAGGAGGGACAGAACCTACTTTGGGAATAGGCTCTGAAGTACTGCTGTGCCAATCCGAGCATCACTCCTAGCCTGGATATCCAGAGAGTAATGCTTGCTGAATGTATGGACTGTTTTCCAGGTGTCTGCTTTACAAATTTCTAAGATAGGAATATCCCTGGCAGCAGCCAGGGAAGCAGCTGTACCTCTAGTAGAGTGAGACCTCAGGCCTGAGGGTGGAGTTCTACCCAGTTTTTCATAGCAGAATTGTACACAAGAGACAATCCACCTGGCAATAGATCTCTTAGTGGCAGATCTGCCCTTACTGACCTCTCCATATGTGAGGAACAACTGGAGGGACTCAAACCTATAACCCTTGGTGCGCTCTATGTAGTAGCTGAGGGCCCTTTTAACATCCAAGCTGTGCAGCCTCCTCTCTCCAGAGGAGGAATGGTCAGTGAAGAAAACAGAGAGAGACATGGACTGGTTAAGGTGGAAATCTGAAACCACCTTAGGCAAAAACTTCCTGTTAGTTCTTAGGACCACTTTATCTCTATGAAAAGAGATGAAATCAGGCTCCACTGACAGGGCTTGCAATTCACTGATACACCTGGCAGAGGTAATGGCTACCGAAAACACAGTTTTCCAAGTCAAGTACTTAAGCTCTGCAGAGGACAATGGCTCAAAGGGTGGTTGCATAAGCTCAGTAATGCAAACATTAAGTTCCCAAGCAGGAGCAGGGTCCCTAAAGGGGGGATTGGTGTGCAGCAATCCCTTGAAGAACTTACAAAACACAGGATTGACTGACAGAGGAGAGGGCTTGCCTACTGACAAGAAGGTAGAAACAGCTGCCAAATGCACTTTAAGTGTAGCTGGCCTAAGTCCTAAGCCATTAAGAGGGACCATATTGTCCAGAACTGTAGGCAACCCAGCAGATTCTGGAGAAATATCCTTATTAGAGCACCAAATAGTGAACCTTTTCCATTTGGAGTTGTAAGTCTTTCTGGTGGAAGGCTTTCGAGAAGCCTTAAGGATATCCACAACCCCTTGAGAAAGGTGCAGATCAGCAAACTCTAACTCTTCAAGAGCCATGCCTTGAGATTGAGAGACTTGAGGTTTGGACACCAAATCCTCCCCTGACAGGATGTCAACAGGTTGTAATTCCTGGAAAGACACAGGGGAAGGTAGACTGCTAAGGACAGCAACAAGGGGTACCAGGGCTGTCTGGCCCAGTCTGGAGCAATCAGAATCACTTTGCATGGTTGTGACCTTATCTTGACTAACACCTTGAACAGGAGAGGAAAGGAGGGAAAGCATACAGAAATTTCCCTTCTCAATTCAGGATCAGAACATCCATGGGGGCTGAGCCCAAGTCTGGGGGTCTGCAACAAAAGAGAGAAAGTTGGTGATTGTCTGGGCTGCAAAAAAATCTATCTGTGGAGTGCCCCATCTCGAGAAAATCGCTTTCAAAACTAGGGGATCTAGCATCCATTCGTGATGGCCCTGGGATATCCTGCTGAGAGCATCTGCCAGGACATTGTCCTTCCCTGGGAGGTGAACTGCTATCAGAGAGGTTTGCAGGGAATAGGCCAGGGACCACAACTTCATTGCTTCTGTGCACAAGGCCGAAAACCGAGTGACTCTTTGCTTGTTGATGTACCACATTGTGGTGGTATTGCCTGTTCTGATCTGCACCACCTTGTTCTGTACGGATTTGGAAAAGACTTGCAGTGCCAGAAACATCACTCTGAGTTCCAAGAGATTGATGTCAAGCAGAGATTCTTGAGGTGACCACAGCCCTTGCGTGGTAAGATCCCCCCAGGTGGGCACCCCAGCCCAGCAGGGAGGCATCTGTGGTGAGTATCACTGAAGGAGACTGAGTGACAAAGAGAACTCCTTGTCTCAAATTGTCCTGATCCTGCCACCATTGCAAAGCTTGGATGAGGGTTCGAGTCACTGGGACTAGTTTGGTAAGAGAGTCCTTTCTTTGGGACCAGAAGGCTCTTAAGTGGAACTGAATGTCCCTCATCTGAAATCTTGCTCCCTGGACCACTGCTGCAGAGGCTGCCATGTGGCCCAGAAGCTGCAGGAAATGCCTTGCTGGTCAAGACACCTGAAGGGTGAATGAAGAGGCCAGTTCCATAAGGGTCCTTGCCCTGTCCAGGGGAAGGAAGGCTCTTGCCCTTATTGTATCCAGCTCCACCCCTATGAAGGTGAGGAGCTGTACTGGCTTGAGAACTGACTTTGGAAGGTTGAGGAGGAATCCTAAGGAAGTGAGCACTTGCTGAGTTATTTGCAGATGTGACTTGACTTGGTCTGGAGACTGACCCACTATAAGCCAGTCATCCCAGTATGGACAGATGGAGATTTCTTTTCTCCTTAGGAAAGCAACCACTACTGCCAGGCACTTTGTGAACACTCTTGGGACTGATGTTAGGCCAAAGGGCATTGCTCTGAACTGATAGTGGCCTGAGGGCAACTTGAACCTGAGGTACTTTCTGTGGGAGCACCTGATGGGAATGTAAAAATAGGCATCTTTGAGGTCCAGGGAGGCTTGCCAGTCCCCTGGCCTTAGAGAGGGCAGAATTATTCCCAGAGTCACCATTCTGAACTTTGGTTTTAAAAGGTGCTTGTTCATATATCTTAGGTCCAGGATGGGCGCCATTCTCCTGTCTTTTTGGGGTTAGGAAGTACCTGGAGTACAATCCTTTGCCCTTGTGTAGGGTAGAAACCCTCTCTATGGCTCTGAGAACCAGGAGGGAAGAAACCTCTGCCTCTAGGGCAAGGGTCTCTGATGGATTTGCAGGTAGAAAGGATCTAGTTCTCATCTTGGGAAATTTTTTGAAGCTGAGAACCAGTCCCTGGCTTACTACTTCCAGGACCCACTTGTCTGATGTCAGAGATTTTCAGTCCTGGACAAAATAAGCCAGCCTGCCCCCTACAGGTATTGGAGAATTGGCCCGGGCAGAACCATCAGGGTGTCTGCTTGGCAGGCGCTTTAGGCTGAGGGGTGGAAGCAGGCCTGCTCATTCCCCATATGTCTCTCCCTCTGAAGAACCCCCTCTGAGCATAAGAAGAAGAGGAGGCCTGGGCTTGTTAAAAAGGCCTTTGAAAAGGCCTGCCCCTGCCCCTGGACTGCTGCCTTTGAGGAGTGGCTTGTCCTTCTTTGGCCTGAGCACTCCTGTAGGTGGTCCTGTACTTGTCCCTTGTCCATCTTTTTCATGTAGTTCTCTGTCTGCTCCCCAAACAGAGAATTACCAATGACAGGGAAATCCATGGCCTTAGCCTGGGTATCCTGTGATAGGCTAGAACATCTGAGCCAAGCCATCCTCTGAAGGGCCACAGATGTAGCCATGACTCTTGATGAAACATCACTGGAGTCCACAGCAGCATGAAATTGCACCTTGGATGCCTCAATCCCATCTGCAGCCACCTGCTCCAGCTCCTTGGCAAGCTGGTCAGGGGCCTGTTTAGCCAGAGCCAGCACAGTGTCCCATCTGGACTTCTGTATCTAACTATGTAGGCCATACAGTTAGCCTGCCTGAGTCCCAAAGATACTGCCATATATTGCTTCTTTGCCATGGCATCAATCCTCCTGGAGTCCTTATCTGGGGGGTGTGATGCCAAGGGGATATTTGCCTTATCACAGGCAGCAGCCTGCACTACCCCAACATGGCTGCATTGCTGAGAAAGGAACTCCGTGTCCGAGCCTGAAAGGGTGTACCTCTTGTCCTTTCGTCTGTCCACAGGAGGCATGGAGTTAGGAGTCTTAAAAATGTTATTTGTCTGTTTTCCAAAAGATTTATGGAGGGGAATAGACAGTCTCCTGGACTCTGGGACGTCAATCATTTCAACAAAATCAGGCTTCTCCTGATCCTCTACTGCTTCTTCCATTGGAAGCTGGAGGATTTCAGCCACTTTTTTGTAAAACATAAAGTGGGAAGGAGACTCAGAAAGCCTAGGAGGAGAAACACCTGAAGGTTTGTCTGGGGAGATGTCCGGGTCAATAGGCACATCCAGACTTTCATAATCACCATGATCATCCTCATACTCTCCCTCCTCCTCCTCCGGTTCATAAAATTCTTCTGAAGTGTAATCTGGAACCGGGGGAACCGACCAAACCGAGCCCCTGCCAGATGATGCCAGTCAACCGGAACCGAAGTTAGCGATTGCACTATTCTTATCACTTTGGCTATCTCATCAGTGGTCAGAGTATGAATTTCTGGATCCAAACCGGCCAATTTATCTTTTCTCTTCCTTTTAACCGGAACCGACTCCTCAGAATCGGCTCTCCTTTTGTCCGAAGAAGTATCACCCTGGTCAGAGGGCACTCCTTCTGGTTCGGTCGGAACCGAACTGGGCTGGCCATCTGGGTCAGCGGACTTCTCGGCCTCCCTTTCCCTCAGTCTACCTACTCTTTTATCCAGGGTAGCTTTGGGAATATTCTTACAAATTTGGCAGTCTGAATTGAGGTGGTCAAACCCCAGACAATAAACACAGGTGGTGTGGGGATCAGCCTTAGCAAAGGCTTCCCCACACACACACACTGCAGTGTTGAAACCCAGTGGGCCTGGTTTTTTTCTTGGGTTTCTCAGACATGGCCAATCCTATCCAAAACTTACCCTCTTCTAGGCAATCCACCAGGCAAGACTCCCCTATCGGTTCTTGACTGTGTTACGGGTCTTGGAAAAAATCGTAATAAAATCTGTTTTTTTTAGAAGCAATACAGACCGGTTACTACACTCTAAGTAAATTCACAAGCTTTTTTAAACTAAACTGATCGGTTCAGCTCAACCGGTCTGAAATTTACAAGTTCCACACAGAAACTAAATGTGAAAACCTATCTAGTACTCACAGTACCACAGACAGAGACTTAAACCGACAGATTTGTAGCAGAAATTCGGTAGAAACCGAGCAAAAAACGACACTTTAACTGACTTTTTTGAACCGAGCAAAGGAGAAATCTCCAGAGCGACTGTTCAGTGAGGCGGAGTAAAGAATCTGACGGTTGGAGTTTAAACAACAGCAGACAGGGGCTTCAACCGAGCTCGCACTGAACATTCCATGCTGGCCATGGAAAGCTAACTCTTTGTTCTCTGGGGCAGTTGAAAGGCAGGACCTAACTGCAATAGTCAGAATACAGCAAGACTTCATGTTGTTTGAATAATAAAAATGTATATAGAAAAAAAGCACAAAGGTGCAAACTGAAGAGAGAATAGCCCAGGAGGTAATGGAATGGTGCAAAACATATTTTAGGTATGTAAGTAGAAAGAGGAAGACCACAGGTGGGATTGCAAGGTTAAAAAGGGAAGGGGGGACTTTGCAGAGGGGGACCAGGAAAAGGTAGACATCCTGAACAAATACTTTTGTTCAGTGTTCACAGAGGAAGGGAAAGGGGAGGGACCACAAAAAAGTAACAAAAGTTTTGGAGGGAGGGAGGTGTACACTAGTCCTTTGTTGGAGGCAGAAGTCCTGAAGGGACTTGCTAATCTGAAGAAGAACAAAGTGACAGGGCTAGATGGGGTACATCCAAGGGACTGAGGGAGCTCAGGGAAATAGTGGCTGTGGCTGCACCTCTGACAGTTCTATTTAACAGTTCATTGGAACAAACTCTGGCAGAGCCACTATGGCTGTGAATGCATTAACTAGACAAGGGTGTTTCATGGGCTTAAACATAAACATTTATTTATTTATTTATTTAAAAACTATCAGATTTACAAACTTTTGAGTCAGAGACTCATTTACAAAGGCACCTCATCGAAACTAATACAAAGATAGCACAGTTAACAAGTCCAAAACAATGGCTCGGAGAGCAGACAGTTGTAACAATCATTCACTGGAGATACAAGGGTTGCAGAAGATAAACATATTACATAGTTTAGGCACACAGGCACCACATCAAGAAGACCACAACAGCTCAAACAATATACAATAGCTAAAGCAAATAGACATCAGGAGTCAAAGAGAAGCCCAGAGTGTTCACATAAAGGCTGTTGCATATACTAACTGAATCAAAGTATAGTACATCGAGAAAGGGCATATTTAAGCAATAAGGCAAGACAGGGTGTGTGTTATTATGTAATAACTTCACTCCTGGGGTGGGTTGAAGCACAAGGCGAAGCCGAGTATTTATTTACACGTATTTATTTGATCCACTGGATCAGCAATATTTGCACAAGCTGTGCCCAGTGCAGATTTTATAGCACTGTTCCTGGTCTGGTGATCTGGGTTTTACCAATACCACACTACATATGGCTTAGTGATATACTGTACAGATGGCTGCAGAGTCTAACCCACTGAAGGTTGAAGTTTCAGAAAACCATTATGCTACAAATATCAAGACTCACTGCCTCCCTCACCCCTAGTCACAATTAATCCTCTACCAAAGTCATGCTTAAATACTGGCGCCTCTACATCCATGCCACTAAGCGTTTAATGCCAACATGCTTCTTCTGCTGCTGTGAGTTAAACTCTTTATTTAAAAACATTTTGTTGAGAAATTTTTGTTTTAGTATATCCATGGTCAGGAAAAATGAATTTGTAAAAGAAACCAAAATCCCCATTTATCAGTTCATTGAATCACAATACAGCATGTTATGAATTTTTCAGATTCTATGTTGAAATCTAGATTTAGTATTTGCCGTATTGGTCCTTGCAAGAACAGATCCAGAAGGAAATTATTTGATACCTTTTAAAGGACCAACATAGATGTAACAACAAGAACAAAGTGCTCTAGCTTTTGGACCAACCAGTCCTTCTTCAGAAGCCTAATGGCCGTTGTTTAGAAAAAAACAATACTTTTAACAGCTAGCTCATGCAGAAAAAACAGAAAAATTCCCCACTGGTTTAAAATACTCATTTAAAAATACAGATGATGATGTCAGAGAAGTTTAACAGTACCATATTACGTTCGGCCAGGAAGTTCCCAGGGTCAAAGGTGCTTGGTGCAAAACACATACAAAGAATCCTACTGCAAATAAATTTAATTGACATAAGATAACACTGATGGAACAGATGACTCTTAAATCAATCTATGAGTGTCACAGTTTGTATAAGGATGTGATTACTGAAAAGCAACCCCCACCCAGATTAAAGACATACTAAGAATGTCTTAAGACTCCAAGAAGTTCCAATGCATGCATTATAGACAATAAATTACCAGTTAAGTTGTTTTAAAAACATCGGTGCACACTGTATGATGTGTAAAACTTAGCTGGACCTATCACCCAATTGTACTCTCCAGCTAGATATCACGCCCCATAATTTCAAAAACCTCTAGTATAGTGACAGGACTTTATAAATGATAATTTAAACATAAATTGACAGTATTAGTGTCAAACAAAAAACTCTAGTCGAGGACCACCAAGGAATTCAGACCATGTAGCCTGATATGTACTGATGTCACTATACACTGAGAATGAAACAACTTGATGTACCAGAAGTGTCTACGGAATCTGAAAAAGTGATACAAACTTAATTTCTCTCCTCCTCTTCACACAAACAATACACCCTACCCCACCCCACATCCCCATAATGTGGGGGGGGGGGATAACTAGCTTTAAGGAGATGACTCTCTCACACACACAAACACACACACACACATACACACACACACTCCTAATGAACCTTTATTCACATCGGTCACTGCAATTGTTCCCCAAAGAAATTCAGCTTGTCATGAAATCCTAAGTCAAAGGGCTCATGTATCATAATACCTATAGAGTAAAAATGTGACACTATTTAACTGTACTCCTATCTGCGTAGTATTATAAGGAACAAGCTTTCACCAGACCAGAATACCATGTCACATAATGGCACATGACCCTGCAATCAACACACCTGTAAGACTTATGAGCTCATTTCCACCTTGGACTGTGTGGTTACATAACAAAACAGACAATTCAAGGTGCATGGGAGTTATACATGCACATCACAACATGTTGTTTATTTCATTCAGTGCAACAGATGTCCACAAACAGGTTATGTTGGAGAGACAAGCCAACAGCTTCACACTAGGATGAACTTGCACAGACATACTATTAGAGCAAAGAAGACTGAAAAACCAGTCGGGAACCATTTCTCCCAGCCTGACCACTCAATTTCGGATATGTCAGTAATGGTCTTAAAAGGAAATCTTGAAAACACACAACAGAGACGAGCTTTTGAGATTAAACTTATTTTACATCTTAATATAGTAGCAGATGGGATGAACATTGATCTGGGTTTCATGGGACATTACAGAAACTGACATCCACAGACTTCTGCTTCAGACTGGCATATTATAGGACTTCAGCATGTGTGGGCTGTGAGTGCGTGTGAGTATGTATGTGTGTGGGTATGTGTTGTGAGGTATGTGATATAACTGGTGTGGGGCTTGCAGTCACATTGAGGTAGGCTTCTATTTAGATACTTTAAGTTACAGTGTGTTACTACTCTCACTTCAGACACATAGTGGATATTAATTCCTCCTTACTTTTTATCTTTGCCCCTGGAGTGGGGTTGTTTCTGTTGCACCATATTCAGATTACCTAGCCTGTTACTGTACATACAGGAGTGTTATCATAGACTGTTACATATTTTTTTAACTCTGTATATATTGGGGTGTGATATCTCATTTGCATGGGGGTCCTGGACAGATCTTTTTATATTAGGGTAATATTGTAGTGATTTGTGGAAAGGTAGGTATGTAAGGCCTCTGGTCTTACTCACATACTTTATATTTACTTCTGGTTACCTTATCCTGGGGGAGGGTAGCAGTTTTATTTCATTGTAGTTCTATCCAGAATCCTTAGAAGTATTACTATGCAGATAGGGGTACGGTTAAATTGTGTCACATTTTTGCTCTGTAGGTATTAGGATACATGAGCCCTTTTACTTAAGATTTCATGGCAAGTTGAATTCCTTTGGGGAACAATTGCAGTGACTGATGTGAATAAAGGTTCATTAGGAGTGTGTGTGTGTGTGTGTGTGTGTAGAGAGAGAGAGTAGCTCCTTAAAGCTAGTTATCCCCCCCCCGCATTATGTGGGGTGGGGTAGGATGTATTGTTTGTGTGAAGATGAGAGCAATTATATTTTTATCACCTTTTCAGATTCCTTAGACACTTCTGGTACACCAAGTTGTTAAATTCTCAGTGTATATTGACATCAGTACATATCAGGCTACATGGTCTGAATTCCTTGGTGGTCCTCAACTAGAGTTTTTTGTTTGACACTAATACTGTCAATTTATACTTAAATTATCATGTATAAAGTCCTGTCACTATACTAGAAGTGTTTGAAATTATGGGGCATGATATATAGCTGGAGAGTACAGTTGGGTGATAGGTCCAGCTAAGTTTTACACATCATACAGTGTGCACTGATGTTTTTAAGACAACTTTACTGGTAATTTCTTGTCTATAATGCATGCATTAAAACTTCTTGGAGTCCTAAGACATTCTTAGTATGTCTTTAATCTGGGTGGGGGTTGCTTTTCAGTAATCACATCCTTATACACACTGTGACACTCATAGCTTGATTTAATAGTCATCTGCTCCAGCAGTGTTATCTTATGTCAATTAAATTTATAAACAGTAGGACTCTTTGTATGTGTTTTGCACCAAGCACCTTTGACCCTGGGAACCTCCTGGCTGAAGGTAATATGGTACTGTTAAACTTCTCTGACATCATCATCTGTATTTTTTAAATGAGTATTTTAAACCAATGGGGATTTTTTCTGTTTTTTCTGCATAATCCAGCTGTTAAAAGTATTGTTTTTTTCTAAACAACGGCCATTAGGCTTCTGAAGAAGGACTGGTTGGTCCAAAAGCTAGAGCACTTTGTTCTTGTTGTTACATCTATGTTGATCCATTAAAAGGTATCAAATCATTTGCTACTGGATCAGATTCTATGTGTAACCTTCAGTAAGTCAAACAGAAATTAAACACAAATGCCTGCCTATTTGCAAGTGAAGCAAATGTGGTCATTAGCATTTAGTTGTATACACCTATAGTCACAGCCAGGATTCACATTGCTAGACTCTGGGTAAGTATGACAAGTTTCCTAAATACTGGTACCTTATCCAGCTGTGTTCTGCTTGGGGTGTATGTGTGCGTATGTGTTTTAACATGAAACGTTCTATAGTATATTGTATAGCACAGTGAATCCTGGCTGCAGTGTTTTTTTCTCTACTGTGGCTAAGCAAAACACTGTAACAAGACACTGGCCTGCTGTAGGGGCTATTACACATCAAACCAAAGGGTACACTGTGAAGACTAACTTGGAGAAGATGCAATAAAACAAACTTGAATGACAGCCCCCAGACATCATAAAACACCCAGGGAAAATTGGAAAAACTCCTCTAACAGCCTAGGCAGAAACAAAACATTGGATTGAAGTGAGAACTCAAAACCAGTAGTAATACATATATTCCTGATTTTAACATGCAATTTTCCTTTAAGAAGATTCAGTAGAATATAAACAGTAGCCTTGAACTGCCTGCCTGAGAATGAAGTTGGTATATTATTTGGAAAAAGGGAAGGCTAGGTCTCTTGTCATGTAATGTCCTGTAAAGTATCACACTGACTGCTCTTAGGATGTTGATGTCAAATGCTGTGAGGTGCCATGGGGAACTTGTTATGCAGAACATTCCAGGAAGTGTTTAACCCTTTCTACTTCTAATAGCTTTCTCAAACTTAAAAAGAAAAATACACTTCATCACAGACTGTGTTTACAAAGTACTGAGCCCATGATTAAAATAATGTGAACCCCATCCCCTTAAAAATGTACCCTCACATGAACATGCATGATTTATCTGTAAAGATAATTAAAAAATGTATTTCTAAATGCATTAGTAATACCAGTGCTTTCAATGTTATCTGTAAAGACAATTAAAAAATGTATTTCTAAATGCATTAGTAACACCAATGCAAGATTTTGAAACTACTAAAAAGTCAAACTAGATAGATAGATAGATAGATAGATAGATAGATAGATAGATAGATAGATAGAAAGATAGAAAGAATATGGTAAACAAATATTGTTAATCCCAAAAGCTGAACTTTGTTTTTAGTATATAAATGTTTAAGAAATACCTGAAAGCTGTCTGTTTTCCTTAGTTTTTAGAGACTTCTTAGTCTTTCCTTTTGAGACACCAGGTGACTCTGATAGTCATTTGTTCCAAGGGTTTTTAAGTCAGTTTGAAGGCATTTTAAGTATCTTCTGTTCTAGTCCTTAACAAAATGCAGGAACTCCACAGAATTGTTCTGTTCCTTGGTCCACATCCCAAACATGTGAGTCTTCTTTCAGGATAATAGATCTACCTCATGCCCCTCCCTCATGAATAAAAAAAAAGGTGGGATGGACCTTTTGGAGCTTCTTGGGTGGAGGTGGGGTGGATCTTACTTCCCCCCAAAAAACAATGCTGCCTCCCACTACTCAGGTTCCAGTTCTTGTACCACCCATTTAAGAAAGAAAATAGTACCCTGCAACCACTGACTAACATGAAAGTGTATTTATTTGAGGGCAGAAAACATTTCTTGGAGGAGGGTAAGGCAGAGGAGACTATTTACGCCTTCAGTCAGTTCCACGGACAGAAAACATGACATCACTCCTTTTGTACATGCAATACTCCTGTAGGCTCCTCCCACAGTCGTAAAAAGGAGCACTTTGAAAAGGCTGGAGGAGGGTGGATGTAGTCCAACTACACAAAAGTGGTAACAAGGAGGAGGCTGTCAATTATAGGCCAGTCAGCCTGACATCGGTGGTGGGAAAATTAATGGAATCACTGCTGACAGAAAGGATTGTGGAATATCTTGAATCCAGTGGGCTATAAGACCCGAGGCAGCATGGTTTCATGGGGGTCATATCAAATTAATTTGATAGATTTCTTTGACTGGGTAGCCAAGGAACTAGATCATGGCGCAGCAGTTGATGTGGCTTACCTAGATTTCAGTAAGGCTTTTGACACATAGGAGACTAGTCGGCAAGGCAAATTTTATTTAAAAAGATGCTCATCCCGGAGGCTCTGGTGCCAAACAAATTAGAATCACATACAAAAAACATCAACAATGTAATTATATATACAAAATAACACAGCAATATAAAACATAATAATAAATATTCTACACTGTAACTCACTATTATAAAATTTATAAAGAATATGATCAGCAGTAGATACAGAAGCTAAATATATAACCAGAGACAGAATTAAACACGAAAGTCAGGAATCAGATGAAAATTATGAATCAGAGTCTGTGAAGGTCTGATTATACAGAAAGGCCTTGAGGTGGGTTTTGAAAACCTCAGCAGAAGGGGCCTCTCTTACAGCAGGAGAAAGCGAATTCCACAGGACAGGGGCGGCAACACTAAACACTCTGTCACCTGCCGTTTTAAGCCTTGTCCTGGGAATCGCAAGGATGTCCCTAGAGAAGGAGTGGAGGGAGCAGACCAAGACAGCAGGTGTAAGAAGGACCTTCAGGTAACCAGGGCCCAGGCCATGTAGGGTCTCAAAGGTGAGCAAGCCCACCTTAAAGAGGATCCTCCACCTGACTGGCAGCCAGGGCAGTCCACACAGCACCGGGGTGATGTGACAGTACTTAGACTGCCCCGTCAACAACCAGGCAGCTGTATTCTACACCAGCTTCAGCCAGCAGAGGGTACCTCCAGAGACGCCGAGATACAGAGCATTACAGTAGTCAAGCCTAGACGTCATAAAGGCATGAACCAAGGTGGGGAGGTCCGGGGGTGGAACTAGGGCCTTTATCCTGGCAATATTCCTCCGATGATAAAAACTGGTATGAACAACAGACGACACCTGAAACTCAAGCATCAGTCCACTGTCGAGAATAACACACAGATCATGCACACTAGAGGAGGCCTTCAATGGTACAGAACCCAGAAAAAGCCCTGTTTCTGCACCAGAGGCCAACCTATAATGCCCTCTGTTCGACTCCACCACTAGTATCTCCATCTTATCGGGGTTCAGTTGCAACCAGCTGGAGGCCATCCAGTCAGTGATCTCAGCAAGGCAGATGTTTAGCACTTCCACTGTATTGAGGAGGCAGTATAGCACAGTGGGTTAAGGTTCTGAGCTGGAGATCTGGAGACCTGGGTTTGAATCCCACAGCCGCCTAGGTGCTTACTGCATGATCCTGAGCAAGTCACTTAACTTCCTTGTGCTCCCAGGTTGCATCTGGAAACAAGCTTTGGCTTAGTGTGCTACTCCTGGTTAAACAATGTTCCCTTTTGCATTGGATGTCCCAGGGGCAAAGGAAAGACACAGCTGGGTATCATCAGCATAGCAATGAAAACTCAAACTGTACTTCCTAATGAACTCTCCCAGGGGTAGCATGTACACGGTAAACAACATCAGTGGCAAGACCAGACCCTGGGGAACTCCACATGACAGGATGCTAGAGGAGGAAGAGAAATTCCCCATCACTACCCTTTGCCTACTTTTGGTGAGGAAAGACTCAAACCAACAGATGACAGTGCCGGCAAGTCCACAGAATTCCGTCAGGCAGTCAAGTAACACACAATGTTCCATCATGTCAAATGCTGAGGAGAGATCAAGGGGAACAAGAATTGTCCCTTCCCCTCGATCTCTCACCCTAAGAAGGTCATTATGCACCCAAACTAATGCAGTTTCTGTGCTATGCCTTGCACGAAACCCAGACTGGAGAGGCTCGTATAGATCATTGGGCCACGAGGTGCTCCTCAAGCTGAAGCGCCACCACCCTCTCCACAATCTTACCCAAAAATGGAAGACTGGAGATAGGACAGTAATTTGCCTTGATTTCAGGGTCCAAAGATGGTTTCTTCAGAAGGGGTCTCACCAATGCCTCCTTCAAGACATCAGGAAAGACCCCCTCTGACAAGGAGCACCGGACAATCAAGGCAAACACTGGGCCAATGGAGTCAACACATCTCATTAAGAAATGAGTTAGCACTGGCTCCAGTTCACAAAAGGTATGACACACAGTAGTAGCACTGAATTAGTCAAGGGATTTTTAAAAATCCCTACTGAGAACTGTGAAACCTTTAGTTAGGGATTTTGTTTTGTTTGTTAGTGTGTTCACTGCTACCCAGAGAGAGTTGTCTCATCTGATAGTGTAGTTGAAAATCTACCAGATGGCACTTAAGTACCCTAATAGGAACTGTCCTCTTCCTGTAGGTATAACAAAAATAATTTTAGAGGATTTGTTTCTCTAAATTTTGAGAAGGATAATTAGGGAATCCACAAAACCGTTTGACAAATTCAGCGCTACTACTGTAGCTTGGAAACAACCTCAACGACCTCTGCCACCTCCACCGGTCTAAACTCACCCCAACCAAGTGGAGTGCTCTCCGGACGCCCACAGCAACCATTATCGGCTGGAATATGGCTCACGGGCAGAATCCCCTGTCAGACGGCGGACACCCTGTCAGAGAAAAACCAAGCAAACTCTTCACATGAAGCATTCAAAAAGGCTTTTTTCGGTTGTAGTCAAGAAGGATGGAGAAGCCTGTCCACAGTCCGAAAGAGCACAGTTGGTCAGTTATTCTTGGCAGCAATCTCCCTGGACAGGAATTCTGTCTTCTTACAGTTGATTGACCCCTGGTACACACCATGGTGTGTACGCAGGGCTAGTTTATCCACCTCCAGACTGGACTTCCACAAGCAGTACTCTAATCTCCAACCCATCACCTTGAGCTCCCCATTATACCAAGAGGACCTCAAGTGAGAAGATTTGGGTCATACATGGCCTGGTGCGAGGGGCTAGAGCGCAACAGACATTGCCTTATTATAGGCAGAAACTGCAACCCCCCCCCAGTGCAGGCACTGTCCACACTAGATAGATCAGCCACCACCAAAAAACCATCAGGGGTCAAGCTCTTCAAAGGGCAGTAGCTAACCATCTTAGCAGGGGGAGGCTCTTGGGGGCGGGGCAAAAATAAAACTCCACCTTGCAATGATCGGACCAAATGACCCAATCAGTCCTGAGATTATTTAGCTCAAGCCCCAGTGAGAAGGCCAGATCCAACATATGTCCACCCTGGTGGGTCATGGAAGAAATTCTTGTGTCAGGCCCAGAGATGACATCATCTAGAGGAAGTTGTAACCAAGTCAAGAAGATTTGTTATTGGCGCAAACATTGAAGTCCCCCAGTACTAAACATCTGGAGGCCTCCAATGTTTCACCGATGACAAAGTCGGCTACCTCCTACAGGAATTCTCCCACCTCCCCGGGGTTGGGGGTGGTAAATCAGGAGAATCTGGCAACCTGCACCCAGACCCCCATGAACAGCCACACACACAAATGAACCTGGTGCTCTCACTGGGTGCAGGGTGAAGCCTAGTTCGGATCTAAAACAGATGGCTACCCCCCCCGCCACTGCGTTCCACTCTGGGGCAGTGCACTATGGTATATCCTGGTGGGAAGAGGGCCTCTAGAACTGGGCCAGCATCATCACCAACCCAGGTCTCCATAATGCAAGCCAGCTTGACCAAAGAAATCAAGTCCACAATAATTGTGTCCTTGTTTCTGATCAAGTTGACGCTGCAAAGCACTGCCTTCAGGGGACTGGTGGACAGTGCAGCCCCTCTGGCTCAGTAAGCAAGCTGGGTAACTTAGGAGTGGGTCTAAAGGTGGTAAACTGGATAAGAAATTGGTTAGCAGTTAGGTGACTGAGGCTGGTGGTAAATCAAGTTCACTCTTGAGGAAGGGAAGGTGACCAGCAGCATGCCTCAGGGGTCAGGGCTGGGACCAACTGGGACAGGTGTGACAGGGTAAGCCCTGTCTGGGGTGGATGCCCATGTGTGGGGTGTCCAGGGCCCCCCATTCCTTTTGCTCTTTGTTTCTGCAGGATGGCCGCTAGTGCTGGGAATGAAAATGAAATACGTTTGCTGTATGCTTGTCTATTTTAGGGTGTCACATTTAACAATTTAATGGAAATAAAAGGAAAAAGATATGATGAGTCCCAAGGGTTGACAGGAGAAGGGAGAAGAGAGTGTGTTCTCGTTCTCCCATGCCCTTTGTAAACTCAGTGGAACCCTCATGGACTTACTATCTTATTAAAACTATCTTTTGAGATGAAACTAAATGGAAACATAAACCCCACTTTATATAAACCCCTTTAACATATACACCCCCCCCTTAACCAAGTAAAAGAGGAGTTGAGTTTAGGCTAGAAAAGATAATATGTATGAACATGTATGTCTTTACTATTTGATGGGGAACTCCTAATAATAAGAGGTTTATACTGGTTTTAGCAACAAGGGGTGGATCACCTGATGGTGATGTCATCCATGAAAAGAATAAAAAAACACCACTTGGAGTAACAAAGATAGATAGGGGAATCAGTTGAATACTGACTACCAAGTGAGGAGGACCTCAGAAGTGTGTGCTTGTTTCCACACTGTTCTATTGCAAAGGCTGAAGCTAAGCCTCAGGAATTTTCAAAATTAGAAAGTTTGCTGAATACTGGATATTGAATAACCTTTTGCTTTCTGTATGTTTATTATTTTTATTTTTTTATTTTCAGATCTGAATAAAATAACAACCCATGTTTGCGTTTTCATGCACCTGACTTCTGGTTTGTCGTGTCTGTTTTATCCCACACCTTCACAACCGGTCCTCTTTAATGTCTTTATAAGTGACACTGCAGATGAGCTGGAGGTTTGCCTCTTTGTGGATTACACCAAAATCTGCAAATCTGCAATAGTGTAGACACTCTGGGAGGGTAGAAAGGATGAGCAGAGATCTGAGAAAACTAGAGGAAAGGTCAAGGGCATGGCAGCCAGTTTGTAATGCAAAAAAGTGCAAAATAATTGCACTTAGGGCACAAAAACACAGGTGCGGACACAAAATGAGTGGAGTATTGACAATCACAAAGCACAAAATATATCTGGGAGTAATCTTATTGGATGACCTAAAGGTGGCCAGGCAGTGCAACAAGGCAGTAGGGAGGGCTAGTGGAATGCTGGGGTGCACAGGGAGGGGTATCACCAGCAGACAGACGGAAACTGTGTTGCTTCTGTATAGAATGATGGTAAGACCCCACCTAGAGTAGCGTGCACTGCTCTGGAAACCACAGCTCCATAAGGATACAGACAGTGTGGAGGTGGTCCAGAGAAGGGCAACTAAAATGGTACAAGCTCTCATCAAAAGTCCTACTAGGAGAGAATAAAAGAATTCAATATGTACACCCTGGAATAGAGGAGAAGGTGGGGGATCTGATAGAGACCTTTAAATACCTCATAGGGGTAAATAAGGCACAGGAGGGAAGTATTTTTCAGAACAAAAAGCAGCTCAAGAACAAGGGGACATGCTATGAAGCTGGAGGAGGGCAAATTTAGAAGACACGTGAGGAAGTACTTCTTCACTGAAAGAGTGGTGGATTCCTGGAACAGCCTTCTAGCAGAGACGGTAGGGGCAAAAACTGCACAGGGGTTCAAGAATGCATAAGATAAGTACAAGGGAATCATAGTGGAAAGGAAGAGGAAGGGAGAAGGAGCCATAGATCGGGTGTGGTTTGCAGTAAAAAGTGTAGGTAGGGAGAAAGGGGCAGACTAGATGGGCTAAGCGGTCCTTATCTGCTGTCAAATTCTATAATTTGTTTGCTTCTGAAAGGAACCAGAATAGTGATTCCTCATCTCTACAGGATGTTACCCTTCAATTATTCCATGAAGGACACCAGGACATAGAAAAATGTCACAAAAGAGCACACCAGGACTTTGTCCACAACTAACAACACTGGGCAACAGGTGTGAAGACTGTACCAAACTTCGCAGCAATCCAGTAGAACCAGTGATTCCATTTAAATTTCAGGACGGACCACGGTAAAAATTTGCTACAGAGATCTTCATTCTGTTAAGTGAACAATGCCTCACAGTTGTGTACTATCGTTAGGGGCACACTAAAGCTGGTCATCTGAACTTTACTACTTTAAATTATGTTATAAGACACTTGAAAGCAATTTTCTCTCACCAAGGAGTGCTCAAAACTCTAGTATTGGATAATGGTCCACACTTCAGTGTTCAGTCTTTCATGATTTTGCAAAAGACTATAGCTTTGTACATCTCACAGTCAGTCCAATACATCTGCAAGGTAATTGAGAAGTCAAAACAGCAGTACAAACAGTGAAGAGATTTCTCAAGAAACTTAATCTATTCAAAGCTTTTCTTGCCTACCAAGCAACACCACTCGTCAATAGCTACGGTCCAGCAGAACTGCTAATGGGCCAAAACATGTGGATGACTGTACCTATTATGCCATCTCTTTTGACTCCAAAACTTCCAGAACAAGGAAAAACCCAAGGCCTCAAATAGCTTTCAAGTTTCAAATGCAAACAAGCATATGACGCAAGACACAGAGCTAGTACTTTGCCACGGCTTCTGCCTGAAGAATGACTCTGGATTCCAGACATGAGGATTTCGGCACAGGTCACAGAACAGCTTCCATCTCATTCTTAACTTCTACAGAGTCCACGGGACATTTGATATGCAGCAGGTGCCACACTGTCCACCTTCACTCTGGAGAGGGAGAAGGCCAGGGATTGGAAAAAGTACTGTTACCACCTCTGGGGATCCACTGGAAGATCTGCCAAAAGAGGTAAATCCAGTTCCACTAGAAAATTCTGCACCATTATGGATACCACAGTGCAGGTAGCCAACAGTCGGACAGACCAGTCACAGAACAAATAGCGGTGAGATGCAGTGTCTTGACCCAACTGGGGCACGTGTTGGTCTAACTTCAAAGACTGGACTTTTAAATAAAAAGGACTGAATGAGTTAAAATAATTTCACGCCATGTGACCCAGAGGAAGAATAATCCTTCCACTTAGCTGGAAGTGCTGAGGCAGTCTACCTTGACTTTAACTGACGGTCAAAGGTATCAATAACAGAAAAGATTAATACAGTTTAAAAGTTAAAGTACATTATTAAAATGTTATTATAAGACTGCTTGAATTTCTGTAGAAATGTGTATCTACCCTGAAAGGGGAAATGTGGTGACAGGTAACACTGTAGCTAAGCCAGCCTATCTAGTTTATCATGTGACTTCTACAAGGAACTACCATGAGGAACTTCCTGTAATAAGGTAGTCAACATCCTACCTTCAATTTGCATGCAGCATGGTTCTTACCAGCACCCATAACAATACCAAAATCTGAGGCGTTGAGGGGGTCAATTGTAAAAATGAGACAGGATGTGAGTAGACTGCAGAAGTAACCCAGTATTTTGCAGCTGAATTTTAATGCCAGAAAGTACAAGGTGATGGTCATAATGACCATAGGAGGGAAAAATCTGCTACTACATTAACAAGATGTTGGTAGAGAGCAAGGAGAGTCCATTTCTGGGGCCTTCACATAAGAAAGGACAGAAGTAGATGGCTAAGGCATTAGATGCCTTACCTCTCGCCATGCCAGCAACCTATGTTTGGGAACAAGCACAGGATGCCGGGGGTCGGCTGGGGTGGGGGCTTGGAGAGGATCAAGCAGTCACTGGCAGTTCTCCTCTCCTGGATAGAGGAGGTTGGTTCTCACAGCCTTTGACCGCCACCATGTTGGAGGCATGATGGTGGTGTGGGCAGAGCTCGGAGCAGGGCACTAGGCCAGGGGTGGGTGCAGTAGAGTCAGTCTGGGCCAAGACAAGCGTGTGTGCCTCCACGTGCATGTTGGCATTGTCTGGGGGCTCTGGGAGGGGGGTTAAAACTTTGAGGAGAAATTGGGGAGAAAATACGGAAAAATATGGGTCAGTGGCTGGATGAAGCCCCCCTGCAATGGCTTCAGTGGTTCAGCCAGGGTAGAGGTGGAGGTCCCCCACACAACCTTGAAAGACAAGAACAGATGGTCGACACAAGCTGCCAGCCCACTTAGAGGATAAATATCATACAGAAAAAAAAAAGGACAGAGATAAAAATTAAACAGTACAACAGTGGGATATGAAGTTGGTTCATGGTCAGCAGGTCAAGGCGTGTGATGAGAGAATGAAAGATCTCAACATGTATTCACCAGAGGACAGAAGGGAGAGGGGGACATGGTAGAGAGTTCCCTTTTCATGCAAGGTTTCAATAGAGCTGACATTGTAAATCTATTCAAATTAACAAACTGTGGGTTCACCAGGGGACATGTGCTTAAGTTGGAGGGTTAAAAAATTACATTGTGAAATATCATGGTTGAGTGGAACAAAGTTTAAGACAAGGTTGTGGAGTCAATGACAATAGTGAGATTCAACAGGATGTGAGATTCATAATAAACGGTTATCAGATCAGACAAAGTAGGAGAAGGGGTAACTAAGAGAGACAATGGAGACTACAGCATGTTCAAGTAGTGAACCTTGGGATAAGTCTGATGTACTTTTCAAGTCTTTTTTCTGTCTGTCCCTTTTCTAAATGTCCACGTTACACTTTGACTATGTGGATTTGCTTTGGGTAAAATTGCTATTTAGTTAAGGGATCAACTCACTGGCACTGCTACATTATGAGAGGGTTTATCCATTGCTGCTTTTTGAATCTTTGAACCCAAAGACTCCTGAAATGATTTGTGGATTGGTTTTGCAGAGAAAGACTTGTATAATGTGCTTTATAGATAAGCTAAACAATGGAATCATCTCTGTACTGTTGCACGTCTATAGTATACTTATCAGTTTCTGAAAGTGCTACATGAAACTCTGAAGTCATTAACAGTGCAGTACTATAAAGTACAAAACACAAACAAACAAAAAAAGTAAAATGTAATCAAATAAGTTAAGCAACAACCAAAAAAATGGAACACAAAAAAAATGTAAAGCAACAAAACCAAATATAAATTGTGATGCCACAAAAATAAAGTAACAAAAAAAATGTAAAGTGCAAACATAAGAAAAGGACAAATAAAAAATTCAATGCAAATCAAAACAGTAAAGTGCATCTAAAAATGATTAATTTGAAAAAATATATTGGCATGGAATAACTAAAAAGTTAACGCAAAAAAACACCACTAAAAAGTAAGTACCGACAAAAAAGTGAATGCCAACAAAAAGCACAACACAACAAAAAAATTAATGCCATCAAAAAAGTACAACACAACAAAAAAAGTGAATGGCAACAGAAAAGCACAACACAACAAAAATGTGAATGCAAACAAAAAAGTGAAGAACTTAAAATCCAAGAGTTGGCTGGTGTCATAAATAGCTGGCTCGAAAGGGTAATTGTAAATGAATGTATCTAGCACCAAGCATTCCCTGGTGTCCATTGATACCCTCCTCCCTTACCTTGCCAAGGACTCCCTAATATCAAGAGCTCTGTAGTATCCAAAGGCAATCAGTTCCTGCCCCATCATTACCTGGTGTCCAATGGCATCCCCCTTTCACCACCCCAACTCCATGCCAAGCAATTTCAGATGCCCAGTGGTGACTCCTACCACATCTCAATCCTGTATTAATCAGCTCCTGGTTTTCAGTAGTACCGCCTCCCTCTTCCTATTCTCTGCCAAGCATGCCCTTGGGTCATAGGCCTCCCACTTCAGCCTGCTCCATGCAAAGCACACATTGGGGTCTGTTGGCATTCCCCTCTCTCATCCCACCTTGTGCCAAATGACCCGTGGTGTCAAGAGACACTGCCTTTGCTCACTCTATACCTTGCTAAGCATTCCATAGTTTTTTTTAATCATAGAATAGTTTTATTGTTTTTCATAAACAACACCCAAAAACCTATTGACTTCTGCCAACGTAAAGTTACACATAATCAAATATACATATCACAGTATGAAGTACATGTCACCGCTATGTAAGTCTTAATTCTCCCTAATATTACCACTTACGACAATGAACAACCAGAACTATCCATTACTTCCCCCCGTACTATTTAGGTACTATGGGCACCGCCATCCCAACATTAAAAAACATCCCATACGCCACTCAGATCAGATATAAAACTGGCGAAAAAAAAAATTCCAGGAGGGAAACAAATCCCCCCTCCACCTCAACCCAATACTAGCAATACTAATTCCCAAACCCCACCCAAAAGTCTGTTCCCTCTCTTAAATCTGTGTTTAAGACGATAAAAATCTAATTCCTTGATCGAGGCCCAATGAAAGAATCGGGGTTCGGTCCCCCAACAGCAGCATTGGATGAGACAGGTCTATAGGCCGTCCCACCACTCCAGAGCAATCCCTTGCTACCACTGACCAGAAAGGAGCCAGCGCCTCGCAATTCCAAAAAAGATGCAGAATGTCAGCAGGACTATGTTCACATCTCCAGCAACTATCAAGCGAAATCACCCCCCATTTAGACAGAATAACAGGTGTTCTATACCAGCGAAGTAAAATCTTGTGCTGGATTCATTGGCTTCTGACATCCTTATAGGTAGTGTGCGCTGCCCGGAGACAGCGAGACCAGACTTCCAAATCAATATGTCTCCCCATTTCTGTGTTCCATGCCATCCTGTTCGATTCTGTATAATCTACCTGCACCTCCCTCCAGGTGCTGTAGAACTTGCCGGCTAGTCCCCAGAATGAGGATTTCAAGTGCAGTGAGGATATCCAACACCACTTCGGGTCCTCCTTGCTCGACCAGTCAGTGGCCTGCAAAGCATCACGCAATTGCAAGAACCTCCAAAAGTCCTGTACCTTTAACTCATAGCGAGCACGTAATTGCTCAAAAGACATTAGGGTATTGGAATCTGGTAAATAGAGGTCTTGTACAACATGGATTCCTTTCTTCTGCCACGAGACCCACACTAGATGTTGATTACCAACCCTAATTAATGGGTTATGCCACAGTGCAACATATCTGAAGGGCACCCTAGCATTCTGCTTTACCGTCCCGGCTGCCTTCATTAGACGAAACCAGGCTCTTCTTGTAACATCCATAACCGGGGTAAGTGTGTCCCGAGGTATACTCATATGGGTTAGTAGCAGACTAAGTGGGACAAATTGGAAAATCTGTCTCTCCATCTCAAGCCATGGTGGTGGATTGCCAGAAGTTTGGACAAACCATTTAACCGCCTGGGCTGCAAGAAAGGACCAATGATATCCCTTATAATAAGGGAGTCCTAAGCCCCCTCGCGACCAATGCGCCCGTAATTTATTAACTCTCCATCTAGGCTTCTGTCCTTCCTATAGGAAGTCCAACATTAATTTATCTAACACCTGAAGCACTTTATTTGACAGCTCTATGGGAAGGTTATTTAACAGGTATGCTATCCTGGGTAGCATGAGCATACGAATCGTTGCCACCTTTCCCGTCAGGGATAAATTTAGGCGTTTCCAGCACGCCACCTCAATAGTCAGTTGGGTGACCAAGGGGTTAAAGTTCCTTGACTCTATATGCCCCCAAGTAAAGGGGATATATATCCCCAAATAATGCAACCCGTCAGGCGCCCAGGACAATTCAGTTCCCTGTAAGCATTCTTTAGTGCATACCCCATTCAGAGGGGTGACACTAGTTTTCTTTTGGTTGATATCCAGCCCTGAAATGCTGTTGAACAGCCGCAGGGTCTCCAGTACAAAGGAAAGAGATTCCTGGGGTGAAAGAGGGTGAGAAGCAGGTCGTCCGCATACGCCATAGTCAGGTACTCCTGACCTCCCACCCTCACACCTTGGGATCTCTCATTAGCCTGAAGCACTCATATAAGGGGGTCTAGAGCCAGCAAGAAGAGTAGCAGGGACAGTGGGCACCCCTGACGGGTGCCCCGTTGAAGAAGGAAAGCTCAGAGATATCTTTGTTAGTGAGTATCCTCGCCATAGGTTCGTTATACAGCACTTGTACCCACTGTTTAAAGTAAGCACCGAAGCCATATAAGTCAAGCACTTCATACAGGTAGGGCCACTCTACCGAGTTGAATGCTTTCGAGAAATCCACCGCCATAGCCGCCATAGGGATAGAGGATCGTAATGCCAGCCATTTAATATTGAGCAGCATACGAATGTTCTCTGCTACAGCCCTACCTTTAGTAAATCCGGCCTGAGACGGATGAATGATAAAGGGCAAAACCTCCGTTACCCTTTTGGCTAAAACCTTGGCAACAATCTTGGTATCCACTGAAATTAACGAAATGGGTCGATAGTTAGCACAGTTTAACGGATCATCCGATTTCTTTGGGATAAGGGTGATCAATGCCTCCCGCATCGTGGGCGGAAGAAAGCCAGTTGCATGCGATTCCTGTAAAGCAGCGAGTAAGGGGGGCCAAACTTCAGGAGCCAGAAGCGATATAACCAGCCGTCATGCCATCAGGTCCTGAGCTTCCTTTAGCTAGCTGGGATAGGCTTCACTGACTTCAGCTTCAGTGATAGGCGATTCAGATTCCCCCCTCACGGCTTCTGACAGTCGGGGAAAATGGACCGCTGAGCAGAAATCCCTTAGCTGGCACCTGGCATCTCCGCCTTTCTAAGAGAGGCGAGATTGGTACAGCCTCTGGTAGTACCGTGCCATACACTCATTAATCTGTTTGAAACTTATTACTGTCTCCGCTGTTTCCATACGAAGGGCCTGAATACTGGCAGCAGCTTGTTGTCTCCTAAGTTGAAATGCCAATAGCTTCCCACTCTTATCCCCACCCTCCCAATAGGCGTGCTTGACTCTAGTCATGTGCCATTCAACCTGTTGATAAAGTATGGTGTTAATCCGATACTTTAGACCAACCACCCTCCGGAGTAGGGTTGTGTCCAGGGCGCCTGCAACAGACTCTCTAAGCTGTGCTTCTGCAGCGGTAAGGTCCGCCTGGAGTCTATCAAGCACCGCCTTATGTTCCTTATTCTTCTGTGCCACATAGGCTATAATGTGCCCTCTTAGCACACCTTTAAAAGCCTCCCACACCATACCCGCGGAAGTATCCCCCGGCTTAAAGTAGTCCCGAGCAACTTCCCGCACCATACACTGACATAAGGGGTCTTTGATTAGGGCAGGATTACACCTCCATCTGGTTCCCTTTCCCGAATGCCCCTCCATCTGAAAGATACAGGAAATGGGGGCATGATCCGATACTACGATATCCTTGATCTCAGTTGCCACTATGTCCTGGGCTGCCCATTTATTTGCAAGCCAGAAATCAATCCGGCTGTACACTGCATGGACTGGCGAAAAGAACAAGTAATCTCACCCTGCGGGGTGGTCTCTTCGCCATACATCAGTCAGGCCCCACTCCTCCATCATTCCAAGTAGAACACCCAACATTTTAGGGTGGGCCTGCAGGGTAGGCTTGGACTTATCCAAAAACACATTGAATACTAGATTGAAATCTCCCACTATCAGAAGCGGACAATTTGGATATCCTTCAGTGAGAGACTCCAACGCCTGATTAAGGTCAAGGAGTACGTCAGGGGAATCCGTATTTGGTCCATAAAAATTCGCCAACACTACACGCCCCCCAGGGTAAGAAAACCTAGCCCCTATCCACTGACCTTGGGTATCTTTTATTGATTTATCCAATGTCCATGGACACGATTTCTTAATCAAAATGGCCACCCCCTTAGACTTGTTCTGGGCCGAGCTAGCAATTACAGTCCCAACCCACATTCTCTTAAGCCAGCCCACAGTTCTTGCAACCATATGCGTCTCCTGCAATAGCACAATGTCTGCATGCATAGACTGAAGACGTCTAAGAATAACACTTCGCTTAGCAGAATGATTGAGCCCCTTTACATTCCACAAGATAAGTTTAAGCCCCATCTTGGAAAACCATGCTACTGGGATGAGGTTCAGTAAAATAAAACAGCAAAAGAGGAGTAAGTATACTACTCACCTCAGGAGTCCCCAATCAACAAACAAAAGTAGTAAGTCAGGATACCTGAGGAAAGTAGAGTGTGCAGTTAATTTGAATCCAATAAACTATAAAGTACGGGATGCAGCCCCAAAAGACCTATTAGCTGAAAAAGAAGAAAGAAGAAAATAAGTAAATTTAAACAACACACCCTAGGTTAGTACCCTAAGTACCCCCACTAACTATGTATTAACCAGTATAGAACAGTATGAACTATATAAATCTTCAAACTACTAGTGCAATATAACAATAATTATAAAAAGAACACTAACAAGCCTTGGTGTATGCACACTGGAGCTATACCCCAGCCAAACGCTAGGACAGGCTCCCAGCCGTGCCAGTCAAAGCCTCGAATAGGGGAAAAGGAGGTCGAACCGTCCAGTCACTAACAGGCACAACCCCAGCTCCACCTGAGTTACACATTATGGCCAACACCACCCTTATTCCTTAATAGGGTGGGGCATCTGAGGCCAAGGGGAATAGCCATAGGGTTTCAGACCGCTATCATTGCCTCCAAAAATGTAACTGAGTCATCCAGGTCCTTCAAGTCCCATAGGGCTACCCCATCGCCCCCCCCCCCTAGAATTTTGATAACAGCCACTGTCCTTTAATATTTCAGTCCAGAGAGGGGGTCCCTTCTGCTGACAAACGTCCCTCGCCTGCTTCCTGCAAAATCTCAGAGGTCATTTCCATAGAAGATGAAGCTCCCTTAGCCGCCTCTTCCTCGGTTCCTGGCAGATTGTCCGACCATAGCACTAATTCTGCCGCTTCCATAATGTCCTCATCAGGTATCTCCTCAGATTCAATCTGCGCTGACTCTTCCTTAGTTAACTTAGCCGGGGGTGCCAGTTCTTGCCCCACTTCAGATTCGGCACCACTATGAGACCGATGCCTAATGCGGGCTATATTATTGTTATCCCGCCAGGGGTTTTGCAAGGACTACCACATTGGGAACCACCACTTGGTCCTGCTTTCTCCTAGGACCCCCCATGTCAACATGCCGAGGATGAGGAACTACGGAAAGCCCATTTCCTGAAAAGGACATCAAATCTTTGCTTGGCTCTCCCCCCAAATTTCCATTCTTACTCGGGTTCCTTCTCTCCTTCTCAGGCTGCCAAAGTCTTTTAGGGGCAGGATCTTTAAAGTTCAATCGCGGCCAGTGCTTGGAGACCCAGACTTCCACTTCTTGGGGGGATTCAGCCAACACCTCCTTTCCTCTCTCGAGACTGCCAGGTGAGCCAGCCGCGAAAACCATACCTGAAGCCATGTTGGGCCAGCATCTTTTTGATCGGGGCAAAGGCCTTCCTCCGAGCTGCCACGTCGGCTGAGAAATCCCTGTAAAATGAGATTTTTGCTACCCGCCATATCACTTCATCAAGATCTCTGGCAGCACGCAGTACTCACTCCTTCGTGGAGTATCTTAATAGGTATGCCACTGTGGGGTGGGGCCCCGATGTCTTTGGACGAGGCCCTCCAGGAACCCGGTGTGCACATTCCACCTCCACGGGGCCCTGCCATCTAACTCCCAACATCTTGGAAATCTCCTGATTTAGGAATCTTTCCATGTTTGCCCCTTCCACCCCTTCTGGCACACCCAAGATTCGAATATTATTCCTTCTACCACGGTTCTCTTGGTCCTCGGCTCTTTGCCATAAGGTGGTCAGCCTGCCTTCATGATCTTGTAGCCATTGAAAGAGCTTAGCCTGGGTTATCTCCAAATTTTCAGTCCTTTGTTCCATCACATTAAACTTATCTTTCAGTTCCTGTACTTCAGGTACATTCCCAGCCAACGTGGCGGAGAGAGAACTGACCCTGGAAAGTAGCGTCTCCAGCAGGGAAGTTATATGTTGTAATGAGGAATGAACCTTCAGCTCGTGTGCGGGGGGATTCAAAGCCATACCGAACTGCCTACTTATGACTGTTCACATCCACCATGCCCTGTAGTGATAGGTTTCAAATGGGATTGGTTTATCACAGAGCCCAAATACCAACAGAGGGGACAGTCTATTACCAAAGTCTTCAGCCCTTCTGAAATCGTGAAAAGCGGCTCAGCCTAGCTCATGCAGCGTGCACTAGCTATGCTAAGACCGAGGATTCCACAGCCTGCTCCTCACCAAACACTCCTCGCACACAGCACTTGATTTACCGTCACAACACATGAAAACGTTCACCGGGCCCGTTTGTACAGCTACGGGGGGCTAACGTTACGTTCCGGTCGCCACCTTCAGCCGAGATGCCTGTCAAAACAGAAGAAATACTGGAGCCAGGGCTTGCGCTACAGACCTATGCGGCCATACTCTCCGCATCCAAACCACACCCCAGCATTCCATAGTTTTCAATGCCAACTCCTTCCTTACCCCACCCTGAGCCAAGCAATCTGTAATGTCTAGTTTGCACCCAAACCCAGGATGTCAGAAGCGGATGCCAGCATGGAGGGTGACAGAGCATCGATGCAAACATTCTCCTTCAAGGAGAGGATCAAAGTGCTGTCCGCTCTTGAAGTGGCTCCTGGTGGTTGCATGAAGTAGTGTGCATGATGTGAGTCACCACATGTTGAGCACACTCCTGTCCCAGGATGCCATGGTAGATGTCTTGGGGAGGAAGGCGGTATCACAATAATGTGGAAAAACGTCTGGCTCAGCTTTTCTGGATGATTGTCTCCATACACCCAAGCCACCAGACCCAAAACCAGGTTGTGCCACATTTTAAAAGTGGGCTGCTGCTGACAGACCCATGCATTTTATATGCATTTCCTTCTAAGGAGGAGTAGATTATACACTAGTCTTGTATATGGGTTCCATTCATCTCATATATATATTTATTTATTTATTTATTAAAGTTTCGGAATTACAAACCTTTGAGTCAGAGACTCTTTTGCAAAGGCTTCACGTCAGAACAGACAGACATATTTCTTTAAGACAGATTGAACAAACGTCATTAAGTAGAATAATACATTGGGACTTTACATGATTAGTTCATACATTTACTGTGCTTGGTTTGTCTCTCTAGGGGTGATTATAGACCCTGGGTCGTCGAGGTGGAGTGAGATTAGTTGCAGCCACACGTCTCGGAGTCAATGAGATGTCTCTTGATTCCGTTTTTAAATTGGCCTAGACTAGGGGCCAGAGAGATGGGAGAGGGGAGTTCATTGAGCCAGATGGGAGTCCGATAGCTAAAAGACCTTTGTCCTAGTGCGGTCCTGCAGTGGGGGACTAAGATGGGAGTGCTTGCCTGGTACCTAGGGGTGCTCCTGTGAGGGTTAGGTTGGATGAGGGAGTGTAGGCTAGTGGGTGCAAGCTTCATGAGTATCTTTTTGGCTTGGAGACAAGTGTGGTATTTTAGCCTCCCTTTGAAGGTCAGCCAGTCCGCTCGTTTGTAGAGGTCACAGGTGTGGGTAAGTCTATCACTTTCTGTGACCAGTCGGCAGGCTTTATTGAGGGCAAGATTGATGTGATTAAGGGCTGTGAGGTCAGCCGTCCCATATATTATTATCCCGTGGTCAACCAGTGATAGGACTGCACTACTTACTGCCAGCCGTCGGGCCTGTGGTGGGAGGCAGCGTCTGTGCCTATAAAGAATCCCTAGTCTGGTGTTTACTGAGGAGGAGAGGTGATTGATGTGTATGTGGTAGGAAAGGGAAGTGTCTAGTGTGATGCCTAGTTATTTGAAGTGTGGGAATTGTTCAATTTGGTTGCCCTGATAACTAGAGATGTTTAGGTGGGTGCTACTGTAGGGATTTTGGCGGTGCGCAAAGATCATGGATTTGTTTTTAGTGTTAATTCAGTACTAATCGATGCTCAGTGAACCAGTCCTCTAGTTCATGAAAGTAGCTTTGTAGCATGTGTTGGAGGGAGTTGGGAGTGCTGTCTTTCCAGTACACTACTGCGTCATCTGCACAGAGTAGAAGCTTACCACTGCAGGCTTTTGGGATGGAGATCAAGAAGAGGGTGAATAATAGTGGGCCTAGAATTGACCCTTGAGGTACACCCACAAGAACTGGTTTCTTGTCGGACAGGGTGGTGTTGATTTTGGCTTCTTGTGTCCGGTCAGTGAGATAGTTCTTGAACCAGAGTATTGTGTCCGGGGCGAGATTGAGGGAGGGGAGTAAGTGGAAATGTAGAGCATGACTGACGGTGTCGAATGCTTTGGTTAGGTCAACAAAGATTGCACCTACTATTGACCCTGTTCAAGAGCCTCGTGTATGGATGTAAATTGAGAGGGCAGTGGTTGTGCTGTGACCTGCTCTGAAACCGTGTTGTTCTTGGCACAGCAGTGAGTGACTCACAAGTACTCTGTCAGTTGGTCTGACACTATTCTTTCGAGGGCTTTGGGGGGGGTATCGTGATGGGTCTGTAGTTGCCAGAATCGGTTGGATCACCCTTTTTAAGGATTGGCGTGATAATTCCCCTTTTCCAGAGTGTAGGGAATGGCCTAGGTGCAGGGAGTAGTTGAATATTTTGGTGAGGTGTGGGAGGGTCACGTCTAGTGTTAGACGGAGGATTTTGAGGTCTATGGAGTCGCTGCTGTACCTCTTGTTTCGTAAGGCTTTAGACAGGTAGTGTTTGGCCTTACTACAGGAGATGGTTCTGAGCCGGAAGGGCAGGAGGGTGGACCTAGGGGAGGTGGTAGAGGGGACTCTGGGAAGAGGGTCAAAGAAGTTTGGTGGGAGTATGTGACTGAGGTCCGCAAGAATTGTTCAGGACATTGGCTATGGTGTTGGGGTCCTGAAAGAGGGCACCATTGTCGAGTATCTGTGACGGCGTTAGGTTGACGGTTTTCCCACAGAGCTCCTTGACATTGCTCCAGAACTTGTTCCCAGAGCCCCAGGATGAGGTGAGAGCTTGTTTGTAGTGGTTTGCCTTAGCTAGCCAAACAGCCCTGGTGCACTGGTTTCTCGCCTCTCTATAGAGTTGTCTGTCATGGGGAAGCTGGGAGTTCAGTGCCCTGTACCAGAGATTATCTCTATGATGCATCTGATCTAGCAGGGTCTGCGAGATCCACGGGGTGTCTCTTGTTTTTATAACCTTTTTTGAGAATGGGGCATGTTTGTCACAGGCAGTATTAAAGATATTGATAAAGGAGGTAAGGGCAGCGTCAACGGACTGGGCGGTGTGGACAGGTGTCCAATCACTGGTGGAGAGAAAGTGTTTAATTTTGGTTATGGCACTTTTTTTGAGGTGCCTTTGGTGGGATATTTTGGGTTTGCTGGGTGTGTTCTTGTTTGACCAGTAGCAGGAGAGGGGAGAGTGGTCACTAAGGATGTCCGAGAGGACTTTAATATTAGAGAGGTGCTTAGGGAAGTTTGTATGGATGAGGTCTAGGAGACTGCAAGTCCCTGTCCTGGGGGTCTTGTCTTGTAGGGGACTGGACTACCTGGGTCAGGTCATGTGCTTTGGCTGCATCTTTGAAGGGGGCTGATGCTTTTGATAACCAGTTTACATTAAAGTCACTCATGATAATCAGCTCACTCCTGAGGGGGAGCTGGGCTATGCTGGCGAGTATAGAATCATAGGCTAATTTTTGGTTGTTGGGTATGTAGACTGCCATTATGTATAATGGTTTCCCTTGGGAGCCAAGCGTGTTTTTGATTGTAATGGCTTGGTCCCATGTTCCGGTGAGGGCAAAGAGACCAGTAGTGACTGTAAATTAGCTCTGGCGTATATAGCACAGCCTCCTCCCCTCTTGCCCGCTCTATCTGCTCTGAAGATTAGGTAGTCATTTAGGGCAACCACGGAATACGGTATATTCCTAGCTAGCCAGGTTTCAGATAGAGCCAGGATGTCAGGGGAGTGTTGTGCTATCCATCTTTGTAGCAGTGTAAATTTCCTTGGTAGGCTGCGGATGTTTAGTGATGCTAGTAGTAGGCCACCATTCTCACGACCCTTGGACCTGCTAGCCAGCATAGGTCCTGGGTTGGGGTGTAGGTTACCAGACATAAGGAGGAGAAGGAGGACAGCATGTCTGAGAGCTGCTGTCTGGAGCCGTTTGGAGATGTTTTTAATGAAGCACGGATGGGTGTTATGCTTATGTGGTCTGATTGGTATGGGGATGGATTGGATCATTTGGGCTATTTGCGCTTGGTGGAGGAGAGGGTTGGGGCTTTTTGGTGGGTGAGTGTTTGTCGGGGGTGTTGGTCTTGCCTGTAGGGGCCCGCTTAAGGTGCAGCTAAGGCTTGTGGTGAAATTGGAGTCAAATGGTGCTGTGGGGGGATGAGTTAGGTGGGGTTGCAGGTGAGAGTCCATGGGGTGGTGAGTGTTGAGGCAATTATTTGAGTCACAGGAGTTGTGTTTTACGGAAGGGAGAGAGGGTTGGGAGTAGGAAACGATTGTTAGGAATAGAATGGAATGGATGAGTGAGCTTTGGCTGCTTGTCATGCTGCTTGTCTTGGGATTGAAACAATAAGTACAGGAGAGAGCCCTCTAGTGTTTAATGAGTATAGCCTGCTAATGGGAAAGTTAGCTGATAGGTTTTTGCACTCACGTGATCGTCCCTATAAAGCTAGAGTACAACCAAGGGTGGTGGTGGGGGTGGCAGGGATCAATTCCTGCTGCTAACAGAGCACGAGCTAAGCTGCACTGACTCCCTCCGAGACTTACATGGCTTCTGGGGTGGGAGGGCTGAGTGCACGGTCCCTCGTGACCTTGCCGCTTGGCTTATGTGGGGAAGGGCTTCAGAATCTGCCCCTCGCGACCTCCGTGGTGGTCCCATCCTGTGGACAAGGAGTGGGAAGAAGGACAGATTAATATACTGCCTTGTTTAGGGGCGTAGCACAAAATTGGGCAGTTTATCCAGTCATTGGCTATTAGGGGAAACACTCGGGAGATGCCGGTTGTAAGCAGCCAAATGCGGCACTTTTTAAGATTTTTAAACTGCAAGCTGGGCAGCTGCAAGCCGTTCCCTGCTTTTCCCTTGTAGCCCCAATGTTAACCGGCAGGTGAGTAGGGAGCTTTCTGCCCTTCTTTGTTTTAACAGTTCAAACTGAGCTTTGGCACCAAAAACATTACTGAACACTGTAAGCACTGTAGTTGTGACAAAAAAAAAACTACCTCCACAGGTGTGGGGACACAAAATTACTTTTTGCCCGATTAACTGGGTCTGCAACTTAAAGTCCTTGTTAAAGTCCTTTCAGAATTCAATTCCTGCTGCTAACAGAGTGCAAGCTGAGCTGCACTGACTCCGTTCGAGACTTACACGGCTTCTGGGGTGGGAGGGCTGAGCGTACGGTCCCTCACAACCTTGCTGCTTGGCTTATGTGGGGGAGGGCTTCACAATCTGCCCCTCGCAACCTCCTCGGTGGTCCCAGTACGGCTTCTGGGGTGGGAGGGCTGAGCGTATGGTCCCTTGCGACCTTGCTGCTTGGCTTATGTGAGGGAGGGCTTCACAATCTGCCACTTGCGACCTCTGCGGTGGTCATAGTACGGCTTCTGGGGTGGGAGGGCTGAGCGTACAGTCCCTCGCGACCTTGCTGCTTGGCTTATCTGGGGGAGGGCTTCACAATCTTCCCCTCGCAACCTCCGCAGTGGTCCCATTATAGCTTCCGGGGTGGGAGGGCTGAGCATACGGTCCCTCACGACATTGCTGCTTGGCTTATGTGGGGGAGGGCTTCACAATCTGCCCCTCGTGACCTCTGCGGTGGTCCCAGTACGGCTTCTGGGGTGGGAGGGCTGAGCGTACGGTCCTTCACAACCTTGCTGCTTGGCTTATGTGGGGAAGGGCTTCACAATCTGCCCCTCGCGACCTCTGTGGTTGTCCCAGTACGACTTCTGGGGTGGGAGGGTTGAGCGTATGGTCCCTCGCGACCTTGCTGCTTGGCTTATGTGGGGGAGGGCTTCACAATCTGCCCCTCGTGACCTCCACGGTGGTCCCAGTACGGCTTCTGGGGTGGTAGGGCTGAGCGTATGGTCCCTCGCTACCTTGCTGCTTGGCTTATGTGGGGGAGGGCTTCACAATCTGCCCCTCGCGACCTTCGCGGTTGTCCCATTACGGCTTCCGGAGAGGGAGGGCTGAGCGTACTGTCCCTTGCGACATTGCTGCTTGGCTTATGTGGGGGAGGGCTTCACAATCTGCCCTCGTGACCTCTCTTGGTGGTCCAATGCAGCTTCTGGGAGGTGGAGGGGCTGGTATGGTCCCTCACAACCTTGCTGCTTGGCTTATGGGTGGGAGGGCTGAGCGATGGTCCCCTCACAACCTTGCTGCTTGGTTTATGTGGGGGAGGGCTTCACAATCTGCCCCTTGCGACCTCCGCGGTGGTCCCAGTCTATGGACTACAGCATGACCCCCCCCCAAGAACCAGCTATCAAATATTTGGATATCAAAGTGATAAAACCCATCTACACACATGCACACAGTCAAGTTTTGTAGTACATGCACTACTCTCCACCACCCCAGCACCCACAATCAAGCCACAAACTCATGGCTATCAACAAATTGCTAAGGACACACACACCTGAACAGAAACAGCTATTGCCCACAGCACTGCCCCCACAAGACAGCAGCTGTTCAAGTATAATACAAAAGTGGTGTGTGCACCCTAGATTACCAACACACACACACACACACACACACACAGCCTTCCATGGCAGGTATTGCCAACAGAACCCCCCCCCCATCTCACTCAGAAATCTACTGGCTATTAACAAATCTTTGCAGACTATGCATCCTACAAGCAAACACACACACACACACACACACACACACACAAAAAACAGCCACCTGTGGCAACTGTTGAGCATAGGATACATCCTACCTAACAGCTAGCAAACTAAAAATTGCTGTGGTATAAGGCTGGTCTAGTGGCACGGAGGGTGGAGGTACTACATGCTGACTCGGCCCTAGGCTTCCCCCAGGTGGAGGCCTGGGTGGTGGCACTGGAAGTCTGAATAACATCGCAGGGAGTGGTCATCATTCTGTGGTATGTGGGCACCACCATGCATGCATGGTTACGCGCCTCTATGGCAATGGATCCAAGTGGAGAAAATGGAACCAAGGCTGACACAGGCTTCATGAAGCCCAGTTCATCTACATCCATTCTGCATCACCACTTGGACCACCAGGCCAAGTCTGGCTGTGAGTCACTGGGAGTTGGGAAGCACATACCTCCCCTTCCCGGCTCTGCCATGGATGGGGCAATCTGTGGGAGACTTCGGGTACAGTGGTTCTGGGTGAGGTGGGAACAAGGCTGACAGCTTGCCTGCATCGACCCTCCAAGACAAACAGTTTTATTGAAAAAAAAAAAAAAATGCTGCAGGATGTGTCAACACACACACACACACACACACACACACACACACGTGCAACAAACTGTAACAGGCGGCCGCACTGTTACAGTAAACCGAACAAGTACTCGAAACATGCAAATGGTCTCTTACCTGGGTTCTAGGGATCCTGATGTGTAAATGGTCTCTTACCTAGGTACCAGGGATCCTGATATAGGTGTCTTGAAGGGAAGACATCTATTGGAACTGTAAAATAAAATATAGGAATGGGATCACAAAGGATCTGTAGTTCTTAGGGAGTAAATAGGAAGGATAGGATAGTTTAGATGTAGAGTAAAACTTATCTGATGGGGAAGGAGTCAGCATTCTGTCTGACCTGCAAAGAGAAAAATAGGTTAATATGGAAAAAATACAATAATGATGCCAGAGACAGAGAGGGAAAAGGGGTATAGGACAGCATAGGAGATAAAAATAAAAGGGAGCTTTAGATAAAAAGTTAGTTAGGGCAAAACAAGAAGATACAGATACAGAGAAGGAGATAGAGATATAGGGAAAGAAATACAATTAATAAGAAATGAAAAGAGAAAGTGTTGCGGGGGGCACAGCAAAACCACTTATTACTCCCCCCAGATGGCCTAGTGGCCAGTAAAGTAGTAGCTCAGCTGCCATGCTGATGACACAGATTCAGAAGCAAGCCCAGGAGTCATGTTGGAAGGCCATAACTGAGACAGCTGCCACTCTGCAGTGCATCTCAGTCTGGGAGTGTTGGCGTATAACTCTGCCACCACAGGGACGCCTGCGCCTGAGCTTGCTCCTGCTGCATGGGGGACACAGCGGCTGTGCACAGCCATAATAGGCACTCATTTCTGAAATGGGTGGAAGGAGGAAGCTAAAAGAGGGAAAAAAATTGGGTAGCCATCTGAATGACGATCAGGTTTGACCTCACCAGGGTATATCCCTGCACTGATGAGCTACCAGCCAGAAAGAAATATCTCTTAGAAAAAAAAATGTAGCCCAGGTGGGCTACTGGGAACTCTTTTGGGCTACTGGCCAGGCATCATTAAAATAATTTAGCATTAGTGGTGGTGGGAAGGCAGAGATGTCCCACAGAAGTCAGGGATTTCTATAATCCCACTGGTGGGCTAGTTTCCCTGGTGGCCATGGCCAGTTTGTTTAAACAAGTTAAATCGTGCAACCAGCCAATCAGGAGCCAGTATTTTTAGACTCATTGTATAATGTTGGATTTATCACATTCCAAGCCTTTTTGTTTTCAGCATTTGGAATTTCAATACTGTGTATAAGCACATAAGATGTACAGTATAAATACAGCATGTATCTGTAGCTAATTAAGTCCCTGGACATTTCTTTTGGTCACTCACCACTCAAGATTCTCGAGGTTACTATTAGAGTTGTTATTGAAGATGCGGTAAAAAGCCCTACAACGAGAGGCTGGGGAAACTCAATATTTATTCTCTGGGGGGCATGATAGAAACTTTCAAGTACCTTGGGGTATAAACAAGGTACAAGAGGGTAGCATCTTTCAGAAAAGAAGATATGCAAGAACAAGGGGGCATGATATGAAGTTAGAGGGGGGAGGCTCAATGGTAACATGAGGAAGTACTTTTTCACTGAAAGAGTGTTGGATGCTTGGAACGGCCTCCCAAAGGAGGTGGTGGGGGCAAAAACAGGGAATTCAAGAATATATGGGATAAACATTGGGGTACCCTAGAGACAGAAAAGAAAGGGTGAGCTGCAGAGCAACTAGAATCTGTGGTTTGAAATAGGCAGTCAAAATGGGCAGACTGGGTGAGCCACACGATCCTTATCTGCCATCAATTTCTATGTTTTTATGATTTGGAAAAGATAGCCTTTTGCAAAGGACAGAAAATGTGCCAGAAAATTAGGTGTTTCGCGAAAAAACTGTGACAAGTTTGGCACGTGACATTGCTGGAAAGGTTTCACATAATTCATCTTTATTTACTTATTTTTATTTATTGAATTGTTTTACCAGGAAAGATACACTGAGCAACTTAATGCTCATCTCACGGTATGTCCTGGGGGAAATGGGGAGAGGGATGTCAGAGTGAGAGTTCTTAGATACATACATAACAGATGGTGAATACATACATACAATTTCAAAACAGGCTCCTGGCAATTGGGTACATAATAGGCTGATGCAACAGTTACTGTACTGGAGGTTCATAGGAGCAGCATACATAAAGAATCAGCACAGGGTCAAAAGCATAGGATGCAAGGTTGACAAGTGCATACATTACAGGCAGTTCTCAGGTGATGCAGATGCAGCAAGGGTGAACACATAGGATGCAGTCACCTTTTTAAAAGCTAGTCTATAAGGGGCAGAATAAGTGCAGGTGGGGTAGGGGAGATGAGAAAGAAGAGAGCGAGAGGGAGAGAAAAAAGTGAGAGGGAGGGAGACAGGTAGGCAAAGAGGGGGTCAGGAGCAGGTGCAGGTAGGTGTAAGGTAATTGTGCAGAGCAGAGGTAAGGGAATATAAGGAGGAGTGGAGGAAGTGCATTCTACATTTTAGACAAGTAGTAAGAGAAGGCTTTTTGGCCAGAGGAAGTAGTTCTGCAGGGGACTGAGAGGGTCAGCCTGGGATCTCAGGGAATAGAGGGAGTGGGTAAGGGTGCCAAAAGAGGAGGAGATATATGAGGGAAGAGATCCAAGCCAGAATTTAGAGATGAACTTAGCACCATGTAGCGCAAGCTGGGAGTGTAGGGGAAGTAAGTAAGTAAGTAAAATTTTATTTATATTAAGCGCCATTCCCAAGCTCAGGGCACTTTTACAATAAGTCAGTTAAAATCACATTTCAAAACAATTAATCAGACAATCATACAATACACTTATTATGTACCGGCAAATGCTAGCGCAAAAAGAAACGTTTTTACTTGTTTAAGTTAGGCATTCTCGTATCTGACGAGGTAGAGAATTCCACAGGGTTGCTGCCATATAGGCAAAAGATCTACCTCCAGACGTCTTTAGACATACCCTGGAAATCTCTAGCAATCCCTCGTCAGAGGAGCGAAGAGAACGGGAAGGAGGTTGAGAGAGCATTAGAGGTCACAATGATGAGTGCGGGGAGGGGCATCAAGAGCAAAATGACAGAAGGAATTGAAGAGTCCAGTCTGGATAGGTGAGACTGTGGGGCAGCATTGTAGACTATGTTGCAGTAGTCGAAAATGGGCATGATCTTCTGTACCAGCTCACACCTGGCGGCGAGCGGGATGCAGCTGCGGTTTCTGTAAAGGGCCCCAAGCTTGGGCCTTAGTTTTTTCAGAACGGCATCAATGTGTACAGAGAAGTCAAGGTATCTGTCCAGCCAGATGTTGAAATACCTGAAAGAGGAGGAGTCCTAAAGAACAGTCCCATCAAGGGTGTGAAAGGTGGGGAGGTGACAGCCTAGTGAGTCTCTGCCTTGTGCCAAAGGACATGGAGACTGTCTTCTTGGCATTTAGAAAAAGTTGATGAGAACTAAACCAGAGCTGGACTTTAGTGAAGTCGGACTGGAGCCTGGTAGTGACACCAGTGACAGTATTGCCAGAGGTAAACAATACTGTATCATCAGCATACATGTGGATGATGGATGCAGTGCAAACCAGGGGGAGGTCATTCAAAAAGATGGAGAACAGAATGGGGCCTAGCACTGAGCCTTGGAGGACTCCAGTGGTTATAGACAGGGAGGGGTAGAGATAGCATCAGCTATTCTTACTGATTGCCTGCCGAACAGGTAGGCACTGAACCATCATGTGGCAGAAGGGGATAGTCCAGCAGCTGAAAGGCTGTGAAGGAGGAGGGGGGGGTGCAAGACAGTGACAAAGGCTTTGGCCAAGTCTACAAAGATAGCTGAGGTAATGTGCCCTTTGTCAAAGCCTGAGGAGATGGTCTTAGTTAACCTTAGCAGAGAGGTGGTGGTAGAGTGGGATTTCCTGAAGTCAGACTGGAAGGGGGTGAAGAAAGCGGAGTCAGAGAGAAATGAGGAGAGTTGGTTGAGGGTTATGTGTTCTTGTAACTTAGCTAAGGTTAGCAGTAGAGTTATAGGACGATAGTTCCCAGGAGAGGAGGAGTCACCCTCTTTTGGGAGGAGGAGGAGGAGGACAACAGCATGTTTCCAGACAGAGGGAACAGTGGCAGTCTCAAAGAAGAGGTTTAGCAACACTGAGAGTGGGAAGGCTATGGCAGGAGCAGAGAGGTAGAGGAGCCTAGGGTCAGGACCATCAGACAAGGAGCCTTTAGTAGGACTTAGTGCCAGGAGAGCTAGAAGGGTAGTGTCAGGAGAGACAGGAGAGAAGGAGAACTGGGAGGAAGGTGTGAGAGGTTCAGAGGAGGGGGATGGGACAGAGGAGCAGAGGGGAAGGGGACAGGATGTGGGGGTGACATAGGGGTGGGAAGAAGAGCAGTGGAGGGTGAGTCAGTGTGTGGGGTGTAGGAGGGGGCCACCGGGGCAGGGGAATGGACTTGGGAGGGTGCTTAGCAGAGAGGAGGCATAGGTGGTGAAGTGGGAGTTGAAGCATTCAGCAATGGCGATAGGTTCAGAGAGGACAGAGTGATTGTGCCTGAGGATAGGTAAGGGAGGGTTAGAGTATGGTGAGAAGAGGGAGTGAACAACCTTCCAGAATTTAGATGGGTTGTTTGTATTAGTTTGGAAATTAGACTTGAAGTGCTCTGCTTTGGCAAGGCGGATTGCTTTAGTGCAGCCATTCCAAAGTTCACGGTAATGTTGGTGACCACCAGGGCAGTTGGAGACTTTGGCTTTGCACCATGCAAGGTCACGAGCATGTTGGCAGGTCAGAAGCTCAGGAGTGACCCAGGAGAGGTGCCCACCTCGGACCCTGGTTTTACGGGACGGGGCTCGGGAATTTCAATCCTGAAAAAACTTAGAGTTGAAGTAGGCAAGTGCCTTGTCAGCTGATGTTGCTGTGATAAGAGAGGACCAGACAGCTTGTGCAAGGTTGTGGAGAAGTGATTGCAGGTCAAGTGATGCGAAGGGTCTAGTGAAAATAGTTTTAGCTGGGAGTTTAGGCCTATGAATTTTTTGCACTGCAAAGGTCATGTGGTGGTCGCTAATAAGAGTCTGGTAGTAGCCCTGAGGCCACTACTTGATGGGGATGGGAGGTGAGGACCAGGTCAAGTAGGGAGTGGTTTAGTGTTTTAAGGTTTAGACGAGTGGGTTCCAGAATCAGCTGATGGAGGTTTAAGGCTTCGATAGTGAAATGGATATTAGCTAGCAATGGGGTCAGCCAGTTTAGATTTAGGTCACCCAGGATGAATAGTTCACCACCGCTGGCAAACAAGGAGAGCTTTGAGACCAAGTCATTTCCTGTTTCCAGGGTGACCCACAGTTCTTCTGGCTCCTTATGTGTATTCTGAATTTCTGTAGCTTTGATATTTTCATTGACATACAGGGCCACTCCTCCCCCACTTTTTGCACCTCGGTCTCTTCTGAACAATACATAGCCATGTACTGAAGTCTCCCAAGTGTGGTTACTGGTAAACCACGTCTCACTAATTGCTACTATGTCCAGTTTAGCCTCTGACATTATTGCCTGCAGGTCTGGGATCTTATTTCCCAGACTGTGAGCATTTGTGTACATGATTTTCCATTGGCCAGATTTTGGTGTGTTAGTTGTTGGGTGAGGTTTGCATTACTCCTGTGTACGTATGGGGAGACAAACTTTTTCCTACCTGGTGAAATGAACTGCAAACATGCTGAATCCCTGTTTGACCACTAGCTGAGGGGAAGGTGTTCTTCCATTCGACATATGGGGTGCTGCACCCCTCTCCCCATTTGCTGGTTTAAATATTCTGCAAAGATGTCAAACTTCTGCACCAATGCACTGACTCCCTCCTTAGTCAGATGCAGTCCATCAAATTTAAAGAACTTTCGCTCCCAGAACTGTTGCCAGTTCCCTACAAATCTGTGTCCTTTTTCCTGGCATGAGCCCTTGAGCCACGTGTTTAGCTCCGCTATCTCTCCTTCTCTGACCTTCCGTCCATCTGCTCCCCTCTCCCAGACTTGCAGGATCTCAGAGAAGGAGATGCCGGGCGAAATAGATGATAGTTTGTCACCCAGCCTGGTCAGGTGTTCCTTGGTCTCCACAACTAACCGGCTGGTGAGAACATTAGTCCCTATGTGTACTAGGACATCAATGTTTTCTCCTGCTTTGTGAACAATTTTAGCAATGTGGTCAGTGTCTCTCCATGCTGATGTACCTGGGAGATATCTGACCATTACCCCTGGCTGGAGATGGGTATCAACTCCCCGAATCATGAAGTCTCCTATGATCAGAAGTTTTTTGGATTTCCTTTTTGCTTTTTTTGTTTTGGTTCTTGATTTGGGTGAGTTTTGTTGTGCTAGCTCCTGTGTTGCAGTGTCCTGCTCTGCAGTGTCTTCTGCCTCTTTGTTTGATTTCAGAGATAGAGGCAGATACCTGTTTGTAGTGTTTATATGGTTTTGGAGGTAATATGTTGGAGAGCAGAGAGTGATGGGGCACCCGATTTGCCCCTCCTAACCACCTGCCAACCTCCTGGACCAACTACCCTCTGTGGTCGAGGTTTTCTGTTGGATGCTGGGGAAATGGCGGGTGGTTCTTATAATGTATTTCCTCTCGAATATGAAATTTGAGGAGTGCAATCTCTGCCCGTGCTGCCCGGAGCTGAGTCCTAAGATCTCCAAAGGCCCAGCATGTAGGACAGTGTCCTAAATCCTGTAAGACTGTCCTTCTGAAAATTGTTCCACAGTACCTGCAGTTACTGATATCCATTCCAGATAAGTTGCTGGGTTTATAACCAAGTCAGAGTAATTAGAAGGAAAAAAAAGGAAAAAAAAATGCAAGTAATGGTTTGATTGTATTTTGTTTAACTTGTTATAACAAGTTAAATTACTAGTGCCCTGTAAATGAGCTCACCTTGTGGAGGCCCCACTGATCCACCCTTCCTGCTCTGCCACAGGAAATGTCACAACTGTGGTACCCTATAAAGGAGTGTAGTGTGGGGTGGTTACATGGGGTGGGTGGTGGGCCCTTCCCTGCCAAAAAGAAGAACCACGGATGAAAGAACAAGGAGGTAAGAGCAGAAACAATCAGTCAACAACAAATGCAGTAACCCTGAAAGCTTATCCTAATGTTAGATAAAACTGTAAACCTGCAAGCACCACCTGTAATAATTTCAGAGAAGATATACACTGTAAGAAACACTTTGCTACAGAGATAAATAAAACAATGAAATGTTAGCAACAAACAGTAGCAATCCCTGTGAGCAAAAATTAAAAACACCACCACACAGTAAATCTGCTTAGCCAAAATAAGTCTTAATCCTTTTCCCTTGCTCTGGTAAGTTTCTCTACTCTGCCTTTCAAGCAGTCTTAGAAGGAAAGAGCTCAGGTGAAGCTAGGTGCCTTGGCCAGCAAACCAAGTCTTCTACCTCCAAGATATCGACTAACCTGACTTTGTAACCCTTCTTTTGTGTATTGTTCAGTTGTGTATTGTTTATGTTTTGTCTTTATGTGAGTATTGTTATATATTATATGTTTAGATGTAACTAAGTGAAATATAAACCGGACTATCTTGTGAACAGGATTGTATAATCCTAATGATTAGAATTTCCTGTATAAAAATAAAGTTTTCATCATCGTCATCATCTTTCTGTTGGAAATTACTGACAGTTTGCCAACTCCACCCCCCACATACACACCTAATCCTTTGGAAGAGCTGTGGGAGGAAATCAATTAGCTCCTTCAATGTGAGAAGGAGACTGAAACACCTCTGAGACAACAAATCTTTTCAAAAAGAAAAAAAACAAGAATAAAATAAAACACAGTGTCAAACAGTAATTTTGCTTAGCCCAATGATAAAAAGTCACAAAAATGTAAGCTCCACCTGTAATACAGTAATATCAGAGAAGATATACCCTGTAAGAAACACTTTGCTACAGAGAAAAATAAAGCAGTAACAGAAGATATACCTTGCAAAAGACAATTTGAATCAGAAGATTACAGCAGTAATCTGTTAGCACATACCTGTAGGCACACCTTGTAATAATGCAGAAGAAGATATACCAGCAACAACAATCTGAATCAGAGAAAAATAAAGCAATGAAATGATAGCAACAAACAGTAGCAATTCCTGTGAGTAAAAATTAAAAACAACACCACACAGTAAATCTGCTTAGCCAAAATAAGTCTTAATCCTTTCCCTTGCTCTGGTAAGTTTCTCTACTCTGCCTTTCAAGCAGTCTTAGAAGGAAAGAGCTCAGGTGAAGCTAGGTGCCTTGGCCAGCAAACCAAGTCTTCCCTAAAATTACAAAGATAGGGACAGTTTCCTCCCCCACCGTCTGACTATAGTTCCTGTGGTCATTTCCATTGTAAAAGGCATTTTCATTTGCAATTTCTTTTGCATGCCTTTTTTGGGGGAGTTTGCCTGCTTATTTCTTTGTTTGTTATGTTTTTTTTTTTTAATTATTTTATGCCTCCTTGGCAGAGCAGCCCGCATGATCTCCAGCCGCTGGCACCTGCACCCCCTGGACCCGGTCGTGCATGCGGGCCACACAAACCTGCACCACCAGGGGCCAGTCTTTCATTGCTCATGCACCCATGGGTATGCACCTCTCTCGGTTTCCCTACTGGGGGTGCAAGGCACAGCCATCAGCCACAGAGATCACCCTCCACCATTTTCCACATTTTCTCCCCTTTCAGAGAGCCGGACGTGCAGTGGCGTTCGAGAACATATTGCTGACACCCTCCGTGCTCTCCCCCTTCTTTGCGCATGCCACTGTAGTGTGGCTGACCTCCACCAGCTGCCACTACAGGGTGATGTGAGCCCCACTATCCACCCCAGAGGAAGGAGAGCAGTCGTCCACGCTTGATTCTCCCTCTCCTCTGCCAGCCTCTGGTGGCCCAAGTCCATTCCTGAACCCGGGTCACCAGCATGGCGTGAGGTGTGGCATCCAGCACCTCAACCCTCAGCACCACTGGGCCACCTGTCTGTTATGTTTTTACCTTGCTATTTTTGGTTTGTTTACATTTTTTATGTTATAGTTTTGCTGCCTTTCTTGCCCTATGCTATACTGACTGAGTTCCTTCTTTGCTGTGTTACTTTAGTATATTCAGTTTGGCTTTGTTTCTGGTTGTTGCTTTATTTTTCAGTTTGTGTGTACTGCAATTTATGTATTTCATTGGTGTGTGGTTTTTTGTTTTTGCATTTCAGGGCCACCTCAAACTAAGCACTTAATTCCTTTGACATTGCTTCTATTTCTCACGAAAGTTTACCCTGCAGTCTCATTTAACAAGAATGACAAAAACAATTATCCACATTAAAAAGCTCATGGAAGCACGAAAGCCAGACAGGAAAATAATATGAATTTTAAGAAGTAGCCAGCTGTAACTTTTATTTCTGAAGTTGTTTCCTTTTTCCTTTTTCTCATTAGAAAGTTTTCTGTGCTGGATGTGAGGAATAACTCTCAGCATGGAAGCTGACATAGCTATCTCTAATTCCCCCACTACATCATCAGCACTGTGATCTCACTGATAGTGACACCACAGGTGACAGACCTGGCAGTCTCTGAGTGGCTGTTCCTAAGCAGTAGTGATGCCACAGTCAGTGAGGTCACAATGCTGCTGTTATATTCGAAGGGACAGAGTTAGACAAGTGAGCTGCCAGGCAAAGTGCTGTGCCACACATCGCACCTACTAACATCAGGAAAACAATCTTCTAATTAAACAAAGGGAAAAGGAGACAGTGCCTCAGATATAAAAGGTAATGGTTGACTGGTTTTAAAAACTAACATTAGTTGTAGGCAGTAAACTAGCTGTTTAATTTAAGTACAGTATACAAAATTAGGTTTGGAAAAAATAAAATGATTTAATTATGAAAATAGCAATTTAACAGCAATTTAATGGAAGAAAAATTAGTCATTCAAGATTTTAATTACACAACACAGCACAAGTTAAGAAGCTAAGAGATTTCAACAGGAAATAGACTGGTTTGACGCCTGGGCCAACTCAAACAGTCTATTCATTAATATCAATAAATGCAAAATAATGCATGTTAGTACAGGGAATTTAAAAGCTAAATACTACCTAATTTGAGCAGAACTCAAAATATCTGAACACTGAAGAGATCTGGGAGTGACAATAAGTAACAACTTACAGTGCCGCCCACCAGGATGAAGCACATTAATGGGCATTTGTCGCACATTACAAAACTGCAGTGCAAAATATCATAGCAAATCATGGCTGTGGTTGCATTCTTTAAGTTGACCAGTGGGTGACAAGCATACACTTCAGGCTCCTTGTGATGCAAGTACTTTTCAGTACAGTAGTACTGCAGGTGAAATGTAATAACATTTTTGGAAACCTAATTTGTGTGTGGTGTCTTTTTTGAAATCAGTTATTTGTAGTCATTTCACAATTTTCCATTGTCTTTCAGGGTAAAGGTTTATATTTATTTATGTTTTTTGTCAGTTTGGACACCAAAAGAAAACTGCTGCTTCTGAGAATGGTCCTGTCAGGGCTTTTCACTTGATTTTCAAGCCGTGGAGAGATCACCTTGGGGGGATCACTGTCATTCTCCACTGTAGTCATAGCTGGGTGCTGCTTCATGAAACAACAGCATAGGAAACCTGCTGCAGTCACACTGATGCATCAGGGAGTACCATATCAATTTAGAAATTCCTTGTTGGTGGTCTGAGGACTGGGCTTATGTGGTCAGTGGGTTGGGTGGAGGACTTAGTCTACTGGACTCCTTTTTATGAATCTATGGGATTTAGATGCAGGGCACTACCTGACACCTTAGAATGTTACAGTCCCAAGTGAGGGGTGGACCCAGATCATGCAGAATTAAGTCAGTGGGTGGCATTGCCCTGCGACTAAAGTTTAGCACTGTATCAGTCTCTAACCAAGATCCAGCCTTTTTCAAAACTGTCATTTTAATTGCTGAAAAGGAAACTAGTGGCTGAATTATAAACTAGTTAAGCCACATTATATAAAATATTTCAGTACCCAAACTATAGTCTGATATACCGTGTGAATTAATCGGTACATACAGTATTGTTTAGTAAAAGAAACTTAGTGTAGTAAGTTGTTTGGCAGAAAACCTGGTATTATCAATCATCAATTTTCTTTGAGGGGCTGTGAAGAAGAACATCAGCATCTGTCTATAGGTAGAGATGCAGTGAAATTAAATTCTGCCGGCGAAGTGCCCACAAAGTGTCCACTTAACGTTGTCACTCCGCTATGTGGAGTGGCCAATAGGAAAGGCAACCTTCACTTTGTAATCATTACTTCACATTGTCATTCCACCTTAACGCAAAGTAAGGTGGAGTGGCAACAATATTAGCAGCCCCCCAGTGCCTCCACACACACACAGTCACCAGAATTAATGTGCATCTCTAAAATGCTACTGTCTTTTGTCCAGAAAACTCCCCAGTGCTGACAACGTGAAATGAGAGCACAACAAGAAATACAAAGTCTCCTAGAATTAATGGCACACTCAGTCATGTGCATAGTGGCCATGGTCATATCACACACAGACACCAGAATTAATGTGCATACCCAAAATGCTACTGTCTTGTGTCCAGAAAATTCCACAGTGCTGACGAAGTTAAATAAGAATGTAACAAGAAATGCAAAGTCTCCCAGAATTAATGGAACACTCAGTCATGCACACAGTGGTCACACACAGTCACCAGAATTAATCTGCATCCTCAAAATGCTACTGTCTTGTGTCCGGAAAATTCCCCAGTGCTGGCAAAGTGAAATGAGAGGGTAACAAAAATGCAAAGTCTCCCAGAATTAATGATGCACTCTGTCATATGAGCATTGGCCACACACAGTCACCAGAATTAATTTGCATCCCAAAAATGCTACTGTCTTGTGTCCAGAAAATTGCCCAGTGCTGGCAAAGTGAAATGAGAGGGTACCAAAACATACAAAGTCTCCCAGAATTAATGGCGCACTCCATCATGCAAGCAGTGGCCACACACAGTCACCATAATTAATTTACATCCCAAAATGCTACTGTCTTGTGTCCAGAAAATTCCCCAGTGCTCATGAAGTGAAATGAGAGCGTAACAAGAAATGCAAAGTCTCCCAAAATTAATGGTGTACTGCAAATGCACAGACAAATTAAGATTGTACTGTGCACTCAAGAGATGCAGAGTCAGATGCAAAGGCACAACACCACCTAACCAGTGCTCACAAGTCACAAATCCAAACCTGGAAAGGAATATCTTTTGCTGGTTGGGGGGTAGTGCATGGCAGTAATAATCCACTACCAGTAAAGATACCACAAAGCAGTATAAAAAATTAATGCAGGTGTGGTGGATAGCAGGTTCACACTGCTGCAATTACCTTGGCACAATAAAAGTTGTCTGATCTAAAGGTACACATCGCACACACGCACACACACACACACACACACACTACAAGTATTGCACAGTAAATTGAAAACCTTTAGCAATATAACCAAATGTTTTAAACAAACTGAAATTATACACTGCTGCACCACTACAATCAGTAAAAAAAGTCAAGAGTTACTGAAAATGTTATTGTGTGTACATTAACACAGATATACAAGAACAATATAACCAAAACAGAAAGACTGCCTTCTTCTCCCAATTTATCTACCTACACCACAGATATGCCCTTCCCCCAAAGCACACTTCACAGTACACAGGCTGACTGTTCTAGATTAACATTTAAAATCCACACACAAACAATAAACACTAGATGATATGAGCACGGGAGGGTTTCCTATAATTGATGCATTAAATTTTGAGCAATAAAAATGGCTCAGAAAGGCTTTTTTAAAAGCTTTTAGAGGATTTGACTCACAGAGCTCTGAGAGGAAGCTGTCTCCATCTTCCACGACACACACACTACACAGAACTGAGGCTGTGCAGAACAATCTAGAGCCCATATGACCTGCAATCCCATGAAGCACTGCAAATTCACCTTGGAGCTCAATAACAAGGTGAAGTGATGCAAATTACATTGATTTCAATGTACTTCACCTTAAAAACTAGTGGAGAAGTGGTTTGGGGAAGGTGGAATAATGCAAAGTCGCTGGTTTCAATGGACTTTGCATTTCCCATTATGACACAAAGTACTCTGCTTCACGTTGTGGAGCACTTCACAGATTCTGCGTTACTCCATGAATCACTCCCAGAATTCCAATATTCTATGTACTTCCAAAAATTCATAAAGATCCATTAAAACCGCCAGGCTGCCCCATAGTGTCAAGATTAGATTCTATATTAGAACCACTATCACAATATATTGATTTTCATATATGTAATGAAGTACCAAAAAATACCAACTTATATTAAAGATTCTAACCATGTAATTAAAATAATAATGGAACTGAATCAGAATATGGAGAATTTTAATAATATTATTCTAGTTACTCTTGATATTAAGGATTTATACACCAGTATAGATCATGATTTAGGTGTGAATTCTCTACTGAAAATGTTAAGGTTAAGGACTGATTTACACCCTCTGAGTGAATTTTTGGTTCAGTTAGCAGAAATAGTGCTTAAACAAAATTATTTTCAATTTGAGGATGAATACTGTATTCAAATTAAAGGTACAGCCATGGGTGGTACCATGGCACCCTCATATGCTAATTTGTTCATGTGGGACTTTGAAAAAACATTTATTTTTGATAAGGAATTGAACCCATATTTCAATAATATTACAACTTGGAGGTGCTATATAGACGATGTCCTGATAATGTGGAACGGGAATGTTCAAGATCTCCAACATTTTTTTACCTATATAAATAAATGCAATAAAGACCTTTCATTCACATTGAATTTTGATACTCAGAAAGTGGCATTTCTAGATTTAGAAATTTATAAAGGTGTAACAAAATTAGAAACTAAATTATATAGGAAGGAAATAGCAAAAAATACATTATTACACTATTCCAGTTATCACGACCCCAAACTTAAAGATTCAATTCCCAAATCACAATTTACATGAGCTAAAAGAAACTGTAGTGAGTAAGTTATCTATCAAGAGACAGTCCAGGATATGACACATAGATTCATTGACAGGGGTTATAATAGGAATTTAGTTAGAAAAATAGAACAAGAAATATCTGTAGTTCCACGACAAGAATATTTAAATAAGAAAACATCTGATTTGTGTACTAGCAAAAGAATAGTATTCTCAACTTCATTTACTCACTTAAACAACAAGATTAAGTCAATCATTAATAATAACTGGTATTTGTTACTGGCTAAGTAATAATAATAGAAAACTTTCTCAGAAACCACTTTTTTCTACCAGAAAGAATCGTACATTCAAAGATAGATTAGTGCATACACAGCATTATGAAATACAAGAGAGAAGAAGTCAATAATTCTTGAGACCTTTAGCCCCTGGCAATGTATCATGTGGCCATTGTTTTGAATGTGGCAATACAAGCAAAAAAAATATTTTTTGAAGATCCTTATACTAATAAGAAATTCTGGATTAGACAACATATAACCTGCAAGAGTCATCACGTGGTATATTTATTGCAATGTTCATGTGACAAATTATATATTGTACGCAACAGGATCAGTCAACACAAGAGTGACATCAGACTCAAAGTGGAAACATCATCTGTAGCAAGACATTATGCAGAAGCTGGACATACAGCAGCATCTTTACACTTTTGGGGTCTCGAACTGGTACAAGAACCAAAGAATGGTGTTAATTTTTGGGACTTAATACTTAGGAAAAGAGAAGTATATTGGATCTATTCACTCAATACCACCAACCCTGCTATGGGATTTAAAGATGAATGTGATTGGAACCTTTATTTTTAACATATTGGGTGTTTGGATTGTACAGGCAAATGTTTCCTGCATTCTCCCCCCATGTTTCCTAACCAATAGTCCTTGGATCATCAGTGCTGCATTTTGCCATATAAAATTCATAAGATTTAAGTTTTAAATTGATACCGAAGTGTTTGGTATTTATAACTTATTCAGTTAGAATTTATTTATCTCAATCATATATCAAAAGATAGTTCAGGGACATATCCCTGTGGTGAGAGGAGAACCCCTGACCTAGAGAGACAGTGTGAGCAAGGATGTTTCAGGTCATGTAGATCTCCATTGCTCTATCTGTTCTCTCACTTTAACATTCCAATGTTAGGAGGCTGCCTGAAAACCTGATTTCAGGCAGCTAACATCACTTTTGACATATTTTCTCTCCCCCCACTAATCACAGTTTAAAATGTGGTAATAAATGTATCTTATATTATATACTATTATTATACAATTAATTTTTCACAGTAGTGATAGATCTGTTTAATGGTTTTTATAAAATGAAATAAGTAGTCATCAAATTACTTTTGAGTCTGTCGTTGTATTAATGGTATATTTATGAGTCAGTTATATTAGGAAATTAATTTATTATTCATAGTTTTCAAAATGTTCAAATTTAGATATTTAAATCTATATCAGGAATATATCCTGTTGTGGGGTAAGAACCCCTGACTTAGAGAGACAGCGTGGTCGTGTTCATTTCAGGTCATGTCCATCTCCACTACCCTAACAGCTGTACTCTCAATTTATCACTTTATGATCAGAGGCTACCCGAATACCTGAAGTCAGGTAGCTTATGTCACTTTTAACGAATTTTTCTCCCCTCACAAGCCGCGAGATTTAAACGCGGAATCATGAACAGTTCACCACTAATGCTAGTAATGAGCGAGGCACACACAGCACGCCAGATAAACTATTTCAGTAAGTTTCTACATTTTCATTTCAGTTACCTGCGTGATATCTTCATTTAAGTTTAAGAGTAAATGACACCTGTTTTCTTTTTCAAGAGCACCAAGATGCTACCGATTGAAAATGTATTACCCATAAGAAAAGGAAAAAATACACTTGAGAAGTCATACTCTAGCTAGTAAGCCTTATTTTGTTAAACAAGTCTTCTTCATATATATTCTTTACTCTAGAAAACTTTCTTTTTGAAAAATCGTCTTCTGTATTTGATTTTCAGAATTGAAAAATGTATTCATCTAGCGTTTATATTTAAGAGAGTGCTATTACCGAGTTATTGTGAATGGGATAAGGACATTATTGAAGTTTAGGTATGCTTTATAATACCCACTTAACCAAATATGGATTATATCTTCAATGGTTGAATGTATGTTTTAAATTAGTTTAACAGCAATAAACACATTGAGGCATATTTTGACGTACTTAATTAATCAATTGAATCAACAGTTTATTTTAAACTTTTTTTTTCTTTCTTGTAGCTATATCTTTGCACTTAGGAAAACATATTGAATTATAACTGGCTTATTGAAAATCACAAGTAAGCAAAACAATCTTGTTTTATAAGAGATGATAACTTTAAAATAACAACACATGATAATACATTAAATACAAATTTTGTGTTTCTTTAGGGTAATTATTAGCCCTAGTTGATCTAATTAGGACCTGGCCTTCATTGGACAATAAATGATACTTAAGTGAGGTAATTTTTACTATTTAAAAGTTATGAACTCATTTATACCATTATTCAATGACTGACCTGTATTTGTAAGGGTAGTTTCATAGCAAAATATTTATTCACAGTATAACTTTTGAAAATTAACTTTTAATGAAAGAAGATGTTAACAAATTATGATGCAGCATATTGATATCCTTGTAAACACAGATGAGTCTATACCATTTGGTAATTAATAACATTGTATTATAATAAAAATGTTTCTCTTTTTATCTTTTTTATTTTAGCAACACAGTGACCTGATGAAGTGGTTTACCACGAAACTGTTGCCTTCTGTTTGTGTGAGGACAATAAAATATAAATGATAAAATTGATACTGAAAGTGGCAATCATCCATTATTCTCTATTTCCATGATCACTCCGCACAGCAAATTTCGGCCACTTTGCCCATCTCTAGTTATAGGCTTGACAGTATATAAAAGTAAGCCACCATTTCCAGGTAAAAACAGTGCTGTCTGTGTGTGTACTTTATCTCTGCTGTGGATGATGTCATCTAGATATGAGCCTTTTTATTCACTGAATGTATCTGTGACATTCAGAAATGCTGCAGTGGAAACTGTGGCTGGAATAAAAGGAAAAGAGACAACAGCTGTGATGAGAAGCAAGACGCGGATGCCACTACCTGCAATCATAGTCACATGGTAACCATGAGGCAGGCGCATGAGGAAGGGGACCGTCCATTACGGTGACTCCTTCCCGGCACAATCCCTCATGGTGATGGGGAGGGAAGGGTGACCGGATGAGGCTGTGGGCAAACTGGGCAACAGGATGTCTCTATGCATATGCATGCAGGGGTGGGGTGGGAGCTAGCATGGCAAGTGTGGGCTCGGAGGGGGTGGAGAGGCTGTAGGGGGTGGGGCTGTGGTGGCTGGCCAAGCTGCATCGTGGCATCAGGGGTTGGCAAGTGGATGTGGTGGGAGAGGTGCCAGGTTTGGGTCCGGGCGCTGGTGCAATTTTATTGTTCCCAGCACAAACCTTTTTTTTTTCCTATTTTCACCCCCCTCCCCAACATGCACCCCCCTGGAGTTGAGAATCCTTAAGTAGGGAGGTGCAGGGGGCAAAGCCCCCATGAATGGGGATGTGAGGGTGCAGCCCCCCCCAGAAAGCAGTAAAATAGTGTCCTGGCACCATTGTCCTGAGGCGCCGGGGTTGTCAGAGTGCCGAAAATGGTTTTGGCACTCTGACTAAGTGACAACGGTAATCGCCTTTAGGCGTTCGCCGTTATCACATAAACCCTAGCCACACCACTACATACAGTGTTTAGAGATCAGTCCAAAAGCTGCCCAAAGACAAATTCCTCTCCTCCACCTCAACTGGTTGCCCCCTGTTGTCCGTTATTCACCAGTGATTGGTAAATTGTGAAACAGGAACCATTAAATGAATTACAACCATAACAGCAACATGAATTTAGTGCACATGCCATCCTCTTCCCCCATGCCCTCCCCCCAATATTTTAACACTAATCCAATGGTGTGTGACCAGAACAGTGCTCCCTCCACCTTAACTAGTTACCATTTCAGTGTCCATCATCTGCTGCCCATTGTCAATCTGTGGAAAGAGAAATACTTAATCATATACAGCCACCACACTCACTCATCTTCTGGCACCCTCCATCCATGGCTGTTAATATTGCAGCACCAGGGTGACAAATCCCCTATGCTGGCTGCTACACCCCCTCCCATTTTACTTATGCAGAACTGGGACAATCAAGACTTGGTATAACAACAATAGCACTGTTGAACATTCAGCATGATAAATGATTGTTTTAAATAGTAGTAACATGTGAATTGACTTATCCATTCAGTAATTATCAGACTGTAAATGATTGCTGTGATTCAGAATATTAATGGTTAAAAACTGTGAACTGGATGTGGATCATTACAACTAATAACTACAGTACAAACAAATACTCTAGTTATTATATTACATCAAAGCGTTAAGATGCATAGTGGAGGAGATGGTCCAAATGAATGACAAATAATATGCATACTGAATTGTTTAATTCTATTTTTTGCCTCTTGTTGCCCCATGAACTCCTAACTCTGCTACTGCTCACTAGCAGTCTCCTGCTAGAGTACTGTACCTCTTCTGCTACCGATCTGTTTGGTCTGGTGTTCCTTCCAGAACACCACTGGCTTGCTCCCACTCCCTTGGGTGGGGTGTCTCTCCTCTCTACTTGGTAAGGGCTTTATTGGAGGGAACATAGTCTGTATTCCTGCTGAAGCACCAGCAACAGGTGAGAAAACCAGTCCTGCTATAATTGGCGGTGGCCATCACACCACAACAGGGCCAGCTGAGTTCCTTCCCTGTACAAGTGTCTAGCAGCAGCCTTATTAGCCAGCAGCAGAGCCCCAGCCAGGTCAGATCATCAGATAAAGATAGCAGATGGTGGTGTTGAGGGGGATGACAGATTGTTTGCATTAGGGATAGGAGAAAAAAACAACCAACCATTGTAAAGTCATAAAAAAGAAAAAATTATATAGAAAAGAAGTGGCCAGGGGATAAAGCCAGCACTTACTACTGAAAATGAACACTCCCTCTACATGACTGTGCACCTTCGTGTGATCATTTGTTTTAAATGTATACGCACATTATTCTCTTGTACAAAACAATATACAGTACTGTATGCACAAGAATATTCAGGTACGGAAGTTCCCGTCATTAGGCTGATTAACACACAGCAGATTCTACTCCACCTAACAAATAACACTGGTGACAAGATTTTTAGAGGGGAGAAAACAGGCACAGCTCCCAATAATGATACGCACCTGCAGCCATCCAGATGTAGCAAGAATCCCTATTTTAAAAGGGCTGGACAGAGATACTGTATAACAATTACTGCAATGTATGGTAACTTGCAGCAGAAAATAAATGCATGCATTACTTCTTTTTGCACCAGTGGTGCCTACAATGCACCAAATAATTGTATTTGTGCAATAACACAACACTATCTTTCAGGTTTACCATGTTTGTGACACATTGCAAGTGACTGATTTTAAATGCCAAATTTTAGGCATAGTTGGCTGGAATGGGCCAGAAACACTGCTGCAATATCTGTAAATCCCATATTATAACCCTAACCACAACCCTAACTCTGATGTCCTTCCTAGCTTTCAAACATGTCTGTGTTTGGTTATATAAAGGCTTCTCTCCCTTACTAAATGTCCTCACCTCCTCATTCACCCTCTGTCAGTATCCAACCCATAACACTGTCTAGTCCCATTTTTAATATTAATAAATTCCTTCCCCTCCCATTCCAGTCCTCACCAGCATACCAACATCCAGCACTCACTTGTCCTTTTTTAATTAATAAACACCATCCCATCTTGTTCCACCCTCACCAGCATCCAACTGACTAGCCAGCCTTGTCTACAGCAGACACATTAAAGAAAAGAAAATTCAGCTGCTGTTTTGATAGCCAGGTTGTTTCTCATTCGGTCAGGTCTCGTTTCCCTAGGACAGGGTATCACAGACATTGAAAGCTTGATATTTGCTTTGGCTACTGAGTGTCACCAGGACACATGACCCTTCCCCAGCCTTAGAACCATTTCTTCCAGTTGTCTGTTTTCTTGCCATCTGCCCAAAGTCATCCTTCAATTCACAAAGTGATTCTACTTAAATGAGTTTCACAGGAGGAGTGTAGATGTGTTTTGGGGGTGGTATCCAAGTAGAGGCTTTATCTTAAATGGGGATGTTTATCAGCTGGTTGGGCATGCTGAAAGATACAAACAGCAAACACTTGACAATGGATTGTGCCAATACTGTACCAAGGGAAGTCCCTAACTGACAAGCTGGTTTGGGAAGCAGCTCAAAGATGTTTATTTGTTATGTATGTGTTGCAATTACATTTGGTAGCACATTTTTATATGTCCTGTCTTAGCAATTGTTTACTCTAAGTACATGAAGGTTTTTTTAGCTATCTTTACCTTGCCTCATATTTTCATGTCTCTGTGTCAACTAGTAACAATTCAGTTAATGCTGGAACAGATACAATATGTTTTTTTTCAATGTGGGAAGTAGTCTACACAATTAATTCAGCATAAAGTTGGATCACAATTTTGGTCATTCCCTTTAACTGCCATTTTAGAGATATGCATAGAATACAATGCTAAAAAGACTGAAGTGAATGAACAAATATCAGAGGACAGTACAGATTCCAGCTATGCACCATCTTCTGCATGTAAATAAAATCCGGAAGCTCAGTTCTGCTCTGACCTCCCTTTATATATTTGCATAATTTGACAGTTAAATACATAAAATCTGTATTCAATTTAGACCCTGCTGCCCTGAGGAAGCCAGTCCTGCTGGCAAAACACTGGCACAGTTAAGCAGGTTTGACACACAGCAATAAACAAACACTACTACTACTGCTTGTTCTACAAACAAAGGAGATGGAAAAAACTAATCATTTTGATTTTAGACTCAGACAAACTGACTTTTTTACATGAAGCCCCACCACCACCACCACCACCACCACCTCACAGTGTTCTTACAGTTCTTAAAGTGTTACACAGAGAGCACTGATGTTTATCTGGGGTGCTTGTTTCAAAGAACACTGTGTGGTGGGGGTGGGGGCAACTGCATATAAAAACAAAAATTTGTCTGATGCTAAAATCAAAATGATCAGCACTTGCTGTCTCCTTTGCTTGTAGAACAGCAGTTGAAGACACAACAGATTTGACAGATCACACAACATACTAGATTCCTTGATATCATGAGGTGAATATTTTGCACCAATGCGTTATATTTATAAGGGTGACCTTTTTGACATCTGGCACTTCTTGTATCACCTATGGCAAACTGATACGATGCTAGTGAATATTCTTGGGAGGGATCAATCCATCATCATATTTTTGACACGTTACTTTTTCTCAATTTTTCCCTGTTCCCTGCTGTGCCGTCTCAACCCTGTGTATCTATCAACTCTCTAATTATCCTTGTTTGTATGCAGTGGTGCCTATAGAGTTAACTGCTCTGCCACTCTTTTTATGAATTCTGATTTAAAGGGAAACAATGGAAAAGACAAAGCTTTCCTCAGACACTGCAGAAACTCTCAATTAGTGCTTTCAGACAGTAAGAACTTTATTTAATGATTTAGAACAGCTACCCACAACTTCCACTTCCGGTTGCTTGCAGCAGCCATTTCATGAGCAGCAGTGAGCTTCCTGAGCTCACTGAATGCTAATATGCCTGTTTGACCTCAACTATTGGTTGGCAGGACATATTAGCATAAAATGAGCTCAGGAAACTCGCTGCTACTCATGAAAGGGTGGCTGCCATCAATAGAAAGTGAAAGTTGAAGGCCACTGTTTAAATCACTAAAAAAATCAATTAGAGTTATTTATTAAAAAAATGTCACCATCTGAAAGCACTAATCAGGCATTTTTGTAGTGCCTGGGTAAAGCTGGGCCTTTTCCACTGTTTCCTTTTAAAATGATTTCCCACTGTGATTTAACTGGCTGTCTGTGCTGTCCCGCCCATTCCTTTTCCTTTCCCTCCCTCTCCCTCTTTTGTTTTCTTTCCACTTCCTCTTCTCTATTTTGCTGCAATTCTCTTTAACATGACTATATTTTTGCAGACAGTATGTCATGAATAGACTGAACTGGAGCCCTATGCCCCTCTGCCACAGATCTTAATTGCAGTATATGATAATTTGTGTACCATAATTGATGATTAGCACTACATAATCAATGTACAAACTCTGTAACTCCACCACCAGAGAAAGGACCAAGAAAGCTCTGAAAATATGATAACCAAGGTTGGTCACAAACTAGAAAGTAACTACTATATCTCAGCTCTTGATGTCATATGCCTGGTTGCTGGGGCAAAATTACAGCTCCATGTTACATTTACAGTATATAGCATTTACATCATAATAAATCAGAATAATATGACTAGTAAAAAAAAAACTTAAATGTTACTCTGTATTTATAGTAATGGATGATACAAAAATATATGTTAGCAAAAAATGAAAAGTATATTTTGATGGATGTATAACGAAGTCTATGACTAAATGTCAAACAACAGAGTCTCCAGCATACAGTGCTGCCTACCAGAATTATATGCATTAAGGCAAAATTCTGCATTAATTACAGTACACAGCGGGAAAGTGCAGTTTATCAGCATGATACAGTGAAAACAGAAAACAACTGGCTTAGCATAGGGCTGGTATTTTTCACACCTTTTCAGCTGCTTACTGAATAATTTCTGCCTCTGTGTCTATGCCTTTAGCATTATTTAAGAGCTAGTACTTTATGCTATTCTGAGAATCGTAGGCATACTGATTGATTGACTGATTTATGTGTCCTGCATTTTGAGAGTTATAGTCTGTGTAGAACTTACTTTTAACATTTGATAACATTAAATAAGCATATTTCAAATAGTGGAACTAGGTGCCCCTTTTTTCTGCTTGCTTGCTTTTGATTTGAATCTTTATGGAGCACAGGTATGAGGGCAGAAGTCATTAATGTGTGACTATGAGTTCCCACTGAGAAGCAATCACATTTAAAAAAAATACAATCTTGATATAACAATAAAAAAATACACAGAATGGATTCAGAAAGTGATCCTGTATTAATCACAATGGCTTACTGTAGATCTACATCAAGTATAATTGCTCGCCCTGGAAAATTCATCTTTGCCATTGATCTTTATCAGCAAAACACTGCAGGGAAATGCGACCTGCTGAGGACCAGGCAGACATTCCCATTCCACTGGGTTTTTATGTCTGTGTGGTACTGCGGTGAAATGTGATATGTGGCAGTATCAATTACCTTTTCCCTAACGACTGAGTTCTAATGTCACACCATGTTTAAGGCTTGGCAAAGGCATAGAGATAAATGGCAAGCAAGTATCTGCTAATGTGAATAATTGTGCCTGATGTAGTTCAAAGTCAGTTTGAGTAATACAGGATCACTTTCTAAACCAATTGTTTTGTATTGCTTATTGCACAATGTTTTTTTATACTTTTAATAAGTGATTATTGCTCAGTGGGAATCACTTCAGGTCAGTCACAGCAGACATGAGCAGTGACATCACTCTGCTCATAACGGCACGATGTTAGCAGAGTCTGGAAAAGGCGGCATCAAAAAGCAGAACCGGCATTTGCAGCTCATTTCAAAAAGGCAGTAATTTTTTTTGTAGGAGTGTGCAGCAGTGCTATCATGTGAAGCCACGTTTTTACTGCCAATTACTGTATAACTAACAGATAACTGTGATGAAAAGTATTTTCTTGTGCTAACAGTATAATTGATCTAGATGGTAGTTTAGCTGTAAATTATGCCATGCTGAATTGTACTCCAACAAGCCTACAATAAACCAACACGTTAATGACAGTAGTGAGGACTTTATTTGTTTATTTATTTAGTTAGTTTTTCTTGACCGGATAAGTGCACTACACAAATCCTGCCTATTTTCAGGCACGAGACTGGGTGGGGCACAGATGAATGCCAACTGACCTTGAACCAGTTTAAGCTGTTGGTGGTATTTTTTTTTTTAGTGAATGAGGGAAATTTGGCCAGGACACCGGGGACATTCCCCTACTCTTTTCGATAAGTGCCATGGGATCTTTAACATCCACCTGAACTACCACCTATCCAGACAGATGGGACCTCAGTATAACATCTCATCCAAAAGAAGGATCCTCAGAAGTGCAGCACCCCTCTCATGCTGCACTACAGTGTCAGTACTGGGATATTAACCCAAGTGCCAGATGTGGGAACTGAACCCACAGCCCTCTGATCTCCCGGCCTCAGAGGCAAGTGTGCTACCTACTGAGCCACTGACACTTCTAAAAAGGATGAGCTTAGTTTGCTGGCACCACACTAATAGAAGTTAAATTCAGTGGCTGTTCATACCAAGGAGGCAAGTATGCCTGGGTGTAACTGAAGGTGCAGAGAGTGTTAAGCACAGAAAGATGCACCAACATGTGGCTCTCAATTCTCTGTCTATCTGTAACTGGATGGCTGGTTGGAGGGAGGATGGAGTGTCCCTCTTAGACATGGAAGTCTCCCCCACTTCCTAAATGAAGGGTACATTTCAGGCCAACAAGTATCCCTCACTGGTCATGTTACATTTAGTCCTTCTCCAGTCTTTTCTGAGGATCTGTCTTTATTTTTTATTTATTTATTGAACAATTGGATTTACAACCTTTGAGTCAAAGACTCATTTACAAAGGCTCCTCGTCAGAATACAAAAACAGGTTAATAGCAAGCAGTTACTATAATATAAAGAGGGAAGGAAAAGAAACAAAACAAAACTGGGTACAAACCATAAGGAACAAGGAATGAACAGTTCATACAGTAATGCGGACGGGCCTATACAGTTGGGTAGCTAATACAGGACAGTTGGTAATGAGGGTGAGGTCTATACAATTGAGTAGCTAAACAGGCTCAGCTAAGGAGCTTGTAATTGCCATAATGCAAGCAGTCGGGACACCGACATTGTCATTAACACAGCCAATCTTGTATGGAGAAATAACAGCAGTAGGATCCAGAGCACTTTAGTCCATACTTGGTCTATGTGGTACAGGTGATACTAATGGTTTAGTGCACCTGCTGGCAAACTACTTCCCAGCTACGCTACTGAGACAGGAACATGCAGGCCTAGCCAGGGCCGTGCAGCCAGGTATGGGTGGAGCTTTACAGCAGCATGTACTTAGCCGGCGCACTGGTACCGGTAGGTGGAGAGTATGTGGTGTTTGAGAACTATTTTGAAAGGGCCTAGTCTGGTGACAGAGGCAACAGCTGGGGAAACTTTACTGTACCATATCGGTGCTCTGTAAGCAAAGGACCTTTGGGCTAGTGAGGTTGTGACCCTGGGAACCGCCTAAATCTGTTTATTAGATGAGCGGGTGTTTACTGAGGCATGGGCAGCACAGAGGGAGGCAGCAACCCTGGGGGGGGGAGGTAAGGCCTAGCTGAATTTTTTGGGTGAGGAGATTTGTTTGGTAACAAACTCTTTCGTCTAGAGTAAGGATATTTGTTAGGGCATACAGGGTGCAGCTGTGGGTACACCTGTCTACTCTGGTGAGGAGTCTACATGCCTTGTTGATGGCTTAGAGGCTTTTATTTAGAGTAGAGTGGTCTGCAGCTGAGTATATAGTTAGCCCATAATCTACTAGGGACAGAACAGAGGAGGAAACAGCAAGGTTAAGGTTCTCTGGTGGTAGGTAGTTTCTGTGCCGATACAATAGTCCTGTGCGAATATTTATGGCTAAGGAAAGATTGTTGATATGTGGGAGGAATGAGAGGCTGGGATCAAATGTAAGGCCCAGGTATTTATAGGCATGTATCTACTCCAGCAGAAGGAGGGCTTTGGAATATATTTTTAGTTGGGCATCATAGTCCTTGCTCTGACGGTGGGAAAAGAGTATTGACTTAGTCTTTTTTACACTGACCACCAATCTGTTGTCCGTGAACCAGTTTTCGATGTGGTTGAAGGCAAGTTGCAGTGAGGACTGTAGGACTGTGGGATCAGAGTGGGAGGCAAACAGTACCACATCATCTGCATAGAGCAGAAGGTTATTTGGGCAGGATTTTGATAGGGTGTTCAGGAAGATGCTGAATAATAACGGACCAAGGATGGAGCCCTGGGGAATCATACCGGCAGAGGGGTCAAGAGAATGTTGTTTAGTTTCACACACTGGAGTCTATCTGAGAGGTAACTGGTAAACCATGTGATGGGTCCAGGGGACAGCCCGGTGAGGTGGAGAGTATTTAGGAGCAGGGTGTGGGAGACAGTATCAAATGCTTTCGACAGGTCTATAAATACAGCTCCTGCTAGGTGTTTCTTATCTAGGGCATTGTGCAATAAGTTAAAGAACTTTGTGAGGGTGGTTGTTGTACTATGCCCAGTCCTAAATCCATGGTGTTCACTACACAGTATGTTGTGCACCAGCATGTAGTCGGTGAGTTGGGTGGCAACGATTTTCTCCAAGGCTTTTGAGAGGGGTGGTAGAATGGAGATGTGCCAGTAATTATTGGGTGAGGTGTGCTCTCCACTCTTTAGTATTGGCATGATAGTAGCCATCTTCCAGTTGGTGGGGAACTGCCCTAGACATACGGAATGGTTAAGGAGATCAGTAAGGGGTGAGAGTACAGCATCTAGCACCAAGTTAAGGATTTTCATATCAAAGGAGGCTGTGCAGTAGTTAGAGCCTCTAAGAGCCTTTGCAAGGTATGGCCTTGCTTCACTTATTGTAATAACTCTGAGGTGGAAAGGGGGGTAGGCATTGTTTGGCTCGGGGTCACGGGGGTGGGAATCAAAGAAGTTGTTTGGAAGGATTGCAGTACGATCAGAAAAAGTGGCATTTAGACAATTGGCAATGTTAAGAGGGTCCAAGATATTATCATTGTTGACAGTTAGTTGGGAGGGGAGGTGATGTTCTGGATTTTCCATTCAGTTCTTTTAGGTTGTCCCAGAACAATCTAGTGTTCCCCCAGGATGAGGCAAGGGTAGTTTTATAGTAGTCTGATTTGGCTCTCCTTATGGCCCAGGTGCACCATTGCGAGCTGCCCTGTAGGCAAGCTTGTTTACATTCCCACCAGAGGCAACCACTTTGTGCCAGAGATCATCACGGTTCTTTAGTTGCTGTAGGAGGGCTGGTGAGACCCAGGGGGCATTATGTTTTTTGGACTAAACCTTGGTGAGGGGGGCAAATTTATCACATGCATTATTGAACGTGCGAATGAAGTAGTCGAGGGCTTTATCTATGGAAGGGGCATATCTGATAGGGGACCAATCACATTGAGCAAGATGTCTCCTCAGTTTAATGAGAGCTCCAGGTTGAGCACGGTGTCCGGTAAAGCTGCTAGGTTGGGGTGTTTGCTGCTGACATGACCTGGTGAAGAGGATGGGGGAGTGATCACTTAAGGAATCAGAGCACAGTCAGATTTGAGATTTTATTTGGACAGTTGGTGGGTAGGAGGTCAATCAGGGAGCTAGTTCCATTCCTGGGACTCACCCTGATTGGCTGATTGACCAACTGGGCCAGGTGGAGAGCAGCAAGAGTGTCTCTTATAGAGGAGGACCAGCTCAACAGCCAGTTCACATTAAGATCCCCTAATATAATGTGCTCAGTTTTCAGGGGAAGCTGGAGATATAGTTGTTCAGGGATTGAAAGGCTGGGATTTGGTTTCTTGGTGGGATGTAAGCCACAGTAATAGTTACAGGGGCGCTGGAGGGGTCCAGAGTGAGTTTTATTGTCAGGGCTTACGCACCGTGATCCAGTGAGGAATCCAGTAGGTTTTGGCATAATAGGGAGTCCTGGACCTAAAATGCACATCCCTTCCCCATTTGCCAATTCTGTTGACTTTAAAAAGGGTGAGACCTGGGAGTGTAACAAAGGTTTCAGGGGTCTTTTTTGACAGCCAGGTTTTTGTAAGGGCAAGCACATCCGGCTGGTGCTGCAGCATCCAGCACTGTAGTGGCGCCAACTTTTTTGGCAAGCTGCAAATATTCATAGCCACCATCTTTAGCCCTTGGTGTGGGGCGCCAGGTTTACATGAAACGGGACCCAGATTGGAATGCACATTACCTGAAATTAGAAGTAGTAGAGCAAAGATTCTGAAGAGGGCCAATACTTGCTGTTTACTTGTGTTGGCATGACGCTCCTTTACGGAAGTGCCGCACGAGCTAGGAATGGTCAGTGAGATGAGAGTAGGGACGGAAAGGAACGTAATTCGACATGGTAGGTGGTGATGGAAGGTAACAGATTGGAGAGGAATGGGGGGAAGACAGGTAAGCTACAGTGAATGGGAGAGTAGGTGGGAGCTGATGTCGTGTAGGGAGGGTCCCAGAAAGTTGAGCTATGGGCAAGGGACTAGGCAGTTCCTGGAGGAGGAGGAGTATGACTGAGGTGAATATTAAGGTGTGCATTCTAGGCCAAGAAATAGCGTGCTGAAGACAATGAGAGATGCCAGAGATTGGAGAAGCAGAGAGGAAGCTTCTTCTAGTGGCACTGAATTAAGTTGCTGGAGGAGAAGGTATATAAGGACAGTGGAGTCAGTAGTTGGAGATACAGAACAGTGCTGCCTCAAGTGGCTACAGGCTATAATCTGCTAGTGGAGAAGTGGACTGATTGGTTCAGCACTAGCATCTGCCCTACTGGTTAAGCCTCAGCCCTATATAAGGGCGAGTCGACCAAGGGTGGTGGTGGGGGCAGCGGGGCCAACACAAGTCTTTACTACGCCACAGGCCAGTAGCTCTACAGCGTGGCCTGCCTGCATTCACTTTCGTACCTGATGGTGGTCTTGGGAGTGGGGGAGGATGCCTACTGTCCAGCCCTCGTGACCTCTGCGGATGGTGAACTCGGGGTTGGGGGAGGGTGTCTGCTTTCCAGCCCTCACGACCTCAGTGGACCCTCTCTGGACCTGTGAGCAGCTGTAGCAGAGGAGAGCAGCTAAGAGTTATATATAGCAGGGGATTGCAGGGGGAGGAGCTCTGAAATGAGCTAATGAACAGCAGCATTGTAACTATTTATTGACTTTATTTTTTTTTTATTTGTTCTGGAGCACTTGATTGTACTTTCTTTCAGGCTAAGGGGCCAGCACTACTGTTAACTCAGGGCACTAAGCACAATTGCACACACTACAGTTTTAAATACAGATATGGAATTAAATAATTAAGACACAAGAACTTCCTCGAAGTAGAATTAAGTTGCTTAATGCCACACTGCAGTTTACCAGAATTAATGTACAGTTAAGAAAGGCCTGTTCAGTGTGCAGTTGGTTAAGGCTGGTAGCAATAAACATACAGGGACACCCGATGTACAGAATTAAAGTAAACAGATTCCTTTAAGAGATCCTTAAGGCACAGTTAGCGAGGCATGTAGACACTGTTAAAAATGGAGCAGAGTCATTCTAGATAGTCTATCTCCATGCATGGGCCGATAAAAATAAATTTAAAAAAAGGTACCAACACAAGTCCTTACTGCGCCATAGGACTGGAGCTCCACAGCGTGGCCTGCCTGCATTCGCTGTCATACCTGGTGGTGGTCTCGGGAGTGGGGAGGGTGCCTATTGCCCAGCTCTCATGACCTCTGCGGATGGTAAACTCAGGGGTGGGGGAGGGTACCTGCTTTCCAGCCCTCGCGACCTCAGTGGACCCTTTCTTGTCCTGTGAGCAGCTGATGGTGGTCTTGAAAGTGGGGGAGGGTGCCTACTGTCCAGCTCTCATGACTTCTGTGGATGGTGAACTCGGGGGTGGGGGAGGGTGCCTGCTTTCCAGCCCTCATGACCTCAGTGGACCCTCTCTGGTCCTGTGAGCAGCTGATGGTGGTCTCAAAAGTGGGGGAGGGTGTCTACTGTCCGGCCCTCATGACCTCTGTGGATGGTGAACTCAGGGGACCCTCTCTGGTCCTGTGAGCAACTGTACTGTAGAAGATGGGAGTACAATATTAGCGCTGTGGTGAAAATGACAAGCTTTTCCTTTAGGAAAGGTAGCAGCCTAGAGTGTTTGTGTGTGTGAGTGGGGGGTACCAGGTACAGAATTTGTTTCACTGCTCCCATTGGTGTGGAAGAGGTGGGGTGTTAAAATTAGAAAAGCAAATCCCGAGTCCACCAGAACTGTACACACATGCAAAGAGAGACAGAGACAGAGAAAAAAATGAATACTGGTCTGGAAACACTTATTAATAGGCAGCATATGCAGTACAAATGTAGCACTTTTGTAGAAAAAAAGGCTTCTACCACAATCTGTGGTCCATTTTATGGGATTGTTATTTTATTATTTTTTTAATTATGAGTCAGAAGCAGTTCAGTCTGTGATTGTGTTGGGGGAAGGAGCTGCAGAGGTAGGATTTAATGGGTCCACTTATGCTATGATAGACACACCTCTCAACCTCTTAGCATTAAAAGTCATAGCACTGGCCTTTAAAAATCATAGCAAAGCGCCAAAATGTGTACTGTAGCACTTTCTTATTTTAAACAACAATATGTCTACAGATAGTGGGCCCAACATAGTTAATGAGGAGAAATGTTTCTATCAGCTTAGGTCAATGATTTAATTGTTTGTGTGCCCAGAAATACAGTAGTTCTAACATTACGAGGAACATCAATAATCCTATGTAGAGCAGGGGTACATATAAGCATGAAAATCATAGCGCTAGGCGAAATTCATATCAGTTGAGAGGTATGGTTGCAGAGCTGCCTTGTTCCCTTGCAGAATACTGCGGGACAGTATTTTAACACTTCATTGGGAGCCTAAAACACTGCAGCATCATGCAATTCCCCGGGCTGGATGGAACTACAGGAGAAGGGGCTGTGAGAACTGTTATGTATTAAATCTATGGTCAGCTTTATATGATTATTTTAATTTTTTGTTTTGTATTTATTTATTTTTAATAATGAGTGGGGTGAAGTTCAGACTCCAGGGTACTGGGGGTCAGTAGTTTAAGACAGCAGTGGGGGCATGGGACAATGCAGCATCAGGCAATTCCCCGTAACTGGTGGGAGCTGCACAGTGAGGAGGGAGGAGTTATTTTATTTATCCTGTGGTTTACTTTGGGGTTTATTTTTAGTTTTATTTTACTTATTTAATTATGAGTGGGGAGCAGCATCTTAGGGTGGCAGCTTTACTCTTATTAAATTTAAGGCATCTGTCTGTATTACTAAAAGTACTAGTATGTACTAAAAGTAACAAGACTGTAGAACAAGAAGATATGCTTTCACTAACCAAAGAAGAAGAAGCAGTTTAAATAATTGCAAGAGAAATGGTAATAATATGAGAACACATAAGCAAAGGTACATTTTATACATGTTAAAAAATAAAGATAGGAATAGAAAGCGTAGGGTGGAGGAAGACATAGCCACTGTACATCCCCCTAAATGAAATGTCTGACTTAAGAAAGGGCCCTGTGATTCTGACACCAGAAAAAACACTTTTAAAATCAAAGCAGGTTCAATCAGTAAGCCCAAATACATGGTGGTTACTAACGGCAGGGGAGGGGTGCCAGGCACCTAATCTGAGTCTCATGGTGGCTGCTGGAGAGACCTCTGGGTGTGGGGTCCAGGGCTAGAAAAGTGGGGTGCAACAGTGACTCCTAGAGACCAGTGTGGGTACGAGATATGGTGGGTGAGAGGAGGGGGGTTAAGGGAAACAAGTACGTAGAGAGAGGGAAAGTTGTAGCAGTAAATAGGAGGAGAGAGGGGAGTGGAGTGTCAGGTCAGGTACAGTGGCAGAATAGAGGAGTGGAGTACAGTGGGTAATTGGAGAGGCTAGACTGAGGGGAGCAGAACAGTGTAAACCCCCTCTAGTGGCTAGCTTTGCGTCATTCAAATTGTGTGATATAGAAAAGAAATGGCATGATAATGTATTGAAGGATGTATACTTATGCTGGTCTAGGATTACACCGTTCTTGGGTCTCACACAAGTTTAAGTTTAATGGGGACTGACTTCCAGTGTGATGGCTGCCTAGTGAACAGCCCTGCCTTGTAGCTCCCTCACTATCCCCAATCAGACCACCTAAATTTACAGCGACTAGCTTCCTGGACACTCCAAAAAATACAAAGAGCACCTGCCTAACTCTCTGATATTTCACTCACCTGCAATCAGCTAAATATGGATGCAGAGCCGAAAGGAGCCACCTTAATACATATGCCACCGACTACGCCAGTGAAAGAAAAACTCTCCAAAAGGCCTAAAGTGCAGGAGGAAGATCTAGCTCCAAATACTGCCCCACAAGCTGTACTCACCGAGCAAAAATTCCTGGAGGAGCTCGCCTCAATGAAGGATACACTCATGATGTTTGCATCTGAATTCCACAGCATGAGAACATCGGTAGAGTAGCTTGCTACTTGAACGGCGGACAACGAGGCCCGCATATCTTCCCTGGATGACTGGAGGGCTAGGCTGGAGTTCGTTCTAACTAAACAATGGCTCAAAAAAGCAGAGGAGAAGCTAGAAGACCTTGAGGGAAGGTCTCGTCGCAACAACCTAGTAGTACTAGGTTTACCAGAAGGTGAGGAGGGCACTACACTCATTCTGTTTGCCCAAAAGCTCTGTGAACAATTGGTAGGGCCTTCTCCCAACAGGCCAGCGTACATTATCGAACATGCACACCAATCCCTGAGGCCTATGCCACCCGCGGGTTCTCCTCCCAGGCCTTTTCTGTTTAAAGTTTTAAACTTTCTCGACAAGCAATTCATTATGGCTAAGCTCAAGGAAGTTAAGGAAATACAATGGGCTGGTAAGAAAATTAGAATGGTGCAAGACTTATCATGTAGAGTGCACCAAAAGCGATCGTCACTTCACCCTGTGCTCAATAAGCTTATTTCAGCTGGCATTAAGTACAGAGTCCAATATCCCGCAACCCTGCAAATCTCCAAGGATGGCCACTGGAATTCCTATGACACCATGGAAGCTGCAAACGAAGCTTGTAACCATATGTTCCCGGACCTTTTCAAATGAAGGCTTGAAGTGACACCCTGTGGCCTTGTGTCGGTACTGACAGGATAAGTCTTTAGAGCAATAGTTCTCAGACTTTGTCACAGTGAGCCTCCCCAAATCCATGGAAAATATTTTGAGCCTCCCCCAAAAACTAAAATAATCCTGGGCCTTCCCAAAGAAAAATAACATACTGTACGTTGTGCAGTACACCATGAATAAATTGAAACCCCTTTGAGTACTTGGCTCACATTCAGTTCTTTGTCTTATACTGACATGGAACCTTTGACAAAGAGCTCATGTGCTCAAAAAGCATTATCTGAACAACAAATAAATAAAATAAATACATGTTATTCAACACCAACCCCCCTTCACAGGCCAGCCTACTTGCTCTGCTATTTTCATTCTTGAACCATTGTTACCCTTGTTGCAGTACCTTCATGGGTCAGACTACTTTCTCCGCTTCCTCTCTATACAAAATAACCTTCCTACATACTTTGCCTCTCCTTGGTGCCTCCTGCTCCTAAGCAACTTCTCAGGGCTTACTTAGCTCCTTCTGTACATTGCTCTTAACACTTCTATGTTTAACCCTTGTATTTGGGCTGTTCTGCCATCAGGCTACAAATTGATCAATTACCACCTCTCATTATTAGTTTATTGTTCCTATTTGTTTGCAATATTGTTCATTGTGTATTTCTTGATTGTTTTGCAGTTACCTTTTGAAATTTATTGACTCCCTACCCTTCCCTAGTATACCTGAAATGAGCCTTGGCTCATTCACCTTCCCTTATCACCTATTAGTAAATAAATACATAAGATTTACCTACTATTATCCTATTATCTTACAGTTTGCTTCATCTTTTCACACAAAATATATAAAACTCAAAATTTAAATACAGTACTTTTTCAGACTTGCTTGAGCCTCCCCTGGAACAGGTTGGGGCCTCCCCAGGGAGGCTGGCCTCACCATTTGAGAACCCCTGCTTTAGAGAAATGATTGCAAGACCTGCAGTTTGATATTTCCTGGTGGATTAAGAAGCAGAGTGATTTGATGGTTTGCTACAAAGGACATAGCTGGTCCTTCCTCCAGACTTTTATATACCTTGTATTTAATTTATTTAATGTATAGGGTTATAAAAGCAAGTCTGAGGAAAATGCTTAATACCCAACTTGACTCTAGGGTTATTTCAGTTAAATAAAGCAAGTGGGGGTGGGGGTCCCCCAAATATTAAGTTTATGTATTGTAAGGCAGTATATCATTTTTGAAGCTAGATATATATGCTGCAACCAGGAATTATTTTAGTTTATATGACTGCAAATAGAAGCTAAGTCGAGCAGTAGTCCTTAAGGGCAGGGCGCCCAAAGGTCAATAACCGTTTTGTTATATATTTTACCTAGCTGATCATGTGTTATAGTAGTTGGAACTGGCATATCTAGTTTATTGAATATTACCCATAGTGCTCAACGGGGGTTTGGGGGGTAATTATCCTCCCCCCTCTTATTTCCCTTTTTCTTTCTGTGTCTTCCTTCCATGTTCATGGGAGCAGTTTCAGACTGGGGTATGAGGCGAGGGAGATTTGGTGGAAAGTTTGGTGGGCAGCATGGACGTCATCATGCTAAGCAAAGTGGATGGTGAGCGGTCAATAGGACTAGGGGTTTGGCTTGCTCATTTAATTTTGGACTACATTTGCAAGTTTATGTGACAAGAATTTAACAAGTTGGGGGGGTTATTGTTTTATTTTTATTTTTAGTGCATGTGCAATAGATAGTGGGGGTTGTAGAGGGGTGAGGGAGAGCCACGTTGTCACATCTACATCTGAAATACCTGCTGTACACTTATGCCCAATGTTTCCCTTATGATAATAAGTCTCCTATATAAAAATAGTTTCCTGGAATATTAAGGGAGCCCGGTCACGGGTTAAAAGGATTCAGATTGTCAAACACTTAGCCTTAATGAAGTGTCAAAGTGCACTTCTTCAGGAGACACATTTATTAGAAGGGGAAAATAATCTTTTCCACAGGGGTTTTATAGGTACAGCGTATAGTACAGGATCCTCCACATCACAATGCGGTGTGGTGATCTTGATTGCCAGAAGTATGCAATTCCTACAGCTGCAAAAGATCAATGATCCACATGGCCGATTCATTTTCATATGAGGGGTGTTTGATCACAGAGAAATTCTCGTCGGATCAATTTATCGCCCCAATAGGGACACCCCTGAATTTTTTTACTAACCTTTCCATATCTTTAGCACCCTTCAGCAACTTACCCATGGTATTAGCTGGAGATCGGAACATTGTTACCAATACTTCCCTAGATAGGTCATCTATTTTGAACCCCAATCCCTCTCCTGCACAGCGATATCTTCAAGATCTTTTGGAGATCTATGGCCTGACTGATCCCTGGCACTTTTTGTACCCAAACATTTGGGCGTATACATTTTATTCACCACTGCACAGATCCCTTTCTCAGATTGGTTTCTTTCTGATCAACCAGAAATTGCTCACAGGCTTACTAGGGTGTAGAATCACTCTCAGAGTTATTTCTGACCACTGTCTTACATGGCTAGAAATTAACTTGGTCCTGAAAATTCAGAAAGACACTATATGGAAATTAAATTCCCAGTTACTTGCACATGAACACACGGTAACCCATATTAAGGATTTTATTACACAATTTATGACCCATAATGAAAACTCCATTCCGGCCTTTGATCAGATATGGAGTACCTTAAAATGTGTTCTTTGTGGTGAATTTATTGGGATCTCGTCTACTAGGAGGCAACAACAAGATAAACAATCCAAGTCACTCCTGGCAGACATAAAGTCTCTAGAAACTTCATTGTCAAATCCCCCTTTAGAGAAAGATATACACCATTTGAATCTACTGAGAAACCAATATGCAGATATCCTCAGAGAAAAAGCAGGATATATCCTCTTTAAAACTCAGGTTAAGTATATAGAGCTCGGGGACAAAGTCAGTCACCTTTTGGCAATGAGGCTTCGGAGAAAAGAAGAATCTCGCCTCATTACTTCAGTATCTTCCTCGATCTCCGGAACCATTTTAACTACCCCCAGAGAAATTACAAGGGAGTTTGAGCAGTATTATAGGCAGATTTATAGTCCGATGGAGACCCCCCCCTACTGAAAATAATATCAAGGAATACTTGAATGCTATTCCCCTTCCATCCCTCAACACAGCCCAGCAGAATTTGCTGATATACCCCATCTCAGAACAAGAAATCAGGTCTGCTATTAAGGCCCTTCCTAGAGACAAGGCTCCAGGCCTGGATGGTTTCCCATCCAATTTTTATAAAACATTTGAGTCAGAGCTGACCCCCATTCTTCATCGATTGTTTAAGTTTCTATGTGAGCATAGGTTTACAGATCGGACGCTCTTGGAGGCAATTATAGTTGTGCTCCCGAAATCAGGTAGACCCAAAGATAAAGTCACAAACTACTATCCCATCTCACTAATGAACTATGACATTAAGATTTTTACTAAAATTTTAGCCTCCAGAGTTATTAAAGTCTGGGAGGGGCTGATAAGCCCAAAATAAATTGGATTTGTGCAAGGTAGATCTTCCTCGGACCACATTCGCAAGTTTGCCCATATTTTCTCCGTATCCAGGGAGGCAGATCAACCTATGGCTCTCATTTCCCTGGATGCGGAGAAAGCTTTCAATAGGGTCAGCTGGCCTTTCCTTTTTTTGTACCTTAGCTAACTTTGGATTCCCCACTGCTTTCATAGCTTGGATATCCTCCCTATATTCTGGCCCTACCACAAAAGTATATTGCAATGGAGTTATTTCATCTCCTTTTCCCCTAAAATCTGGTACCCGGCAAGGTTGTCCCTTGTCACACTTGTTATTTAACTTATATTTATATTATATCCTGTAAAAAAGCTTTCAGCTTAGTGTGCTATACCTGGTTAAACAACTAAATAAAAAAAAAATTAGAGCCATTGCTACATCAGCTGAATACTTCCCCACTCCTTCAGGGTATCGCAATAGGGCCGTTTAACCTAAAAATGTCCATCTATGCAGATGACATCCTCCTTCATGTCACTGAAACCTACAAATTTACCCGCGCAGCCTTAGAAATTATTCAAAAGTTTAGCTCAGTCTACAATTATAAAATTAATCTTAACAAAACAGAAGTGATGCCCCTTAACCCTCTTTTTTCTCAACATGAGATTGCCCCAGTTTCTATGGTCTGGAATACCCGCCTTAAATATTTAGGGATAATACTGTCCACCTCCATATCGCTAATGAAAAAACTTAACTTGGGCAATCTTATTTTGAGCATCAAGCAAGACTTGGATAGACAGGTTCCCATGTATTTGTCCCTCCAGGCTAAAGTTTGTGTAGTCAAAATGAATGTTTTACCCCAAGTGTTTTATCCGTTAAACATGTTAAATATCCACCTTCCATTAATTTGGTTCCGTTGGTTACATAGTTTAATTTCTAAGTTTTTGTGGCATGGTAAACCACCAAGGAGATCATATAGTCAGCTAAGTGCACCACATCACCTAGGGGGTCAAACTTCCTAATTTCTTCTATTACTACCTGGCTAGTCATGCAGCCAAGTACATGCATTGGAGTACTACACCTCAAGAAATGAAGGCCCTCTCATATGTTCCCATCTGGCTACAAATTGAGCATCATATGCCGACTGCTTCAGGTTTTACCTCCTCCAGTTTATACAATGCCAAGTAGAATACCACGCTTCCTACGTAGTTCAGCTATACACATATCCATAAAGATTAATTTGCAACTATGCAAATTTATCCACTATAATCACCAGCAAGAATTGCTACAACCGGTGTTCAGTAACTCTAATTTTAAGCTTGGTGACCATGTAATCTCGGCTCCGACAAAGGGCATATCTTCACATGCTCTAGTCAGTGACTTAGTGATTAACGGCAGAATAGGTAATACGCTAGATATGCTGGCATATTTCCAATTACCCAGCAAACACTCCTTTTTCATGTTCCAAATCATTCACATGCTAATAAAATGGTATGGTTCTGGCACATGGGATACCCATCCAGCAACTCCTTTTTGGGAGTTTCACACCTGTATCAAACAGCCTCATGCTGTGTCTCACCTTGCTTTGGCTCTACTTGAGATACTTAACCCAGAAGATTTTGGTTACCCTCGAAATTGGGCCCTTACTTTCCCCAATGATAACATTTCCTGGAAAGAGGTCTTGCGGGGAATTTATTTATATACCGCTAATGATCGCCTAAGGCTGACACAATTCCACATTTTACACAATATTTATTACACCCCTGTGAAACTGTTTGAGATGGGCAGATTCCTGACTCAGGACTGCTTCTGATGCAACCAGGAGCCCAGATCACTACTTCATATATTCTGGGAATGCTCCAAAAGTTGCTCCCCTCTGGCATCTCATCCAGGCAAAGGCTGACCCACTACTGGGTATACAAGACCTAGTCATACCTCAAATTTGTATAGTGGGTGACTACAGCAAAATATCAGTTAAGTAAAGGTGATACCATATGAATATATCCATATCGGTCAAAACACGTGTTCTCCGACATTGGAAAGATCAATACAAAATTTCTTATTCTGAGTGGGTGAATGAGTTTTTCCACAACCTAAGGAATGAAAAAGCAATTGCCAGCCTCCATGGCAAAACTTCCCTGTATCGAGTTAGATGGGAGAGGCTGCATACCCTTTGGTCCCTAACCCCTCCCTAAGGGAGGACAGAATCCACAATCCGCTCTGGGAACTGGCCAATGGCTTTGCCGAAGACTGCGGGCCCCTGCACTGATAGTGCTATGAAGTGAGAGTTTAGCTACTTGTAACCTGCAGATACACCTATGTTCATCCCCAGCATAAGGTATATGTTTGCTCTCTCCACTATCCAATTAGAGATAAGTGTAACTACCTGAGAAATATGAAGGGTACAATTATTAGGTTAAATGTGGCTCTGGGTGGGGGGATGGGGGGAGTTTAATGTGTATGACTGTATTATTGTGTGTGGGTATTTTCACTGTAATCTTAATCCCTGCAACAGTCCTGCTGTATAAGATGTTTAGTTCTTAAAGTTCTTTGTCTGTTGCAGGTTCTGTACTGACTGTTTGTATTATTGAGTAAAAATAAATAAATTATATTAAATAAAAAAAAAGTTTAATGGGGACTATACTGTATCAGGCTCTCACACAAACATAAGTTTAAAGGGGATTATGCTGAAGCGTATGCTATTCGCACAGCATAAGTACAACAGCAAAATTCCTCACAGCGACAACCTCGACAGGTTCTGAGATTGTCGCTGTGAGGGACTCGAGGATGAAATTCCACCCTTTTGCCACCCCCCACTTCAAAACAACTCCAACTCAGAGTTAGATATCTTAAGAAGAGGGAGGTGCAGGGGGCACAACCCCTGATAGAAAACACACAATGTCTGACATGCGAAATTTTGCCTGTCAACATTGGGGATTTCACCATGCCGAACTTTGACAACACTGTTATTGTTTCAGCATGGTAAAATCATAGTGAAGGAGGTATACTTATGCTGGTCTAAGATTATTTTGGTCTCAGGTCTCTCACAAGCATATGCTCATAAGGGACTTTACTAACAAAAGGTATACGAGTAGAAACAATTGCAGAATGAGTATGTTTAAAGATTACAGACCCTGATCTAAATTAAAACAGCAGCAAGGAAAAATGTGGGGCCGCAAGAGTGAAAACAGGGTAATTGCTGGAGGGGAGGAGGAGGAGGAGGGAAATGGCTAGCTGAGAGGGGGTAGAAGGAAGGATTGTAGGAGGTAATACATGTAGAGCTACAGTGCTCATGGACACACTTTGGAAAATGGGGGAGTGTCTGGTGTGTAGAAAGTATAACAATGAAGAATGAAATTGAATGGCTGTATGGGGTTTTACAAGGGATGCTTGGTGCAAATGCACACAATCAGCTTAGATTCAAGGAGTGGGAAGTTGAGGGATGACAGAATTACACACTGAGGTCCAAGAGAGGAGAGCAGGAAGTTACACAGGCCAAAGCACGGGCCAGCAGGACATTATCATAAATAATTATAGCTGCTTGAGAGGGGAGTGGCAAATAGCAGGATGAAGGGGGAAATGAAAAGCAGACTCAAAAAGTATAGCAGGGCAAGAAATTGCTCAACATTCCAGTTACGTACATCAAATAGGTACAAAGTGCTGCAATCAGGGAGGCAAGGGGCAAGGGAAACAAATGAGATGATGAAGAAGAGAGGGAGGGTAGGGGATAATGATGGTCAGATGGCAAATAGGGGTGACCAGAAGGATGAAACCTCAGTGGAAGGGGCAATAAGGAGGGGGGTGCAAGGAAGACTAGAGGAGGAAGGGAATAGGAGGCAGTAACAGAACACCAAGGTCATCATACCAGTGAGGGGGTGGTAGGCATAATTGGAGTCAGGGACTCAATGGGGAGGAGAGGACAAGGAGGGATGGTTACAAAGTCAGGGAGGATACTGAAATGGGCACAACAACAGGGGTATTGGAGAAGAGAGGAGCACAAGTAATAGGTAATAAAAGCAACATGCAGGACCCGGTTGTGGCAAGATGGAAACTAGGGACTCAAAAATAGTGATCTTTGGAGACTCAGTAATCAAGGCATAACATGGGGATGTAAGGAGGACCCACATAACAGAACTACAGTAGCCTGTAGACCTGGGATGAAAGCAGGGGAAGCACTATCCAGTGTCCAGGAGCTGATACAAAAGGTAAGAGGAGACCAGACCTAGTACTGCACATTGGTACCAATGATTTAGCTGGAGAAGAGGTGGAAATAGTACAGAAAAAGTTCAGGGACATAGAGAAGGCATGTAGGAAATTGATATGCTCACTGGCATTCTCAGAAATAATCCCAGTCCCCAAGGCCAGCACAACAAGGAAAAAGAGAATAGGTGAGTTTAATGGGTGGTTAGCTGAATGGTGCAGGAAGGAGGGGCACAGCTTTATAGGGAATGAGAGAGATGCATGGTCCAGCAAAGGACTATATAGCCAGGACAGGCGGCATCTTAACTGGGCAGGAAAAAGAATGCTAAAGAACATGATGGAGGTGTACATAACAGAGGTATTTGGTTTATACTGCTAAGAGGGGAGGCAGAAAAGGGGGGGGCCAAATGCCACACCCCACAGGCAGGAAAAAAGGGAGAGGGGAGCATGCAGGTAACAGAGTGAACAAGGGGGTTGGGGGGAAGCGGGGATGCACAGGGTCAAACCAGGAAAGCAATTAAAAGCAGGGGCAGAAGGGACAAGGTGGACGGTGGTGTCCCTCAATGCACACAGCATAGGAAACAAGATGAAAGAACTACAGACCCTCTTCAGTGAGGACAATGTGGACATTTCAACCATTACTGAAACCTTGGCCATGGTATACTACGACTGGGACCTCTCAATCCCAGGGTTCAAGCTTTACAGACAAGACAGGGAGAATGGAAAAGGGTGGGGCATTGCAGCTTACATCAGGGAAGGGATAGTGTGCATCAGGAAAGAAGAGGTGGAAGGGGGGGCAGTGAGGCATTGTGGCTACAACTGCAAACCAACAGCCGGTAGGAAAATTAGGTTAGGGGTGGTTTATAGACCTCCTAACCAGGGGGAGTAAATGAACAGAGTGCTGGGTGCACAACTGAAAGCCATAACAGGGAGGGGGGGAGGCAATAGTAACGGGAGACTTTAACATGCCCAAAATAGACTGTGTAACTCCTGCTACAACCTGTGCCAAAAGCCAGGTGATTCTCGATGCACTACAGGATGGCTTCATGACACAGCTAGTAGCAGGACTGACCAGGGGGGAAACAATCCTGGACCTTGTGCTTACAAATGGGGAGCACATCCAGGAAATTGATATCAGGGAACCCCTTGGTGGGAGTGACCATAGTTCAGTATAGTTCAAGATAGATATGGGCAAAGAGGATATCCAAAAAAGGACTAGGGCACTGAACTTCAGGACAGCCAACTTTACTAGGATGAGGGAAATGATCAGGGAGAAACTAGGAATATTAGAGAAGGGGATGAGGTAGAAACACTATGGGGACATATCAAGAGAGCCATTCAAATGACCGTGGACAGCTGGCTCCGTGGCGCCGAAAGAAGAAGTTCGCTCAGCACGCTGGTTACCCGGGTTCGTGCCCCAAGCCTGGGTGTCAGGAGCGGAGTCTGGCAGGGAGGGGTTCCATAAGCGTCCATTGGACGCCTCCCTCCTGGAGGGCAGGCTCAGTCTGGAGACCTGCGGGTGGGTTGGTGAGTACACTTGGGGAGACATGCTGCCTCGACATGCCCCTGCATGCCCTGCCACATGACCCTCCGCGCTCTTGCAAGGCTGAGAACTGCAGTGGTGAGAGGCACAAGAATAAGGAAAATACCTCCCGACCAGCCTAGATGATGAGTGCCCTAGGCCCCTACCACCCGAAGCCCCAGAGCCAGCCCAGACCCAGCCCCGTGGCACCTGAGAAGCTGTGTTGGGCCACAAGACAATTTCTTCCTGGAGGAGAGGGATCCACCGGATATGCCAGGGACACTCTTAGGTAGGCCACTACAGGAGCTGGTGGAAGGTGGTAGGGTGTCGTAGGGTGGTGGACAAGCAATGGCACTCCAAAGGAGTGGCAGATCGGGGGAGGCATAAAGAAACCCCCCCAAAAAACAAATGACTGTGGACAGTTGCATAAAGATGAAAGGGAATAAGATGAAGGCAAGATGGCCCAGCTGGTTCAGCAAGGAAGTAGCTAGATCAATAAGGGAAAAGGGAGCAGCTTGTAGGAAAAGCTTGACTTATACAGTGATTTCAGTGGGACTCTGACTGCCTTTCCCCTGCTAACTGCTGGCTGAATTTTCTCTCACCTCCCCCCCAACCCCCTCCCAGGCCTCCTTTAAATACAGCTTTACTCCACTCAAACAAGCTCCAAATTTTCTGGCTGACTCCTATTGGCCGTTATCTGGCAGTGCTAAACCAATCTAGCCAATACCCCATGCAGCAGAACTACAGCACCTAGCCTGCTTTTAAGCACTTCTTACCTACTTATTTACCAAAATTCTAGTTTTTAATACACTTCTACATTAATCTCTCTGAAACTGAGGGCTACTGTTTGTGATCCTGGTATCCATTTAGCAGTACTCCCCAACCCGCTCTAATTACTGGTCGCAATTATCTTGGCAAGATGGGTTGCCTCTTTATCCTTCTGCTAATACTTGGGAACATTATGCCACATGCCCTGCTGTATCTCAAAGTGTTAGGTGTTAACCCAGTTGCTGAGTCCCTCACTACATCCTACACTACCCCCACACACTGCACCTCCACCCTCTCGACAATCCTCTCATCACACGTATATACCCTACATCCTTCTGCTCACCCCCTCCTGTACCACTCAACCATGTATATCCGAGCTCTGTTCCTCATTTGCTCAAAACCTCAATTCCTTCATACGCTCTCACACCCGAAATGTACACCCCTTACAAGCTATCAAAGGCGACTACTAAGGGAAAAAGCCCTCTCTTTTTTATATATTCCCTACAGAAAACGCTGCTGCTACTCCTTCTTTGCTCAGGTAATGTGGAGCTACATCCTGGCCCTCCACTCCAATTTTCCTCTCTATCGGACTTTGCAGCTGCCCCTGGGCTGAAGATGATGTTAGCAAACATCCTAAGCCTGACTAAAAAATGTGACCAACTTCAAGCATGGGCAGCACATACTAACCCAGATCTCATCATTATTACTGAATCATGGCTTAAAAAGACTACTCTTGACCAACAAGTTACTCTTCCGGGCTACAAACTATTTAGGGCAGAATGGAATACTGCGGGGGTCATATACGCCAGAAATAAGTCTGTAGTAACTGACATCCTTTGCAAATCCAAGCCTGAAGAATATGAGGTTGTTTCACTAAAGCTTCACCTTCCCTCCACGGAATCCATTACCATCATAGGTGGCTATAGGCCTCTGTCTGGTGACTCCGAAATCATCGACATTATAAAATCCCTAACCTTAGCCGCCAACTCAGAAACAATAATCCTGGGGGATTTCAACATGGATTGACTTACTACAAAATCTCACTGCCTTAAATCCCTCTGTGATGAGCTTGATCTTATACAACTAGTTATTGAACCCACGAGGAACAATACCTCCAACTCTGCTAAAAGCTCCATCTTAGATGTTATTCTAACCACCCACTCCCATAAAATCTCTCATTCAGCAGTATTCCATAATGATATGAGCAACCACTGCATGGTGGTTTGCACAAGATCACAAACTAAAACGTGCCAACAGTCCAAATTTAGAGCGAAGAGGTCTTTTCGCAAATTTAATGTGTCAAACTTTCTGTATGACCTGAGCAGGATCAGATGGCAAGATTTATATCTTGCAAAAACTGCAGATGAAGCTGTCTCCATCCTTAGTGACAATCTAACTACCCTGGCAAACAAGCATGCACCCATTATCAAAGTCAGGGTGTGCAACGTTTCCCACCCCTGGTTTACCCCAGACCTAAAGGCCACGCTTACCAACAGAGACAAACTCTGGGCTAAGGCTAGGTACACTAAGAGCCCTGCAGACTGGCAGGCTTTCAAAACTGCTAGGAATGCTTGTATCGAAAGCATTCGTGCTACAAAAGCTAACCTCTATATCTCCACCCTGGAACAAGCCAAAGGGAAGCCCCAAAAAATCTGGAGAACACTTAAATCTATTGAAGGCCGTCCTTCAGCTCCATCTATCCCAACTAAGATATTTACCAACGGCAGGTTGGTGGAAAACAGCACCCAAATCCTTGAAGAACTCAATTTACATTTTGTTACCACTGGACTTGCTTTTGACTCCTCACCCTATGCTAACCATGTGAATACTAGTGAAAGCTCCACCTCCACTACCTGCAGTCCATCCCATCCCCTCCAGATCCACACTATTACTTATAAAGAACTTGAAGATCCTCTCCTTAATCTAGATCTCAGCAAGAGTGCTGAGAATGATGGACCTGAACCATTTTTCCTGAGAATAGGCTATGCCTATCTCACTGCACCTATCCTACATATCTTCAACCTATCCATTACCTCTGCAACAGTTCCATCTAGCTGGAAGTCTGCCCACATCCTTCCTATTTTCAAATCAGGAGACCCCTGCAATTTGAACAATTACAGGCCCATCTCCATTTTGCCTGTTCTCTCTAAAGTTCTCGAAAAGCTGATCTATAATCAATTGAAACAACATATTGAATCCTACTCTCTCCTAAACCCTGCACCATCAGGTTTCTGGTCTAAACACAGCACAGTCACTGCTTTGGCTAAGGTCACTAATGCCTGGCTTTACGCCATGGACTCCAAGAAAGTCACCTGCGCAGTCTTCGTGGACCTTAGTAAAGCCTTTGATACTGTTGACCACCCCCTCCTAATCAACTGCCTTTCTTACCTAGGTGCCACTCCTTCTACCGTACAGTGGTTTACCAGTTATCTCTCTGGTAGGCTGCAGAAAGTCAAAGCAGATGGCTGTCTCTCAGCCCCCCTTCTGATTGCCAGGGGAGTCCCCAAAGGCTCCATATTAGGCCCAATCCTATTCTCTCTATTCATCAATGATCTTGATTCCTACACAACAAACTCCAGTATTCACTTCTTTGCAGACGACACTGTATTATATACCTCTGGCACAACTCTAACGGAAGTTAGGGACGTCTTGCAAGCTGACTTTGCTCAGCTCAAAAGTAACCTTATTAAAGCAAAGTTCCTTCTGAATGCTAAGAAAACTAAGGCAATGTTAGTCTCACGTAATCCTGCCTTTGGATCCCCCCCCTTTGCTGCCAAAGAACCTTATCGTCACTTCACTGGGTGCAACCCTGGAAGTCATTCCTAAATTTAAATACCTTGGATTCTGGATAGACAACAAGCTCACCTTCAATGATGACATTGAGGACCTATCCAAGAGGCTCAAAATGCATGGCTAGGCTTCTTCTTTCGAAACAGGTCTCTTTTCCCTTTTGCAACCCGAACCAAGCTTGTACTGGCCACATTTCTTTCCCTACCTGACTACAGAGATTTCATCTATGCCACCTCTTCAATCTCAGGCCTAAGTAAACTGGATGTTCTCTACCACTGTGCTATATGGTTCATCACCAGTGCCCCTCACAGAACTCATCACTGTGACCAGTACACAGCTGTTGGATGGACCTCACTCGCTACCAGACGCCTGCTCCATGCTGGGATCTGGACCCCCAAGATACTTTTTCACAAACTACCAAGCTACATAACGTCCCTCATCTGTATCTCCCACAGTGCTTACTCACTCAGGAAATCAAACTACATCCTGTTCGATGTCCCAAGAACTCGTACTGCCTTTGGACAACGTGCCATTTCATTCGCACTTCCTATATTCTAGAACCAACTCCAATCCATACTAAAACTAACCAGCATTGTCCCAATTAATCTCTACAAAGCCTTATCCTCATTTAAAATAAAAGATATCTGTCACTGCCACTAAACCCCCCACTTCACCCTTACGTTAGCTACTCGTACACCGACTGCCCCCGCTCTGTCCAAAACAGGTCAGCAACCGCACAGGAAGTATAAGACTAAGTTTAGCAGCTATAGATTTGATTCCCATGAACTGCTTTTACTGTCCTTCACCTCTAGATCTCCTTACCACACCTTACTCCACTCTACTCTGCTAGCCCCTAGCCTCATCTTTTACTTTCACCATTTCTCCCTACCTTCCTTCTTAAACTCCCCCTGCTGTCTCTGCACATTAACCTTCTCCTATAATGCACTTATCTTATTATGGATACAACTCTACCCAAACATTTGCTGATACAGCATCAGACTTTACTGCCAGAACCCTGCCTTACCTGCCTGTATCACATCATGAATTGTCATTTATGAACTTTGTATGTGCCTTTATCTCGACTGACAATGACACCTTGTATGTTATGTCCATATGTCTATGTAAATGACCCAGGACCTCCTTGTGAATGAGCTTGCTCAATGGAGTTTTTTTCCTGCAGTAAACTTGAACTTGAACTTGAAGAGCAAGCGAACTGCTAGAGACAAGGTTGAAGAGGAATTCCACAGAATGGCCATAATAGCCAAAAAGGAGGTCTAGAAGGCTAAGGCACAGAAAGAGCTACACATAGCACAGGGGTTAAAAAGGGAGGAAAGGGTGATCTTTAACTATATTAGAGAGAAAAAGGGCAAAAAGATGGCATCATCAGACTCAAACAGGGGACAGAATGGGTAATGGAAGACAGAGCAAAAGCAGAGGTTTTCAATGAATACTTCTGCTCAGTCTTTTCGAAAGAAAAGATGGGCCAATGCCACAGGCGGGGATCAGGAAGGAGGGAACTGGGGTAGATCCAATAGGGGTTACTGAGATAGATAGTATGAGAGAGGGGCTAGGGGTGCTCAAAGTGGTTAAATCCCCAGGGCTGGGTGGGATACACCCCAGGGTACGCAGGGAATTGGCAGATGAACTGGCAGGTCCAATGGCAGTCCTATTCAATAGTTCTCTGAACTCTGGGGTAGTGCCAGTGGAATAGACAACAGCTAATATAGTACCATTCCACAAAAGCAGTCCCAGGTAGGATCCAGGCAACTACAGTCCAGTAAGCCTGACCTCTATGGCGTGTAAACTTGTGGAGTCCACCCTATAAGAGGGATTGGTGAAATACTTGTAGCAGAATGGTCTGCATGACAGTAAGTAACCTGGGTTTGTGGCTGGAAGATCTTGTCAAAAGAACTTAACTGAGTTCTTTGACCATGTCATGAAGGCGGTAGACAAGGGTTAGGCAACAGACATCATATACTTGGACTTTAGCGAAGCCTACGACTCAGTGTCACACAGAAGCCTGATAACAAAAATGAAGGCACTAGGGTTGGGGGAAAGATTGGTCAGATGGGTGGAGAACTGGTTGGGGGGCAGGTTGCAGAGGGTGATACTCAGGGGGGTAGCCCCAGTACAAAGGTAGTCACTTGCGGGGTACCACAAGGATTGGTCCTGGTCTCAGTACTGTTTAATGTGTTTATAAATGACAGTGGGAAGGGTGTTCAAGGTAAGATGTGCCTCTTCGCTGACAGCACCAAAATCTGAAAGAGAGTGGACACTCAGGAGGGGGTACAGGAACTAAGGGAAGTCATAGCCAGACTGAACAAGTGGTCAGGGATTTGGCAGCTGGGCTTCAATGCCAAGAAGTGCAAGGTGATGCACATGGGGCAAAAAAAAAAACATAAGAACTGAGTACTATATAGGAAAGTACAGGTAACAGAGATTGAGGAAGAAAAGGACCTAGGAGTAGCAATCACTAGTGACATGAAGCCATCCACACAATGCAAAAAAGCAGTAGCAAAGGCCAACAAGATGATGGGATGCATCACAAGCGGATTCAGCAGCAGAAACAGTGAGGTTATTCTGCCACTGTGTAGGTCACTGGTGAGGCCTCATTTGGAGTACTGGCACCCGTACCTAAAAAAAGACATTAAACTGCTGGAAAGGGTACAGAGGAGGGCAACTAATATGATCTGGGGCAGCAGGACAAGTCATACGAAGAGAGGGTGTAGTCTCTGCGGATGTACTCACTGGAGGAGAGGAGGCGGGGAGAGGGGGGATATAAAAGAGACCTTCAAGTACTTAAGGGGTATAAACAAGGTAGCATGGGAGGGTCTCTTCAACATAAGAGAACATACTTCCACCAGAAGGCACACAGCCGAAAGCTAGTGGGAGGAAAATTTAGGAGGGATGTGAGAAAACACTTCTTCACAGAAAGGGTGATGATGCCTTGGAACATACTGCCCGAGGCAGTCATGGCATCCAAGACAGTGGGATCTTTCAAAAGAGCCTGGGGCAAACACAGAGGGAGGATGTGGGGACATGGAAAAGGAAAGGAGGGAGGGAGGAGAGGGGACACAAACATTGGTGATGGGATAAAATACAAGATCCTGACACAAATCAGGCAGACAGGACAGTCTTGGAGGTCTCCTTCTGCCGGCTGCTACTTATGTTCTTATGTTAGAATTTTCCCAGAATGACTCAGAATGATGCCAATTAGATCTACTAAGAGCCCAGGACCCTAGTTATAATCTAGTCACAGCATCCACAGTACTCATCAAGTGTCACTGTGCTGGTGAGTGCTATGTTTATCTCCAAGCCCAAACTACTGAATAAATGCTCTTTTTGCCCTATAAATGTGTGCATGTTTTCCTTTCTTAGTTAGTAGTTTGCTTTGGGGAACCACAGCCCTCTCTCACAAAAATGTATGTGCTGTTCCAGCTTGTTTGGTTTTGCATTTTGGTTACTACAGGTTTATTTTAATCGTTACATTTAGTCAGTGTCACAATCTAATACATTAAATGAGAACACTACCCAAATCACAAGTTAAATACCCTCATAAAACCTCAGACTTACCTCTTTGACCATAGTTTTGCCTGCATGCCCCACCCCTTGTAAATCAGACTTTCATCTTGTACTAAAGTCTACCTGCCTGACTTTGTTTTGGGGAGGGAGGGCCATCCTCTGATCTATTTCCCTATCACCAGTAGAAAACAGGAAGTTGTTATCCCTCTGTACAGACAGTTGGTGAGACCCCATCTGGAGTACTGCATGCAGTTCTGAAGACCCCATCTCCATAAGGACATAAACAGGAATGAGGCAATCCAGAGGAGGGCAACTAAAATGGTGTAGGGTCTGCAACTAAAATGGTGCAGGCTCTGCACCAGAAGCCATATAAAGAGAGACTAAAGGAGCTTAATATGTATATCCTTGAGGAAATGTGGGAGAGGGGGGACATGATAGAAACTTTCCAGTACCTCAAGGGAATCAACAAAGTCCAAGAGGGTAGCACCTTTCAGAAAAAGAGATGTGCAATAACAAGTGGACACAATTTGAAGATAGACGGGGGACAGCTCAGGCTCAATGTGAGGAAGTATTTTTTTGATGGAAAGAGTGGTGGTAGCACATGGAAGGGCCTTCCTGAGGAGGTTGTGGGGGTTAGGAAGAAGTAGGTTGTTGGTTAACTAGGATCTGCAGCTTATCCAATAGGTGGGGAAATGGGCAGACTGGGTAGGCCAAGTGGTTCCTATCTGCCGTCAAAATCTATGTTTCTATATCTGATTCCAGACAGCTGTTGAATAAGGTCATGACTGGGGCAACTAGCACCTCCCTGAGCTCCTTTAGTACAATTGGATGTATCCCATCCAGTCCTATAGACTTGCTCTATGTTTGAGAGCTTCAGAACTCTCCTCCGAAAATGGACTTGTGTCCACCCCCCCCCACGCTTTGTTTCTGCTGCTCCCTGGTGGTCCATCCACCACCTTCCACTGTGAAAACTGAGCAGAAGTACATATTCAGGATGTCTGCTTTTCCTTGGTCCACTTTTTCACAGCCCTCCCCATTGCCCTCCTTAGCCTCACTATCCCTCCCCTTGCTTTCCTCTACTGACTTATGCACCTGAAGCAAGTCTTATCCCCTTAAGATGCTCCCTTGGCTATCTATTCCTCTGTCCGCACAATAGCTCTCTTTACTGCCTCTCCTGCTTCTCTCTATTTTATTTGGTACACTTTCCTGTCTTCCACCACCTGCATTTTCTTATAACTCCTGAGTGCCACTTTTTTTTCCTTTACCACCATGGCCACTTTCCTAGAGAACCATAATGGTCTCTTTTTCCTTCTACTCCTTTCACAGAGAGGCTGGATGGCTTTATAATGACCTCCTTTATTTTTTTCTCACTGTATCTCTACTCCTTACTGGCAGTCCCCCCACCACAAGGCAGTTTCTGGGGCAGTGTCCCGTTTCTTTAAAACCCACCCTCCTAACGTCCAGAACCCTGTCCTCATGTAGCTTACCTCTGTTTCCATCTTAATGTTAAACCACACTGTACCGTGATCACTGGTACCTACAGCACTGTCTACTGTGATGGCTGAAATACTGTTCCTGTTTATGAACACCAGTTCCAGCACTGTCCCATCGCAAGTGGGTTCAATGATTAGCTGCCTGAAAAAAACATCTTACAGGGTGTAAAGAATTGCTGTGCTCCTTACCAAAACTGCAGTTAAAAGGCTTCGCTCCACATATGGCAGATCAAATCACCAAATAGCAACACCTTCCCCTTAGTTGCCATCCTAATGATAGCTTCTTCAAGGTCCTTATCCAACTCTTCTCCCTGTGCCAGAGGTCTATATACTACCCCTGTCTGCATACAGTCTCCAACACTTTCCTTCAGGATGACCCATAGAACCTCCATCCCCATCATTTCCTCTGGGTGTCCCTGCAATTCCATGGCCTTGATTCCTTCCCTCACATAACGTACCACCCTTCCTCCCTTCCCTGTCTCTTCTAAACAGTGAGTAGCCTGGTTTGACCATGTCCCAGTCATGGCTGCCAGTGCACCACAAATTCTGTTATGGTCACCAAATACAGGCTAGCCTTCACCATGATGGCTGCCAGTTCCAGAATTGAATTTCCCAGATTATTTTCAATGGTGCACATGACTCTCTATATCTTACACCCTTCCTGCCTGCTTTCCTTCTTCACCATGCCTGAGCTGTTCCTTGATGCCCCTCTTCCTTTGTTACCATCTTCTTTATCTGCCTGCTTTGCTCCTTTCTTCTTGCTTTCCTGATTTATAACTCTCTTGTCATCTGCCTTGTCCCCATCCCTCTCTTCTTGCACCCCCTACACTCCTCAGGTTCTTATTCTCTGCAGCACAGAACGAAATCCTGTGGTTCATCCAGATTTTCTCCTACCAAGTAAAATATTTTAGACCATTAATTTTGATAGATGATGGATGTTTTTATGTTACACCTCAATGGTTTTCTTCTGAACATGTATTTTGGTTGCTTATAAAATTAAAGTGTAATTCAAATTTAGCTTAAATTCCACTAGAAAAGTAATTTCCAAAATAATCTGTTTGGATGTGCTAATATATAAAATGTTTTTAAATTAAAAATGTAATTCTTCATGCTTTCCTCCATTACGCATAGAAGAAAACATTAAAACATTGCAGGCAATGTGATCAAATTATATTCAAAGTGCAATTAAAGTTATTTTTTTTTAATGGCAATGTCTACTTTTTGTTTATCAAACTGGATTAATTTTATATGTTGCCTTTCTGCTGCAGTACAGTTTTTAAAATTTTGTCGCATTTAATATTCATCAATCTCTGTACACAAAAAAAATCAGGTGAAGACTGGATGGAAAATCTGATCCAAAATTTAACTTATTCCTTGGAAATAGTAATGGGAAAAAATACATAGAACCACTGTATAATGCAGCACTTCTTTATTATTTTTAAGAAACAAATTGAAATGGCAATGGGGGAAAAAATACACAGAAGACCACATAATGCAACACCTCTTACTTTATTTTTTAAGTAACAAATTAGCTTACGTACTCTACCTCAGATGGTAGAAAGGTCTTCAGCAACTTTTGATATTGTATAAGGGGCATCAGACAAGTTGTGATTTTATTGCAGAACTTGTCCATCTCAGATTTTACCAGCTGTATAGCTAGGCTCCCAGTATGACAACAAACATGACCTCAGGAACCTCAGGCTAGACAGCCTGACAGCTCAACCTTTAGAGCACTGACTCAATGATATAGAGATCAAAATGTAATTACCAATTAGGTCACAGTTTCTTTCCTACAACATTTTTTTTCACTATAGTCTGTAATTTATCTACCTAACTGAGGCATTAGTCACGAATTCTGACTAGAGATTTTGTGCATAGCTTACTGATTTCTGTTACTTATTAGTGTATTTACTATTATTGCTATTCATAAAGGGACACTAATGGTTTAACTAATACATGTTTTATTTTTTAGCACAGTGCAATAACTTACTTACAATGCACTTTGCATGTAGCTAAGAACTAGCTCTTAGTTAATTGATGCAAAAATAAAGCAGCACAGTTTAAACATGTTTGCCTTAATTTCAATTTAAGCCAGGAATATCGGGAAGCATTACAATATTTCATTTTTTCTTCACTCTGCTACCAATTTCCACTGCAGTGCTATAGCAATATATACTGCAGAACATCAAAAGATGCCACCCAGCATAATCCTTAACCTTTCTTAGCATGAGTACACTTCTCCAGGATCATTTCTACAGAATTTATGAATAGCAGTAATCTAGGGGCCTTTTCAAATAAGTTCAAATGCCTCCACAATTTGAGAGCATACCCATTGTGTTATGAATATAAGTGCAACAACTACGACCTTGAACTCCAAAATAATTCTGTCATTATGTTTCTTTGATTGCAGCTGCTCAGCCACTTATCTCAGTTTTACCGAACTGTATTAAAGGAAGTCAGATACATATCTTTGTGAACAGGGCCCAGGGTGTCAAAAACGTTATGGTAACTGATGATTTTAATAACCACATATTGCCCAATGTGGGCATCATTTTCACCATGAATTAACTGGGTCACAGTGTTCACTGCATTCATGAACATAGTTATTTCAACAGTGCTTTGCCATTCTGGGTTGATGCAAAAGGCAAAGGTTCTAGTTAAGTTCTGCTACATTAACAGTATCATTCAGCCTTTATAAATATTCAAGCAACAAGTACTGTAGGACACAGAAGTCATTTTCTGAACCATTTCTTCTGGCGGCGTGATTGTAGACCTAACACTTTAATTTGTTCATCTCTGTCTTCCAATATCAATATAATAACAATGTCATGGTCCTTTTTCATGAATTTCAAATACATCATATCTTATACTTACACTTACTACTGAGTCATATGTGAAAATAACTGTGGATTATTCATCAAACACACTTCAAAAACACAAATAATGAATTAGAGCTATTTGGCCGCTGTTTTCTTACAGAAACCCTAGTTAGCTTGCTCTAAGGTATCTGCTAAACTAACTGTTGCCATTTGAGCTCCCTGGATAAGAACAGTTACTTGCTGTTGTGAACTGATTGTAAACTGATTTTAAAGCAGTGCACATGCTATATCTAAGGGCATGGCTACATCAGTGTCACATGAGACAGGGTGCATCATAGGAGAAAGAAAGCCAATAAACCTATTTGTGATGGAGATCCCCAGGGGTCGTAAAACTACCATACAGCTAGTAGAATAATTTAGGAAAAACTCCTAATAGCAGACAGACAAAAGGGCACACTAGGACTTAACATACATATCAAAACACTGTATAACATATGTTTTTTTACAAATTCTGGGTGGACTACTCCTTTAATGGAAACAGTAACATATGACTGGATATTGATTGTTACATAGTGTACAAAAAGGGCAAACTTTTTTCTGCTTTTTTCTTCCAAAATGAAACAGTATTTATGATACTGGTATGGGTAATTGAATGATATGTGCACTCCTTTATAGATGACAGTTCAGTCTCTGAACAGCTATTTTGTTGTAAATGGTTCAATGAGGACAAGCACGGCTCGGGGGGGGGGGGTTACAAAACAATCTGAAGGTGAAAAACCTTGCCCAAGTACCCAAAAGTTCTGTAGTTATGAAAAAAAAGGGAACATTGCTCTGAGTGCTATACACAAAATGTTCACAGCAGTTTGAAAAAATACACTATGAATTGTGGAAAAAAGTGCAGCTGTGGGCATTCCTGAGGGAAAAAAGTAATTGATAAGTATGGCACATCCCCTTAAAGGCTATTCTCAGCCAGTGTTTTTCCACAGTTGCAGAAAAATGTTGCACACATACAGTGAGAGTGAGGTGTAACACTCCTGAGCAAAATGCAGTACCCCAACAATGGAGTTTGCCCTTTAAGGGGCAGACCATGTTGTCCTGGTGCACCCCTTCCCTCCTGCATAGAATGGTTGTGCTCAGAAGGGGAGGGGGAGGGAAGGGGAGGGGCTAAGGGCCAGAACAATGGGACAGGTAACAGGAAGGGGAGGGGCAAAGGGAGGTACATAACGGACAGCACAAGAGGGCCTCAGCCACTTTTTTGCTGGATTTTGATCCCTCCCATCCACCCTACTAGGCAGAGCAAGAGGGGAAGACAGTCAAGATGGGACTGTATGGTGGGTCTGTCAGGGTGGATGACAGATGCATCCGGGTCGGACAGTTGGGACTGCCAAAGGTGGATGGCAGGTTTGAGAACATGGTTATGGACTGCCAAAGGTGGATGGCAAGTCGAGAATATGGTTATGGACTGTCAAAGGTGGATGGCAGGAGGAAAAGGGGGAAAGGGGGGAGGAGGGGAGGGGGAAGAATAAAGGAATAACACAAGAAGAGGAAGAAGATGAAGGAGAAATTGGTCTCAGTTTTCACCGTTACCTAACGGAAAAGGAGAAGAAGAAGGCACCCAGGTTTTCACCTGGGGGAAGGATAATCCGAGATTGATATATGGATGGAAATAAACAAAAGGTTGAAAATATGATAATAAAGAAATTGAAATGGAATATGGAATTATGAATATAAATAAATTAATTGCCAGTCTGAGCACAACAACAAACAATGGTCTCCATCTTTTTTGTGAGGGAAAAGGGGGGAATCCAGGACAATTGAAATACTATCATAGTGGAGGTCAGACACAAGTAGTATCAAACCAGTGGGTGTATATCAGTAGCAGTTGTTACAGCAACACTAGCACACATCATCATTAAAAGGCAACAAACAACCACCACCAGACCCAGTGCAGCCCCTGAAGGAGCACCACAGGCAGTAGAGACTGAACAGCCTGCAGTGAGTGCTGCTGCAGCAGGCAGCAGAAACACCCCAGGGAGAGACATGACCATCAGTTACAGGCAGCTACTGTGGTGTATGGTTTTGCTGGTACCAGTGATGCTGCAGAGGTCCCAGTTGAGGGAATGGTTGTTGATCTCTCTGTAAGTACTTCCAGCTACATTTATGGCAAAACTGTCGAAGTCTGCTGCTCCAGCTAATATGGGTCACCTGTTGTTGTGCCTCCTAAGCGTTTTCCGCAACTCCGGATCCACAGTTGTGGATTTTCAGTACTTGAAGAATTTCTGAAGCTGCTGAATTTCAGCAACTGCTGTTTTTTTTTGTTTGTTTTATGGATTTCCACACGTGCACAATTTTTCTTTTAGAATATCCTGCCTCTGCATTTCTGAAGTGCTGCAGGCCTTTTCCCCACAGCTGCTGGATTCCTGTCTGTCTTTGTGAGTACAGCCCCAGACTTAGGAACACAAAGTATAAAAGCTGCTCACACTGACTGCTTTGTGCATAAATTCCTTTATTTGAAGTACAGTAAGACAACTGCTCCTACGTGTATGGAGCAGTGCTCTTACTACACTTCAAATAAATGGTTATACGTGAAGCAGATGAGTGGAGACTTTCTATCTTTGATGGTGGTCGAAGACTGTTTGTGCTACTACCTAGTTAATATTGCTTTTTAGACACTCAAAATTAATTTTTTGAACTACTTAAGAGTTCAGTAATACTGTCAGACCAGTTCAGGGAAAGCCACTGTGAAGCTTCCTAGGTAAATCAGTTGTGTCGTGTTCCTTGGGGTTTCAGTGATCATGCAACAGAGGGTTGGCATTACCCTAATATTGGCACTGGCTTGTCACACAGTAAATGATGCAGAAATGTTTGTAGAGAGAGTGCTCATATTAGGGTGACCAGGAAACTGGACAAGGGCCATTCAGTGGATGTCCCGTATTTAGACTTCAGCAAGGCCTTTGATTCCGTGCCACATGGGAGACTGGGAATGAAGCAGGAGTATATAGGGGTGGGAACGAGGATGGTCAAATGGATCAACAACTGGCTGAATGGAAGGCAGCAAAGGGTGGTAGTGGGGGGGACTCTCATCCCCGAGGGCGGTTATGAGAGGGGTACCACAGGGATAGGTACTGGGACCGGTGCTGTTTGGGATATTCATAGCTAATATCTCACTCAGGATCCAGAGTAGGATCAGTCTGTTCATAGATGATACAAAGATGGGAGCTGTGGTAGATGACATTGAGGGTCAGAGAGGGCTGCAGGAAGACCTGACCAAACCACAGGAGTGGTCAGAAATATGGCAGCTGGGGTTCAATGCCAAGAAGTGCAAGGTACTGCACTTCAGAGCTAGGAACCAGGAGAGGAGCTATCAACTGGGAGGGGTCCAGTTGGAAAGCATCAAGGAGGAAAGGGATCTAGGGGTGCTTATAATGGGGAGTATGAACAACTCAGCTCAGTGCAGGAAGGTGGCAGCAAAAGCTAACAAGATGCTAGGGTGTATAGTGAGGGGAATCTCCTCCAGAAATAGGGAGGTGATCCTTCCCCTGTACGGGTCACTGGTCAGGCCACACCTGGAATACTGCATGCAGTACTGGCACCCGTTCCTGAAGAAGGATGTCAGATTGTTGGAGGGGGTGTAGCATGGGGCAACAAAGATGATCCAGGGATTGGAGGAAAAGTCCTACAAGGATAGGCTGGGTGAGCTGAACATGTACTCCCTGGAGGAGAGGAGAGATAGGGGGATATGATCAAAACTTTTAAATACTTAAAGGGGATAAATAAGACTAATACAGAAGGGATTTTCCAGATTAGAAGAGGGAGGGATATGAGGGCACTAGCTGAGATTGGAGGGAAGATTCAGGGGAATCAGGAGGCATTTGTCACAAAATGGGTGATAGACAAGTGGAATACTCTGCCCAAGGAGGTGATATCCTGTAGAACAGTGGGTGGTTTTAAGAGGGGATGGGACAGAGTGAGGGCAGGTAATGATGAAGAGGGGTGGGGCAACTGCAAGTTGAGGGGCTAGCTGCACAATCGGGCAGACTCGATAGACCGTAAGACCTGTCTCTGCAGGCGTTTTTGTATGTTCATATGATCATAGGGTAATGCCAACCCTGCATTACGTGATGAAACCCACAGAGCACCACACCACTGATTTGTCAAGGTTTTGGAGACTCTGATCCCTAATTCATTGTTTTACATCTCTAACAAATGCAGTCACACACACACACACACACATATATATATATATATAGAGAGAGAGAGAGAGAGAGGGAGCAAATAATCTATATTAATGCATTTATTAAGGTTAAACCACAAAACTCAAAAAGTAGGAAAATGAATTAAAAATAATAAGAGTAAAAGTCCTTGGAGCCTTGGCAAATCTGTGGGGTTGTGTTCCTCAGTGTTTGAAAGATTATGCAAGGCAGTGTTGGCATTATCCTACTACTGGCACAGTCCTGTCACACAAAGTATAACACCAGCAGTGTGTTACATGATTGTTCAAATCTCAAGAAAAAACACCAGCAATTTGTCAAGTTCTCTGGGACTTTAAACCTTAATGTCTCATTTTACTGCTTTTTATGCTTTGTGCTTTCACCCTACTAGATATAGTAACACAGTCTTTTTTCAATGTATTTATTTTTGGAAAAAGATATAAAACAACTGATACAGCTTTTGCCTTTCTTATACCCTAAACAGCTGACACTTACAGTTTTTGCCTTTCCCATTCCCTAAGATGAACACCGTATAGTGATACTCACTGTGTCAGACCTGTATCTGGCTTTGTGATGCACAGTGATAGACCTACAGTATAGCTTGCTTCATGACAGCAACTGCATCATAATACTTCCTACAACAGACCTGAAGTGACCATAACTAGTGGGCCTACAGGTTAATCACAAAGCAGCTTCATCCCATGCATTGCACCAGATCTGTAACTTGCTTTGCACATGGTCCTGCAAAACCATGTATATTTTTCTTGTGTTGAAATGATCATGAAAGCAGAAGCTGTATCTCACAAAAATGGGTTTCTGAGTCACAAAAATAGTTTTTTCAAGTCCAGAAAACAAGCACTGTTTTGGGGACATTGAACAACCAAATTTCATTCATAATTTAAAAACTATTTTTTTTTTGTAAAAAGTAACCCTTGAATGATCAGCCCTACACCAGACATAGAAACATAGAACATAGAAACATAGAATTTGACGGCAGATAAGGACCGCTTGGCCCACCCAGTCTGCCGATTTCCCTACCTACTGGATAAGCTGCAGATCCTAGTTAACCAGCAGCCTACTTCTTCCTACCCCCATCCCCTAGAATTGCCTTATGACTATCCCATGCATGCTTGAATTCCCCCACTGATTTTGACTCCACAACCTCCTCTGGAAGGCCATTCCATGCATCCACAACCCTCTCTGTGAAAAAATACTTCCTTAAATTACCTCTGAGCCGCCCCCATCTTCAAATTGTGCCCTCTTGTTCTTGCACACCTCTTTTTTTGAAAGATGCTACCCTCTTGGACTTTGTTGATTCCTTGAGGTACTTGAGCGTTTCTATCATGTCCCCCTCTCCTCCTTTCTCGAGGCTATACATATAAGCTCCTTAAGTCTCTCTTCATCGACTTCCGGTTGCAGACCCTGCACCATTTTAGTTGCCCTCCTCTGGACAGCTTCCATCCTGTCTATGTCTTTGGAGATTGGGTCTCCAGAACTGCACACAGTACTCAGATGGGGTCTCACCAGCTGTCTGTACAGAGGGATAATAACTTCTTGTTTTCTACTGGTGATGCCTCTCCCTATGCATCCCAGTATCCCCAACCCTCCTTGCTGCCCTCTCACATTGCTTGCCCATCTTTAGGTCATCTGATATGACTACCCCAGGTCCCTTTCCATTCTTGTTGTTGTTAGTATCTCACCCCCATTGTGTACTCTTCCCTGGGTTTTGTTTCCCAGGTGCATTACCTGCACTTCTTAGCATTGAATCTAAGCTGCCATACATTTGACCATTCCTCTAACCTTGCCAAGTCCCTTCTCATCCTTTCCACCCCACCCTGTGCATCAACTCTGTTGCCGATCTTAGTGTCATCTGCAAAGAGACATACTTTTCCTTCAGTCTTTCTGCAATGTAAACATAAAGACATTGAAGAGGACCAGTCCTAATACTGAACCCTGCGGTACCCCACTAGTAACCCTCCTTTCTTCTGAGTGGACTCCATTTACTATTACTCTCTGTGTCCTATTCTCCAGCCAATTCTTTACCCAGGCTGTCATCTTGGGACCCACTCCCAGGCTGGCTAACTTGTATATTAATCTTTTTGTGTGGGACTGTGTCAAATGCCTTGCTAAAGTCTAGGTAGGCCATGTCCACAGCCCCTCCCTGATCTACTACTTTGGTCACCCAGTCAAAGAAATCTATCAGATTCGTCTGGCATGACCTTCCCGCTGTGAATCCATGCTGCCTAGGGTCCTGTGCCCCTCTGGCCTCTAGATACTCGACAATTCTTTCTTTTAGAAGTGATTCCATCGTTTTCCCTATCACTGAGGTTAAACTAACAGGTCTATAGTTTCCTGCTTCTGCCTTGCTCCCACTTTTGTGAAGGGGAATCACATCTGCCCTCCTCCAGTCCTCGGGTACTACCCCATCCTCCCATGATTTGTTAAAAAGGGTAGTCAGTGGTGTCACTAGTTCTACCCTTAGTTCTTTTAGAATTCTGGGATGAAACCCATCAGGCCCCATTGCTTTGTCCACCTTCAGTTTTAAGAGTTCTTTCAGAACCCTTTCTTCTGTAAATGGGCCGGTATCAACTTCTGTATCCAGAGCGTTACTACTGTTTGTTTTATGTCTCTCCCCCTCTTCCTTCGTAAATACTGAGCAAAATATTTGTTTAGTATCTCTGCCTTTTCACAGTCTCCTCTGCCCACCCTCCCTCCCTTTATTAAGCCTCACTATCCTCCTTTGGTCTTCCTTGCTCCTGATGTACCTATAAAAGGTTTTCCCCCTTCTTAACTGAGTTGGCTATCTTTCCTCGGTTTGGGCCTTTGCTGTTCTGACTGCCTTCCCAGCCTCCTTTGCTTTAACTGATACAGTTCTCTGTCCTGCTCCTTCTGTGATTCCTTGTACTTCCTGAATGCTTTCTTTTTCTCTTGAACCTTCACTGCCACTTCCTTTGAGAACCATAGTGGTTTCTTACATCGTCTTGTTTTGTTTATTTGCTTCACACAAAGGCTTGTTACCTCTGTGATGGCAGTTTTTATTATTCCCCATTGTTCTTCCACCCCTCCTTCCTGCCCATTTGCTAGTGCATTTCTTAGGCACTCACCCTTTATGGCAAAGTCAGCCCTCCTAAAGTCCAGTACTTTTGTCTTTGTATGGCTTGACTCTATTACTGTGTTTATTGTGAACCATACTGTTCGATGGTCGCTAGTTCCCAGATGGCTACCCACTTCTACATCTGTGATCCTCTCTCCATCTCCATTTGAGAGTATCAAGTCTAATATTGCTCCCTCTCGAGTGGGCTCCAGTACTAGTTGTCTAAGGCATGCCCCCCTGTAGGGCATCTAGAATAACTGCACTCTTCGAAGTGGCAGCTGCAACTGCACTCCAGTTAACATCTGGCATATTCAGATCACCCATCAGCAGTATCTCCCCTTTTCCTGCCATTCTAAGTATACTTTCTATCATTTCCTTGTCCATTTCCTCCCCCTGAGAAGGGGGTCTGTATACAACCCCTGTGCGGATTGTGGTGCCATCATACAACATACAAGTTTCAGACTATTGCTCCAAGTATTTTGTTTTGGTTTTGTAATTTGCTATGCTTTCTCTAATCTTACCCACTTTTTGTGACAGTGAACACTCATGAAAATGGGTTTGGCAGTTATGCAAATACGTTTTCAAGTTCTGAAAACACCCTAGTCTTGTGACTCACAACAGCCTAATATTATTATGTATTATGTAATGTCTATGCACAAGTGTAATGTGCAAGTATACTGCTTCCTGATTACAGTGTCTTCTGATGTATTGCAAATTTATCCTGTACTGTTGCTTTTGTTTACATGTCCTGGTCACCTCTGAAAATGGGCATCTAATGCTCATGGGTTCTACTTGGTCAACACATTTCAAATAAATAAAATAAACCATTAATAATGTACAAACTATGGTTGTGTTTTTTATTTACAAAACAAACAAACAAAAAAAAGACTAGAAGAATTAGACTTACACCCTACAATGTTGTGTTGACCACACAGGTTTCAGACAACTCCAGCATATTTTTCTATATGATTTGCAAAAGTGTTCCTTTGTTTTATCCACTTTTGTGACTCCTCAGACTTAAACAAGCATTTGTCAATGCCGAATGTTTGCTTGCTGGCATTGGTAGTATAGGAGTTAGAGAGCTGCATAATAGGAACGGCAGTGAAGTATTGAACTGAAGCCAACCCCACCAGCACCCTACAGAGATTGACAGGCATTGGGGTGTGCCTTTGGGTCATCAGGCATAACGGCTACGCCATTTCACTACACCCTACCCTGCAGACACCGACAAGTGTCACGGTGTGCCTTGGGGTCTTTGGCCCTTATGCTCACCCCATTCCATCAGAAAATACGGTGAGATGGGTGATGTATAGGAGAATGGGGTGAACGTTGGGGATGAAAAGCCCAAGGCACACCTTGATGCCTGTCAGTGGCTGCAGGGTGTGGAATGGTATGAGCATTACAGGCGAGAATCCCAAGTCACACCCCTGATGCCTGTCAATCTGTACAGGGTGGGGGGTTATGTCCAGAAACCCTAACGCCTTAGGCGTTAGTTGGCATTTTCACTCCAAATTTTCAACATGGGTTTTTTGTGACCCCCACCTTATGAACAGTGGCAATATCAGTTTGTTATCCGAAAGCTGATTTTGCACAGCGACTACGCCATTTGATACCACAGGTGCAAAAACACATTTCGAACAGGATGTGAAAAATGACAGCTGTACTGTTCATGGGGAGGTGAAAAATGGCAATGTTGAAATTCTGCAGTCAAAATATTAAAAAAACTGGTGAAGTCATGAACATACATAGAAAATGCACAACACACACCAATAATGCAATTAGTTTAGGGATTTTTTACAGCAGATTGTCAACACAGGGATTTTGGAACCTCCACTCATGAACGATGTCACTGTGATTTTCTTAATCTGTCCCGAACAGTGATTTCCCACAGCGGCCACGCATTTCTGCACTGGAAGTGAGAACACACATTTCAGCCATGGTGTGAAAAATGACAGTACTGTTCATAAGGAAGTGTGGAAAAATGCAGGGTGAAAATCTGGACTGAAAATATTCGAAATCCATGAACTTACGAGGGTGCATGGAAACTGCGCAATGGTCACTCGTAACACAATCATTTTATGGGCTTTTTTCACCAAATTTTAAACATAGCCATTTTAACACCTCTGCTCATGAACAGTGTCACTGTGATTTTCTTAATCTGTCCCGAACATTGATTTTGCACACCGACAGCGCCATTCTGCACTACATGCGTGGAAACACATTTTGGGCAAGGTATGAAAAATGACAGCTGTACTGCTCATAAAGAGGTGTGGAAAAATGGCAATGTTAAAAATCTAGAGTGAAAATATTGAAATTTCGCGAACTTACAGAAATGCGTAGGAACAGCGCAACGCATGCTCGTAAAACAGTCATTTTTGGGAATTTTTTCACCAGATTTTTAACATAACCATTTTAACACCTCTACTCATGACCAGTGTCACTGTGATTTTCTTAATCTGTCCTGAACATTGATTTCGCACACCGACTGCGCCATTGTGTGCTACATGTGCAGAAACACATTTTGGGCGAGATGTGAAAAATGACAGGTATACTGCTCATAAGGAGGTGTGGTAAAATTGCATTGTTGAAAATCTGGAGTGAAAATATTGAAAATTCGCAAACTTATGAGTGTGCATAGGAACAGTGCAACGCATGCTCATAGAACAGTCATTTTTGAGAATTGTTTCACCAAATTTTCAATATAGGGTTTTTGGGGGCCTACCTCATGAACTGTGACACTGTTGTTTCATAACTCGGTCCCGAAAGGTGGTTCTGCGCAGTGACCTCAAAATCACTTTTTGGGCCTGATTAACAAAATGACAGTGACAGAATCATGAAGAGGGTTCCCAAAAACCCCATGTTGAAAATTTGGTGAAAAAATTCCCCAAATTGTCTGAGATATGCATCAAAGTTGAAAAAACCCTATTTATTCCACTATACAGTTTACCGGCATTTCCTCAGTTCACAGTCGGCTTTGAAGAGTGCAGACATGTTCCCGGTCCACCGGAGATCATCACGCTGGACTCTGGAGGTAAGTATGTGGTGAGGTGGGGGGGTGTGGGGAGGCTGGGTGTGCAGAGGGTAGATGTGGGTGGGGGTCAGGACATTCAGCGAGGGAAGTTTTTTTCTTTTCAGGTGCTTTTCTTTTTAGGAGGACAACACGAGACTTGTGCCATGCTGGCGTGGGCTCCCAGCATGGCAGCTGGAAGGCTATTTGGGGGAAGCAGAGCCAATGGTGGATTGGGGACCCCCATCAGCCATACGGACTACTGCCATGCTGGGGTGGGCTCCCAGCGTGGGACCCAGTAGTCTCTTGGGGGGAGGGTAAACAGTGGAGCCGACAGGGGATTGGGCACCCCCGTCGGCCATACAGAATGTTGCCATGCTGGGGTGAGCTCCCAGTGTGGCACCTGGAACTCTGCTGGGTGGGGAAGAGCACAGCAGAGCTGATGGGGGATTGGGCACTCCCGTCGGCCATACAGTGTATGAGTGGGGGGGGACGCATGAGCACACAATATGCATGTGTGTGTGCGGGAGGAGCATGCAATATCTTATCGCTGCTCACTGAAGCGTAGCTCTCCCTTTCAACTGTATGGCACTGCATTTTCAACCGCTGTCATAGACAGCTGCAGCATTCACTGGCAAACTGTGGCTGCGCCTGCAAACACACTGACTGAATTGGAAGACAGGGTGCCACACCTCCAAAAACTCGAATGATGGCACTATGTTTCTTGCGAATGCAAGCAAGCAAACATAAAAATGGAATTCCTATCTCTGAAAATAGATTTTGCCTCACAAAAGCAGAATCTACCAATAATGTAAAAAACACAACATGAAAAAGTTGCAGAAAAATAAACTGTGCACACACAAACATGAGGTTTTGTTTTCTTACCTATTTTAAAACCACAAAGTTCTCAGTAAATCGCCTTATCACAGAATCATCTTTGGGCCAAGATAATCAGACTTGCAGCCAGTTTTGTACTATCAGTAAAAAAAAATCTTTTAAATAAATAAATTATATATATATAAATATATATATATATATATATATACACACACATATGCATACACACACACACACACACATATACACACACACACACACACACACACACACACACAAAGAACTTCAGAGCAAGGCCTATTAGCACCATGCAAATCTGCTTAAAGTTGAGCCAGTTCAAATTAATATATGGGCATTTGCATAGCTTCCCATGATGCTTTACATTATTGGGATCTGTACAATTTGTGTATATTCTCTTTTTTCTAGAACTTTTACTCAGCTGATCTGATAATTACCAAATTATTAGGATATAGAGATCCTAGAAGTTAATGTGAACAAATACAACAAACAAGGAACACTGGTGCACTCCTCTTTCTAAAGACTCCAGCAGTGAGAACATGCACACCAGCTATCAGGTTATTCCATCCTGGGATGGCTGCAATATTAACACACAAGAATAAGGGTTTTACACAGAAGAGCTTTCTCAACCCTAATAGGTTAATATCCTGGTATACATTAAGCTATTAGCCAGAAGAAACTGGGTATAAATAAAAATATTAGGTTAATATTCTGCTATCCATTGAACGCTTAGCCAGAAGAAACTGGCTATAAGGTAAAGAAGATTCTCAGGGAGGCAATGGCAGATTTGAGACTTGTGGAATGGAGATGGGAGAATGGCAAATAATTCTTTAGATACATTAGTGGAAGGAAAACAACAATAGTATATGGTTAGGGCTTACTGTGTATGGAAAACAAAGGTTTTCCAAATCTTGTTGTAGGGCAGTTCAAAGGTAAACAAAAGTTGTCGTACTATCATTCTGACGTCACATCGATAGTACAACAACTTTTGGCCCTTAACCTGTCATCTGATTGGCTGCAACAGTGCTGTTTTCAAAAAATTCACTCTAAAATGGTGCCTGTAGTTAGCGAGCGGTGTGGTCAGGCGAGCCGAATACTTCATAGACACAGTTTGGACATGGACTACTAAAGTCAGTTCCGTGTATCCAAACTGTTACTTTGCAGTTGTTTTTTTTTTTTTCAAATTACTGGCACAGTTGTCGGATCAGAGCATGACTGCTGTGCGAAGGACCATTATCTTTGGGCACAGGACTCGGAACAGGACTGCAGCGACGAGTATCGGAAATATTGGGGACTGAAGTGGACAGAACTGGAATCTAGCCAGTGTGCAAGAGTTAGGGTACAAACACATTGTGGGGAAACCATATACTATATAAAATAGTAGATGGTCGCCCATCCACAACTTCGGAAGTGTTTCCCATCTAGGGAGCTGATGACATCACGGAGGCCTCTCGAGCTTTGCTCTCGAGGTCTCTCTGATGTCATCAACACCCACGATGGAAACACAGCCTTGTTGTGGATGGGCACCCATCCACTATTCTATATATAGTGTATAGTGGAGCATTGTTCTGTATAGGAATCCATCCTTTTCAAAATGCTGTTGTACCACAGTTCAGAAGTCATGGAATGTGACTGTACCTTCTGTGGTAGAACAGCATTCTAGAACCTCTAGAGACTGCACAAGTCAGTTTTATTATGAAAGAGAAAAAGAACACAATGCACACATTTCACATAATACTATACACTATAAAAAAAACAGGATGAGCAATCACATGCATAACCAGTGTGTACTGCCACCTTAGTGTTCTGATTCCCATGGACCTCTTGAGCTTTGCTCCCAAGGCTAGAGGGAATCAGAAGCACTCAGCAGCAGAAAACACTGGTTGTGCATAGTTGCCCATCCAGTATTCTCTATGTGGATACCACAGAAAGGAAAATAAGGGATATGGTGAGTACTGGAGATGATGTGTAGAATGCTGAATGAATACTTCAGTTTGGTATTCAAAGTTGAGGGGACAGGGCCATTCCATTACAGCAAAAGTAAATTCGTGTGGGATACAGGAGACATATATGAGTTGGGAAAAATAACAAGAGAACAGGTACTAAAGGGACTGGACAAACTTGAAAACCAATAAATAACCAGGGACAGATACGATTCACCCTAGGTGCTGAAGGAAACTATGTAGGTGCTAGTGGAGCCACTGGTGGTTCTCCTTGTAGAATCAGTAGCAACAGGTATATTGGCTGAGAATTGCAGGGTGGTAATGTGATTTTCTTGCAAAAAGAAGGTGACAAGGAAAATCCAGAAATCTATAGGACAGTAAGCCTCACATGGTTAGTGGAGAAACTTATATAATCATTAAAGAAAGGATGGCCATATTTTTAAAGGAAAAATGACTTAATTGATGGGCATGAATTCATGAAGGGCCAGTGGCATCAGACTAGCTTATCTGACTTTTTTAATACACAGTAGTAACACAAATGATAGATAGGCCATGCAAAGTGTGTACTTATACCTGGATTTTAGCAATGCCTTTAACTCAGCACCAATAAAAGACTGGTGAAGAAAATGAGCAGTCTGGGGATAGGAGAAGAAAAAACTTCATGGGTCAAAAACTGGCTGACAGAAAACAGATGGTGGTCCTACAAGGAAAATTCTTTGAGGGTAGGGAAGTGATAGTGGGGTAACACGGGGACCAGTCCTGAGATCATTCCTGCTTAATATGTATACTTGACATATGAGAGGATATCTACAGCAAGATAAATTTGTTGGCAGATGATATGAAGCTCTGAGGGAGGAAGAGAGATGGAGTGAGCAAGGGAGGGAGGGTCATTGGTGAAGAAGAGATTAACATTATGAAACAAGATATTAGGAGACCAGAGAAGTGGCCTAGTATTTTACAGATAAAATTTAAATCCCCAAAAGGGTACGGTGATAGCGATAGGAGAGAACAAAATACAGGAACAATGTATGCCGTTGATAGGATGCTGTTATAGAGTACAGGGGGAGGGCCTGGGAGTGGTGATCACAGTAACCTGAAGCAGGCTGCTTAGTGCAAAGGGGTTTATGAGAGGGTTAAAAGAATGCTCAGCTGCATATTGAGACAAAATACTAGCAGGAGAAGGGAGGTGATCTTGCTGCTGTATGGATCACTGGCGAGACCACATCCAGAATACTGTGTTCCGTTCTGAGCCCCGCACCTAAGAAAAGACAGAGATTAAAGGCTGTGCAACAAAGGGCTATGGGAATGATTCATGGTCAGCAGGACAAGGCATGTGATGAGAGAGTTAAAAGTGCAGACATATATTCACTCTGGCAGTGATTCTTCAGCTTCAATCCTAGTGGTCTCAAAGTACAGCCACCAGAACATAGTGGTAGCGTCAATCCTTATTTTTTTCACCACGGACTCCTCTTATACATCACCCTTCCCCCTGACATAACATATTTTGTTTTACGCAGTACACAATAAATCAACTCCATGCAATAGTGTCTTAAAAAGTATTTCCTATTTAAAAGGTAAAACTTGCCCATTCGATTACCTTTGAATTTGGAGTTCTACAGCCACAGAAAATTGTGCTGGTGACTGGTGGCCAGTGGCCTCATTTCAGAAACACTTCACTAGAGGATAAAGTGTGGGGGGTGGGCATGATTGCAACTTTAAAGTTCATGAAAAGGCTCAAGAAAGTGAATATGGAAAACTAGAGGGCATGTGTTCAAGGAGGAGGTTAAAAAGGGACACAAGGAAATATTACTTCACTGAAAGGGTTGTGGATGGGTGGAACATATATCTGGACAAGGCTGTGCAGACAAATACAATAACCAGATTCAGGTAGAAGTGATACACATATGCAGGCAGGCATTATCAGACGATAAGTGGAAGGGAAGGGGTTGACTAGGAGGAAGGATGGAGACTACAGAATTTCCAAGTATGGAATCTTGGGACAGATGAGATGCACTGTTCAGGTCTGTTTGTCATTTTTTTGTGTCTACATTTCCTCCCCAACTATGGGGATTTGCTATGTATTAATTTTATTTAGTTGAGGAATCATCACACTGGAGTTGCTATAGTATGAGGAGATGATGGAGTACCCATTGATTCGATTTGAATTGTTGAACCCAAAGGCTCCTGAAATGATTTGTGGATTGGCTTTGCTGAGTAAAAATGGCATAATGTGCTTTATAGATGTGTTAATCAGTGGAATTGTCTTTGTGGAGTTGCATTGCTATAGTATACATATCAGTTTCTGAATGTGCTACACCAAACCATAAAATCATTGATAGTGCAGTACTATTAAATGCATACTTTGCTGGAAAGTGCTTCTTTTTCTATGAAACATTAACCCTGCAGTCTCATTTAGCATGTGCAGCAAAAATCATCCCAGATTATTCAAATACAGAATATAAAATTAGATTTTAAAAACATTAAATAAATCATTGTGTTATTAAAATGACTAATGAAAGAAAAATTAGTCATTCAAAATGTGCATTGCTTAGCACATTTGACAAATATTTAGACACACTAACAGTAAGCAGGAAGCAAGCATTACAGTAAAACATAAAAATATGCTGTATGTCAATTACACATGTGTGTGAAAAAAATAGCAAATGCCTTTCTTTACATAAAAAAATGTAGATAGTATTAAACTGGTTTCAAACATTAACACAACCATGCAGTTGCATTATTGGACTGCCACTTTAAAAACTTATCTCAATATATGATATTTGCTACTGTATGTCATTCATTCATCCCATTCATTCAAATTTATTTTCTTTTTAAGATGCATAAATCAGAATGTCAATGCAAGCACTTGATCCAGGGTTTATTTTCAATGGCATCCTTAAACTCACAGAATAGGTGACATATAGTAATAAAATGAACATTAATTGGACATTTTAAAAATATGAAAACTAAATAGACACAGGATTGATAAGTCATTAATAAACTGTTACTACATACTCCATTTCAATTGACAGTATATTACTATTAACTGTATAGCATATGCTATTCAAGAGAAAATACAAGAAAGAAAGAAAGAAAGAAAGAAAGAAAGAAAGAAAGAAAGAAAGAAGATCAGTCATATGGTTCATTGATTTTTTTTTTTCTTGCCAAGTAACATATTTAACAATATTTTCTTTTATTCTGTATGCAATGGCTGGTTTTATGTTACACCATGATGGTTTTATTCTAAGCTTTTGTTTTGGTTACTTATAAAATCAAAGTTTAATAATGATTTTTTTTATTCTTTCTGGTAACTGGGTTAGGCCCACCAGAAACAAGCGCTTGTTTTCAGGGGTGACCTAGAGCACTGGGGAGGTTAAGTGACTTGTTCAAAGTCACACAGTATGTAAGTGGAGGATGCGAGAATCAGATCCAAGTTTGCTGAATGTACCAAACCCATTCACAGCTCATTACTCTAACCTCTAGGCTATACTGCCTGCCCCAACTTTATTTCCTCTTGAAAAGTAATCCCCCCCCCCCCCAAAATTTGTTTGGATGTGAAGATACATAAGATTTTTTTTTTAAATTAAAATACAATTCTTCAGTCCATCTTCTATTATGCAAAAACAAAAGTGTTAACACACTGCAGGCAAGGTGACCATATTATATTCAGACTGCAAAATAATGTTTTAAAAGAATTATGTCAATGTCTACTACCTGAATACATCAAACTGTTGATACCTTAGTTATTTGCACTACCAGATGTTTCTGTAATTTCTCTGCTGCTTACACCCAGTTTAAATTGGGTTTTTATGTTTGTTTTATGTTGAACTATTCTGTAATTCCTGATATTGTTGTGAACTGCTCAATGTACATGCTTGTAGCATCTTGTTTGCACGCTATTTGCAATGCTGTTAGTCATTATGTATTGCCTTCTTACTTGCTGTGTAACTCTTCCAGTTCATGCCTGCTATAGACATCTGTTTGCCTAGCGCACTCACCAAGTATACAAAAACAAAATAAACAAACTGAATGGGTTGTATAGTTTGTTTTTCTACTTTTAGTTTGGAAGACTTTGTTGCATTTATTATGCATCATTCTCTGTACAAAAAAATGTGAAGACTAGGCGAAAACCCTGATGAAAAACTGAAGGTATTACTGGGACATGGCAATATGGAACAAACTTTGGTCAGAGCTGATCCAGCTACTCAGAGCAGTAAGAGTGCGGTGGGAGCAAGTAAGCGAATACTTGGAGCTCTCGCCGCACTCTCACCACACCAAAGTCTGCCATTTTCAAGAGCTGTCACCATGCTCTTGCTGAACCACAGTCTGCCATTTTCAATATGGCAGTGCCAACAGAACTGCATATGTGTGATACTCGGCATGCACAGTTTGCGTCTATACCACCATCTTGGTCACAGTGGACAACATTTCCACAGTTGTGGAAGAAAAAGTAGAGCCCTGGCAAAGAGGATGGGTTTATGTGGTCTCTAGAGGGGAAGGGCCACATAAATGGCACCAGTGGACATTCACCTGAACACTGAGGAAGCACACTGGACAGTGGTCCGGTCAAGTGCTTCCACACTGCTGTACTTAACTATGATTAAGGCATAACATCTGTGAAGTGCCACCCATGCAGCCATAAAAAATGTATATGCAGAACACTATAAAATGCAGTACCTCTTTATGAGACCTAGTTAAATATTTTATTGCATTTTCAAAAAAAAAAGGACCAAGTACAATACTTCATCATTACAGAAGGATTGCAAGTAGTAAAAGAAACGAGCAATCACATGTAATCAACCTCAGAGAGTAGAAAGGGCTCTAAAAATGTTCAATTCTGCTGTATATGAAGGACATAAGACAAGCTATGATTTCATTACAGACATTGTCCACCTCAAATATTACCAGCTGTGCAGTCAGATTCCCAGCTTGACACCAAAATGACCACAAGAAACTCAGTTTAGACAGTTAGCCTCATATGTAATCCTTCAGAGAACTGGCTCAGTGTTCTAGAGGCCCAGATTTAATTACAAATGAGGTCAACATTTCTGTCTCCCTATAGTTTGTAATATACTCACAGTACCTCACTGAGGAAATTAGTCACAATGTTCTAACGGCAGTTTTTTTTTTTTTTATAATTTACTGATTTGTATTACTTAATGCTTTTACAAGTACTGGTATTCAGAAAGGTGATATTATGATCTTTTTTGGCAAATACAAATAGAATAATATATAGGAAGTTATCATTAACAAGGTTGTAATTCCATCAAGGGATTCTGGTGATATTATAAGCCACGAGAGAAAAGCTTAAGTGGTTTATGATGTCTCCAGAATCCTGAGATGGAATGACAAGCCCAGTTACTGCTGGTTTGCTATCTGTTATTTTTTTATACTCTATGAAACACTCCAAACATGACATCTCATAATTGTATTTATTTATTTAAGTGTTTTACTAGGAAGGCATACTGAGCAGAGAACCGCTCCATTCCAGATGTGTCATGGGGGAGGGGAAGAAAGGAGTACTACAATACAATAAACGTAAACAGTGGCAACAACAATACAAAAGGCTACAGCACAGATATCCCAAAAAGGTTACATGGTAAATGGGAGATTAGAGTAACAAGCAGGAGATTAGCACTACAACTCTGACAAGAAATTAAGTGCCTTACATACGTTAGGTCCACATAATGCATTTTAGAGGTGCATAATGAGAGCACCATAAATTGCAGAAGGATGTCAGCAACTAGATGAGCCTCAGCCACAGAGGACCATATAACAAGTACTCTGCTGAGGGCAGGGTCTGTGTACGCTGGCAACAAGATGTGAGAGTGCGGCAGGGGACCATTAATCATACCACTGATCTGAAGACAGAATGATAATATTATGCATTTCCCATGTGAGAGCAATGCTATTATGAGTTTTTGATGTCACTGACTCAGTGTGGAGAAATAATAGCACCCATGTAGTACATGTGTTTTGTGATTTTTGTTTACAGAAAAAGTCTAAAACCTTATTTTACTTACAGTTTGCATGACTAGCCCAGTGGCATGGCAAGAAATTCCACCGCCTGCCACATCAGCAACCAGGGCTCTGGAAGAGCCCAGGGCCACTTAGGGGCTGACTGACAGAAAGAGGATCAAGCATCCATAGGTGGCTCTTCTTCTTTAGGGTGGAGGGGGTGGTGGGGGACAGCATGTACCATTGCTTGGTTGACACTTGGCAGTGAATAGGCGGTGAAGCAGCAGTCACTCATGTTATTGGCCAGGTCTGGACCTTGAGACATGGTGCAACTTTATGTAGTACAGTACATGTACAGCATTGCATGTGTGTTGGCCTGATACTGTGGAACAAATGGGAGGAAAAGCTATCCTACAGGAGGGATGATGCTGTCAACCTGGCAGGCTCTACACCCTGACCAAGGCACCCACTCACCCATGGAGGTCATAAGCAGATGGGCTAAGTCCCAGGTGCAGTGGGTGATGAAGATGAGGGTCACCACCAGAAGGGGGTCTGGGGGGGAACAGGAGAATAAATACAGCATGGAAAAAAATTGAACTTTGCATGCAGCTAACAACTAGTTCTTAATTAAGTAATTCACACAATAAACCAGCACAGTTTGACAAACATCACCATATTCTTAATTTAAATCAGAGCAATCTGAGAGGATCACAATAAAGTTTCATTTTTTGACATTCTGCTACAAATTTTCACTTCAGTGTTATAGCAATCGGTAGAATAATGCCACCTGAATTTATCATTATCCTTTTGCTTAGCAAGAACGGACACAATCAAGATAATTCCTACAGACTTTCCAATAACAATAATCTAGAGGACTTTTCAAACAACTTTAAAGGCCTTCACAATAGGAAAGAATAGCCATTGTATCATAAATGTGAGTGTAACAACTGCAAACCTGAGCTCCAAAATAAATCTGTCACTATTTTTCTTTGCTGCTGTTGCTCAGCCACATACAGGTATCTCAGTGTTACTGGCATTTACTAAAACGATTCAGAAACATGTCTTTGTTTGAACAGGACCCAGGGTGATCACAGTGCTATAGTAAGTAATGAGGGCAATCATATTCACCATAGTTTAATTGTGTCACAGTGATCACTGTATGCATGAACATCATTATTTAAATAGTCCTGCCCCATTCTAAGTTGGTGCAAATGGCAAAGGTACTTGCTCTGATACAGTCATAGTATCCTTCAGCCTTTATAAATATTCAACCCTTAAGTACTGTAGGACATGGACATCTTTTTCTGAAGCCTTTAATTTCTGGAAGTGTGATTATGGACCTAAATGTTTAGCTTGTTTATTGAGCTCTACCCATACCAGTATAGCTTTAATTTCATGACCTTTGTTTCATGAACTTCAAATGCACCTGATCTCAAACCTATCACTGAGTAATAAGTGACATTATATAATGGCAAGAAAGAATGCTGGGCTGTGATTGGTCAGTCTGGGGCTGGACCAGGGATGTTATCCCAGCATAACATCCCGACTCTAGTCCCAGCACTCTACTGACTGCATTAAGTGGTAAAAAACACTGCACAGCCATTCGTCCAATCGTATTCACTGCTTCTCATTCTGAACAAAAATTTGAATTTCCACTTCTCCAAAAAACTGCAAATCCCAAGTCCCACAACAGAAAGAAAAAGGCACAAACCAACGTAACAACCGTGGCACTTCTCCCCAAATTCCCAAAATATCTTCTTATTTAAAAAAAAAAAGCGTTAGAGTTACGTTCACGGAAGTAGCACACTGATGGACTGAACCAGCAAGTGAGCCTTTCAACGGTCAACACGTGCCTTTCTCCATAACGCTCGCTCGCTCTTCAACTCAATTTTTTATAGGTACTCTCTTTTTTTAACTCAGCACGTAAACAGAAACAGTAAAATCATTCACCTACCAGTTGCTTTTCATGGCACTGGCACCGAGTGGGCAGCAGCAGCGCTAATGGGAGGCTGCAACGGTGCCTGCACTTCGGGGCAAAATATCACAACTTTAAAAATCTCCCCATACTAAACTCTACCAGGAGAACCTGAAGTACAACACACTGGATAGGAAGAAGGGACCAACGTAAATGAAGTGAAAGCACACGTACTGTAAGACAACCAAGCAGATACAGAACTACAGAAAAAATCCAATCCCCCACACAGCTCCACCTATAGGATAAACAGGGAAAAGGAACTTCTTTATAGATAAATATTCTTCCACACAAAAAAAATAAGTGAAAAAACTCTTTAAAACATATTTCTTTTTATTTTTATTCTTTTATTTAAAGGTTAGCCATTGTATAATAGGAATAATGCCCTCCAGGGTGGGTGTTATGCTGGGATAACATCCCTTCTCGGGTGTTGGACGCCCTCAGCCGGTGGCCTCGGGCCCAACCACCCGAGGCGGGATGTTATCCCAGCATAACGCCCACCCTGTCAGGCATTATTCCTTTAGTAACTGTGAGTGATCCATTAGTGGAAACAGTAACACATGGATGGATGTTAATTCTTACTGAGACACATACTCTTACTGATGCCTCTCACACATTGTACAATAAGAACAACATTTTCTGTTTTTTCTTCCAAAACTAAAATGTTTTCTACTTACAGTACACACACACATGCATGAAAGGTCATAAGAAATATGCACTGATTCATACATGGCAGTTATTTTTCTGAACAGGAAGTTTGTATAAATGGCTCACAGAGCACGAATGTGAATCTGACTCAGGGACACATGCAGTAAATGTCACCCTTGTCAAGTTTCATTTTACATAAAAATTGCATACATGTGGATGATAGTTTTTATGCTGGTTTATGTCTCTGATACACTCCTGTTTATTTCCACAGGGCACCAGTCTAGAATCCTCCAAGGGTGCCTTACAGTGATAAAATAGCTTAAATAAGTTACCTGTATGTCTCACATGAAAGTAGCGGTGGAGCGTGTTCCTGTCTCCCCAACAGGCACAAAGTTTCAGAACTGGAGTGCAACTAATTAAAATGCCCTTTACCCTGTTGATTTAAATGGAATATACACCATTTGTTTTAATTTAATATGCTGCAGTTGTAATTTGTTCATGGGTGATGTCTGTTTAAAGTAACAGTGCACGATAGCAGTGAACATTTTGACCTATGCTTTGTTATTCTGTTTTGGAGTACCCCTTATCTCCTGACTTATATGATACCCTTCTTTCAACAATCTGAGTCTGCTTTAGTACTTTTTTCCACATCTGAAACAACAAAAGGAGTGCTCCTTTTAATATGGCTTAGACCAGATTTTCATTAGTATTTTCAGCTATTTTTGTACACCCACTGTCCCATAAGGTGAGTCAGTTGTTTAAAATCACCTCTTTTGTAGCAAAAATGAACATTGTGCAGCAGACATTGCTTCCTGACCTTATGGGACAAACAGTGTTGGAAAAACAGCTGAGAATATGGAAAAAAAACCTTGTCCAAGTCATATTAAAAGGAGCGTACTTTTTATTATTTCATATGTGAAAAGAAGCATTAAAGCAGACTCAAAATGAGGAATGAAGGGTATCATACAAATCTGGAGATAAGGGGCAATCCAAAACAGAATAAATATGTATAGGTCAAAATTTTCACTGATATCATGCACTGCTGCATTAAACTCCCAAGTGCAGAGCTTCTTGTGTTTGTTTTGAAATAGCCTTGTTTTTTCCCTTAAGTAGGATCCTTTGTTAATATTGTCCTTTTCTCAATCAATATTCTTTAACTTTTTTGAGAATCCTGAAATTCTGTGACATCAGTTGTGTGGAAGCCTATTGTGAAGCTTTCCATGCAGACTCTCACTCAAATGATTTCACAGCATTCCATAACTGATAGGAATTAAAACAAACTCTAGCCAGAGCTGATAGGGCTGTGAAGAGCTATCAAATGACTAAAGTTATTTTCTTGTTGGTGTCATATAGTGCTGTTTAGTCACAATCATCAACAACTGCCATGCTGCTAAATCAGTCTTCAGTGCTCCCAGATTAAGTTTGCCTTTTTCCTGTAACTGCAGAGCAATTTTCCTATGCTTTCCTGTAGAGTATATTATTTCCAGTGGAAGCCAAATTCCTCTGTTTTCCCGTATGACTAATGCAAGTCTATGGGAAGAGTTTTCTTGTAGATGGCTCTGAGTCCCTGTAAACAGAGTTCCTTACCATTTAGATAAAATACCTGACATTCCCTACAAGCTTAGTTAAAGGAGAACTGCACTGAATCTGTGAATAATGTTTCCTGTAGAAGCTTTTTTCATATAGTGGGTCCCCTTCTGTTTCTGCCCCATTTTTGCTGGCCTTTTAGTTAACCCATTGGATATTTATGGGTTACACACTGCTGCAAACAGCCATCTAAGAATTGTATGATGAAGTTTATGTCCTCATGAACCTAAGAATTCTAAATTAGAACACAGATGCATTGTACCAACAATATAAGTTCTTGACAAGATCATACTATTCTGAAATGGTCAATGCCAGCAGTGTGTGAATCAGAAACACTCACTGAATATACGAAAAGGCCAGTTAAGATTAAACAGTAACAAAATGAGAACTGGTATTTTTAAAAAAAATTGCATCTGTTTCTATAAAAATAAATGTTTGTTGATTCAAGGCAGTTCTCCTTAGAGATATTAACAGCCCAGTCTAAATTGTTCACTATTTATGGGGTTGGCAGTATAGCTTAGAAGCTAGAGTAATGAGCTATAAATGGGCTTTGTGCATCCAGCATTTAGACAAGGTTCGATTCCCACACCTTCCATTTCCATGCTGTGTGGCTCTGATTAAGTCATTTAATCTCTGCAGTGTTCCTGGGTTGTCCCTAGAAACAAGCACATATGCCTAGTTGGCCTTACCTAGTTACCAAAGGAAAAAATACATACATTTATTAAATTACATTTCTAAACTGTAAACAAACATTAACTTCAGTACACAGATTCCAGATCCATGCAATAACCAACCTCCCTACTACAAACAGAGTCCATTTATGTAGTCTATACCTGTCTGTAAATCTGTTATTTTTTTCTTTCCTTTTAGTTTAGTTTTACACTGACCTTCTGCTGCGTGGGTGGGAATGCTAACTTAAGCAGAGTCTCAAATCATAAATCATAGATAAGAGATGAGCAGTATGCATCACATAGCCCATCCCAAAGCAGGACTGTATACACACACACACACACACACACACACACACACACTTAAAGGCATTTTCCACTTGACACTTCTGACTCCAGAAACAGCAAACAAGCGTGAAGCACCTCTTTTGTTTTATGTGTGCCTGGGCAGCTGGACTTAATTAACTCTGTCATGCTAGTTTATGTTTAGTTTTTTGTTTGTTTGTCTAAGGGGCAAGATCCTTCAGGCCAAAAAAAGTAATGGGGCTACAGCCCCCCCCACATAGTTCGTATGTTTGCCCATAGGAATGAAATAGCTCACAGACTGCAGGTTAACTGCCTGTAATCTGATACTGTAGACTACAGACATCATATAATGTGTTAACCCCTAGATTGTTGAAAGAAATAGAATACATCTTTTAGACTGAGCTGGACAGATGACAGAAACAGCAGTTTAAATCTTTTTTTTTGTTAATATCTTGAGAAGTTCTGAGGCACAATATAGTAGCATCCCCCTTCCTTTCAGATGCTTTTAACATAGAGCAGCAAATAGCAAAAATCCGAGGGGGGGGGTGCACTACTTTGCAGTTGTGGAGGAATACATCAAAATGTTTAAAAAGGGAGTTCCATGAAAAGTCATTTTAGAACAACAGTCTGAATGATGACAGAAGGGCTGCAGGCTCCACCCACAGCCCTAAAACTGAATTGTGGTGGGGGAAGGCAATACTAATGAAAGATACTAAATATGGGAAAAGAGGGTTATTTCAAAAGAAATACATTGAACAATACAATGGGCTGTTAAAAAATGCTCATTATATTAAAAAATGTGAGAAACAAGGTTAACTTTTTGTATTTAAAATTTAGCGACCATGATAGGCACAGTGAGTTGTAGCTCATTTTCAAGTCTGAACTGGTGAAGGGTTACTAGAGGGTGTAAAACCAGCAAAACAATTGAGGGGCAACACTTGTATTCTCAGAGCAGTAAAAATACAAAGTTCAAGCAATTATTTACATGAGTCCAAACTTAACAAGCACGAGCTGAAGTCAGTACCACAGTGAATGAAGTTACATAATATAAAGTAGGCAAAAATGGGAAAAATACAAGAGTACATTTGTAAACATGACAGAGACTTGATGAGTGTCAGCCAACAAATATGTGAGTAGGTGAGGTGCATCTTCAGAAATCAGTTGTGGTGCAAAATTAAACATTTATAACAAGGGTACTGTATGAAAAAATTACTCACCTTAGTAATGTTGTTTCTTCTAATGGAATCTTGCTGTATGCTGACTATTGCAGTTAGGTCCTGCCTTTCAACTGCCCCGGAGAACAAAGAGTTAACTTTCTATGGCCAGCATGGAATGTTCAGTGCAAGCTCGGTTGAAGCTCCTGTCTGCTGTTGTTTAAACTCCAACCATCAGATCTTTATGAGCAATACTCACTAGAAGTTCTGTGTGGAAACTGTAAAACTCACACTAGCCAACTGGCAACTAAATTTATTAAAAAGGTTTTTGGTTTCAAAGCAAAGACTCAAGTCAGAAAACCCAAAAAACAAAACACAACACACACCCAAAGTAAAGGAGGGTGAAAAGGGGCACCCCTAGGGTGCCAACACTGCTCCTGCCCACCCACATCCCAAAAACCAGGTTCTGAGAGGGGAGGCGGGGGGGTCAGAATACAGCAAGACGCCATTAGAAGAAACAACATTACTAAGGTGAGTAATTCTTTTCTTCAAACAACAAGAAGTTTTGCTGTATTCTGACTATTGCAAACTACCAAGCAGTACCTCCATGGAGGAGTGACAGAACCAACTTTGGAAATAGGCTCTGAAGTACTGCTGTGCCAAACCGAGCATCACTTCTAACCTGGATATCCAGAAAGTAATGCTTGGTGAATGTATGGACTGTTTTCCAGGTGGCTGCTTGACAAATTTCTAAGACAGGAATATCCCTGGCAGTAGCCAGGGAAGTAGCTGTACCTCTAGTACAGTGAGCCCTCAGGCCTGAGGGTGGAGTTCTACCCAGTTTTTCATAGCAGAATTGTATACAAGAGACAATCCACCTGGCAATAGATCTCTTAGTGGCAGGTTTACCCTTACCGACCTCTCCATATGTAATGAACAACTAGAGGGACTCAAACCTGTGACCCTTGGTGCGCTCTATGTAGTAGCTGAGGGCCCTTTTAACATCCAAGCTGTGCAGCCTCCTCTCCCCAGAGGAGGAATGGTCACTGAAGAAAACAGGGAGATACATAGACTGGTTAAGGTGGAAATCTGAAACCACCTTAGGCAAAAACTTCCTGTTAGTTCTTAGGACCACTTTATCTCTATGGAAAGAGATGACATCAGGCTCCACTGACAGGGCTTGCAATTCACTGATATGCCTGGAAGAGGTAATGGCTACCAAAAACACAGTTTTCCAAGTCAAGTACTTAAGCTCTGCAGAGGACAAAGGCTCAAAGGGTGGTTGCATAAGCTGAGGAATGCAAACATTAAGGTCCCAAGCAGGAGCAGGGTCCCTAAAGGGGGGATTGGTGTGCAGCAATCCCTTGAAGAACTTACAAAACATAGGATGGGCTGACAGGGGAGAGGGCTTGCCTACTGACAAGAAGGAAGAAACAGCTGCCAAATGCACTTTAAGTGTAGCTGGCCTAAGTCCTAAGCCATTAAGATGGACCATACAGTCCAGAACTGTAGGCAACCCAGCAGATTCTGGAGAAATATGCTTATTAGAGCACCAAATAGTGAACCTTTTCCATTTGGAGTTGTAAGTCTTTCTGGTGGAAGACTTTTGAGAAGCCTTAAGGATATCCAGAACCCCTTGAGAAAGGTGCAGATCAGCAAACTATAACTCTTCAAGAGCCATGCCTTGAGATTGAGAGACTTGAGATTCGGATACCAACTCCTCCCCAGAAAGGATGTCAACAGGTTATAATTCCTGGGAAGAGACAGGGGAAGGTAGACTGCTAAGGACAGCAACAGGGGGTACCAGGGCTGTCTGGCCCAGTCTGGAGCAATCAGAATCACTTTGCATGGTTGTGACCTTATCTTGACTAACACCTTGAACAGGAGAGGGAAGGGGGTAAAAGCATACAGAAATTTCCCTTCCCAATTCAGGATCAGAGCATCCAGAGGGACTGAGCCCAAGACTGGGGGTCTGCAATAAAAGAGCAAAAGAGAGGATGTTGGTGATTGTCTGGAGCTGTAAAAAGATCTACCTGTGGAGTGCCCTATCTCGAGAAAATCACTTTCAAAACTAGGGGATCTAGGGTCCATTCGTGATGGCGCTGGGATATCCTGCTGAGAGCATCTGCCAGGACATTGTCTTTCCCTGGGAGGTGAACTGCTGTCAGAGAGATTTGCAGGGAATAGGCCAGGGACCACAACTTCATTGCTTCTGTGCACAAGGCTGAAGACCGAGTGCCTCCTTGCTTGTTGATGTACCACATTGTGGTGGTACTGTCTGTTCTGATCTGGACCACCTTGTTCTGTACAGATTTGGAAAAGACGTGCAGTTCCAGAAACACCGCTCTGAGTTTGATGTGAAGCAGAGATTCTTGAGGTGACCACAGCCCTTGGGTGGTAAGATCCCCCAGGTGGGCACCCCAGCCCAGCAGTAAGGCATCTGTGGTAAGTATCACTGAAGGAGACTGAGTGACAAAGGGAACTCCTTGTCTAAAATTGTCCTGATCCTGCCACCATTGCAAAGCCTGGATCAGGGTTTGAGTCACTGGGACTAATTAGGTAAGGGAATCCTTTCTTTGGGACCAGAAAGCTCTTAAGTGGAACTGAATGCCCCTCACCTGAAATTTTACTCCCTGGACCACTGCTGTAGAGGCTGTCATGTGGCCCAGAAGCTGCAGGAAATGCCTTGCTGGTTGAGACACCTGAAGGGTGAATGAAGAGCCCAGTTCCATAAGGGTCCTTACCCTGTCTAGGGGAAGGAAGGCTCTTGCCCTTTGTATCCAGCTCCGCCCCTATGAAGGTGAGGAGCTGTACTGGCTTGAGAACTGACTTTGGAAGGTTGAGGAGGAATCCTAAGGAAGTGAGCACTTGCTGAGTTATTTGCAGATGTGACTTGACTTGGTCTGGAGACTGACCCACTATGAGCCAGTCGTCCAAGTATGGACAGATGGAGATCTTTTTTCTCCTTAGGAAAGCAACCACTACTGCCATGCACTCTGTGAACACCCTTGGGGCTGATGTTAAGCCAAAGGGCATTGCTCTGAACTGATAGTGGCCTGAGGGCAACTTGAACCTGAGGTACTTTCTGTGGGAGCACCTGATGGGAATGTGAAAATAGGCATCTTTGAGGTGCAGGGAGGCTAGCCAGTCCCCTGGCCTTAGAGAGGGCAGAATTATTCCCAGAGTCATCATTTTGAACTTTGGTTTTAAAAGGTGTTTGTTCAGATATCTTAGATCCAGGATGGGCCACCATTCTCTTGTCTTTTTTGGGGTTAGGAAGTACCTGGAGTACAATCCTTTGCCCCTGTGTAGGGCAGGAACCCTCTCTATGGCTCTGACAGCCAGAAGGGAAGAAACCTCTGCCTCTAGGGCAAGGGTCTCTGAAGGATTTGCAGGTGGAAAGGATCTGGTTCTCATCTTGGGAAATGTTTTGATGCTGAGAACCAGTCCCTGGCTTACTACTTCCAGGACCCACTTGTCTGATGTCAGAGACTTCCAGTCCTGGACAAAGTAAGCCAGCATGCCCCCTACAGGTATTGGAGAATCAGCCCGGGGAGACCTATCAGGGTGTCTGCTTGGCAGGGGCTTTAGGCTGAGGGGTGGAAACAGGCCTGCCCATTCCCTGTCTGCCTCTCCCTCTGAAGAACCCCCTCTGAGTATAAGAAGAAGAGGAGGCCTGGGCTTGGTAAAAAGGCCTTTGAAAAGGCATGCCCCTGCCCCTGGACTACTGCCTTTGAGGAGTGGCTTGCCTTTCTTTGGCCTGAGCACTCCTGTAGGTGGTCCTGTACTCGTCCATCTTTTTCATGTAGTTCTCTGTCTGCTCCCCAAACAGAGAATTACCAATGACAGAGAAATCCATGGCCTTAGCCTGTGTATCCTGTGATAGGCTAGTGCATCTGAGCCAAGCCATCCTCCGAAGGGCCACAGATGTAGCCATGACTCTTGATGAAACATCATTGGAGTCCACAGCAGCATGAAATTGCACCTTAGATGCCTCAATCCCATCTGTAGCCACCTGCTCCAGCTCCTTGGCAAGCTGGTCAGGGGCCAGTTTAGCCAGAACCAGCACAGTGTCCCATCTGGACTTCTGGTATCTAGCTGTGTAGGCCATATAGTTAGCCTGCCTGAGTCCCAAAGATGCTGCCATGTACTGCTTCTTTGCCATGGAATCAATCCTCCTGGAGTCCTTATCTGTGGGGTGTGATGCCAAGGGAATATTTGCATTGTCACAGGCAGCAGCCTGCACTACCCCAACATGGCTGCATTGCTGAGAAAGGAACTCTGTGTCCGAGCCTGAATGGGTGTACCTCTTGTCCATTCGTCTGTCCACAGGAGGTATGGAGTTAGGAGTCTTAAGAATTTTATTTGTCGATTTCCCAAAAGATTTATGGAGGGGAACAGACAGTCTCCTGGACTCTGGGATGTCCATCATTTCAACAAAATCAGGCTCCTCCTGATCCTCTCCTGCTTCTTCCATTGGAAGCTGGAGGGTTTCAGCCACTTTTTTGTAGAACATAAAGTGGGAAGGGGACTCCAAAAGCCTAGGAGGAGAAACACCTGAAGGTCTGTCTGGGGAGATGTCCGGGTCAATAGGCATATCCAGACTTTCATAATCACCATCATCATCCTCATACTCTCCCTCCTCCTCCTCCGGTTCATAAAATCCTTCTGAAGTGTAATCCAGAACCGGGGGAACTGACCAAACCGAGCCCCTGCCAGATGGTGCTGGTTCGGCCGGAACGGAAGTTAGCGATTGCACTATTCTTATCACTTTGGCTATCTCTTCAGCTATCGGAGTATCAATTCCTGGTACCGAACTGGACAATTTATCTTTTCTCTTCCTTTTAACTGGAACCGACTCCTCAGAATCGGCTCTCCTTTTGCCCAAAGACGTTTCGCCCTGGTCAGAGGGCACTCCTTCTGGTTCGGTCGGAACCGAACCGGGCTGGCCATCTGGGTCAGCGGACTTCTTGGCCTCCCTTTCCCTCAGTCTACCTACTCTCTTATCCAGGGTAGCTTTGGGAAAATTCTTACAAATTTGGCAGTCTGAATCGAGGTGGTCAAACCCCAGATAATAAATACAGGTGGTGTGGGGATCAGCCTTAGCAAAGGCTTCCCCACACACACTGCAGTGTTGAAACCCAGTGGGCCCATTTTTTTCTTGGGTTTCTCAGACATGACCAATCCTATCCAAAACTTACCCTTTTTTCGGCAATCCACCAGGCAAGACTCCCCTATCGGTTCCTGACCGTGTTATGGATTTTGGAATAAAACATAATAAAATCCATTTTTTTAGAACCGATACGGACCAGTTACCACACTCTAAGTAAATTCACAAACTTTTTTAAACTAAACTGATTGGTTCAGCCGAACAAATCCGAAATTTACAAGTTCCACACAGAAACTAAATGTAAAACCTATCTAGTACTCACAGTACCACAGACAGAGACTTAAACCGACAGATTCAGTAGCAGAAATTCGGTAGAAACCAAGCAAAAAACGACACTTTAACTGACTTTTTTTGAACCAAGCAAAGGAGAAATCTCCAGAGTGACTGTTCAGTGAGGTGGAGTAAAGAATCTGACAGTTGGAGTTTAAACAACAGCAGACAGGGGCTTCAACCGAGCTTGCGCAGAACATTCCATGCTGGCCAACGAAAGTTAACACTTTGTTCTCCGGGGCAGTTGAAAGGCAGGACCTAACTGCAATAGCCAGAATACAGCAAGACTTCATGTTGTTTGAAAAGTAGATTATACCATTTTCAGAGGTTGTTGGAACACTGGGTGATAGGTATAAGAACAGGTGTTTGAGTAAATATACTGTAGGAAAATTGTTAGCTACAGGTGTATGTTTTTCAGAAATGAGACAGATGGGGTGATTTGAGGAAGTGGACAGAAGATGAAAGATGGATATGGAGAGAGAGAGAGAGAGATGTAGGTTATTCTACTAGGTAGGAAGGGAGATGGTTTAAGTTCCCTGTAAGATGGGTTCTGGAGGGGTGTGGCTTGGCCAGACAACATGGCAGATGGGTTTTAGTCTAGCTTCAGATGGCTCTGCATTAAAATCAGTAGAATAATAAATTACTGCGTACATTCTCACTGGAAAAGCAGATTGGCTGAAAGATCAAGTCTAAGTCTATGACTGCATAGTGACCACAAAAGAAGCAGTCCACTCTAAGTTCTGAGCCAGCAACAGCCATTGTTAAATCAGCTGCTTTGGTGGAGGGGAGAACCTGGGCACAGAGTATGGCAGCCATTGGAAATAACAGCACTGGTGCGCCTGCCTCAGATGAGTCACTGATATCATTGCTTGGAATGAAAAAAATCTGTAAGTGGAGCTGAAGGCTGGCTTTACTAATATTACTGCCCAAATTCAGCATCTCCAAAATACTGTGTCTGGGCTAGCTGAAACAACTGCAGCACATGCTGCAAGGATCGATGAAACCGACAAAAGGACTAGTGAGCACGAGGATGCAGTGGCTGATCTGGGTCAAGAACAGAATTAGTTAAAAATGCATGTGACTGCTCTCAAGGAAAAAATGATAACCAGGGGAAATCAGGCAAGGAAATTCAATCTGCACAGTCCAGAAGTGGTTGACTGAAAAGCTAGATATGCTCCCTGAAGCAACAGAGTTTGAAATCAAGAGGGCCCACCACACTGGACCAAGCCCACAGCCAAGGGAGTGTCATCATAATTTTCTGATTAAATATCTGTGGTTCCCCAACAAGGAATGAATGCTACAAGTGGTGAAATCCAACGAACCCATTACATTGCAGGAGGGCTCTGCAATGGTCTTCCAGGATTACAGCCACGAACCTCAGATCAGACATCAGCAGTTTACCCCTATTAAGGCAGTTCTTCATCAAAGTGAATGGGAGTTTGCCCACTTACACCCCTCAAAATTAAGGATCATCCGGACAGGGAGACCCCCCTCTCCCGCATCTTCACTAAAGCACAATATGCCGAGAACTATGTAAATGAAGAAGATGCAGTTATGGAGGGAAGATCAGGTGCCCACTGTACTGCCCCAGCACAACAGCCAGTGTGTTCCTATTATTTTTGCCAAATGTGCATTTATCATTGGGACTGCCTAACCCCTCTTGTTTATTTCCATTTTCTGCCATGCTCATGATCCAATCCCTGGAGGCTGAACACCCCATATCCTGACAAATATGTGGGGTGACGTCTCCCCTAACATTAACAGATGGTATGCTTGGACTATGCTATGGTATCTATCACTATCATTTAGAATGCACAATGCTTTGCTGTGGCAAAGTGTATGTTTGGTCCCCTTACTGCTCCATCCAACTCCAAGTTTCACCGAGCATGGCCCAGAGATGTGGTGATCTACTTTCAATACTGTCAGAGGCACTGGGCTCTTTTATAGTGCCTCTCACAGTTGCTGGGATACTAGGTCCTACCGGGACTCAACAAGCTTCTTGGAAAAACTGTGAAAAGATCCACTGATGTTCTGGATGTGTTCTCTACTACTGTCTGAGGTCCCACAAACAGGGAGCTCTATCTGACCACTAACTACTGAGCAATGGTGACCATTGTCTGATTGTCATTTCTGGTCCCTCTAAACTCCCAACAACACTGGCATATTTTGTTTGGAATGTGGGTAGCAGTGAGAGTATTGAAGGGTGGTTTACTGTCAGCTTTAGCATGGATAAATGTTCTGGTTTGGAAACTATTTCAAATAAGAGACTCTGCCACACTGGAAAGGGAAGTCTTGACATGTAGTGGGACCATTAGTCCCAGAACCCTACATGACTGACACCATGTTTTCATTTTAGATGTCAAATAGTGATTAAACCCATGCTTTGGAGCGCCTTGGCCACACTGGATTTACTCATTGGGAGTGTGGGTAACAATGAGGGAGTTTGGGAGGGGGTTTAGAAGGATGTTTTGATGGCGCTCTGCTCTGTGGAATGCAACCAGAGGTGAGGAGAGGGGTGTATTTGGTGTGGACCTGTGATCAGCAGCTGGATTTGGAGAAATTCTGAGCAGAGCGACCTCCTCTAATTGAAACATGTGAACTGCCACTTTTATTCGTGAGGTGCGCTCATGTCTAAAGTTGGCGGTTGAAAATGATTGTTGGGGTAAGTAGGAGGGTACAAAGGATTAGAACAACCAATGGACAGATGGAAAGTGGAATAAAAAGAGCACCAGTTGAGAGTCTCTTCATTTGCTGTTTTCCTTGCTCATTACTGCCGAAAGGACAGCTCACGAAATTGGTGTAGTAGCTGTCAGAGTGTACTTTGTAGCCAGAAAAGGGGGAGGGGCATCTCATGCTTACACACTCCACCAATGTAGTGACTTAACACTGTTTCAAGTGGAGCAGACCATGCAGACGTATATGTACATGATAGCTGATTAAAACACAGTTTCCTGGATAACAACCTTATGGGGCAGCATTCTTTTCTTGAGTGGTCTTGATGGAAGCTAGTGTCAGGAGAAGCATCGCTGGGGAGGAAGATGTTCACTCCTGGGGCTGTTTGTACCATCCGCATGAAGACACATGGATCAGTGAGCCAGTCACCTCCAGCATGTGAATGATCTGAGGTTCTGGAAATACTGCTAGTGTAGTGCAGTGGCGTGTGGGATTCCTGGAGATGCCTTGTCTAGGATTTGGACTTCCCCTCCTAATGCAACTGTGCAGGAACAACAGGCATGAAACATGATGGGGGAGGCCATTTTCTGTTCTTAGGTGAGTATGATGGGTGGTCTGTTTTGAGGAGGGGGTGATAAACTGCCTGCATCACAAAAGCAGGAGCCAAGGGGGGGGGGGGGCATCAACAAGGCAGACTCATCATGATTTCAATGGGCGTCATAAGGCAGATTTGGTAGAATACTTCCTGCAAAATTTATGAATTCAGCCTCATTGCTTTGTTGCAAGGGCTGACAATCAATGCAGTGAAATACAAACAAAATGGCCAAGGTCACACCAGACCATGGCCATGTGTAAGTTACCTTATTTACTGAACTTTTTATCTTTAATACAGTTTTATAAAATCAGTGCTTTTCCACATGAAAACCCAGATAATACTGAAGGGATGCTGGATCCATTACTTCTATAACTGATCCTAAGTGGGGTCGATGGGTGGAACATAAGGGTTTCGGTGTTTTGTTTTACTGTCTCACTCACTGAATTTTAGGGTTCTTGGGCTTCTTGTTGTATAAGATGGAACAATGTAAGTGCACTAGTGGGGGAGGGGCATTTAAGACTACTGTTAAAACTGTGGGAATATGCTTTCATATTTTGTGTGTAAGTTTCAGGGATTGTTTGGACTTTTTTTTAAATGTTGTGGGAAGGGGGAGGGAAGCTGCCCTTAGGGGTGAAAAAAAAGCAAGGTTTAACAATTATGGTAGCCTGTGATGAAGGCGACCGCTATTGAGTGCCTTCAAAAAGGGCGAGTCAATAACGGCACCATTTGCACTGGGCTACTGTACAGGAAGGGTGACCAGATAGAGGGCAGTGAATACAGTGACAGGATGTTGCTATATGTACACATGTGTGGGGGGGGGGAGCAAGCATGCTGTGCAACAGGTGGAAGAGGAGGGAGGGTTTGTGAGTCATACTGCGGTGGTGGGCTGCCGAGCAGGCCCTGTGGTGTGGTGGGTTGGTGGCAGGCTAGGGTTGCAAGGGTGCCAGGTTCAGTTCCGGGTGAATATTCATTTTGTTGCACCTGGCCGTTAAATTTTTTTTCCAGCTTTTGCACCCCTTGGAGTTGAGAATCCTTTAGTAGGGGGGTGTGGGGGGTGCCACCTGCATAAAAAAAACAAATGTCTGGTGCCATTTTGCTGAGTACCACGAGTGTTACATCGCCAAAATTGATTTTCAGCGATGTACACTCACCTAATGGCGATTACCTTTCCACAATCGCTGTTACAACATGGAACCATAACTACTGGTACAGGAAGTGCAATAGCAGGATTATACTGCCCATTAACAGGATGAAGAGGTATTCACAATGTATTATATATATATGCCTGTATACCTTACAAGTTAAACATTGTCACCTGGAATGTTAATGGGCTAAAACATATGATGAAAAGGAAAAAGGCAACTAACAGGGTGAAGAAGTTCAAAACAGACATACTTTTGCTGCAAGAAACTCACATGATGCCAGCAGAATTGCTGTGGATATGTAGAGGTTACAGAGGCAAATGGCTCAATTCAGGCTTATTATGGAAGAACTGCTTAATGATAGGATAGTGGAACACTTGGAATCCAGCAGAGCACAGGATCCGAGGCAGCATGGATTCACAGCTAGAAGGTCATGTCAAACAAATCTGATAGATTTTTTTTGACTGGGTGACGAAGGAGGTGGATCAAGGGAGAGTACTGGATGTCACATACCTCAGTTTCAGCAAGGCCTTTGACACCATTCCACATAATAGGCTGGAAAAGAAGTTAAGTAGCCTGGGGTGGGCCACAAGGTGAAGAACTCGGTTAGTAACTGGTTGAGGGACATAAGCAGAGGGTGATGGTAAATGGGACCCAAAGCCAGGAAAAGGGGTGACCAGAGGGGTACCTCAGGGATCAATACTGGGGCCAAGTCCTTTTTAATGTCTTTATTAGTGACATTGCTGAAGGCCTGGAAGTGAAGGTGTGCCTATTTGCAGATGACACAAAGATCTGCAACAGGGAAGACACTCACCTCCCTCCCCCCTACTACGACTCAACAGTAAACTAGTTTGCACATGCTAGTATGAAGTAGGCCACTTTTTATGGCAGGGAGAGGGGAAGTGTGGGGACCACACTCTACGAGATCCTAAACTAGATGACTGTTGGGTACAACAGATTGTAACACTATGTCAGCACTATCATTTTGCTCATACGTTCCTTTGGCAACCATAACTCGTAAGTTTAACTTTAATGTCATTCATCTGTGGTTGTGATTAAAACTGTGTAATATCTCTCAACTAGTACAGACTTGTCTGTATAATGTTGTTGCATCTGTAACTGAATATAAGCTTGCCTCCTCAATATAACTCTTACTTTGCTTAATAGAATATGTTTAAAAATGAAGATGTGCTCTGGAGACAATCAACCGACCTCACTCAGAGGACCTGAAGTCTGAGAGGTAAGCAGACCCCAGTCAATTTAGGTTTTTTGAAACCTGCAATTAAAACCTTGAAATTAATCTGCCAGATACAGCAAATCAGCTTAGACTGGCCTGATATGGTCTCTGCAGTGGGTTTCTGTAAGAATTTACATAACTGTATTCTGAAACAACTGCAGACAGCATAGAGAACTGTGAATTATCTATCAGTCATTTTTCCCAAAATAAGCTGTATTTTAAATACTGGTTCAGATTTTTTTATTGCTCTAGCTACACAGACCTTTTAGTTATCCTAGGGGGTGTTTCTCATTTACGGGCTGCTGGTAGGACCCATGTTAGAATTGTATGATGTAGTTTGTGTCCCAGATCTACTCTTCTGTTGTTGGCACATGGCTATATCTACTACAAAACTCTGCGGTTAGGAGGGACATAAACTATATCATACAATTCTAAACTGGTTTTTATCACTAGACTGTAAAGCAGAAACACCCAATGTGGTTACTAAAAAGCCTAGATACATGGAACAATAACAGAATGTTAACCAGTACATGAAAACAACTTTTAACAGGAAAATGAGCTATGGGTTCAGCACAGTTCTTCTTTAATATATCAGGCAAACTCATATACTGCATGTTATCATACTCTATCTGCAGTGTATCAAATGTGTGCACAAAGGTGGCAATGTTCTCAGCTGGTAAACAGGATATGACTCTCTGAGACAGTTAGCAGCACTCATGCCGTGGCTAACACCTGAATTTCTAGAGTTGGACAAAAATGGCAAAACATGCCAACACAACATGCTTCACAGGTTGCACTGAATACTAAGACCTAAAATTCATTATTTTCTTAGTGTTCATGCTTATGGTTTTGTGTTGGACTGAGGAAAGTTCAGCACATATTTTGGGGTAATACCATTTATTAAACTAACTGTAAAATCGTTACACCAACTTTTAGGACCCCCAAGTTCTCTTCATGAGATGCATAGGGAACCTCTTCATTTGTACCTCATGCAGAGTCATTACAGGTCCGAAAATGTTGTATAAAAAGTCTTCAGTTTGTCTAAGAAAAGACATTACCCCAATAATATTTACCTCTATTTAAATTTCAGTGGCAGGACTTTAGTGCTCTGGATAACAGGTATGAGACTGACACAACAGTGAAGTTCAAAATCTGTTATATATTCAAATAAGACAAGCACAGCACAGGCAGACACAATGCAAAGCTCTCCATAGAGCTCCAATAATGTACCTCAACCTGTCTTTAAAAAAACAAACAAACAAACAAACCAAAAAAAAAAATTGTGAAAGGTTATCTTTTTTTTCTATAAACGTTTTTATTAGGATTTTTCAATTTTTAACATACAGGGAGGGGGGTTTACAAGAATTACATACTGTTAACAACATGGAAACATAGAATGTGTCAGCAGAAGAAGACAGCTTGGTCCACTCAGTCTGTCCCAGATGGTCCCTGCCTAGACTGCATCTGCAGACCCTAACTAGTTTCCAGCAATCGTCTCACCTCCCTCCCTCCTTCCTTATTTACATATATTCCCCAATGTCTATCCCACGTATGCTTGAAGCCCATAACTGATTTTTCCCTCCACCACTTCCATTGGCAGTCTATTCCATGAGTCCGCCACTCTTTCAGTGAAGTAGTACTTCTTCCCATCCCGATTAAACTCCCACCCTCCAGCTTCATCGCATGCTTTCTGGTCCTGGTACTCTTTCTCATTTGACAGAGACTCCTCTTCTGCACCCAGTTCACCCCTGTGAGATACTTATAGGCTTCTATCATGTCCCTCCTTGCTTTTCTCCATTTCAGGGTGTACACGTTGAGATCCCTCAGTCTCTCTTCATGCAGCTTTCAATGCAACTTCAGCACCATTTTACGAATATACGAAGAAGCCTGCAGAAGAAAGCCATTTGGTCTATCAAGTCTGCTCACACTGCAGGGTCCACAGCTTGAACTGCTGTCCCTCCCTTCCTCCCCACTCCTATCCTCTCTACCTATGTTCCTTACCTTCCCCCATGCCTATCCCAGCCTCTCTTAAAGCTGCCCATGGTCTTCAATGAGATGACCTCTTCCAGTAGTACATTCCAAGTGTCCACTGCCCTCTCTGTGAAAAAGTGCTTCTTAACCTCCCACCCTCCAACTTAAGACTGTGCCCCCTCATGTTACGGTTACCACTCAGCTTAAAGATATTCTCCTTATCAACCTTATTAATCCATTTCAAGTACCTGAAGGTCCCAATCATGTTCTCTCTCTCCCATCTTCCAGGGAGTACCTGTTCAGCGTCCTCAACTTCTCCTCATATGCCTTACCCTGCTGTCCTGCTATCATCTTTGTAGCCCTCCTCTGGACCTTTCCCAGCAGGTTAATGTCCTTTTTGAGGTGTGGGCACCAGTACTGAACTCCATACTCTAGATGCGACCTTACCTGTGACCTGTACAAGGGCAGAATAACCTCCGCTCTCCGACTACTGATCCCCCTAGATATGCATCCCAGCATCTTGTTTGCCTTTCCTGCTGCTTTCTTGCACTCTGTGGAGTGCTTCAGGTCACTAGTGATCATCACTCCCAGGTCCTTCTTCTCCTCTGATGCAGGTAGTCAGACTCCACCCAGGTAATACTCTGTCCTGTGATTCTTGGCTCCAATATGCATAATTTTGCATTTCCTGGCATTGAAGCCAAGCTGACAAATCATGAATCACCTCCCCAGCTTTTCCAGATCTTCCTGTAGGTCCTGCATTCCTTCAGCTGTGTCCACTCTCCCACAGAGCATGGTGTTATCCATGAATAGGCACATTTTGCCCTTAATGCCATCTCCACTGTCATTGATGAAGACACTGAACAACACCAGCCCCAGCACAGAGTCCTGTGGGACCACACTGGTTACCTCGATGGTGCCAGAAAACTCTCCCCCGATAACCACCCTCTGGGTTCTATCCCTCAGCCAGTTTTCCACCCGTCGGCCATCCTTTCTCCAACCCTGAGATCTACCGACTTCCTGATCAACATTTTGTGGGGCACAGAGTCAAAGGCCTTGCTGAAATCAAGATAGAGGATGTCTACTGCTTGGCCCCTGTCTACTCTCTTAGTGACACAGTCAAAGAAGTCAAGCAGATTCATTTGACACGATCCTCCCCATGAACCCATGCTGCCTTGCATCCTGGAGACCATGCTCTAGATATTCCACCAACCTTTCCTTTAATATGATTCCCATGAGTTTGTCCACAATTGAGGTCACACTGACTGGTCTGCAATTCCCTGGGTAATACTTGGGACTGCTTTTGTGGAGGGGCACTACATGTGCAGTTCTCCAGTCCTGCAGTACCATGCCTGACACTAGAGAACTATTAAATAGGTCTGCCAGTGGCCCTGCCAGCTCCTCAGCCAGTTCCTTTAATACCCTTGGATGTACTCTGTCCAGGTCTGGTGATTTGTCCACCTTCAATGCCAGCAGCCCCTCACTCAATCTATCCTCCCCAATCACTACATCTGTGCTTCCCTCCCTCCCTCCCGCTCCCTCTTTTCCCTCCTGAAGGCACTGGTCTGTCCTTCTCCCTGGTGAAGATGGAACAGAAGTATTCATTTAATATCTCTGCTTTTCCCCCATTTTCCTCCACCCACTCCACCCCTTTCTTAAGCCTAACAATTCCTTCCTTCTTGTCCCTTTTCTTACTTATATAGTTTAAGAAAGCTTCCCCCCCTTCTTAATTCCTTCAGCTATCTGCAGCTCCTTCTGTGCCTTTGCTCGCTGGCCTTCTTTACTTGTCTCACTAGCCAACCTTAGGTAATTTTCCCTATCCACCTTTCTCTTGGTCTTCCTGAATTTTCTATAAGTCAACCTCTTTTCCCTTACTGCCTGGGTGAACTGACGAACTCAACCTGCCAGACTGCCACCCACAGTCCAGGTGTGAAGCCACCAGCCCCTCACAGAAGCGCAGGTACGGACTTGCCCTCAGTGATTAATTACCTCCAGGAAGGGAGCCCTAGCTGCCGATTTTGCTTTTTTTACATGAGGACAGTTGTCTCTGGGTTTAAATCCAGAGTCTGCTACTGCTGTGACCCATAGGCTGCAGTCAGCCCCAGGAGCATTCCAATTGGCTCCATATAGCTCTGCACTATTATATTGTACTAGATTATGTTTCCTGTTAAAACTGTCTTGCTTGCATTTTATAGCTGAAGTTTTCTGATTTAATGTAAATGCCTGTTTTGTGTTCCCTCATAAGACCATTAGTGATCTCAGTGCAGACCTTTGAGCCCCTTCCCTTCACCGTTTTACTCTAGTATTATGTTTTAAATAGCCCTGTTATTGCTCTCTCAGGCTTTGAGACACCTTGCCTAACATTTTGGTCTGCAGCACCCCCCTTGTTTAAGCCAGTCTGCATTTCTTTTTAGCTCCACGAGCAGCCCACCCCTTTGACTTTCTCATTTAATTCTCCTCTGCCTTCTCCTTTCGGGTAGTCTGACAGCCACAGCCATAGTTCTCTGATGAACCTGACCGCCAGACTGCCACCCGCAGTCCAGGTGTGAAGCCACTAGCCTCTCACAGAAGCACAGGTAGTCTGAGAGCCACAGCCGTGGTTCTCTGATGAACCTGACCTGCCAGACTGCCACCCGCAGTCCAGGTGTAAAGCCACCAGCCCCTCACAGAAGTGCAGAAACGGACTTGCCCTCTGGGGCTGATTACCTACAGGAAGGGAGCCCTAGCTGCCAATTTTTCGGCCCACCCATGCACCTCCCCCCCGGTTCTGATTAAATACACATAAACTCTGCCCCAGCTTTCTAGCTCACTCTTACAGGCTATTGCCAGCCACACCTCATTGGTTATGTAGGCCTTAATTTTCACTGGTCCTCCATCCTCCTGCAGGAACCACTCATTTCCCTGGCCCTCTATGCCTGTCCCCTCTAAGTTGCCACAACAGTTAGGGGCTTTCTAATGCTAGATCCGTGCCATGGCCCAACTACTAGGCTTCCTGCCACTGCCCATCCAAGTTCTCTTCTCCCTCCCTCCTCTCCAACATGCCACCCACCTCTCCCATGCCCCCTTTCCCCTTTTACTGCCCAACCTCACTGGGCTTCCCCACTTCTCCACTCCGGCTTCCACTCTCCCTTTCACTCAAGCCTGGATTCACTCAGCCACATGTCCCAGCCCTTTTCTTTTCATCCCATCACTCTCCTGGTTTACTTTTCAACTACTCCTCCCTTGCCCAGCTCCAAATAATCACCCAAGCCTTCTAACCAAGAGAAACAGACGTTTGCTCACCATCAGTCACATACAGCTATTCGCCCACTACCTATCTCCTGTGCTCCTGCTCCTTGCTACAGGTGACATCCACCCAAACCCCGTCCCCCAAACCACACACCCCATCTCAATCACTGCAAGCCCGCTCCTATATTGGACACTTCCTCACTTCTCCCTGGAGGCCCTCTCCCATGTGGCCTGCGCCTCCTGCACCTAAATATAAGAAGCCTAATCCATAAACTTGACTCCCTTCAGATACCTGCTGCCCACTATTCTTCAGATATCCTCACCTTGTCTGAAACCTGACTCACAAAAAACATTAGCGATTCCTCTGTCGCCATCTCAGGCTACACTTTGGCCCACCAGGACAGAGCCCCAAGAGGCGGCAGAGTTGCCATCTACGTCAACTCGGACTTGCACTATTCAGTTATCCTAGCCAAGTCTGAACCTAAAACCTACGAATTAATTTCACTCCAGCTGACACTCCCCTTCTCACTACCAATCTACATTGCAGAAATATACTGCTGACCTAGCACACAATCCTCTGCTGTCACCAACCTCCTCAAGCAAATCTCCTGCCTAACCCTGACAGGGGAACTTTATATTATGGGAGATCTAAACCACAACTGGCTAGCTCCTGCCCTCAACAAAACCAGGACTGAAATTGTTGCACTAAACCTCTCTCAAATCATTACTGAGTCCACCCGGCTTAACCTAAAATCTGGTAACCACTCACTCCTCGATTGGTCTCTTACCACACACCCTCACCGTGTCATAAATGCCGGTATTCTTCCCGACTCCTCAGTGACCACCACGTTACTTTCTTAGTGTGCAAAATCCACTGTTCAAAATTCCCCCCTAAATTTCTAGTCCAACACTCCTTCAAATCCCTCAATCTCTCCCCGGTGTTAGACGACTTTGCATTAGCAAACTTGTCCCCCACCCCTATTATGGACTCTATTGATGACCCTTTCTCCACTTTAAAGACACTTTCCTCAGCGTCTGGGACAAACATGCCCTGCTGCGATGTACAAGGGTATGAGGCAACCACCTGCCATGGAATACCCAAGAACTGACTGCATGTCAAACCGCCAATGACAAAGCCTGGAAAACACATAAATCCTCACGCCTCCCACAACATCTCTCCGCATACCGCATGGTCCAAAACAAGTGTACCAGAGCCACTCACCTAGCTAAAGCAGAGTACTTCAGCAGCTCCCTACGGTCCAACCTAAACAACCCCTCAAAATTCTGGAAGGTCATTCACTCCCTCTTCATCCCACCAGCTGCCAATCTCACTCCAATTCTAAATATTAACAACTCCATTCTCGCTGAGCCAACCGCAGTCGTTACTGAGTTCAGCATATATTTCTCCACTTGTGCTGCCACTCTTCTCTCTGCCCTGCCAAACCTTGCACCTATAGCACCCTCTACAGATGTAATGAACCTGACTAGGCCTCACTCCTTTTCCTTCAATGACATCTCTGCAACGGATGCCCTAGATGCACTACTTTCTCTCAACCTTTCAAAAGGCAAATCCCCAGATGGCTTGGACCCTAACTCCTCTACCTCTCCGCCACCACCATAGCAACTCTGCTTGTCAAACTCTTAAACCAATCCTTTGCCACCGCTGCCATCCCCAAAGCATAGAAGCATACCACTGTCATCCCCCTCCCAAAGGGAGGTACCCCCACCTCCCCCTCCAATCTACCACCCTATTTCCCTCCTCCCAGTACTAGCAAAACTACAAGAGCACCTTGTGCTAACCCAACTTACTTCCTTCCTCACCGACTCTAATTTCTGCACACCCTACCTGTCAGGTTTCAGAAAGGGACACTCCACTGCATCCTCCCTGATAAACATAGAAACATAGACTTTGAAGGCAGATAAGGACCACTTGACCCACCTAGTCTGCCCATTTCCCTACCTAAAGGATAAGCCACAGATCCTAGTTAACCAACAGCCTATTTCTTCCTACCCCCCACAAGAACTGCCTTATGTCTGTCCCATGCATTCTTGAATTCTCCCACAGTTTTAAACCCCACAACCTCCTCAGGAAGGCTGTTCCATGCATCCATTACCCTCTAAGGCTTACCAACTCCATCCTGACTGGTATGGTTTACCAGCTCCATCCTGACTGGTATGGACAGTGGGTCGATCACCTCAGCCATCTTCTTCGACCTTGCAAAAGCCTTCTACACTGTCTACCACCCCATATTGCTCTCTTGTGTCACTGAATCAGGCCTCTCTGTTGCTGCCACCAACTGGTTCAGATCTTACCTCTCTGGCAGAACCCATTCCATTAGAGTCGCAAATGCTATCTCCTCCCCCCTTCCCTTAACTACCATTCTGGGACCCATACTGTTCTCTATATTCCTAAATGACTTACTGCTCATCTGCTCTATTACCTCAGTCCACATGTATGCAGATGACACTGTACTGTACTCTTCTCCTCAGGCTCCGACCCTGAAGTGGCACAAACCAACCTCCAAGCAGACTTCAACAAAGTACAGCAATGGTTTAGCTCTCACCAGCTCTCCCTAAATGTAAAAAGAAAACCTGTCACAATGACTTTTGGCACACGACAACGCCAGTCCAGACTCCCATCCCTTCCCTATTTCCACACACTGGATGGTCAAAAACTCGAAGATGCCTCCTCATTCTGCTACTTGGGGGTATGGCTCGACTGCCATCTTTCCTTCTCAGACCACATTGATGCTATTTCAAAAAAACTACGCCCCATGTTCGGTGAACTTCATAGGAACCACAATAGCCTCCCTCCCCTCATTCGACTTGAACTGGTCCAGAAGATGATACTTTGATTACTGTGACATTGTTTAAGGTGCAGCCACTAAGTCCACCCTATCTAAGCTGGACACACTTTTTAATGCCTTCTGCCGTTTTGCTCTCGATGCCTCACCCCTTACCCACCACTGCCACCTCTACCATTCCCTGGCACTACCTTCCCTAGAAAACTGCCGCATTTCACACTGTGCCAAATATGTATCTAACCTATGGCTTGGCACCATCCCTTCCTACCTCTCCTCCGTGCTCTCACCTGCCCCTTCCCCCACCCATTATCGTAGATCCTGCGATTACCACCAACTATCAATCCCTAGGCAGAAGACTACTGCCAGGCAATCGGCTTCTCACACCGGTTACCCAAGCTATGAAATGATCTCCCACCTCAAATTCGGCATCCCTACTCTGCCCACTCTCTTTCTACTGCCCTAGCTAACTTCCTCACCACTAATTGCTCCTGTACCTGATTCAGCCATGCACCAATTGCTCACCTCCCCACTGCCCGATCAGTGGCCTTAGCTTTGCTATAAATGCTGGTATATAGCCCCAACCTATGCACTTTTGTCCTGTGCCTTTTTGTCCTGCACCATCATGTGTTCTATGTCTCCTGTTGCTTATACCTGCATATTACTGTGTGCTAAATTTTCCCTTGTATTGCTGCCATATGTCAGGTAATTTTTATATGCTCCATACAATATCCAATGTACTCCATGTGTTGTTGCTTGTAGTTTAATACAATTGTATCCATATGCTGCTATTTGCCTGTGTTATTTGCTCAGTTGATAACCTGCATGTTATCCAACTCCCTTGTACCCCCTCCCCCCAGGTCATACCGGGAGACGAGCACCTTGTTGCTCAGTGTGCCTTTCCTGGTGAAACTATTTAAATAAATAAATAAACCCCAGAACTGAATCAGCTGGGTGCTTTGGCCCTTGTGTTCTTCCCCAGAGCCTAACACACTCATCTGTGGCAACCAGTATTTCTTCCTTAATGACGGACCACCTTTGGTTGACCCCCATATCTGCTCTGATGCCTGCCAGATAGCTCCTTAGCACTTTGCCCATTTTCCTGAAGTCCACCCTCCTGAAATCCAAGATTTTGATCTTAGTCGGGATGCTTTCCCTGTCCATATCCAACTGGAACCACACTGTGCAATGACCACTTCCACCCAGTTGTTTCTGGACCATTATTTCCTGTAAATGCTCCCCATTTGTGAGCACCAGATCAAGAATTATCTGCAACAGAGCAGATAATCCAGATGAGGTGGGCAGAATGAGAAGAGATCTGGATAAATTAGCAAAATGGTCGGAAGAGTGGCAACTGGAGTTTAACGCAAAGAAGTACAAGATCATGCACATAGGGAAGAGAAACCCATAAACCACCTATAGGCTGGGAGAAGACTTGCTGGCAGTCACAAGGGAAGAAAGAGACTTGGGCGTTATCATCACCGATGATCTGAAATCATCCAAGCAGACCACTAAAGCAGTAGGTAAGGCTAGAGGGATGTTGGGTTGTATTAGTAGGGGTATCACAAGTCGAAAGAGGGAGGTAACAATCCCTCTTTACAAGACACTGGTTAGGCCCCATCTGAAATACTGCACGCAGTACTGGATAGAGAAGGGCAACCAAAATGGTGCAGGGACTGCATCAAAAAACATATGAGGACAGATTAGCGGAGCTCAATATGTATACCCTAGAGCAAAGGAGGGAGAGAGGTGATATGATCGAAACATTCAAACACCTTAAGGGCATTAACAAGGTGAAAGAGTCTAAGGCCCTGTCCACACTGCACTGAAAATCTGTAACATTTTGAAACCATTACAGACTGAAAGGCCCTATCTACACTACCCTTGGAAATCCCCTCTGTAACATTACAGAAGGTCCAAACAGTTACTGTAATGGTTTGCATTTACACTGGTAACGTTACAGAAAGTGTTTTTGTAACCATTAAAGGAACCTGTTGTGAGGTGGTTTCAACAATGGTTTCTGTAATGGTTTCAAAGCTCTGTTTAACCCTGTCCACACTACACAAGTAAACTCCTGTAACATTTTCAAAATGTTGTCAGTGGTAGTGTGGATGTATTGTAACGTTTTCAGTCTGCACCGGTTTCAAAACATTACAGATTTTCAGTGCATTGTACACAGGGCCAAAACATCACAGTGCATCCACCCTACCACTGATAACATTACAGGATTTTACTTATGTAGTGTAGACATGTCCTAACATGTTTCAATATAAGAAAAATAGCAAGGCAAGAGGACACAGCATGAGATTAGAGGGAGGCCAATTAAGGGGTAATGTGAGGAAGTTTTTTTTCACGGAAAGGGTGGTGGATGCATGGAATGGCCTATCTCAGGAAGTGGTGGATATGAATGCAGTGCAGGGCTTCAAACAGGCATGGGGTAGGCATAAGGGAGCAATATAGATGAGTATGAATAGATAGGCTATTGACAGAGCGAAGACCGATGGCACATTCATAAGGCAGAAAAAGAAATGGGCAGATTGGATGGGCCTTGCAGTCCTTATCTGCCGTCAACTTCTATGTTTCTATGTTTCAGCTCTTCTTGGTTCAGTGATGCCCTGAGTCAGAAACCCACTCTGCAGTCCTTCCAGGATCATCTGACTCCTAGCACATATTGTGGATGGTATGCTCCAGTCCACCTTGAGCAGGTTGAAGTCCCCCACAATTACCATCTCTCCTTTACCCATAGCTTCCAATATCTGAGAGCTCAGTTCCCTATCCCTCTCGTCATCCTGATTGGGTGGTCTGTAAACCACCCCCAACCTCACCTTTCTCCCTCTGTTGGACCTTAACTGAACCCATAATGCCTCCACCTCCCCTTCGTTTGACTCCTCCCTCATGCAAGTTATTCCCTCCCTAATATAAACTGCCACCCTTCCCCCCTTCCTGACTACCCTGTCCCTCCTGTATAGTTTATATCCAGGGATCACAATGTTCCACTCATAGTGTGATGTTGCCCAAGTCTCGGTTACTGCAGCTATGTCCACCCTCCTATCTGCTAATAGTGCCTGCAGGTCATCCATCTTGTTCCCAAGACTCCACGCATTCAGAAACACCGCCCTCCACCTAGAATCTGACTTTCTTCTCTTGTCTGTATTCTTCTATTCGCTTTTATTCCCTCTGTATGCACCCCTCCACATAACCTTGTTATGTGTTACTCTCCCCCTCCACCCTTTGCTGTGTTCTCACCCCCTTCCACCTCTTCCCTCCTACCTCTTCCATCACTGTGGGGGGGGTCACTGACCTCCTCCTCTCAAATTCTGTGAGCCTGCATGTCCGCAGCCCCTCAATAGTAGTTTAAATTAAGTGTAGTGGTTATGTAGTCCCCCAGTTTGTCCCTGAGTAATCTCAAGCCCTCCCTACTGAGGTCTAGCCCGTCTGATGAAAAGAGTGCTTTGTTTGACCAGGTCTCCCCCCAGTCCCCAGTACAGATAAACATCTCCTCCCTGCACCATTTCCTCAGATAGTCATTAAAATCCTCTATTCTTCTTTTCCTGGTTGTACTGGCCCTTGGTACTGGTATCACCTCTGAGAAGGCCAGCAAACTTCCTTCCTCCCTGCAGATCTTCTGTAACTCCCTGAAACTACTTTGCACTACCTCAACCTCCTTCCCAGCTAGGTCACTGGTTCCCAAATGTATTACTAATTTAGGTTTTCCTCCAACCTCCCTTACTGTTTCCCTTATTCTTGGGCCCACCTTCCCCGCTGTCATCCCTGGCATACAAACCACCCTCCTGCATGCATCTGGGCCCCCTTTCCTTCCCCAGCGAATACCGCTAATTTATGGAGTCCCTATGATTGCCACCCTCCCATCCGCTGCACTCATGCTCCCCATCCTTCCTTTCTCACCTCCAGTACTAGCTGCTTCCCTAACTAACTGCTCTCTCTGCAACCTAGTGAACTTATCTCCACATCCACAATTTATCCCCTTAACTGTTTCTCCATCTCCCATTCTGCCCCTCCCCTTCTGACTATCTGCATCTGTTTCAGTTTTCCCTCCCCTCTTCCCTTTCTTTTCTCTCCCTCCCCATCCTCCACTCCATTTTGCTTGCTTTCTCTTCCCTGCCCACCCTGATTAGTTCCCTCTCCCCTCCCCTGTACTCTTACTATGACCTCCTACCTCACCTCCTGCTGCCTTCTCCCTCCTTCCAGACAGTGGTGCAAATCTATTCAAAAAATATGTGATTCACACAAACAAGTATCGGAAAGGTATTGTCCTAGCTATAGTTGCAATGGAGTTTTGGAAACCCAAGTGTATCTGTTTTCAGAAAGTCCTTATGTTATAACATTTTGGAACTATACAGCTGGACTGTTCAGAATATAAGGAAATTACATATGATGTACTAATTCTAGGCAACTATAAAGGGGATTGGAAGAAATATCCCCCAGGTACCTTAAGAGTCATATGTGGCATGGGAAAATATTATGTGGGACAGGTAAGATGTCGCTGGATGATACAACGACAATTTTGGACTCAAAGGTTGTTGTTTGATTGTATTAAGAGACAAGGAACTAAAAGACAGTTTGCAGTGGGGGAAGAGCAGGCTACACTTCTGGAAGCTTCTGTGGGTGATATAATTTCTTCAGGTAATTCTGTTCTGTTTCTGAGTTTAAATTGTAGTGAACTGGGATTGTTTGCCACAGTTTGCAGTGAGGGAAGGGCAGTCTACACTTCTGGAAGCTTCTGAGGGTGATGTACTTGCTTCAGGTAATTCTGTTCTGTTTCTGAATTTAAATCATACCTCTCAACTTTTCTTCACCTAAATGTGTGACAAGATATGTGACAACAGGACAAAATGTGTGACACATCATCAAACATGACACTGCAAGCTCAGGGCACTGTGGGAATAAGTGTACTAATGTTTATAACGCTTGCTAATAGTATAGCATCTTATATTGTTATAAATTTCTGCTTAAAAGTCTCAGTGGTCAATGGCTGATGTCACCTTCTTAGTGTGGGAAAGAGGGTCTCTGAGACATGAAATGAATGATGTATCTCAAAATGTGTGACAGTTGAGAGGTATGGTTTAAACTGAAGTGAGCTGGGATTGTTTGCCACAGTTTGCAGTAGGGGAAGGGTAGGCAACACTTCTGGAAGCCTCTATGGGTGATGTGATTGCTTCAGGTAATTCTAACCTGTTTTTGAGATAAAATTGAGGTGAGCTGGAATTCTTTGCCACAGATTGCAGTGGGGGAAGGGCAGGCTATACTTCTGGAAGCTTCTGTGGGTGATGTAATTGCTTCAGGTAATTCTGTTCTGTTTTTAAGTTTAAACCGAGGTGAACTGGGATGGTTTGCCACAGTTTGCAGTGGGGGAAGAGCAGGCACAGCACAGGATGGCAGGAGCACAGTTTGGAGGGAAGTGAACTTTAACTTTTTTTTTTCTTTTACCAGCAAGGGCATAAAATGGCCAAGGGTTGCTGCTATTTACTGTGATGGGGTTGATCGTCTCATGAGAGACCAGGGGAAGAGCGTGACCTGAGCAAGGAGGGCTCCTGTGTCCTGAAACAGAAACTGGGGGAGTTCATTACAGCCAAGTGTAATTTAAATTGACTAAGGGGGAGGCTTAACATTGGGCAGCAGCCAGAGCCAAAAGGAGAGGGGGGCAATGTGTCTCCCCTACTAACCAGCAAGCAGGGGGAGAGGGCAATCAAAAAGCAGAGGAGGTAGAGGGGGAGGAGTACTGGGGTAAGTAGGGCATGTGGTTGGAGGGTGGTGTCACTAAATGCAAGAAGCTTGGGGAACAAAATACCTGGGCTCAAGCATTAATGGTAGACGGGGAGGTGGATATAGTTGCCATCACCAAGACATGGGCCAACCAGCACCATGACTGGGACATCATTTTACCAGGATACAGACTGTATTGCAGGGATAGGACAAAGGGGTGGCTTTATTTGTGAGGGAAGGGATAGTGAGAAGTATGGAGAAGGGAGGCGAAGGGAGGCTGGAAGCCTTATGGGTTCAACTGCAGAACAATAATGGTAAATGTTTCAGATGGGGGGTTGTGTAAGGGGGAGGAGGCAATCAAAAAGCAGAGGCGGTAGGGGGGAGGAGTACTGGGGTAAGGAGGGGATGCGGTTGGAGGGTGGTGCCACTAAATGCAAGGAGCTTGGGGAACAAAATACCTGAGCTGTAAGAGGGAGCAGCAAAGGGACCAGGGGGTAGTCATATCAGATGACTTAAAGGTAGGCAAGCAATGTGAGAGAGCAGTAAGGAGGGCTGGGGGGATACTGGGATGCATCGGGAGAGGCGTCACCAGTAGAAAACAAGAAGTTGTTATCCCTCTATACAGACAGCTGGTGAGACCCCATCTGGAGGACTGCGTGCAGTTCTGGAGAACCAATCTCCGCAAGGACATAGACAGGATGGAAGCTGTCCAGAGGAAGGCAACTAAAATGGTGCAGGGTCTGCACCAGAAGACATATGAAAAGCGACTAAAGGAGATTAATATGTATAGCCTCGAGGAAAGGAGGGAGAGGGGGACATGATAGAAACTTTCAAGTACCTCAAGGGAATCAACAAAGTCCAAGAGGGTAGCATATTTCAAAAAAAGAGGTGTGCAAGAACAAGGGGGCACAATTTGAAGAAGGGGGGGCGGCACAGACGTAATATAAGGAAGTATTTTTTCACAGAGAGGGTTGTGGATGTATGGAACGGCCTTACAGAGGAGGTTGTGGAGTCAAAAATACAGGTTACTCACCTGTAACAGGAGTTCTAGGAATGGTGTATGTTGTTCATCCACACTGTCTGTCAGGTTCCTTGCCACTTTAAATCTTGCCGGAAGGTCTTCAAGCTGGCTCCTCCCACCCATCTGGGTGGTAAAACTCTCGGCTCCGCCCCATGATGGCTGATCTAGCCAGCTGGAAGCCAGGTTGTGCATCGAAGCTGGGGAGGTCGGGTGGGTTGTGTGGATGAACAACATATACCATTCCTAGAACTCCTGCTACAGGTGAGTAACCTTTATTTCTAGGGACATGGATAAGTTGTTCATCCACACTGTCTGGCAGACTCCTAGCAGTTCTCCGGGAGGAGGGAGGCAAGGTGCACACCCCCTACTTGGGAAATAGAGACTGGAGAACCGAGGCCCCAAAACCAGCATCTGGGCATGACTCAAGATCGATGTGGTAGTGGGTAATGAAGGTGTGTGCTGACTTCCAGGTAGCAGCCCTACAGATTTCCTGGATAGGGACATCCCTGGAAGCAGCCACCGATGCAGCAGTATGGCAGGTAGAATGAGCTCTTATCCCTGTGGGAGGGTCCATGCCCACCAACCTATAGCAGAGATCTATGCAGGAGGTGACCCACCTGCCTATCATCTGCTTGGCTGCAGGTCTGCCAGGTGCAGCTTCAGTGTAGGTGACAAACAGCTGGCAAACCTCTCCCCGAACTTCAGCCAACCACTCCTTATAGTAAGCGAACGCTCTTCTAGGGTCCAAAGTATGGAGCCTATATTCGGCTTCCAAGGTGTGATTGGAGTAGAACACCGCAGAGTCAACACATGGTTAAGGTGAAACTCCGACACCACCTTTGGAAGGAATTTCGGGCGGGGGTGCAGGACAACCTTGTCCCTGTGGAAGACCAGATAAGGAGACGCGATGGAAAGCGCCTGGAGCTCTCCCATCCTTCTGGCTGACGTGATAGCCACCAAGAAGGTGGTCTTCCATGACAGGTGAGAGATGTCACACCTGTGCATCAGTTCAAATGGCTTGCCCATGAGCTTAGCCAGTACCAGCAGTAGATCCCATGGAGATGGAGGTTCTTGCAGCGGAGGGGATATGTGATCCAGGCCTTTGAAAAAGTGCCTGACCACCTTCTCCTGTACCACTGACTGCTTCCTGGCCCGCGCCTGGTAAGCAGAGATGGCTGCCAGGTGCACCGTAAGGGTCGTCGACCAAAGTCCTTGCTGAGAAATTGACCACAGATAGTCCAGAATGCTTGCCAAGGAACAGGAGGAAGGGTCCAGGCCCTTGCCCTGACACCAAATGGAGAATCTCTTCCATTTGAAGGCATAGCATTTTCTGGTCGACTTCTTACGGGATGCCTCAACGATGCTGAGGACCTCGTCGGAAAGACCCAAGGCCTGGAACTCTAGCCACTCAGGAACCAGGCCATCAGGTGCAGGGATTGAAGGTCCAGATGGAATACCTTCCCCTGATTGACTGAGATCAGGTCCAGGCAGGCTGGAAGCTGCCTCGGGAGCCTGGAGCTGAGACTGAGGAGATCTGGATACCAGAACTGGCGGGGCCAGTCTGGGGCTACCAGAATCACCTGTGCCTTGTCCCTCCTCACCTTGAGAAGCACCTTGTGGATCAAGGGAAATAGGGAAAGGCATAGAAGAGGCCCGGGATCCATGGCCTCAAGAAGGCATCCCCCTGCAGCGAGCCCTGCTGAGGGGGCGGACATGAAACAGTCTCAGCTTCGTATTCTCCCTGGAGGCAAACAGGTCCACCTGAGGCGTGCCCCAGTGGGAGAACAGATCTTGTACTACCTCCGGCAGGAGACACCACTCTTGGGACACAGCCCCTATCCAGCTTAGGGCATCGACCAGAATGTTGGAGGCTCCTGCCACATGGATGGCAAGGAGATCCACCTCCAGGCTGCACATGAGTGACCAAATGTGGAGAGCTTCCCTACACAGAGGCATGGAGCGCGTCCCATCTGGTGGTTTAGGTAGTACATGGTCATGGTATTGTCCATCTGTACCTGAACCACTTGACCCCATAGAAATGGAGCGAAGGCGGTGAGGGCTAGACAAACCACTCGAAGCTCCAGCAGGTTGATGTGGCATCGGGACTCCCAAGGGGACCAGAGGCCATGCGCTCTATGCTCCCCCAGATGGGCACCCCAACCCATCAGAGAGGCATCGGTTGATAGAGAGACCATCGGCTCAGGGCAGACAAACGGGATGCCCTCCTGCAGATGTGCTGGAATGGTCCACCACTGGAGAGCGTTCCACATTCCCTGGGTCACTGTCACTAGCTGATCCAGCGGATCGAAGTGCTGCGACCATTGGCTGGCCACTCCCCATTGAAGGGGACGCATGTACCAATGGGCCCAACAGACCACGCTGGTGCAGGCCACCAGGAGGCTCAGGAAGTCCTGGGAAGTGCGCAATTGCCCAACCTGCAATGACTAGGCAAAGGAGGAAAGAACTACGGCCCTGTCCGCCGGCAGCTGTGCTCTGGCTCGTAGAGAGTCGAGCTCTGCCCCGATGAATTTGATCACCTGCTTTTGCACAAGTTCCGACTTGGCCTCGCTGATGAGGAGGCCAACTGAGAGCACACCTGAGGCCAGATCCCTGGACCGCTCCACCTCCGTTCTGGAAGGGGCTGCAATCAGCCAGTCATCCAGGTAGGGGTACACCCAGACCCTTCAGCGCTGCAGGAATGCTGTCACTACTGCCATGCATTTGGTGAAGACCCTGGGAGCTAGGGAAAGGCCAAAGGGCATGGCCTGGAACTCGTAGAGGGATCCCTCTGCCCTGAAGCGGAGGAATCTCTGGTGAGACGGACGGATTGGGAGGTGAAAGAACGCATCCTGAAGGTCCAGAGAACAGAACCACATGTCTCGTTCCAAGGATGGGATTATCTGAGCCAGAGTGACCATCCTGAAGGTCCGAGACCTTAGGAACCTGTTCAGGTCGTGCAGGTCGAGAATGGGGTGCCAGCCCCCCGTCCGTTTTGGGACCAGGAAATACCTGGACACAAACCCCGGGTCTGGAGGAGGATTCACCACCTTTCTGATCACCCCTTTTTTTTAGGAGCAAGGCAATATCAGCTCGGCAAGCCAACAAAGAGGCTGTGGACTCCGTAGCCCCCCGAGGGGCAACAGCTCGGAAGGGCGGGGCCTGCTCGAACTCCAGGGGCAGGCCCTTTCCTACCACCTCCAACACCCAATGGTCCATGGTGATAACAGACCAGACAGAAAGGAAGTGGCGGAGCCATCCCCCAATGGGGGGAACCCAGGGGAGAGTGATGAGGCTGGGGGCTACACCCCTCAACCCGTCACTGGGTAGGCTTAGAGGAGGGACCGGCCGAGGGACCTCCTGGGCCTTTACCTCCCTGCTTCCTATTAGAGGAAGCCGCAGGCTAGGGTTTGGGATGCCAAGCACGAGCCTGCTGGCCCTGGTGCTGGTGCTGTTGGGTTGGATGTGCCGCAGGCGCAGAAGGGCGAAAGGACTTAAGTTGTTGGAGACGGCCCTTGTCCTTGTGGGCAGAGGTGACCGAGTCCAGAGTGGCATTTGACTTTTTGATCCATTGGAGGTGACCTTCCACTTCAGGGCCAAACAGGTCAGTCCCCAGGAAGGGGACATCCGCCAGTTTATGCTGGGTATCTGCCGTGAAGGTGGATATCCTCAGCCATGCTCTGTGGCACATGGCCACTGCAGCCGCAACTGATCTGGCACAGGAGTCTACAATGTCCAGAGCCATTTGGAGCTGCTGTTTTGCCACCGCCCTCCCCTGGTCCTGTACCTGCTTGACCGTGGTCTGCAGGTCAGCTGGGAGATGAGGGATCACCTCATCCAGGGAGCCCATGAGGGCGTGGGAGAAGTGTGCCATCAGCACGGCTGAGCTGGCCTGGCAGAAGCCAAGGGAGGATGCTGCATACACCTTGCGCCCGGCATAGTCCAGCTTTTTGGACTCCTTATCGTGGGGCTTGTCCACATCCCTAGCGTTCCCGGAATGCCGGAAAATGCTGTTGGTGACCAACCCCTCGGCAGAGGGGTGTCTGAAAAAATGGGCAACGAGCCGGTAGGGACCACATACTTCCTGGCCATCCTGGAAAAAGGCACAGGACAGGAAGCAGGCCACTGCCAAGGCTCCAAGGCTGGGCTAACAATGGCTTCAGCCACTGGAAAGGCCTCCGTGGGTGAATCCCCTCGGTCCAGTATCTCTTTCAAGGGATACTTGGCCCACTTGGATACGGGCTCGAGCTGCATCCCGGTGGACCCCAAGATGAGCAAGCAAACCCATGAAGGACGGTGGGCTTTCGTCCATCGACTGGCCCCCAGAGGACTCCAGGTCAATGGGCCTGGAGAACAGGGAGGAGTCGTCATCGGACTCCGAGGAGTCCATGAAGAGTTGCCTGGTCCCTGAGCCACCCTCCATCTGCTGAGGACGGTCGGGAGTGAGGGTGACCGACAACCTGTGGGGCAGGCCCTGACCTGACCAAGAGTCCTTGGTCGGTGCCCCCGATTTCGGTTGTGGAGGCGGAGGCTCCACCACAATTGGTGGGGCAGCTGGCTTCAGCCGCACAACTGGCCCAGGCTTGGGCACCTTGGCTACAGCAAGGAGCTGTTTCGGCCTCTCGGGTGACAGCCACTTGATGGCCGGGGAAGGCGACGGCGTCGGCTTGCTCCCAGACAGAAGTACCTGCTGCCACATCAGGTCCTCATAGCACTGATGCAATTTGCGCCAAAGCCTCTCCTCTTCTGAGGAGTTAGATGAGGACGAGCAGCAGCGCCACTTACTTCGATGCTGAGACCGAGACCACCGATGTCGGCGGGATCGGCTGGACCGAGAGGATATCGGAGACCGAGACCGAGAACCTCGTGTTTCCGAGGATGGGTCTTGGAAGGGGTGGGGGACACCCGCTCTTCCCTTGGCTCGGAAGCCTTGACCGGGGACTGCAGCACCAGGGACACAGGCAGATCCTCGGTCTCCACCGGGAGAACCGGTGAAGAAGGATTGTCGGCTTCACCAGTCGACAGCCCATCCGACGGGTCGAGAAAAATCTCGACCGCGTCGACAGGTGTCTCGGCAGGCTGACCTGATAGGGGCACCATGAAGCCAGTGGTCTTAACCACAACCTCAACCAAAGTCGAGAGTCGACTGTCCAGGGAAGAGGACCTCTCCCGCTCCCACAAACGCCGATGGTGGGACTTACCTTTTGAGTCCTTCTTTTTGGACCAAGAGGAATGTCTCAATGACCCCTCTCCCTTCGTGGAAAGGGATTGGCAAAGCTTCTTGAAAGAAGCTGAATATGAGGTACCCAGAGAGAGTGGGATAAATGCCGTGACCGAGGAAGAGGATGATGTGGCCTGAGCCGCCTCCTCCTCGAGGGCTATCATCTGTTCGAGTTGCTCAGCCTAGCCAGCTGCCGCGGTAACCACCCAACGGGCCTCCTTCGACTTCACCGGCGGGTATCGCTCCTCGGGGCACCCAAGCTGTAACCGGGCAGCACAGTCTTCTAGGACGTTGGCCAAAAACGAACGGCATAACTCGCAGGCCTGCGGGTCATGGTCTAGGCCGAGGCAGTAGACACACGTGGAGTGCGGATCCGTCCTGGACATTTTCTGCCCACAAGGGCACTGCCGAAATCCGGGAGTCAATTTGTCCATTGTAGCCACGAGGGAGAAACTTGACTAAAGTCTTGAAAATTTTAAGATAAGTTTCGGGTGAACCGAAGAATTAGGATCCAGTCTACATGCAGAGCGTTAAGGAGGAAACCTGAGCTTCCAAGCGGTAAGGAAGATCTGGCATCATGGAGTGGAGCCGAGAGTTTTACCACCCGGGTGGGTGGGAGGAGCCAGCTTGAAGACCTTCCGGCAAGAATTAAAGTGGCAAGGAACCTGCCAGACAGTGTGGATGAACAACATATCCATGTCCCTAGAAACAGTGGTTGAATTCAAGCATGCATGGGACAGTCTTAAGGCAATTCTAGGGGTTGGGGGTAGAAAGAAGTAGGCTGCTGGTTAACTAGGATCTGCAGCTTATCCATTAGGTAGAGAAATGGGCAGACTGGGTGGGCCAAGTGGTCCTTATCTGCTGTCAAATTCTATGTTTCTATGTTTCTGTGTACAGGCCACCCTCACAGTCACAGGGCATCAACAGAGAATTTTATTCATTTATTTATTCAGTCTCGGATTAGAATACCTTTGAGTGCAGGCGCTCTTTTACAAAGGGTCCACATCAGTGGGGAAGGGTAAACAAATGTACAAATGTGGTAAGACAATGGCAGGTTTCACAAACAACGGCAATAGAACATACTTTGTATCTAAAACTAAAGAGAATAGGAGACTGAAATAGGGTAAAAGGGGCAAGGGAAGAAATAAGGAGCAGCAGGCCTTGTCAGGATTATGGAGTTAAAAGTAGTGGCTGGGGTTCCATGAGTGGTGGTTGGCTGGAGGGGTAGAGGTTGGATAGGGGAGGAGAGCAAGGGCAGGAGGGTGAGAAAATATGTAGAGAAAGAGAAGAAAAGGGGGGTTAAGACTTTGAAACATACGAACTGTAGGATTTAGCTGAAACGGTCACAAGAACTGTTTGCCATGAGGTGCTGGCAGAGCTTGAGTTTGAATGGACCTAGTTTTAGTATGGACAAGATTTCTTTAGGAAGTTCATTGAACCCAAAAGGTGCTCTGTCTGCAAATGAACACTGCCCTTGAGTTGTCCGGCACCTAGGTACATACAAAGATTGGTGGGATGAGCTTTGGGTGGACTGGGAATAGCAGTGAGGGCTAAGGAAGTCAATGGTTCCAGGAGGTAAGAGCCCAAGAAGTGCTTTTTTTGTAAGTAAGTACATTTGGTAGTGTATCCTTCCACTTAGTTGAAGTCATCCTGTTTGAGCATACAGGTTGCATGTATGGGTGAGGCATGCAGTACCAGTAAGAAGTCTGCACACTTTATTTAAGCAAACAATATTCTACCTAGTGAGGAAGTTGTAGCTGCACCATAGATGACAAGGCTATAGTCGACCATGGGAAGAACGGAGCTGGTACTTGCAGTTCTGAGGGCATCAGGTGTTAAGCAGTGTTTGTGACGGTGGAGCAATCCAATCTTGGTGTTGATAGCATGGGCAACATTATCAGTGTGCTGTGAATAAGAAAGTGCACAGTCCAGGATAACACCCAGATACTTAAACTGTTGGACTTGTTCAAGAGGAATTCCCATGTGATTTCTGATGGAAAGGGGTTGAGATTTGTGTTTACTGCAGTATCCACTGAACAAGATGACCTTTGTTTTTTTGTAGTTCAGGATTAATTTTTGGCAGTTGAACCAGTCCTCTACTTCTTTAAAGCTATGCTGTAGTTGTCATTCCAGTTTCGATGGGTCAGGGCTGCTAGTAAAGATGACATCATCATCCGTGTGCTGGAGGATCCATTGGTGGCAGGCCCAGGGAAGATTATTAAGGAAGATGCTGAAAAGTAAAGGCCCTAGGATGGAGCCCTGTGGCACTCCAGAGTGAACTGGCTGCTTTTCCAAGGTTACATTTGAAATTTTCACCTGTTGGGAGCGACCCTCCAAGTAACTTTTAAACCAATGTAGCGCATTGTGGGGGGAGACCAATAGAGGTAAGTTGCCGGAGAAAAAGAGTGTGGTGAATGGTATCAAAGGCCTTTGTTAGGTCTATGAAGGCAGTGCCCACTAGGTTGCCATTGTCTAGTGTTTGATGAATGAAACCAGTGAATTCTAATAAAGCTGTGCTGGTGCTATGTCCTTTGCAGAACCCGTGTTGCTGCGGGCATTGGACAGCACATTTTTCAAGGTATTCCTTCAGCTGGTCAGCCACTATATGCTCAAGTGCCTCAGATAAAGGAGGGAGGATTGAAATGGGCCTATAATTTGTATGTAGGGCCCAGTCCCCACTTTTGTGAACGGGGTGACTACAGCAGACTTCCAAATTAGAGAAAATTGTGCCAGATGCAGAGAGCGGTTGATAATCTTAGAAATGGGTATAAACAGTTCATCTAGTGTGTGTGAGAGAGAGAGAATCTTTAGATCCAGTGTGTCCCCACTAGTTCTGGACTTACCAAGTGCCTTGCTTATGTATTTTCTATTCATTGACAAAGAAACCTGCCTAAAGCAGAAAGGTGGATAAGCTGTTTTTCCCTCTTCAATACTGTGTGTAGGAGTGGGGGGGGGGTATCATCAAAGAAGTTCCAGGGAGGACACTGCTCAGATGCTCAGATTGGTGAAGGCATTACTAAAAACATTTGTGATGGTAGTAGGGTCCAACATAGGGTACCATCAAAGTTTAACATCATAGGCGAGGATTTAAGGACTTTGATGGTAGTATCGTTAATGTTATTCCAGAAACTTGTGCTGTCCCCCCAAGAGTTCGCAAGTGCTTCCCTATTGAATTTTGTTTTCTTAAAAGAACTTTCAGATCAGTTATGGAAACACTGTGGAAAGGGTGGTACTGTGGTGATCGAGGATTTCAATCTACATGGGGTGGATTGGAAAACCATGTCTAGTGCAAGCGTTAGGGATCAGGTAATTCTGGAAGCCTTCCAGGATGCATTCCTGTCACAAAAGGTGGAGGAGCCAACAAGGGGACAAGGGAGGGGAACATCTTGGATCTTGTGCAGACTGATGGAGGCTACGTGCAGGGCATATGGACTGAGGACCCCCTAGCAGGTAACAACCACCGAACAATGTGGTTCTCCCAGGATATGGTTAGGGAGGGGATGTCTACAAAAACCAAGACAGTGGACTTCAAAAGGGCTGATTTCTTCAGCATGGCTGACATCCTCAGGGAACATTTGGCTAGCATCACCCCAGACATGGATACCATCCACAAATTGGCCATCCCGAAGGAAGGCCTGTTAGCAGCTACAGACACCTGCACAAAGAAATGCAGTAAGAAGGCAGGGACCAAGAAGCCAAGGTGGTGGTCAAAGAAGATGCAGACAAGGGTGATGGAGAAAAAGACGTCCTTCTGAAGATGGAAGGGGGCCAAAAGAGATGATAGGGAGGAGTATACAAGGAAAAACAGGGAAGCAAGCAGGGCTGTGAGGGTTGCCAAGGCTTCAAAGGAGCTAACGCTAGCAGAGGGGATTAAGGCCTTCTTCAAGTACATAAGGGAGAAGAGGAACTGCAAGGAGCAAATCACCAGGATAAAGAAGGATGGAGGTTGGGTAGAGAAGGGGGTTGAACAGGCAGAGGTGCCCAGTGAGTACTTCTGCTCAGTTTTTACCAAAGAGAGAGATAGGCCAATACCGCAGGGGCAGGGCAACACTGGCATGGGAGAAGATAGGATAAAGTATGGGGAGATCCCTGTCAGCATAGTGCTTGAGGGCCTTAAGTCACTGAATGTGGACAAGGCTCCAGGGCCACATGGGTTGCACCCTGAAGTCCTGAGGGAGTTGGGTGAAGTCCTGGCAGCACCACTGGTAGACTTGTTCAATACCTCACTGCAGATGGGGTGCATGCCTCAGGACTGGGGGAAGGTACATGTGGTACCCCTGCACAAGAGCGATCAAAAGGATGAGCCTGGTAGCTATAGACCAGTCAGTCTGACATCCAATTGTGGGTAAGCTCATGGAAACTATCCTTAAGGAAAGGTTGGTGATCTTCTTGGAGGTGAACAGTCTTACGGATGACAAACAGCATGGATTTGTCACCAGAAGATCATGTCAAACAAACCTGGTTCACTTTTTTAGACTGGGTGACAAAAGAAACAGACACCGGATGGGCTGTAGATGTCCTGTATCTGGACTTCAACAAGGCCTTTGACTCTGTACCACATGGCAGATTAACTAGACAATTGAGGAACCAGGGAGCAGGGAAGAAACTGGTTAAGGGGGTTGGTAACTGGTTGGGGGACAGACATCAGAGGGTGGTTGTGGAAGAGGGAACTCGCAACTCTTGGGCAGTCACCAGTGGGGTCCCACAGGGTTCAGTGCTAGGGCTGATGTTGTTTCACATCTTCATAGCCAACATAGCAGTTGGAGTTAAGAGCAGAATTAGTCTATTCGTAGATGACACCAAGATAAGGGCAGTTGTGGATGGGGTAGAGAAAGGAAAAGGCCTCTAAGAAGATGTGGGAAGACTTGAGCAGTGGTCAGTCACTTGGCAGCTGGGTTTCAATGCTAAGTGTAAGGTCATGCACTTCGGAGCGAGGAATCCTGGGTACAGTTACCATCTGGGAGGGGTTTGGCTATCCTTCCCTGAAGAGGAAAATGATTTATGGGTAATGGTCACAAAGAACATGAACCACTCATCTTAATGTAGGAAAGCAGTGGCAAAAGCTGACAGAATGCTGGGTGCACGGCTAGAGGAATCACCTCTAGGAGAAAGAAAGTTATTCTGCCACTGTGCAAGTCATTGGTGAGGCCATAGTTGGAGTGCTGTGTACAGTTCTGGAACCCATACTTAAAGGAGGACATCAGGTTACTGGAGGGGGTACAGCGGATGGTCACTAAAATGATCAGAGTTATGGAGGGGAAGCCTTATGAGAATAGGTTAAGGGACCTCAACATGTGCTCATTGGAGGAGAGAAGGGAAAGGGGTGATATGATCAAAACCTTTAAGTACTTAAAAAGCATCAACAGGGTTAGTACAGAGGGCAGTTTAGATTAAAGGGAGAAGGGATTACTAAGGGGCACAGCCTGAAGTTGGTGAGGGGTGGAATCAGGAGGGAGGCGAGGGAGCATTGCTTCACAGAGAGGGTGGTAAGGTGATGGAATGCTCTTCCTGAAGAAGTGGTATCTCTTAAAACAGTGGAGAACTTTAAAAGGGATTAGGATAGGGTTAATGGCAAGATACTAGTAAATGGGAAGATGAGGGGAAAAAAGGGGGTCAAAGGGTGGTGGAGATCAGCAGGAGTCTAACCTCTGTGCTGGACAATTGAGTAGATGTGATAGACTATTTGGCCTGTATCTGCTGACAGTTTCGTATGTTTGGATGTATTTTATTTATTTATTGAAATGTTTCACCAGGAAGGCACACTGAGCAACAAGTTGCTCGTCTCCCAGTGCAACCTGGGGGGTAGTGGAACATGAAGATAGTTTACAAAGATTTGGTACACAATATAAATTTACAATAGATTACATTCAAATAACTTAAGCAGACTGTACAGGAGTAATGAAATAGTAGAATGCTAATAGTTTTGAACTAGATAGATACTACGCCAACACTTTTGGACTAGACAGGTACAACACAAAATAGCACTTAGACATACACTAAAGGACACATAACTGTGTAGCTAAAAAAATGGCTGAATAGAATTGTTGTAGTTTGATCTAGGTAAGTTAGTGAGGAGTAAACACAGGCTGGACAGGTTGGCGAAGGTATAACAGAAGTGCAAGTTAACTACAAGTGCAGTAGAAATTAGGGGTCAGCCATAACAAAAGTGCAAGTTAACTACAAGTGCATTAGAGATTAGGGGTCAGCCATAGCTAGGGCTATGTAAGGGGGGAGAAGAGAAGATGAGAGGTAGGTATGTCAGTAGGCAGAGAAGCAGGGCAGGGGTCGTGGAAGGGGATGGAAGGAGGAGGAGGAGGAGGAGAAGGAAAAAGTAGGAAGAAAAAGGTCTGCTGGGGCCTGACCCCTCCAGTATGCTGAGGACCCTGCTTGGACAAGGCAGGGGTCAAGCATGACAGGAAGGGAGCAGGTTGTGGCAGCGAGAGGTAGAGTACGATAGGAGGGAAGCAGGTTGTAGGCAGCAAGGAGGAATAGGCTTCAGAAGAACAGAAGAGAGTGTGAAGATGAGAGAGAAGAGAGGACAAATCCCAGCCCTTCAGGATGTGGAGAAGCAGAGGAAGAGTTTGGTTAATGGTGTAAGGATAGGGTAGGGACAGGCCCTTGGTACAACTTTGGATAACTGAGAACTCACAGTAAGAGAACAATGGAAGGTCTGAAGGGAGAGAGCTGGGGGAAGGGAAGGAATGCTGTTTTTTAGAGGGTGGGAGGTGGAGCTGCAGTAGGGGCATTGCATAGGTACTGAAGATGGGTAAGGTTTGTCAGGGGCTTAGAGGGGGGAGCTAGGGAGGGTCACAGCAAGAACAGCTAGGTGCAAGGAAGTTTTTCAGGGCAGAGCTAATAGAGTAGTAGTAGGAGGAGTGATGAATTTGAGTGGGAGGGAATTCCACATTTTTGGGAGGCGGTGAGAGTAACCGAATTGGCTGATAGGGGTGGCTGTGCAGTGGACTGCCAGAGTATGAGAGTCAGATGATCTAAGGGAGTAAGAGGGAGTAGGGGGTGTTACAAATGATGGGGAGAAGTAGGAAGGGAGTTCATCCAGCCAGTGCTCAGAGGTGAATTTAACCCAGTGGGAGAGTCATCTGTTTGTAAGAGAGGGAAAGGATAGGGCATGATAGAGATCACAGTGGTGGGTGTGAGAGGGAGCATCAAGGGAAAAACAGCAGAAGAAATTGAAGAGGGTATCTAATCTGGCCAGGGCAAACTTGGGAGCAGCACCGTAGACCACATCACAGTAGTCGAAGATAGGCAGGATCATCTTCTGAACAAGTTCACCCCTAATCGTAGAGGTGATACAATTACGGTTCCTGAACAGGGCACAAAGTTTGGGGTGCAATTTGTTTTGGATGCCGTCAATATGTCTATAATATGTAATATAATATGTATGGTAGTGTAAACCTTATTTTTTCAGAAAAACTGAGATTAAGAAAAATGCAGACGACTGTTTTATGGAATGACTGTATACGGTGGATGGGGTAACGATATGATTTTTCAGTTCATTTAATGAATATAGTTTGGTGTGCAGAATGAATTCTGGGTTTTATGGGTATTTTGCTTCATATTTTGGTTTCCAATTTGTTTTTCTCTTCTTCTTTTTGTTGTTGATATTAATACTGGTGAAAATTATGTTTCTGTGCAGTTTTTGACCTAGGTATGATGTCCCTATGTGGTGTATGATTTCTACTTCAAATAAAAAAATCCAGTGGATTAATTTTAATATTTATTCATTGCTATTAGGTCTATCAGTGGTATAAGCATCTTGGACCAGATGTCATTGTGCAACATGGCTGTCTGCATAGGAAAGAGAGTCTTTAAAGGTCATTAGAGGTTGAGCACAATCACATGCTACATTAAGGAAGTCTTTGGTAAGATTAGAACCTGGAAGATTCCCTTGATACTCATGTCCAGTATGACCAGAAAGGTCCCATACCATTGGGTTATGCGGTCCCAGTTTCTGGTCAAAAATTATTTTGATCACTGCCCCCTTGCTTATGTCCCTTAGCTTTTACATCTTTTCACCGACCACAGAATCCCACTTAAGATGCTGCCAGGAGCAGCTGAATGTTAAGTTGAACCAAAGTATGGCAGAAAGAGTCTGCACTAGGACACCCTATATAACCCAAGAAAAAATTACTCACCTTAGTAATTATGTTTGTTCTACTGGAGTCTTGCTGTATTCTGACTATTGCAGTTAGCCCCAGCCTTTAAACTGCCCCGGAGAACAAAGGGTCAACTTTCTATGCAGAGCATAGAATGCTGAGCTTGAGCTTGGTTGAGGTCTCTGTCTGGAGTCCTTTGAAATCCAACCGTCAGATTCTTACGAGCAAAAACTCACTAACTAATCTATGTGGAAACTGTAAAATTTTTACTAGCCAACTGGCAACAAAAAAGTTTTGGATTTCAAAGGAAGACTCAAGTCAGGAAACCCAAAACCAAAAACCAATCCAAATAAGAATAATAATAAAACAAACACCCAAACAAAAAGAAGAGGATGTAAAAGGAGCACCCCTGAGGTGCAACACTGCACCTGCCCACCCACTTCCCAAAAACAGGTTCTGAGAGGGGAGGCAGGGAGGGAGGTCAGAATGCAGCAAGACTCTATTAGAAGAAACATAATTACTAAGGTGAGTAATTTTTTCTTCAAACAACAGAATTTCACTGTTCGCTGATGACACAAAGCTCTGTAACAGAGTAGACACACCAGAGGGTGTAGACAGAATGACAAGGGACCTGCAGAAACTTGAAGAATGGTCAAGGGTTTGGCAGTTGAAATTCAATGCAAAGAAGTGCAAGATAATGCATATGGGGCACAAAAACCCTGGCACAATATATCAGTTGGGGGGTGAGGATATAGCATGCACCAAGCAGGAAAGGGATCTTGGGGTTGTCATCTGATGACCTCAAGGTGAGAAACAGCGTGACAAGGCAGCAGGTAAAGCAAATAGGATGCTGGGATGTATAGGCAGGGGCATCACCAGCAGGAAAGGGGTCATAATTCCACTATACAAGACACTAGTGAGGCCCACCTGGAGTAACAGTGTACAGTTCTGGAGACCATACCTCACGTAATGACATAGACAGGGTAGAGAAGGTTCAGAGGAGGGCAACAAAGATGGTGCATGGATTGCATCACAAGTCCTATGAAGACAGGTTGAAGGAACTGAACATGTACTCCCTGGAGGAGAGGAGGGAGAGAGGGATATGATAGAGACATACAAGTATCTTACAGGGAGAAACAGGGTGCAGGAAAACACTATTTTTAAGCGAAAAAGATGTTCCAGGACTAGAGGCATGGGATGAAGTTGGAGGAAGGCGATTCAGAGGAAACATGAGAAAGAATTTCTTCACAGAACGGATGGTGGACAAGTGGAACACCCTGCCAGAGGAAGTCGGGGGCTGAAACAATCACAGGATTTAAGAATGCATGGGATAGTCATAAACGAATTCTAGAGGTCAGGGGTAAGGGGAAACGGACTTCTAGGAAAACAAACTGAACTTACAAGCTCAAATGGGCAGACTGGGTGGGCCATAGGCCCTTATCTGCCGACACTGTCTATGTATCTATGTATCTATGAAGTCTTGCTGTATTCTGACTATTGCAGACTACCAAGCAGTACCTCTATGGAAGAGGGACAGAACCTACTTTGGGAATAGGCTCTGAAGTACGGCTGTGCCGAACCGAGCATCACTCCTAGCCTGGATATCCAGAGAGTAATGCTTGGTAAAGGTATGGACTGTTTTCCAGGTAGCTGCTTGACAAATTTCTAAGAGAGGAATATCCCTGGCAGCAGCCAGAGAAGCAGCTGTACCTCTGGTGGAGTGAGCCCTCAGGCCTGAGGGTGGAATCTTTCCAAGTTTCTCATAGCAGAATTGTATACAAGACACAATCCACCTGGCAATCGTTCTCTTGGTGGCAGGTTTGCCCTCTCCCACTTCTCCATAGGTGAGGAACAACTGGAGGGAATCAAACCTGTGACCCCTTGGTACATTCTATATAGTAGCTAAGAGCCCTTTTAACATCTAAACTGTGTAGCCTCCTCTCTCTCCTGAAGAGGAATGATCAGTGAAGAAAACAGGAAGAGACATAGACTGATTCAGGTGGAAATCTGAAACTACTTTGGGCAAGAACCTTCTATTGGTTCTAAGGACCACTTTATCCCTATGAAAGGAGATAAAATCAGGTTCCACTGACAGGGCCTGCAGTTCACTGATACGTCTGGCAGAGGTATTGGCTACTAAGAACACAGTTTTCTAAGTCAAGTACTTAAGCTCTACTGAGGACATAGGCTCAAAGGGAGGTTGCATCAATTGAGCAATGCAAACATTTAAATCTCAGACAGGGGCAGGGTCTTTAAATGGGGGATTGGTACGAAGCAATCCCTTGAAAAATTTACAGAACACAGGATGAGATGATAGTGAGGAAGACTTCCCCACTGACAGAAAAGCAGAGACATCTGACAAGTGTACCTTGAGAGTAGCAGGTCTGAGGCCTAAGCCATTAAGATGGACCATATAATCCAGAACTGTAGGCAATTCAGCAGTGTCTGGGGAAATATGCTGCTTGGAACACCAAATGCTGAACCTCTTCCATTTGGAGTTGTAGGTCTTTCCAGTGGCAGGCTTTTGAGAGGCTTTGAGGATATGCAGAACCCCTTGAGAGAGATGCAAATCTTCATACTCTTAACTCTTCAAGAGCCATGTCTTGAGATTGAGAGACTGAAGATTGGGGTACCAAATCCTCCCCTGAGAGGAGGTTAACAGGTTGTAATTCCTGGGAAGAGACAGGGGAAGATGGACTGTTAGGGACAGCAACAGGGGGTACCAAGGCTGTCTGGCCCAATCTAGAGCAATCAGAATCACTTTGCAAGGTTGTGACCATATCTTAACTAAAACTTTGAACAGTAGAGGAAAGGGAGGGAAAGCATACATAAATTTCCCTTCCCAGTTCAGAATCAGAGCAACCATAGGGACTGAGCCCAAGACTAGGGGTCTGCAACAAAAGAGAGGAAGTTGGTGATTGCCTGGGGCTGCAAAGAGATCTATCTCCGGAGTACCCCACCTTGAAAAAAATCACCTTCAAGACCAGAGGGTCCAGGGACCATTTGTGATGGCCCTGTGAGATCCTGCTCAGTGCATCTGCTAGCATATTGTCCTTCCCTGGAAGGTGGACTGCTATCAGAGAGGTTTGTAGGGAATAAGCCAGGGACCACAACTTCATGGCTTCTGTGCACAAGGCCATAGACCGCATGCCTCCCTGCTTGTAGATGTACCACATGGTGGTGGTGTTGTCTGTTCTGACTTGAACCACCTTGTTCTGCACTGACTGAGAAAAAGCTTTCAGGGCCAGAAAAACTGCCCAGAGTTCTAGGAGACTGATATGGAGAAGGGATTCCTGAGGGGACCACAGTCCCTGGGCAGTGCTCCCCAGCCCAGGAGGGAAGCATCCGTGGTAAGGACCACTGAATGAGACTGAGTGGAAAATGGGACCCCTTGCCTTAAATTGTCCTGCTCCTGCCACCATTGAAGGGCTTGGATCAGGGTCCGAGTCACTGGGATCAGTTTGGTAATGGAATCCTTCTTTTGGAACCAAAAGGCCCTCAGATGGAACTGAATGTCCCTCATCTGGAATCTTGCCCCTTGGACCACTGCTGTAGAAGCTGCCATGTGGCTCAAGAGCTGGAGGAAATGCCTTGCTGGTCGAGACATCTGAAGGCTGAAGGAAGAAGCCAGTTCTATAAGAACTCTTGCCCTTTCCAGGGAAAAAAAGGCTCTTGCTTTGACAGTATTCAGCTCTGACCCTATAAAGGTAAGCAGCTGCACTGGCTCGAGAACTGACTTGGGAAGGTTGAGAAGAAATCCTAGAGAAGTGAGCACTTGCTGGGTCACTTGCAGGTCTGACTTGACTTGGTCTGGGGACTGGCCCACTAAGACCAGTTGTCCAGATATGTAAAAATGGAAATCTTTTGCCTTCTCAGAAAGGCAAAGACTACTGCCAGGCACTTTGTGAAAACCCTTGGGGCTGATGTTAGACCAAAGGGCATTGCTTTGAACTGATAGTGGTCTGAGGGCAACTCGAACCTGAGGTACTTTCTGTGGGAGCACCTAATGGGAATGTGAAAATAGGCATCCTTTAGGTCCAGGGAGGCTAGCCAGTCCCCTGGCCTTAGAGAGGGAAGAACTATTCTCAGAGTTACCATCTTGAACTTTGGTTTCAAAAGATGTTTGTTCAGGTATCTTAGGTCTAGGATGGGTCACCACTCCCCTATCTTTTTGAGGTAAGGAAGTACCTGGAGTACAGACCTTTGCCCCTGTGTAGAGAAGGGACTCTCTATATGGTTCCTAAGGCCAGAAGAGATGTAACCTCTGCCTCTAGGGCAAGGGTTTCTGAGAGACCTGCAGGTGGAAAAGATCTGGCTCTCATCTTCAGAAATTTTTTGAAGCTGAGAACCAGTCCCTGGCTTACTACTTCCAGGACCCACTTGTCTGAGGTAATAGACATCCAGTCCTGGACAAAGTAAGCCAGCCTGCCCCCTACTGGAATAGAAGAGTCGACCCGGGCAGACCCATCAGGATGTCTGCTTGGCCAGGGCGTTAGGCTGAGAAGTGGATGCAGCCCTGCTCATCCCCCTTCTGCCTCTCCCTCTGAAGAACCCCCTCTGTGAAAAGGGAGAAGAGGCCTCTGCTTGGTAAAAAGGCCTATGAAAAGGCCTGCCCCTGCCCCTAGACTGCTGCCTTTGAGGCGTTGCCTGCCTCTCCTTAGCCTGAGCACTCCTGTAAGTGGTCCTATACTCGTCCATTTTCTTCATGTAATTCTCTGTCTGCTCCCCAAACAGAGAATTACCCACTACAGGAAAATCCATGGCCTTAGCCTGGGTGTCCTGTGAGAGGCTAGTACATCTGAGCCAAGCCATTCTCCACAGAGCCACTGATGTAGCCATGACTCTTGATGACACATCGTTGGAGTCCACAGCAGCATGAAACTGTACTTCTGACACCTCGATCCCAACTGCAGCCACCTCCTCCAGCTCCTTGGCTAGCTGGGGGGAGGCCTGTTTAGCCAGTGCCAGAACAGTGTCCCACCTGGACTTCCGGTACCTGGCTGTATAGGCCATATAATTCCCCTGCCTGAGCCCCAAGGAAGATGCCATGTACTGGTTTTTTTGCCATGGCATCAATCTTCCTGGAGTCTTTGGAGGGTGATAAGCCAAGGGAATGTTTGTCTTGTCACAGGCAGCAGCCTGCACTACCCCAACATGGCTGCATTGCTGGTATAAAAACTCCATATCTGAGCCTGATAGTGTGTACCTCTTGTCCATCCTTCTGCCAACAGAGGGTACAAAATTGGGAGACTTCAGGATTTTTTGAGTCTGTTTCCCAAAGGATTTGTGAAGGGAAATATACAGTCTCCTGGACTCTGGGATGTCCATCATTTCCACATAATCAGGCTCCTCCTGACCCTCCATTGCCTCCTCCATAGGAAGCTGGAGGGTTTCAGCCACTTTTCTGTAAAACAGAAAATGGGAAGGGGACTCAGAAAGCCTAGGAGGGGATACACCAGAAGGTCTGTCTGGGGAGATGTCCGGTTCCACAGGCACATCCAGACTTTCACCATCATCACCATCATCTTCAAACTCCCCCTCAAATTCCGGTCCATAAAAATCTTCAGGGGTATAATCTTGAACTGGGGGAACCAACCAAACCGAACCCCTGTGAAAAGGGGCCAGATCGGTCAGAACCAGGCGAAGCGATTCCACAATTTGAATCGCTCTGGCTATTTCCTCAGTGGTCGGAACATGAACTTCTGGATCTGAACCAGTCGATTTTTCTTTGAGTTTCCTTTTTGTAGGAACCGACCCCTCAGGATTGGATCACCTCTTGCCTGAAGAAGTATTGCCCTGGTCAGAGGGCACTCCTTCTGGTTCAGTCGGAACCAAACCGGGCTGGCCATCCGGGTCAGCAGACTTCTCGGCCTCCGTTTCCCTCAGTCTACCTAGTCTCTTTTCAAGGGTAGATTTAGGAACATTTTTACAAATTTGGCAGTCTGAATCGAGGTGTTCAAACCCCAGACAATAAACACAGGAGGTGTGGGGGTCGGCCTTAGCAAAGACCTCACCACACTCACTGCAGTGTTAAAACCCAGTGGGCCTGTTTTTTTTCTTGGGTTTCTCAGACATGGCCAACCTAACCAAACTTACCCTTTTTATGGCAACCACCAGGCAAGACTCCCTTATCGGTTCCTAATTGTGTCATGGGTGTTGGAAAAAAACGTTCAAAAGCGTTTTTTTTTAGAACTGATAAGGACCGGTAACCACACTCTAAAGTAAAACACAAGGATTCAATACAAATGATCGGTTGAGCCGAACCGATCTAACACTTTACAATTTCCACACAGAAAACAGAAAAAAACCTATCTAGTACTCACGGTACCACAGACAGAGACTGAACCGACTATGCGGAAATAAATTTGGTAAAAACTGACAACTTGACCAAGACTTTAACCGACTTTCGAACCGAGCTGAAGGAGAAATCTCCGGAGCGACTGTTCAGTGAGGCAGAGTAAAGAATCTGACAGTTGGATTTCAAAGGACTCCAGACAGAGACCTCAGCTGAGCTCGAGCTCAGCATTCTATGCTATGCATAGAAAGTTAACCCTTTGTTCTCTGGGGCAGTTTAAAGGCTGGGGCTAACTGCAATAGTCAGAATACAGCAAGACTTCATGTTGTTTGAAACTAAAATTATAGACCACCTTTTATTTCAGAGTCCATATATTTACAACTCTTGGGACCTGGTACAGTAGCTGTTACTTGGGTGGAAACCGTGTTTCAACTGGTATATTACAAAATGCTTATTTGCTGTATGTATGATGGGGCTTAGAAATGATGGCATGAAAGCATTTTGTTATATCTGCCTGTTTTAAATGGCATATTAGTGTAACCATATGTCTCCATTTTTGTAACATGGGTATACATATGTGTATCTACGGGTTCGGGGAAGGATGAGGTTACCTGGCACAAGAGACCTAGGTTTGGCTACTCTGCACAGGGGCACCCAAGTAAATCCAACTACAGCAAGCAATAACTGTAATGTCCAGAACCAGAACTGGGATTTTTTCAGTGTGGCTTTATTTATTAACTCACTGAACATAAACAAAGCACTGCATGGTCCCCCAAAGGGCTACGTTACTGTAATGCAAATTAGAGGTTAAACACAGTGGTCCATTTGAGGACTGAACACATTACTACAGTTGTCTGGCTTTGGACCCACCAGGCACTCAGCCCGGACTTTGCATGCGCATTGGATACATAGCCCGACTGGCCCAGCTCCCCTGCCAGCCACTCGACTGATGGTCCACTTGGCGAATGAACCCAAACTTTACTTGGAAAGACATCCCATCAAACAAGGAGGCTCCCAAACTGTGGCTCCCCACACCACTTGAAGTCTGCGACTCCTAGAGAGATTTTGTTTTCGTACTTCCAATCGAAACTCCTATCAAACAAGGAGCCTCCCATCCAACAAGGAGTAATTTTCCCATCCTGTGGCTCCCCACACCACTTAGAGTCTGCGACTCCTAGAGAGATTTTCAAGTTGCGACCCACGTCTGGGTACCCACCCCATCACTGGCCAAGCGCATGAGGCAAGTAGCAAAAACACAGAAGAAATCTGTAGAGGTGGACCTGGTTACTAAAGATGGGGGGGTTTTCCCACGTCCAGCTCCCACAGCCCATACCCGGCCATTTCTCTGGACACACAGAAAACTTTAGACTTTAAAATGTAGATTGAACAGTGGATGACCTGAAGCACCCCCTCTACAGTGAACTTTAAATCCATTAACACTTTAAACAGATGACTGCTCTATTTATTTGTCCTAGTTGACATAGTTCTCCCAAATAGCAGTCCCCAATACTTGAAATCCAACTGAAGAAAAGAAGCTTGTTTGCCCCTTCCAATGGAACCAAACACTCACCCGTTCGTTGCAGGTGCCCCACAGGCAAAGTACTGTAACCTTTGCTGTTATACATGAACAGACTGAACTTAAATTAAAACAGGCAGCTTTCTTCCCAGGGTGGGAGAAGGGGATTGCCCCTGGATCCCACAGAGAACTTTCCTACCCCCCCCCCCGAGGGAGGGGGCACTGAGACCGGGGGAGCGGTCTCCACCACTTTAAAAAGGCAAAATACAGGAACAGTTCCTTTTTTCTGAGTGAGAAATCACACTGCACACTAATGCTTCCTTCTTGCTTAAGGACAAATGGAAGACTGACTTTGAATTTCCCAAAGTTCTGAACTTCATTCTCTGAGCTGAAGATTCCAAATGTGGCTCATGCAGCTGTGACAGTTCTATAATGATGTCATCTCTCAAGTCTCAGCTGTGACTGAGGACAGAGTGAGACAGTGTGAAACCCATTTAACTGGAGTTTCACAAGCTGCCTTCCCTGCCTACCACTAGGTCTTACTGGGATTCTAGTAACCCTGGGTAACAAACGGGTTACATTAGGAAATTAAGATTTTTTTCTCTGAAGCAAAAGTTCTATAACCTGCACTGAGTTATTGGCTGAAGCTATTTTTGAAATTATGGAGATCTATGTATACATTAAGTGGTCAGAATTTTTCCAAGGCAGAAGTTGTACTCTCTGTGCACAGAATGCCATGGATCCATCCTGCTAATAATCTGTGATGCAGTCAGTGGATGTAACGTTGTGTTTCCTTATGGACTTCCACTAATAGTTTTCCTTTCAGAGTTTCCTTTTTCCTGTCTTTTGATACCATTTTTAATTCTCTTCTTTTTGTTCTTCTTGTTTCCTTTTTTCCAATTGTTTTTAAATTTAGGGGATAGGTGGACTAACCTGTTATATGATTTATAGTGTATAGCAGAGCATTGTTCTGTACAGAATTCCATCCCTTTTAAAATGCTGTTGTACCATAGTTCAAAGGTCATAGAATGTGTTTGTATCCTTGTGTGGTACAGCAGCATTCTGAGCTCTCTAGAGTCTGCACAAGTCAGATTCATTCTGAAATCAAAAGAACCACTGCTCACACGTCTCATTATTCTGTACACTATAACAATAAAGGATGAGAAACTTTATGAACAACCAGTGTATTCTGCCACCTTGGGGTTCTGATTACCATGGACCTCTTGAGCCCCGCTCTCGAGGTCAGAGGGAATCAGAACCCTCTGTGCCAGAACACTCTGGTTGTGCATAGTTTCCCATCCAGTGTTCTCTACGCTGTTTACTTTTCTTTTATGTTTCCATTGATTATTTTGTATGATTCTCTGTATTTATCTAATTGTTTAGTTTGTTTTCTATAAAATATCCCCTTATCGGTTATTAACTTTTTCGTGTGTGTGTGGCAGATGAGATGTCACTTGATAATTCAGCACAAGCGGGTACAGGGGATGAACTGGAAAACATTATTAAGGGATCTGTCCTAGGAATATACAGGAGTGAATGTGGACACAATTGCCAGCCCAAGGATGGTCAGCACTGTGGAAAAATATAATGTTTTTTTTCCCCAGGTGACTTATTGGAAATGGTTTTATTTTTTTTTAACTACTTGATTATTCAGTAGGCACGTGGGCCTTGGAATGTTTCTTTTATTTATTTAATCCCTGGTTCTCCTCTACCTTTTTTGTAATTTTTCATTTGAAGTAATTTGGGATATGGAGTAATGTATACTTGTACGTACCATTTGCATCTCCCAAGGTTACCAAGATCTTGCTGCAGTTCTAGCATGTACTTTAGTGATTCATCGCTCTTTAATGCAGTGGGTCCCCAGTCCCTCATCACAAACAGTCATGCCATGAGGGGAACTTTGTGTCTCACGGCATGTCTCATCTATACCCACTTGACACACCAATGTGTTTTGTTGTAGCAGGTGTAACATCTGTAAATATTGCACATATGACACAACATTTCTTCACCCAGATGTAAATCTTAAGGCTGAAATTAGACAATTCATTAATTTTCCATCATCAGTTATTGTTTATGTCATCAAAAGTATTTGCTCAAAGCTTCATGTGGGTTGGACAATCCTCTCCCCAAATATATGTATTTTAAAGCATGTTCATTCCATTACACATACAGAACCTGATACAACTCTGGATGAGAATCTCCATATGTATTAGCAGTGTAACCAGTGCCACATATGCTACATGGGTAATGAACATGTTATAGCGTCAAGGCAAGTTGCTGACTAGATAAGAACATTGCTTCAAATAAGGCATGTCCGATACTCACCCTTTGAGCTTCATTTCCTGCTAAACTAAATGAAAGCTTGGAATGTGTTCCCCTTCTGTAATATACATACCTGTAGGCAATGCATGCATACTGATTTCTGTTTGTATGGCTCTGATGATCCATATTTACAGTTTACTGTTTTATTTTCCAGGACTGCCATCCACATCACTTTATGAGTTTCGATCAGCACCTTGTTTCTTCACCACATTATCTTCATCAACGTTTTGGTCTATTACTGTGCATCCCCCTACTTACATGTCCAGCTCTACACTTTTTTGGCTATTTCAGGAGTACTCTTCATTGAGCAATGAGTGAGTATTAAAAGGTAACTGTATTGGTATAAGATGCACTACTTTAGCCATATTCAAAGCCCTGATTTACATATGCCACACTCTGATATGCCCATTGTAAAAGAGTGCACCCTGCTGTTTATTCCCTTCACTTTACTTTTTTCACCATATTAGTTTCTCCATTGGCCACAGTTGGGGTATTCATTCAAGGTCTATTTTGGGTCACCTGTTTCTATCCACAATTATTCAGAGTTGTTTCTATGTACTATGGGTTTCCAGCTGGAACTATCACCTCCTTTTTCCATTTTTATTTATTTTAACTTAACCAAACTTGTGATTTTGGCAGCCTTGAGCTTGTCTAGAGACAGTAGCTTTGATTTATTTGGTTAATTGATAACATTTTTTCTTATAAGTATTTTTGAATGTTCTTGGACAAACAGCAGTTTAAATTCTATGTTTTTTCAAAGTGTGACATGGACTGCTCCCTGTCCACTGATGAAGCACCACTTTCATTACACAAAGCCCCTGGATATAGTTCAGTGCCTTTTGAGTCCTATTGTGTGCCTTAGATTAATAAACAACTGTTTTCATTATAACTTCCCTCTCCTTTTGCTTTGTGTGCACTGACTTGTGTTTTGCTCCTCTCTTTTCTTTTTTTTTTTTTGTGGCACCCATTCCACTCAGTGTGTGCAGTTCTGTATTTAGCACACTCATGATGAGCTGCTCAACTACCACATGGACAGCTGCCAGGGATTGGCAGGAGAGACCTTGATTTAATGCCTTATCCAAAGGATAGAACCTCCCAGATTCCTGGTGTAAGTCTAGAACCCATGGCCTTCCAGATAGTGCCATTTGAGATGGCAGCTTTGTGATGTAGACACCTCTCCACTAAGAACTGAAATGAAACCACTGCAAACCATTGTACATGTGTCACTGAACAACTTAGTGAAGATAATGGCTCTTTGTTATAAAACAATAACATTAAATAATGAGCTCTGAGTTCCAGGAAGATTGCCCACGCTAGGACAACAATAGAAAAGGAGTGAAACTCATGACTTAACTGATGGAAACTTAAAAGCAGCACCTCTATCTACTGCAGAACAGCCAACAAGTAGTCTGCTTTATCTGCATCTTCATTTCAGCCTAGCCAGACACACAAAAGCTCACAATAGAGGTACACATCCTTCATGGACTCTGTTGTGTCCTGGTATGCTTCACGAATATGTATTAACTGTTCTGTGGAAGATGTGCTGATTTGAAACTACCATCAGTAAAATGGTGAGTTTCACTCCTTTTCTAATGACATTTGGTTATTAATATCTTCAGAACATATCTAAATGTCTAAAATGACTCCATAAACCACTATCAAATCATTGTGCCATGCAGTCTTCATAGTGTTTAATTTATAAGATAATTATGCATCTAATATTTCATTTATTTCTATATTTTCTGTTTGCTCTGACCCAGACTTCTGTGTACAGTAAATGAGCATTGTTCAATGGAACTTTCTCCTGCTAAAACAAACAAAATACAAACTCAAATATGTGACAAGAAGCTGAAAGCCAGGTGTACTCATATATTGAAAGATATAATAGAAAGGACTTAGTAGGCACAATTGTTTAGAGCAAGTGCATGGTGTTGAGCTGTGTACAGTTAGAGAATCTAAATTAGAGCAGTAAAGAGGTAGTAAATATTATTTTCTAATATTACATAATGTTTGTATTTTCCTATTCCAGTATTCATGTGAGTGGAAAAGCTTCTACAATTAACATAAACCCACCATTCAGTTTCATAGCCAGAAGGACTGCAATGACTGTGTGGAAGGGAATGAGTCAAGTGAGCCAAACCACAAATGTAGGCTGAGTTAACAAAACAGATACGTTTGTAAACTCCACATCAGAAGTTCTGAGAGTCACAGTTCAGGTCACTGTCCGAAGGCACCCGCAACCCACCTTTTCTAATTTTCAAACTGTGAGCTTTAGTCTTCCATTTGCAGCCTATGGAATCAAATACAATGTTTTGTCTGTTTTCATTTCTCATAATTCCTGGCTCCAGCTGTTTATCTGGTAAGTGTAACTAGTTACTAGTTATTCAACAACTTTCAAATTTATGCTTATACTGGACACTACCCATATAATACATTTAGACCATCAGTACAAAGCAGTAGCATGAAATATTGCTTTTCTTTAAGGAAAATCTTAACATACAGCATAATGTATTTGTAGCCAGCAACTGAAAATATTTAGAGAGATGTAATCTCTCTTTAAACTTAATCTAAAGTTTTACAACAAAGAATGCTATACAATTCTAGCTTAACCCAATCATTTAGACATTTTCAGACATATACAAATTTATAGATTTAAGTTCAGATCAAACCTTGTGTCAAAGGCAGTAAGAAAGGATTAGTATATTACAGTTGGTATAAAATTAACTAAAGTTTAACTTGGAAGCAGATTTGATTCTGAACATGACGGTATGCTGACTGATATCTTTAAAGGTTTCAAAAATGAACTGCTATAATATATGATTGTTGAGTTACTGCATTCCTGTTAGGTCAAATAGATACAGATCATTGTGTTTCATTGATGCATGGTGTATTTAGTTCCCTCTTGGCATTAGAAGTTACAGATCAAATATAATTAAATGTGCATTATGCCTCCTATGATGACCAGTGGTTAGTGCACTGCATATAATATATATTCACTGTGAAAAATACATCTAGGCAAAAGTTAGGGTTGAAACACAAAGCCTCAAAAGTTGGGGAACTGTGATGTTAGGGTACAAAAAAGTACCTCTGGCCTTGGTGAGTGTGAGGCATAGTAGTGCTGGCAGAAAAGCCTTGAGGTTAGAGTAACAAGCTGTGAATCAGTATGGTACATCCAGCAGACCAGAGTTTGATTCCTGCAACCTCCACCTGCTTACTATGTGACCCTGAGCAAATTACTTTACCTACCCTATGCTCCCAGATGGCATTTGAAAGCAAGCCTTGGGCCTAGTTGACCTTACCTGGTTACCAAAGATTTTTTTTAAAGGTGTTCCTAATTACTGAGTGCGGCACTGGTGGTGCCCTAACTTCAGAACGGTCTTTCAATGCATATGAACAAGACCTATGGTTGAAACATCAATCCTAATGTTTTTCTGTTTTCAGTGTGCATTTAAATACTGCTTTTTTGTTTTGTTTTCAGCCAACATGCTGACAAAGCGCCTTTCTTTTCTTCTTATATAAATGTACTTACAAACCAGTGGTTTGGAAAAGATATGGCAAAGTTAGGGCAAATCCAATGGTGCATGGAGCAACCATGTAAACCCTGAGGAACATCATTGGACATATTCAGGAAAACAAGGAGTACTGTTTTACCCTAACATCAAATTTTTCTACTTTTGATGCTTTGTCCTTGAATCCAAACCGATGCCTAAATTTAGTTTTTTTTTTTTGCAATGTATTTCCTGACTTTTTAAAAAGATATTTAACAACACATGCACACAACATTGTATTAGAAATGCCAGCCAAACAGCGTCATGTCAGTACTTAGAATACAGTGGCACCCCCTGCCTCTCCCCATCTCTGTGCCAAGCAGTCCCAGATGTCAAGTGGTAACCCAACCTCACACCCAACCCACTCCAATCATGCCCTGGTGTCCAGTGGCAGCCCCTTCCTCACCCAAAAGAAGCAGTGCCTGGAATCCAGTGGCACCCCTTCCCTCACCCATTCCAGCCCCTGTACCAAGCAATCACTGGCATGAAGTGGCACCCCCTAACTCACCCTGTGGCAGCAGTCACTGGTACCAGTGGCACACCCTCCCTCACCAGTCCCTGCCCCTTTAACAAGTAGTCTCTGGCATTATGTGGCATCCCCTTCCTCACCCTGCCCCTGTGGCAAGCAGCCCCTGAAATCCAGTGGCAACCACCCTCTATCACCCTGTCTCATGACTAGCAGTCACTGGCAGTCCTATGTCACTCCCTCCAAAACCATGCCCCATTTCAAGCATCATGGTGCCCAGTGCACCTAATCCCTGTCCCATTCCAAGTATTCTTGGCATCCAGTGACACCCTTCCTACAAACAGCCCCATTTCAAGCATCCCTTGCATCCAGTGACACCCCTCCTAAATCTTGCCAAACTCCAAGCATTCCTGGTGTCTACTGGTAGCTCCTCCCAAACAATATCCATTCAAAGCATTCCTGGTATCCAGTGTAACCCCCTCCACACCTTGCTCAAATTCATATTTTCCCTTCCCTTCCTTTGACTCACATGCTGGAAGTCCACCTGATGTCAGTGGTAAAATGTAACCCCCCCCCCCAAAAAAATAAAAAAAATTCCAATACCTGTCTCTATCCCACTCCCACTGATGCTGGCATAAGTAGCCTATCTCCAGTGCCAGAAAACCCATAACCATAAAAAATCACACCCCAACTACAGCTGCTGCTAAAACATTCACCACTGCAGCCTCCTGCTGTCTGCAGAGCAGGACTGAATTGTTGCTACTTAATAAATATACAAGTTTCATTTTATTTATAAAATCTCAAGTATGCAATCCTGTTCTGCATATGGCAACCAGCTGCAGAAGTTAATAGAAAGTGTTAACAGACACCATCAGGGGGGTACAGTAATCCTGTGACTTGCTTGCCAGTGCCCCCAATATTTTGCTACTGTCACTCCCAGGTTGCTCCTAATGCCAGCCTTAACATGGTGAGGTAGGTAGATGCATTGGGGGGGGGTTGTTTTATTTTTATTTTATTTTATTACCAACATAGGGTAGGCTCCTCTTGTCAGAGCCAGGGTTCTCAGGGGAGGATAAGTAATGACCACCAGGAATGGGCTCCCAGTGGCCTGATTATATGCTATTTTTCCCAACTGGGTGGGTTCCTAATGTCAGAATCATGGGGTGAGTTGGGGCAATAATGACCACCAGGGATGCTGCTAGAATATGACGAAGGGTACACACACAAAAAAATGTGTCATATCAATAATTTTAATATTTACACACATTATAACCTTAAAATTACTCTTCTCATTTGTACCACTATTTCCAGATTTGAAAATCCTGCCTCAATGGGTGGGCAGACCAATTGTCAAGTGTCTGGGTCAAAAGATAGCCACGCTACAAGCAGATGAGTATAGGGATGTGCACTAAAGTGCTTACGCAGCACTAACTACACTACAGTGCCGCTACTGCACTACAGTAATTATTTTTAGCTGGTTAAGAGAATTATGCCATCATACGGCAGGGTTTTAAATAATTGATTAGCAGTTTTTTTTCTTGGGACAATGCTAACTGTACAGAAAGTATTTATATGGGTTTTCTAGAAGTGTTATGTTTGTTAAACACAGTGAGACAAGTGCTATGCATTTTCACAATGTTTTAGCACTTTTATGAGCAAAACACTAATCAATTTTTGGAGTTGAATAAATCCCTGCTATGGTCTTGATAGCTGAGTTGGCTTCATTGGAAAGTGTACCGAATATGCAAGTGGGATGATACACTAATCTATAACCCATATCAGAGAATCAGCGACCTTCAACTATCAACTTGTGTTTCCTCATATTTCACAGTCGTCAAAAGAATGTGCAGTATTAGTGTCAGTAAAGTTGCAAGATTTCTGCTACATATGGAACCTGGGTATGTACTGTAATATATTTATGAGAGACCATTTGTACACTATGTGAAATAAATCTTGGATAACAATACAACTGAGTTCTGTAAAATCATTGTCCTCTACACTATGCTAGCAATCTATTCCTAGACTTAGGGTTGAACCAAAACCAAAGAGGACTTTAGTGAAACAGATGAAAATGGCCATTTTCTGTTTGGCAACATGAACATGAACCTTTCAGGGAGCACTTTGGCAAATGATGTAGTATCCTTCCCCAGATTGCCAGGGCTACTCTTTTTGACCCCCCACTCATTTTCTACCGATCACCCCCTCTCCATTTTTCCACAAGTTTTTTTTTAACTGCTGCTATCTGGCATTGTGCCAAGAGCCAATACAATATTTTCAATTACCCTTCCCTTCCCAGCCTAATCACCCCCCCTTCTCAAAATGTCATAATTTAATTGTGCTCCACACTCCTGACCCCTGATTTGGGGAGCAACAGTACAGGCAACTCAGAATCCTAATTAACTCTGTTGCCTCCCTCCCAAAGTCAGTTGACTGTATTAAAGAATGGGAGAGTGTGCAAGGTTTGGGGGGGGGGGGACAAGTAAGCCAGAAATATGAGTATAATTGCCAGAGTTTTCTGACATGGGCACCCACACTAGTCTTTGAAGTCTAGTGCATATATTCACTTCCCCCACTTCAATCCTGGTTATTGCCCACCTAAATCATGGATTGGGGGTTAGGAGGATGGGGCATCAGCAAATTATGTCATTTTGGGGACTAAGGATTTGGGTTAGGAAGGGGGGGGTGAGAAGACACTGTTATCTCCAGGCAGAGTGCCATGAGACAGCATTTGTTTCTTAAGCAGGGAAGGGGGTGGTGGGCTGGAAATAACAGAAGTGAGCATGGCTGTATTATCAACCTTACCTGTAGCATTCTTTACCTTCATGCCCAAAATTGCACTGTGAATCAAAGGTTTGTACTGAATTTCTGAAGCCAAACTAAAGAAAAGGGTCCAGAATCAAACCAGAACTAAACTTGCCGCTGGTCACCATCTCTCACCCCTACTTAGACTATCACAAATAATATGTTAATTTATTTCAACAGTTTACCAGCAAAATCCTATTGAGCTGAAAACAGATAATTTCCAGAGGTAACCTGATGGAAAGGGTACAGAAGACAATGTAATAAAACAATACAATATCATTGCGGTACAATAAAAAGCAAATAGGCAAAAAAACAGAACCACATAAAACAGAGTAGGTCTGCAAACTTGTAGCAGTGCAAATCAGAGTTGAAAAAAAAAAGTCCAAACATGCCTAGAATTAATCTGCAGCGCAAACAAGTATAATATACAGAGCATGTCAGTAGACTGTGTTAAAAAAAAAAAAAAAACAGGAAAGAATGAAACATCAGATGAGAATGTGCAGTAGGCAAGGACCAAACAAATTAGAAGAACAATGGCATTAAAACTTGACATTTAAATATAATGACGACCTTTTTATAAGCAATTTGCTTATTTTCTGTGAATAACACAATTTTGTGTATCATACAAATACAGTCAGTGTCATGCAGAAACATTTTCATTGGAGTTGTTTTAATGTGCCAGTGCCGTTGATCATAACCATCTGATTAAATGTGAAGGACCAAATATTCCAGAAAACACTTATAAATAAAAGACTACAAACTGCTCACCTCTCATAGTTGGCCCACCAGTCCCCTTTTCATTTTTATCAAGGAGAGACACTCTAAGGCCCTGTCCACATTACCCCTCTGTCCCTCTGTAACATTACAGAGTGCCCAAACCGTTACTGCAACGGTTTGCGTTTACACCTGTAACATTACAGAAAGCGTTTTCGTAACCATTGTTGAAACCATATATGAGGTGGTTTCAACAACGGTTATGAAACCTGTTACGCCTCGGTAACGTTACCAGGTGTAGTGTGGGCACGTGGCACTGGTCCCCTAGCGCAGCGTGAGCTGCACTGTGGGATCGGGTGCCACAGTAAAGGTCACCCGGCTCCTGAAGTGTGGACCGGTGGTGCCAGTCCTGTAATGGACACCGCAGCAGTGTGGACACACTGCACCGCTCCCTGATTGTAACAGTTTCTATCCATTACGGGGTCTGAGCTGTGCAGTGTGGATGGGGCCTAAGTTGAAGCTTGTTTACAAGTGTGACCTGGGAGCACAAGAAAGTTAAGTGACTTGCTCAGGATCACACACAGTATGCAAGTGGGGGCTGTGGGATTCAAACCCAGGTCTCTAGCTTTGCAGCTCAGAGCCTTAAACCACTGCGCTATACTGCCTCCCTCTTGTCTAGTCACTGGGTTTCCTCTTTTCGCTCCTTTTACATTTGTATTTCTAGTTCCCTCTATGTGTAGTGCTGTACATATGAATCCTAATTTTTGCTTTTTTTATTATTTTTAACACCTTTTCTAAAATCATCTTGTTACATGCTTATTTAGCAAATGCACTTATTTAACACATGCAGGTATTTAATATTAACTTAATGCTAATTGTTTCTGCTAAAATTGTGTACAGCACTTAGAGTTGTTTTTCATTGTTTGTGTTTTATAAAAATAAACTGATGATTGACTGACTGATTGATTAAATGACTGACTAGAAATGCATCACTTGTTGTACCCCCAATATTTTGCTACTGTCACTCCCAGCCATATCTCCCCCCACCCTACCTAGAGTGGCACCTTGAAATGGTTTAGTGTGCATTTCCTGGTCAATAAATTTATAACAACAAACAACATAGGACAACTTAGGAATAATAAGGGGATACATGATGGTAAGTTATGTGATAGCCGATATATCAGCATGAGTGGCAAGTCAGCTCAGGGGTTATCATGAGTGGCTCCGTGTAGTGAAGCCATGAGTGATTAAACCCCAAGCTCACTTGCCACAAGTGCTGATATATCGGCTATCGCATAACTTACCATCACGTATTCATTTTGTATAATAGGGGTTTACCACCCTTATTGTTTACTATTCCTTTGTATTTTTATTTCATTTCATTTAAATGAATCGGGATGGCAGGAGAGGTCCGTTGGAATGTAGTGCGGCATGTTAGAGTCCTGTGTGTGTTGATGTGTACATAGTGGAGATATTAGAAGTTGCACAGAGGGAGTGGTGATAACCTGTGCCATTTTCCACTGTGTACACGTCATTGCTTCATTGTTGCTCTCTAGTGGTGATTTGGGGTTTTATCACATTGCTTATCAGCAAACCCATATTATATAATGATATTTAAATGACCAGTAAGCCAACAATTAAATAACATCTTGTTACAAGCTCTTTATTTCCTTACGGGGTACTGTTGTACTTATTCACTAAAATCATACCTCTCAAACTTTTGCCCCTCAAATGTGGAACACTGCCTCTCAAAATGTGGAACAAATGAGCAAAATGTGGAACACTTAAAATCTTTATCTAGGAGGCTCAGAACACTGTTAAAATGTTTGCATTTATGTTCAGAAAGTCTGTTATTAATTGAATAATATATTTTTTGCAACATTTACTATAGATTTTTGCTTTAAAATGTTAATACTGACTGTGGAACAAGTCTTCACAATGTGGAACAGGGAGCTTTTGTGAAGTAAAATGAGGAACGTTCCTCATAATGTGGTACAGTTGAGAGGTATGACTAAAATACTATACCAAGCAGCAGTACATTTAATCTCTTTTTCATGTATGTTTTAGTTAGGGAACAAGTGTCAGTAGCATTATTATACAAAGGTTTATTTTACACAGAAACATAGACAATGATGGCAGAAAAAGACTGGAGGTCCATCCAGTCTGCCCAAGTTCCCTATAATCCCTGGAACCTACTGTTCCTCCAGGGTACTAACCCTCCCCATCCTCTATCTATTCTCCTCCCTGGTCCTGTTGCCTCTAGTAACCACTATCCCCTTCATTATGCCCCAGCCAGGCTGACTCCCCTGACTGTTTTCGCACCCACCACCTCAGCTGACAGATTGCTACAAGGTTCCACCACCCTTTCCTTAAAGTAGTACTTCCTCACATCCCTCCTGAACCTACCTCCTGTTAATTTCCACTCATGTCCACGTGACCATGAATGTGGGCAAAGTGGCAAAATTTGCTCCATGAAGTGAATCATGGAGTAACGCTGAATCCACAAAGTATTCCGCAATGCGTAGCGGAATACTTTGTGTTATAATGGGGAACGCAAAGTCCACTGAAAACAATGACTTTGTGTTATTCCACCTTCCCCAAACCACTTCTCCACCAGTTTTAAGGTGAAGTACATTGAAATCAATGTACTTCGCTTCATTTTTGAGCTCAAAAGGCAAATTTTGCAATGCTTCATGGGATTGCAGGTCACATGGGCTCAGTTCAGTGTAGTGTGTGTGTAGTGGAAGATGGAAACAGTTTCCTCTCAGAGCTCTGTGATTCAAATCCTCTAAAAGCCTTTTTGAGCTATTTTTCTTGCTCAAAATTTAGTACATCGATTCTAGGAAACCCTCCTGTGCTCATATCATCGAGTGTTTAGCAATTGTGTATGGATTTTCAATGTTAATTTAGAACTGTCAGTCTGTGTACTGTGAAGTGTGTTTTGGGGAAGGGGCGTATCTGTGGTGTAGGTAGATTAACTGGGAGAAAAAGGCAGTCTTTCTGTTTTGGTTATATTTTTCTTGTATAACTGTGTTAATGTACACACAGTAATATTTTCAGTAATTCTTGACTTTTTTTTGCTAATTGTTGTGGTGCAGCAGTGTATAATTTCAGTTTGTTTAAAACATTTGGTTATATTACTAAGAGTTTTTAATTTGCTATGCATTACTTGTCATGTGTGTGCGATGCGTGCCGTTAAATCAGACATCTTTTATTGTGCCACACAGTAACTGCAGCTGTGTGAACCTGCTATCCACCGCACCTGCATGAATTTTTTATACTGCTTTGTGGTACCCCCTCCCCCCCGCCAACCAGCAAAAGGTATTCTTTTCCAGATTTGGATTTGTGACTTGTCAGCACTGGTTAGGTGTTGTTGTGCCTTTGCGTCTGCATTTCTTGAGTGCACAGAGCAATCTTAATCTGTCTGTGCATCTGTAGCACACCATTAATTGTGGGAGACTTTGCATTTCTTGTTACGCTCTCATTTCACTTTGTCAGCAGTGGGGAATTTTCTGGACATAAGACAATAGCATTTTTGGGATGCACATTAATTCTGGTGACTGTGTGTGACCACTGTGCACATGACAGAGTGCACCATTAATTCTGGGAGACTTCACATTTCTTGTTATGCTTTCATTTCACTTCATCAGCACTGGGGAATTTTCTGGACTCAAGACAGTAGCATTTTGTGGATGCACGTTAATTCTTGTGACTGTGTGTGACTACTGCACGCATGACGTATGAGTGCACCATTATATTTGGGAGACTTTGCATTTCTTGTGCTCTCATTACACTTCATCAGCACTGGGGAGTTTTCTGGACACAAGACATGAACATTTTGGGGATGCACATTAATTCTGGTGACTATGTGTGTGAAGGGCTGCCAATATTGTTGTCACTTCGCTTTACCTTATGTTAAGGTGGAATGACAATGCAAAGTAATAATCTCAAGGCAAAGTAAGCCTTTTGCATTGGCCATTTCACATAGTGGAGTGCCAACGTGAAGTGCCCACTTCGCGGGCACTTCTTCGGTGGAATTTAAATTCGCTGCATCTCTAACCATGAATTGGTATTCAGGCTAGATAGTTCCCTGCAGTTCAATCTGTTAATAAATAAACTTGAAGGTCTCTATCATCTCTCCCAGCTCCCTTCTAGCCTCCAGTGAGTACATATTTAGTGCCCTGAGGTGCTCCTCATAGGATCTCCCTTGCTGGCCCTGAATCAGTTGTGTTACTCTGCACTGCACTATCTCCAACCTATCTTATCCTTTCTGAGGTGAGGACTCCAGAACTGGCCACAATACTCTATGTGAGGCCTCACCAGGGATCTGTAAAGGGGAGTATTATCTCTTGTCTTCCACTCTCAATACACCTGAATATGAATTTGGTTGGACCTGGCCAGACCCTGTACTTCCAGACTGAACTACAGATGGAGCTGTGGGACCCTGCAGTAATGCTGGGCAAACTGCATGTAAATCAGGGCATAATGAGATGCTACTCTGGATGTTTGCCCAGAGACTACCTAAGTAGGCTCATTTGCATGTCACTTTAGAATAAGGCAAAGTTTAGTGCCGGGCAAATGTGTTTGTACTGGGCTAACAGTTTAGCCCTGCGCTAAACCCGCACAAATGTGTTAGTGTTGCACAAACAGCTCTGGGGGAATATTATACAGTTTTGAACACGGTACAAACACATGCAATGCTGCCTGCAGCTGTACTGGGTCCACACATTTGCTGGCACACACATTGACCACATAGTTCACCTCTACCTACCTTCACGTCACTGTGCACTGTGTTGCTGTTGTGGTTTATACTTCCTGGTTGCTATATTCAGAGCTGTCTTATTCCAGGGCTAAGTTTGCTCTGCACTCCCGGCCCAGTTTGCCCGGCCTCATTCCCATGCTATATTCAGAAGCTGTTTGCCCCGGGCTATTCCTTTTGAATATAGCTTGCTTTGTGCTCCGGGCTAAGTTTGCCCATGGGGCAGTGTTAATTTAGCCCCGGGGCAAAGTTTTGAATATCTGGCCCTAGGAAAGTACAGAGCGGAAATGAAGGAGGAAGCTCAGAGAGTTTAAAAGATCACCTGCAATGTCTGACATAAATTCTAAATTTCAAAGGTGCTGAGCTTTTACTTCTTATAAAAGGTTTTTTTTTTTTGTTTTTCTTGTCCCTTTTGCTAATTAGATGTTATTCCTGGCAATACTTGGTGTGATGTGTGCATACTCTACCTGGAGTCAGGCACAGCTAGTTCAATTCCTCCTCACAGATCATCAGCACTATGGCCCCACTGTCCATGACATCACAACTGCCCACAAAGAACCTGCTGCAAAATCAGTCACTTGTGATGTCACAATAAGCAAGGCCAAAATGCTGATGGTGTATGAAGAGGACTAGAACTAGATATATCACTCCCGATATCAGCAAGAAAACCTTCCTAAGTGCACATGGAACATGCAAACACTTCAGAAATTAAAAGTACCAACAGACTGATTTCAAAAATGAATAATATTTTCTGCCTGCTATTTTTAGCTATACTATCTCTTTAAGCATGGTGGTGCAGTCGTAGTGAATAAGCACCAGGAGGATTTGCAGTGGTCACACAGTAGGTTGTGGTTTTGGTGGGATTCAGACATGGGTCTCCAGGTCCACAACTCTGCACTCTAACCACAATGTTGTACTTTCTCCTAAATAAATATTCAGCAAATGACAGGTCAAGCAATGCAAACAGTATTTAAAAATTTTTTGTAACACTTACATGACGGAGTAACATGTTACAGACTATCAACTTCTTACCATACTTTTAAATCAACACTGCAAAAACTTTTTAAGCCCATCAGAACTGATTAACCAAGCCACACTGAAAAGCTCTACTTAGTGAAACAAATAAGTGGTAAGTAATATAGCACAGCCATTAAGGAAAGTTTTTCCTATGTATTGTTAAAAATAACGATCAATTCTATTTAATTCATTTCATCGAACAAGTGACTTTCAAGTAATAATTTATGTGCTACTACACATTAAATTTTAACATTGGCAGCCTGTTTGCTCTGCTACATCTCATTTGCATTGAAGCCCTGTTGTTAATGGTCACACACTTCAGTTCTGAAACAAAATGAGCATTGTGAAATGAATCAATTACTACACCAAGAGCTGGAAAGATGTGTCTCTTCTGTTCTCATGTTCTAGCTGTCTTCATCCATTGTCTGGAGAAACCTGCTGTAGGAAATATTGCTTTGTAACTGAATAGCTGAAATGCAGAATATACTAATGATGCAAATGCATGCATACATTGCTTCTGTGTTGCAGGCAATTGTGAATCCGAGGTTTTAGTAAAACAGTATCCGCAACAGATTATCATGCCTTCAGGATCAACTGCCATGCTAATTTGTGAATTTGAGTACCAAGGACAACAGCCAACAAGTACAGATATATACTGGTCCAGACACATTAGCAAAAAAACGTTTTATTTTTCCAGCAACTGTGTTCCCTCATCCAGACAAGTACTTCCTGACAGCAGTGGGAATTCTAATTTTTGCAATTATTGCAACACCTCATCCATTAATGAACAGTGTCTTCAAGTTAGTGGTCATCCTTCAAAGGAGTATGCTGTTTTAGTAATAGAAAATGTGACTGAAAGTGACATTTATGTCTGTACTGTGTCACTAGTTTTGCCACCCCCAAGAAGACAAGGATGTGGAAATGGGACAAAGTTGATAATACATGGTAAGGGAAATGAATGTCTGTCTGAACCTAATGAATTGTATGTCTTCACAGTAGATGTGCATTTGTCAGTTTCAGTGAACTGGAATGCTAACTGTTCAATAGTCGTGCATGCATCCCCTCTAGTGGACAATCACTGAGCTACTGGCTTTGAAGGGAAAAGCTCACCTGCCTTCCTGTCTGGAGGCGGGCTTGTTGAGGGGTAGGAAAAGGGGAAACCAACAAAAAACAGAATAACCTTTTAGCTGCTACAGGTAGATTGAGAGCTGCTGACATCATTTATTAACCTGGGATGCTGCAAGTCACACCAGGTTACTAATCTGACTCAGGTTCAAAATAAGCAGTGAAAAAAGCCATATAATCAGTTACTTGAAGAAAAAAAAAACATTGTAGGGCCTGCTCAATTCAGTAAGTCCTGCAGTGCTCTGGAATCTCAAACTGTAGCTCCACCCCAAGAGACCCTTTTGATGATGCTAAGGGAGGAATAGGGCTATAGCATCATCCAGATAAAGTATAGTAGAATCAGAGTGTGTGTTGGTGGGGGAGGCTATTTGTGAAACTTTATACAACTTAGCATACCACCTTTCATTTTGTAGGGTACTGCCATGCTTAATATACTACTCCCAAAAATCAAAGGGGGCCTGTTAAAAGAAGTATAGTTACTATAAACAGCCCCCCCAACACACACACGCTCTTCTTACTTTACTTTAGGAACAGGATAAGAAAAGTCCTGGATCCCGATTGTTTGAAAGGTACTTACAGTCATGCTGTTATCCCAGTAGAACAGCATGGCTAAAAGTACCACCAGCTAAACAGGGCTCAGCATTCACAGAGAGGACAATCTGCCTCTCTGTTACCAAAATACCCACAGAAAACATAACTGCTATGGCATCATATTCAACCACAAGCAGTCATAAGTTATATCACTTAGCATTTTTTAACACTCTCACCCCATATTTTTTCTCACCTCTTTCAGCTGTAAGGCTTGCAAAACAGGAGCCAACATTGCTCTCAATCAAAGATGTCAGCTGGAGCTGATGGACATTAGACTATCTATGCCTCTTCTTTAGAGGCCCAGATGGGGTGCACACAAGTCCTTCTAAACCATGTTTCTTATATAGAACCGCTGCTATGCCTTGCAAAACTACTTCTAACTGCAGCTCTTCTATTAGACCTCAGTAGAGCTCAGGAATCTACTGCCAACCACAGCTGTTGTTTGAAGGCATTGATAGGACTAACAAAATGGTGGACTCCTGCACTGATTAAATGGGACAGGATTTATGGATCTGCAACTGTTTGAAATGTTCCTATTTTCACACATGTTTATACCCCCAAAGGATCCATATTTACCTTTACCTGGAAAAAATTGATTTAGAAACTGGGTCTTGTATTACTTTCATATCACAGGCAAGTTTCCATACAGTAGTCATAAAGCAGCAGTATTTGTTAGTAACCATACTGTTTTTTTCAGCCATGAGGTTTATCTGGGAAAATATAAAGATACAGATGTTTCTTTTAATTTTGTTTCATTTCTGAACCTAGATATGGGAAACTGAAGCTTTTAAAAGTTTCCACTTCACTACCATGCCCACTATAAAATATCCGGGTATAGTGATGTGCTTTTTAGTATCAGAAACATATGACAGCACCATCATGATACAACTACAGTATGAATCTAGCATGTACATTCAATAGCTACCTCTGCGGAAGAGGTTTTTTTTTTTTTAAATGACATGTGGTGGCCATCTTTAATGGTATGAGTCATTAATTACATAATTAGTTGAAAATTCTGTTTTAACAATATCTGAAAAAACTAAAAATATACTGAGCATGAATCTTAAGATGTCAGAAATAGATTTTTGCTAAAACAAATATGATGAAATATTTGCCAACTAAAACACTGCTGCTTTAATGCAACCTGGAATTTAGAGTTTTGACTGTGTTTCTGCATGGATACAGAACTATAACAGTAAGCCACTGGCCTACCAGAGCAAGGCCTATTTTGAATCCATGCAGTGACATAGTCAAAACTTTATATTACTTATTCCATAATGAGAACTATACAGAATGTTATTCATGAAAGAAAAACAAGACAATTTTTTTCAACAATTTTTATTTATTTACAGCTAAATACAGATTAGTTGGCATATATATATATACTGGTTTATATATAAGTGATATGGGAAAGGGGCTTGGTAGTGTCATCTCCAAATTTGCAGATGACACTAAAATAGCTGGGGATGTTTCCTCTTTCCACAAATACCAACTACTTTGTAAAGATCTCAAATCTATCGAACAATGAGGGGTGGATAACAATATGAAATTTAATGAAGCAAAATGCTCTGTATTACATTTTGGGAAAAATAACCCCAACTTTCAGTACTTCCTTAATGGTAAAGCACTTAAAAATAGTATAAGTGAAAAAGATCTGGGTGTATGGATAGACTCGAACTTATGATCTATCACCCATTCAAAAAAAATTGCCTGGAAATGTAACCAAATTATCCACTCTATAAAGAAAGCCTTTATTTCTAGGGATGAATTATGTGTTATGAAATTATACAAGACATACGTACTACCCTACCTGGACTACGGAACCCCAATTTGGTGCCCATGTCTTAAAAAAGACACCAATTTGATAGAAAGGATACAGAGAAGATTGACCAAATCAGTACAGGGATTAAAGAACTTAGAGTATGACAAAAGATTGGAGAAACTTCATCTATTCTCATTGGAGACTAGAAGAATTAGGGGAGATCTACTACTTATGTACAAAATTATAAAAGATTCCACTATGATGGAACAATGTGGTATACAAAGACTTCATAAAAAGGTAACTCTTAGGTCACATAATAAACAAATTGTAATACCAAGAGTATATACGGTTAAGTGCTTAAACTTTTACAACATACGTAACACTAGAATATGGAATAGTTTACCAGAAAATATTATAGAGGCACCGACATTGGTCACCTTCAAAAAAAGGTTAGATGACTTTTTATTGGGTAACAGACTGAAGAGATGACCCCATTATGAGTGGGAGACAATTCAATGAGCACTTCACCTACTTTATCTGAATACAAGTTAAGCCAAGTTAAATATATATATATCAGTTTTGAAAACATGAAAATTATAATAATTTGTAAAGGCAAACAGATTTCCTGTCCTCTTTATATTATTCCTTAGAATTAATCTTAGGAAATATTTCTTTACCCATACATTGTGGGAACATGGAACAATTTCCATAGCTGGTTGATAAACTGTACCAGTTTTGACAGTTTCAAGGCAAACCTCAACAGATACTAAGCAGGAAGGAAACATAAAGGACTACCACCAGTGAGATATGGTGGAGGGTGGTCTTGATAAGTTTATGCATTATTTCACCCTGATACTTTAGTATAAACCCTGGTATGAAAGTTATTCTTGAACACAGTGCTTCCCATCAACACACATAGTGATTCCGGATGGATGCCACAGACCCCAACAATCTTTTTAATGCTGTTACACCCTTCTCGGTTCTTACTCTGCTCAGTACTGCCCGTACTTGGACAAAATACTCAAAAAAAAAAAAAAAGGACAGACTATTAATGTACAGTTGGCATTACCTTCTGGCAAAATTTCAAAACTGCAACCTGTGAACAAGACTAATTTTTTCTCAGATTACTTTAATTTTTCAGTCTTTTTTTGCAACTGTCAATAAAATGGCTTTAAAAAAGTTTTATTATTACTGTCAAAGCACCCATGTAATAATTACAATGAAGTACTCCAGCGTATGAGTTTTGTGGGATTAAGGCACTTCTCATGTAATGGAAGCACTCTAAAAGCAGCACAAATAAATAAATAAATGTGCATAGTTCATTTTATTGAGCAGCAAACTAGCTAACAAACATTGCTTAATAAAATGTGCTACACGCTTTTTAATTTTTTGCCTTGTCTTTACTGCTTCAGTGAGGTTTGGTCACTGAGACTGTACTGTACTAATGACTGCAACAGTACATATATGTGTATGGCTCTTTCTGTGTTTCTGGGTGGAAGCATTCTGCCTTCAACCCACCCAAGGCATGATATTATTCTACTGCACTACACAACTTACCTTGCCTTATTGCTTAACAGAACATGCTGTATCCCAGTTCCATAAGCATCATTAAAATGCTGCTTTTAAGGACAGTTTATTTATTTATTTGAATTTTGATAACTGGGTGGGCCCACTGAGACAGTCAAGTCCCTTTTTCAGGGGCGACCCGGGGAATAAAGACAATTCCAAGAGTAGAATACAAATACAAAGGGTGCATACAATTTCAGCAATAGATAGAAGTACATTTGGGTGCATGAGGTGATACAAATAGGTAGCAGCTAGATCAGTGTGCAGCAGGAAAGCAGTTTTCATTGGAAAAGCAGTAAAGCAGTTTACAATGGAAAAGCAGTTAGAGTCACAGTACAATCAGGAATATGCAGTCAGTCTGATAGCTTTGGCCAAAGGTTCCATGGAGGTCCTGCAGCATCCAAAGAGGATACAACTTTGGAAGGGCTGGGATCAGCAATGGAGTAGACTTTAGACCATGGAGTTCTGGTAGGTCTGTTGCAGAATGGACATAGCAACAAGCAGCGGTATAGAAGTGGTGACCAACATTATGAGGTAAATGAATACAACCATTATATATCATACATATTTATAATATACACAAGCTATTTACAGTATATATGAGAGGGAAGAGCAGGGGCGGTGCGGGGGAGAGATCACTGAAGAAGCAGGTGAACCAGTAAGGCATTGGTAATTTATATGAGAGGATAGGTGGGAGATTTGGAGGGGTTCATGATAAAGAGTGAGGAACTGAGGGTTTATCAGAGGGTATTAGGAGCAGTCACTGCAGCCGGTTTGGGAAGGGGACAAAGAAATATCCTTAAGGATTTTCTTAAACCAGGGAAGAGTTGAACATTGAGTACGCTTTGGGAGAGGACATTCCATTTTTGAGGAGCCAAGAAGGTAAAAGGTCACCTACCTCGGCTAGATAAGCCTTAGAAAGGTTCGACAACTAGAGGTGTGAGTGTCGAAAGATTCTGGGGAAGGATTTTTGGGTGAGGAGCCCTGAAAGAATGGGTGGGGGAGGAAGGTGAGTAAGTCTGAACACAGGGCATAGGACAGGGAAGCCCATTCTGGGCTCAAAAGAGAGCCATCCTAGAGATATGAGAACTGAACAGTGGTGGGCTTGAGCTGGAACTGCATCTGTAAAGCGGGAAATTCTGTGGTAGGTGTTCTTGACAGAGTGAATTATGGGAGCACCATAGAATAAAGTGGGGAGGAGGGTGGCAGAGGCAATGATTTTTCTAGCACACGGCATAAGGTAAGGGAACGTATGGTGTAAGAGGCTGAGTTTCTAATTTTTGGTTTTAATAATGCCATTGACATGAGTATCGAAGGACAGATGTTCATCGAGAATGATACCCAGGTATTTGAAGGATTCAACCCCATCAAGAGGTTTGCCTGAAGATGTGTTTATGATCAAAGGAGGTTGAGAGGTTAGGTCAAAGGAAGTATGGCGGAACAGCATTTGATTTTGTTTTCTTTGTATTCAGTACCAGCAGGTTTTCTTTAAACCAGGTTTGTAATTGATGGAAGTCAGTTTCAAAGTGAGAACTCATAGCTGAGATATCAGTACCATGCCTGTTTAGGATGGCATCATTGGTGTATAGTTGGATAGAGTTCCCCCAACAATTAAGAGGCAGGTTGTTAATAAAGATAGAGAAAAGCAGTGGCCCAAGGATAGGTCCTCGGGGGACTCCATCCATGACAGGAGAGAGGGAGGAGAGGGCACCTCCCCATTTGACACACTGGAATCGGTCAGCTAGATAGGTTTTTTTTACCCAGGAAAGGGAGTTGCTATCGAGTCCTAGCAAATGTAGCTTGGAGATGAGAACTGAATGGTTTACAAGGTCAAAGGCCTTGGTGAGATCGATAAAGACAGCCCCCATGGCACTACCATTGTCCATTGCATGAAAGATGTCAGAGGTGACCTTCAAGAGCACAGAGTGAGTGCCATTGTGATTTTCTAAAGCCATGTTGATGTACTGTAAGGGCACTGATCTGTTCAAGGAAGGAGTACAACTGATTGTAAAGGATTCTTTCTTGTATTTTTGCTACTGGACACAGTATTGAAATGGGTCTGTAATTTTCAACGAGGTTGGTTGGGCCCAATTTGTGCATAGGGACATTGGTAGGGGTTTTCCATTTATCTGATACAGAGTGTGTGAGGAAGTATCAGTGTATCAACTGGGCAATTAGGTAAGCCAGAGCAGGGGCACCAATCCTGTGGAATCTGGGAGGAAGGGTGTCAAAGCCAGGGGAGCTATAGAAACATAGAAACATAGAAGTTGACGGCAGATAAGGACCGCAAGGCCCATCCAGTCTGCCCATTTCTTTTTCTACCTTATAAATGTGCCATCGGCCTTTGCTCTGTCAGTGGCCAATCTATTCATAGTCATTTGTATTGCTCCCTTATGCCTATCCCATGTCTGTTTGAAGCCCTGCACTGTATTCATAGCCACCACTTTTGTGGTAAGCCATTCCATGCATCCACCACCTTTCTGTGAAAAAAGAATTTCCTCATTCCCCTTAATCGGCCTCCCTCTAATCTCATGCTGTGTCCTCTTGTCCTGCTATTTTTCTTATATTTAAACATGTCAGACTCTTTTCACCTTGTTTATGCCCTTAAGGTGTTTGAATGCCTCGATCATATCACCTCTCTCCCTCCTTTGCTCAAGGGTATACATATTGATTTCCGTTAATCTGTCCTCATATGTCTTCTGATGCAGTCCCTGCACCATTTTGGTTGCCCTTCTCTGGACTGCCTCAATTTGGTTAATGTCCTTGTGAAGGTGTGGCCTCCAATACTGCATGCAGTACTCCAGATGGGGCCTAACCAGTGTCTTGTACAGAGGGATTATTACCTCCCTCTTACGACTTGTTTGATACCCCTACTAATACACCCTAACACCCCCCTAGCCTTACCTACTGCTTTAGAGGTCTGCTTGGATGATTTTAGGTCATCAGTGATGATGATGCCCAAGTCTCTTTCTTCCTTTGTCACTGCTAGCAACTCCCCTCCCAGCCTATAGGTGGCTTCAGGGTTTCTCTTCCCTATGTGCATAATTTTGCACTTCTTTGCATTAAATCCCAGTTGCCACTCTTCTGACCATTCTGCTAGTTTATCCAGATCTCTTCTCATTCTGCCCACCCCATCTGGATCATCTACTCTGTTGCAGATCTTGGTGTCATCTGCAAACAGACAAGCCTTACCCTCTAGTCCATCTGCAAGGTCACTAATGAAGATGTTGAAGAGGACTGGCCCCAGGACTGATCCCTGAGGTACCCCACTTGTGACTTGCATCTCTTCTGACTGTATACCATTTACCACCACTCTCTGTTTCTGCCCATCAACCAGTTTGCCACCCAGTTGACCAACTTCTGACCCACCCTGAGCCTACCCAGCTTATTTATCAATCTTCTATGTGGAACAGTGTCAAAAGCTTTGCTGAAGTCAGGTGGCGACATCAACTGCTCCCCTTGGTCCACCACTCTGGTTACCCAGTCAAATAAATCTATGAGATTAGTTTGACAGGACCTTCCTTTGTAAACCCATGCTGTCTTGGATCCTGTGCCCTATGCATTCCAGGTGTTGCACTATCCTTTCCTTAAGGAGTGCCTCCATAATCTTGCCCACTACTGAGGTAAGACTGACCGGTCTGTAGTTCCCGCCTCCTCCCTGCTACCATTCTTGTGGAGGCGGGATCACATGAGCCCTTCTCCAGTCTTCTGGGACCTCCCTGTGCCCAGAGACTCACTAAACAATTCTTCTAATGGCTCTGCTAGTTCCTCCTTTAGCTCCTTAAGTACCCTGGGATGTATGCCATCAGGTCCCATTGCCTTATCCACCCTGAGCTTAGAAGCTCTTGTAGGACCTTTCTTTTGAGAAGGAGTAGTGCTCACCTCCCTCCCCTGTGTCCATGATGTTGAGCTGTGGGCCCTGCCCTACCTTCTCTTCAGTAAATACTGAGCAAAAGTATTCTATTTAGGATAGATGCCTTTACAGGGTCCTCCTCCTCACATGCTCCCTTTCTCCATTAAGCTTAGCATACCCCCTCTGGACTTTCTCCTTTCACTAATGTATCTATAGAAAGTCTTGTCACCTTCTTTTACTGTTTGTGCTAGTGTTTCCTCAGTTTGGGACTTTGCCTGCCTTACTGCCTTACCTGCTTCCCTTAGGGCAGTTTGGTATGCCTCCCTATCTTCATCCGTTGTGTTCCTTATATTTCCTGAAGGCCAGCCTTTTGGCTCTGACCTTTTCTGCTACTGTATTTGAGAACCAAAGTGTTTTCCTTCTTCTTTTGCACTTCCTTTTCTGTCTAACACAATGGGATGTTGCTTCAAGTATTGCATCCTTAATGCTTGCCCACTTGCCTGTACCCCTCACCTTGTGTTTTTTTGCCAGGGCTAGCTTAACTCTGTTGGCCATCTTATCAAAGTCAGCTCCTCTGAAGTCCCATATTTTTGCCTTGGAATGGGATGATTTAGATGTAGTAGCCAAATTGAACCATACCATGTGATGGTCACTGGCCCCAGGTGACCTTCTACCTGGAGATCTGTGATCCCTTCTTTGTTAGTCAGTACTAGATCTAGGATAGCCCTGTCTCTTGTGGGTTGCTGTACCAGTTGTTTGAGGACCTCCCCTGCAGGGAATCCACTATGTGTCTAGTTCTGGCAGATGTTCCTGCTGGTATTGACCAATCTGTATCCGGCATGTTGAAGTCTCCCATTATCAGAACCTCCCTTTAGCTGTCATGTTTTGTATATCTTCTAACAGTAATGTGTCTATGTCCTCCCTCTGGTCTGGGGCCTGTAGATAACCCCAGTTCTTATGGCTGTCCCATTTCTGTTTCCAGGGTGACCCACAGTTCTTCTGGCTCCTTATGTATATTCTGAATTTCTGTAGCTTTGATATTTTCATTAACATACAGGGCCACCTCCCCTTTGCACCTCGGTCTCTTCTGAACAGTACATAGCCAGGTACTGAAGTCTCCCAAGTGTGGTTACTGGTAAACCACGTCTCATTAATTGCTACTATGTCCAGTTTAGCCTCTGACATTATTGCCTGCAGGTCTGGGATCTTATTTCCCAGGCTGTGAGCATTTGTGTACATGATTTTCCATTGGCCAGATTTTGGTGTGTTAGTTGTTGGGTGAAGTTTGGCATTACCCCTGTACGTCGTATGGGGAGACAAACCTTTTTTTGGATCAGACCGGTCAGTCTTTCTGGATTGAGGCCCAGTAGGAGCTTAAGGACTTCCCCCTGCGAAATAAGTTTTAGGTGAAAGATGGGGGAGTGATGTTCAGTAAAAGGGGTTAGGGGCACATGGCTGTTTGCTGGGAGATTTGATTTGTAGATATCGATGTCAGTGAAGAATGAGTTTATACCTGCAGCGATTTCAGAGGGTGAGGATAGCTCTGAGCCATTCCGTAGCATAACCTGGGGAGTGTTCCATTCATGTCCCTTGAGTAGGTTGTTAATTTGCTTCCAGAAACATTTTGGCTTATTTAGGTTGCTTGATTGTAGGAACTGTAGATAGTGTCTCTTGGATTTGGTTACTTTGGCCTTGCATATGTTCCATAGCTGCCTGTATGAATTCCAATCAGTAATAAGTCCAGACTTTTTAAATGAGCACCAGGCCTTATCTCTTGAGTGCATTAGGGACCGGAACTCGTGAGAGAGCCAGGAGGAGTGGATTCCTTTATCTCTTCTCATCTTGAAGGGGGCATGAAGGTCAAGAACAGAGGTGAAAGTGTCGATTAGGTAATTAAGAGCCTGATTAATATCAGGCAGGGAGGAGATGGGTGACCAATCTGAGGAGGCAAGACTATGAATAAATTCAGAGGTGGAAAAGTGCATTAAGTCTCTGGCTTTGATGATTTGGGGGGGTGGAAAGTCATTATTCCAGATACAGAAAGTAGGGAAGTGTTCACTTAGTACATCAGGGAGGATGCCCGCAGCTCTGATATGGGACCTGTTGTTGGTTAGCATCCAGTCTAGAATTGTGTGATTCCCTGATTTCATGTCGAGCCTTGTTGCTTGCTCGATAAGTTGTTCTAGCCTAGCATTTGATATCATTGAAAGATACAATGCATGTTTTGGGCTGAGCCAGTCAAGACTGAGGTCACCACAGACTATTACGTCACTTTGATGGAGGGTATCTAGGCTGGTGAAAAGCTCTAAATAGGAGGTAGGTGCAAGTTTGAGGGGTAGGTATATACATCCTATTGTCAGTCATTTGATTTTGCCTAGGGTGATAGATATGAATAGGTAATCGATGTTGGGGTCTAGGTTTACGTCTGACAGTTCATCAACCAACAACCCATTCTTGGTATACATCAATACCTTCCCACCCTTCTTTCTGAGTCAGTCCCGATGGCAGGAGGAGTACCCAGGGAGGGCAACTTCATGGGATTGTATAGAGGGCTTTAACCAGGACTCGATTAAGCAAAGAACATCAGGCTTGTGTTGATGAATCCAGCCTTCAAGTTCGGGCATTTTTCGCCTGATACTTTGGATATTCATGTGGGCTATCCTGAAGCCTTTTATCTCAGACCATGTTGGACAGGAAGATTTGGGGTGATCCTGACCTTTCATACATGGTCCAGGATTTAATTCGATGTTGCCAGAGAGTAGGAGTAGACAAAGTTGAGAGTGAAGAATAGGTGGTCGCATGAACAGCGATTTATGCCAGTTTCTTGGCCAGAGCCTGCACGTTTGTTTTGGTGCACAGGGCAGGGGTTGGATATTGAGGTAAATGGGGAACGTGCTTGAGGTGTTATGAGCATTGTGACAGGGAGGTGAGAAAGAGTACAGGGAGGCAAGAGGAGGTGCATCTTTAATGGGTATGTCTGGCTAGGGGCAGATTAGGAGAGAATATATCCACAGCAGACTAGTTGACATGGGGAGAAGCATGCTTACTGAGGAGATTTAATTTGGAACAGGAATTTCCTTTACAACAGGAAGGCTGGTACAGACCCTCTTTGAGAATCAGGATGTTTGCCTTTGTTATGAACAATGACTACTCTATTGAAGTTGCTTGTGCAGTGAGGAGGAACACAGACTGCAGGGGTCAGGAGCCGAGAGGCACGGGGAGCTTGGGAATAATCTAACTTGAGGACTTAATCAAACTTCGGGGGAGGGTGCTAAAAGTTTAGGCTTATTTGTAGGTGTAGACCCACTATAAGCTGGAGCCTGGAGGTTATGTCTAAGAGTGGTTTTGGCAGGTCTGTAAGATACTCCCAGGTAAGCAGCTGGCAGAGGTTCAACAGTTACAGACCTGTCAAGGAGCGTCAATCAAACTACTTGGGAATACTTGCCCAATGGAGAGGTCTCCTGATATTCGTGGGCGGGGCCAACATGTATTTAAGGTACCATAGGGAGAGGGTGGAGGGGTGGGGTGAAAAACCCTCTAGAGAGCAGGGGCTGAAGAAGCTACTGCTGGCTGCCAGGGACCTGTCTTTCTGGCTGAAAAGTCTTACAGAGTTAGCCCTGGAGAGCTAGCAAGCTCTGCAGCCACTCCATGCTTCTTTGCTGCTGAAGGCTGCCAATGGGAGTCCTCCTGCAGTGAATGGCAAGCCAAACATTGTTCCAGCTTTGGAGCTGGGTTCAAGGTGCCATACCTGACAGAGAAATCCTCCAGGGATGCGATGCTTGAGGGTAGGCTGACCGGCAGCTTCTTCCCACCGGTTGGAAGCAGCAGGGCAGACCCAGGAAGGGGCTTCACCTGGGGAGGGAAGACAAAGAGAGAAATTACTGTTACAGTCTGGGGAACCAAAAGGCTAGTCTGTGCACTAAAATTGCTGGGCGTGGCAAAAATGATTAGTGCAGGGTGGTTACTCAGGATGCAGACAGTAGGATGGGGGGAGCTCAGGCTGAACAATGGGTGACCATTTCTCTTGGTGCCAGAAGTGAAGTTTAAGCTGAGATCTTTATATTTCTATTTGGATGTTTAAGGTGGCCATTTAGTTTTGGCACCCAAAAACTAGAAAAAGAAATCAGCTTGGGATGGAATCCTTCCTGGAATACTTCTGAATTTTTAGATTGGTGCCGAAAATAAGTCTTGGTGCAGGGAGAATTAAAATTAAGAGAGATCCCCTGTGATACAGCTTTAAAAAAAAAAAAAAATAAGGCTTTGCACAGGAAGAATTTAAACTAACTGAGAGAGCCCCGAGATACAGCTTTTCAATTACAGCGCTGGGTTAAAATCACACAAGTTGTGGACGTGCAGCTCTGTTGAGAGCTTAAGCAGATTAGGACAGAGAACCCTTACTGATTTAAATAGTAATTAGGCAGGTTCTTGGTTGAGTGGGGATAATATTCAGTCTCCTAAGCGAAGGACATTTGTTTAGACAGTATCAGAGCAAAAAATACGGATAAGCAGCTTTGAGTCCCTGGGTTACCCAAACAAAAACAACACAGTTCTACTAACTGAGATGCTCCCTGAAACTGCAGTAAACACAATTTGGCTAGCTGGGAAACAGGCTGGCATCTATATAAAATTTCCTAAAACACTAATTTCGTTCCACAAAAACCCTCTAGAGAACAGGGTCAAAGCAGCTACTGCTAGCTGCCTGGGACCTTTTTTTTTCAGCCAAAAAGCCATACGGAGTCAGCCCTGGAGAGCCAGCAAGCTCTGCAGCCAATCTGTGCCTGTTTGCTGCTGAAGGCTGCCAACTGGAGCTCTCCTGCAGCAAGTGACAAGCCAATCATTATTCCAGCTTTGGAGCCGGGTTCAAGGTGCCGTACCTGGCAAAGAAGTCCTCCGGGGATGTGGCGCTTGAGAGTGGACTGACCAGCGGCTTCTTCCCATCAGTTGGAGGTAGCAGGAAAGACCCACGTAGGGGCTTCACATGGCAGAGAAGTCCTCTGGGGATGCAGCGCTTGAGGGAGGGCTGACCGGCGGCTTCTTTCTGCCAGTCGGAGGCAGCAGGGCAGACCCAAGAAGGGGCTTCCCCTGGTAGAGAAGTTCTCCGGGGATGCAGCACTTGAGATTGGGCTGGCTGGCAGCTTCTTCCTGCCAGTCAGAAGCAGCAGGGCAGACTCAGGAAGGGGCATTCACCTGGCAGAGAAGTCCTCCGAAGATGTGGCGCTTGAGGCTGGGCTGACTGGCGGCTTCTTCCCGCTGGTTGGAGGCAGCAGGGCAGACCCAGGAAGGGGCTTCACCTGGCAGAGAAGTCCTCCAGGGATGCAGCGCTTCAGGGTGGGCTGACCGGTGGCTTCTTCCCGCCGGTCAGAGGCAGCAGGGCAGAACCAGAGAGGACAAGGCTACAGACTGAGGCTCTGAAGTAGCATGGGACTAAGAATATAAGCAGCCCTTCCAAAGGCCAATTATACAATGGGCATGAAAACAGAACGTAAATACTGTATCCTGATTGGCTGACTCGCACCCCTCTCCCATTGTAAATCCTAGCATCACCCCACGGGAAGAGGTGCCAGTTGCCAGTCAGCTGAATCAGTAACCCCACCCGAAATTACTCCGAGCAACAGAAATCCACAACTGCTAAACTCGTGAATCACTGCTAAACGGCTATCTCTCATGACTGCTGCTCTGCTTCCATTCCCATACGCAGACGGTAAGCCGCCCTTCAAACCACAACACTATTATTTTTTTTAAAACACTCTTTTGCCTGAGACACTTCCCTGATAGAACCCCTATTTCAGAAACCTTTTCTGGGCTAAAACGGCCGTCCTCTCAGATCTGTCTCCTAACATCTTCACCCTCCATTACAGCACTGCCCCAGAGACCTAATACTGACGACGTCATCTCCACAGTTGAAATTCCACGTTACCCTTTGACCTTACCTGCTCCAGCTGTCTGAGACTCAAAACAAACCACATCTAAAATCGCAAAAAATACACTACTCACTTTCTCCGTTTCAATACCAAAAACAAAGCACAGGAAAAAATGTATAGCTCCTTTCAATTAACTAAGAAAACAGAGCTACAACAAATGCTCAGCACACTCGAAAACAGCACTCAGGAACTCCACAACAAAAGTCAGCACGCACGTTTTCCACTCTCGGTGCTGTTCTCACCATGGGACCAGACTCATCCTGCTCAAATTGACACCACACTATCCCATCATACAAGCAGCAACGCAATGCACTATTTTCTATGCCATACAAACACTTTCACTATTCTATTGAAAATAAAAGAAGTAAAAATTAAAAATCACTAACCCCCCCCCCAAAAAAATTACTAAACATACAATTCCAACATTGTATAATAGCAATATCCCACTTGAGGGTGTTGGTGATGCCAGGATTGACCCACCCCTGGGGTGTTGTTGGTCACTCGGCTACGCCTCCTGACCGAACAACACCCCAGGGCATGGGTAAATCCTGGCATCACCAACACCATCTCATGGTATATTGCTTAATTATCATATGAAAAAAATTAGAAACTGCTTATTCAGACCCTGAAGCAGGTAGGACTCAGTGTGGCTTGCCTACCTTGATCTTGTCAGCTGATTTTTAAAGGGTAACATTCATGAGCTGTGGCCATGATATCCATCATAGCTGGAAAGTCCATGAAAAGGTCTTTTAATTTCCTAGTTACAAGAGACATATTTATTGCTTTGTCCTGTCCTAGACTCATTTAGGAACCCATCTTTGCCTGTCAGGTATATGTATGAACTGTGTTCTTCTTTATCCAGAAATACAATGCTTTCTGAATTTTTCTTTCTGTATTAATGCTGCATATGCTCCTGTACTGTATTGTGAAAAACTGAATATGCCTAAAAAAAAACAAAAAAACTAAAATAAAGAGGTACTGGCCTCCTCTGTAGCTGGCAGCAATCCAGAGATGTTGATGGTTAGTAAGTAGTAGTAGCAAGTAGATTTTATTGATCAACATTTGTAGTCATTACAATATAAAACAATATATCACAAATAAGTTATGCATTAAAATGTATTTAGTAAAACACATATACATTGAATAAAATGCAGCAGAACAACATAATCTAAACACATTCTAGACATGGTAGTAAAATTATTACTTAACATCGGGGCTATCAAGCGGGTGTCTTCCAGAAATTACTAAAATTAACCTAGGCAGTGCAGTGCTCCTAAGCATACTTAGATGTCTGCTTCTCCATAATCTTTTTTCTGATTTTAAAAATTACATTAAAATAATTAGCTAGTCTCAGAATAGACCATTCATCTTCTACGTGAATCAGAACTTACGTAAGTGGAGATTTGTTTAAATTGTCCCCAGACAGCATAAATGAACCAAGCCCAAAACTCCTAGATCTGTTGTACCAGGAACAGAACCATAACACATGAATAAGGTCTTCCTTTCCTCCATGTTGGCATTTACAGTTTTGCTCAATGGATGGAAGCTTACTATCTCTAGCCCTCCATATACTGTTGTTGAATAATTCAATTGATGATTAAGTCTGCCACCATATTTATTCTACACTGTAGCTATTGCTAGAATCTTGTAATGTTACAGACAATCAAGCTGTGCTTGACTATAATGTGGTTAGTCACAGCCTGGTCATGAGTGACATCACAAGTTTTTAGAAATTGTGGCAAAGTAGTATTAATATCAGACAGACATAGTGATTGATATCTTTGGACTGCTGTCAACTACAGAAGTCCAATACCTGATTTAAAGAGTTTTTCATGGGCTTTCAAACTGTGATGGACACAATTCATGAATGTTCCCCTTTATCTTCTTCGTAATTAGTTCTTGATTTTTGCTGAGCAACTAAGATAACATTATGGGACTGTATATAGTACCACTCAATTGTCAATGATTTTCAGGAATGCCCCATATTTTCCCCTCAAACTATTCATCTGTTCCTCCTGAAATATGTGTTATCATCACTGAAGACTGGGATTGCAATAAATCAAATATAATGTCAAACATTACAGATACAGATCAGTTCTCCTTCAGAAAATTCTATTTTTATGTGAAGACCCATATTTTAATAGCTTCCTAAGTTGAACATCACAAATTAAGATGGTGTCCCTGATATGAGTAATGTGTCCCTGACTGCTTTTGAAGCTTCAGCCCTGATTTATGTTTTGGAAGACTGAGAGGTATGCTTATATTAAGGTGTGTTAAGGATATCTGCTACCAATTTAAAAATTAAGCTGCAGAGCAAGGACTGGGTCCATATTTTGACCTACAGTCATCATGTTATGTTCTGGGCCCATTTATAAGAAACTGCTGACTTACGCTATTTGTAGGACCTCTATTGCACAGAAAATCAGTTAAGGACTGGCTGGAGACAGTGCTCCACAGGGTGAGTGAAATGACTCCGGATCAGCAGAGCAGATCATATGAGGATCAGCTCAAAGCACTGAATATGTTCTAGCTGAAGGCCACGTGAAATAGGGGAGATTTGAATGAGACCTTCAAGTTCCTGAAAGGAATAAACAAGATAAACTGCAAGGAACTATTAAGCATAAGTAGCAGATCAAGAATGCAGGGGCATGAGTGGAATCTGATGAGGGAAGGTTTAACCGGAAAATGGGAAACTTGTTTTACAGACAGGGTCTTGGGGCCATGAAACAATCTGGCAGATGACATGTTGGGCATCAAACCCATCCATGGTTTTAAACACGGACAGGACAAAGTGAAGGGCTTAGTGGTTACTCAGGGTGGTAGCAGTATGGCGGGGAGCAGGAGGGTGGAAAGTGCAGGTTAGAACCCTGTATGGATAATAGGTCCCAAGTTAGTTGGGGTTTTATGGACAGACTGGATGGACCAATTGTCTTTTTTTGTCATTATTGTCTATGTTTCTACAGCTCATAATAATTTCAGAACCAACTGGCTGAAGAGAGTTCCAACCTACTGTAGCAATTATTCCTATATCAATAAATATACAGTATGAATGGCCATGTGTGGCAAGATACCAATGAGGTTTCATGCTGCCATTTTGTAATATGTTGTTAATCTGACTGATTGATTGATGAAGCGGGATAACTATTCATAGGTGAATATAAGGAAGAATTGTTCAGACTATTGATGTTTAAATGCATTTCTTTAACTTATTTTATTTATTTCAGATTCAAAAGCCTGCAAAGAAACAAAGGCCTTCAATATAATATGGTGGCAGAATTATGTATTCCTAATTCTTCTTGCATACAGTGTCTGTTTGACAGTGATCTCTGTACCTGTGTGTGTAAGTATCACAACAGAAACAGCTCAATACTAAGAGAAACCATCACACTGAGAAACATCTAAACTATTTGGAAAATTCAGCTTATATTGTACCTATTTCCTATTTTATCTCCCCATATTCTTCAGTAAGGATATCTGAATAAAAAAGGATATTTCTGTCCCATAGAATTAATCTGAACTGATAGTCCTTTTACTAATGATATCATAGGCCAGATTTTCAGTTGCTGTGGCACATGCAAGATGATGGGGAAATGATAAAGGGGCAGACAAGATTGCTGCAAACAGTGAACATGTACCGAGCAAACAGACTGATGTTTAAGATCCTTGGGCTTAACATCTTGAAGTTTCATGCTCCACTACCACTTCCAGTGGACCCTATCAGGGTGTTTTCCCCCTGGCTCTCGAATATCAGTCCATCTATTTGCTCAATACATTTTTCTCCCTTTAGCTGCCCTCTATTGTGTGCGCAGTGTTTCCAATTCTGGCAGAAGTATTATCTCTTACGTACATCTTTTATGTGTTGTTTTGGAAAGGTAATGGAAAAAGTGAACTGGGTCACTGCCTGCCTAGTAGTACTCTCTAAAAATCCACTTGAAAACTGGAAAAGTCCTGTTGGGAAGGAGCAAATCACAGAACCCAAATTTCTTTCAAGCATTTTTCGGTATTTAGGAAAACTTTTCTGAAATATCACATTGAGACAAAATTCAGCTTATACAATATTTTCTTAGTTACCTTTATTTATGCCACATCATTCATTGTTGCTTAGGACATCTATATGTAAACAATATCTTTCTGTCTCAGACATCACCTCATCTTTTTTTTTTTAATTTGTTTAAGCAGGAGTAGCACACTAAGCTGAAAGCTTTTTTACAGGTGCGACCTGGGAGCACAGGTAAGTTAAGTGACTTGCTCTGGGTCACACAGTATGCAAGTGGAAGCTGTGGGATTCAAACCCAGGTCTGGTCTGCTGGATGTCACCAGATATGCAGCTCAGAGCCTTAAACCACTGACGCTGTACTGCCTCCCCAATCTTCCTGCTTCCCTCTCCCTCTCACCAAAGTCATAATCCACGGTTATGAAACCATGGTGATTTCCACAGCAACCTAGTGGGGGCAATACAATGCTCTGCACTCTCTGGGCCCCTGTGGACTGACTACCCACCACCTGGGCCCCAATGGACAGACTTCCCACCACCTCTGCCAACACAAGTCTCCAGAGGAAACCCCTCTATCCTAAAATCTCCACATTGTGAGGGGAGGGATTAAACCCATGTGGTTCAAAAAAGAGTGATAAGTGACAGTGAAGGGATGGATGGGGCTGGGAGGAGGGTGGCGGAGAAGGACAGCACCACTGACCAAGGGATGAAGAATATGAAAATATAAAGAATGAAAATAATGAGGGGTGAACAATACAGAAATGTAATTACATTTAAATCCAGCTCCTTCTAAATATTTCATTTTGAAAAATGGTCCTGGATTCTGGAACAATTCTTCAAACCCCCCTGTCACCCAAAAGGCACCCAGACAGCTTGCAACAAACTGCCCAATTATTTGTAAATCAACTTCTGTTATCTGTTAAAGTCTGTAGTTTGCACAGCAATATAATGTTTGATTTGGCCATGCAATAGTGAGAGTTGAAAAGAAGTGTGACTACCCTGGAGCACACTGGACCACATTCAGCAGGGTTGCAAACCCCTGCCATGTGCCCATAAAGTCATTATAAAATGAATTGGAAATCTACTGTTTCCCAGTTGGATATACGAGTTCTGAGACCCATATTTTATATCCCCACAACTGCACAAGCTGGGAAAAGTTTGTCAATATGATCTGGAATTTGGCCAACTCACATACTGAATCCATATGCCACTTCAGTCATTTCTAATTTCCATCACAAACATGGTTGCCACCTTTACTCATATATAAAAGTTTTTAACTAGTCCCTATAATAAAGATGTCTTAACTCATTGGGTCCAGTAGACGCCA